>CM071636.1:18347704-19616872 GCA_036419045.1 Scirpophaga incertulas | reverse complement strand
ACTATTAAATAGAATAAATGAAGTGTTCTGTCTCCGCAGTCGAGTGCTTAGTGTACCGGTTTCCAAGTACAGCCACCTCCGAGTTCCCGGTTTTGAATATTGATGGGGACAAATGATTGATAAATTCAAGCATTTGTACCTTAGTCATGAATGTTAATATATATGTATCTATCAAAAATATTTATATATGAATAGTATATGTATGTCTATTCGTTATCGCAGATGCCATAACACAAGCCTTGCAGAGCTTATTTTGAGCTAGGCTAATTGATATAGGCCAATAGCTATTCTGCATTATTCATTGAGTCAAAATTGTTAATGTACGAGTATCTTTGTTCCTGCGATCGAGAACGCCAAAATTGACCATTTAACGCAAAAATCGCTTTCGAGATGTAATATGGCTCTTAAAAAGGTACCATATGGGCTCAATAGTACCATCCCTTGCTAACTACACTCCTGAGGTTTGAGCTACTAAACTTAGCCTGGCCATAAGGGATGAAAGGGTAACCGTACCCTCAAGGGAGGGCACGGATAATGCTGCCCTATAAAAAGGACATATACGCTTGAAAAAAGCGCAGTACACCAAAGTTCGATTCGGCTTCGATCTAAATGGATGGGGCCTACACGTGGCACAGCAGAATGCTGCCGAGAAAAGGGACAGCGGAAAGGCGCATACTCAATGATGAAAAACTAATTTTACTTTTGTTGAATTTTATTTTTACTTGGCGCAACAGACGGACAGGAATATTCCACACAGTAGACTTTGTCCAAGTCTATGCTTTATTACGTTTCTTTGACTATTGAATGCTTATTATAAGAATAAAATGGATGCCAAAACCACCACGCTCTTCAATATGAGTACCAGCACATGCGCCTGACGACTAACCAGCAGGTATGATGCAACAGCTTTTGACTTCGAAATAAAATCATTATATAAAAAAATATTTTTTTTTAGACAAGAAAACTCTAAGTGATGATGTTACCTGATGATATGTGATAAGACGGAAAGTAGAAAAAAAATCATCTGTAGTTCCCAACTACTGTATCTGGGTGTCCCACTAGGTAAATTTCTAAAAAACGGTAATTGGTAAAAAGCTTAAGAACCCTACCATTTTCGTTTTGGACTATGCATTACAGATTATACATAAAAAAAAATACTCACATCCCATCTTGCCGAGTTCATCGAAAAACTTCATCTTTGGAATATTTTCCGGTTTCACTTGCAATTTCACTGGATTTTTCAATGTGTTTCCACTGTCTAATTTTTTCACTGCTGTTTTCACTTTAACATTCTTCAATTTTCCATCTTCCAACACGATTATCTCCTCAAAACTGTCCTTTATTTTGTTTATGGTTTTCGCTTTAGCATTATTCGGGGAATTAAGTATTAATTTCTTTTCATTTAATTCTGTATCACTTTGACATCTCACATAATGAGTTTTGTATAAAAGATGTATGATTAGCAACATCTTTGCCACATTAAAGAACATTTTTAGAAAAAAGTAATCCAAAGTTGGAATGACTCACATTTAAATTGTTGCCAAAATCAAAACAAATGATTCGATTTGATTTTTTTTTGTGAATCAGAATACTTTAGTTACGATTGATTATTTTCAAAATAGGAACACTAAAAAGAGTTTAGTTTAGTTTGATTAACCGCGCAACGTTTTTACGCACACAAAAAAAGTATTTTACAAGACGACGAAAGCGAGTATTCGTTTGCGAAAAAACGTGAAATTTGCGCGTTACACACAGTTTTGTTTGTTTTTCGGTGGAGATGGGAAAAAAGCGAAAGTGTCTTGTCGCTGCTAAGCGACAACTGAAGTGCCGAAAATTTCAACGTTATCGGGGCGCGAGGAGAAATGGGTTTACATAATCTGACATTGAGAGGCTCGACTGGCGCGCATTGGAAGTAATTGTAAAAAAAAGTAATGTCTTCGTACTTTGAATGCATTTCAATTTTAACTTGCACTAAGTAAGACATTTTTCTCCCACAAGTAGAGATATGGAGAAATTACAAAATCGTTAGACAAAATGTTTAAAAAAATCAGTGGTGCCCAACTGGTATTGCATTATGCGCAATTTAAAAAATCTCGCATCACACCACGTGGCTTTCACCGAGCTGAATCAATAAAAAATATAGGCGGAAAAAGAAAACCCCTTCAATCCACGCCGTAGGGCCCTTATGGCCACGGTTCAGGTTGAGATTAGTCGATAGGTCATTCTGTTCGAGCCGCCTCTATCCGTGGAGTCGGACATAATCACCTTGGCACTTGGTTGCGGTAGTATTCATGAGGATTCTCAGCCTCTCCTCTAAAGAGGGAAAAAAAGGACATTCAAGGTTTTGGTTAAGAAATATACATGAGGTTTATTTTTTTCCCATGGGGTATGGCAGTGATTCCTCATAAGGGGTGCGCTACTATTGTAGTCGTCTTAATAACCCCTTGGTGCTCGGACGACCTTACACCGGATACCACCCGCGCCCGGTCTACGGCGGGTGGTTATGTAGGACTCCAGCAGAGGGAAGGAGGAGGTCACCTACCGATTGACTTAGATACTCACCGGGCACGGCTGCTTCGGTGAGTATCTGTGTCGAATAGGACGGGAGGGATCGACACATTGTCACCACTTCGCATCCGACCTCGACTCGGCCCAGCACACGCTGGCGGAGTGCCCCGCGTGGGCATTCGAGCGCCGAGTCTTGGTCGCAGAAATCGGGCGAGATCTGTCTCCGCCGGCATTGATTGCGGCAATGCTGGCGGACGAGGGAGGTTGGAGGGCTGTGGCCTCCTTCTGTGAAGCAGTGATGCTCCAGAAGGAGGCCGCCGAGCGGGGTCGGGAGATGGCCGATCCCGCTCGAAGAAGGCGGTGCCGGGCTCGGTAGCACAGCTGCGGCGCCGCCGCGGGTCGCCGGCGGGCGCGAGGAAGTCGCGACTGCTACGGCGACCGGGATGGACCACGCCCCTTCCGTGGCCGGGGGGCGTCGTCGGTAGAGGAGACCGGGGGAGGTAGTAGCCTCCCCGAGGAGGGCTCCCCTCTAGGCAGGGGAGCGGAGGCTGGGGTTTCCCGGAGGTGGCTTGGTGTTCCCGGGGGCTCCCTACATGCCTGAGGAAGGCCATCCCTGAGGTTTTTAGTGGGTAGGCCTCCCCTTCTGGGGAGGAGAGCCCCACATAACCGCCGGCTCGCCACAGCCGGGGTATGCAATTTAATGCATTTTCCTCAGGGGGAAGAAAAAAAAAAAAAGGACTCTAGCAGAAGGCTAGCCTACCAACTAAACACTAACTATTACACAGTCTTTGGTCGGGCAGAAGGCCTGGGACCTTATCGGCTTTGAACTAAAGCGCCCGCCCTCCAGAGAGCTGGGCAGTGCATTAGATGAGGTTTTTCTAACATTGATCGCAGGAGATTAGAAATATATATAATGTATAAACTCGTTGATTCAGCATAATTTCAACCATTATAGGTCCACTATTGGACATAAGCCTCTGGCATCTCCGCATCCATCGGCTCTGCACTGCAACCTACCAACGCTACCATGCCTAGCGACGCTGCGATTCTCTGTAAGTGCCTGCCAATCCACCTGTCCGTCCTAACAGCCGTCAGTTCTACAAGCATTGTGCTAGAATACATTCCTGAAGGATCATAAGACCACTTACGGATCGTAATTTTTCGGGCTAAATCGATGACCCTGGTTCATCTGCGTATTTCATCATTTCTGATTCAATCACGCAAAGAAACTTTGTACATAGCTCTTTCTGCTGCCCTTTACGTAACTTTGAAACTCCTTATAAGGCTTATTAGAAGTGACCAGGTTTTGGTGCCATACCTATGTCATCACTACCAACAAACCTAAATCAAAGAGTAACTTCTTGAGTCACCGCAGACTGTGATATATGGCTGGGACCGAGAATGTGCCACGTTACTTCAAGAACGCTGCCAAGCTGAATTGGATCGTTCGCTGACCTTATTCTAGAAGTTCACCCTGTCTATTTGCATCAAATAAATAAACAAATAAAAAAAATGAATATTTCTTGCTTTTACACCAAATAACCTAACCCAAAGTAAGCTCTGTAAGGTTTGTTTAACGATCTATGATAACGGTACGGATAAACGGTGTATATTTATATACATATATTATAGATATATAAGTGTTTTGGATATTTATATATATATTAATAACTATGACTAAGATACAAAATCTCGCATACATCACAAACAACTACCCTCACCGGGATTCGAACCTGGGACCTCGGAGATATCGACACCTTGAAACCGGTAACTTTTAGTATAGAGACTAGACCTTCACAAGTATGCAGATTGCCTCTGGCTTTGATTCCCTCGCCTATATGTTTACTATAAGCAGATTTACCTCACAAACATCTTGATAAAGAAAATGGTAGGTACAAGTACTTTTGTACTTTTCTTCTTTACTCTATCCAAGCTCTGTTCACTCCTCAGAAAAGCTATAATATATCCAGTTATCTCATTGGATCTCCGCCATGAGATATTTTATTGGAGACGATTAAAAGTAATGCCAAGTTGCCAATATAGAAACCCATTTTTTATGTGGCTATAGTTTAAAAATAGTAAAAAAAAAACAAATTTATAAATTACACACGAGAAATAAAAATAAGTTTGCCGTTCCACCGTAAAACTGGCGAGTCTTTATCGGAAAATGGATAGATTTATACAACAAAGTTCCACAAAGTGTTACCTGTTTGCTTTTTCACAGATTTAATTCAATTGTCGAAAATACTCTTATAAATAAAGATTATTATACTATTAACTGTGTACCAATGTATTTTTCGTTCCGAATTTCATATGTACATTTATCCGATGCTCCTACGGTGAAGGAAAACATCGTGAGGAAACCTGCGTACATCTGCGAAGCGATTCAAAGGTGTGCGTATTCAACCAACCCGCACTGGGCCAGCGTGGTTGACTCAGGCCTAATCGCCCTAACGTAGTTAGGGTAGGCTCGAGCCCCTCGGTGAGGACGTATATGAGCTGTGATGATGAAATAACACGTTGAAACTATAGTTTTAATTTATATAATGTGAACTTGTTTAAACTTATAATGGAAGTTGGGCACATACTATCCGAGTCCACCTTCTAATTGAATTTGTAAACATAGAGGTAGGTGGTTCAGATTTAATCTCCAGTTCATCCCTGGCTTTTTCCTCATCTCTGCTAGTCATCTGTTCCTTGCGCGTTTGCTGGCGAGTTTTTACACCACAAGGAGTGCGAAACAGTGACATCCTGCTTACAGGTTTTGTTCTTCTATACAAGTAACGTAGATTCGATCCGGCTCGTAGGACCAACTTTGTAGACGATGGCGGTCGCTGGTATAGAAGATAGAAAAAAAAAGACTGTTTTGTGAGATTATTACAACTGCGAACCAAGTGGAGACGCGGGTTATATCCGTGGTCAGATAGCAACTCGTAGGTAGATCGATATAAATTTTTAAATCTTACTTTTTCTGAAGTACCTTCCCAATAATTATAATCGTTCCTCGCAATATTAATGCGCCTCCGCACTCGGATTTGTTTGTACATTTATTTTTACAATAAAAGTTTTATACTTATTTATGTTTAACTAATACTGATGACTAATACTTAACTAATACTTATGTTTACAGGTGGCCATCATCAACAATAACCCTTGCTGATTTTCTAGTTGGTTCTATTCAATACAAGGTCTCTCGTCGTAGATTTGTGAACCAATGGCGTATCTTCGACGTGTAAAAGTGATTGTAAAATTCTGAAAAATTAATATCTGAATAACGCCGTGGTCTCGAGTAAAAAAAAACGTATACTCACTTTATCCATACCAAATGTCCATAGCAATACACTATGCGCTCCTTTTCAACATTGCAGTGAGAAAATATGAAGTATATCACTGTTACTATAAATATTTAGTCCTTGTTTCAAACGATGCAGTTCTAGATAACGTACAGTATTTCAAACTTATCCGATCAGAGCCCATAGTCTAAGTAACGTTCATGATATGTCGATTTCGTTTTAATAGAATGAAATATATGAGAATGATACAGTAATTTGGAATCATTGCAATACAATTCCGCTCGATACTGAAACGAACGTGGACAATATTTATAAACTAGCATAGACTTGTCGATGTCGATGTCAATTGACAAAACCCATCCTTGTCGCTCTAAGATTGTCTGTCCAATTTACAGATTGTTCGTCGAGTGTCATCGATCTTAGCTGTCAAATTTTATTTATCGAAAATTCCATGCTTGCACTGCAGTTAATAGCGTCATTTTAATCGAATTTATCTTTCTGCTTATACTCTCACGCTTTACAGGCTTAATAACTAGTGTAAATAAATATAAATAAACCGCCATGGCTGTCGAGCTGATTAAAGTTGAATGGTGAGATTCATACCTCAACAAAGCCGTATCAGTGTCGAGTTAAGCAAACGATTCACCAGGTAAGAAAATATCGCTGGCCATGGACACCCGCAACACCATAGGAGTTATCAATTCGTTTCCCGTAATAATCAATACAATATTTTCTTATGGTTTAAATATCGCATCGGTTTTGAAATACTGCGAGTAACAATTCATTCCACAATCTGGTGATGCAAGGTAAAAAGCATTCATCATTAAAATGACTTTATTATCATAGGGGTACAACGCGGAGAGCAGTATCAAGTAAATTTTATCGTGGTCTAACTGTATCTATCAATCAAGGGCGGATCCAGCTTTGGCGCCAGGGGGGGGTCACATAGTCGTGGTCAAGTCAAGAACTTATAATTAAATTTTGGTAACAATAGATACAATTAAAAAGTAGTGCTCCACCTAAGTCCTGGAACCAGCTTCCTGGATCCGCCACTGCTATCAATTTAGAACATTATAGTCTAGTTGAGTAAGATTTTGGGTCTTAAGCTTCGAGAGTTTAATGGATATTGTCCCAAACTTAATTGCAATAGATTGGGATTATTTGTTGTCACAGACACATGTTTCTTAAAAATGTGATATCGAAAAGGGGAGACACTGAGGGAGTGTCACTTGTCACCTCCTGAATTTTTTTTGTCGGAATATCTTTAGAGCTGAATGTTCGATAATAATCCAAGTAACATTAAACCAATGAGAAAGAATATTAGTCAATAATGACAGCATCTCAGCATCGTCATTAGCAACTTGCAGTCGAATATTAACGAAACACATTAAGTCCTTCCATTGTGGTCGCAGGGCAGACACTAGAAAATGTTACCAAATATAAGTACTTGGGTACATGGCTGACCGAAAACTGGGAATCAGATATTGAGATTAAAACCCGCATAGAAGTCGCCAGAAGTTCTTTCAATACCATGAAAAAGGTACTAACTAGTCGGACCCTAAACGTGAAACTTCGAGTTCGACTCCTTCACTGCTATATATGGCCCATCCTTCTGTATGGATGCGAAGCATGGACTCTTAAGGAAGACTTAAGAAAGCGTATAGAAGCGTTTGAGATGTGGGTCTATAGACGCATGCTGAAAATAAGTTGGACACAAAAGGTTCGCAACGAAGAAGTACTGCGGTGCATAGGAAGAAAGCGCGAATTGTGGGACACCGTCAGAAAGAGAAAAGTAGCATATCTCGAACACATATTTAGGCACGAACGATACGAGCTTCTACAGCTTATTATGATGGGTAAAATCGCTGGAAGGAGATCCGTGGGCCGCAGAAGGAAGTCCTGGTTGAGAAACATCCGAGAGTAGACCGGAATCGCGAGTGCTGCCCTACTCTTCCGCCTCGCAAAAGATAGAACAAAATATGCGGAGCTGACGGCCAACCTTCGCTAGTCGGAGAGGCACACAAAGAAGAAGAAGTCGAATATTCAATATGTAAGACTTCTATCTCATAGAAAATAACCGGACAATCTAGAAGTCATTGTAATAATATTATTTAAATATCGTTTATTCGAATTCAAAATGACTTTATAGAAAGTTTTTTGAATCGTCCAAATTATTTTTTCCTACCACCATTCAGGACTTATTTTTTAGCAGATAAGAAGAATGGGCGCAAAAAACTTATCAGCTTTATCAAAAGTTATAACAACATTTACAATAAATTATGTCGTTATCATACAACGTACAATGTGTTTACAATTTATACGGGAAAACAAATATTTACACTTTTGAATATAACCTCAAATCAACACCTAGCATTGGCATCATTTAAATAATCATTGACTTTGTAATAGCCCTTACTCATTAGCGTCTTTTTAACATGTACCTTGAACTTGTGAAAATGCAATTCAGCTACACTATGTGGAATTTTGTTATAAAAATTTGTACATAATTTTATGTTAATATTCTATTTCCCGAAAAATGGATTTCGTTATGTATATAACCACAAAGACTATTTTCATAATGTATGTTTCCCTAAGACTTCGACTTCCGTGTGTGTGGATAATTAAACAAAAATGGCGTAATCTACACGGCGATTTGGAGATGTTGCGCTTAGCGACAATATTTAGAAATTATATTTGATCTAAGAAATAATCGTAAAATCTTATCATTTTGGACAAGAAGAATGTTTACGAGACAAACACATAATCATAATGTCGAGTAATCTGTACGATCTTTGTCCACGTCAAGCTCTACAAACCTGTTAAAACTGCGTTGTAATGCTGATTCAAGACATTATTTGTTACTCACAACTTATAAATAAGGCAATGTACTCACTACTTATCATACAATTTGCTTATTATCTTCAGATTTTGTTCACGGGAAGTGTTTGATTTGATTGTCTATTTTGCTGTATACGTACAAATTTACATTTTCGTCTATGTTTTTGACTTCTACGATTTGAGGACTCAATTCATAATTTCATGTATCCTATTTCATTATTGTTATTAATTGGATAAAAAAAAGACAAAAAACACATATTTTACAAATTGTTGAAATTTGCATTCATATTTTAAATTAATTTAAATTAAAGATTAAGATAACGTCACTGAATGAATCTGGAGGCTATGGGTCCAATGTGTGTTAATTTTCTCACACTATTTGGGAATAGGGACACTATACCATGGATTCATACCATGTTTGGTAACAACATTATTTATAATATTGTATTATTTTTATATGTGTATGTAAACATACATACGACTGTATTCGTATTAGGTATGATTGTATCTTATACTATATTGTATTTTTATATTATATTATTATAATTATTAACATTGAAAAGAGGAGATAAAAAAATAGACCTTCAGAGTTTCTTGCCTGTTCTTCTCGAGACGAGTCAATATATATATATTTTCTTTTTTCCTTATTTGTACGTACGGACAAGGTTTTTGTTTTTTTTTTAAGCTTTTTTTTTTGTTTTGTCTGTTGACGTCAATAAGTGCCTGTAAAGGTCTATGTTGAATAAAGATTATTTTGATTTTGATTTCTCAAATTTAAAAGTATGTGAAATCTACCAATCCGCACTGGTCCAGTGGTGTCCACTGGTTTGTTAAAAATTATAAATAAGCTACACTTTAACTGTCGGTCGCCGAATATTGGTGTATTGTAAAATAAAACAAAATAACAATAAATCTCATTAATACCAAATAATGAAATATGATGATTATATTACATCACAATTAATTTATATAATACTTTATTGTACAATAAAAAAATAAAAATTGTAGTTATTCATAGTGTACAAGGGCGGACTTATCTCTAAAAGCGATCTCTTCCAGCCAACCCAAATAGTGGTGCAAGACGTTAAAATTGCAGGGGTAATTAAGTGTTTAACTTATTCAAATGTACACATCATTAAGCAATATATACAAATACATACTTACACATAAATAAATATATACACACATATATATAACATAAATATATACATACATATATATAATAAAATTATATAATTTAATACAATTAATTAGACAGATAGTACTCTTGCAGAAGACATTTGAAAGATGTAAGGGATGGTCTCTCACGAATGGAAGCGGGCAAACTATTCCACAGCTTGGCAGCACGAACGGAAAACGATTTTTGAAAAAATACGGAATTGGACTTAGGAATTTCAAGGACATTTTTAGTAACACAGGATTGCTTGGGGCGGGAGCTTTCGGCACAAAATTTAAAACGGTATTAATCTGTCAACTGTGTATCCACATCTCAACACAGTTATCAGCGAGTTGTCTTACATGATTATCATAAACAAACAGTGGTGCGCGGAGGTTCGTGCAGCGCGCGCGTATCAATATCGTTGCGTTGTGTTTTTCTATTTTAAACTAGTGGAGAAATCATGTTTAAAAATCCTAATTATGTGTACGGACCTAAGGATGCAGTGTTTCCGGCGAGGTTGCACATAGGCGATTACATTCTTTCGTGTATGGTTAATTACGGCGATAAAATCGCTTTAGTAAGTTATTTTGTTTTGCATTTTCAAGTCAAAGCGTTTTGTGCAAGCATGTTGTCTTTATATGGGTACTTTACTATAAATGACGCATATCTATTTTTTCCCCACTTGAGAGAAGTGGCTTAGAATCCTGATGAATCGCACCTAAGTGATTAATTATATATAGTGAATGAAATAGATTATACAGAAACTACAGAATTGAAAGGGAGCGTTCGGCCAGCCAGTCATAGCATCGGAACGAGGATCAACATCTTCACTTACTTGTTAAATGAAATTACACCAATTACCCGAATTTGAATAGTATCACGTGTTTATACATAACATAATCAATTGCATCGTATAAACACACTTGACCTTTTATTCTTCCGGTGATTTTTATGGCCTTTGAAATTACGTTCTTTTTTGATCGAACATGTCATATACATAAGTATTATACGAACTATTTATGTTACATTTCTTTTTAACCAACTGTGCTATTTTCGATAAACAATTGAATAACTGCTGGCTTATATACATGGATATCAGACTTCTTGAGAGGTAGATCTATTAAAGTAGTAGTCGACGGTTGCTCATCCGAACTACTGGAGATCAATGCCGGAGTGCCTCAAGGGTCTGTACTTTCTGCCACACTCTTTTTGCTGCATATAAACGACCTGTTAGCAAATCCCGGAACCTTTGGGTATGCCGACGACAGCACAGTGTCAGAAAGGTATATGTCCAGTGCACGGGCCAGCTCATTAGAGATTAATTCTCTAAGAGAGAGACTGATAGGCAACGTGAACTCAACCCTCCAGGCAGTGTCTGATTGGGGCGATGCCAATTTGGTTGAGTTCAATGCCTCTAAAACCCAAGCGTGTTTGTTCACCGCTAAACGGAGTGCCTTTCATCTAACTCCGAATTTCCGAAATGTAACCTTGCCGATAACCAACCACCTACAGCTCCTCGGCATGGATATTTCGTCCAACCTAAACTTCGGGGGATACATTGAGTCCTTGGCGAAAACTGCAGCTAAAAAGCTTGGCATTTTATCCAAAGTTAGGCGCTACTTCACTGCAGAACAGATGCTCAACCTATATCAAGCCCAAGTTCGATCCTGCATGGAGTACTGCTGCCATCTTTGGGACGGTTCTGCCCGCTATCAGTTGGCTGCCTTGGACTCAGTAGAAAGGCGAGCTAGAAAACTTATCGACGACGAAATACTTATGAACTCACGTCTTCAGAGTCTAGAACACCGTCGAAGAGTTGCTTGCCTTTCGGTTTTCTATAGGTTGCATTTCGGAGAGTGTGCGTTGGAATTACATGAGTTAATTCCACCCGCTCCTTTCCACCACCAGTCAACCAGACGTAGGCTAAACCACCATCCTTACGTGGTGGACTATCCTCTTACACGTACAAAACGGTTCCAGTCTTCGTTTTTAATACGAACAGCTAAGATGTGGAACTCTTTGCCGACGTCTGTGTTCCCGGAACAATATAATCTTACGGTCTTCAAGTCACGAGTGAATAGGCATTTGCTAGGTAAGCGTGTTCCATCCTAGTCCTCATCGTCACTTACCATCAGGTGAGATTGTGGACAAACGCAAACCTATTTTAAATAAAAAAAAATATAATATAATATATGTTTTATTAAATTAATAACTGCCAAAACAATCTCCAAATAGTAACTAAGTATTTTTTTTTACTTTATAGTTGAAGCTTAAGGAAAACAATTTGTTTGCCTTCAAATTTATGTTTTGGTTAGTTTGATGTCTACTATATAATAACACTTGCTCAAAACATTCAAAAAATTTGGTTTCATAGTTTTTAAATAAATAATGGAAACAATCGAATGGAAAAAACTACATTCATAAAAATCTCCATTTGAAATGGCAGTATAAGTGACCTATATAATGATTGCAGGAACCGGAATTATTATGTCTAATATGAAAGTAGACCTCTGAAAGGATGGTTCTAGATTATTTGAAAACGTTGAATGTCGCAAACACAAGCGAAATTGTGAACAACAGTTAATAAAATATAAAAACAAAACGTATTTTTTACACAAACAGCTCGTGATAAGATTACTTGTGCATACTAAAGTAGTAATAACAGTAAAAGATTTGTAATATTTCAAGCGCTTAGAACTATCTAAATGAACCTGCAAATATGTATATACCTTCAGTCACAAAGAATGTATGTACAGTCAAGCATACGTCACGCTTTACATTTGCACGACGAAAACAACCGCTATTTAGAGCGACATAAGAGCTAACTCAACATGAACATGTAAAGTTTGAAGTGTGTGCCTAAACTACATGTTTAATTAGTCCGATTACATTTGCTTAATCAAATTCTCTTGTAAAAATGTTTTTCGACTGCTACACTGACAATATTTACAGCGCTGCTTATTTCTTTATCTCTTGGCATTTTATTTGTAGTTAAATAATATTTTATTATAGCTCAGGCGAAAATTATCGTAAAGTTAAGGAGAGCATCGTGAGGCAATATAATTTCAACCAACAGACACCAACTGCTGGATGAGGAATGTCTGAGGAAGCCTTCCCGAAGAATCTCCACACCGATCGATTCGATGCGATCTACACCAAATCGTCTGTCCATTTTCTGGAGGCCTACCAACGCTGTGGTGTTATCCAGCATATGCCTACCACTCGTGCACCGTTTCACTCTAACTGACGTCAGTACCGCGAGCAACGAACCCTGTATACTCCCACAAAATTTTCGCAATTCTTCGGGCTATTCGGTGACTGGTTCTTCAGAGGATTTCATCATTTCTGGTGCGATCACGCTGAGAAACTCTGATCATAACCCTTTCCATTACCCCTAGGGTGCCTTTAATTATCCTTATAAGACTAATGGGTCTCATAATGATGAGTGGCCAAGTTTATGTTCTATACGTCATCACTGGCAATACGCACGAATCAAAGACTGCTCTTGAATGAAGCACTGCGGCTGATGTTCCGAGAACCTGTTTAAGACTTAAAAGTTGTAGGCCTTATCGCCTCAATATAGAGTAGGCTCTAGCTACTCAGTGAAAACGTATATGAGCTATGATCATGCTTCAAGACTCTTATTGGTAGAATATCGGCACCGCAGTTTCACAGCTATTCGTCCATCGAAACTTTATAACAAACTTTATCAATGTCTTCTATTCTGTATTGAGTTGATTGTTGGCTCTTGGTGGAACTTATTATACATGTTGAATAAAACTCTTGTACCATTCCACTAATTTTAATTATTATTGACCTGACCGGTTTCGCTTTACAGCATTTTCAAAGGTGTTAAAGTACACAGCTGTTCGTGTTTACGCTTCTATCGCAGATAATGCTGTATAGCGGAACCGGTCAGGTCAATAATAATTAAAATTAGTGGAACAGTACAAGAGTTTTATTCAACATTTATCAATGTCTTATAACCTCTTATTTAGCCTCTCTTATATAACCTCTTATTTAACCTCTTATTTATACCTAGAGCTGAGTTTGGCGGCGGTCTGCCCTTGTCATACTCTATACAAAATGACAGGGGGGGACTGTTGTCGGATTGGTTTTTGGGTTTAGAGGATCACGCTAGAATTGACACCATTGCAGGGTTAATTTAATTATGTTAGGATAGCTTATTATTATCAGATTAATTAATTTTATTGTATAAAGTATTGAAATTAAGTGTATTGTTAAATGGTTGTATGTAGGTATAAATTAGGATAGTTATTAGATAAGTAAGTGCTGCGCAACTCACGTTAATGTTAAGTCACGGAATAGTATTATAAGATAATATGACGCTGTACGTACAGTACGTGGAGTAGACATATATATATAAAAAAATAAAAAAAAAACCTCTTATTTAATCATTTAATCTTCTTCTATTTTAACAATTTCAGGAACACGTAGCGACTGGCGAAATTCTACGATACTCTGAAATAGTACAAAAATGTATGAATACAGCTATCTCACTTGGACATCTGGGCGTGAAAAAGGGACAGGTGGTGGCGATTTGCTCGGAAAACCGGAAGGAATACTGGGCAGCGCTCACTGGAATTCTTTGCGCGAGCGCAGTGGTCACTACTATCAACCCAGCATATGTTGAAGGTACTATATACTAATATTATGACATCAGAAATGTTTGTTTCTATACATCAGCATATAGGAAAAATATATAACAACTACCCACAAAGATTTGGTGAAGACCGTAGGATTGCATTGGATGCTAGCAGCGTAGGACAATTCGCTGTGGAGATTCTTGGGCAAGGCCTATGTCCAACAGTGGGTGTCCCTCGGCTGAAATGATGATAATGATAATATGTACATGTAATGCATCTGGTCTTCGAAAGGTAATCTATATAATAGGAGACAGTTGTTGACAGAAGTTGCAGTAAACATTGCAAAATAAAGCAGTATATGTTTTTATAAATATGCAAAAAACTATGCACGAAAAATGACTCGGAAAAGATTTAAATACACGTCATCAAAAAACCGTGTTGACAAAATTATTTTCATCATAGATCACGTGACCATAATGGCATGCTACCGCGTTTTTGTGGCGTCTTTTGTTATTTAAGTTATAAATATAATTTCAACTCATTAAATGATAAAGTGATGAATAAAGATTTATATACAGGTATTAACTTAAGCACGGGAAGAGTTTAAATGTATATTTTTTTAACGGTCAACTGCTCAATTAAGCTCGGTATATGGATGTTATTGGGTATGGTAGTTATCCGATTCCGTTGAAATTTCAATTACATCCTAAAGGATGTTTCTACTATCAAGCCAAATTTTCGGGAATTTGCTCGCAACTTTTAAACCTGTATGTTTTAGTTACGCTCCTACAGAGACCAATATACTATACGTCATCTCTTATGCAAAGTATGTTATGTTTGTTCAGCGTTAAAAAAGTTAAAAATTAATTGAAAGTGTTAAGATTTATATTTAATAAAGTTATAATATTTTAATATAATTTCATAGTTATCAATAATCATCAATCAAAGTGCTCTCATTTACATATATATATATAACACTATATATATCACAATACCTACTTCTGGACATGCGAAAGTAATTATTAAATCAGTAATTGAACAATTAATAAATTGATTTGATAAGATTTCATGCTAAGTGGACAATTCGCTAATTTCTGATAACATATCGTTACCTGTGTTAATACCGATGGAGCATTTACAAATGACGTTTAAGGAGACGGAATCGACGAAGTGTCGCATTGTATGACGAAGTGTTTTCATCTATTCCAAACAATGGGATAACTACAAATGACGTCTGAAGTTTAGGAAGACAGAGTATCAACGATGTGTCGCTTTGTGTGACGAAGTGTCATCTTCTATTCCAAGCAATGAGGCATCTACAAATGACGCACAGAGAGGTATTTGACCCAAAAAGCTGGCCAAAAAATATTTTACACTTTTAATGGCTGCCTAACAATGTTTTATTTAAGGTTTTGCTTGAATAAGGTAAAAAAAAGGCATACGTAATATATACAATCATTTATTCTTCATTTTCATCTTCAAAACTTACATTTGAAATGTCACTTTCTACTAATAAATTACAAGATCAGCTGAAAATTGTATTTTTTTTATTCTTTCTCTTCCTCATGCCCGTCAGGACAGGATCAGAGTTAAGAGGAGCCTGTTTAAAACATCTGCGTTGCAAGTTACCCGGGAAAACTTTCTGGTGTAGTTGTGTCTGAACATTCTAATATGTTTGTTGCGTGCTTCTGCAGCTTCTTCAGACAATTGTCCTATTGGAAGAATGGCTACCGTTATTACTTCAGCCCCATGGCGCAATATTTTATGCAAGGTCGGAGACATAAGTTATATAAAGAAACGTACAATTTAGCCGTTTCTTGACAATAATTTTCAAATTTCTCTATGTTTATCTTTAAACCACAGCACAATGTGTCTAAAATAATTTTAAATCTGTAAATTAAATTTAAGTCTATTCCGGTAATTGCTGCAGATATGTTATAGTTAACAAAAAAGCATCTACTCGTGTTCCCATCATTGGTGTTGCCAAAGTTTGCTTTTGGTATATCCACTAATAGACCAAGTTGCTCGCGGAACTTATCTTGGATTTCTTTTTTTCTGTTCTCGACTATTTGTTTCTCCTCAGCAGTAAGGCGCATATTCCATTTGTATCCTTTGAGCCACTCCGCATTGGTTTCAAGGAATCTGGCCTTTGTTTTGCGAGCAGCTGTCCATTTTTGTTTAAATTGATGTTTTATAACTGACAATTTTGCTTAATAAAGGGTTTTTCAATAAGGGCGGGTAGATTTTGGCGGCCCGTGGCGGCCATTTTGTTTTGGTGACACTTGTCAAATCTTTTGCTTATTATTCAGTTGCTTATGCCAAATCACCATGGCAGGTTACACGATTGAACAGCGCGTACAAATGATAAAACTTTATTATCAAAATGAGTATTCGTTAGTGCAAACGTTGCGTGCATTGCGCCCATTTTACGGTAGACGTGGTGGCCCTTCACAGTCGACTCTTCAGCGTTTGGTGGCAAAATTTGAAACAACCGGTTCGTTAATCGATCAACCCACACCTGTACGTTCAAGAAACGAGTACGTACAAGATCAGCCGAGAACATCGCGGCAGTCCGTCAAAGTGTACAGCAGAACCCGAGGCAGTCGATTCCTCGCCGTGCACAAGAACTCAGCCTTTCGCAAACTTCAACTTGGCGAATTTTGCGACGGGACTTAGGGTTACACCCGTATAAGATTCAACTGACCCAGGAACTCAAAATTCATGACCATAGACAACGTTGTTTGTTCGCTGCCTGGGCCTCGAATCGTTTGGAAGATGATCCCTATTTCGGGCAAAAAATCATCTTTAGCGACGAGGCGCATTTTTGGATGAATGGCTTTGTTAACAAACAAAATTGCCGTATATGGAACAATACAAACCCACACGAGGTTCACCAGGTGGTAATGCATCCTCAAAAAGTTACGGTTTGGTGTGGATTTTGGGCCGGCGGCGTCATTGGTCCGTATTTTTTCGAAAACGACGTTGGTGAGGCGGTCACTGTCAACGGCGAGCGCTACAGAACGATGATATCCAATTTTTTATGGCCCACGTTGAACCATATGGACCTAGACGACATGTGGTTCCAGCAGGATGGCGCTACGTGCCACACAGCGGACGCCACGATTGACATTCTGCATGAGCGATTTGAGACTAAGGTTATCTCTCGCAGGGGTGATGTGAATTGGCCACCAAGGTCATGCGATTTAACCCCGCTAGACTTTTTCTTGTGGGGTTTTTTGAAGTCGCAGGTCTATGCAAATAAACCACAATCCACCGATGCCCTAAAGGCGAACATAACACATGCCATCGCTCAAATTCAGGCGGATCTATGCGGAAGAGTTATTGAAAATTGGACCACTCGGATCCGTGCCACTGTGAGAAGCCGAGGCGGGCATTTGAATGATGTCATCTTCCATACTTAATGGCATATATGTGCCTTTTAAATAAAAAAAAAATTGTTGATACCTCATACGCAGCTTGTTTAATTTCGTTTCAAAATCTACCCGCCCTTATTGAAAAACCCTTTATTAGCAATATTTTGATCATTTTCATCATACTGATTGATCAGTTCTTTTTCCATAAAATTCAACTTTTCGTTAAAAATTGAGGTGTTTGAGCGTTCTATTATATCGAACAAGTCATTTCGAGACAAAAACTTCACTCCAGACGAGCCTATAACAAAAATACATAAAATATAAGTAAAATTTCGTTAAGTAAAAGTTTATATGTTTACAGAAAAAAAAACACGAAAAATAGGCGGGTGTATTCGGGCGGCTGTTTTGTTTTTAATTACATCCTATAAGGTCTACTTTACAACATACAATAGAAATTTTGACTTAGAAATGATGAGAAACTTATTAAAAAGTCCTTTAATTTCTCAAAATGTGTTTTCATACGAGTTTTTTTTCGTGGTTACATCTTATGGATATAATTAAAATAATATAATAAATTAGCTGTTGAAATTATGTACTAAATATAATACATACCTGGTTAATCAGAATCCATAGTGAAAACCAACATAAAATCGTTCAATCACGAGATAGGAGATATTTTCGAACACTAAAATCTGAGCGCATCGAACAATCACACGTACACTTTAACAGAACGGTAACTTCCGACTGAGCTTACGTCGTGTTGGGCGGCGCTAGAACTTTGTCTTTATTGTTATTGTATGGAGGGGTTATACTAATTTAAAAAAAAAATTGCTTTGAAGGGGTAGCACTAATTTGAAAAAAAGTGATTTTGGCCAGCTTTTTGGGTCAAATACCTCTCTGTGTGACGTCTGACGTTTAGGGAAACGGACAATCGCCAAATGTCACATTGTGTGACGAAGTGTCATCTGCTATTCCATTGTTTTTAACAGAATGTATAATTATAGTTATTTTCTGTTATATCTTATTATTAAATATGCGTATGCCAGATTTCGTACTTTATTAATTATTTTTTTTCTGCATCTGTAAATGAAAATAATCCTCATAAGCTAACTTTGTCCTCATAAGCTTAAGTTCCCAATTCTTCTATGCGTGAAGTTATAACAAGCAGCAATATAATTATAATTTCGCTATATTTTTTGATGCATTACTATTTTATGAATGAAAATTAAGTAATTGGAATTGTATTTTATTGTTTAAAATCATTCTCCGAACCTAGAGCTGGGGGGGACAGGGGGGGACTGTTGTCGGATTGGTTTTTGGGTTTAGAGAAAAGACGCTAGAATCGACACCATTGCAGGGTTAATTTAATTATTAATGTATGTTAGGATAGCATATTATTATTAGATTAATTAATTTTATTGTATAAAGTATTGAAATTAAGTGTATTGTTAAATGGTTGTATGTAGGTATATATTAGGATAGTTATTAGATAAGAAAGTACTATTGTTAGATAAGTAAGTGCTGCGCAACTCACGTTAATGTTAAGTCACGGAATAGTATTATAAGATAATATGACGCTGTACGTACAGTACGTAGTAGATCCAAACGAGGACAGTTTTAAAAAAGGCACGGACTACGAGTCCGTGGAGTAAACATATATAAAAAAAAACACTTTATTGCACAAAATAAAATACAAATAAAATAATTAAAGACAAAAGTAAGATCTTCCAACCATAGATCAGGAAAAAATGAAAAGGGAACACAAATATGTAGGGTAGATGCAATTATTAGGAAAGTAAATTGAAGGCTATGTCACACTATGAATTTAATGACAGTAAATAATTACGGACTTGATTCTTAAAGGAGTCTAACATGCGAGAATAGGGAATACCAGAGTCGGACGGCATATGCCGGGAAATAGTATGAAAGGAAATCAGTGCTGAACTAGGAGCATCCGTGAAACGGGAAAGAAAGAACAGCGCCGAAACAAGAACAGAGGTTTAAAGTATGATGAATACGAGTGAAGAGACAAAATAAAGGCGAAGTGATAAATTAAAAAAAAATATTTAGTCAATCCAAATGTTTACATCAATTATTTTAAACTGCTATTTTTGTAAATATAGAACAAAATATCAAACCTACTTATCTAATCTACCTAATTATCTAAAATGTTAATCTACTTATTTTCTATTCCTTCATTTGAATTGATAACTGAAACTAATTTAGCCACTAATTACCTCATAGACTGCGTTTTACGAGCATCACGATTACACTGTGGCTTAGCTGAGAGCCATAATTATCACATACCATGAAGTGGTCTCTTAAATCCATGGAAAGCAAAGGGAGTGGTGACACAAGTACATTTACTCCATCACTATACATACAACGGATACTTCTTCTAATGTCTTTTAATCAGTGATTTTCTGACAACCAAAGAAAAAACAATGCAACTCTCCCAAGGGAAGTCAAAATTATGTTCTTTACTCCTAGTAGTGACGACCTCCATAGTCGAGTGGATAGTACACACACGGTTTAAAGGTGTCGCCATCTCTGAGGTCCCGGGTTCGAGTCCCGGTGGGGGCAGATGTTTGTGTGATGAATGCGAGCATTTGTACCTTAGTCATGGTTGTTGATATATATTTCTATAAAAATTATTAATACATATATGTATAATATATGTATGTCTATCCGTTAAATTAATAACAATAATAATATTAATGATATGGTGTTTTAACAAGATTATAATTAATATGTTACAATTATGCAGTTCTAGATAATACTGAGTAGTCATTGTAAATAATAATAATATGTACCTACGTTAAACTGAAATATTTGCACGCCAGCCTGCTGGCAGAATACACTGGAAAACGTTACATAACCAACAATATGAATACTGTGTTCTTGCAATAAAGGATTGATTTGATTTGATTTGATTTGATACCCTAGATCCCATAGCACAAGCCTTAAGTTTGTGGGCTAGGCTAATTGGTGTAAGTGTAACAAATATTATTTATTTATTTTTATTATATGCTGTTCCGGATGTCGCTTGGCGTTCCCTGGGGCTCCCTACATACCTGAGGGAAGGCCATCCCTGAGGTTTTTTAGTATCTAGGCCTCCCCCTTCTGGGGAGAAGAGCCCACATAACCACCGGCTCGCCACAGCCGGAGTATGCAATTTAATGCATTTTCCACAGGGAAACAAAAAAGAAAAAATAGGGTACTTCCCTCTATATTAGAAAAGATCTAAAGGCATATAACAATGATAGCTTATGCATTAAATAGTCGGAACCATCATGTTTAAGTACATAAAATAACAAAAATAATATAAATTAGTTTCAAAGTATTCATTTTTTTAATCTATACGTAAAACAAGAGCGAAACATAGGCCGCCATGTCGTGACGTCATAAGGTACTGTAAACTTATGCGTATCAATGTCATTATGAATCATAGTACGTACAAAACAATAAAAAAAGACGTTTGTAGGTTGCTTTTTTAATGTAAGAGAACGTTATAAATACGTAAAGTTAAATTGAAATCGCACGTGAATCACATTATGGAAAGCAGTTTTGTAAAAGGAGATTACGCAAAAAAAATGCATTAATGGTCGGAAAATTCTTTGCTGCAAATCCCGACTTTTGTTCTGCCGAGTTACGGAGTATTAAAACATCGATGTCAGTATTACTCTTTTATTATTATTCCTTTATTAGTTGTTTATATATAAAAGATAATAACTCATTTTTAAATTATGAATATAATAATACATAGCATCAAACATAGTTTTGTTTTTATTATTACATGCCGTAATGACGTCATCGCTACAGAGTAACAACTCGTGCGGCGCCTTCGTCTAATTACGCGCGAAATTTGAAAATATTAAATTTTAATGCAATTTTTATAGTACTTAATGAGTGTATAAATTTTTATATTTTTAGTATATGGTTTACTGACACGCAAGGATCAAATTAAGATTATTTTCAAAAAAGAGATTAATTCCCTATTCTTTATGTATACATATTACATGTTTGTATATCACCTATGGAATTATACAACCAATATTTTTATCCATAAAATGAGGTTTGCATATGGAATGTCATGTATGAACAGATTTACAAGTAAGTTAAATTCCTCATCAAAATAATAAAACAAAAAAACATTGTTTTTTTCTAATTTCAGGAGAAATAAGACACGCGATACAAATATCGAAGCCAAGCTGCATAATCTGTTCACCCTTAGCCTACAAGACACACGGTAAAACATTAAAATCGTTGAAACAAATCAGAAAGATCATCATTTTTGGCAACGAACGAATCGACAACGCTATTCCATTCGACGACTTATCGGTTCCCGTTGTCGACGATAGCGCCGGTGACGTTTTTGTCGACAACCGTTTACGGAGAAACGTTCGTTACAACGAGTTCGAGGTAGCAGATGTGGTTGGACAAGTGGACACCGCCTTCATTTCGTATTCGTCAGGGACTACTGGCATGCCCAAAGGAGTTATGCTGACTCACGCGAATGTGATATCCGCTTGTACCTTGTAAGTATCAATTATAATACTTAACGACATGTTTGGTGCAGTGGCCGAGTGATCGACTACTGTGCTACAAGGTCGCGGGTTCGATTCCCGCGCGGGGCAAATATGTTGTATAATCTGCAGAAAATGAATAAACCCTCTATAACAAATTAATAAAAAAAAAATCATAGTTTGGGACGATGTTTAAAAAAAGTGTATTGTATATTGTATTACTTATGTTTTATTTAATTCATTCGAATCTTATGTAATACTAAAAGAACTGATTTGAGCTTAGGATTAACTCAGATATATTTACATTTTATATTTTAAGACGTCGCCTTTTAAGAAAGAATTGAAGGTGATGAACTAACATTAACAAAGAATCACACATCAATTAAAATTATTTTAATATGCTTAAAACCTGGCACTGAGTCTGAATCCAATTTTATTTGCCTGAAGACTTAGGAAACAAAACCAAAAGCTTTAATATCTTTCTACAGCCTTTTCAAATCTAAAATCTCTTCCATTCAGAGTGACTCATGAAGATATCATGCAACGCGTATTATCCATCACGCCGTGGTTCCACGCCATGGGCCTCATGGGGACGATCATCGGCCTCTGTAAAGGAAGGTCTGCGCTGTACATGCCTCGATTTGAGCCAGACTTATACCTGAGGACTATTGAGAAATATAAGGTAAAAGACAATGATTAAATAAATAAATAATAAACAAATTATTTATTTATAGACAATAATTATGGATATTTAAAAGTAAAGTCCACGCCATCGACATCGATGATACCTCTTAAAGTGAAGAATTCCGGTACACACTCTATAGTTTATGAATATGAGTGACTTGTGTATGGAGTGTTTTGAATTTAGATAAAATAATAAATAAATATTTCTTACACTTACACCAATTAGTCTAACCACTAGATTATGGAGGTCGTCAAATTATCTAGAATTAATTTAGATCGTCGTTACACCAATAAAAACATTTTGTTCTCGGCACTGGTCTTCTAATCGGAAGATACGGGATCATCCTGTTATGTATCAACGTTTTTGACTCTACATTTATCCGATGAATGATATCCTAGCAACACTACTACTAGTCAAGTTAAAATAAACATTCGAGTTCGGAAAATGTCGCATAGAGCTGAAAATTGGGAGAGATTTTCAATACATCATTGAAAGCAAAATGGCAAAAGTCGCCATCGGTCCCTCTTTTGCAAAAAATTATTCAAGGTCAAAAAAGTGCGAAGTTAACATTTTTTCCGTTTTCTCGATAACGGTAATTTTTATCCGAAAAATAGTTCAGACCAAAGTTGTAGATTATACAATTCTGTACAACAATCATACTGTCACTTTTTTTCGTACTGTTCATGAGATATCGTCATTTGAAAGTTTGCTATTACCATTTCAAAATAAAACAGTAAAACAAAGAATATAAAATTATACTAACTTATTGTAATTACTATATGAAAGTTAGAATCGCGATAACAATTAGCTCTGTCCCTTTTTAACCAATTACAAATACCAATGCAAAAATTTTATTATTTGATGTGAAATATTGGCATGCAAGTTTAATTATATTGATCTATTTGCAAGCAAAATAGAGTTTAACGATACGAATATTTTCCGAACCGGAACATACACTCAGCAGTACGTCAGTTTGAATTGAACTTCGAAGAATAGCTTTTATTGCGTAGGTAATAGAGGCGATCTCGAAATTAACACATATATAATGCTTTACCTTAGTAACCTAGTTTTCTGTGAAATTTCAGATAAAGTACCTTCCAGTAGTACCACCCGTAGTGGTAATGATTGGGAAGACGCAAGGAGAGTACGACCTGTCCTCAGTGGAACACATTTACAGTGGAGGCGCACCGCTTCACAAAGAAACCATAGACTTAATTAAGGCTAAGTGAGTATATACATTGTTGACTAAGGCCTATTTGCCCTCCTTTGCAGTAAGGGTATACTCTTCCTCGGATGATAATTCAGTAGTACATGCAAAATTCCTTCGAATCCATTGAGACCTGGGCCGTCCTTCAGATTCTCCAAAGCGACATGGTCTAGCGTCACAATATCAGTCTGCCTTCAAGAGCTAAATTCAAAAACCCAAAGTAATATCGCCAACTGTTCATAGCTACTCTCCCTCCTCTCCCTCCGTGGAGCCTGAAACCCTCCGGGGTTTCAACTTTTGGACTGAAGAGAATTATGTGTCAATGATGAAAAGATGGTCATTTAACTGATATTATTATAGTCATGACTGCATAAGACCATGAGACGAATTTTTGAACCAATTCGCATTCGAAATCGTGAGATTCGTATACGAATTCACTATTTCTGAACATTCATTTCGTGCGTTGTGCAACGAGCGGTTTAACCCACTCGTTTTTGATTTCTACTAGTAGAATATCCAAAACTGAAGTGACGTTGACAGTGATCCGTTTCACGTGTTGGTCATCGCCGGTTTTTGTTTTTGTTGTTGTGATTTTTAATTTTTCTGCGTGAAACGGAATCTTATTAAGGATTTGTTTTTAATGACAACACTGAATTCGAGTGATTCAAAAATCTATATAATTTCGCGCACGATTTGTATTCGTATTCGAATTCCAAATTCACATCTAATGATTCAAAAATACGTCTCCAGATATACGAGTATGTGGGTACTCTATGGTCAAGTGTTCTAAATCCAAGTGGTTTTTGAAATGAACACGGACTTTCATCTTGCTCATGTTCATTTTACAACCCACTAGTTAGGCTCTACATCGGAATTTGTTGACGGTTATGTTTATTTGAGACAAATACTCCTAGTAGGTCATACTTCCAAAAAGAAAGTGTTAGAACCGTTGATTGACCAACGATTCCAACGTGGGGGTTTATTCTCAACCCACCTACCACAATGCGACAAAACACAAGATTTTGATTCTTGCTTTTTACCAGTAACGTCATACAGCACTAAAACCTAGCTACTTACAATGAAACTTATAAGGAACCCAACCCAAAGGGCAATGGAAAAGGCTATAAGTAGAGTTTCTTGAAATGCTTGAATCAGAAAAGGTAAAATCCGCAGAAGATAATGCTGTAGCATTGCACATGTCCATGGTCAGTGATTATCCCTTGCCATTAGATAGGCCTCTGTAAAAATCGTACTAGTAGAGGTAATTTTGTATTACCTGTTATAAAACGATTAAATCCATCTGTCTGAAGATTTAATCTGTCTATATATATGTCACCGGAACATAACAATATCCGTAACGTTATCAATTTACTAGGAAGTTAATAAACTTTCGTAGGATTGTAAACAGGAGATAAATTGTAATATGTTACGTCTACATTTTCGTAAATTTATCAATTTCCGACGTTACACGGTACATTTATAAACTAACGGATATCTGGTTATATGGTTCGACCAATCACAAAAACTCTTTTAAATATACGCATCTTTGATATACCTACGTAAAATAACACACTGCTCACTGATTGGTCAATGTTCATAGTGGCAATGCTTGTAGTGAGTTGAGATTGCTAATATCAGTTTTAATAAGCTATTTAACAGTTACTAAAGTCTGATTATTAATTCACTGGAGTAAACTGACAGATGCTAATGTCACATTGTAAAATTATGCTGCCATATTTATCGTACTAGTGAGGTGACCTGCAAATATAATTGGATAAATTGAATAAATCGATAAGGACTTCACTCTTCGTTGTTATTCAGATCACTCACACAAAGTCAGTAACAACGTTTATTAAAAAAAAGTACTCAATTAATTATAATATAGGTACATGAATTCTATCAGATACAAAAAATGAAATTCACTCACTTGCTAGCGTTCCCGAACTATGCATTCAGTCAATCAGTAAATCAATTTTTTGAGCTGTAGTTATTCGAATATTTGGAAGTACTTTAATTATTGCAATCTTTTATAAGAAAAATACAGATTTTACCACTGTGTAATAGTAGTTATTGTATTTCATTAAATTTCATTTTGCCCTAAAGGTACCATGCTAATATTATTACATCAATTAAACAAAATTGGATTAAGATTTCTTAATAAAGTAAATAAAATGAGTAATGTGATTTGAGGACGGAATGAAATTGAATGAATGAGTTTGATTTCAATATTCTAGTCACAACACTATTTTCTGTTCATCATAAAGTGGTAACACCGTAAACGTCAGTTTACTCCAGTGAATTAATGATTAGACTTTAGCTAAAATACAGGAATACTCTTACAAAACACACTAATGAACAGTACTTTGCTCTATTTAAGTGACACGTGACAGTCAACCAATCAGATTGCGCGTAGCGTTTGGTTACTGCTTACATATTATTTTACGAGTGAGTTCAGTAAGCTTATCAATTTACGAAAATGTGGACGTAAAATATTACAATTTATGTCCGGTTTAGAATCCTACGAAATTTTATAAACTACCTATACTCCGTTTGTTTAGGTAATTAACTAAATGTAAACAAATCATAAAAAGGTTTCTTTTATAGGTCCACTTTTTATTCCGAGATAAAATGTAACCAAAACAAATTATTGGTTCATTTAAACATAATAATTACTATTATATCTTTCTATATATAACTACCTAGTTTATTTTAAACAGTAAATATTATTTATTTAGTTTAAAAATAATAAATAACTTAGATTATAATAGTTTCACACAAGTATTGCAAGGTGTGACTACTGTAAAGAACCTAAAAAGACTGGTGTTCAAAACATTTCTTGTAAATTCATAGTTAAAATAACCCTACTAAATTAAAAAGTAAACCTGCACGATAGAGCGGCAACACGTTTAACTGTAATTTCAATTATCCGGGTTCAATTATTCGCTTAACGCTTTACTTTCGTCGCATTTTTGAGTTTCTTTACTGTTTTCTTATTTTGTTATTGTTTGTATTTTGTTGTTGTAATGAATGTAGTAGTTATTACTTTTGATTACAATTATGTTGTTACGTAATAAATAATTTGTAATGCAATGTAGTTTTTATACACCTCAATATACAAATAAACATTGTAATAAAAAGTTGAAAATCCCTGAACGCCGCCATTTTTATTGTTTACCTTTAGTTAATTACCTAAACAAACGGTGTATAGTAGATTGATGAACTTACGGATCTTGTTATCTTTCGGTGACATATATAAGATTGTGTAGTGTCGATGTAGATAAGATGTGCTTTCTTTTATGTTAGTCACTAGCGACCCGCCCCGGCTTCGCACTAGTGCAATGCTACTACTAAATACACTATAGAAAAACTGTGAACGTTATATAATAACATTATTTGTTGTGAAAAATAAATGACAATGAAACATATGTCATCGCGGAATTTTACTGTAGACCTTTTCAAAGTGTACAAATACCTAGTACATTCATTTGATAAATCTCGTAGGTTTCAGCCTGCGTTTGCAATATAAGCGGATAAAATGTAATTATTTACGACATCACATTAGAAACCTCAAAAATAACAGTATTCCTCCACTATTTAATGGATGTTGTAATACATAAAAAACCTTCCTCTTCAATCACTCTATCTATTAAAAATATTGTAATATTCTTCGTAGGACAAAATTTGTATAATCGGATCAGTAGTCGATTTTCGTTTCAAAGTTAAATATTTTTCTCCTCCTACCTGCATTACGTCATAATGGTTTGCACGTAACGGCATAAACACAAGGAACCCCTCCCCCGCCGCTTGCACCGCACCCTCCAAAAGCCATTTCACTAAACTTAATCTAGGAATATAAGTATGTCACTAAACTCAGACCGTTTTATAACTATATTCCTAGTGAGACAGTAATGAATCGCTTTCGTATAACTATGTTCCGGTACATAATTATATCCCTAGGGATATAACTATATTACGGCTTTGTCTATCTTACTGCGACATATACATACGAACCAATAGCGTATTTTTCAATCCCCAGATTGCCCAAAGTTCATATCCTTCAAGGGTATGGCATGACAGAGGCTACGCTGGCCGTTACAAGAGATAACAACGCAGAGGTACTCCGACTTAAGCCTGGTAGTGTCGGTACAGCTGTCTCTAATGCGATAGTCAAGGTAAATATTACAAGGTAAATACTAATTAAATAATTACAAGATAATATCGAAAGTACTATTGTTAGGTGAGAAAGTGCTGCGCAACTCACGTTAATGTTAAGTCACGGAGTAGTATTATAAGATAATATGACGCTGAACGTACAAGTACGTAGTAGATCCAAACGAGGACAGTTTAAAAAAGGCGCGGACTACGAGTCCGTGGAGTAGACATATAAAAAAAAAAGGTAAAAAGGTAAATACTAGTGATGCAACGGAAGTGTCTTAGAGCAAATTTACAAATATAATTCCTTATTAAATATCAAATACACCAAATCTAGATTAGAAATAGATATCATTAGAAATCTATTATAGAAAATAATATTGCAACTTTGCAACTGAACATTTTATAAAGTCGTTATTAATAGATCAGAATCTGCTAGCTCGCCTATAACTATGGGGGTTCCCCAGGGATCAATATTGGGTCCTCTACTGTTTCTAATATATATAAATGACCTTCCTTACTACATTAAAGGGGGCGTACTCTTAAAAACGATATTCGATATATCGTGGACTTCGTCGTGTCGTATCCTACTCTTAGTTACTATCGTTTAAAACATTTCAACGGACGATCGCAAAATTTACGTCAAATTTGCGAGAAGTAATACGATACGGTTTGAGGTGTCGTTGTAATTATCGTAAATTTGACGTTAATTTTGCGAATGTTCGTCTGTCAAATTCAATTCATCGTTGTCATTTAAGGCTTCCTTATGTCAAAATTAATATCGTTCGTTCCATCGTCCATTGAAATGTTTTAAACGATAGTAACTAAGAGTAGGTTACGACACGACGAAGTCCACGATATATCGAATATCGTTTTTAAGAGTACGCCTACAGAATCGTGTGAGACAGTATTGTTTGCAGATGATACTTCTTTACTATTCAAAGTTGATAGACAAAAGGAATGTTATGACGATGTAAATAGTGCTCTCTCGAGAGTTCTGTATTGGTTCACAACTAATAATTTGTCTTTAAATTCTAAGAAAACAAAATGTATCAAATTCTCTTTGCCCAATGTAAGGCAGGTTGATACTAGTTTAAATATGAATGATGATGTCATTGACTTGGTAAATAATACTAAATTCTTAGGCATTACGTTAGATTCACGACTACAGTGGGATCCACATATTGAAACTTTGGCAATCAAACTTAGTTCAGCGGCATACGCAGTAAAAAAGATTAGACTTTTAACTTTCAGCTACTTTCATAGTGCTATGTCCTATGGACTGCTGCTATGGGGATCAGCGGCTAACATTGACAGTATTTTCCTTTAACAAAAAAGAGCGATTCGTGCTATTTACTGTTTACGGGCTAGAGAATCCCTAAAAGAATTGTTCAAAGAAATTAATATTTTAACTTTAGCTAGTCAATATATATATGATAATTTAGTTTTTGTATATAGAAACTATAATAAATTCAATAAAAACAGTGATCTACATAATGTGAATACTAGAAACAAAAATAAACTTGCCGTTCCAATGTTCAGACTCCATAAAACTAGCTGTTCGTTCTTGGGGAAATGTATATCTATGTTTAACAAGCTTCCGCAAAGTGTCATTGATTTACCTTTATATAAATTTAAAATCCATATCAAAATACACTCATGAGTAAAGGTTATTATAAGTAAGTGACTATCTAAATGATCACAGTATTTGGGAATAGGGACACTATTCATAGAGCCATGTTTGGTAACAACATTATTTATAATATTGTATTATTTTATATGTGTATGTAAACATACATACGACTTAATCGTATTAGGTATGATTGTATCTTATACTATATTGTATTTTTATATTATATTATTATAATTATTAACATTGAAAAGAGGAGATAAAAAATAGACCTTCAGAGTTTCTTGCCTGTTCTTCTCGAGAAGGCTCTCCCAATTTCCGAACAGGTGTCGAGTCAATATATTTTTTCTTTTTTTTTCCTTATTCGTACGTACGGACAAGGTTTTTGTTTTTTTTTTTTATTATTAAGCTTTTTTTTTTTTTTTGTTTGTTGACGTCAATAAGTGCCTGTAAAGGTCTATGTTGAATAAATATTATTTTGATTTTGATTTGATTTTGATTAATATTCTAAATTTAGTAGTGGCAAGTTATATTTTTATAAAAATAATTTGACCGCTTTAGCACCTAACAATGTGTCCAGCGCACAATTCGTACGCGCCTCGCGCCGCACATGCGTAGCTCTCAGCCGTCGGTTGTAAACTTCCGTTTAAATCTCCGTTATAAAAGTTGCGGAAAAAGAAGCAGAAACAGATGTTGAAAAGCGCGCGGAACTTCCGCACCTCCGTCTTACCTATTTCTGCCGTAATATAGCAGTGTTCGGATCGCTCCGGCGTTCCGGCGTGAAGTGTTAGCGCAGGCAGTAAAATCACTGAGTCTTTATAGGGTACACTTTAGTCTTTATAGGGTTGCAGATTTGCTGATAATTTTACAGGAAGCTTTCGTACTATAGGCGAGTGCCACTTACCACCAAGTGCGCAGTCTGTTTGTTTGTCAGCATGTCACATAAAAAAGGGACTATTGCGGACGTCTGCGCCGAACTACCACTACACTAGCTTTGGTTTGCACTAGTCCAGCTCCGAAGTCATTGAAATGACATGAATAACAACTGTTATTACATAATTAATCATGTTGTTCTACAGATAGCCGACATAGAAACTAGGCAGGCCCTAGGCCCCAACCAACCCGGGGAGCTCTGCGTTAAGGGTCCAATGATCATGAAAGGATACGTTGGGAAAGATCGAAACGAAGACTTCGATGAAGAAGGGTTCTTCAGAACCGGAGATATCGCCTATTATGATGAGGACGGGTTCTTCTTCATCGTCGATCGGTTAAAGGAGCTTATCAAATATAAGGCTTTTCAGGTGAGTACCTCACTGCTTTATTTTTTTTTGTTTGATCCAATTCTCCAAACTAACTATTCTTTCAAAGAGAAATTAAAGAAATGAGATGGTACGATGACACTATAGTCAAAGAGTAGAATCGTTTGAGTAGTAGTATAAAAATACCTAAGCAAAATTATCACAATGGCGACATGAATTCAAACATATTTACAGGTCGCTCCAGCAGAACTGGAGAGTCTGCTACTGAAACATGAGTCTGTAAAAGACGCGGGAGTGGTCGGTCTGCTGGACACTGCCGCTGGGGAACTGCCACTGGCCTTCGTGGTGAAGCAGCCGGGCGCGCAGGTCACAGAGAAGGAAATACAGCAGTTCATTGCTGATAAGGTAATTTTTTTTACATGAAGAAACATGTTCTGCAACATTAGACTAATCACTCGGTAAGTACTTACATTTGTAAAAGAGGGAGTGTCAAAAATCTTGGAAAACAAATGAAATTATCGAGCGTCTCTCGTGTGTTGTCGCCCTAACTGACAAGAATAAGGATTTTAATAACATTGTAACACGTATAGTGTATTTTTTAAATGTTATTTAAATTACATCCAGTAAGGTCTATTATTTTTAATTTATGCAAGGTTTTGTTGCATTGCGATACTTTTGTTTTTATAGTATAGGGCAGCAAACGAGCAAACGGATCACCTGACGGTAAGCGATAACCATTGCCCATGGACACCCGCAACACCAGAGGAGGCACAGATGCGTTGCCGGCCTTTTAAATGGGGTTGGGCCTCCGGTACCCTCACTCACTCGGCGAAACACAGCGCAAGCGCTATTTTACGATGGTTTTCTGTGAGGCCGTGGTATCACTCCGCTCGAGCCGGCCCAATCGTGCCGAGGCATGGCTCTCCCACAGTAAGGTCTTTATGTATCTCACAAACGCAAGTTCTTCTCAACGCTTCTTCGCTGTCAGAATCGATAAACAATTTACATAGTAGAAGCTATAAATTATATCTTTTGAGTCTGACGTTAATATGCGTTGTGTACGTAGGACAAGTGTGTATACCAACTCTCCCACGTTGCATTGTATACGTACGTGAGCTCAATTTTTTATAACTAAAGGTTCTTATTCTAAAGAACAAGATAATTACGTTGTATTAAGTAGAAAGTTATGAGTGAAATGGTAATTCGAACATTTTTATGCCTAAATGCAGGTATCGAACCCGAAACGACTGCGCGGTGGCGTCCGCTTCGTAGAGGAGATACCCAAGAACCCAAGCGGCAAGATTCTAAGGAAGGAACTGAAAAAGATGGCTAAAAAAGTCAAAAGCAAACTGTGATACTAGTATTGAATAAAATCATTAAATGTTGTACATAAATATATCTAATTAGTACTATCGAAATCTGTATTTGGATTTCAGACAAACTGTTTCATCATGTTGTCATAGTATTATGGAGAAAAGTGACAGTGAGTTTATGAACGAAATATCGCCCTGATACTCCGTTCTTGTGTTGAGTTTTGATGATTATGACCTGTATCTCTTACCAGGTCCCGGTTTTAGGTTAGTTGTTGGGCCACCACCTGCGTACACGCCGTCCCGGTATGTGGCAGGAACTTATCTCGTCCTGAGATATTGGGTTGATGATGATTGAAACCACTTGATAATTTTCTTTACACTGATTGCCTTTAATTACTGACTTAACTACCTAGTTTTATGATGATAAAAATGAATTATTACTAATTACAGCTTGACAGGTTAAGAGCCCGATGCCATGAAAGTTCTATATTTTTTAGTTGGCGCTAGCGTCGTGTGCGCACATTTTTTTTTTAATTCACAGATGATAGACCGCCTTAGTAGGAATGAAGTGAAGCGCGGCAAGGTTTGAATTAAAATATACAAGACAATTTTAAATATTGAGACATGTTCGTTTTGCGTGAACAGAGTTCCTATAACAAAATTCTTACTTCGCAATCTGGACATAACTTGTCTACGCTTTGTCTTGCCTCCCTCCCGCCGGCCACCAACCGCGTCGCCCCTCACGCCACACACGCACGCATTTCTCCCACGCACCGCGTTCATCGGCGAGCGCGACGACCCGGGCCACACTTCCCTCGTCAAACATACCCGGTACCGTCACATACCGGGTAGATTCTTATCCTCCAGTACACGGCAATCTTGAGCGTCCGAGCCACTAGACGGCATGCACATTTTGCGTCGACTCATTTGTACCGACCCTAACGACCCAGGGGGCGTACTCTTAAAAACGATACTCGATATATTGTGGACTTCGTCGTGTCGTATCCTACTCTTAGTTGCTATCGTTTAAAGCATTCCACCGAACGATCGAACGAACGCTATTAATTTTAACATAAGAAAGCCTCAAATGACAACGATGAATTGAATTTGACAGACGAACATTCGCAAAATTTACGACAAATTTGCGAAAAGTAATAGGATACGGTTTGAGGTGTCGTTGTAATCATCGTCGTCGTCGCGTCGTTGTGATCTATGAATTGCCGAGATTGTGGGGGCTGCAGATTTGCTACCTAACTCTCAGAAACTACATACATGTACTACTCGATAAGGCGACTCTCTCCATTTACTGCTTATATGTCAATATATCGGGTGTACAATCCAAATGGGTCAGTATGGAGAAGTCGGAAACTATGAGAGATAACGAGATCTGTTCTTAGGAACCATGACGTCGATTTTAGATTTAATAATAATTACATTCAAACTTTTTTATTCACTCTCAGACATAACCGGGAATCGAAAAGTCTACAAGTTGACTTATACAACTTTGTTGGTTTGTACAACAAAATTTGTTTTAAATATACAAATACTTACAAGCATATGCAAGAAAAAGTATTACATGCGTAATAGGATATTTTTTAACAATGCGACAAACCTTTAACACTTTGATTTACACACCGCTCTTGTCGCTCGTAGCGGTTTTTGTAAGCTTAATACTAGTCAAAAAAATGACGCCGCAGGACGAGCTGTTGAAAAGAGAATTACACGTACTGTCCCTGAATCGATAGTGAATTTGAAATAGATTTCGATTTCGAAAACATTTTAAACAATATGTTTCGAAGGAAAACTTTCATATTTTCGCCAAGATAATCATATGTATTCTAAAATGAAATATCTACCAAACTTAAAAAGGGATGTGGATGTTGCGTTATGAGGACTCAATAAGTTCACATTTAACATATTACGTTCTGACGAAACGAAAGCAAATGGCATTAATGGACTGGTGCTTTAGCTACAGGCTTAAACCTCACATAGCATGTGGGGTCGTTTAAAACGATTCTCCTTTAAAATGCATACAAAATTATATTTCGCAAGAAAGAGACAGCACTTAACTTATAAGTAATACGCAATACTTCCAACTTCATATTTCACTAATCAACATTTTTATTCAACGTCTTAATTTAAAAAAAAATTCAATGCTGTCTCCTAAGCGTGCGACATAATTTGTGGATGGCAAAGCAGCAATGAATGTATAATTTTCTTTTTCAACACACTTCCTCATAAAGTGGCTCTAATCTCATGGCAATTAGGCACATAATGACACCTATAATCAAACTGTGACTTTTTCATTACTATTATTCACGAGTGAGTAATAGTTTGTTTTCAATATTATTGGTTGAGTTACGCTTACAGTTGCGCTAAAAAGCTATCCGCGAAAAGCCCAAAAAAAAGAAACCTCATTTTTTAGTCTATGGCCGATGCGCGCGCATAGGAAAACTAATTAATTTTTCCCGCCATTACGAAATTTATTAGTCTATGGCCGATGCGCGCGCATAGGAAAACTGATTAATTTTTCCCGCCATTACGAACATTTTTCACAACTCGTCTCGTTTTCTCTTTTGAAGTTATTTAGTTAGTTATTAATTAAGATGTCTGCAAATACAATTTATAAAGCCTGACAGCTCGGGCTTCAATGCGCCTCAGCGGTAATCACCAACATTACACACTTGTACCATAATGTACTATTATACTACGATGGTGGCAAATAGGCCTACAGCTCGCCTAATGGTTACCGTAGCATATGGACATTTGCAACATCAGGGGTGTCACTCGCACGTTGCCGACAATTTAAAAACCTATTCTACTCCCCTTTTGAAGAACCCTATGCTGTAGTCCTCCGCGTAAAACCTCGGTGGGAGCCCATTCGACAGTATACATGGAAGGAATTTCTTCTGGAACCGCACTACACGGAACTATTTAGGTTCCAGTGTGTAAGCATCAACTGCGATGATAGAGTGACCGTGGGCATAATATCGAACAATTTCTCAGAACATAACCCAAAATATAAGTGGTAGAATACACATAAAGAGGCAGTCTCTCTTAAGGCTTAGAGGGTTGAGGAAGGCCATCCCTGAGGTTTTTAGTGGGTAGGCCTCCCCCTTCTGTGGAGGGGAGCCTCACATAATCGCCGGCTCGCGACAGCCAGGGTATGCAATTTAATGCATTATTGTAGCTCTAGTCAAAATAAAACTTCCATATACGTTAATGTAACATTGTTTACATTTATTTAGGTTTAGTATACATAGGCTTATGCCAAGTAGCTGTATGTGTCCTTTTCGCCTTCCGTGCGCTCGAGGTATTCTTTCTCTATGAGAATGTCGATACATTTCTGAAACAAGTTGATATTTTATTTATTGACATACACTTATAAAGTTATATTAAACTTGCAAGGAACTTTGGTAGGTTTTTGCTTTATTCAATATTTTTCGCTAACTGACAGCAGAGGCCAGTTGTCACTGAACAATGACACCTGACAATTAAACCTTTTGCTGGCTGTCATTTTAATGTAACGAATTAAAAACCTCTTTTTGGGTACATTTTTTAGTTAGGAAATAATTATAAAATTTACTGATAGACTAAAAGGGACTTTCGCAGGTTCTTGCTTTTAACAATATTCATATCCTTTTTCAGCTAACTGACAACTGAGGCCAGTTGTCACTGAAAATGACAGCTGTCATTAACACTTGCTAGGTGTCATTTTGATGTACCGAATTAAAAAACGCTTTTTTTCTGTCTACATTTTTAATTATGCGCACACAATTATCTGGTTTTGTAGATTTAATTCTTGTTGGATGTTATTGTATTTTTGATGTGCAATCAGTATTTTTGTAAGTTAGGATTTGTATGAATTTGAATGATCAGTTAAATACGAGCTATTTTAGTTCAACATGTATGGAGACCGCTTCTCGAAGTTAGATCACTTTAGCCCATTTTAGCCTCCCATTACCAATTCTCTTTCATTTGTTCTCTTTTCGTTCCTCTCCTTTCAGCTCACAACACATATTCTGAATCGTCCATCCATATTTGCGTTCAAACCTCGGATCAAAAATTATTATAAGCTTTTGCAAATCATGTATCTTATACTCAAGTAATTCGGTGTTTCTATACAATTAATTCTATACATTATTTAATGTAGACGTGAGTCGCTTAAAATCAGACAGCCATTTCAATGTTTTAACACTTTTTAAATATTGCACAATGTAACAGATTTTAACAGATCATTGCAAATTTAATAATAACTCGACTTTAGGTTTCAAAGAACGCATCGCTGCAAAAGAACGTATGTAAAAATGTCCAAAGTTGATCGATTTACCTTCTACACGCTTTATATATCACATATTAAATTACAAATTACTATTTACTATTCCCTACTTCCTATTATTCCTCACTTAGATTTAGTGATGTGCCAGATATCCGTATCCGTATCCGCAGATATCGGAGGCAGAAGAAAGATTCGTATCCGTGTCCGTATTCGTTACATTTTGGCGGATCTTTTACGAATCTATTTAGCAGTCTTCTTTAAAGAATAATTCATATTCTTGAGAATGTTTTCTTTGTAAAGGATTTTTTAAGGAAGTTGAGCCTTTACCCTTACAAGAATACTTTCCATCACAAGTTTTACACTTTGCACATTCATCATTTATTATCAATAAATAATTTCATATTACACTACTAAACTTCTTTGTAAACATTTTTTTTTTAATCATGTACTAAAGTTGAGCCTTTACCCTTACAAGAATACTTTCCATCACAAGTTTTACACTTTGCACATTCATCATTTATTATCAATAAATAATTTCATATTACACTACTAAACTTCTTTGTAAACATTTTTTTTTAATCATGTACTAAAGTTGAGCCTTTACCCTTACAAGAATACTTTCCATCACAAGTTTTACACTTTGCACATTCATCATTTATTATCAATAAATAATTTCATATTACACTACTAAACTTCTTTGTAAACATTTTTTTTTTAATCATGTATTAAAGTTGAGCCTTTACCCTTACAAGAATACTTTCCATCACAAGTTTTACACTTTGCACATTCATCATTTATTATCAATAAATAATTTCATATTACACTACAAAACTTCTTTGTAAACATTTTTTTTTAATCATGTACTAAAGTTGAGCCTTTACCCTTACAAGAATACTTTCCATCACAAGTTTTACACTTTGCACATTCATCATTTATTATCAATAAATAATTTCATATTACACTACTAAACTTCTTTGTAAACATTTTTTTTTAATCATGTATTAAAGTTGAGCCTTTACCCTTACAAGAATACTTTCCATCACAAGTTTTACACTTTGCACATTCATCATTTATTATCAATAAATAATTTCATATTACACTACAAAACTTCTTTGTAAACATTTTTTTTTAATCATGTACTAAAGTTGAGCCTTTACCCTTACAAGAATACTTTCCATCACAAGTTTTACACTTTGCACATTCATCATTTATTATCAATAAATAATTTCATATTACACTACTAAACTTCTTTGTAAACATTTTTTTTTTAATCATGTATTAAAGTTGAGCCTTTACCCTTACAAGAATACTTTCCATCACAAGTTTTACACTTTGCACATTCATCATTTATTATCAATAAATAATTTCATATTACACTACAAAACTTCTTTGTAAACATTTTTTTAAAATCATGTACCAATACCAAACACAAGCGTTATCTATGCTGCCCAGTGTCACATTAAAGTAAAACAAAACAAAAAAAGACCCGCCGCGCAATGCAAGTCGAAACATGTATCAACTCAAGATCGAGCGCACCGACACCGATTGTGTAAGAAAGTTAAAATCCGTATCCGTATCTGCGGATCTTGACACCAAATATCCGTATTCAGATATGTATCCACGGATCTAGATTTTTAACGATCCGGCACATCACTACTCAGATTAAAGTGTTATAAAACAAAAGGAAATACCTTGATAACGGGGACGCGCGGCTTGAACCTCGAGGAAAGTTGATTGAGGACCTCCACCACTAAGTGCTGATGTTTGAGGGTCTTTCGTGTCTTCATTATCCGCACGATGGCCGCCTATGAAAAGGTAAGTTTTATTAGCTATCTCATAGTCGAGGAGCGTACTGTGGTCACGCATTTATTAAACAACAGAATTCAAATTTCTGCATCCACGGCTTTTGTTGATATGAATCATTCCGTAAATTATGCAACTAGTGGTCCTATCAACTCGTTTCTGGTTTCTACTAGTTGAATATTTTATCTGAAATGACATTGACAGTTTGACAATGAAATGTTGAGTGACAGCCAAACCGACTCATCACCGGTTTTCTCACAGAACACAGAAAGAGATTAGAACGGCTATGTAGGCGTGGCACGCGAGCCACAGTTATGATCAAATGATCATAACTGTGGCCAATAATGCGAACGCGTTGCTTAGTCAGTCACGAGTGATCACGGAGAGTGTTTTACGAAGTGCTGCGCGTTTATTAATGAAAATGCCTACTTGTGCTGTAATTACCTGCAAAGCAAGAAGTCAGGTCTCAAGTGTAGCTAAAGATGGAATATCTTTTCATCGGTAAATAGCAAATTTGATCGTAATAACTAACGTTTTACAAAAAAATTATCAAAGCTTGATCGTAACGATAAGACACATAATATTTTTCTAAAAAATATACATTGCCGGCTATGTACGCGCATGCGTCTAATTACATTACTCAGAGCGCGTAATGTAGTACACTGAATTCGGTAGCGACGCATTTGAATAACAGCAATAAACGTAGTACAAGGCCATAGTGCTGTGCTTACCAAAAAACGTACGCATTATGTTTTATCGATAAATATATTTTTTTAATATTCTGGTTGGAATAAATGATTGTGTGATAAACTCGAACATTTGTTGGAAGATTGTTCAAGTATTTATTTAAGTTTATATTAAATTTAAATTATACTTTTATTAAACGAATTAATCGGTGTGTGCGACCGTGGAAATATTATTAATATGTCCAAATACATGTATAATTAATATCATCATCACAGCTAATTTATTACGAATCATGCGCTAATTTATTACGAATGGCTGCAAGGCACCACTTAAGGGGTCTTAGTAGGTGAAAACGGCGAAACAGGCTTCTTGCTTTTTACTGTTATTTAAAAAATTTATGATATTTTACCAAGCGCGGATCCAGTCCTCATAAAAGGTTGTGGTCACAGCTACTAGAAAATCGGCTAAGTACGAGTCAGAGCATAAACATGCTCATTAACAATCATGCAAGTCGTTTATGAACTTTTGAGTTAGATTATTTTCTTTTTTCTGAGTAAATGTATTTATTTCGCGCGATGTGTGACAGCTGGCATTGTCGTGGTGTAGAATGATTCTGCGTCTCTTGTTGTTTTTACGTATTTCTTCAAATACTTCCAGCAAACAAATGGTCGTGTACCACTCCGAATTGACCGTTTTACGATTCTCCAGTGGTATTGTAGCCACATGACCATTAATACCACACACAAAAAATCAATATACAATGCAATAAATTACATTCTTTGTTACTTCAAATGATGAAACATAGCGTAAGGCTTTGCATTAGAGCAGTAGAATAGAAATAATTTAATTAAAATAAGTTACCATGATACAACAATATATATTATGTTGAAAAAATAATCAAAGTAATTTACGTTTTATAAGTAATCTTTTTTAGGTTATGCTAGGTTTTTTTTTTTTATTTATTTAAAGCATTGGCCATAGGCCATCAGCTTAATCATGTAACAAGGATATTATAATATTAAGTAAATAATATTATGTTAGGTTGCTTTCGTTTCACAGCACAAACAAAAGTGACATAAGTCATAACATGTCAGAATATCGTCTATGGCTCTTTGCTGCGTTCCGAATCACGCACGTTTCATGATTGAATTTTTAAAATTTTATTAAAGCATATCGTTTATTATCATCAGCCTATCGATCTCAATAGACCGTAAAAGTGTGACGTCACAAGTCTATTAAGGTTGTGGGCATGCCCATCGTGCTCACAACGGTGGATCCGCCCTTGTATTTTACACTGAAAGAACATGTTCCAGTTTGGCCCATGTATATGTACGGTATATCAAAAAAAAGAGAAAAAATTACTGATTCAAGATTATCATCAAATTAATTTAAAATATGTGTTCGGGATAGAATAGTTAATAAATAAAAATGTATAAATAAATAGAATTAAGATAGTAATAAAACATATTAAACGGCGATAATAGTAAGAATAGCACTAAGCATAGTTGATAAATAAGATAAGTTTTAGCTTAGGAAATAAATAAAGTATATAGAATAGGTTCCCATAGCAGGAAGAAAACATATAGTATGTAATAATAATATACATATATTGATTAAAAACCCTTAGACAGAGATAGTAGCGTAAGCAATAAAAGAGATTGAGGTTGAGTATGAGATTTTAGGGAAAATACGTTAAATATATAAAAACTATTATTGAATTTGGGCATACTATATGTAAATGTATTAAATGAATGATATTACAGATAGCTAGGGCATAATAAATCATAAAATTGTGAAAAGATAGCCACTGCAAAATCGCAAAATGTATGAACATGTCGGAAAAATGTCCTATCGCACACATATAAAAGTGCCTGTATATGTTTGTTATGGAAACAAGATTTACAGAAATATAGTTTACTTTGCTTCCAACCTACATCTATTTCACTTAATAAGTTTGTTTCATCATTACAGTATAGGTATATACAATTAAATTAATTATTAAATTTTAAATACCTACATGAATGTAATATTTCGTTTTCAGTATTGAAAATATTTGTAATATTAAATTTGCTATCGACATTTTATATCGATAATTTTTCATTTTTGTCAATCACTAAGGTAATAATATCGTTTTTAGACGGAATTATTTGAATCTGGTGAGTGCAGTGCTGTGATTGGTTCAGTTCGTTATCGCGCGATGCGTACTTCTCCTGATTGGTTATGCGTGACTTTACAGACGCAGCGCTGGCTTCTTAAACTGGCGACAGCGGCTCCCGTACAAACGATGCATGTTCGCCATTCTAACCTCTTTCTGTGTTCTGTGGGTTTTCTAAATTAACAGTCCATTGCATACCGGTTTTTATTTTCTCCGTGGCAAACGGAATGTAATAAAGGATTCGTTTCTTGATAACACTGAATTCGAGTGATTCAAAAATCTATAACATTTGTTTGTATTCGTATTCGAATTCTAGATTAACTTCTAATGATTCACAAATACGCCTGATGATCTGTGACCCGATTAGAATTGTGTATCTTCCTAGAGCTAGAGAATTAATATCAAATAGTTGTATTAAAATAAAAGAATTAGTTGATTTATTAAACAAATTGATTTCTAGACTATTACTGAATCAAAATTATTTTACCATAATTCCAATAAAATAAAAACATTTTAGGAGATCTTACATTAAATATGAAACAAAGATAAAGGCAAGTTTATTGTTACGCTCACACAAATTACTCTACCATAACTGTCATAACTAGAGATCGGATAATCGGATGCATATTTACCTAAAGTTAGTTTAAGACAAAGTATGGAAACGGCTTTTTATTGTTTTGTTAAATAAAAATCCCGGGATTGCGGAATCGGATAGCCGGATGTTTATTTATTTACCTAATTTAGTTTTTGACAAAGTATGGAACTGTCTTTTTATTTTATTTCCATAAATAAAAACCCGGAATTCCGGTACTGTAGAACATTTCGGTAATGCAAAACTAGTCGTAATATGAGATACTAGACCATACTTACGCCCGGGCACCATTTCTGTTTTTTTATTCAATTATTTAATTGATTATTGTTTTAGTCAAACTAGCTCACTACTTTCGTATAACACTCTTCATGTAATAAATCGTACATTCATAAATCGCACGGGGAACTGGAACTAAACTTCATGTAAATACGTATGCATAGTTGTATAAATGAACCCGGAGTCTCGGTCTTTTGAAAATAAATACCACGTGCTAATTTAGTAATTTTCAAACAATATCACTACGTTAAATTTGCAGTCCGCAGGGATTTTTATTTAACAAAATGTATTTTAAAAAGCCGCTTCCATAATTTGTGAGCCAAAAATTAACTTTAGGTAAATATGCATCCGATTATCCGATCTCTAGTCATAATCATGTCGCTGTATCTTCAAAAGTAATAATCGCAAACCCACTGTTACTTTCACAATTGTGTACTCTCAATAAATGTAAAATAAAATAAAAATGTCCACTGCCCTATTGTACTGTCCAAATAAAAAAGTATCTTTTGCAACAACCCCTTAGATTATTATTATTAACGTGAATATTTGTTTCACATATAAACTAGTGAATCGATTTTAATGAAACTACTATATAACTTAAACATCAGAATGGCACATATACGACGACAAGTATCAAGTAAGTATAATAAAATCTCCCATCTGCCAGCTATTATGGCGTGTGCTGCCAAAACCGCAAGAGTTACACATATGTAATGTTTATCTAATAAGTACTCGAAAAACTTTTGCAATGTGAAATCGTTAATCGTTAAAAAGTCGTGGATGAAATGGCGACAGGTCACAGCTACAACGTGCGATCCCCGAATGCCAATAAGGCTGAAGGGGAAAATTTACAAATCGATCATCCGACCTGTCGTCATGTATGGAAGTGAATGCTGGGCCGTCAAGAAGAAGGATGAAAATAGATTGCATACGAATGAAATGAGAATGTTACGATGGATGTGTGGTGTGACAAGGATGGATAAGATAAGGAATGAGTACATAAGAGGAAGCCTGAAAGTAGCACCAGTGGTAGAAAAAGTGAGAGGAAGTAGATTAGCATGGTTTGGACATGTGATGCGGAGGGATGAAAGTCATGTCACAAAACGAATGTTGAATATGAAAGTGGAGGGATACACGGGCAGAGGAAGGCCGAATAAAAGATGGATCGATTGTGTGAAGAATGATATAAGAATGAAAAGAGTAAGCATGGAAATGACGGCTGATAGAGAGGAATGGAAGAAAAAGATCTACTGCGCTGACCCCAGATAATGGGAAATGGGCAAGAGGATGATGATGAAAGATCAAACCTATCGCATAATTCGTTGAAACACTTGCCGGTGCGCAGTATATATGAATTCTGTCTATAATTAGTTTTAGCCAGAGGGACATTAACTGCGAAAATTCCTATTTGGAACATTCAACCCTATCAGCTGTAATAGCTCAGGACTATCAATGGAACCTGACACAACTTTCATCAGGAAAATAATGTCTGCTATAGTCCGACGACTCTGTAAGGTTAACAGATGGTGCCTCTTACACATACCAAGGTATTCGGATGAGTCATATTTTGTACCGATACGGTAGCATAAATACTTAATACATTTTTTTCTGAATATTTTCCAGTCTATCAATATAGACACCGTATCTAGGGTTCCAAACTTGAGAACAGTATTCAAGAAGACTCCGGACTAGAGTACAATAAAGTATTTTCAATGTCTTGGCATCAGTAAAATCTTTAGAGTTTCGGAACAAAAAACCTAGAGTTTAAGTTGCTTTAGATATAATTATTATCAAACAGCAACTTAGCATCGTGTGTCACTCCAAGGTCACGCATGGATAGTATAGTCTGGAATTCACAGTACGGGATCTATATTGATAAAATTGAAAAAATTTAAAGAAAATTTCTGCGGTTCATGAACTTCAAACACAAAATTACCTCAAAATCTAATTATATTAATGACTTATCACCACCATCTGTTACCTCTGAGTCTTAGAAGAGAAGCTACTGACCTAAAACACTTGCATAATATTATTACGAATAAACTTGAGAGTAGCGAGATACTCTCAAGAATTTACTTACAAGCGCCAAGTCGTTCCAATCCCAGGAGAAACTACCTTAAATTCTATACTGACGCATGTACATATTATAGAAAAAAAAAACATATTTGAATAGAGTACTAGTTAATTTTAACTGTAATCATTCTATGCATGTTGATTTATTCATGACAAAACACAATTACTTCGTTCATAGGATTAATACTGACTTCTTTGGAAATGTGACACAAAATTATTTAAATAAGTGAGTAACATTGTTATTATTGTTGTAAGATAAAAAAGGTACTATTAGTGAAAACTGCACAAGGCATGGTTGTTTTATATTTTTAGTTCTACTTTTTGTAACAAATGATGTTTGTTTTCTATGAAAATAAAAAAAAATACTAATCCTGCGCAGATGAAGTCGCCGGCGCCAGCTAGTATTTAATAAAGTAATACCTGAATGAGCATCTTGCGGTCCTCCTCGATGTGTTTGTGCGTCGCCTCCTGTTCGACTTTTAGCTCCGTCTTGAGGGGAATATTGATATTCACTCGAAGTTTTTTGCTGCACAATAAAACAATATATTAGTTATATTCTCTATTGTTATTTTTATAGTCTCTGTAACAATGGTAAGATTACGGTAAAAATCGCCAATCATAGACTATAACTTTAATTAACATGACCTCATTCTTTACGGTTTACAAGAAGTTCTTTTGTGTGGAGATTTTTATATTTTAATTTTGCGTTCTCCATTGTAAACTTTTCTTTCAATATTGAATAATCGAGAAAGCAAACTTTTTGAAAGTTATATACTTTTAATATAGACATTAAACAAGTATGTTTTTGAATTTTAAACCAATTGAAGTCAATTCGGATGAAAAAAAATAGGGGATGTTTTCGTCGCGAATAATAATTTTTTAATTTGAATAAAAAAATTCAGAGATTCAAGAATAATCAAAAATTGAACTGTAGTGTTAAAATGAATTGCAAAAATGAATAGTTTCTATGAGTCTTAAATTATAGAAGTCATACAGAACAAATATATGCACGAAAGAAATTAACGATTGATTGAATTATAACAATATTGATATTCAACTTGTGACCACGCTGTACTCACTTCTTATAACCTAAGTACAGATCCACCACTGAAGACTCCGTCAAGTCCGACTCATCGTCCTGGCACACAAGCAATTTCGCTTTCAGCAATATTTGCAGCACCTGCAAATAAAATACAAGAATTGCAGAGTTCGAAGCCTACTATATACAGTGATGCAATGGATCTTTGTTTCTGTTTCCGCAAATGCGGAAGTTCCGCAACATCCGTTTCTGCTTCTGTTTCCGCAACTTTTATAACGGAGATTTAAACGGAAGTTTACAACCGCATGCGCGGCGCGAGGCGCGTGCGAACAAATTGTTAGGTACAAAAGCGACCAAATTACTTTTTATAAAATACTAGCTTTCTGCCCGCAGCTTCGCCCGCGTGGATTTCGGGATTGGGTCTATAGAAAGTCTTTTTTTTTTTTTGAGGGGTGGAAGAGGGTCATAGCTTTTGCCCACGGCTACATATGCGCGGAAGTCGGTTTATGGCGCGAAGGTTTTATCGCGCTTCCCGTGGGACTATCCGTTTTTCCGAGATAAAAAATACCGCAAAACCTTGCTCAAGAATCACTCTATCTATTGATGAAAACCGCATGAAAACTGTGCAGTAGTTACTGCGCATCCCGTGGGATCTGTCGATTTTTCCGGGATGAAAAGTAGTCTATTATTTAAATCGGACTTTTATCTTTACGTCTGCAAAATTTCAAAGCAATCGGTTCAGTAGTTACGGCGTTAAAGCGGAACAAACAAACAAACAAACTCACTTTCCGATTTATAATATTAGTAAGGATAACTTGCCACTACAAAATTTTGAATATTAATAAAATGTTCAGTTGCAAAGTTGCAATATTATTTCCTACTAGCGGCCCGTCGCGGCTTCGCACGGGTAGACATAAATAGGTACAGATATTTAAGCTGTTTCATTGAACGGCTGTTTTAACCAGTTGGCTGCGACATATCGTCGGTTAGGAAGAAGACTGTCATAACTCAAAAAAAAAATGCATTGTTATGTTTTCGCAATGAAACAACTTCAATTTGTCTATAATAATAATAAATGTCTAAATAATAATAAAGCCACCTGTAAAGAATATGGTTTCTAATTATTTAAGGAGATCGAGATCTGAGTACATTTTATCCAGTAAAATGTTTACATGCTTCGCCTGAAAGTTTGTGTATTTTGAGTTATGACAGTCTTCTTCCAAGCCGACGATATATAGAATATTGATTGAGATGATGTAACACTGACCTGCAACAAAAAGTCTCCCTTGATGCCAGTGTGATGCTCCAGCTGACGAACACTCCACGAAATATTGTCATTGTATTGAAGTAGCACGGCCATTTGGAACGTGCTCGCTTGTAATGTGTACCTGGGGAGAAAGGGACCTTCATATAGTTATTTATTCAACATGAGGATGATGCAGAGTTCATCACAAACAATGAAATAAGATTAAGTCTAATTAAGAACTAAGTATAAAAGCAAGAGTACATTGGTTTCATGGTGATGCCATCTTTGTGTGATGAATACGAAGATATATAACAAAACAAACGAAATTCAACCTTAGTCATGGTTGCTAGTATATATTTCTATCAAAAATATTTATATATGTATAATATTGTCTACACGTTAAAATTAACTTTATTCAAATATGACTTTATAGAAAGTTCTATTGAATCGTCGTGTATTTTGTAGTTAATAAGAAGAATGGGCGCAAGAAACTTGTCAGCTTTATCAAAAGTAATAACAACATTTACAATAAATTATGTCGTAACCATATAACGTACATATGTGTTTACAATTTATACAGAAAAATAACAATTTACAATTTAGAACGTAATTGTTTGTCCTTAAACTAAGAAAAAAAAAACTCAGGTACTCTATGTGGAATCTTATAAAAATTATACATTTGCCCATAAACGAACCTCTAGTTTTTTGTAGTCTGTACATTGGAACAGCAAGTTAATTTTTAATTTCTTGTGTTTGTTAAAAATTTGTATGAAATGTATTACAATTATTATACACATAAATCATATTTTCATAAATATACTGGCCCACTAAAATCATTATATTAATCTCTTTAAATAAATCTCTAAGAGAATCCCTTGCTCGTAAATTATATATAGGGTAGACTGATATTTTTTGAAAAACAAAAATACTTTCTATTCTAGCAGCCAACCCGCATAGTAGTAAACTATAGGACATAACACTGTGACCCTAGGTCCCAAAACACAAGCCTTACAGAACTTAGTTTGGACTAGGCCAATTGGTGTAAACGTTAAAAAATATTTTTTTATTTATTTAAATAAAAGGTTTTATATGAAGAAAATAGAAATGTATTAGAAAAATTTATAGACGTTTACTAAGGATGCAAACAATTAAACCGACAATACATATTGTTTTCGTACACAAAATCAAAATTAAATTTATTCAAATATGACTTTATATAAAGCTCTTTTGAATTTTTCCCCTACCACCCATTCAGGACGTATTTTTTTGCTGATAAGAAGAATGGGCGCAAAAAACTTATCAGCTTTATCAAAAGTAATAACAACATTTACAATAAATTATGTCGTTATCATACAACGTACATATGTGTTTACAATTTATACGGGAAAACAAATATTTACACTTTAGAATATAACCTCAAATCAACACCAAGCATTGGCATCATTTAAATAATCATTGACTTTGTAACAGCCCTTACTCATTAGCGTCTTTTTAACATGTACCTTGAACTTATGAAAAGGCAATTCAGCTACACTATGTGGAATCTTGTTATAAAAATTTATACATTTGCCCACAAACGAACCTCTAGTTTTTTGTAGCCTGTACGTTGAACTGGGTCTAATTTGGTAGCTTCGTCTTACTCACTACTATTAGAAAACTTTAATTGGTACGTGACGACATATTGCATGAAAACCTGGCCACTTACAATGGGTATACTCTAGATAGGGTAATGCCCGGGGATTCACACGTAAACAGTTTTCAAATTACCAGAGGTCAGAATTAGGTACAGTTATTTATGTACTTGCATCAAACTGTTAATATTAATGTGGACCTTCCCGGGATTTCTAATGGACAATCCCGTGTGGCCAACTATATTACAAATAAATAATAATAAAAACCTCAGAGTTAGACAAATAAAACAAAGACAATTAACATACAATTTTAATAGTTTACATTGATTCACAATACAAATTAAATTGTTGATTCAAAATTTATAAATACAAAATCCATCCATCCATTCCGTTAAGCGGGACGTGCTCTGCATTTCCGCTATTGTATTCTTTTGTTCTCATAAGCTATGTTGTGCGAATTTTGCAACTTCAGAGATCCGATGTTGCAGTAGTTTACATTGTGTAAAAGTAAATAACTATTTATTTAAAAAATCACGGCAATTTTTCTGCTCCTTTAAATTACTCTCGGGATGAGTCATATCAATTTTATTCCTTCGCTGTATGAAATCAGCAAGTACACGAATAACGCTACCTTTTTTTTTTGTTCCCCTGAGGAAAATGCATTAAAGTGCATACCCCAGCTGCGGCGAGCCGGCGGTTATGTGGGGCTCTCCTCCCCAGAAGGGGGAGGCCTACCCACTAAGAACCTCAGGGATGGCCTTCCTTGGCATGTAGGGAGCCCCCGGGAACCCCCAGCCTTCGCTCCCCTGCGGATACAGGGGAGCCCTCCTTGGGGGAGGCTACACTACCTCCCCCGATCTCCTCCACCGACGACGCCCCCCGGCCACGGGAGGGGCGGCGATTAACGCTACCTAATTCCGACCTCTGCAAATGACTTTTAAATGGGAAGGATCAAACGAAATCTTTCTAGTCCCGTTCGTATCAGTATCACATATTAATGTTTCAATCCGAGACTTTTTTTCCCCCTGAGGAAAATGCATACCCCGGCTGTGGCGGGCCGGCGGTTATGTGGGGCTCTCCTCCCTAGAAGGGGGAGGCCTACCCACGAAAAACCTCAGGGATGGCCTTCCTCAGGCATGTTGTAGGGAGCCCCCGGGAACATCAAGCCACTTCCGGGAACCCCCAGCCTTCGCTCCCCCGCCGATACAGGGGAGCCCTCCTCGGGGGAGGCTCACTACCTCCCCCGGTCTCCTCCACCGACGACTCAATCCGAGACCTGCAATGCTACAAACATAGTAAATACGCACCTATTTTTGAAGCAGTTGGTGACTAGCTCTCCCTTGCTCATGTTGTAGAGCCAGTTGAGCTTGCGCCCTGAATGTTGGGCCGAGTAGAATGATGTGAAGCGGTGCACTGATCGTTCCAACTGCAAAAAAAAAACATACAAACATTATTTCACACACCAGTTTTTAAAACTACATGACGATTATTTGTGAAACATTGTGATAACTAATGGATAATGGCAACAGAGTGGACTGAGGGAGGAGACCACAAGTTCCTATACTGCATCTGGTTAGAGAAGTGTGCCAGGATCGTAGCAAGTGGAGAGAGGTGGTCTCTGCCTACCCCATTGGGAACAAGGCGTGACATGTATGTATGTATCTGGTTAATTCGCAGCATTTTGATTTATTATTTGATAACCTCACTTTGTGAATGGACTACTGGAAAGACCACAAGTTCCTATATAGCATCTAGTTAATTAGTTCAGTTAATCTAGTATTATTTGATAACCTCACTTTGTGAATGGACTACTGGAAAGACCACAAGTTGTTATACAGCATCTGGTTAGTTCGCAGCATTTGGATTTATTATTTGATAAACCTCACTTTGTGAATGGACTACTGGAAAGACCACAAGTTCCTATACAGCATCTGGTTAATTGGCAGCATTTGGATGTATTATTTGATAAGCCTCACTTTGTGAATGGACGGCTGGAAAGGCCACAAGTTCCTATACAGCATCTGGTTAATTGGCAGCATTTGGATTTATTATTTGATAAACCTCACTTTGTGAATGGAGTACTGGAAAGACCAAAAATTCCTATACAGCATCTGGTTAATTCGCAGCATTTGCATTAACTCACTTAATTTATCATATGTCTCATCTCAGAGTTACAGAGGAAGACTCTTTACGAGGGTCTACTTGGGTGCCTCTGTCGTATTTATTTCTACCGCAAAATATCAGTGCTCGCATTGCTGTGTTCAAGTGCGAAGGGTTAGATAGAACAGTGAAATTATTGGGTACTTTTCTTTTTATGTCAAATATTTGCAACATACGCTGAAGTTTTTGTATGGGTTGCAGATTTGTTGAAAATCTCACCAGAACCACATATACTAGAACTATATATATACCGGTGACTATAACCACTTACCATCTGCAGGTGGGCAGTCTGCTAGTTTGTCCATATATCACATTAAAAAAATTGGTGTAGAAAATCAGGATTACTAGAACGGCCAATAGATCAATTAAACCACTGATTCCCAAAGTGGTCTATATCGACCCTATATTGGGGTCTATGACAACCTGCAAGGGGTCTACGTCAGCGAAACAAAAATTTGGGGGCCCATGAAATAAAAACGGGGGACCATGATAATGGATCTCAACATACAATGATAGTACTTACATTATACTATCTTCTAATAATATAAAGACATAAAATTATTTATAAAACTATCTATGAAGTAAAATAAATATTATAAATGTTAATCTACTATCATGCTATTAATCCTCTATAAATGAACCTATAACGATTAGCTTATTGCCAACATTAAAACACTCAATGATATCATGATCATTATATCGTCCAAACGCGTGATATTTAGAATTTTGAAAAAAGAACAATAAATTGTAGACTAATTCGTAATTTCAGATTCTCGTAATCCACATCTGTTGCTGAAATCCACATCTGTTTCTGAAATCCACAAATCCACATCTGTTGCAGAAATCCACATCTGTTGCTGAAATCCACATCTGTTGCTGAAATCCACAAAATCCACATCTGTTGCTGAAATCCACAAAATCCACATCTGTTGCTGAAATCCACAAAATCCACATCTGTTACTAAAATCCACATCTGTTGCTGAAATTCACAAAATCCACATCTGTTGCTGAAATCCACAAAATCCACATCTGTTGCTGAAGGCTACATTAACGACTCTATATCCAACAAAATCCACGTGTCAAATCAAATTTTAAGTTCTATAGAAAATAGAAATAATGAAGTGGTGAAGATAAATATTCCAAGTACATCAGGATCTGCCAACATTCAACAAGGTGCAAATGTTCAAGTGCATTTCAATAATTGTACCATCCAAAATGTTAATAATTATTACAATAAATAATTCTTTTACAATTAGAATTTTCTTGAATTCACATAGTTCTTACAACACTGTACAACACCCTGTGGTATGAGAATCTTTTATAGAGGATTCACATCATGATTGTAGATAAAGTCTTGTATGCAACTGTTATATAGGTATTAAAACACTCATGTGATACTATTATTAAACCCACATTCGTGTTTTAATACCCCTGATTATACAACAGTTGCATAACTATTATAAAATTTTGTAAGTTATAGGATGTAGGCATTAAATATCAGGTAAGTAAAGAGTCTACCCAAAACCGAAAAGCATGGCAAAAGTTCTGACACAAAAGTTTGGGAACCTATGAATTAGACTTTGAAAAAACCCAGTTGCTCAAAGTCATATGTAGTATTCCCATATTTATTTTAGTGTCCTAAATTATAGCTCACCTCGGTGGGCAACTGGAACGATGAGGACTGCTGGAACGGCCACGAGCCCGATGACAGCACTTGGATACTGAAGTCGATGTGCAACGGCTGTTCGGAACTGGCCACCATATGCTTGCGGAAGTTTTCGTTCAGGTCCTTCGATACTCCGATGTCCTTGTCATGGAACAAATAAAATTTAATAAAATAAAATAATTATTTTTTCACCACTCCAACAAGGGCACTACAGCTGCCTACATAGATTATCAATTTTGCAGAAAAAAGTAGAAAACTTTATATATATATATAGGTAGTCATTTTTTCCCTCTTGTACATAAGCACGTATACACATTCAAAGTTAGCTAGCTCATTAGTTTTAATTTGTTCCGACATCTATAAATGTTGCCAACTATAAATCTATAATTAGCCCAGCCCAAACTAAGCTCTGTAATAGGATCTAGGGTAACGTGTACAACGTGTCCTAAAATTCAACGATAAGCGGCCACCAGAGAGTGGACCTACTCATGGCTACTCAAGAAAAAATAGAAGAAAAAAAAAACACATTTTTCTTTTAAATTACAAAATAAAAATGAAATTCTTCTAAAATCTACACTCCTTATGGTATATTTGACTGCCATCGCTACAATAGGGTACTTCTCTCTATATTAGAAAAGATCTAAAAGCATATAACTATGATAGCTTATGCATTAAATAGTCGGAACCTTCATGTTTAAGTACATAAAATAACAAAAATAATATAAAAACTAGTTTCAAAGTATTCACTTTTTTAATCTATACGTAAAACAAGAGCGAAACATAGGCCGCCATGTCGTGACGTCATAAGGTACTGTAAACTTATGCGTGTCAATGTCATTATGAATCATAGTACGTATAACGCCGCAAAACAATAAAAAAAAAGTTTGTAGGTTGCTTTTTTAATGTAAGAGAACGTTATATATACGTAAGTTAAATTGAAATCGCACGTGAATCACATTATGGAAAGCAGTTTTGTAAAAGGAGATAGTACGAATTTACCAAAAATAAATGCATTAATGGTCGGAAAATTCTTTGCTGCAAATCCCGACTTTTGTTCTGCCGAGTTACGGAGTATTAAAACATCGATGTCAGTATTACTCTTTTATTATTATTCTTTTATTAGTTGTTTATATATAAAATATAATAGCTCATTTTTAAATTATGAATATAATAATACATAGCATCAAACATAGAGCTTTGTTTATTATTTACATGCCGTATTGACGTCATCGCTACAGAGTAAACAACTCGTGCGGCGCCTTGGTCTAATTACGCGCGAAATTTGAAAATATTAAATTTTAATGCAATTTTTATAGTACTTAACGAGTGTATAAAATTTTTATATTTTTAGTATATGGTTTACTGACACGCAAGGATCAAATTAAGATTCTTTTCAAAAAAGAGATTAATTCCCTATTTTTCATATATTTCACTTTTTTTTGTATTGGCAACCTAAGTAGCATTGCTATCCACCGAAACCCTTAAAAATACCTGAATACAGATAGTTTTTACACAAAAATTTATCAAAATATTTTCAAATCACTTGACTGCGAAGGTTAGTTTGATTATGGTTTTTCTTTCAACAGCCGTCGTCAAGCAATGTCAGACATGAATAAAAAAAATAATGTGTACACTATACTCACCTGGAACATTCTTTGCAGCTTGCTTGTATACTCGAAGCCGCATGCTTGTTTTAACTTTGAGATCATTGAAGCCTGCAAAATACATGTTGAAGGTTAAACAAACTATTTTTCATCTAAAACAACTGGTCACGAGTCAAACTCGAGCACCGAGAGTTCTACTCCAGGGAAAATATTATATTTTTTTGTGATGGGACCACAAATTAATGATTCCGGATAGTCATAACAAAATTTCATGATTCTTCGTAAACACAAAATATTCTATAGGTTTTAAATTCACTGTAATGTTAAAAAAACCTTTTAGACCTTCAAGGGACTGCGGACCTTATCTGACAGTCAGTTAGTCACAAACAGACATTATCATTATCTTAGTATGAACTAAGATAAAATAAAAAATTTCAAAACGAGGTGACAGACTTAAAGTAATAGTAGATTATGCAACAAGTGAATAACGGACAGGTTTAAAGTGAGGACCAAAGATAAAAGAGATACAATAGAATCATGAGAAAGTGAATGATATATATAATATTATCTTTGTAAAATGAGTTTGTATCATATGTTTTATTGCACAAGGAGTAAATTCACAGTTTTCAATGTAGAAAATATACTTTTTAGAGAGAATGGAATAAATATTAGATTACATTATTCCTTTCTTAAAATATGATAAGAATTGTCTTCAATCCTACAATGATTTCAATATCTTCTAATTCACGCAATTCAAATCACTCCATGCTTTGATCACACACTGTATGGAAACGTTATGTGCACTTCATTCTCTGAATGAATAACATCATTTTCTCAACAACAACATTTCCTCATAAAATCAAAAATTTAACATGGTCAAAATCTGGAGTCGCTGGTGCCTTGACAGGACATAGGACATTGTCCCCTAAACAAGCAACTATTCTCCATAGGTGTGACTGACGGACAACGCTCGGTGTAGAGGATGTGTGAGGGCAGAGGAAACACCATAACACATTCTCATGGAGTGCAGAAGCGTAGTCGAACAATGGGCAAAACTCCATTCCCCAGTATTGCTACTTTCCAACTTCCGCCCAAGAGGATTCTGGGAAGATCTTAGATGGTCGGAGTAAGAAAGAAGTCAACCAACACCGAACGCTCAATGACCCAATCATGAGGCTAAGTACGGATAAAAGCCCAGCTAAACTAAACCTAATTGCACTTTCACTAATTACTAGTGCTCGGAATAGGTAGTTTAATTTTATGTGCTTGTGATTTTGTGACATCAATAGTATGGATATGCCTGGGAACTTATATTTTCAGAGATTGTAAAAATGTTATATTGAACTTTCAAAATAGTATTTCATCTTTTAGATTATTTATTTATGGAAGGTGGGCCTGAGTAATGTGCAGCGACAAAACTACCAGAGAAGAGTATAAATTATTGTAGATCATCTGGATAAAGATTACATTTTAAATATCTCCCGTTTTTTTTGTAATTAATAATTTAAATTATTTAATACTAGCAAGTTGATGGAATCTTTTTTTTTAAGTTTTTTTTTTCTTTTTATTAAGTTGCACAAGACATGCTGTCAAAGTCCCATTGACGGTGGACGAGTGTCATCATTGGTCACAGACTATGTACATAATCCATAACCATCCATAAATTACGTCACACGGTTAGGGAGAGGGAGGGGATTGACGAAGTGTGACATTGTGTGACAAGGGGGTGGGAGGGATCTTAAATTTCTTGACGTCACATTTCAAGATCTATTATAAGCTAACTGTTAAAACACAAGCTTTAAATTATTACTATTAGTAAGAAAAGTGCTGTAAATATTAACTTTTATTGTAAATTCTGTATACTCTCATAAATAAATAAAGGAATTGTATCTTCTTCTATTTATTAATAGGGGTACTCGCGAAACGTACTATTTTTCTAATTGATTATAGTAGGTGATTTTGAAAAATATAATACGAAAAACATGTAATGACCATATACTTATTTAATATAAGTAATCGTTTTATGTTTTGTTAATTGATTTAATGTTAATTTTATTAAAATAAAAATAAATCTGATTTCGAAACCGCTTTCATAATTCAATAATTTTAAATGTAAATTTATCAAATATATGACGTCACACTAGGGGGGGTCTCACAAATGTGACTAGCTGTGACAAGGACGGGGGGAGGGGCAAAATATCACGAAATTCGTGTGACGTAATTTATGGATGACCCCTAACACAACATGTCTAGAACTTCATAAATTTATAATTACTAACTTACATTTCTTTTGTTAACTATATAACAATTTTTCAATAAGATTTAAATAAATTATCATTTTATATACTTAATCAAAACATTTTAACCACGTTTTGGGATGTGTTTACTTGAATATCTCGGTACTTTCAAACGTCATTTACAGAAAACGAGGGATTTAAAAAAAATATAATAAATTGTAAATTGATAAACATAAAATTACCTATCGATTGATATATCTTACGTCCTTGTCCTTGTACAATAAAAGCGTAAAGAAACGAATAGCAAATAAAAACAGAAAATTGTATTTTATTTGAAATATGCTATCCTTCTTTTGCAACTAAAACAATTTTATAAAGCATTTATTAATAATAGGATTATTGTTTACTTAAGTTTACACCATCGGAACAACACTATGTACTTTAATATAAATATATGTTGATTTTTAAATTTGATTTATATAGTAAACTTTCAAAAATTTTTTCCTTCTACTCACTCCTATAAACCTTCAAATGAATTTTCAATAAGTGTAATTTTCATCTATATATATATAAATGAAACCCGTTTCGCGTTGTCACGGCATCACGTGTGAACGGCTGAACCGATTTCGATAATTCTTTTTTTTAAATGTTTGTGGAAGTCCAAGGATGGTTCTTACGGAAAAAAATATTAAGAAAATCTCTCAGAAATATTGAAAATTTAATTTTGCATATTTTAAAAAACGCGCGTTACGAATGTCATTTTTTTTTATACGAATGTCAACGTCATTCACAGCCATAGACTATATTAAAAGAGCATTAGGTCAACTATACAAAATAAAGTAGTGCATCAAAGCTACGCTAAGGCGGTACGAAGTTCGCCGGGTCAGCTAGTGATTATATAAAACGACATAAGTTCCATTGCATTGCATTATTTAAGGAAATCACGCTGATTTTAGCTTTATCCATGTTCCGGGACACATGGCGGTCGAATCGCGAGAGCGCACCCCGCCATGTGCCCCGTATGGGCCCAGAGAACTCGGGGGGTTTTAGTGGGTAGGCCGGTCCTCTTGACCGGAGAGCCCCACACACGGCCGTGTCTTGCTAGCGCCGTGTCAGGGTGCATAGGGTAGCATCCCCCCCCTTCCCCAAAAAAAAAGCTTATCCATGTTATGCTTACATTGACTTTCTTTCTGCAAGTACATAAAATTAAAGTACCTATTCCGAGCACAATTACTTTCACCATCGATGCCATACCTCTGCGTCATCGCTGGCCGACATGTGTTGCACCAGCCGCTTCGCTAGCATCTTACTGTAGAACTTCTGGAAGACGTCCTTGTCCTCTATATATTTGAAGACAACCATCTGTAACGCAATATTAATTTTACTTTATATTAGCTTCACTTGTAACTATGTAAGAAAATCTTGGAATCTTAATTTGACCCACTTCCCGGTCTCCGGTTGAGCTGAAATTTTGCATGCACGTGTAAGTGACAATGCATGGTTATGTGTGCACGTAATTTTAAATCCAACATGGCGGCATTACCAAGATGGCGAATTAATTATTTTTAATGCACTCCTACAAAATGGGTATCAAATGAAAGGGCTTGCAAAGAACACCTGGATAAATAATGTGACGTCACTCCTAATCCAATATGGCGGACCAATTATTTATAATGCACCCCTACAATATGGGTAACAAAAGAAAAGGTTTGCTAAGATTGGTTTTATAGGCGGAAAATAAATTAAAAGTAATTTAAAAAAAAAAACAAGCTTTTATTATATGCGCCAAAAAGAACAAAATAAACTTTTACATATAAAAGCTTGTCGTTAAAAGTATTCTATAAGTAAGTAAAACTCGCGACAAGCTTTTAGTAATGGCAATAACGACTGTTTTGTAATAACGAATAACACTGTTGTGTTATTTTCCTATAACTGTTATTGTAAACTGTTGTCTGTTATCCTGTTGTATTGCTGTTTTGACAAATGTTGTTGAGTACGATTGTTATTGTTATTATAGCTAGTTATTCTTAACAATAAACTTTCCTTCATACTTTTTCAGGCTTAGGACTGTCAGAATATTAGGCAGTAATTTAAATAATTTAAAACTCAAATAAATCAATATAATATTCTGGTGTATTTAAAAGTTCATTGATCTGTACATAATTTGTTATTTACATTCAATATTTACATTATTTACATGCAATATTCTTCCATTTCCATTTATTTACAATATCTACTCGAATTATTTATTAGTTCACTTACGTATATTCACTTATTAGTTACTAAAAGTACACGACACTAATTATTGCAACGAATAGGAAATTTAATTTGCATACGCGATCACACAACGGCAAATCCAAACACGACACTAATTACTGCAACGATCACACAACTGCAAATAATGCGTAACTAAAAAAATTACAACAGCTTAGGCACCAGCAAGCCAGCAACAGTTCACCTAATTGTTATTTCAAATCACACTAAATCAAAATGAGTCTAATTGTCATACGCGCGAAGGATTTGGTATTAGTAAAATTACTATAAGAAATAAACAAATAGGAACTCTATTTCCTTGTGAGAAAGGTTAATATTATAAGAATAAGCAGTCAGGCAACAGAGCGAGCGCCTACGCCTACACAACGGCTTCAAGTGGCAACAACAACATTTCTTCTACAACTTCAACGATTCTTTTGTCAACAGCAACAACAGGATAACAGTATAAGCTGTTGTTAAATAATGTGTTATTCGTTACGGGAAAATAATTTATTATATTATCTGTTATTGAAATAACGACCATTACTAAGAGCTATCACAAGGAGAACTGGCTTCATTACCACTATCACTGTGTAAACAAAACAAGCATACAAAATTCACTCACAACTTGGTTGAGGGTGTCCTCCAACTCCGCCTCCTCTGGATTTTTGCTGGACTTCTTAAGCAGTAGATCACAGTATTTTGCTAGGAGCTCAGGGCTTTTCGACGACGAGTTGGCTGCTTTTGTCACTGCATTACCTTTAATGTGAACATTTTTTTTTAATTTTGAAAAATATTCTAATTGTTAACAAAAGTACGATATTTTTTATGACGCTGGAATGTACACAAGCTACCTGTAACATCCTGTATAGATATACAATATGTTATAGAATGTTGAAATAAAATCTTATGGTGTGAATCTATAAGTGTAGATTCTGTAGAAAAGTACAAAATCTACATCTCAAGCGCTAATATTAAAGAACACCTGTATAGATAAATATACAGTGTGTTAAATAAGTCTAAATAAAATTTAATGGCGTGTGTCCATAAGAAGTGTAGATTCTGTTGAAAAAATATATAAATCTAGATCAAAATTAACTTTATTCAAATATGACTTTATAGAAAGCTCTTTTCAATAGTCCAATTTTTTTTTTCCTTGCCACCCATTAAGGACGTATTTATTTGTTGGCGACTGGCCGGTCAGGCTAAATGTCTATGGGTGCTGGTCAGATTTGGGTTCTGGTTTTTACATTACGTTTGATTGTCAGCAAATTCCACATAGTTTACATTTTTATTTTTCGGAACGCAGTTTATTTATAGAATTTATTTTAATATATATTTAACATAATTCACGTATTTCATTTTTAGGCGATAACGGCATCGTATTCGGGAACCCATTAGTGTACTAGAAAGAGTGAAAGTCGAGGTTTTACAAGATAATTAAGTGAGAGAGAAGTATAAGAGTAAATTGATTGATAAGTTTGACAGACTAGAAGGAACGTGTGAGGTTGAAGAGGTATGGAAGTCGTTCAAGGATGGGGTCGTGGAAGCAGCTAGTGATGTTTGTGGCGTAAGTAAGAGAAGAAACGGAAGTATATTGAAGACTATAAGTGCAGAAGTACGAAAGGCGGTGTCTGAAAAGAAGAAAGCGTGGCAGGATTGGTTGGCAGCAAAAAGCCAATCAAAGAATGGACAAGGCAACGAAGATGTACAAAATGCGAAGGATCAGTATAAAAGATGTAAGAACGCAACAAAGGATGTATTGAAAAGAAAGAAAATGAATGATAGAGATGCATTTGAAAGGAGGTTATCTGATGACTTCCGAACGAACATTAAGTTCTTCTGAAAGTCCATAAGAACAGCCAGAACTAATAATATAAACTCACTTGGCAAAATCAGTAATATCCTAAAGACGTGGAAGGAATATTTTGAAAGTATATATATTCGAGAAAGAGGATATGCATGTGACAAACCCCGTAAGCGATCAAACAACAAGTGGGGATGAAAGTAATATCTGTATGAAAGAGATTGTAGATGCAATGAATAGTATGAAGTTGGGTAAGGCTGCTGGGTATGATAGGATTACGGTCGAGATGCTGAGAGCTGGACAGGGCGTGGTGGCTAATCAGCTGTACTGCCTTTTCAACCTTTGTTGGAGGAGCGGAAAAGTGCCAGTTGACTGGTGCAAAGCCGTAATCGTTCCATTATATAAAGGAAAAGGGTCACAGCAAGACTGTAAAAACTACTGTGGCATTAGCTTACTGAGCGTCGTCGGCAAACTGTATGCAAAGATACTGACTAAAAGAGTGATGAATGAAACTGAAGAGATGATTTGGGATGTACAAGCAGGATTTAGGAGAGGAATGGGGTGCATGGACCAGGTCTTTTCCTTACGTTGCATAACCGAAAAATGTTTGGCACATAGCCAAAAGGTCTATTGCGTTTTCGTGGACTTGGAAAAGGCCTATGACAGAGTGGTGAGGAATGAATTATGGTCCATATTGTCTGTTTATGGAGTATACGGCACGCTGATACGAGCACTGAAATCACTTTATGAGGGTTCCAGTGTTTGTTTCAGGTTAAACGGAGCTTACTCAGACTGGTTTAGCATCCGTCAGGGTGTTCGACAGGGATGTGTGGCTTCACCGTGGCTGTTTAACCTATTTATAGACAATTGCTTTTGAAAGATTGAAAGATCTCTTTTGAAAGAGAGAGATTTGAAAGATAGTGAATATGGACTAAGAATGAATGAGTTGATCATCAAATGCGTCCTATATGCCGATAATCAAGTTTTATTATCATCGTCGGAGAAGGAGTTGCAAATGATGGTAGACATAATGCATGGTGCTTTAAGAAGCAAAGGAATGAAAATGAATGTAAGCAAGACGAAAGTAATGGTTTTTGAAAGAGAAGAATGTATGACAAACTGTGATATTATGATTGAGGGATAAAAAGTAGAACAAGTGAAAGAATTTGTATATTTGGATTCACCGTTTACGAGAGATGGCAAGTGTGATGGTGATATTGAAAGAAGAGTTTTGAAAGGGAATCAAGAAAATGGGGCACTTCATAACTTCATGAATAGCCATAACGTATCACAAAGAGCACGACTGGCTGCATGGAGGCGTGTTGATCCCCACATTGATGTATTGTAGTGAATGTTGGGTGTGGCAAAAGAAACATTAAATTAGGATTAATGCTGTGGAAATGAGAAGCTTGAGAAGTATAATTGGAGTGAATCTGAAGGACAAAGTCAGGAATAGTGTGATAAGGGAGCGATGTGGTGTAGTTGAAGATGTAGTGACAAGTTAGAGAAAGGGATGCTTAGATGGTTCGACCATGTTGAAAGAATGAATGAAGGAAGATTAACGAAAGAGGTACACAAGGTAAGAATGATATGACGAATCGGTGCAGGTCGACCTAGGCGGACATATCTCGATCAAATCGAAGATGTCCTGAAGAAAGGCCGGGTCAAGAGTACTCGCAACCGACGAGCATGCACGAAGACGCTCATAAAAGTGGAGGAAGCAAGAGAAGTGTGCCAGGATCGTAGCAAGTGGAGAGAGGTGGTCTCTGCCTACCCCATTTTACTTAATACAGTCCATTTCTTCGATCGGGAACATTATTATTAGCAGATAATAAGAATGGGCGCAAGAAGAACTTATCAGTTTTATCAAAAGTAATAACAACATAAACAAAAAATTATGTCAAACGTACATATGTGTTTACAATTTATATGAGAAAACAAATATTTACACTTCAGAATGTAATGTCTTCAAATCAACACCAAGCATTGGCATCTTTTAAATAATCATTGACTTTGTAACAGCCCTTACTCATTAGCGTCTTTTTAACATGTACCTTGAACTTATGAAAAGGCAATTCAGCTACACTATGTGGAATCTTGTTATAAAAATTTATACATTTGCCCACAAACAAACCTCTAGTTTTTTGTAGCCTGTATGTTACACTGCAAGTTCATTATTAATTTTTGTGTTCAAATTATGCTTTTGAAAATTAGTATGAAATGTGTGACAATTTTTATACACATAAATCAAATTTACATAAATATACTGGCCCGCTAAAGTCATTATATTAGTCTCTTTAAATAAATCTATAAGAGAATCCCTTGCTCGTAAATTATAAATGGCGCGGACTGCTCTTTTCTGAAGAACAAAAATACTTTCTATGCTAGCAGCCGACCCCCATAATAGTAAACCAAAGGACATAACACTGTGAAAATAACTAAAATAACAACAACATCTGTAAGTTGTCTTATTTTTTTTTTTACAGCATATGCTGCAGAACTTATTCTATTTGATAGGGTCTCAATATGTGGATCCCATAGCAAAGTCGTATCCAAAGTAATACCCAAGAATTTAGTGAATTCTACAAATCACACTACTATTAAAATTAATCATTCTACTTCAAATGGGAATATAGTCCCGTAAGCTGGTTTAGGTGTGGTGTTATTAATACTCACTGTTGATAAAACGACCGCATGCTTTGTCTAGCGCAGCCACAAAGCCGGAGTCATTATTGAACGCCACGAGAACGAGAGCGTTGTATTTCTTATGGACCTCCAGGATCGTGGACACGTATACTTTGGGGTCCTGTTGACAAAGAACTAATTACATTTTGCCTATATTTTTAAAGCACGTTAAAGTAGATAATACTGTTTATGCGACTCATTTTCCCGCTAGGAGGCTCTGAAGTCGTATTAGAAAATCGTGGTTTTAGGCGGAATCAGCTGATTTTTGGATGTTGTTCTCCTTGACGCGCTCTAATACAGACTTCAGAGCGGGAAAATGCGTAATTAACTTTTTTTGCGACCATTACATTTTTTGCTCAGTTCGACCAGGAGAACAACATATCCAAATTTTAGACCTGGGTCCCGAAACCCACTTGGCCATCTAAAAAGCAAAGTAGTTAGTACTTTGCTTTTTTTTCTTGTGATTATTACTCAATAATTGTTGTGTGTGTGTCCTGTACCTATTTCTGCCGGAAAATATCTATCCCTGGTATAAGTCTCCCTCGGATTACATGGCGGAGGCAGGTGCGTAATACTTTTCTCGGACAGTCCCTCCTTTGGCGGTGGCTTGACCAACTCTTGGTCGAGCTACCGCCGGCGGTCGAATCGCGAGAGCACCCCGCCATGTGCCCCGTATGGGCCCAGAGAACTCGGGGGGGGTTTTAGTGGGTAGGCCGGTCCTCTGTGACCGGAGAGCCCCCCACACGGCCGCGCCATGCCAGCGCGGTGTCATGGTGCATAAGGTCGCATTTCCCCCCTTAAAAAAAAAAAAAAGGTGCGTAATACTCACCGACTCCCCAGTCAATCCGCGTAATACAGAACATCGTCGACCCAGACACGTCCTTTCTGACCCTCCCGACTCATTGACGCTGGCTCTTCAAGCCTTGCGAGAGGCGGCATCTGCGCCGCCATCCCTTAGCTAGTCCATACTTCGCAGCTTGCTGCACATGAACGAGTAGGCCCCATCATTTCAAGGCCGGACCCACTTTGGCGTACTGAGCCTTCTTTCGCGCATATGTCCTCGTCGGAGGGCAGCGCTGACGTGCCCTCTCCTGAGGGTGTGCCAACCATTCCATTCAAGCCGTAGGGTCCTTAGGGCCAAGGCTAGGCTGAGTTTAGTCGGTAGGTCTGGTAGCACCAGGAGTCCGACATAATCAACGCATCCCTGCTTGCCTGTTGCGTTGGTATCCATGATGGATTCTCAGCCTACTCTCCTGAGGAAAAAAAAAAACAAAATACTCACCGAGTGCGCAGCGTCCCCGCATTTGTCGATAGCCTGCAGTCCCTGCGCGTGAATGTGTTGCTCCAACAAACGGCGCAGTTCGCAAAGTCCGTCCGGAATGCGAGCCACCAGGTTGTACATGCGGCCTAGATCGCTATTCTTTTCCCCGTCCAGTAGTTTCTGTGAAAAGAACACATACAAATTGGTAAAACATACATATATACTAGCGGACCCGACAGACTTCGTCCTGTCAAAAAGATTTGTAAAGTGGCAATTTTTTGTTCCTACTTATTTTATAGATAAGGAAATTTTTAGTGAAGTTTCTTTGCTATAAACCTCACGGAGCCCGAGACCTTTCCAACGAATGCAAAACCGTGGAAATCGGTTCGTGCGTTCTGGAGTTATAGCGTCAGGAAGGAAAACCCGACTTATTTTTACATAGATTTTATTTATAAGTAAGGTAAAATTCTACATCTCCTCTACACCGAGCTTGCAGGTATAAATGTATGTTGAAGAAACTCAAAAAGTATGTTGGGATCATAGCAAGTGGAAAACTGATCTCTGCAAACCCCGATGGGAAAAAGGAATGAATTTACATTTTAAATATATTCAGTAAGATTACACACTACAATAAGTACTATTTTTTACAAACAAATACCAAACGAACAACACGGCTTCATGAAAAAGCGATCTACGGTAACTAACCTAGTTTTATTTACTGACTATATCTTTCGAAGCATGGACCGGGGGGCCCAGGTTGATGTGATATACACAGATTTTCCAAAAGCCTTTGACAAAGTGGATCGTGTCATCTTGCTATATACCATTTTGGAAACCAGACTAAATGCACCATCTTTTGATGTAACTTGCCAAAATAGTGTGGTACATTTTTTTACAGTACAGTCAGTTAAACTTGGGTAATGTAATTTTTTTGCAGTCAATGTTTGACAAAAATCTTACTTTTAATTTAAAACTAAAGCAGTTATGCTCTAACTTTTAACTGTAAGTTACAGAAGGGTTATTTACGGTCACATTACAGAAAAAAAACCAAAGAAAAGTTAATATTTGTAGCTACAGGACTTGAAAGATCATCACAGTATATCAATTTTTAATTTTTTTTTTAAATCCTTGTAAGTTCAAAAGTACAAGACTCCGATTTTTTTTGACATATTTTTCTGAGAGCTGTCATGACTTGCCCGATTGCCTGTTTCCGGCTTGACCTTGACTTTTGGGACACCCTGTATATAAACGTGTTACACAGCTATGATCCAGTTAATGCCATTGATAAATAATGCACTCTTATTAGTTACATAATAACAACCTTTCCACACGAGTCTCATTTGGAGAATGATGTCATCTTGTTGCAGGTCGTAGACATAACTTTATTTTCAACCATGACACAAATACAAATAACATATTATCACAAAACATATTTTATTTTATTTTGCATGCTATATGCCTCAACAACAAACAGGTTCCGGCTCAGCATCGAGCTCCACATAGCACGAACCGCTGGTAATTCTGCCGAAACCCTTTTAGTGGGTAAATAGACCAGACAACATACACTTTCATTTTCAATAATTATAATTTCTTTCTTATTAAATTATTGTCGCTTATATCACGCATCTTTAAAAGATATGGTCCTATATAAAGCGTGCGCATACAGATCCAACGCGTAGAAGCCATTTAAGCAAAATTTAATAAAAGTGTGCGTGGAGTGTACCAACTGGCTATAATCTCAATCTGCACAATGAGAAATGCAGCTAAAGACTATAATCCAGTTAGATGCACAGAAACTATTATCATTAGTGATCAAAACGTATGTGAACTACTGCATTTCGATTTTGGTGGTAATGGAAACCGGGCTATGGAAGAGACTCCGATCATCTGCTTTCAAAGCCTCCAATTTATTTTAAGTATGACAGATGTATTCGCCACTCGCTAAATGGGCCCGCCAAAAAAGCAGACCAATATTGGTGCGAAGAGAGCAACATTGGTGTGACCGGCTAAGGGTGTAGAGAGGTGTGTCTGCGACAGCGATCGAGGCGCCGTCGGCGTTATGACATTATTACACTTCCACCCTTCGAGCATCTGCTCTTGCGACTCCACTCTGTCCGGCTGGATAAGGCAGGACAGAGGCGGGTGGCATACGCCCCCCTGAAGCACATCGGTACCCTCGGTGACGCAACTCACCGACAGCTCGCCACAAGCTGCCCTGAGGGAGACTGACTGCACTGATGGGGCACTTATGGCAGTCCCGCAGGGCTACAGTATGGGGATCTTCAAAAGGGGAGTAAATAGGTTTTTGAAGGGTCGGCAACGCGCGAGTGACACCCCTGGTGTTGCAAGTGTCCATAGGCTCCGGTAACCGCTCACCATCAGGCCGGCCGTAGACCTGTTTGCCACCATCGTGGTATAAAAAAAGAAGTCAAGGTGCATTAAATACCCCACTAGCGGGCGATGGGATCGTCAATTCCCTACGCACTATTGTTATTAATATTATACTATTATTATTATATGCTCGTTTATACATACATCTATATAAATAAAAATGAATTGTTGTTCGTTAGTCTGCTTAAAACTCGAGAACGGCTGGGCCGATTGAGCTGATTTTGGTTTTAAAATGTTTGTCGTAGTCCAGGGTAGGTCTAAATGGTGAGCAAATAAGGAAAAATTGCGAGTAAATAGAGTAAGACGACATTTCATTTTCCCATATAAAAGTTGATCACTTACTTTCTGTCAAACATTTGACGGTATTTGTACTCTCAGTTCCACTCGAATTGAAGAACGCATTAAAAACAAGACTTTGAATCGACAACATAATATCAACTTTGCTTATAACATCGTGTATTTAAATTCAATATAAAAAATATTAATGTGTGACATATTTGATGGGTGCCAACCTTACAGTGTTACTATCTCTCAAAAATATTTTTATTATATTGTTTTGTCATCTCATGTAAAAAGAACCCGTGTATCCGAACGTTCCATTGTTTGTCCATATAGACCAGGTTTATAAGCCTTTAAAAATTAATAAAAAGCGAAAAAAATACAGTATTATACGAACTTTGATGTTATTGAAAAAAGTGTAAATGCAAAAGTTTTAGATGTTTTTATTACCTACAACTTTGCCATTTGATTTTTTTCAATAGGACTTTTAGTTTTTCCCGAAATCGAGAAAAACCGTTTTTTTGTGAAAAAAGTATTGTGTCGTGTGTTTGTGACTTACTAAATATGCCTCCGATAATTAGGCGGTACGAAGTTCACCGGGTCAGCTAGTTAAATATATATATTTGTCATATAATGTCATCGTTTTCAGAACAGAAGGACATTAATTATAAATGTCACACCATCGTAGTATCCTATAAATACGAACAGAACAAGCATTAGATGTTACCTGAAACTCTGCGTGGAATATCTCCAAGTGTTTTTCTATGAGCACCCTGTCACATGTTTTAGCTAATCGTTCCATTGTAGTCTCATGCAAATACACTTGAACACGGCGTTGCTCCTCTTGAAGGCGTTGTTCAGCCTGAAAACAGAGAAGCATATATTTTTACTTAAATGAATTTTAATTTAGTTCTATTTAGACAAACTCTTTAGAAACTTGATTACACAAATTTTTCTCTCGCATTACTTTTATGTTATTTTGTGTTTCTTTTATTTGAATTTTGATCCTATTTAGGTGAAATTTAATATAATTTACATTAAAGTGTCTTTCTTAGGCTTCAATTTATTTGTTTATCTTATAATCACAACATTGACTAAAAGACTTCATCATCACAGGCCATATATGTTTCATTGAGGAGCTAGACGAGACGTTCCCAAACTTTTTTGTGTCGTAGACCGTTTGTCATGTTTTACGGTTTTGGGTAGACCCCCTACTTACCTGATATTGAATACTTACAATATTTTATTTTAACATTTATAATATTTTTTTACGTCAAAGATATAAGATATAAATAATTTTATGTCTTTATATTAGAAGATAGTATAATGTAAGTAAATAGGTACTATCAGTGTATGTTGAGATCCATTATCATGGACCCCTGTTTTCAGTTCATGAACCCCCAAATTTTTGTTTCGCTGACGTAGACCCCTTGCAGGTTGTCGTAGGCCCCTGGGGGTCGATATAGACCAGTTTGGGAATCACTGGGCTAGAGCCTACCTTAGCTATGTTAAGACAATTGGTCAGTTTAGTCAACCACGAGCCACAGTGCACATTGGTTGACCACATATATCTTAAAATTTCTTCACAAGTGTGTGCCGGTAGCATCAGATAAATACACATATGATACTCGCATAACGAAAAACATTGGTATATGGTAGAATAGACCCCCATAAGCCCCGCGAATTGTCAGATTGGTAAAACCAGTGCCAAGGCCGCCGACGCTCGACTATAAGACTTACAACTTACTAACTTAAATGCAGTTAGGATGCCAAACTATTTGATATATCTATATGCAGTTTCAACCATCTGTGTGTGATCTGTACAATTCACTATTATGCCGTGACCTGTCTTCTGCCTCTATGCAACCTCTGCATAAGATGCTATTTCATTATACATTTAATCCAAAGAATGTAGGCTAACCTTTATCATATATTCCGTAACTGGGTTGTTTCTCAAGAAATCGGTGCTCTCTCTGGTGTAGAATCTCTCTGTGTCTTCTAAGAAGACAGCTTCAAATGTTTCCTTGTATATGGCAAGATTCTGGCCTCTAGCACTTGGGTCCTCTTCATTCAGCCCCAGAGCTACGTAGCAATCGATTACCTGGATTGGAAAGAAAGTGTTAAAAATTTAACATAGTGTTGTGAAGTACTTTTTACATGAACTCTTTAACCTAACTACCTAATTCTGTAGGATGTGATCTCGATTTTCTATCTCTGTATATCTTATAGAGTCTAGATCTCCATTACTAAAGAATAGGTAAGTTAAGTGACACTATGCACTGTTTATTATATTCAACATCTCATATTTTAATATACCACACAAAGTAAATAACCGTTACTGTAAATTCCTATTTTCAGGATGAAAAATGTTTCACCTTTATTGCATATGTTTTGAAAAAAAAAAACGTGGACAAGAGAAAAAGATGGAATGAAGAATCTTGCTTTTCCAAAATTCTAGTAGGAAAAGTGATGTACTTGTATATATCAATATGCGTGTGTTCTAAAGATTATAGTCAGCACTTGTGTATTTTCTCGAGGTGCGCAATGCTTGAATTCATAATTGACAGAAAAGTACTGAAATTTGGGAATATATTACTTTATTAATGTTTCTTTTTTGTAAACATATTAAGGAAATTGTCCATTCCACCACGCAAATGAAGTCATTTCCCCCCTACAGCATGTGTTTCAGACTTCATTGCCATTATTTTTTACCATACGTCATCTAAGCACCGACTTTCGTCTAAATTATGTTTTAATGTTTTATTAGGGTAAAAACGGTACAATAGTTCTTACAATAAATTCAACTTAAAAATATCACCAACCAGCAAAGTTACCACATATTACAAATTCATGTTTTTAAAAGATAAAAATGAATGTGGGTAAAACGTAAAGTAACTTAATTAAAGTAAGACCTATAAATAACATGCAACTAGATATAAATCATAAATGATCTGATATAGACCGTTTAAATTTGGGAAGTGACATGGTAAATATATCAGTATCAGAAAAGGAATTATTGTATTTATTACAAGCTCTTATAATAAAGGAATTTCCAGCATATTTAGTTCGTGAAAAAGGGATGTGAAACAAACAATTAGTCGAGTATCTAAACGAGAAACTTTAAAACTTAGCCTACTTAAAAGGTACGGGGAGTCAATAATATTAGATAGAATTTTGAATAACAACAATTGGTCTTTACATGTGCGCCGACTCTCTAGAGATTTCAAACAGAGAAGATTAAATGCCTTTCCAGTGCGTGAAGCTTTAAAGTATATGAAAGTAATAAATAAAAATTTTCTTTCAATCTCGCTGCTCAAGCAGGGTTATCTGCCCCATAACATAACCACCAAAACGAGATATGATAGAGATTTATCACTTTAAACTGTCAAAATACATGAATAAATTTCAAGATGACGGTTATATAGCACTATAAACGCATTACCATATCTCATTGCTCATGATACAAAGACTGGGGTAACTCTTGTATTATCTACCTTATCTAGCGATGAAATAAAGTCTCATTTGCTCACCCCGGACACGAGTCTCGTGTTGATCGTCTCCCCGTTCCGCTCTCGCTCTATCAGCTTGAGCACTGCGTTGGTGACCTGCTTGTTCAGCCGCTGAAACAGGTTGTCGCGCCACGTCACCAGCGCTAGCTGATAGATCTCGTATATGCCCTGAAAAATATTAAACCAGGGTCTAAATTACACCAGCTCTACAGTAATACCTACAGTAATACAATAGTACATTGTACAACACAAGACCAAAACAAGTATTTTTTTTTCTCAAGACTTTCACATGAGACAGTACACGAAAACTTTCTACTTTATTTGATTGACATTCAAAAGTGTTCGGTTTAATTGTAAGGAAATAAAACTAGAAATTTACATGAGTATGTTCAATTAACATTTTGTAATGTACTGTAATAATTTAAATATGCTGATATGCTGTACATTTGGCACACTTTGGACATTTGCACCGCGCGAGCACATTTTGGACCGCAATTTTCACATATTGTGTGTCAGTTTTATTTCATACTTAGACATAATACTTATTTGGATACTAATTAATAATTAAATTAATTCTTGTATCGCTTGCAATTTAGGCGTGTTTAAAACGTGATTGAGCATAGATTAAAAAAATTACGTATAGATAGGGTGCACTCCCTATCTATGCGTAATTTGTACCAATTACCGACATCTTTATTGGTGTTTCACTACACTATACCTTTATTTTATTAATAACAATTTAAATAAGCTTTAGTCAGTAAGTTTATTTCTGTGTTGGTGTGCATTGCGGCTTGTGCCCATGGTGTAAATAATAAAAACTACCCACCTTCCCACCCTCCTCACACTCGCGCTTCACCCAGTGCCTGTTGAGGTAGGCACACACTCCGTTAAGTACCCGCGACGAGAATTGGTACTCCTCCCACTGCTTCGTATAGAACGCCAGTACATCCTCTCCCATGAGATCAGCTCCATTCTGGGGACAATTACAAACGTTCAAACCATATCATGAACCAAATATGGTACGTAGGTATACAAATGGTACAAATAATTGATTCCAACGTATTTTGTCATTTGTCAGCGTGCATGTTGTTAAGATCTATAGTTGTTAATTGTATATATTTTATAAAAAAAATGTATATTTAACTACAAAAGAATATACATAATACAATGAAAATAAATATTATTCGTACAATTAACATTACATTTACAAGTCTGTCATGAAAAAAAAATGTACTTCAATACTATAGCTTTCGCTTTTTCGCTTCAGCAGCTTCCAACTCTAATTGCTTTCTTTGTACTGACAAAGACGATCTACTAGAACTTTTCTTCGAAACAACTAATGCGGGACCATCTATTTTAAAATTCAGCCTACCCTCTTGTCTTCGGATCTATGTACGTCGACTAAACCATATTAAAAAAAATATATAACTTACTTGAAGTAGATTGATGAGATACACCCTGAGGAACTCTCGCAGTCTCTTGTAAAGTTCTAGGCCGACCAGCTGAGCACCGCTGTGGACTTTCCCGCTCTGTAAAATATGCTATAAAATTACTTATGAATTATATTTATATATCTATAGACACACACATATAGATGTAACCAGAGAGTGATGTTGCTTCATTGGAGAAATAAAAATTGTCACTGACCTGTTTCTTCCCGCCGTAGTTATTCCTTCCGCCCCCGTTGTTGCCATTGTTGCGGGACGCCGCCGCCGAGCTGGAGCCCTGATGGTTCACCGACGTGCAGTAGTTGTATACATGCCTGAGGTGCGACAGCTCAGGGATATCATTGTCCATAGCTGTGTCATTACGAGCTGAATTCACGCGACTGCTATTACAGCGATTAAACATCACAGCTCATAAACGGCCCCACCGAGGGGAATGAGCCTACCCCGACTATGCTGGGGCGATTAGGTCTTACTCAACCATGCTAGCCCAGTACCACCACCCAGTACCCAGCCTACTACATACATCTTTGAATTTCTTCGCAGCTGTGTTTGACCTCTCGACGTTTCCCTTCAAAGTAGGAGCATCAGACAAATATACATATCAAATTGGAAAAACGAATAACACATTGGTACATGGCAGAACCGATTCGTATACTCGTATCATACGATTCGCAGAACAGTGTCGCGACCACAGCGACGCTCTTTTCTGACAATTCCAGTAGTGAGCCGGCTATTCTGACTTTCGTCGTAGACGTCTCACCATATCAATTTATTTTAAGTAAATAAGACACATTCGTTTTCTTACTTGATTGAGAGAGAGTTTAAAAAAAAAGTTCAATAATGAGTTTTACATCATTTATTCAATTTCGTATGAACTTTATACGCACTGATAGTGATCACAAAATAATTATTTGAAATATCGCCCCACTAAATGGCAAAGTGGTTATTTGACTAGTTTTAAAAAGTCTATTTTCAAAGAGCTGCGGGGTTGTTAATCTCTTCATTAATTTTATGTGTTATTTTAGTTGTTTAAATGGTATATACTTTTATTTTGAGTTCCACTTTGTTTCATAGCTGAAATTAATTTTTATACTGTTAATATTATACAGCGGCTCGCGACTATTTTTGTGTTATTGGCAATTGAGTAACACGTGGATAACTTTTGTGTTATGATTTGTATTTATTTGTATTTTGTAGCTATTTGCTGTTCCTTAATAAATAATATAAAAAAAAAAGATGAGGTAGGTACGAAATAATAAGACATAGTTCAGGAACGTATAATTGAACTGCATGGAGTGTGAACAACTTGTATATACGGTATGCAGTTAAGGAGCTAAGTCGATTGAAATCGATAGTTCGCACCAGGACGCTATCTAGCAATTTAGTTGAAAGTTCAGTCGTGATATAGACAATTAGTTAAATTTTTCGATTACCGAGACCTTCTTGTATGACTGAAACGGTCGCAATCATTTTATATTTTGTGTTGATACAGACCGTAGTTTTATAGTTCGATTATAATTTTATTAGACAAAGGTAGTAATACCAAAATTGGAATGTCGGATTAATAGATTATGTGCAGCGCATTGCGTTTCAGACCAAACAGTACTAACGTAGGAAATAATAGAACAAGATTTGCAAGGAATTTAGAAGGAATAACTTATTATAAAATATGTGAAAGTATATTTATGTGAATATACTATGGTTCTTGCGAGGAATCGACGACAGTAAGAAGGCGACAGTAAACACTTTAACTTTTTTTTCTCACCTAATGGTGAGAAGTCAGCTTGTTTGTCAACGTAAAGCCACAAAAAAAAATATGGCAGGCCTCATGTATACATTATACATGCGCATACGCAAATACTTTATTTAACATAATCATAATATGTTAGTATGTATGTATATATTTATTTATTAAAAGCATATATAGTACTGTTGTTGTGTGTTCATTGTTTTGTAAGTAAAATATTATTAAATTATAATATACTAGCTTTCTGCCCGCGGCTTCGCCTGCGTGGATTTCAGGATTGGGTCTATAAAGGGTTAGGGGTCATAGCTTTTGCCCACGGCTACATATGCGCGGAAGTCGGTTTATGGCGCGAAGGTTTTATCGCGCTTCCCGTGGGACTATCCGTTTTTCCGAGATAAAAAATAACGCAAAACCTTGCTCAAGAATCACTATCTATTGATGAATCGCATGAAAATCTGTGCAGTAGTTTTTGAGCGAAGCCTTTATTGCGCATCCCGTGGGATCTGTCGATTTTTCCGGGATAAAAAGTACCCTATGTTACTCGGGGATAATGTAGCTTTCCAAAGGTGAAAGAATTTTTGAAATCGGTCCAGTAGTTTTGGAGCCTATTCATTACAAACAAACAAACAAACAAATCTTTCCTCTTTATAATATTAGTATAGATATGTATAGTATTATATTATTAAATAAAAGTTGCACATTGGGCTTTCCCGCACATTTCTTTCAGGACGTCCGTTTTGGTTGGCTGGAAAAGATCTCTATTAGAGACAAGTACACCATTGTACATATGACTGTTTGCATAATATTGTTAGTAAATGATTCCAAACCAAATTGCCAAAACCAAAAAAATAAAACAACAAAAAGTACATTATAAATGAAAAGGATACGTGTACAGATGTATGTATCGTTTCTTCACCATATACTGTCTATTGTAAACTTGTTCAATACCCTCTTGCAAATCGCCCCATATCTGGAAAAAGGTAAGAAACAAATAAATATCAGCTCATCCTTTAACAATGTTCGTCTGTCATAGCTGGAAAGGTTTACGCTAAGTCTAAACGTCTAGTCTAACTAACGTGAGCGATCTAGTACCCTTAGTCTTGCCGTCCGCCGGGATCGCCAGTGCGTGGAAAATAGTGAAAAATAATAAAATAATAAAACAGCCTTTAATCCACAACTGAATTCAGTTAGCGGGTTTGGGACAGAGTTATTCTCTGTCAAAATACGCAATATAAAATCGCAAGCTCGCCATATTGAAAAGACCAAAGGTAAATACGATACTTAATAACTACTCTATTTTATCTATATACTAAATAATATTTAATGTTTTCAGCAATGTGGCTTTTGCCAACACTTGAATGTCTTTTCTCAAAACCGTTCGAGTGATCATCTTCAAATCACACGTCGTTGATAGTCTTCGAGACAACAATTTACAATACGACAGCGCGTCTACACCACATCGAGCTCGCGATCACTAAATAGAATAACTAATATTTTCGGCTTGAAATACTTTGCGAGATCTGTTCTTACACTTCCGAAACGATTGGAGATTTCGTATACCGAAGCGTTAAGAGGAAAGCGCGCAGCAAAGTTTCCTCTTAACGCTTCGATTTTCATCCTGGAAAATCAAACTCAAGTAATTTTATTTTTCCAACATCTATGGCCTCTATAATCATGTCTCTATATATTCTTTCTTTTTTTTATAAATAATTTATAAAAATAAGTATAAATCGTCATAAAGCTATAAAAATAGGCTCCCGATATTTCGGCATATTCTATCTAGCATAAAAATTTAATGTGACCGATGATACATTTAAAGTTTTACTTTACTTCTTATTGAAGAAACTAGAAAGTAAATCGAGCTAGTTTTGGAAGAATTAACAGGAGTCTATAAAGCGTTGATTTTGGCTTTTATTTGTAGGATTCGTTCTAGGGGCGGGTTCGAGCAAAGCGCGAAAACAATATATCGGGACTTTGATGCTTCCTCGTAAATTAACTCTACTGCCAATTTTAATCCATACTTTTAGACGCTACTAGTCAACGTATGGAAAGAAGACGATACATTTGACTGTGCTCGATGACGATGTGAACTCATACAAAGAGGTATCGAATGCGAAGCGACGAGGTACGACGCGAAAATATTAAACAGTTGATACCCATTGAAATGTCCTACGTGAACGAACGCACGCAGTGTGCTAGCGAACCGAAGCTAACGTAATCAATTCAATTAGAGCTAACAGAACGCACGCATGAGCATAGAGTCGCCGCGTTGTATCGCATCGCAATGAGTACGCGTATTATCGCGTCGCAGTCGCATCCAACACCCCCACCTAGATTCTAACCGGAGCCCTCAAAGATTTCATTGTTTCGGCAATAGCAATCCACGCATACCGAGCTTAATTTATTCCTATAATTATGTACTATTTATTTAAATAAATATTTTTTGATTCCCTATGACGAAACTTTCAGTGTTACCGGCTATAGGTACTACGTGCGAATCAGGTACTCAAGTCCAGTTCTGTCAGAAAATTTAATATATTAATCGTATAACGAAGAATCGAATAACCGTTGTCCAAATACTAAGTAATAGAAAAGGCTAGACGCAGCTGCAACTTTAGGTTGCACTGTCATATAGTAAACCCAATTTTTGATGGAATACGGAAATAAACGGAGCAAATATTTTGAATGATTTGCAAAAATTTGTTCCGATTTGGGCTTATGTGCATACGAAATTCTATGTTCATAACTGTAGCCACACGACACAGGGTAAAAATCCTAGAGTAGTGCGGCGTTACTTATAATTAAAAAAATAATAAGCGATGATTCTCAATACGGTATGTTTCATTCAGAAATTCCTCTCTCTCTCTCTGCAGCCCTACCAACCATTGGTAGCTAACATTTATATATATTTCATAATAGCGAAAATAGAGTTGTTAAGTATCTGGGAGTACAAGACACACTTATATACATTATGTATTTATACGTATATCGGTTTATTAATCTTTCGTATTTACCTATGGTTTTTTAAATAATATTATGTAAAATTAAAATATATATATACGCAGATACAGCGATCTTAATTTTTTGCACTTTACAAATAAATCAAATCTTTCACATATACCTAGTTGTGGATTACATATACCTAGTTTTGCGTGCTTGACAAGTTTCATCTACTTATCAAAAAGGTCATAATTGACACATTTTCAAAATAAACTTTTTAAAATCGTGAAAACTACAATTGAAGATTACTATTTGATCATACTGGAGTGTCATAATACGCTCCAAGCCATTGCAGATACAAATCGGGTAATCCTGCAGTGGATAAAAGGACACAGCAACTCACTCGGAAACGACGCGGCAGATGAGTTGGCAAAAAGAGGCTCCAACACGAAAGTGTATGGACCAGAACCCCTAATGCCTATTCCACAGGCAGAAGTAAAAGCCTGGCTGCGCAAGAGAACAGAGGAACTACACCTAAAAGAATGGACAACTAAGAAGGGGTGCAAGCGAACGAAGGAAGCAGTCCCGGTACCTTCCAGAAGCTTGCCGTTCCCTTATCAAACTAAAGAGAGACAAGATCCGAAAGGTCATAGCCACCATAACCGGACATTGCCTTTTAAAACAAACACCTGTACACAATAGGTATAACAGACAGCCCCTGTGCAGAGGGTGCATGGAGGCTGAGGAAACGCCACAAAACATGTTCTTATGGAATGTGCAAGTGTGGCCGACCAACGGGAGAAACTTCTCCATTCCCCGGCGTCCCTGCCAGAAGCATGCAGCAGCCCACAGAGGCTGCTAGCGTTCTGGGAGGAACTGGGATGGATGGAGTAGGAAGGAGGCAGGAGCCTTCTATCATACGCACAATGGCCCAATCGTGAGGCTAAGTGCGGTGGAGCCCAGCCAAACTAACTAACTACTATTTGATCGCGGGGTACTGATTGATAAATGACGTTCAGGCAAATGGCATTTCGTCTTGTTTGACGAAACAACCTTACTGTAATTTTGTACACGGAAACCTGCAAACCAATACTAGCAATATAAAAATCTAAAAATACACGTGTACAACGGGGTCGATATGATGACTTCTTATAATCGTTCGTCCGTACGTTGGCTGGCCGCCAGATGCATTAAAAATAATATTCCCATATAAAATGGCGTGTATCAGGAATCGCCCCGGTGGTTCTTTGACCTACCCGCACAGTTACAGTTTGTCGTGGTAACACTTTTATCGAAAGACGAGTGGTTAGTACACGGTTTTCAAGGTGTCACCATATCTGAAGTCCCGGGTTCGTATCCCAGTGGAGGCAAATGTTTGTGATGAATGCTCGCAGCATTTGTACCTTAGTCATGGTATTTTATATATCTATTTCTATCAAAAATATTTATATATGTATAATATATGTGTGTATCCATTACCCTAGATTCCACATATAAACCTTCCTCTTCAATTACTCTATCTGTTAAAAAAACCGTGTCATAATCCGTTGCGTAGTTTTAAAGATCTAAGCATACATAGGAGCAGACAGACGGCGGATAGCGCTTTTGTTTTATACTATATAGTGATTATTAATTTAATAATAGAAAATCATTTGAATAATATTCGTAGTAGTTAAGCTATTAAAACTAAAACTTGAAAAGTTTACTCTCTATGTGACTCGAATACTCAATCTTCAGTTACCCGTCAACACGACCAACTGTGAGCCAGTCTCAAGGCAACTCTAGTCACTACCGGCAGAGGATACGTAGACCGCGACGTGTCCTTAGCGACCCCCCTAACCAACTCACGCAGGAACTTCTAGACCTGCAAGCGGCGGCGTCTGAGTCGTCGCCCCCCCTTGTCAACCCCTAAACGGCAGCCTTCTGCTTAGCCATGATTAGGTTCTTGTCAATACTGGCCGGTCCCACTTTGGAGATTCGTGCCTTCTTCTAGCGCATATGCCCTCACCATGGGGTAGCGCTAACCGTGCCTCTCCTGAGGTGCGGCCCTCTCGTCAATAAAGCCAGTATGGTCAATAGGACCAAAGGCTAGGCTGAGTTTAGTCGGTAGGTCTGTGTAGTCGAGCCGTCTCGACAGTACCAGGAGTCCGACATAATCAACGCATCCCTGCTTGCCTGTTGCGTTGGTATCCATGATGGATTCTCAGCCTCCTCTCCTGAGGAAAAAAAAATTAATCTTCAGCTTTGAAAACAAAATCAATCTCCTAACCCATTGTTTTGGAAACCTTCACATAAACATGAACACCCAACTCCCGAAAATATCACCCACCATTTATTTTCTATCTGAGGTAGAGTATGTACTTTCTCAGCCTTTTTTTTTTTAATGTTAGGAAAATGCCTCTCCGCGCGCTTGGCGGCCGAGTGCCAGCCAAGTGCGCGGCCTACCGACTAAAAACCTAACAATTCCCCTCACTGACGCCTTGCCGGGGGATCTTCGATCGTCGGCGGGTCCTCCCCCCTATCAGATGAGGGGGGGCATGCCAAGGGGAGCTGCATTGCAGCGTGACAAGGTCATGGGAACTCGTGAGAATACTTCCACGACCTCGTCGGCGTCGGCCCGCATTGTGCGGGCCCCTCTCGCCTCCCCGCTAATGAGAATACTACAATCGGGGAGCGATCACGTTCCTCCCACTCCATAAAACCTCCAAATTTGTACCAGCGACTTTAATTTTATCGGCCAGCAGGAGGTTTTATCTTCACGGCGACCCCGGACATTATTGAAAATTTGACATCCAACAGATTCTTTCCTATGACGCTACTACATTACTACTATTGAAATATAGAAAAATCATAATTCCAATGCGATAATATTTCGAGCATACCACCCGTCCGAGTCTCTCATCACGAAAATAAGAATATCCCAAGAGCGTCCACAGACTGCCAAAACAAATGGCAGTCTGTGGTCTCCGTTTGCGTAATTTGGTTGGACCACTGTTGGTACAATTGTTAGCAGTAATCGACGACGTTAATAATCTGTGGATTTTTGAGGGACGGTTTGGCTAATCTGTGACAGGCCGGGAGCAATAGGAGAGATATTTTTGATAGAAAAAAAAGGAAAAAGGTATTAATCTAAAATTAATGTATGTTTCTTGATAATTAATCTCAATAACGAAATTCTTATAAAACAGTACAACGGTGTTGACTAATTTACTTCGAGAGATTGAGTATCTAAGGAAATAGTAAGTTTTAACACAATGTTGGTAATTAAATAATAAAAAAGATTCTTATCTTAATATTAACTCTAAATATTAACTCTACGACACCCCATCATACATCAATAATTTTTTTCTTGAAATCGAAAATGCCGTTTTATTTCAAACTTCGTGTGTTGGCGATTAATACAGTAACTACAATAATAGTATACACAAACAAGAGATAAACAGTGCATCAGCGAAACTAGTGTTATACCTAAGAACTTCGTTCTATTAATAAATTCAACAAGTTAATTAATCATTTTCTCGGCTGTATCCACAATTCTGATATTCGATAAAAAGATTGAAACATTTTTTTTTATTAAATGACAAATTTTTCATGTTAAACTAGTGTGTTTTACACTATGGAGAGTGTACTATTCTCAACGCCAGTGTCTTTATTTCCTATCAACCTTATATTAATGAAGTATCATGCATGTTGATAACTATACTAACTCGATGTTAGTGAAGTATGGACGGTCATATATATAAATCAGAAAAAATAATGGTCCAAATATCGAATCCTGGGGCACTCGCATAATGTTCTGAACACTATTGGATAAATAAGTCTCAATAAGGCTAACTACTTCAGAAGAGACACCATAATGTTCGAGTCGAGAAGAATTTGTGACTGACACTTCTGTACCTTTCGGAGATAATAATAATAACTATAATATATATATATATACCTATTACACTACAAATCATTATATCAAAGATACGAGTATTAAAACAATTTAGACCAACAAAAATGCAATCGGTAAATACAGGAAAAGATCTAAAAGGAAACTAGCTTGTAAACGCGTCTTCCGTATGTAACAAAGATTAACATAATTAATATTACCTATATGTATTTCTATGTATTATTATTATTTTATATTGAATGTAATAATAATAATTTTTGTATGTATATAATAGATAAATAAATGAATAAATATTTCTTATACTTACACCAATTAACCTAGCACAAAGTAAGCTCAATATATGCTATATAAACTAAAGGATTATATGAAATATTTATTTTGAGGTGAAAGGTCTTAAAATCGCGCCGAAACATACAAGTACCAGGTTTAAAAAGTGGACCGTAACGAAAAGGTCTATATCATCCTACCTTAATAATTAAAAAACTAAGTCTTAGAAACAAAGTCAGCTCGCTGTTGTGACATTGAGTTTTTATTAAAATACTTAAAACACCGTCAATCTTGTTTTTTACATTCAATTTTGACCCTACAGTGAAATTTTTAATTACTAACTCTCACTATTAAATGTGAAACAGAAAACGATACTCGATAATAATTGACTAGTTTCGTCAAAATATTGTAGTCGGAAACACGTCATCAAACTCACAATTGAATTTGTACTACAAATAACGCCGTTATTACAAGCGACTTAAGAGCTGCCTCAAGCTCAACACGTAGTCTGGCGTGTTATTGTGTGTAAGTACATTACTGGCTATTACTTTGCATAAACACTTTTTTTTCAATTGATAATTATAGTTACTTTAAGGCATTAAAAGTAACCATAATTTTTGTTGTCACGTGTCCATAGGCGTGACACGTGTAATAGAATTGTATTAGTTGTTTTTGTTTATTTTGTAGATTTATATTAAGTAGAAAATATAAAAAAAAATCTTAAGTATCAAGGCATACCTACCACGTAATGTAATTTTATAGATCTAATCTATCATAAGAGCGACTAGTAATTACGTGGTTTACTATTCCTTGGTCAGGAAGAACAAAGTAAATAGAATTATTTATGATAAGAAATTTTCCTACGGATAAACCCAATAAACAGGTCGTAATATAGAAACAGCGCCTGGTGGAGGCATCTTATGTAATCGGGGGCTCACGATTTACCTTTTTTGATAGCGAATAACACAGTTAATGGAATAAATAAAAAAACACAGATGGCGCTTTACACGCTAAGACAAGTAACAATTATTAATTTGTCACCAAATAATCTTTTCATAACCCTATTTAATGCATACGTAATCCGTGATAATTAAGCAAAATTTTTAAATAATTCAAAGTAATGTGTACTGTACATCATCTATGGAAATGTTATTAAAAACATTGATTTTAAGTATGGAAAAACTGTACAATTTCGAAAAAATATCCTTTATCAGTATACGTGAGCTGATTATGTACCTCTACTGCTATCACATTTCATGGAAACTGACAGGCAGTGCATATACATTGCTTCTTTATGGATATAATATTCTTATTAATTCTTATTTTATTTTTATTCCCTTGGGAGCGGAGGCTGAGATCCCCATGGCTACCACCACCAAGTGTCACGGTGGTTATGTCGGAAACCGGACTGGTCGCTACAGCTCGACCAATCTGACCTACCGACCCAACACAGCCTAAAACCTCGAAGTGAGCGCGACCCTCCCCAGGAGAGGGCGCGGTGCAGAAATGAATATTAACAAAGCAGGACTTTAATTGCAATATCTTTCAATCTAATTTGACAGCAACACAGTTTAATCAAGGAGCAAGCAAGGAGACTGGATTCGGTTCCATATGTCATTTATTGGCAACACCCAAGAATCAAAGATTTTTGTCTCGAAGAGGTAGAAGACCGAAAATATGCAATGATAAAAGAGGACGATGATATGAAACAATACGACGCCATTAAGGAATCTATAGATGATGGTAGGCTCCATAAATTGACTGGGAGTTCCCGGAAGTCGCTTCGCGTTCCCGGGGGCTCCCTACATGCCTGAAGAAGACCATCCCTGAGGTTTTAGTGGGTAGACCTCCCCCTTCTGGGGAGGAGAGCCCCACATAACCGCTGGCTCGCCACAGCCGGCGTATGCAATTTAATGCACTTTCCTCAGGGGAACAAAAAAAAAATTTAGGTTGCATAACGTGAAAAAAGATCTTACCTGATCAAAGTCCTTCTGTCGTAACGGCATCTGAGGCTTCACGCTTGTATTACTACCACTTCCCACAGAGCTCATAATGGCAAAACAGTCACTTTCTCATAAATACAATAAAAAAAACAGCAACAAAATAATTGATAATTGCACTAAAACCGAACACAATTCATATAGTGTGTATATACTTTCGTGTTTGAGTAATTACACAAATCACGTGTTATATAGAGATCACAGAAGATATTATGTTAATTACTATTAAAAAATATTTACAATAACATAATTTGATAGTTTACGTTCCTAGTTTCTGCCGTCACTAATTTATTTGTTGACGCTGATGTTTATATCTGAAACAAAAAATATTTTTTTAACATGAATAAGGCCTCTGGACATCTACGTCAGCTACACACATCATCAAAAAAGTCTAAGCAAAACCTTAATATTATATATTCTACAAATTATACTGGTCAATTATATTCCTTTTTTTTGTACCGTGGATACAAAAAATAATTTGGTTTTTTTACCTACTCTATCATGCGTAGAACAAAACAAGGCACCTAAGAAACTAAACTTTTTAAAACGAAATTCAATTGTTAACTAAAATTAATTTACTATTAAAGTATTCTACAATTTAAAACAGTGTGACCTACTCTGATGTTTAAAACTTGTCGACACCGACTTAATTAACTGCTTACACATTATCTGAAAAATTGACTTCATCAAAGCGTCGCTTTTCAGAACGTTTGCACATATCTGAACAAACTACTTTTTAATTATTACAAAGTAAATAAATATCTATATAATGAACCTATGTATCTATAGCCCTGCGTACGAGGAATACTACAGCTGACTAGGGTTGTCAACAGACTTTCCACTAACTAAATCGCCCTAATTGAGGACAGAATGGACATTGAGATGGTTTAATAGGTATGCCCTGCTTCCCGCCGGCTGAGTTCCACACAAGCCTGTTAAATGCCATTGACAGGTATGCAGTGTAACAGCATTCCACCTCGTAAAAAATAGCAAGTTATTGCATTCATTAACAAAAACTCAGAAAAGTCAGGAAACTCGGAACTTGTTAGGTTGTCAGGTTTTAGACAAGCACTTAAGATCCTATCCACTTAGCATCTAAATATAATATCACCCGCTGTGAAACACATACAAGTGTTTCACAGCGGGTGATATTCTATCAGATTATTCGTTAATTATCCAACTGTGTAATATTTTTATGGGCTATATGCTAGGCTTATTAGACATGACCACGCCCCTCCCGTGACCGTCGTCGATGGAGTAGATCGGAGCCTCCCCCGAGGAGGGCTCCCTGCATCGGCAGGGAAGCGGAGGCTGGGGGTCCTGGCAGTCATCATCGTTCGCGGGGGCTTCCTACATAGCCTGAGGAAGGCCATCGCTGGGGTTTTTAGTGGGTAGGCCTCCCCCTTCTGGGGAGGAGAGCCCCACATAACCGCCGGCTCTCCGCAGCCGGGGTATGCAATTCAATGCATTTTCCTCAGCGGAACAAAAAAAAAGGCTTATTAGACATATGTTTTTACAACACTACAATACACAAGACGCATGTGGCTGCTATAAAAATTGGAAATTATAGAACCATCTATCTTTTTGAGCTTTTTCAATTTGAGCTATATCCTTATAGCCCAAATTTAGCAATAGTGATTATTCCCAGTTTCTAAAAATGAAAAAAACAAAGAGCTTTAGTGAATTAAATTGACTACCGTTTTTAATGGTATTGTTAAATGAGAAATATATATAAAAAAAACAAGTAGGTAATATTTTTTATAGTTTACCCTCCATCCTCCATTCGGTGAAACTTTTTAACATCAACTAACACTATTTTTTAACACTATTGAGTTTGTCGCGTACACCTTATGCGAACAATGCTTTGCTCCGCCGTAGGAATGTTGCATAATGTACACATAGCAACGCATCAGGTTTTACATGTGGACTTTGATACTGCTCTTACAACACTTCTAAAAAAGGAGATTTTCTAGCAGCAAATGTAACGGACATATTTTTTTCAAAAGGAATACAATATTGAACCTTTTATAATACACAAGACAAAGATATTTCAATGTAGACACAGCAACAGCTCTTACATTGTCTTAAATAACGACGGTTTTCGCAGTGGAAAAACTCAATCTGTTGCTGACTGAAAAAAAATTTAAGACGCATTTGGACACATGCTCGTATTGCGCGTGATTATTACTACATCTTGTAAATTGGCACGTTTTGTTATTCTTATTCATTTCATTAAATCACGAACGTTAATTATAAAGTTATAATTATCTATTGGAAAATAGGATTGACAGTCACCATTACTGGCAATCCTGTATAATTTAGGCAAGATCTACGCAAATAAGAAATTCTAAATTTGAATTTAACTAACAATTAAATTTGACACTATGCAAGACTACTAAAGATTAAGGAAAATCACAAAGTCAAGAGTAGGTAGTCTACAAATATTATATATTAGTCCCATCACTAAACTTTTACCGGATTTTTATTGTTTTGTTTTCCTCTTGTAGTCCTGAAGACGCCCCTCAGAACTGCCTTATTATTTTATCCAATTTCGGCACAAGTGTATCAAGCTACCATTAATGAAGTTGGTGAGGTCTTGAATGGTATTTTCAGTAAGACTCAGATAGCTGGGTAGAAAAACACGATGTACCCAAGTTTGGTTCGAAATGAACGTTCTAGACTTCCTCAGAGCTGAAGACTGACCGTCTTCTAATCCCGATCTTAATCCGATGGATCACGATTTATGGACAGTTTTAGAGAGAATGATTTACTGTAAACGCAAACACAGATTACCATAAAATTGACACTGAAGAATTCTTCCATGGAAAAAAAATGCGTACTTCTATTAATAACTGGCCACAACGTTTTATTATTATTATATTCGTTTATTTTCTTTTAACTCCTCTTTTAGAGAGTTTACACCAGATACGCGGGCCAAAGCCAAGCGTATAAGGGATTAAATAATATATGTTGAGTTAAGTGTTGGTGACGCACTTAGAAACTTGCGTTGTAATACGGCATGTATTGAGAATGACGGCTTTTTGAATCAAGGGAAGTGTATGGGCGGGTACATCTATTGTATCTAGGCTTTGTTTAAGTGATTTAGGTATAACTCCGGTTGAAGACAGAACTATGGGAACTATGTGAACAGCTTGAACCTTCCACTGTGTTTTTATTTCGATGGCTAAATCCTGATACTTAATATTTCAGCTATGGTAGACTGCAGGTTGTGCGTGTTGGGGATGGCAATATCAATGAGGTAAGCTTTTTTATTTATTTTGTCGTGCACAGTGATGTCAGGTCTGTTATAATGTATGGTCTTATCAGTAATTATAGTCCGGTCAAAATAAATTTTGTAGCCATCATTTTCTAATACGGAATTAGGAGCATATTTATAATAAGCTGTCATCTTAGGCAGGAACGAGTATTTGTGAGCTAGGTGCTGATGAATTATTGACGCTACTTGATCGTGCCTGTGCTTGTAATCGGTCTGTGCTATCGATTTACAAGCACTGGTTATGTGCTGAATAGTTTCAGATGCTGCATTGCAGTGTCGGCATAGGTCAGTCTGTTGGTTTATGTCTTTTATTGTGTGTTTCCTATAATTACGTGAAGCTATGACTTCATCCTGGATGGCCAGCATAAATCCCTCAGTCTCCGGGAATAGTTCACCCCTCTTGAGCCACTCGTTCGACTTGTCTTTATCGACGTGTGGTTGGCCCAAGTGGGATCGATGTCTTCCGCGAAGCAATTTAGCTGCCCATGTTGCTATTTTATGCTGTGTATTTACTATGTCTTCAGTGGTCTGTGTTTGTCTGTCATGTAAATTTAAAAGAGTAAGTTTTTTATCTGCTTCAGTTGTAGCTGTATATAGTGCTGATTGTTCTGATTTCCTGGCGATTTCCAGTTATGTGTCCTATTAACTATCTGTATAAATGTGTCAATAGAAGTATGTTGAAATTCCATTTCGGATATTTGTGCCATTATTTCATTCGTGTCATGGATCCAATCAGCATCTTTATGATGCTCAATTAGGCCTTCCCAAATATTAGCCCAGAATTCCTTAAGAGCTTCTGGTGTTGGGGTCTCTGTGTTTTGATTACATATTTGTGTGCTCATTTGCTAAATTTCTGTAAAACATTTTTTCATTGTTGACGAATTTTGTATTTTGCATCTTACGTGCTGTGCATGTGAGGTACCGCTTAAGTCTACTCGAAGCTGCATTTAATTTCTGTTTTATTGTATCAAGATAATGTTCTAATTGTGTGTTTGTATTATCGAATTGTGCATGTACTGTGTATTGTAATTTTAGTCTCTCTACTGCATTTATTAATCTCTGGCTTCTGTAACCTTGAATGAACTGTGTTATTAGTCTAGCTATATCTGATCTAAATAACTCAATTATTAATTATTATTAATGGAGATCATTCCTTCTGCGCATTCTTACGACCTTCACTAAATCGTCTACCCATCTTGTGGGAGGTCTACCAACGCTGCTGAATATGCTTCCCCTCGGAGTCTTTTCCGCTCCAGCAACCTTCAGTCTTATAAGCAATGTGCTCTATCCACTGCTAGTCACAGTTTCGTAATTCTTGAGGTCATGTCGGTGTCTTTGATTCATCTTTGGAATTTCGTTATATCTGACGTGACCACGCAGAGAAACTCCGAGTATAACCCTCTCCGTTGGCCTTTAGGTAACTATGAGGCTCCTTACAAGATCCATTATGAGTGAAGTACCTCCAAGTCCTGAGGCACTGCAGTAGATATGTCGAGAATATGTCGCGTCATTGCAATTCAGCCGAGCTTTATTTATTTTCAATGTTTTCATATTAATGTATTACTAGCACATAACGAAGTAATAAAAAATAATATAACAATATTTATTCTATAAGACAAATATGTTTATAAAATCATTTTTTTAGTAGTAGTATTTTATTGGTAATGCAATCTGCATCAAAAATAACTTAACACTTTAAAACATTTCACAATAAACATTTCGACGTTTAACTATTACTACTACTAGCAAACAATTCTAGTAAATTAGTACTATTCATTAGTAGTATTTTCGAAATTCATTGTTTAACTTAATCGAAATCAGTCATAGATTTCTTCACAGCTTAAAAACTGCAAATATTTTTTTTTATGTTCAGTTTGCAATGCTAAAATACAGATTTCTGAGCATCTCAGTTAAATAACCTATAACCTCAACCTTAGTAAGCAGCATGGTAGGCAACTGCAGACACCAAGAGCATTTTAAAAATATAATATAATACACCATACATACACAAATTGAAACATAGAAAAATATAAATATTTTACAATAAATAAATATTTTATTAATACACGTGGGAAGGATAACAACTTGCCATTTGATACTTATTCAGTCTGAAATATCATGCTACAAGTATACATAATGTCAATTCTTGAATAGTTGTGCATTGCTCTATAAGGGCTGCATGCATCTTCATGGATAGGACTATTATTTGCAATATGGGTGATATCATGCTATTCAACCAAACCCAATGCTGAGTAATGAATGAATTGAATTTGAATTTGAATTTGAATGGTTACCAACATCACCGTTCTTCATGACAAGAGTCTCTTAAAAGCTCATTTTCGACTTGGCACATAAAGTCCATAAGTTTCTCTCTCTACAGACCTAAGTGTAGCCCCAATATGGTAGGCCCGCTGCCGGTGACAGTATGCTGGATTTAAGTTTATTATAGTATCAATGTTTATTTTATATACAGGTTTATGTTTCAGGACCATAAATAATATGTAATGGGCATATAGTTAGACATTACATGGAGCATAGGTACTTTATTAAGACCTGATGAAAGTAAAAACTTTCAGATGACACCTTTAGTCAGCTGTAAACATAAAAGATAGAAAAAAAATGCTAGTTAGCTATTGATGCAATGAAGCTTGATAGTTTGCACATACACTGAAAAGTAAGTCACAAGATGAAAGGTAACATTTTTTCTGATGGATTAACACTGCTAAATATTATTTCACAGGCATGGAAACTCGTATTGTTAAAGATTTACTATATATAATTTTAATTGAATAAATAAATAATACAAATAATAATAAGTTAATAAAAATATAATATGAGAAACTTTTCATATGAAGAGCTATAAAAATGGTTTATTCACTGTGTAACAAAACCTACAAAGAGATAATGTTGGAGCTAAACAAAGAGAAGACAACACAGTGACCTCAATGACACTCACTGGTCTTACATGGGCACTATGATGTTGATGGATTAGAAAATCTGCTTACAGTGATTAGTTACAGTGAGATAGTCCTATATTCATTGACACTTTAAATTGTCTAAATCTCTACCAAGTACTAGCAATCCAAAGAAACACTTTCTATCTAAAGATTAGTGATTAATGGGTGGAATAAATTTCTGGACACAGATTTTTTTTTAATGAAGTTAATACTTATTTAAAATAAACACAAGTGCAGTAAATTATACACATAAGCTAATAGCTGCACGAGTATTAAACAATAACATGTGCAAATATACATACATACACATTATAATAAAAACATAATAAAAGTGTAATTTTTAGTAACAGATTCAAAGACGGTTAACTAATATATAACATAACAGAAGCTTTTTGTCTACAAGCACATGGTTTCTTTTATTTCATTTTGCATTGAGCTAATCAGAAATTCAGAGGTAAGTTAATCCACTGGAAATTTTAACAGCTAAAGAATTTGTCAGGTCATTGAATTCAATCACTAATCAAATTAACTATTCACAAAGCTGTATTAATTTCATTCACACTAACAGAATGGTTAAGCTAGAGGTCATCATCATACTGATAGTAACAACAACTGAGGATACTAATGAGTTAATAAAAAGAGAAATAAAGTGAAAAGGAGAGTTGGGAGAATACCATCTTGAGATACAAAAACAGTGAGCTCACTCATGGTGACTGGTGACAGTAAAGATTAGAGCAGAACTAAGTAAAAAAATAAGCACAATTGTTTTGAAAACATTTGAAAAGTCTATAAGTACTGAAACAGTTATATTTATATCACATAAAATTTACAAATTACTTTTTTCCTCTGTTGTTAGTATTAATTAATTTTATTACCCCATAATTCTATTCTTATCTTTTCAAAACTCAAATTCAAAATATTTAGAAAGCTAGGTCATCTAGCTATCATGAGAGCAGGATAGAATAAAAGAAGGCCTAGAGGCTCTGTAAAATTCTGTGCTGGCAACTGGAATGCATAAATAAAGAGATTCTTATGAAATTAAATTGCATATGGTTAAATAGTAGTAAGAGGAGATGAGGACTACCTCATCTTTTAGCTTTCTACATCCTAGTCTATGTAAGTACTGTAAGTATATTGTAGAAAGCCTTAGAGGCATCAAACTACAGAATCACAAATCCCAGGTGCTGCTTCTAGCTTTCCTTCCTGCAACCATATAGACCTGGAATCTTCACATAGACCAAATAGAATGCTAAGAGTTTTTGTCTCTCTGTGCTTAGAAGCATCAATATTATATCAATATAATACAAAAAGTAGCCATTAATTTCCAGCTAATATACTAACAGTGGCTGAATTAAATACATAACATTGTATATGATTTTTGAACTAGGAAGTAAAGAAATAGAACACAGGTTGCACAACAACACAATAATATTTCACTCAGATAGTTTAAAATAAAGTTATGTCAGTTGATGACTGCAAAAACATAAGGAGGTAGTGGCAACATAGTTGATTTAACTGTAATGTCATAACATAATAACTAGGCTTGAACACCTACTCAAGCAGAAACTGTGCCAAATTAACATGGATTCTAATATAATGAGAAACAGATGCATTAACTTTAAACTTATCAATTCTACCCACCAAGTCATAACTTTCAGAAAACTCGCAGGTTTTTAGGAATCAAACTATTTCAAATGAAGAAAGTAAAAGTAGTATACAATGCATATGACAAAGAAATCGAGATTTTGCAACCAAACAAGGGCATAGGAAAACACGATGTTTTTTTCGTTACAACACTTTAGAAGTAGACATACCTTCAATACTCCGGGAACACTTCACATGGCACATGAATTCATTAATATAAAAACGTTTTTCATAAATTTAAGTGAAATAAATGTAAAGAAATTACGACTGATTTGCTTGCTTTTCAATAATCAAGGCGATTGTCAATAACATGACAGCTACAAACTAATATGCTACGAAAGATAGAAGGGTCACTTTACAATAAAAATGGAAAAAATATATGCTCTTTTACAATTTTGTCGGTTAATACTTACGTAGCTGCCGTTTTCATGCTGTCATGGACCACATTTCACTTCACTAGACACAAAATATTTGAAAGCTCTTATAATTATTATCACTATTTATATAAATTAAATAAAGATTAATTGAATGTTTAAAACAAAAAGTTAAAATAGGACCTGCTTTGATCCACCATTATTTCGACAACGTACGAAGAAAAGATTTTTGAGTGAGTGAGACAGAGATACAGAATACCAAATATCACAGACAGTAAAATGCACAAATTATTTATCTATTTATTATATAGTAGAATTGAACGAAAGAAAACAACTCTGTGAATCATTCTCATTGTCTATGACTATGTTCTAGTGACTGACTGACATTTATTCTTGAGAATTTGAAGAAAACATGTTGACGAATACAAAAAATAATGTACAGAATAATACTGCACTCGCTCCAATATTCAACATACCTCCTGTCTAATTCTAATAACAAAAAATTGAGACATTATTAAAATAACATGCATTGCATAATTTTAAATTGAGAAAATGGTAAAATGTTGATATTAATCATCAATGTATTTCGTATTGCTTACGATGACACTCTGTGAGTTTATATAAAAAAATGAATATGCACTATCTGTCAGTTGCTATAAAATTTAATAGCAACAAAGTACATAATTAACCAATAGCACCTGGATTACCTTTGTTACTTTCTAATTTTTGTATAAACTGACAGATATACATTGCTGCTTTATGAAGATAATTGTCATATTAAATCTAAATAAGGCAGCAATATAACTGCATTATCTATCAGTTTTATTAAATTTTGATTACAATTCTATTGTAATAATCAGTTTACAATAGAATTGTATAAATTGAAAATTTATACAAAATTTAAAAAAATTGTATAACAAGCCATTAATGGATAAAAATATTACACGAACATTTCGTCTTCTCGATCGTCGTCACGATCTTATAAGTTGCACTATCCTAACAAATTATTGCATAATCATAGTGCTTTTAATTTCACATAGACCCAATTGTAACTTTGTTATTTTGTTTATCAAAAATATCTATTAATAAAATTATGATGTTTATTTGCATGGAGTTTTTGAATATATTTTATGCATATATTATTGAATAATAGTTTGAGTTACCAAGAAATCGTCATGATCATTTCAGCCGAGAAACTGTTACACATAGACCTCCCTCAAGTATTCATCTCCACAAGGAACAATTATGCGCTGCTAGAATCTTCAATTACTTCTGAAAATAAACTAATGACAGTCACTATGAAGGAGGTTGGGCTTGTACGGATGATCAAACACGTCCTAACCTTGGCGGTCAACGGTTAAACAGTAACGAAGATCTAAACAACATGTTATATCATTGTTGATCAATATGCAACAAAATTTTATAAAGTGAGTATACAAAAAATTGTAACGCGCGTTACAAATGCCTGGAAATTCATGGGACTCATGTCAAAAAATAAATTTAGATTTGTAGATATTTTGTTTATAAATGACTATAAAAAATAGAAAAAGAATATTAACAGTCGTTTCACAGAACGATTATAGTACTTTTTAATGCAAGATGTTAATGACACAATGAATCAATCAATCGTGAATGAACCAATAACGTCAGTTGGATCCTATTAACGCCCTCACGACGATTTCAAGCAATTGATAAAATTCATATTACCAATCTATCGTAGCAAGTAATGCGAAGCCAGCTATACAGAATGAGCCAGCATATTGCAGCAATAAAGTTGCTGTTCAAAACCCTTTGATGTGTGGACAGAATACCGACCCTACGCGATTGGTCGGCCAACGTTGGAGCCAACTACCAACATACCGTTTAGTAGTGACTTATGTAAACAGCCGATATAAGCGCTGTCAGAAGCCAATCGAAACCCTCCATTCTATTCAACAGGCAGAAAACATCTTGTTACGCAGAATGGTTACTACACTCTTTTATGTTTGGAATAGTGATCTCTATAGGGATTTCGAATTCCCCACCATCCAAGAGCAGTTTCGTGCTTGATCCAAACGTTTACACTAAAAAAGCTCCCTAATTCTTTCGTGTGGCAGGTGGTAAAGTATATCTCGCGACATTCACTGAAATGAGTACAAGCATCGACGACCTAGGTATGTTTTATCTGATCCTCCCAATCAATTAACATGAGATCTTCAAACCCTGCTAGCTGCGGTATTTGCGCTGATGCAACTACCTCACTCTCCTCGGCAGGCTTCTGCTTAGCTACTAGTAGGCCACATCCTTCAACCGCGTCTCTTCTAGTTTTTTGGCGTATGTTTTATTTATAGGGCACCTACCTACAATGCCTTATTCTAAGGATGCAGTCACCTTTTCATTCAACTCGTAGGTAAATCCTTATGACCAATGCTCACACTGAGTTTAGTTTATTCCGGTCTAACTGCCTCGATAAGTAAGGAGTTCTACATAATCACCATGATACTTGATCGCGGTAGTATTCTTGAGGATTCTGTTTGTCCTCTACAGGGAAAAAAGGAACCAATCGTAATGTCTTTTAATAAGGTCATGACAGTCATGTCATGACAATTACCACAATAAGCATTCGGAACGCGCCGTTATTATAAACACTCAATCGGGTTGTGGTTGTTCTTGAATTATACGATTGTACGAATGGAATTACAAAGATAATCAACTGATAAATTGATATTGGTTTTATGTATATGTAAATAAAAACATTAACAGCACAATGTGTTATGTTATAGTGACTGGAAGAAGTCTAGCGTGGTTACTATTAAGTGTGTTTGCATTTACGCTAATCTTGACCGGAATTATGACCCCGAAATGGTTATTGGGGCAGCCTGTAGTTTTAAATATGAATAATAATACTTCGTTTCATGTACCAAGTGTTGGAATTTACAATCGGTGAGTTTCGTATGTAAATTTTTAATTTTATAGATTAAATCGTTCGACTTATATTTTTTTAATTAAACTATACCAGAGTATAGTTTCATTAAACATTATACACACAGCAGTCCTACGTTTTGTGTGCTTAGCGTCATCCAGCAAACGTTAAGCGCTTATCGGATCTCCATGTGGCTACCTCTATAATTGGGTTGGGTATAAGTTCCTTAGCAACTGAGTTGGATTATCGGGACTGATCTCTATCTGGAAGTATGTAGTCGGACTATTTGATCCTCTCTTCCAATAGAAGCCATGAGGGCTGTGAGAGTTTGAGAAGTGGTAGTTACAATTTTGGTATTTGACATATTTCAGATCTTCTCTGTGTTTATTTTTAAGAGTAAATAAACTACTAAGTACTTTTAGACTTGTACCTAGCTCTTCTAGGACCATGTAGGTCATGTTGTCATGATCTACAGCTAGGTACTCATGTTGAAGCAACAAAAAGCAGCTATTAATAATTTATGTTTTTTGTAGATATCCTGTTTAATATATTTTCCAAGTACGTCTTGTGCGTGGAAGGATATGAATGTCACCTTTAGGCATCTCCAACTCCCATGTGGTCTTGATGAAGTTCTAGACTCACCCCCATAACATATTTTAATAACTTTTTACCTTATTCCTTTCTCTCCATTTAAGCCGTAGGGCCCTTATGGCCAAGGCTAGGCTGAGTTTAGCCAGTAGGTCACGTGGCCGGATCGCTGTGGTCGCGTGAAGTCTGCCATAACCTCCGTGACTCTTGTTGTTGTGGGGGTATCCTGGGTACATTTCGTGCTCCTTGTGAGGATTCTCAGCCATCCTCTCCTTAGGAAAAAAAAACTTATTCCTTTCAGCTGAGAAATGCTCTCTTTTGGTCTTAAAACCTCCCTAGTATCTACACACTATCAGACATTGCTTTGCATACAAAGCCTTCTGGTGATTTTCTCTAAATTGTTGATCTATTTTGTGGAAGACTTACTAATGCTGCACATATTTTATGCCTACCACTCGAGGACCTTTGCATAAGACCTAATTATTGAAAAACTACTGAGATCTTCAAGCATTATATTTAAGTCTTTTATGGTCTTCCCATGACTATGATATGAGCAAAACAAAGGTGCATTATTTTCTCACCATTGATGTTGATGTCCAGGTGTTATGGAATGGAAAGATACAAGCATAGAGACAGGTTAATTTTCCATCTGTCTGGACTCTTTCAATAATTCACAGTGGTATCCAGTTCAAGTTAATATAAATATTTAGATGCAATTAAAAGTTATAGTCTTATATGTTTTGTTTATGCTGCATATACTTTCCATTGACCTAGAAACATGAAAATATGTATAAGGCATTTCCTGTTGATCTAGGATCATATTAAAAACAAAACATGTCCTGTTGTTTCCAGCTCTGCCATTGTGACATATTGTGAAGTTAAATTAGTATTTCACTCTTAAGCCCCATGTCTGACTGAGGAAGTACTTCAGGGAGACTATAGAAGGACCTGCTTGTTTTGGTACCTCTATGTAAGCTATGTCTTGCTTGCATCACTGTGTTCAAGGGTTAATATACCCTTTGAACAGGTAGAGAAATATGGGTGCTGTGTAGTGGGGATTGCTGCATCTCATGGGAACCACATGTGCTCTAGTTGTTTGAAACCACTTTACTACCAACTATCAAGTGCACAATCTGCCTGTTTGTCAAAATAGAACTATAAAAAAATTAGGCAGAATTTTTCTTACTTTTCAGATGTCTCCGTACTAAAAATGATGTCAATAATTGTGCCTCATTTTCATTCTATGGTCTAGCTACAGAAAACTCAGTTTATCCAAAACCATGGAAAGCAGCAATGTTTTTTCTATCATTATGTAAGTACTACTTTATTACATTACAATACCTAAATATAAGGAGTGTGGAACCAGTATTGGTTTAAATTAAGTAAGAATTCAATAAGAACAACAAGAAAGAAGTTCTAGAGGAAGATATATTTTCCAGTACTGATGAGATTATAAGAGGATTACATTATTTTAGTACTTAAAATAATGTATGTAATTGAATTATGTACTTGTAAATTCTATAAAATTAAATAGAAATGAGGCATGTTTTTAAATGAAAACTGCAACACTATGGACCCTGCACCTGTACCATGAATCCATGGAATGAAAACAGTTTTCTAATGAAATATTATCCTTGTATTTGTAAATTTAAAGTTGTTGATGAATCTTAACAACTACCATAAAGACCACAAGTGTATGTTGTCAATATGATATATAAGATGTAAAGCCACAGTACCTAGTAATGCCACTGGCTTTCTTACTCTTTGTGCCAGTACACAGCAATGCAAACCCTGTTATTTTGTTGCAGAAATAGGTATGACGGAGGCAACCAAGCACAAGATTCTTGTCAAGCAAAAACAACTTATTAGAATTCTAGTCAATATTAAAGAAGCCGACAGTTGTAAACCTCACTTTAGAGATCTTCACATCCTTACATTACTTAGCATCTATATATTTGAAATATGCAAATTAGTCTGTAATTACCCAGAACAATACATAAAGAGAGAGGACATACAGACTCAAATGACACTAAGACACAAGAACAGACTTAACTTACCCACTTCTAAATTAGCAATGCACTCATCCAGTCCCTATGTTATGTCCATTAAACTATATAATAAATTGCCAAACTATAAAAAATGAACCCAAAGTAAATATATTTAATAATAAACTGAAAGCTTTCCTCCTAGATAAAACTTACTATTCTGTAAACAAGTACCTAAATGACCAACAAATATAACATGCATACAAATCTCAACCAGGCTTATAGTAACAAAATAATAACACACAACACACCTACAATATCCTTTCCATAAATATACTTTAAATACACAAATATATATATAAGTATTATACATATAACCATTCTTTAAGCTGCTATCTTTCATTCTTTGGTGGAAATATAATAAAAATTGTAATTAAGTATTTTATTTTAATTAAAAATGAATAATAAAATATACTTAAATACATTACACATTACATATAAATAATAATAAATAATTAAATATACCTACCTAAATGTGTAATAGTAAAAATTGAAAATTGTAATATTTATTGTAAATTAAAATGAATAATTAAATACACTCAAATACATTATATATTACATGTAAATAATAATAAATAATTAAATATACCTACCTAAGTTAATACAAATTTATAAAAATGGAATATTTATTATAAATTAAAATGAATAATTAAATACACTATACATTACATATAAATAATAATAAATAATTAAATATACTTAAATTAATACAATTTTATCAGTAATGATTAATACATATAAAAATACTTCCTCGCTCCCGTTGATCTATATTGCTGTGCCCGACAGGGTCCATATTTGTACCTACCTCTAATTTTAAGATCACCTGTATCACATTATGGAACGCAATAAAGTCATTGAGTATTGAGATTTTTGTATATTTTGATGTCTTAATGAATTGAAATATGCTTGAAATGATTGACCTAACTGATCCAAAAACTATTGACCTAACTGATACTCCTAGAATAAAAGTAACTACATAACTTTCTTCTAGAGTTGTGTCTGTTAAATGGTTAAGTGTATTGATAGGATTATTGACATTATGTGCAAATACATGATTTTATATTTATGTTTATACATTGTAGGTTCAGCAGTTCAGTTCTCAACAGTACTTGCTGGAGTGATGTCGTGTTGTGTTCAGTCTGTTTTTAAGAAGAGTGTAATTTCATTGGCCGGAGCAGTCCAAGCCTTAGGAGGTTAGTGTAATGTTGAGACTTATTACGGTTGACGAAAACTGTTGAATAACTGCAGTTCATTGGTGCTTTAGACAGAATGTTATACAGTGCTGTAAATTATCCAAGACCACCTAATCAATACTAATGCTCAATTCTGCAAATAAATTAAAGTCAAACCAAACAGTTGCATTTTACCCAACAAACATAGTGTTGCAATGTGTAACACGTAACACTAGGCAGATGAAGGCTTTTCCAAATAGTGATTAAGTGTATACAACTTATGAACAGCAGAATTATGTTTATGAATTATTTTAATAAATACTAAAATAATCTTCAAATGCAAACTTTATAATTAAGGATCTTCTTCTCAATTGGTGTCTACATTGCTGCAGGTTGTGAGATGTTGTTCATCAATTGATGCAATATGCTTGTTCACTTCTTCCTGTACTCAGCAGTCCTTATTGCTTCGGCTATTGTTAGGTCAGTGAGTGTCTTCACTAAGTCTGACCAGCGGGTAGGTTAACGACCGTGTGATTGCCCAACAACCTGCCCAATGTCAGCTTCCCTTGACTGGCAGGGTTTCTATGAGCGATGTCACCAAAGTACTTGAGAATCGGTTGTAAACAGATAGGGTTCTATGGAACCATACGGAGTATGCTCTGTATGAAAAAACGAAGTCTTGTAGGATCATTTTGTTGTTGGTCTGTCTGTTAAGACCCTTTTTCTTATGAATGCGTGGAGAGAGTAATATCACTTACTCAGGTCTGAAGCCCGTAGCAGCTGTGGAAAAATCTAATTTCTAAGTAGACTGCTGCGAAGTTTGACAATCGCAAAAGAATCAAAACCTATACTACCCGTTAACCTATAACGATGAAATTTCACAAGAAGCAAAGTCATATAGCACAAGTAAAGGAAAAAATATCAGAAATCTCTAAATTTGTAGTTGCGTCGCAAAACAAAATGGGCTTATAAATTTTTTTGAACCCTTGATGTCAGCAACAATTTCATTTTTAAATGAACTGATGGAGTATGTATCGTTTAAGTAAAGACTACACGTTCCTAAAGCGTCACGCAGGATATCCAATTTTGTAGCATCTCAAAACGAAATTATGTTTCCAGGACTCTTTGGAGTGTTCGGCTTACTTCTTTACCCGTGGGGATGGGGAGCAGACCGTGTTAAGAGACTCTGTGGAGAATATTCAGAGCCTTATATACCTGGAGATTGCAGTATTGGTAAGTTGAATATTTGGTAATGTAATCAGCGAAACAATATTAAATGTTTTACATTAAAAGCTTGAGATAGATTGAAAAATGAACACTTTTTCATTTCCCATAACATTATTATAAGTTGGTGACGTTTGTGAGTAATGTTTGTAGCTATCATGCTTGTATTAAGATGTTACTAACAAAGAATTGAGGTTATTGTTATTTATATGGGAAAAAAACATAGAAATAAAGATAAATATAAGAGTGTAAATAAATAAAAGTAGTAGGCATCTTTATTTTAACAGACATAAAGTTGATTTACAGTGAGAAGATTGGGGTGCCAACACAATCCCACACATATTATGTACTATCGAGAGCACTTCTAAATTTGAGTGCAAAAGAAAGCAAATGTCAAGGTCATGCACAAATGTCTGTGAGAGTAGATAAACAGATGCCGTTAATTTTAAACTACAAAGACATTCTTAATTAAGAAATAATATCATGCATTGATCGTTGGGTCTATATGTCTGCAACTCCCTTTTGGTGGCAAAAGTAAACTTCTGATAGGATTCCTTTTAAAGAGACTGAGACGGAAATTGTATATGGACTTAACGTCGTTACGAAGGTCACTTAATTTAGAGTGAAAGAGCAAGATTATGGGTATGGGCATCCAGTGCTGTTTAAGGGGGGTGAAAACATATACATATGTTGCTGTTTTCCTACAAATATGAAAACACTCACTTTGATTTTATCAAATTAAAAAAGAAACTGTATATTTACAATAGTTAAAGGTAATTACACCTGATGGTAAGCGATAACCGTTGCCCATGGACACCAGAGGAATCACAGATGCGTTGCCGACCTTTTAAATGGGAATAAGGGGGGAAGGGGGGGTTGGGCCTCCGGTACCCTCACTCACTCGGCGAAACACAGCGCAAGCGCTATTTTACGCCGGTTTTCTGTGAGGCCGTGGTATCACTCCGGTCGAGCCGGCCCAATTCGTGCCGAAGCATGGCGCTCCCACGGTAAAAACGGACTATCTTGAAGTCAAAAACGAGAGCAACGATTGAGCGCTATACTATGGTACACAGTATAGCGTTCGAATTGTATCGCTCTTAACAAAGGTTTTGTAGTGAAAATATAAATCTTGTATGATGTTACTATTAACGTGAATTTTGACACTAAATCACCGATAAAATTTATGACAAAAACAAATTTTCATTCGAGATTCGTACATTCACAGTAATGTTGACGATATATGTAACGCCAAATCAAATTAGGCCACATTGACAACACTAAAAAGAGTGGTTAATATCCTATATTGAATAAATATTTATTAGTTGTATAAAAATAGTTTTATTGTGTTTTTTACAGGATGGGCGTTTTTCGTTACTGCTGCGGGCGTAGCACTTGTCTTTTTAGCCAGTGCTCTTTCTAAAACTGCAGACAAAGCTGCTAACTCCGACAAGGTGCAGTTCCGAATGGACGAAGGGAAACAGCTGATATGCATAGCCTGAAACCATAGACAAATAACAATCGAAATGTGTCATAAGTCTTTGGTAAGTCAAGGATAACTACAGATCAGCCAATTTATCTATTCAGTTGTGATGCGTTTAAGTTGTTTGTCTTGTTTATTGAACACATTTATTTTTGAGGATTTTAACTAGAAATGTTAGTGAAGGACAAATAAATTGGCGGATGAAAACTATATAACTTACTAGATGATGACTGTCATCCAAATTATCGAAAATGTATGTTGCCAGCTCACATCTATTATATAGTCGCCCACGACTACCTGGAACTGCAATCCGAACTATGCTTTAAATATAGTACAATACGTTTGTTTATTCAACAAAAGGCTGAAAACTCGTTGGAGATGTGAGTGCCACCTGAGCAACGACAAAGTTACTGAAAGCGTATCGCATAGATGTTTTCAATTTTTTCCCAAGTCGTTCCCAATTCTTACTGCTGAATAAATAAGTTGATCGATCTGTAGTTGATTTTTATAATTATTTTACTATATTAAGTTAATAGGTTGGTATAGAAAAGTATAAAAGGAAATTTATTTCTTCGCTAAAAGTTTTTATAAAAGTAAGGTTAGTTATGCATTTTGTAGTCTATTAAACCCAGATTACCTAAAATAGTCTTATTGTTAATGTGTACTTTAACAGTTATTAGTTGCAACCATATGTTTGTATTGTCGACCAAAATGTGTTGAACCACTTTAAACAACAAGAGACTGTTACAGCATTTAGGAAAAGCAAGAATAAAAGGAAATGTATGCCTTTATTATCTGTACAACAGAAAATATTTAATGAATTTTTAGAATCACTGTTCAATGTTACGTAACAATATATTATACATTGAAGTGTTAATTAAAATGTTTAACATTCTAAAGATCGTACCGAATATTTATTTTCCATTCTAAATAATATTTGAATATGTACAATCAAATAAAAAAATGGAAAATGTTATGTGCAATATGGTGCCATTTTTCGTGACTGCAATTATTGGCTATATTTATAATAATAATGGAGTACTATTATTTAGATAATAATTATGTAATCCAAAGGTTTTTCATGACAATAATCATAGCAGGCGTATTATGTAACTCAAATGACAAGTGAAAGTTATTATTATTATATAAGTGATTCAAGAGGAACGTAGGTCTAGTGTTGCAGTCTTAGCACTGGTCCACGGTCCGGGGTCGATCCCGCCGTGTACTAATTTGTTTTCGTTTTTTGAATTTCATATGTACATTTATTTAACGCTCTTACATTGAAGAACAACATCGTCAGGTAACCTGCATACAACTGCGAAGAAATTCAACTGTGTATGTAATCAATCAATCTAATTGACCTAAGGCCTAATCATCCTAACATAGAGTAACTGATATGAAATGATTCAAAATACATTGCTGGTTGACATCGAAATTTTTTCCATTTTGTCAACTTGAAATCACTCAATGAATTAAATAGCTTCCGGTGGAAATGATGTGTACTTGTCATTTAATTTACTCATGAGGTCTGCGTGGACTGTGTAACTGTGTATAGATAATTTACTGGCACATTAAAGTTGAGCTTGTAGTTAAATTTTATTTTTACCATGGCAACATTGTAGAAATGTCACTATTAGGTCTCCTTGCCAGATAAAGTTTTGATACTTCAACAATCATGATTCATCGTGGGAGAATTTCTGTAAATCTGCGAAGAAATTCAAGGGTGTATGTGAAGAAAAAGAAGATGACTTACATAAATTTTGAACCAAATTGCGGATCTTGTTATAAAACTGCCGTTGTTTACTTGTTTTTTTCATAGTCTACATACTAACGCAATTAAAATAAACAAACTTACAATAGATTTGTTCTTAAATTTGGTTTTTTCATAATATATTTTTTTGTTGTAATCTCTACCTGTCGCGATGCTGGGAACTACAATGAGACGTCTAATGACATCATCTTTCAAGTACTGATAGAAGTAGGAGCACCGTATGCCGCGATATGGTCACAGATGCATAGGGGATACTTTTGTGAACCGGGGTTGCAAGTATTTTTTTTTTTTATTACGTGGCCCCACACTAGATTTTTTATCCTGTGTCGTGGGTGCACTCACATAGAAATCTCACATGCATAAACACCCAGACCGGAACAAATTTTAGTTTCTCGTTGCGTAGAAGCCGATTACTGCGCTCAACGTGTCATCAAATTTATATTCTGTTATTAACTGTCAAGTCGTATCTGTCAAGTTGCCTCATTGTCGAACCCTTAACATGCGTTTTCTGACCACATGACGATTCAACTGTTGCAAAGTTTTACCAAAAAAAAAATACCCAAGAGTTTTGATAGTTTACTCACATATGACAACACTGAAATAGTATGTAGATTCAGGAATGTTTATTTTGTAAAGTATCGAGACAATTTACTCCTACTATACTAAGTGCTCCTAGATGTATTTTTATGTCGCGCTTTTACAGGCTCAGCTTTTGTGTGCGAGAAATAGATTATAATTACTACGACGCATTAGTGAGGATTTTGGATTTAGAACGTAGAAACGATATGCTCTCATTTTTATACTTTTTACTTATACATAATTATTATAAAAAAAAGACTTGTCGCAAAATACACTGTTTATAAGACTGCGTTTATTTTGATAAAAATTTTAAAACTAAATGCGGTGTATAATTTTTAATGTATTACATAATATTATGAATTTTTGTTATTATATAGTGCGATGCAGAAGAGAAATAAGAAAGAGAAAGCAACGAAGATACTCTTACTACAACGAAATATTGTACACGATACACAAAATTTTTACAACTTTTATTTGTATATATGTTATTAGCGGACAACATTTGCAATTGTTTTGTAAAGCTGAGATTTTTTAATTATGTAATATCGGGAGCAATTGTAGTATCAATTGACAGTGCAATAGCCCAGAGAAAAAATGACTGCTGATCTCTTAACAAAATGGAGTTAAGAGTTCCTTCTCATCTCTTACACCAAAGCAGTTAAATTCGTTGACCCTAATAACAGGACTAATAGTTTTTTTTATAAGATTCCGTAAAGATTTTTGTACCTTTTTCATTGTAATTTACTACCAAATAAGAATCTCGGATTTCGTAACTTTCTAGAACGGTAGTCGGCGCAGCCAATCAGATCATGAGACACGTCAAGTGCCGTCATTTCAAAAGATACATTATTTGACTTGTTTCGATTAGTTGAATCGGTATTTCCATACCTTTAGGGGCGCATAAATAATACAGCAGTTGGCTGTTTTGGCAGGGGTAATTTCTGCAACTGCAAGTTTTCCAAACATTTTCGTAGACACCGTGTACGTTTGTATGTAAATTCAAGCCACATTTTATAGATTAAAAACAGTGTTTATAAATTACCATAGATTATGTGTACAGTTCACATTTTGAATTATTCCAAAAAAATTATCGTCAACGCTACAGATTACAAAGATATTTATTTACGAATAAAATGTATGCTTTAGAACGGTAAATAAATAAACGTTTTGATTATCATTTATATTAGGCCATATTAATAACTGTCAGAAAATCTGTTATTGAAAATAAATTTAAGTAAATATACTGAGATTATGAAAAAAATGGAATAAACCATAGCCGACTTAATAATCGATTCTTTTTTTAAAATGGCGGATGTTGACATTTGGCTGAGCGGTAATTACTGCTCAATAGCAAAGCAAATTTGAACATTCTATACGTGCTTTAATTAATATATGAAAGTAATTGTATTTAACCAAACTGCTGTCTTCTATATGCGGAAGCTTGTCATCAGCTTAAAAACTTTATAATGTTATAAGCTTCTAATAATGTAATAATAAACTCTTACGTTGATGTTATGATGATGATGCTGATATGAAAGATGGGCTGTAGCTGTAACTTTAACTGTGGATTTAATTGATACGTTCCATGTATCTACCATGAATTTATATTCAATTGCAGTCGATATGGACATCGTAAATTTTGGTATGGAATTTTTGTACAGCGCCCCTAGCGGAAAAATAATTGTACTAATTTGTCTGATTAGATTGACATGACCTCTTTAGTTTTTTTTTTACGTCAAATACCTATAAAATACGATAGTAAACTCATGGTAGCACCACTGATGAGTACTTTAGTCCCCAAGCCCATTTTTGGTCACAGACTGCATAAATTAGAGATTGTCACAAAAATACTCGTATAATTATGAAACTAAATAATTTTTTTTTACTTGTATCTGCTACCATTAATGTTTTAGTTAAAGGGTAGTGTTGCCAGAATGAAAATATACTTTTTAAGGTAATCTCTTTTTAATTGTATTGTGCGAAACTCTACCAGAGTTCATTATTTATATAAATAAATTAGTCATTGTTTTCTTTCGTTGAAGCGTTCAAAATACTCAAGTACCATTTATTTCGATTGTATTTTTGACAAAGTTCCTTTTAGTGGCATAATATTTAAATACCGGCAATAAATATTTGTCAACTAATTTTACAAACTGAGTTTTATAAATTATCATAAATTTTTTCGTCACTGCCATATGTTTGAGTGAGAATTATAATTTAGAAATATATCATACTATTATTAAAAACGTACAATTCTACTTCAAGTATTGTCATTAAAATTTAAAAGACTATGTAATTCTATATTGGCAAATAAAACTGTTTTCTTCTAATTGAAGAAGTGTAATAAATAAATTATATAAGAATCAATATATGTTAGAGATATTTGTAAATTTTAAGAAATATTTTGATATATTTTTATACCAGTATTATTAGTGTGCCAATTTGCGAAGATGTATGAAATTGGTATTATTATTATATACGCATATTTAGAGTGCTAATAGTCACAACGATTTATATTGTAATCTCGTAAAACTATTTAATGTATGTAAATGTAAGTGTCAATATTTTATGAACATTTATACGGTGTTTAAATTTTTATACTGAATGAATTATACATTATTATGGACTGTATTTTGGAGTTTTATTAGTATCTTTTAATACTAGATTTCTGTCAGCTTCTTCGCTCGCGTTTATATGGGAATTTCCAAAAGGAAAGATATATATTCCTGCGGTAAAAATATGTGTTAATAACCATCCGCATACTGAATCACAGCAAAAGCCGACCAGCTGTTTTTATCCTAAAACTCATCAAAACGCATTCAGTAGTTTGTTAGTCTATTCTAATTAAAACTTTCAACCTCCATTTTTAACCCCTTCATGGTGAGATTTTTACAAACTGTGAATGTCGTATTTATTTATGTCTATTCAAAAGCCTTATAATAAGTTACAACCTTTTAAATGCCTTTTTTCGAATAATATGAACTTTCTCAAGCTAGATTATCTGTGTACCAAATCAACTTTAATAGGTTTAGTAGTTACTAGCGACCCACCCCGGCTTCGCACGGGTGCAATGGAAAAATGGTTATGGTGGGTTATCCCTAAGAGATAGACATATACCATTGCGAACTTTTTTGTTGAACTTTTTAACGTGGACAATACCGTAGTACATTATTTTGGTCTATCTCGTAGGGTTCAGCCAGCGTTTTAGCAACATAAGCCCAAAAAAACGTGCTTATTTACGACATCACATTAAAAACCTCTAAATTTATCAGTGTTTCTCTACTATATTATGCATGTATTATACATATAAACCCTCCTTAAGAATGACTCTATCTACTAAAAAAACGCATCTAAATCCGTTGCGTAGTTTTAAAGATCTAAGCTTACATAGGGACAGACAGATGGTGGATAGCGACTTTGTTTTAGTAATGTAGTGATTGCGTGAGACCCACAGTATTAGTCAGGATAGTTTTAAGACATTTTTTGAATCAAACTTAGATAGCTGTTAATAACTCATCAACTTAAGCGATGTGTGCCGAGTCCGCCCAAAAATCCCGTCTATCGTCAAGGTCAAGCTTTCAAGGTTAACCGTTGGTCAGCTTTCAGGGAAATCGCTTTTACTATACTTTTTTTTTCTCTCAGGAGAGAGAGGCTGACAATTCTCACGAGGAGCACGAAATGTGCCCAGGATACCCCCGCGACGGCAAGTGTCACGGAGGTTATGTCGGACTTCATGCCAGCCAGATCTGACCAACGTGACCTGGGACGCCTACCCACTAAAAACCTCAGGGATGGCCTTCCTCAGGCATGTAGGGAGCCCCCGGGAACACCAAGCTAATTCCGGGAACCCCCAGCCTCCGCTCCCCCGCCGATACAGGGGAGCCCTCCTCGGGGGAGGCTACAATACCTCCCCCGATCTCCACCACCGACGACGCCCGGCCACGGAAGGGGCGTGGTCCCTCCCGGGTCGCCGTATCCGCGAACGCGATTTTCTCGCGCCCGCCGGCGACCCGTGGCAGCGCCGCAGCTGTGCTACCGAGCCCGGCGCCGCCTCCTGGAGCATCACTGCTTCTCAAAAGGAAGCTACAGCCCTCCAACCTCCCTCGTCCGCCAGCATTGCCGCAATCAATGCCGGCGGAGACAGATCTCGCCCGATCTCTGCGACCAAGAGATCGGATCAGATCGGATCGGCGCTCGGAGGCCCACGCGGGGCACTCCGCCAGCGTGTGCTGGGCCGAGTCGAGGTCGGATGTGCAGTGGTAGCAATGTGTCGATCCCTCCCGTCTTATTCGACACAGATACTCACCGAAGCAGCCGTGCCCGGTGAGTATCTGAGTCAATCGGTAGGTGACTTCCTCCTTCCCGTGGAGCTCAGCATCGAGGCGCTCGAGTACGGCACCGACGGCCTGCTGGCGCGCGCAGATCCGTAATTCGAGCTGCGCACGCCAAGCCGCCACAATCCGTCGGTGCCACTCCCGCTTAGGCACTTCGTGCGCGGGTTCCAGGGCGCTCCCCCCATCGGTCCCCCGGTCGACACGCCGCGACGCATACGTCGCCGCGTACATGTCGGCCAGGATGTCGAATGGGGGGTGGGGGGGGGGGGGGGCGTAGCAGAACCGTCGCCGCCTCGTACGAGATGGTGTGGTAGCTTCCTACGATCCATATGGCCATTATCCGCTGCAGGCTCCGTAGCAGAGTTTGACCAACGTGACCTACCAACCAAACTCATCCTTATGCCTAAGTTCTAAGAACTATATAGGCTAATCATGAATTTACTATACACATTCTTAGAATCAGAAGTATGGATGGGCAAAGGTCCTTACTAATTTGATGAGCTCGTTTTACCTTATTGTATTGTAGACACCTTTACAACATGAAACATAAGGACACTGACACATGCAGATTCTGCGAACAAGAGCGTGAAACACCAATACACCTCTTATGCTACTGTGAACCGCTGATTCACAAAAGAAGCAGACACCTGGGGAAACACATCCTTGACCCAGATCATATCATATCATAGAACCTACATAGGAGGCTGGTCACAATAGATCTTGTAGTCGCAGTGATGCATATCAGCCCCGACTTACACGAATAATAAATAATAATACCTTATTGTAAGATGGTCACAGGACTTTTTTTCAATAGGAGAGGAGGAGGCTGGGCACGTGCCCAGGATACCCCCGCAACGGCAAGTGTTACAGAGGTTATGTCGGACTCCACGCGGCCAGAGCGGTGTGTCCACGTGACCTGACCGCCGACTAAGCTCAGCCTGTGCATAAGTTCTAAGAATCATGTAGGCAATCGTGAGCGCAAGCGACCGGATCACAGGTCAAATAAGTCCCCCAGTATTTACCTATTGTGTTTTATGTACAGTATCACAACACATATACAGAATGTCCCAGGAGCCGACGTCAAGCCGAAAGCAGGTGGTAGACTACCTCATATATGTTATCAGAAAAATATAAAAAAATCTAAGTCACCTATTAAAAAAATCTAGCATTAAAAAAAATTGTTTTTGTTGCGATGTTTCCTGAGCGCTACGATATGTCTAACTTCAAACGAGGCTTAAAAAGAGTATTTCTCTCCAGGTAGGCAGCGGCTCAGCTGTGCCCCTGGCACTGCAGATGTCCATGAGCGATGGTTACCACTTACCATCAGGTGGGCCATTAGCTCGTCTGCCACCGTATGGAATAAAAAAAAAAATTGGATAAAATTTACACCCTGTGACGGTTTTTTCACTGTTGTTGCTACAATTCTTGACTTTTCTAATCATTTTCTTTTGTTTTGTAATCTTGAATAGTGTTTCTGTATGGGTGTCAATTAAATGGTTAGCATAGTATTGTTATTTCTGTGAGCAGAAAAATATAATCGGTGAGCAGAAATAGCTAATTGGTCAGCAACTCATGGTCAGCAAACATTTCAAAATCAATCAGCAATTTATGTCATTCTGGATGGCTGTAATTATTTTTGTACAGCATATTAATTATATAAGCTGCAATCAGCTGCTCATGTTTAATAAAATTTTGGTAAGCACTCAGAGTGTAAGCAAAAAAATGCATTTTGTGCTGCATATAAGAGTAGCAAAAATACTTTATTTGTCATGCCTAACCTAACCTAACCTAACCAACTCTATGGGGAAAACTTAAAAAAAAAAAAAAAAAAAAAACCTAACCTAACCTAACCTAACCTAACATACCAATCAAATATACTGCTTATAGACATGTTTTCTGCCGCTCAATCATGAAATCTTGCCGCTCAAGTAGTTATTTTGCGGACTGAATGTTTATTATGCAGACTCATGTTATTGTTGGCTGCCTATGTATGATTTAATTTTTGACCATTATCAAAATTAGTTGCGGAACAAGAATTGCTGCCTGTTTTTTTTTTATTGCAAACAAAATCTTTGTATGCTGACCAAATTATTTAAATGCTGCTTTTGGGTGGCTCGCCAAATTTTATAATTGCTGACCAATGTAATTACTTCTCTTTCTGTATACTGTAATCTATTTAAAGCCAGCTGCTGTAAATTAGAAGAAAATGCCATTTTTATCTAAATTAAATATTCAAAATTAATTTTTCACATCCTGGGTTTATTTACATTTTGTAAGATTATTGTCGGACTCCGACGAATCGAGGCGGCTCGACCCGAAAGACCTTCCGTCTAAACTCAGCCTAAACCGTTGGTCCTTATGACCCTATGGCTTGTCGTGAAAAGGGATATATTTCTGAAAAAAACATTTATCTATTTATAATTAATATATGTGTTATATATTGGATTTTGGAAATAATCGAGATATTTATTATCTATATTTAATTATTTATTATAACTTCACAAATCATCGTCTTACCTATTAATATACAATTCATTCTGACATACAGCCAATACTAAACTAATACATATACGAAATCTCCCTTTACGAGTTCGGTAATGAGGGATTAAGATATTTTTTTTATATATAAAATCATCAAATTGTAGTGAGTACATATTTATTTTATTAATCAAAAGTTATTTGTGTACTCAATTATATTAACATTTGAAAGGTTTGCGCTGTTTTCTATTTTGCGTTTGAAAAAAGAACGTTTATTTGGAGGGCGTTTTGTTGTTTGCAAATACAGATTCGATTTTTTTGGTCACAATGTAATAGTATAGTTATATTTTTTCAATATTCATGTTCCAAATTTAAGTTAGGTCATAACCTCTAAAACAAAAACCTCATTGATCACACTTATTAAGTGCGAATTGATTATTCGTCATATGTTGGACAATTCACATAATATCTTTATAAATTGTAGCCAATCTGTTATTCTGATGTATAAACTATATTATTGTACAGTTTAATCAAAATTTGTTCATCATACATTCATCCAATTCTTACAAACTTTCTCGTTTATAATATTAGTAGGTATGAAAATAAATTTAGTTGTTTTAGGCAGTTAATGTTTTTCTTAATATGCTTTTTAGTTAATATACATACAAGCTATTTTATCCTGTAACTAGTTTTTTTTTTGCTTTTAACATCATGTAACGTAAAATAATAATTATTACAGAAATATATTAAACCTATTTCATTGCACAACATCATTATATACTACGATCATAACTAAACAATGTGAGTGAGTAAGACTGCAATAAATAAAACACGAAGGTGCGTTCGATTTATGTTTTCCATTATTGTTGCTTGAGTTCAAATATCAAGGTAGAACCAATGGGAACGAGCGCCCAGAGCCAGTCACGATTCGTACGCCATGTTCGAAAAATTACTCGTTCCTTTTTTCAAAATCTGACAGTTAGTAAATATATAGCCCTGACTGCGGAAAATTAATCTCTTATTCTTTATTTGAGATTCACCAATGTAGCATGTAGTAATGTTGCAAAAGTACTAGAATATGCGTCTACACTTATTGGATTAAAAAGAAGCAACACTGATCTGTTCTGTTGGAATGTGCTCTCTAAAAATACAAAACTATTGTAATGAATATTCGAGAATCACCATGAGAGTGAACTCTTCTAGTGGACACATGAGAAATACTAAATCCCGGACATAGTTTTTCTTACTAACTTATAAGCCTCACGTATCTTTGGAAACGAACGTCTCCAAAGACGACATAAAAATCAAATAATTCGTTGTTAGTTTCTACGTTGAAGAGGTAAGTGTGTTAGGAATATATCAGCTAAATACCAGAAATTATTGTTAGTAGGTTTCACCTTACCCAGTCTCCATAAATGAACATTGGATGTATAATATCGGCGGTTTTCCCAGAAACATTATCAGGAGACCTATTTTTGAATTACGAATGTGATTTCGAAATCACCGCTGACTAAATAGTCAGCGGTGACTTTGAGGTCACGGATACCTAAACATCCAATTTTTTAAAGTCGATCACAGAGCTGCCAACATTGATAAAGTACACACATAAATGTAGTTAGAGTTCGGTTCCACGCAGAATGTACCACTACCGGTTATTGCCGGCTTAAGCATTATGGTTATTATATATATATATACATACATATATATATATATATATATATATATACATATGTATATATATATATATATATATATATATAATATATATATATATTATATATATATATATATATATTATATATATATATATGTTTGTATATATATGAGGTGAGGGCACTCGTAATGAAATCACATCCGTGACTAAGGTGATATTCAAAAATAAGAATTATTGAAAATCGGTGATTATTAGTCACATCGGTGATTTCTAAGTCGCATTCGTAATTCAAAAATAGGTCTCCAGATATGGCAAGATAAAAGAAGAGATCAGGTTGGTTATGGTGAGTGTTACATTGTAAGGGGCCCAAGCATACTCCTGGATCACAAGGCTCAGGAGTTGCTTCTTTCCCCCTATTTGGAATGTTATGGACTCGGCAACTTTTCGCCTCTTTTCATGTATACAAGCCAATATAATCCAAATACTCGCAATATATTACAAACTCTTATCTCACCGTCTTATTACCGTCATAAGAAACTTTTCCATTTACCAAATTAATCGAATTATGATTGAAATTAATGTTTTTTATTTTTTGGATTTCGAATTTATGAAGGGAATCCTCGTGAGGCTACCTGGGAGATTCTTAGACAAACATTCTTTCGTATTTGGATTTGGTATAGAAATCGTTTCGATATCTAATGACAATGAATGGGTAAGATTTTTTTTAAGCTAGGCCCGGCAGATGACTTCCTCCCGCCTGATGTTAAGCGGTGAAAGAGGCCCAAATGAGATGACAGATAGGATAGTAACTTTAGTCCACTCTTTACTGATGATTATTATTTTGAAATTCAGTATTTTCAAATTCGTACATTCTCAATTCACACTTTACCAAGTCCCAATGTAATTAGGTGGCGAATAAATCGCTGTCTGGGCACTCCTTAGTGATAATTGTGGCAAGTTCCCTTATTTACCTTTCATGGTGTCCGCGGTAAGAAAGGGAGTGGTAACTCAAATGTATTTAGTGTCCGAAGCTGGCATTAGAAAAGGGTGCATTTGCCATGTAAAAAATCTATTATAGTAACCCTTGTAATTTCAGAGATATCTTGATCAGTGATTTTCCCTTTATTAAATTAATTGCCAAGTATCAAAATACATTTTTCAATTATCTCATAGTAATGTTGAGGTTACCACAATAAGTTCTTTTTTTAATTTTGCCGTGTTATATGATTTTTTGATAATAAATGAAGAAAGCTTTAACAGTGTTCCTTTTTTTTTTTTGTTCCCCTGAGGAAAATGCATTAAATTGCATACCCCGGCTGTGGCGAGCCGGCGGTTATGTGGGGCTCTCCTCTCCAGAAGGGGAGGCCTACCCACTAAAAACCTCAGGGATGGCCTTCCTCAGGCGTGTAGGGAGCCCCCGGGAACATAAAGCCACTTCCGGGAACCCCCAGCCTCCGCTCCCCTGCCTAGAGGGGAGCCCTCCTCGGGGGAGGCTACTACCTCCCCCGGTCTCCACCACTGACGACGCCCCCCGGCCACGGAAGGGGTGTGGTCCATCCCGGGTCGCCGTAGCAGTCGCGACTTCCTCGCGCCCGCCGGCGACCCGCGGCGGCGCCGCAGCTGAGCTACCGAGCCCGGCGCCGCCTTCTTCGAGCGGGATCGGCCATCTCCCGACCCCGCTCGGCGGCCTCCTTCTGGAGCATCACTGCTTCACAGAAGGAGGCCACAGCCCTCCAACCTCCCTCGTCCGCCAGCATTGTTAACAGTGTTCCTATGTTTTTTTTTTTCAAATGGTTAAGTTTAATTTTATTTGCTATTTTTTTAGGGTTGAATATTATTGTTGCTTTTGCTAAATTATTTATAAGAAAAGAACACATGCTATAGCCATAGATATTGAGGAAAAAAAAATAGCTCCCGAGTGATTTTTCAGGGCAAAAACTGGTGTTTTCGTCTATGTGTATGGAAAATAATCCGTGCAATTGTCTCTTAAGTATAACAAAACCTTTGGTATGTTATCATTTTGAAAGCACTTACATTATTTTATTAGCGATGTAACCTCCAGTATAATAAATTAATAAAATTGCACAGTTTGCATTTCTCTAACCGCGAATTTTTCCAGCTTTAACGAAGCTACATTTAAAAGGTGCACTATGCATTCAGGCCGAGAAACCTTGTATTTAGCACCATACATCATATGTTTTTCAAGAACGTACAATTGGTTTATAATTGGGTGGCCCCAATTCACGTGTCTAAACCGGACTGCGATTGGCTATCTTTTCACACGAGTGCCTGTTATTTGAAGAAATATTCGGACTTTTGATGATATGTCGACATCCGAGTCGATGCAAAGCGGTTATTAAACCGGTTTTAGAATGTCACTATCATTGAGGTTCCGGGTACGAATACAGATGGAGGCAGATGTTTGTGTGATGAATGAGAGCAGTTGTTAATATATACTACTATAAAAAAAAATATATGTATGTCTGTCCATTACCTTAGATCCAATAACACAAGCCTTACAGAGGCTAGGCTAATTGATGTGTTCGTCAGTCGTGATTCGGACTAATCGGTTTTCCAGTCCTTGCAACGCCTCGATCAAGGACAAGATGGACGTCAAGCTGAATTAGTAGGTATACCCAGCATTAAGCAGGGAGGGTCGGTGGCGCTGTGGTCTCGGCACTGGTCTGTGCGCCGCATAGAATCGGGAGGCACGCGATCTAATCCCCACCGTGTACCAATGTGTTTTTCGTTCCGAATTCATATGTACATTTATCCGACGCTCCTACGGTGAAGGAAAACATCGTGAGGAAACCTGCGTACATCTGCGAAGCGATTCAAAGGTGTACGTAGTCAACCAACCCGCACTGGGCCAGCGTGGTTGACTAAGGCCTAAGCGCCCTAACGTAGTTAGGGTAGGCTCGAGCCCCTCGGTGGGGACGTATATGAGCTGTGATATGAAGCAGGGAGAGTCCTCCACGCGCCTATCGACTAACTATCGTGTATCGGGTATGCAGCGGAACAGCATACCATCTGGCAAGAAAGGCTAATTGGTGTGCGTGTAAGAAATATTTATTTATATTGATTTTTTATAACACAACTATCATCTTTGGAAGAGATGATTTGGGTTATTATGCGTCCTATAATAAAACCAATTGTACTCCATCTAACCCATGTCCTGCCACAATGCCAGCAGCCTCTGAGAGCAGTACTCCATTCTTCTGGTTGGGATGTTGACGAGTGGAAAAGCTTCACGCGCTGATCGGATACGCTTCTGTATTACATAATGACGTGCCGTGTCGTTTCTTCTGTCTTCATGCATTGTCTGCCTTTTTTTTTTGTTCCCCTGGGGATTCCCATTAAATTGCATACCCCGGCTGTGGCGAGCCGGCGGTTATGTGGGGCTCTCCTCCCCAGAAGGGAGAGACCTACCTCTAAAAACCTCAGGGATGGCCTTCCTCAGGCATGTAGGGAGCCCCCGGGAACTACCAAGCTACTTCCGGGAACCCTCAGCCTCCGCTCCCCCGTCGATACAGGTGAGCCCTCCTCGGGGGTGGCTACACTACCTCCCCCGGTTTCCCCCACCGACGACGTCCCCCGGCCACGGAAGGGGCGTGGTCATTCCCGGGTCGCCGTAGCGGTCGCGACTTCCTCGCGCCCGCCGGCGACCCGGATCGAGCGGGATCGGCCATCTCCCGACCCCGCTCGGCGGCCTCCTTCTGGAGCATTACTGCTTCACAGAAGAAGGCCACAGCCCTCCAACCTCCCTCGTCCGCCAGCAATGCATTGTCTGCCTAAACTGTGCCTCCTAATAGGTGGCATAGACTAGGCAGATAATAGGTGTTTGGTTACGAGACAGTGTTTGATTAGTATCTACAACTTTTGAGATTCTGTCCCTCCTTAGTTTGATCCGGGAATAAGTAAGCGTCTTGAACGTTATCGGCATTGTATCTTTTGTTTTTTTATTGGTTCTCCATTCTACGAATTGGTTTTCTTCAGTTTTCTTTCCCAGTCGGGTTTTTATTTGGGTCTGTGCGAAGGTTCTGGTCCCTACACTTTTGTGTTTGAACCACTATGAGATAGTTCATCTGCTGCGTCGATGTCAAGTGAGTTGCTGTGTCCTTTTATCCATTGCAAAGTTACTAAGTTTGTGTTTACTATGGATAGGAGTATATTATGATGTTCCAATATTAAAACAGAACTAAAAGCATTATTCTGGAGGGTTCGAAGGACAAATCGTTATTACTGAATGACAAATAAAGGGTCTCGACTCTCGACGGTATAGTATTATTGTTAAAAAGTATACTATAAGCGGTTACCCCACACGTTGCGTAAGGTTGCCGGCCGTTGCCTATAAAAGCCGCTGCGGTTGGCTAGCGACTCACTTATCGTCGGGCGTTCGGAGCGGGTAGACCGGTCGTAACGTTATTACGTGTTGCGTTGCGTAACGTTGCGTAATTCGTAAAGTAGGCGTTAGGCTGATTTTGTTCCTCTGTAAAATTATGTTGTTGCCAAATTATTTTTTTTAAGGAATTTCTCTTCTGATTCCTAAAATCAGAATTGGGATAAGCAACTCTTAGCCCACAATTACGAGGAACCAAGTCTTCTGCGTACTTTAGTGTTCGTGTTTGTGATAATGGCTGGCGGATCCAGTCGGAGTGACCGTAGGTCGCGAAGTCGTTCCCGTGATAAGTCGCGGCACCGTTCACGTAGCCGTCACGAAGGACGGTGTCCACTAGGAACCGCCGATCGCGACGTCGGTCATATGGTGGGACGCGTGGTGGAGGTTTCGCACCGTCAGAGGGAGCGCCTAATCGTGATCGCCATCATCGTCGCTTGAGCGGATCGCGGTCTTCAGGCAGGTCACGTGCCCCGGGTTTGGCTATTCATTCCACATTGAATTCGATCATGGACCGTCTTGCGTCGATCTTGGCAATATGAGTGGGGGTCAGGTTGGGCCGAGTCGGGAGAGGGTTGGACCTTTGATTGACTCAGCTGAGCCTCAGAGTGTTGGGCGGATGCAGGTGCGGACGGGTGTGGTGCGTCAGGGACGTCATCGGGTCGCGGTGCGGCCTTGGCGTTCGGTGTGAAGACATACAGTTTTGTATGTATTGGACTTTGTGTCCGGCAGACATACAGTTTTGTATGTATTGGACTTTGTGTCCGGCAGACATACAGTTTTGTATGTATTGGACTTTGTGTCCGGCAGACATACAGTTTTGTATGTATTGGACTTTGTGTCCGGCAGACATACAGTTTTGTATGTATTGGACTTTGTGTCCGGCAGACATACAGTTTTGTATGTATTGGACTTTATGTCCGGCAGACATACAGTTTTGTATGTATTGGACTTTGTGTCCGGCAGACATACAGTTTTGTATGTATTGGACTTTGTGTCCGGCAGACATACAGTTTTGTATGTATTGGACTTTGTGTCCGGCAGACATACAGTTTTGTATGTATTGGACTTTGTGTCCGGCAGACATACAGTTTTGTATGTATTGGACTTTGTGTCCGGCAGACATACAGTTTTGTATGTATTGGACTTTGTGTCCGGCAGACATACAGTTTTGTATGTATTGGACTTTGTGTCCGGCAGACATACAGTTTTGTATGTATTGGACTTTGTGTCCGGCAGACATACAGTTTTGTATGTATTGGACTTTGTGTCCGGCAGACATACAGTTTTGTATGTATTGGACTTTGTGTCCGGCAGACATACAGTTTTGTATGTATTGGACTTTATGTCCGGCAGACATACAGTTTTGTATGTATTGGACTTTGTGTCCGGCAGACATACAGTTTTGTATGTATTGGACTTTGTGTCCGGCAGACATACAGTTTTGTATGTATTGGACTTTGTGTCCGGCAGACATACAGTTTTGTATGTATTGGACTTTGTGTCCGGCAGACATACAGTTTTGTATGTATTGGACTTTGTGTCCGGCAGACATACAGTTTTGTATGTATTGGACTTTGTGTCCGGCAGACATACAGTTTTGTATGTATTGGACTTTATGTCCGGCAGACATACAGTTTTGTATGTATTGGACTTTGTGTCCGGCAGACATACAGTTTTGTATGTATTGGACTTTGTGTCCGGCAGACATACAGTTTTGTATGTATTGGACTTTGTGTCCGGCAGACATACAGTTTAGTATGTTCCAAATTCCAAATTCTTTATTCACATTAACAGACACGAGACACAATATAAATTAATCTTACAGGTACAGGGACACAAAAATAATGCATGCAGAAACTTAAAAATAAGAATAGAATTAAGGTTTAAGTGAAGTCTCGCGACTGCTGTGTGAAAGGGTACCTAGATCAGCATGAGGTTAGTGAAACTAACACTATCTAACCCTAGTCTAACTAACCCTAGTCTATGTATTGGACTTTGTGTCCGGCAGACATACAGTTTTGTATGTATTGGACTTTGTGTCCGGCAGACATACAGTTTTGTATGTATTGGACTTTATGTCAGGCAGACATACAGTTTTGTATGTATTGGACTTTATGTCCGGCAGACATACAGTTTTGTATGTATTGGACTTTATGTCCGGCAGACATACAGTTTTGTATGTATTGAACGTACGAGTGGACGTAGCTTGAATATGATGATACAGGTATAAGAATGAATGAATGACTGACAGACGAGGATGGTGGAGTTGCAGCAGATGGCAGCATACAAAGTGGTGACAACCCCGAGGCTCGTGTCGAGGACGACACTATGTCAGGAGAGGCCGTATAAGCGGTTACCCCACACGTTGCGTAAGGTTGCCGGCCGTTGCCTATAAAAGCCGCTGCGGTTGGCTAGCGACTCACTTATCGTCGGGCGTTCGGAGCGGGTAGACCGGTCGTAACGTTATTACGTGTTGCGTTGCGTAACGTTGCGTAATTCGTAAAGTAGGCGTTAGGCTGATTTTGTTCCTCTGTAAAATTATGTTGTTGCCAAATTATTTTTTTTAAGGAATTTCTCTTCTGATTCCTAAAAATACTTATTACAAAGGATATTGATTACGTTTGCTGATTCCGCGCAGTTGATGATGACTTGTCCAACAAGCAGACAAGGTCGACACGTGTTTCGTCTCTCAGCGAGACATCTTCAGGAAATGTTGCCCGCTCGGTGTCTCACCTTGTCTCAATGGAATCAGCAAACGTAATCAATATCCTTTGTAATACAATGGACTTCCGCAAAATAACACCTGCTACAATAGAGTAAGTATACTTATTTTAACCTGCTGGCTTGAAAAACGTAATAGTTATCATAATTATACATGTCATATTGAGATATATTCTATAGTGAAAACCAGCTTTCGAACCAGCATGCGAAGAAATCCCATTAGGAAACTAAAAACCGACAAATGAAGATTCCCACTACAACTTATAATTTTCAATATGGCGGTTATATCGCACGATAAATGCTTTATCATATCGTGTTTCGTTGCTCATTCTGGGGGCTGGGGACATTGCTTTTGCTCGACCTGTATAATCTACCAGAAGTGTGCTCATCCTACTTACCCCAGTCCGTGGGAGAAACGAACCCTCTATAATCAGCCAATCGCAAGGCCACAATTAGACGGTCCGACAGACCGACAGTTCGCGTATGTATTAGCGAGGCTGTTTGTAATTAAATTGTATATTTTTAAATGTGTATTTGATGTGGCCAGGTCAAAGTACTCCGTGTAAAGTGAAATATGTTGTATAGAAGGTTTAATTTTGCTTGTTTAGATAAGGTGTAATATCGCTTCTTGTTGGTATATTAAAGCAAAAGCGCGCACAAGCATTTTGAACTCTTTAAATCAATCCAACAGTACGAGCCAAGAGTCGAGGACATCTCTCTCCATTCAAGCCGTAGGGCCCTTATGGCCAAGGCTCAGGCTGAATTTAGTTGGTAGGTCACATGATCGGACTGCTCCGGTCGTGTGGAGTCCAACATAACCTCCGTGACACTTGCCATTGGGGTATCCTGCGTACGTTTCGTGCTCCTTCTGAGGATTCAGCCTTCCTCTCCTGAGGAAAAAAAAAGTCGAGGACCTATAACAGTATTTTCATCACAGCTCATATACGTCCCACGGAGGGACATTGGCCTGCCGTTACCATGATTTCTTAGTCTATCTCAATCAACTACGCTGACCCAGAGCGAATGAATTGACATACGCATATGAAGAAATTCTTCTATAATATGTATGTAAGTATAATAAGATGTATGTGTTCCTTCACTATAAAAACGTCTGATAATAGTTATTTATGCAACTGTTGTATAAACTGTTGTACTGTGGTATTAAAACACGAATATAATATAGTATCACATGAGTGTTTTAATACCTAATTATAACAGTTGCATACAAGACTTTATCTACAATCATGATGTGAATCCTCTATAAAAGATTCTCATACCATAGGGTGTTGTACAGTGTTGTAATGTAAGAACTTTGTAAAAAACTAAACTTATTTTTGTAAACAACGCACACAGTAATTGTTTGTTTGCGATTTCCAATATTCGAGTGAAAAAATGGCGGTATATAATACGATATAGAATTAGTCTACAATTTATTGTTCTTTCTTCAAAATTTTAGCGATCTGGTGGTGAAAATGTCATTGCGTGAGAATTTTCTTTTTTTGAAATGTATAATATCACGCGTTTGGATGATATAATGATCATAATATCATTGAGTGTTTTAATGTTGGCAATAAGCTAATTGTTATAGGTTCTTTTATAGAGGATTAATCTTCATGGTAGTAGATAAACGTACATACGAAATTTTGAAAACCAAAAACAGATTATATATAAACACAAACAGTAGACTTTAATGTTTATGCACAAAGGTAGGCAAAAAACGAACCTTCCTTTGCATACGCTTAGTACCTTTTATCATTTATGGTTGTAAATTTCATCTAAGTGAAACCTAGATATCTATATAATTATTAAAGACAAGCTAACCGCCCGCGACTTCGATCAAGTTACATCAGATTTTCCCATAGGAAAGAAGTATTCGACAATTAACATATAATAATCGTTCCCCGCAGACTTCATACTATGCTCATACCAAATTTCACATAAAACTGTTCAGTAGTTTTTGCGAAGGAGTAACACTGCCGTACCATCCTTTACTGGAACCATTTCGCCGCATTTTCAGGCCCCTGTTTGAGAAGCTCTGAATAAGACCAGAACGCAGAAATTTTCGTCATCCAGTAAGCTATAATCACATACTTAAAATCCAAAATTTCAAGTCTACAGGTCATTTAGTTCCGAAGTTAGTTATGACACTCACTCATGATCATCAAAATAGAACTAGTACTTAGCATAACCTCAGAGAGCTGAAATTTGGTACAGAGTTAGGGTTTAATTGCCAAATAAAAAAAAACAAAAAAAATACTAGTGTTACTATAAAAAGAAGTGAAATCCCACCAAAAACTTTCTGTAAAAAACTAGCCGAGTCTCGATGGAGCTGCTAGTTTATCTCTAAAAAGTAATGAAATATAACAAAGTCGTGCCAAGTCTAAGGTACCTTATTGCGCTTTCGTTATTATAATCGTTAATGTTGTGTGACTTGGCTGTTGAAGGGTAACACCACGTTTTCCAAGTGGCAATTTTCCATCGTCAATGGGTAGCGGTTCTGGCGACAGATTGGACAACGGCAAAGTTAAAGTTGACGGGAATTTGATGCCCGAGGCTGAAGACTTCAGCCCCTGACGGACATTAACAGGCTTAATAGCATAGTTTTTTATGGATTTTGATAAGAAACAGAATATCCTGAATGGGTTGAAGTATTAAAGTTCTTTGTTATTTTTTTATTTATATTTTATATTTTTTATTATGTAATTGTATAACATATATTAGAACAGTTCTAATTCTATCATCACTTCCAAAGTAGGCGGCCTCTGAAAAAACGTGTGCTTGTATTTATACATTTTTAAATTTTAAATATGCAATTTATATAGCGTGACGTTCGCTATGATAATTCATAACGAACTTCGTGCCAGAAAGCTGTGACGGTACCATGAGTTTGCTATTGTTTTCTATAGATATTGGACGTATAGTAAATTATAGAAGTCATATCAGACGAATATGAAAAAAATGTATATTAACGTTTCCGCTAGGGGCGCTGTACTAAGTTTCCATCTAAAAATTTACGATGTCGATATCGACTGCAAACAAATGAAAATCCACAGATTATGCTCACTGATAGACTAGTGTCAGAGATTCACCAAACCGACAGTCCTTTTTTGGAGGTCTTATAACGGTGCGTTTCCCGGCATATGTCACTCGAGGACCTTTCCTCCCTAACTGTCACTTAAGTTTCGTCATTCTTCAGACAATGTCGGTGAACCTGGTTGTTTGTTGCTTGATGGTTAATATTTTAATGCACCACAAAAGAATATAAAGACTACTGCTTGTGCAAAACGGCTGTAACCCTATAAGTGGATTAGTAGCTTGACAACTGATTGTTTCTTACTATAAGCAATGGTTAGTCAAGCGACTAGGAGGCCTCCTAAGAAGCCAAACCAACAGTTTTTTTTCACACATACATACTTTATATCAGCAGTTCCATTGCCTAGGAAAACAGCACATGCATGGCGTAGAATCGGTGCCACATTAAATTTGCATCTACTGCCGGTCGCGCTCGGTTGCTTTGCCCGCCCATCGCGCACGCCTATTTATTACTAGCTCAAGGAAAAATCACTCAAATTATAAGCTGTAGCAACTAGGTACTGACAGCAAAAACGTCATCCTAATAAAAATTTTAGTATTAGGTTAGAGTTAGAGTTATAATTTTCAAAATTCGAATTTTTCATAAAATAGTTAAAAACTACCCTGGAAATAAATTAATATTAAAAGATCAAAAAGAAACCTTAAATATAACTTAATAAAACTAAATTATAAATAAAAAAATAACCCAAATAATAGATAAAAATATTTGTATCTCTTAAATTTAAAGAAGTTTATAATTATGATACCCTTATATAGCACTAGCTAGGTAAACATTAAAACATTTAATTTTTTTTAGTATCAAACTGAGATTTTTTAATCAATCATGTATTAAATTATTTAAAAAGTAATATAAGAGAGAAGTAGTCTTGTCTCTCTTTATCGCGTTTTCTATTGCGCACACTTTGAACTAAAATCCACAAGCCTGGAAAGCATGTTTATACATGCTTCCCGGAGGCTTGTGGATTTTTGTAAATGTGGGTGGTTTGTGACAAAGCGACTTATGACTATGAACTGTCATAAATTTACGCTCTTATATCGAACGAGTTTCGACTGTTCTTATGAATAAATTACTATATTTGTTGGTGATCATGCTAGGCTGTTATGAAATCCATGCTTTCCTCTAAATGCACTTGAGGAGTTTGCTTAGTATGGTGGTATGCTTTGTGTGAGCACCGCCACGTGGTCATATTCAAAAAGATATTCAAATATCTAAAAAAAATCTTTCGTGTTTCAGCTAGTTAAGCTGAGAGTTTGTCACTTATCGTATCCTGATCGTATTGATGAGTGTATTCAGTAAAAGCAAATTTACTCAACAGTTGCCGATTTAACATTGAATAGTTGTTGTATTATCGATAATTTCGATGCTGTAGTAGTGCATTGTACTACTTTGTTATGCGTGAGCAATGTTTATTCGTAATACAGGGCACGTCGCAGCCGCATACTTATCTTCATAAGAAACCTTAAGTCAAAGTTACCCAAGCAGTGGACAGGGCTGTACCAGCGTGAAATCTGCAGTAAAATTAATACTTAAAATCTACTATATAAAAATAAGTCGTGTTTTCCTTCCTGACGCTATAACTCCAGAACGCACGAACCGATTTCCACGGTTTTGCATTCGTTGGTAAGGTCTCGGGCTCCGTGAGATAATAAAATTCAGGAAAAAAATCCGTATCTATAAAATAGGTAGGAACAAAAAACTGTCACTTTACAAATCCTTTTGACAGGACGAAGTCCGCTAGTCCAAATCTAAAAATTGCGATTCATATGTGGCAATGATTCATACATATTGGTCGTGGTGACGATGGTGACGGTCATTTGGGCAGAGAGTTCATTGATTAGCGAAGTTCCAAAACACTGAAACCAATCAGTAAGGAGATCTTTACAAAATGGAAATTCAGTTTGATGTTAGAAATAATTTTAGTATGTGGGATTGCGGTCTCAAATAAATTTATTTATTTTTTCAATATATTTGTTGCAATTTATAGTCGAATTAAAAAAAAAACGGTAGATTTTGTATGAACCAATCTTGTTTGATACATACAATACTTTTCGACATAATCTCTTCCCTTTTTGAAGCACTTGGTCCAGCGGTTCACAAGCTTCTTATTCGTATTGAGAAGAAAAAGCTAACTCCATAAAAAAAATCTATCTTTTCGAAAACACTCGTACCTGACAGAAAAAAAGCACTTGGTCCAGCGGTTCACAAGCTTCGTATTCGTGTTGAGAAGAAAAAGATAACTTCATTAAAAATTTCCACCCACTCAAAAACACTGGTACGTGACGGAAAAGAATAAAGATAAAAAATTACGACTCATTGTTCTGCCTTGGTGCAAATTTCTAGTGGAGCGGCATGCTTTTGTTGTCGCTGTTAGACTACCACGGATTCAATCCAATTTGAATGTGGCATATGTCTGTGATTGAGTGTGATTCTACAGTCCAGTCGAGTAATACAAGGCACCGTCGACCCAGACATTTTATCCGACCTTCCCGACCCCTTAACGCGGGCTCTTCAAGCCTTGCGAGAGGCGGCATCTGTGCCGCCCACCCCTTGGTCGTCCATTCTTCGCAGCATGTTGCGTTTTCACGAGTAGGCCCGGTCCATATACACAGACCGGAGCCACTCTTATGGCCAAGGCTAAGGCTGAGTTTAGTTGGTAGGTCACCTCTGTAACACTTGTCGTTGCGGGGTATCCTGGGCTCGTTTCCTGCTCCTTAGTGAGGATTCTCAGCCTCTTTGTCCTGAGGGAAAAAAGATGACTTTTTTCCCAATCCAACCAAGTCCAATGGACTCTACCCAAATCGACAGTCATTTGGGTATAAAGTTCATTGATTAGCGAAGTTAGATGACCGTGAAACCAATCAGTCAGATCTTTGGGGGCGAGTACATATATCTTGAAGTAGCCAACTGTAGGTGGACATAACGAAAATGATAATTTTTTTGCTAAGCAAGTGATTTTTGTCACAATAATTAAATTTAGAAATATTTTTAGAGGAATATAAGATTCTTTTGCGCACGGTACTTGCGAATAAAAAATGGCGGCCACGCTTTACTCTTTAATAAGAAACTAGATATCGGCAATCGGCTATTTTGAATCACTATCGATTTAGAATTGAAACAGTGATTTCAACTCCTGTGATTTAAAATAATCTTTTTATAGGGTATATATTGATTCTCATAAATAAATGATTTGTCCACCTAATGGTAAGTGGTTAGAGCCGCTTATGGTTTCTGTGAAATTAGCGGGAAATTTGCAACTTCTCACGAGCACTTTATAAGTTGCCAACTTGCTACATCAGTTGTCAAGTTACGGTCAACAGTAATTTCGTTGCCTATCTAAGTCGATATAACAACGCGAACACAGTTTCGAACAGACGATTTTTTTATGGCCTCCTCGTGGTATTACGGGAACATAAAAATATTAAGTTAATTTTAACACGACTGTTGTTTAAAGACGACAGTTTCATAATAAATTAATAAGAGGACTAATGGATTCATCGCCATTAAAATCACAGATCACATCCGCCCCTACTCAATAAGTTAGAAAAAGTAAGTACGATAACATAATGTACAATTATTGTTATTTTGAAGTATTTTTGATTTTTAGGGTTCCGTACCTCCAAAGGTAAAAATGGAACTTTATAGGATCACTTTGTTGTCTGTCCGTCTGTCCGTCTGTGAATACCATTTTTCTCAGAAATGTGTCAAGATATCAAGCTGAATTTAATATCACATACTCAGGTCTCCTACTTCTCAAAGCAGTGAAAAAATGAAATTTCTAAATCAATCAAATAAAAAGATATGGCCGTTTATAATGCATATTTTGACACTTGCAAGGGAATCAAAACTTATAAGGGTACTTTCCGTTGACCTAGAATCATGAAATTTGGGAAGACGCAATCTCATGAAGCACAAGTAAGGGAAAATCTCTGAAAACCTCGGAAAAAAAAATTATAGTTATTGCACACAAAGAAATATTTTTTACAACATAATTGGGAAAAATAAGAAAAATCTTTGAGACTTAATTCTAGTAATGCACCAACAATTTACATGTCGAGAAATTTGTACGGAATCCTCGTTGTGCGAGTGCGACTCGCACTTGACTGGTTTTTTAATGAATCTGAAGTACATTTACTTGGCGTGATATTGTGTTATCCGTCTATTTGTCGCACACATACTTAATGCAAATCTGAGACTTGTGTGGTTTTGTCATAGATGCCATTGTCAGAACTGAACCAATGGGACCACATGAGCAGCACCAGCTTACATATAAAAAAAGAATCATAAAAATCGGTTCAACCAGTCGAAAGTTCTGAGGTAAGAAATATAAAAAACAAAAATACAGATAATTGAGAAGCTCACCTCCTTTTCTATAATCTGTTAAAAAGTAGAAATTTTGACATAAGTGGTGTTGTTTCCTAAGGCAAGATAACTGTTAATAATAATTAGTAAGAAGTCATAAGCCTTTTATTTTATATTATTAATAATTGCAGTTTCTTCTCACTTACCCGTAAAGTACGGATGGAGTCTTTTACATTTGTATTTATATGTTTTCCTTAACTAACAGCTTACAGTATTTACATCATCAGTCATTACAGGTGGCTATTATTACAGTATCGCAAATGTGATATCACTACATAGTATAAAACAAAGTAACTTTCTGTTCCTATATCCTATGTATGCTTAAATCTTTAAAACTACGCAACGGATTTTGATGCGGTTTTTAATAGATAGAGTGATCGAAGATGAAGGTTTATCCATTAAATAGTGGAGAAAGACTGTTTTCGAAGAAGATTTTTGAAGTTTCTAATGTAAAATCATAAATAATTACATTAAAATCAATTTTAAAAGCGTGTTTCTTTTAGTTTTTAAGCGATAATTTATTATATAAAACTTTCACAGTTTTTCTGTAGTGTATATTGCAACCCGTGCGAAGCCGTGGCGGGTCGCTAGTACTAGTAGTATATAAAAGTATTTCAAAATCGAAAAAATAGAATATAAAATTTATATGATACTAGCTTTTGCCCGCGACTTCGTCCGCGTGGAATAGTGACTTCCGGCAGATTTTTGGTTAACCAACAACATATTTATATTTATATTTGAATAAAGATTAATATTATTATGTTGATACAACTTAAACAAATTATTTCGACCAAATTTGGTACCATAAAAAACGGTCATTGTGACTAAACCTTAAAGATAGACATATGCCGTCGCGGACTTTTTTTTAGATCATGTATAGAGGAATAATTCTTTCATACATATTTTTTGTGTATCTTGAACCGTTTTCGCAGCGCACGCAAAGAAAGCCTTCAAAAATGAATAATTTTCCCCGTTTTTTACACATTTACCGCTCTGTCTTTGCTCCTATTGGTCATAGCGTAATGTTATTTAGCCTATAGCCTTCCTCGATAAATGGACTATCCAACAAAAAAAGAATTATTCAAATCGCACCAGTAGTTTCGGAGATTAGCGCGCGTTCAAACAAACAAACAAACAACAAACTCTTCAGCTTTATAGATTAGTATAGATGAAAAAGTAGAATATAAAAAAATATAATTATACAAAAGCTAGCCTATATGTTATTCTGATGTATAAGCTATATTATTGTAAAGTTTCCTTAAAATTCATTCAATAGTTTTTAGATGAATGAGTAACAAACATCCATCCATACTTACAAACTTTCGCGTATATTAATGTTTTTATTTTTAGGATAAGGTAGCAAACGAGCAAACGGATCACCTGATGGTAAGCGATAACCGTTGCCCATGGACACCCGCAACACCAGAGGAGGCACAATCTGGGGATGATCTTCTCGCCATTGTTGGCGGGGGAACTGCTCTGGGCTTTGCCCACTTCAGTGATGTCACTCGCCGTCCGTTACAACGGACGGGGCATTGGGGCGGCTTATTCTAAGCCTGTTGGTTTCAACAGCGACATTATAAAAATGTTGCAGAGCTCAAATAGGCATCTGAATATGGTGAATGTTGGATTCACGTCCGTTCTCAGTTATTTCAGTGCGGCCTCGAAGGGAGGAGGCACAAATGCGTTGCCGGCCTTATAAATGGAAATAAGGGGGGAATGGGGTTGGTCTCCGGTACCCTCACTCACTCGGCGAAACACAGCGCAAGCGCTATTTTACGCCGGTTTTCTGTGAGGCCGTGGTATCACTCCGCTCGAGCCGGCCCAATTCGTGCCGAAGCATGGCTCTCCTACGGTACGATTTAATAATAGATGGATATAGATTTTACTTAGATACTACACGGCACTATAAATTGCATCATCGCAGTTGCAACATCCTGCGAGTTTTAAGTCATACGGTAAGCGAGTAATTACTGAATTCTAAAAAGCGTTTCTAAAATCAAACTCAAATTTCTTCTTGTGTACATTTAGAAAGAAATGGTGCTATTGATTATACATAGCGCCATCCTTTTCTAATTGTAGGGCCTAAGAACTGGTTTCAGCATCTACAGATAAGTTCCAGATAGCTAAGCTGACAGATATTGTGATAAATTTCGCAGATACCTTCAGCATCGCCATGACTAGCTTCCCTCATGATAAGGCCGGCGCCATTTTGGCTTCCCGTGCCTCTTCGGGCGCTTCTGGGCCCCTTTTATGGGTTTGCGCTGCATCGCCCTTCTCCCGAGGGGCGGTCGCCCTCACGATTTGCCTATATGGTTCTTAGTACTTACGCACAGGCTGAGTTTAGTCGGTAGGTCACGTGGCTGGACCGTTCCGGTCGCGTGGAGTCCGACATAACCTCCGTGACACTTGCCGTTGTGCGGGTACCATGGGCACGTTTCGTGCTCCTTGTGAGGATTCCCAGCCTTCCTCTCTTGAGGAATAAAAAAATTGAGACCGCTCAATCCATAGGACTCGGCCCATTTTGGATGGATTACAATTACTAACAAGAAAGTAAGAAAAGTATGCAATGTATATTTTAAGTTGAATTAAGATAACTCATCAACATACCAAAATACCTACAAATATAGATAAGTCATTTTTTTATAATCGATTATTTTTCATATCTGTGGTTGTGGTTTAGGTACTCAAACTATCTTTATTCAACTGTAGTACCATGTTAGAACTCTCTAACTTTTAGGCGAACGAACGAACCACATTCATCCATCGCTAACACACTTTTAATAGCACCATAATTTTAGATCTCGGCCTTTCACAACTTATGTGGTACACAATAAATCTAGCGCATCAGACTGTTCCCGACGTCCGCGGGTTCGATTCCCGGTAATCACTCCCCCGGGCCGTAGCATTATGCGCAATTAAAATGGATTCCTACAAAACACGGGGCCGATTCGAAAATCGGGCAAGATTCGCGTTCCTTTTTCAAATGTTGATTGATGGAACTTTTTTTTGAAGTCGAAGGGAAATTGCTCCAAAGGATTTATGGCGCGTCAATGAGAGAGTATTGAAGAAAAAACAAAAATTACGTTTAATACGTGGTTTCAAACATAGTTTAACCTAAGTGATAATATATTTTCGTAGCCATGGAAGATTCTATGAAGCATAATCATCTTGTTTCTATGAACTAGATGTTTCTATGATTAATAAAATTCAATATGGGAACAATGGAACAGTCTTAAAGTGACATTTAACTAGGAAACAAATGCGTGACTTGAAGACCTATTTTTGAATTACGAATGCGATTTCGAAATCACCGCTGACTAAATAGTCAGCGGTGACTTTGAGATCACGGATTCCTAAAAATCCAATTTTTGAAAGTCGATCGCAGAGCTGCCAACATAGATAAAGTACACACATAAATGTAAGAGTTCGGTTCCACGCAGAATGTAGCCGCTGCCGGTTATTGCCGGCTTAACTATTATTGTTATTATATATATATATATGTGTGAATGTAGTCGGTTACTATATACATATATGCTACATTCATATATATATACTAGCTGGCCCAACAGACGTTGTCCTGTCAAATGTCTCAAATGTCAAATGTCTCAAATGTCACGTTGTCTCACGTTGTCTCAAATGTTTTTAAATAAATAATTTAGCTGAAAAACAATATCTATATGACCGTATTGTGAATCTAAACCATTCTCAAGCCCCCTGGAATACACACAAAAAATTTCATCAAAATTGGTCCAGTCGTTTAGGAGGAGTTCAGTCACATACACACGCACACAAGAAATATATATATTAAGAAATATATATATATATATTATATATATATATATATATATATATATATATATATTATATATATATATATATATATATATATATATATAGACTGCAAATCAACACATCAACTTCAGACTTGTCAATATGTTCTCCAAACAAAACCCAGATAACATTTCCATAAGTATGACTTGATTACGAGTGGGTGAGGGCACTCATAATGCAATCACACCTGTGACTAAGGTAGTCACATCAGTGATATTAAAAAATAAGAATTATTGAAAATCGGTGATTATTAGTCACATCGGTGATTTCGAAGTCGCATTCGTAATTCAAAAATAGGTCTCCATGTTTTATCGACACGTGTATAAATATGGTCCGTACTGGCCTTTCGAATTTGACAAACGGGTGACTATGCTTCATCGTCGCATGTATATTACTGTGGTCCGTATTAACCTTTCAAACTTGAGGTTGATTATGCTAAGCACCAATATGTTTTAAATTTTCGAATTTCCTATAACTTACTATGGCGAAGGAAAATGTTATGAGGGAACTCAAATGAGCGATCCACACTGGGACAATGTAGTTGATTAAGGCACCCTAACTTTGCTTAGCTCGTCTTCTGCAGTGAGGATGTATTTAAGGTAGGACAATAATGATGTCATTAACAATCAATAAAAGGTGATGATAGTAAGGGGATTATAGATAGCTTAGTGTGGCAGTGATGTTATATACAAACAACAGGTACATATTAGTAGGTCGAAATCGTGCCGTTCAAATTCGGTCAATTAGTGTAATTTGATTTGTACGTATAGCAATAGTAAGACTGTGAAGACGTCGTTCCGCACTCCGCTTCTATTGTTCAACTTTTGTTCTATTGTATAGGATTTGTTTCATTCATTAACAATCTCGTGAAACAAGATAAGTATGTACATGCAAAGCGGGTCAATTTCTACACAAGTACTTTCTCTTCTCTCTCTTTCATGTCTCTTTTTCGTAGAGGTAGGTAGAGATCACAGTTTTCCAGTTTTTCAAACATCCTCCCCCAGATTCTTCGTTTTTCGCCTATCATACAAGCACGCTTGTCGGTTAAGAGTACTCTTGACCTGACCTTCCTTCAGTACATCATCTATATGGTCCAAGTATGTTCGTATAGGTCGTCTCCACTAACTGGCTCATTTATATTTGCCTTCTAAATTTCTTTCGTCAGTTGTCGGCGATGTGGTTCGAAACTCATCACGCCTCGGTCCCTGCGGGGGCGAAAAATAACTCACACGTAGGTAGCTATTATGCTATGTTCAATGTTCGAGGAGCGAGGAGAAAATAGATGTGAGATGATGAAAGTAAGAAGAATTGACGTTTCTGCCTGATCGCGACAAAACAGAAAGATAGTAAACTCACCATCCATGGACCCTGTCAGTTTTTAAATATCGAACAATATGGGATATCATCATCTATAGCAAAATCGTCTATAAGTATAGAAATATAACATACGTTACAAGAAGAGTTTTGAATAGGAATATGGATGTAGATAAAAAAAGAGGAAGACCGAAGAAGATACAAATGGTGAAGAAAGATATGAAAGAAGTACCTACATATATGACTCGTAATAAACAACAGTGGAACAGAAAAACAGTAGTGCCAACTGCACTTAGTGTGGGATGAGGACAAGAGAATGATAATACTGAGAGCTTTAAGGTTCTACAGCTTGGTAATTTAAATAAAAAAAAACCGGCCAAGTGCGAGTCGGACTCGCGCACCGAGGGTTCCGTACAAACCTGTAAGGTTTACAAAGTTCGTTTATTACGACAATCGAGTCATAACTATGGTATTTTTATTGCAAAATGAAATTCATAACATTACTCTACGCGTTCATGAGGAAAAAAGTAATAAGTTTATATTTATTAAAAAATATATATTTTGTAATGTAACTAAAAATTTAAGGTTTTCGAAATTTTTCCTTTATGTGTGCTATAAAACGTTGCTTCATGCCAAATTTCAAGATTCTAGGTCGACTGGAAGTACCCTTTAGGTTTTGATTCCCTTGCGAGTACTTGCGAGTTTCAAAATATGCAGCTTAAATTGCTGTTTCTTTTGATTGCGTTGACATAGAAGTTTGATTTTGTTACAGCTTAAAGGTATTATAGACCTGAGTATTTGGTATGAATTTCAATTTAATACCTCTACGCGTTTATGAGGAAATGGGTAGTAAGTTTAAAATGATTAAAAAATATATATTATGTGATGTAACTAAAAATTTATGGTTTTCGTAATTTTTCCTTTATCTATGCTATAAAACGTTGCTTCGTACCAAATTTCAAGATTCTGAGTTCACGGGAAGCACCCTGTAGGTTTTGATTCCCTTGCAAGTGTCGAAAATTTGCGGCATAAACGGCTGTATCTTTTGTTTGCGTTGGCTTAGAAGTTTGATTTTTTCACAGCTTCAAGGGACAGTAGACCTGGAGTAATTGATATAAATTTCAGCTTCATACCTCCACGCGTTCCTGAGAAAAAGGGTCTTGACAGACGGACGGACAGACGGACAACAAAGTGATCCTATAAGGGTTCCGTTTTTTCCTTTTGAGGTACGGAACCCTAAAAAAACAATCTAGAAAATAGTTTCTATTTTTTTGTCAGAGTTTTGTTTTTTATTGACTTAATCTTATTGAGAACATTTTTTTCCCTTTATATTTACTTTAATTGTTAGTTTTGTCTATTGACATATATTAAATAGTTTAAAAACTTTGCTAAAATGAATAAGCAATATTTCAGCGTGGAGAAATGACATCCTTAAAAATCATAGAAACCCTCAATTGGGGCTTCTCGTGACCACAGTGGAAGTAACTCTGCTAAAATATTGAGACAAATAATAATAATCAAATCATAATTAGACCGAATTTAATACAATTACCATATATATAGTTCTTCAATTATTTTATTAATATGACATAAACATATAATAAACTTATTTTAACTAATGACATAAATACTATATTCTAAGCTTAAAACTACTTAACGACTAAAAATTACTACAAATAAAATATACAAAATTTACAAAATAAAAAAAACTTCACCTCCAGTGCTGCCGTCAGGGATGGTGCCCAAAAGGCTGGCAGCATTTCTCCGTTGGATGGCGAGGCTAATACGCTGACCGAGACAACTGCCAGCCTTTTGATCACCCGTCACCTCGGCGAGTCTCTTCGCCAAATCCTTAAAAAGGGAGCGAGCGCTTGGACCTCATGGACCCATTGTCTCTACACCAAACGGCGCAAATATGTAGCTATCATTGATGCCGAATATTTACGCCGCTTAGAGCACTCAGCAGCGGCAGCCGCCGCGCCTGCAGCAAGGGACGTACTACCTGTATGACACGGAGCAAGCGTATCAGAGCAAGTTGCGTCCCACACAAGAGGACGACCCTGCTTCCATGGAATGAGCGTCATCCCATCAGGTCTCCTGCCGTCGTCACGAGAGATACCACTAGGCTCAAGAAGCGGTGGCACGTTCTTCAATTGAATTTCAAAATTATATTATTACAATCTGCCAAAAACGTTATAGCCCGATAGAAAGTCCAGTGAATAAATTAAAGTGACTGACGAAATAGGATAAATAACTTTTATTTTTTAGCAGGTATGCTACATACGTTAAGCACGTATGTACTCAGTGGGACGGGATGCTTCTTCGAACAGGCTCGCGTGCTCGCGTGACCGGCTACAATTACCGCGCACGCAATCCTAGTTCTGTCTCCCTCTTTTTACGTTTGTTTTTTCTTGAGAATGTTTGCTTGGCGGTTGGAGGTATCGTACTAGATATGCTTTTTAATATATTTTTTTTGGCAAAGGGAAATGAATTACTCGGCATACTGACGATTGATTAAGAGGGAATCGTAGCGTGCAACTTGATGTTACGCCTTTCGGTGCCTGTATTTTTTGGAATTAAATGTTACTGCAAATATTATTTGAGGACGTGATGGAGAAGGAAACGTTTCTCTAGATATTTTTTATGGAAAAAAGAATTACATTCCATTATCACCATCAGCCATAAATCAACTAACTATGTAGCATAGGTGAGTTTAGTTTTCAAATTTTTTTGAAATAATCTAAATATCGATTCAACACCAAATAGAACAATTGAAAAACTAATTTCAAAACATTTATTAATTTCCAAAAATATATGTTTATTATTATTATTGTCGCTTATATCATGAGTTTTTTTAAACTTCACACACGATCCTTTATAGGTAGAGATCGGATAATCGGATGCATATTTACCTAAAGTTAATTTTTGGCTCACAAATTATGGAAGCGGCTTTTTAAAATACATTTTGTTAAATAAAAATCCCGGGAAAATACGGGACTGCAAATTTAACGTAATGATATTGTTTGAAAATTACTAAATTAGCACGTGGTATTTATTTTCAAAAGACCGAGACTCCGGGTTCATTTATACAACTATGCATACGTATTTACATGAAGTTTAGTTTCAGTTCCCCGTGCGATTTATGAATGTACGATTTATTACATTAGCGGCTATCAACTTGTTATACGAAAGTAGTGAGCTAGTTTGACTAAAACAATAATCTATTAAATAATTGAATAAAAAAACAGAAATGGTGAAAAATTTTATTTAACAAAACAATAAAAAGCCGTTTCCATACTTTGTCTTAAACTAACTTTAGGTAAATATGCATCCGATCTCTAGTGATAATGCATATTATTATTGTCCTGTACAGTTTTTTTTGATATTATTATGATGTTTATTATTTATTTCGCATATTATTGTTTTATTATATATTTTAATATTAAGGTGCAGTACTATCTGTAACTATATTAAATATATAGATATTGTTAAGCTATTTCATCATTTGCCATAATTGAAATGCAAGCAATTTGAGGTTCGACGGTAGGGGCGGGTTTCACTTTCTGTGGCTCTACCATGAGTTTCTTTTCATTTTCGATAGTTATTTGACGTATAGTAAACTACAGGATTCATATCATTTTAATATGTTGTTATGTTCCGCTAGGGGCGCTGTACAAAGTTTTCATACAAGAATTTACGCTGTCGATATCGATTGCAAACGAATGTAAACTCATGGTAGCTACACTGGTGACGCTACGGAAGATCAGGAGACGTATTTTTGAATCATTAGACGTGAATTTGGAATTCAAATACGAATGCAAATCGTGCGCGAAATTATTTTCTACTGCTTACAATTTTTTAGATGTTTGAATCACTCTAATTCAGTGTTGTCATTAAAAACAAATTCTTAATTTAATTCCGTTTCACGCAGAAAAATTCAAAATCACAACAACATAAACAATAAACCGCCGATGACCCACACGTGAAACGGATCACTGTCAAGGTCACTTCAGCGTTGGATATTCTACTAGTAGAAATCAAAAATGAGTGGGTTGAACCACTCGTTGCACAACGCACGAAATGAAAGTTTAGAAATAGTGAATTCGGTAATTCGTATACGAATCGCACGATTTCGAATGCGAATTGGTTTTCTATTGTTTTAAAAATTCGTCTCCAGAAGTGTGATTATGGAGCTCTGTTGCTATGACATGTTAATTGTAACTCACAGATAGTATAGTTACATTGCTACGTTGTGAATTTTTGTGAATCTTTACAAAGCAGCGATGTAATTGCAAATTTCATAGCAAGAAAGTGACAGGTGAAATATCTTGGATTTATCAATATGCCTCAGAAACAATGCTTCAGTCGACAGTTTACTGTTTCACAATATATATATTTTCAATAAAAGCCAGCGTTCAATAAAAAGAAACATTATGGATACCATCGGTCATAGTTTTGGGTCAATCTTCTTACAGACCTGATCTGGTATCGAGTGAGTTTATTCCCTAATATAAATGTATTAAAAGAGATATAGTTTTTGAAGCTAGAAGGTGCGTTAACAGCGTCCAAGAATGTTGCAAAAGAGTTATCTGAGGTGAACTGAAAAAGGTGTTTCGAAAATTAGTTTAAACGCATGCTACTTTGTGTGGCGGCTAAAAGGATATAATAAAAATATTTTATGATTTAATATTTTTAGTATGTTTTGCTCTATGTGGTATTAATTTATTGAAATCTATGTCTAGAGTAAATTCGAACATACTTATATGTGATTTTGTTGCATGTTGTCGCTTTTGTTTCAAGGTACCTCCTAGAACTCTCTTTTCTCCATATTTAAATGAGGCTTCTATGCTGAATATGAGCGTGTAGATATATAAGTATGTGTAAATATACGTAAATATACATATGAGATTGGTTCGTGAGCTTTATCTAAAATCACATATTCAACTTTATTCTAGACCAGAAGTGATTTAAATAATAATATTTATAATTATGTATAAAACTATGTATTTATTAGGTATTGGTGTTTATATAATTAATGGTTTTATTATTTGTTTGCGCCAAACATATTTTTTTTGTAACTAGTCACTCAGTTGCACTCAACTCTATCAGTGTAGAGAATACCTTGTAGCATAATTCCGGGAGGGATGGCCGGGCCTTACCTGGCGGGCTGCTTCTAGTGGCTAGGGCGGACGGGCGAAGCCTCCTTTTACTTTAAGAGGGGGTGGCAGTTGCTCAAGGGATTCATCTTGGGTCAGAGAATAGGTGGATGTATCCAGCGGCCACCTTCGGTTGGTACGGTGTGGACAATTTGTGGCCATACGCCGACAGGGTCGCGGTAGTTGTCCGCAAGGGTTCCTAAGGCCTCACCAGGGCGCGTTGCACCTCTCCTTGAGGGTGACGCGCTTGCGCCCGGGCGTAGTGGGGAGGATCGCTGAGGTTTTTAGTGAGTAGGCCTCTCCTTTCTGGGGAGGAGAGCCCCACATAACCACCGATTCTCGGGTATGCAATTACATGCAGTTTCCTCAGCGTAAGATATATATATATATATATATAATATATATATATATATATATATATATTTATATATTTATATATTTATATATTTTGTATGTATATTCATAGTATATATATATATATATATATATATGTTTGTCTTATAAATAATTTTCTTTAACAACTTTGGTTGCTTTGACGTATCGCATTATAAGTAGCATTCCGTAGACACTCACAGGTTGGCTGGAAGAAATCTCTAATAGAGATAAGTCCAACTTTGTGAACCACAATATTTACTTCTTTTTTTTGTGTAACTAATTATGGCAATAAAGTATATATCATGAAAACACTACTGTTGTGCGATAGAATTAGGTAACACAGAGTTATACAAGTCGACGATTGTGTGTATTTTCATTTCTCTGCTCTCTGCTCATATACGTCCCCACCGAGGTGCTCGAGCCTACCCTAACTACGTTAGGGCGATCTGGCCTTAGTCAACCACGCTGGCCCAGTGCGGGTTGGTAATATGTATTTTCATTTAAAATGCATTAATTGTTTCATAAACAAAATCGACATTGACTGGATGTTCGATGGCAGACGGATCACCGCTAGATCAATAGATTATCTTAATTACAACTGCGCGTTATTTCGGGTAATAATAAGGTACGTTTTGTGGTAAAAACTAAATTTATCGATCGACAGACACGCTTTGATTGATTGGTGATGAATCGTCGGACAATGGATGTGTGGAGACGGATGAATCGATTTTTGAAGGAAAGCCATTGGGAGTATTTAAGAAAAATGCTAAAATGTCCTAATGAGTTCGGTCAGAACGAAGGAAAATTAATCATATATGTTATGTTAAAACATAAAATATATACTGTATTTAAAAGCGTAAAAAGTAAACGACATATTTTCTAAATACTTTTATTCTCCTTCAAACATTTCATTGTCGATTAATTAATATTGCTTTGATATTATCTTCAACCGCGGTACCATATTACCATTTTTGTACCATTCTTTTTTAATACTGGCAACATTTTTGATCATGCCGTTTGGTATGGTCTGTGTCAGTAATATCAGTAATAATTAAATTGAGTTTTAATAGGCGAAGTTCTATAAGTATTTTTAAAGTGCAAAAATAATATTAATTTTAATATGAATTGACAATATTATAGAAAGTATGTTATTGCTTTTTGATTCGAGCTGAAATTATCTTCTTGGCATCCCCCTCTATTGAATCTAACGAGTCCAATGATGTACAAACTATAAAAAGTTTTATAATAAGATAATAAATTGGTATCAAAAGGCTTCACTTAATATGTGAATTGGTGTTAATTATAATTAAAAATAAATCGATGTATAACCGTAATCTAAATTTTAAGTTTCCGCCTGTGGCTTCACCCATCTTATATCGGATTTTCTAAAAAAAAAAAAAGATCTATTGTCATGCGGTAAAAATATTTTCCGGTAATATATAATACGTATTTATCCGGTCAAAAACTATAATTTTACCAACTTGCATCAAAATCGGTGCAGTAGTTAGTAGGCTTATTAAAACAAAAAGTTTGATCTCTTATTTTTACTACTTTTAGAGTAATTTGAAAAAAAATTGAATGCTCTATTTATATATATTTAATCAAATGCCTAAAACATAAAATTCCATGTTTAAAAATGACATATTTTTTATACAAACTTGATCCTATTTCAACCTCTGAGGAGTTTTTTTTCTCAGTCAGTCACCAGGAACAAGGCTCTTAGGCTAAGTTTATTAACTCGTAGTTGGTAGACTGAGTGGTCGTGCTGTCTCGGCCAGTATCGAGTCTAGCTTTCTCCATGGCACTTGGATGCGGGGGCACGGTTTGTGCTCCATACTCGGGATTCTCAGCCTTTTTTATCCTGAGGGAAATAAATACATTTTTATTAATATGGTCAAATTCAAGACAAAAACTTTTTGCGCATATTGTAAAAATGTTTACTATATTTTTTAACATTTTAACAGCTTTATCACCATTACAAGCATTTTTAAGTAAAAACACCAATTGCAAGGAAAATATATTAAAACATATATTAAAAAAGTTGTGTCTAAACAGATATTTGGAATTAAGTCAAATAAAGTATTAGTATTAGTACATAGACTTATTTTTCCGCGATAAAATCCTTCATCAGGTCTAAAAAAAATCTATCATGCAAAATTTCACCACAAACAATTATTGAGCCATTTTAATAAGATTTTCTTACAAATGAAAGAAAAGAAAAAACACAAGGAAGACCAATAATTCTTAAAAAACATTTTTTTTTGTAATTTAAACACCCCAACTAATGTTATACATGCGAAAGTAACTCTGTCTGTCTGTCTGTTACGCTTTCCCGCTCAAACCTTGCAACCGATTTCGATGTTTGGTACAGACAATCTTTAGACCTTGAGACAGAACATAGGCTACTTTTTATTTCGAAAAAAAGGGACGAAGGGGTTAATATAGAGGTTGAAAGTTTGTATGGGATTTCTTAATTTTAAAACATAAAACCATGAAACTTTATATTTAAGCACTTGATAAGAAATCATTAAACATTTGTTCTAGCATTTATGACATTTCTATCAGCTAGAGGGTGAAATAAGGGTTTAAAGTTAGTATGCAAGTTCGTCAAATATCACGTCATAAGAAACAAAAAATCGTTTGTTCTAGCATTTTGATATTTTTACCAGTGTGGGGGTGAAATAAGATAAGACCATGAATCTTGGTACCTTAGACATAATAGACCAGGATTGACAAAAACTAATTTCACGCGGGCGAAGCCGCGGGCGGAAACTAGTGGTAAATAAAAGTTTCAAATACACTGATTTGTTATTAATTAAATAAATAAGGAAATAATCAATAACCAATAAGGAAAAGAAGGCGCAGGATTCTAGATCGGTGTGGAGGGGCTATTTCCAGTAGTGGGTGTCACTTAAAAAGTATTTAGCATTTTGTATTTCAGATACTTTATTTAAGGATACTTTTCACTTAAATATGGAATACTGTTCCCATCTTTGGGCAGGGGCTCCCTAGTACCAGCTTCTATCTCTGGACCGCATCCAACTGAGAACGACTCGAATCGTCGATTGCCCGGATATTTCATGTCGGCTAGACTCCTTGGCGCTGCGTAGAGATATAGCTTCGCTATGTATTCTCTACTGCTTATATTATGGGGAATGCTCCGATGAATTATTCGGAATAATTCCTGCTGCTAGTTTCCGTCACCGTTCTACGGGAAGCAACATTCATCCTCATAATCGAGACGCTTGGCAGTCCACCACAGTGCGTTTCTTAATGAATTTAATGCCACGCATTACTAAACTGTGGAATGAATTGTCGCCTGCAGTATTTCCGAACCAATGCGATATCGAAACCTTCAAAAAAGAGCATGTTTCAAAAATGTTCCATTTTCATCCAATAACTTTGGGAAACAATATCTCCACAGATTTCCCAGTTAATATTTTAATTGATGCGTCGGCTCTTATTTTTCGACATATTAAATGTATCCGAAATAATAAATTCAAGAATTTCGATCGGATGGCGTGATTTAGTGCTGAAGGGGATGTGTCCGTGTTTTTGATGAGATCCTTACGTGTATCGATTCGAAGGCATTTTTTCTTGATTCGATTTTTTTTTGTAAAAATTGGTGATTCAGTAAGATTTGTAGCTCTTTGTTTCGACTCGTTCATTTTGATTCGATTCTTAGAAAATTTTGATGCAATCAATTGTTTATGAGTGATGCTTTAACATGATATATTTTACCGGAGGGAGACCATATCAGAGTTTGCTTGGGTATCTCCATCCTACATATTTCTGGCGTAAAATGACAATGTTCGCGTTGCTGTATTCTGGTGTTAAGGGTAAGATAGGCAGTGAAATTTCTTGGTACTGTGACTTTAAATTTTATGCCATATTCTAACAACGTACACAGTGGTTTTTGTGAGATTCGCATATTTGTTGTGAATCTTAAAGGAATCACATAAAAAGGAAACGAAAAAGACACAGAATTTTGGATCTAGTCCCTCAAGCATCAATTCTAGTGATAAATGACTTAACTGAGCTTAAGAGTTAGTATTATAATATAAAAGCTCCAACAAATACATATCTTTCTTTTCTTCTTTGTGATATTCTTTGCTGTAATCTAGTCTGTAGTCGATAAAGACAGTATATATGTTTGCAAGGACAGAACAGCGCCTCTATCGGAAACGTAATGAATCAAATTTTACTGATAATTAGTTATCAAGCAATCGACAAAGACATGTCATAAACGATAACTACACATGTAGAACATCAGGGGCCCTCTACTTTCCTGTTTATGACACCCATTTATGTTAAACTGGTCAAATTTGTGGGTTTCCCCCCGATATTGCACCTTAAGTGAGTCGCAAATTAATTTCCTCGACTGTACATACTCAAATACAAGCTTAAAAGCACTAGTTTTATTGTATTTAGTCACGAGCCTTAAGTAAAGCTCTGTAGTCTACTCGTCTAAGCTTCTTGCTCAGCAGCCTTCTGCTTCGCCACCTGTAGGCTCCACCGAAAGTAAGGCTGGAGCCATTTAGTGTACCGCGCCTTTCATAGCGCATATGCCCTAGGCATATCCCGTCCATAGGGGTGCGCTAGTCGTGTCTTCTTCTGAGGGCTCTCTCTCTCTCTCTCTCCAGTCGTTTCAAAGTCATTTAGTTTAAGGCTTTAGTTAGTTTCACCAGAATTTAGTTGTTAGGCGAATAGGACCGAGTCTATATTTATGCATGTTGGGTTTAGGTTTAGTTTAGGTATAGGATTGGAATTCCTGACGGGGTATGATCATTTAACGGTCTTTGCGGGGAGCGAGTGGAACTGCATCACGCTAAGTGCAATTGTAGGTTATATAGCGACGCTCTAGGGTACTTTTAGTGACTATAGGACTTCGCGCACAGGTGGCACGTGATCAAGAATGGACATTGAGGTGAAGCAAGAAGAGGGTCGCCGTTCGAAGAACAGAATACTGTAGGAAGACGAAATCAGCGGTAAAGCAAGGATTGGCAGAGCGATTTAGAAGAGAACGGAAGGCGTTAGTTGTTTGTCCGCTTTAGAATGGGGAGAGACATAGGGGCAAAAGAAGTAGATTTTTAATTACTTTGAAGGGAGTGAAGAAATGTACGGGGTGCAAGAATGTCACTGCTGAGATTACAAAGTTTACCGATGTTTGGAAGAAAGAATATACAAAATAACAGTAACACAAGGACATACAATGACAGTTTTAAGATGACGGATAACCTTCAAACACGGAAAATAATGTTAGACTTTTTGGTCGTTGAAGCCCACATCCAACTAAAGAGGTAGGCATACCCATTATGAGCTCCTACATTTTTATTTCGCCTGAAGCGTTAAAACAACGGATGCCACATTAATATGTATGGCTGATTCAAGTCTCGGGGATTTCAGTAAAAAAGCCAGAAAGAAAATAGTAAAAATATTTTACATCTAAACAGACTGGCCGGCTATTTTTTATATGTAAAAAATCGGGCTCCAAACGCCCGCAGCATCACGCCATGTTATAAAAGTAGCGATAGCAAAACAACATTAGTGAATCATTAAACGAGGTCGGAATCTAGGTGTAGTAGAGATGTCTTCATCAAAAGATGTCCAATTTATCTATTACAAATTTATATCTCATTTATTGATATAATGGTGGGTTTTATGTAATTTTTTGAATAATGAGGGGCAAAGCTGCAGACGGGTCACCTGAACAACAGAGGATTCACAAGTATATTGCCGGACTTTAAAATGGGAATATGCTCTTTTTTTAAGGTTTGGATCACAATCAAATTAAATATTTTATTCTTGGAATCATGTAAATTTTGGTTTCGTTCGGTTCTGTCAGTTAAATCTACAGAGTTACACTAAGGCTAAGGTTGCTTTACTAAAGGTGTGTTCGATTAACGTCACGTTATAAAAATATATTAAACATGTCGAAATTGACACATTTTCAAAATCAGTGTATTATAAAAATTAATAGTAATAAGTAAAGTTGTATATTAGTAAGCTTTTACTTTCATCTGAGCTCCTGAGGTATGTCAAACGTACAAGCTTTTGACATCTGAGGCTTGTATTCTAAAATCAAACTTAAATCACTGTTGAGTACAGATCGAAAGGGATGGTGTTATTGAGCCAACATTGCGCCGTTTCTTTCTAACTCTACTCAAGTAGAGATTCAAGTTTGAGTCTTATTATGTTATACAGGTCGAAGAGATTGATACATACTTTTGGTGCGAATATAGTTTGTTCGAATCAAATCGATTTTCTCGAGAAATCAGACACGAAAGGTCTGGACAGACAAGAAACTTGGAAGGTACCTTAGTACTGTATATTCAAATAAAATGGAAAGTAACAAATTAATTTCTAATCTCTCAGTAACTTCGCGGTACATGCTGACGGTACTTTTTAGTACTTAGTCGTACGGAATTTCGGTGAAGTCACGATTATAATAATTTGAGAAATTTGTAATTACAGTATCCCGGCTACCGTTTCCACATAAATAATGCCTTTTACTAACATTTAAAAACATATAAAATTATATGTTACACGGCGCTGTGCCGTTACACCGTCAACGGAGGAGCGGATTGTTTAGATAATCTTGAAAAATATTTGGGGAGTGAAGGCTGCAGTACAACTAGTTAAGCAATGTTCGCCGCTGATAGAAACCAGATGGGTGACCACAAGTTCCTGCTCTCCAACTAGAAATGTAGCCACAAATATAGCTCTTCATATTGCAATCAGTATGATGTAACAGGAACATCGTTATAGGTTGCATTTTGTGCTTTATGGTTTTTGAATAATACTTTGAACGGTATTCCTGACATGATAAGAGTTGTCATTGATAGAGAGTATTTTTGGGTTGGTACAATTTTTTATTTGTAAACGGTGACAATTCTTAGTTGTCACCGTAAGCCTGTGAGCCTTCGACTAGCTCATCTATACGGTAAATCAAAGTCCAGAAAAATGTGATATATATTATGTTATTATTCAAATACATATTCGATACAAATAAAAAATTATACCGACCCAAAAACACTATCTATGACAACTCTTGTCATGTCAGGAACACCGTTCAAAGTCTAATTCATAAACCATAAACCATAAAGGACGTATTTGAGCTGTAATGAAAACTCAAAATAAGATTATCTTTAATTGGATTATTACATAATCTTTGTTGATTATTAAAGAATCCTATTGCCATTAGTATTTTTGTTAATTCTGTATACTGAAAAAGAAGTAAATCGCTTACGTAATGGTAAGTGGTTTCAGTCTCCTATAATATGTATGCTTTCAGTGAAATTCGCTGAAAATCTGTAACTATCACGCAAACCATAACCACAATGTACGTTGCCCACTAGTTACATTGCCTATCTTCAATACCGGAACTTAGCAATGCGAACACTACTATTTTGAAGAATCTTGTTTGAGATGAATCATACTAAATGTAGCTCAGGGTTCGCGAGCGGCAAGCCTTTTCAAAAGTGAACTGTTCGAGCGACTGTTTGAAAATAGAACCCACATCTTATAATGAACTTGCCATTAATAAAATTACTTACTTATAATGAACATCGCCGGAAATACAAGTATTGTCAAAAGCTGTTGCTTGCATTTAAGGGAACACAAACGAATACCAACAATTCTTTTTACAGATGCACTAATAACCAATGCATAAAAACTCATATTTCGTAAAATTTTTGAACCGTAATTCTAAAAATGTGATTCCATTTATAAATAAACATGTTGAGTACGATATCGTTGCTATATTTAATTAAAAATGTGTTCTATTTTTAAATAAACATGTTGAGTACGACATCGTTGCTACATTTAATTTAAAATGTGTTTTTTTTTAAATAAATATGTTGAGTACGATATCGTTGCTATGCTTATTTAATTAAAAATGTGTTTTACTTTTAAGCAAACATGTTGAGTACGGTTTTGTTGCTATACTTAACTCGTATGCTTAAGCGTAAAGCAATATACAGGATGACCAGCGGTTTTACCATGAGTTTGCTATTGTTTTCGATAGGTATTTAGAAATGATGAAAAGCCCTCTTAAAAAAATATTACAATATGTAGTATAGGCGACTGCAACCACTTTTCTATCAGGTGCATAGTATTTTTATTATTATATAACATAAAAAAAATATTATTATAATTTTGCACTTTTCATTTATTTCTTATTGTATATTATTATCGTGTTGTTTACAATTTTTATTCGTATGTACATTACGTACGTACATTAAAAAGAATTACCGTGGGAGAGCCATGCTTCGGCACGAATCAGGCCGGCTCGGCCGGAGTGATACCACGGCCTCACAGAAAACCGGCGTAAAACAGCGCTTGCGCTGTGTTTCGCCGAGTGAGTGAGGGTACCGGAGGCCCAACCCCCTCCTTCCCCCCTTATTCCCTTTACGGCCGGCAACGTATCTGTGATTCCTCTTGTGTTGCGGGTGTCCATGGGCAACGGTTATCGCTTACCATCAGGTGATCCGTTTGCTCGTTTGATGCTCTATCATATAAAAAAAAATGGAAAACCAATGAGGGATGTACATAAATAACGAAAGGCGCAACCTCATAAAATTAAACAGGGTCAAAACCCGGAAAGTTTTAGATGCCTTAATCGGATATTGTTCCCCTGATCAGGCAACTACTCACAATAGGTGTGTTGGACAGCCCACTATGCAGAAGACGCATGGAGATAGGGGAAAACCACAGCATGTTCTTATGGAGTGCAGAAGCGTGGCCGAACAACGGGCAAAACTTCTCAACTCTCTAGTATCCCTACAAGAAGCACGTAGAAGCCTCATTTTATTAAGAGGAAGCGTTTTAGGAAAATCTGGGATAGTTGGAGTATGAGAAAAGCCAACCAGGACCGAATACAATGGCCCATTTATAAGGCTAAGTGCGGATAAAAACCCCGTTAAACTAACTAAACCGATAAATTCGCACTTCACCATCGACGCCTTAAAATTTGAGCTTTTAATTCAAATTTTAAGGTCTCGACTCTAACAAACCTCACCAAAATAAACCACAAGACGCCATAAGCCCAGCGGTTCATAATTGCCGGTCGCAACCAGTATTTATCAAGTTAATCTATCGGTTACAAGCGGTCATTAAGCTCCGAACTCACTTTGCTTCTGAACTGTTTTGTTCCTATTTTTTCACAACAGACCTCAGAGCATATCACCTGATGATAGATTTCAAGGATTACGTGTGATTAATGCGAAATTCACCTAGATTCTTCATACACAGAGGAACTGATGTATGCATTAAATGTTCCTCAGACTTCCATAATTTTTTTTGACCCCGTTGCCATGTTTTTCGGTTTTGGGTTAGACCCCCCTTTTTTTTTGTTCCCCTGAGGAAAGTGCATTAAATTGTATACCCCGGCTGTGGCGAGCCGGCGGTTATGTGGGGCTCTCCTCCCCAGAAGGGGGAGGCCTACCCACTAAAAACCTCAGGGATGGCCTTTCTCAGACATGTAGGGAGACCCCGGGAACGCGAAGCGACTTCCGGGAAGCCCCAGCCTCCGCTCCTCGGCCCATATAGGGTAGCACTCTTCGGGGAGGTTACGATACCTCCCTGATCTCCTCCACCGAAGACGCCCCCCGGCCACGGATACGGCGGCCCGCGCGGCCGCGCCTCGTACGAGATGGTACGGTAGCCTCGTACGATCCGTATGGCCAATATCCGCTGCAGGCTCCGTAGCAGAGCTCTGCAGCGGGGGGACCTGGCGCAGTCTCGCGACCACACGGGAGCCATGGCCATGGATCGTACAGGCGGCGGGTTAGACCCCCTTCTTACCTGATATTGAATGCCTCTACATCCTACAACTTACAAAATTTTATAAACAAATAAAATATTTTTTTGACTTAATAGGTACTTTTATAAATAATGTATATGTATTTATATTAGAACATATTATAATGTTGTAAGTCTTTTTTTTTCTTGACATTTTAGTTTTTATGTCTAATATTTAATATGTATGTAATGGTTTCCATCACATATCTGAGGGGCTATCGCACTAATAAATCGCAACCGAAACGCAACCGAACCGTTCGGCTTAACCAATCCGAACGCCACAATATCACGTCATTTGTTCGATGACGTGATATTCTAGCTCTCGGATTGGTTGAGTGGAACGATTTGGTTTCGTTTCAGCTGCGATTTGTTAGTGCGATTGCCCCCCCTGTACACTCTGCAATAGTCATAACGAAAATAATGGTACTTTAGGTCTGTTTGCTGATATTTTCATACTTTATTTTAAGTATATTTGTTACCTTAATAAATAAATAAGTAAGTAAATATGTTGAGATCCATTTTCATTTCGTGGACCCGAAAATTTATTTTTTCACTGACGTAGACCTTGTAGGTTGTCATAGATGCTTAGGGATCGATATGGACCATTTTGAGAATCACTGCTCTAGACCATGTGTGTTACCAATTTAATTGAATCGGTTCACTAGTTTTGGCATGAAAGCGCGGCAGTCAGACAGAGTTACTTTTACAATATTAGTAAGGTAAAAACTAACAGATTTGTCGAAAAACAATTACTTATATTAAACTAGCTTCTACTAAACTACTAGCTAGCGTGGAATTAGTTTTTGTCAATCCTGGTTCCTTATGTCTAAGGTACCAAGATTCATGATCTTATTTTCAATTCAACCCCTATTCACCCCCACACTTGTAAAAACTTCAATATGCGAGAACAAACAATTTTTTGTTTCTTATTACGTGATATTTGACAAACTTTCATACTAACTTTCAAGCCTTATTACACGATTTCGAATTCACCGTTGACTAAATAGTCAGCGGTGTCTTTGAGGTCACGGATTCCTAAACATCCATATTTTGAAAGTCCATCGCAGAGCTGCCAACATAGATAAAGAACACACATAAATGTAAGAGTTCGGTTCCACGCAGAATGTAGCCGCTGCCGGCTTAACCTATATATATATATAATTATATATATTTTCAGTCTATATATATATAGACTGAAAAATCAACACATCAACTTCAGACTCTTGTTGTTCTCTAAACAAAACACAGATAACATTTCCACAAGTATGACTTGATTACGAGTGGGTGAGGTCACTCGTAATGAAATCACATCCGTGACTAAGGTAGTCACATAAGTGATATTCAAAAATACAGGTGTCAAAGTCGTCACATCGGTGATTTCGAAGTCGCATTCGTAATTCAAAAATAGGTCTCCTGGAGACCTATTTTTGAATTACGAATGCGACTTCGAAATCACCGATGTGACTAATAATCACTGATTTTCAATAATTTTATTTTTGAATCTCACTGATGTGACTACCTTAGTCACAGTGTGATTTCATTACGAGTGCCCTCACCCACTCGTAATCAGCCGACATAACCGACAGCGGCTACATTCTGCGTGGAACCGAACTCTTACATTTATGTGGTAACTTTATCTATGTGGCAGCTCTGCGATCGACTTTCAAAAATTGGATGTTTAGGATCCGTGACCTCCAAAGTTACCGCTGACTATTTAGTCAGCGGTATTTCGAAATCGCATTCGTAATTCAAAAATAGGTCTCCTGGGTCGAAATTTCAAAATGCTAGAAGAAAATGTTTAGTGATTTCTTATCAAGTGCTTAAATATAAAATTTCATGGTTTTATCTTTGAAAATTAAGAAATCCCATACAAACTTTCAACCTCTATTTCAACCCCTTCATCCCTTATTTTCGAAATAAAAAGTAGCCTTTGTTCTGTCTCAGGGTCTAAAGATTGTCTGTACCAAATTTCATCAAAATCGATTGCGAGGTTTAAGCGGGAAAGCGTAACAGACAGACAGACAGTTATTTTCGCATTTATAATATTATTTGGCATTAGGTGATAATAAAGTGAATATATTCGTTTTTATATATTTCATATGATGCTGAAACTATATTTAAAATCATCAAAAACATAATACAAAAGCACAGTTTGTGACAGGGAGGATGAAATAACGATTGACATGATCCTCGTAACACTGACACGAATATTGTACATCATTGTGTATATTGTAATGAGACCTATTTTTGAATTACGAATGCGACTTCGAAATCACGTGACTAATAATCACCGATTTTCAATAATTCTTATTTTTGAATATCACTGATGTGACGACCTTAGTCACAGGTGTGATTTCATTACGAGTTGCCCTCACCCACTCGTAATCAAGTTCATACTTGTGAAATGTTATGTGTTTGTTTGATTTTTCAGTCTATATATATATATATTATGAATGTAGAATTATATATTATAATAATGGTTTAAGGCAATAACCGGCAGCGGTAATACATTCTGCGTGGAACCGAACTCTTACATTTATGTGTGTACTTTATCTATGTTGGCAAGCTCTGCGTCGACTTTCAAAAATTGGATGTTTAGGAATCCGTGACCTCAAAATCACCGCTGACTATTTAGTCAGCGGTGATTTCGAAATCGCATTCGTAATTGTGTGCTTTCACAAAAAGGATTGAGCTTGTACTGAACTCTTGCTAGTTAGTATTCATGTCTTTGTTTTAGTATTATTCTCTTGTGTTTTCTGTTGCATTTATTGTGCCATTTAAACTTTTATTCGTTCAACTACTGTAATTAACATTTAAATAGCTTTTATTTTGGTTTCTAATTATGCAAATTTGTCACACATCTAATCTAGATGTTTGACGATACGAAGAAACGCATCAATATTCATCGATTTATCGAGTATTTTAATATATTCAACGTGCTGAACGGTGTCGTGGCTACGCGACATACATAAATATGTGGTATTACGTGCATAAAAAACCCGACTCCATAGTTGTAACAATAACGTTCAATTTCGCTTATACAAATAAACGGTTTTTAATGCTTTTGAAATTGTAACACCTATGCGGTCAAAGACTGACATGAAATATTCCTTTAAAATAAGTCAATATTTTCGACACAAGACAAAATAAAATGAGCTTAACTGCGCTTCACATACAGTTTACAATCACACATATTACAATTAGAAATAAATTTATTTTCGCTTATCAGAATATATTACACTATCTCAGGCTAAGTTTTCGGTATAATTAGAGCTTAAAGGACGTGTAAGTTGTCATTCTAATTTAACATCTACACAGTGTCCATGCGATGGATTTTTGCATAACATTACATATATGTTTATGAGTTTTGATACAGCAGTTGCTCCTACTAAGACGTATTTTAAACACCGCCTATGGCATTCTATATAGTGTTGAAGACATTGACATGATACGTCATTTGAGAGCAATTTTTTTTACAGAACTTTATAAATTTGATTACACCTGACGATAATTTAACCGCCTACTTAATAACACTGGTTGGCTACCTTGTATCACTTGACAAATGATGGCAATTATTACTTTATGACAGATGTGTATAAAAATTACACATATAAGATTTTTCGTTAGGTATCTAACAATTTTTTAGGTAATAAGGAAGTGACGACTCCGTCGTCCACTGGTGGGGCATTTAGTACCCCATCAGGCATGCAGTCTCCCTCAGTGCAGCTTGTGGCGAGTTGTCGGTGAGTTGCGTCACCAAGGGTTTTGATATACTTCAGAAGGTGTGTCATATGTCTTTAACTCGAGGAACTTTCCGCATCAGCGACTGTCAGTGCTGCGACGGATATGCTCTATCCACTGCTACTTAGAAGATTCTCAATTCTTCGGGCTTTGTCACTGACCTTGGTTCCTCTGCGGATTTCGTAAAGAGAATTTTGGCTTTTTACCTATGAAATTTCGCTTAGTGTTTTCTTTCAAGAATTTTCTTTATTCCATTTTTCTTGCTTATTTATCTAATTAATAACAAACTTAAATTTCAATGAAAAAATAAGTACCTCTTATATCAGCATGTATTTAAGCGATAACAGTTACTCAACATTAAATGGTCATAACAGCCATCATGTACAAGAGAGCTGTATCCACTTGGTATCAGAATGCTTATTTGCTTATTGGTCAAGTTTTTATAAAAATAACATTTTTGAACCATTGTGTAAATATTTATTGACTTTTTAAACCAAATCGACGATATCTAACTACAGTAGCGGGCCAAATGTACTATCCTTACCGATAGCCTAAGTGTTAGTAGGATTTTTAGGTAACAGGTAAAAAAATATAACAGTCAACTATTATTTTCGCTCATGTATCCGCTTTAAAACATACATCGACTTGTAAAATAAGATTGGCCTTATCTAACCACAGTAGCGGGGCAAAGACGCCGTTCTTGGAATTACAAATCCCCTAATTATCGAAGCCAGGCGCCCTAGGCTGTGTCGACAGCCGACAGTCAAGCAGTGAGCATAACTTCAAATAGTAAATGCAAAAAATGTTGTTTTTTTTTTAAATTTTATTATATATTAGACAAATGTAACGTCAATAGTCGGTCAATAACCGCCCTTTTCTATTTGTGTGAAATTCTCTTTAAATAAATAATTTGAAAATAGTTTAAACATGCATTCCGATACTCCCAAATAAACAATACTTTCACATGTGGGTAATGTCAACGACTGGTTTCTATAAGAAGTAGATAATAACAATGTTGTGTAAAATTTCGTAAAGTTGGTAATATTGATTATAAGCTGGATTGTTTTAAACACTATTAAATAAAAAACAATTTTATTAGATATTAAAAAACGAAATTTATACCCTATAGATGAATTCAGATTTCAATCATAATTTGACAATTAAGCTGAGTGTGAGACTTCCGGCAGAATGCTATGTATAACTATTAAGTCATAAGTTTATGTTTCACATAATTTCGGCGATCCACGGAAAAGTAATTCCGATTCCAACACTAAACATGATTGAATTAGAAGGCATTTCGCTTTTCTATTCCTTTGATTCTTTTGACGTTTAAATACAGGTGTGTTTTATCGCGGTTTTACCAACGACAAAACACAGTAGTCGTCTATAATCAGCTATATTTATTCCTACTAATAATTAGAAATAAAACGATTGCTACGATAAATTAATGTCTACCGAGTTTTCCCCTTAGTGTCACCCCACTCGGCGCCATATTGCTTCGCATAGCCAATAGTGAGCTGTGGCGAAGAATATTTAAATTTGGAACACGCAATTCAGAATACGAAATACGCGTGCTCTGTTATTGTAGAACTCTGTAGCCGTTTATCGTTTTGTTTGGTGTATAAGTTTGGCATCACTCGAGATTTAAGTCCGTATTTATTATGTAGGAAGTATGCGTCTTTATAAATACGTAATCTAATAAATCAAAAGCAATTGTCATTTAAATTCATTTTTATATTGTTTTGGAAAAAATGGTCTTATTGCAAGCCATATTATAGCGAAATTTGGGTACTTGGAGACCTATTTTCGAATACTTATGTGACTTAAAAATCACCGATATGACTAATAATTACCGATTTTCAATAATTCTTATTTTTGAATATCATTTATATGACTACCTTAGTCACGGATGTGATTTCATTACGAGTGCCCCAACCCACTCGTAAACAAGTCATAATTGTGGAAATGTTATCTGTGTTTTGTTTAGAGAACGTGTTGACAACGTCTGAAGTTGATGTGTTCATTTTTCAGCCAGTTTTCTTAAATAGTTTTTTATCTCTGTTATAAACTTTTTCTACTTTTCTTACTAGGGTACCTGCACGTGTGCCTCGTAACAAAGTTCACATGACTCTCGGTGTTCCTCTCTCTCGCACCAACTTCAGACAGAATAGTTTTAGGATTAGAGCCAGTAAGTTGTTTAATAGTCTCAATGTAGATGTGGACATATTTCATGATGGTATCCATAGCATCAAAAATGTTCTGTTGGATTTTTTTCTGAAGGAGGTAATCTATCGCATTTTTGTTTTAGATTCTGTATTATAATTTTTTTTTGTTCATTTGTACTGTTGCACTCTGTTAAAATTTTGTTTTTATACTGTTTTATTGTGACTTGACAGCTGTGTAGTGCAGTGTGCTGATTAACTTGTGGCTATTTGTGATAGCTTTTAATTGGCATATAGTAGTTATTATAGTTGTGTATATTTGTTATCATTGCTGTAAGCTATCCTAATATAATAAAATAAAATAATAATTATTTTCTTTGTAATTCAGACATCTGAAAATATGAAATTGGTTAGTTAAGTAACTTTTACGGTACACTGTAAGCATGTAGAATATATAGCAGTAAACTATAAGTATTTACTAGAAAATAGCTACTTAAATGAAGGTACAAAATAGAACCAAAAGTACTTACATTACTTTAGTTTTCTTTTTTCTTCAGTTGGATTTAAAAGTAAATAAGGAAATAAATATGTTTGGAATCTTAAATTAATTAAGGAAATAAATAAGTTTGAAATCTTGTTTTTTTTTTTCACTCTATCAAGCCATACACCAGAATGCCTAAGCCGGCAATAACCGGCAGCGGCTACATTCTGCGTGGAACCGAACCCTTTTTTTTTTTTTTTTTTCCTCCTCAGGGAGGCTACACTACCTCCCCCGGTCTCCTCCACCGACGACGCCCCCCGGCCACGGAAGGGGCGTGGTCCATCCCGGGTCGCCGTAGCAGTCGCGACTTCCCTCGCGCCCCCGGCGACCCGCGGCGGCGCCGCAGCTGTGCTACCGAGCCCGGCGCCGCTTTCTTCGAGCGGGATCGGCCATCTCCCGACCCCGCTCGGCGGCCTCCTTCTGGAGCATCACTGCTTCACAGAAGGAGGCTACAGCCCTCCAACCTCCCTCGTCCGCCAGCATTGCCGCAATCAATGCCGGCGGAGACAGATCTCGCCCGATCTCTGCGACCAAGACTCGGCGCTCGGAGGCCCACGCGGGGCACTCCGCCAGCGTGTGCTGGGCCGAGTCGAGGTCGGATGCGCAGTGGTGACAATGTGTCGATCCCTCCCGTCCTATTCGACACAGATACTCACCGAAGCAGCCGTGCCCGGTGAGTATCTGAGTCGTGGAACCGAACCCTTACATATGTGTGGACTTTATTTATGTCGACAGCTCTGCGATCGACTTTCAAAAATTGGATGTTTAGGAATCCGTGACCTCAAAGTCATCGCTGACTATTTAGTCAGCGGTGATTTGGAAGTCGCATACGTAATTCAAAAATAGGTCTCCTGGATATCGTGGTTATGGCAACAGATATCAAATAAGATAGTGAAGCCAGTCAATAAAAGGCAGGGGTCGATCTTGTAATGTACCAATGGGTTCGTTTTTCGAATTCAATATGTACATTTATCTGACGCCTCAACAGTGACGGAAAACATCGTAATGCAACCTGAATACACCTGCGAAGACATTTCCAGATTTCGTGTGTAGTCCATGTGTTTTGTGTATGTGGCCCGGCGTGATTGACTTTTTTTTCCATAGCTTTCCTTTTTTTTAAGAGGGAAATGCTCCTTAAGCACCATGACACCGCGCTGGCTAGGTGCGGCCGTGTGTGGGGCTCTCCGGTCTGCGTCCATACGGGGCACATGGAGGGGTATGCTTTCGCGATCCCCTTCAGTCAGTTACGAGGCTGGTTACAAGAACACACACATAGGCAAGCCGAAAGCTGGTGGACCTCAGCGCCTGGCTGTAGGCAATCCAAGGAGGCTATGCCAAACCTGAGCAACAGACTAACAAAGCGTTTATTGCGACTGAACAAAAAGAACCTAAGAACAGTAGTAGGAACCATTACGGGTCACTGCTCGCTAACAAACACCTATACACTCTAGGTATAACCGATAGCCCTCTGTGCAGGGCATGCATGAAGACGGAGGAAACGATTGCACATGTGCTACTGGAGTGCACAGGCGTCGCCCAAATCCGGAAAGAAACCGTGGGATCACCCAAAACAATCGAGGAAATCCTGAACAACATGGGGAACTTAATCTGCTTCTGGAGGGAGGTGGGATGGCTGGAATGAGCAACCCCCACCTTGTACTCACGCACAATGGTCCATACAGGACTAAGTGCAACAAGTGAAACTAAGTGAAAAACAGAACTACGTGAAAACACACCCTCTGGATGTCAGAGGGTGACCTATGATGATGATGATGATGCTTTCGTGATTCTACCTCCATTTCCATAGCTTTCCTAAAGTCTATAGCTTGGGAACTGATTGGGAACACCTTGTGGCGTTAAGTTTGCTGTTTGCAATTTTATGATGCACCAAAGATTATATATCAAACGCTCGGATGTCATGCTGGTTGGTAATGCAGCTAGTATCTGAGCTGGCAAGTTTAGTGGACTCCACACACTCACAAGCCACGCTGTCAGCTCAAGAATACTAGATATAAGCTGTGTCCTATATCTTATTCATAATGTGGTTTCCAAATAAGTTATGGCTTAAAGGTCTATGTTACCAGCTCATAAAATTTAAAAAAAAATCATAATGTGGTCTAAGGGTAAGAATGGTAAGAATCATAATTATGTTAAAGATTAACAACATTAGTCAAATGTTATTATTATGCTGTGGCAATTATGAATTGATTTAGTTAGGTACTTTTATATGAAGTGCGAATCATAAACTGAATTTTGAAAGAATTACAGGATAAATAATATTAAAGAATAAATAATACATATGTATACTCATATTGTTGACGCTAATAAAAAGATGGCAAAAATACAATTAATGTATAATTAGGAATATTATTATTAAAGATATTGAACACTACAAAACCGTTGCTGTGCAATTAACATCGCTTTACGAAACTCCGCGTTTATTTATTTTAAAGGTATTTCTTTATCATTTAAAAGGACATCGAACTAGTAAAAAAACAAACAATACAAAATGTATAAACGTACCTTTTTATTTGTTGCTTAATTCATGTTTTAGTGAGCTGTTCCTTTTTTTTATTATTTCTTTAAGACTTTCCATATTTTAAAGAAATATCATAATCACAATTATTTTATCATTAAATTAAATGAATAATTTTTTTGATGTTTTTTTTTTTGTAGCATAGTCAGTATCTTAGGTACAATGCCGTAGAAGCATTTTTGTAGGTTTACTTAAGTTATAATTTATATAATTATTTTGAATTAAGTTTAAGAATTAATTATTTATCTTAAATGACTTCTATTGTAATATATAATTTTACATAGCATTTGCATAAAAGGGTTGCTCTAGAAACTTATTCACACCCAAATCGCATTTTGAGATTTTAGCAAAGTAATCTTATTATCAACAAATAAAATTATTGCATAAAATCTATTTGGGTGAGATCTAGAAATATAAGTACAATAACTGAAATGACTACTGAAAAAAGTAATTCTGTTGACTTTAGACTTATCAGATTTTTTTTAATATTCTTTATTCTTAACCTTGGATACAGAGTCTTTCAGTCGTATACATTTTAACATTACAAATTAACAAAACGTAAGTCAACTTATAATAATATCATAATTATCTTAGAATAATTTTAGATTTTTCCCATAGTGTTTACTATATATTTAAACATCTTCAATCTTGTAGGCGGCGGGAAACTTTGGTTATAGTTGGAACTGTCACAGTTGTAAGTTAAATGTTGCACAATTGTGTTGTAGGTCGGCATTCTCTTGATTGCAGTGAGGACAGTTAGCATCGGTGAGTACATGAATCCTGTGGAGGTGGGTTGGGGCCAAACAATGCCCAATTCTCATTCTTGTGATGATAGTATAGAAATACCTGCTCAGGTACTGCTTCTGTTTGAGATTCCAAGGTTTGCTTGGTAACTTACACTTATCGAAAACTAAGATGTCTGTAGGTTATACAGTAAAGTATTTGAAAAAATATATCTAAGTAAAACTAAAGTCATTTATATAATTTATATGTGTATTTCATACACGACAGCTCCATAAAACAATAAACAAATCTATTTACTATAATTGTTTAAAGCAATTAATCGTTAAGTTGATCATAATAAAATTATAGTTCTCAGTTAAACAATACGACAATATAATTCTTCGTAATTACAATTGTTGAGGTTGCACGCCATATTAAGAGTAGTTGTGCTACTCGTCAATAGATGGCGCTACAGGTCTTATCATTAGTGTGAATTTTTGGAACAGTTTTCTAGCAAACGAGAATCGATTTGTACTGAGTTTGTATGAGGTAAAAATAACAAAAAATATTATTTTTATTTCAATTTGAGTTAATTGTATATGACATCGATACATTACAATAGAAATGATTGCAGAATTCATTTCGGTGTTTACTTTATCTTTAATAATACAATATATAATATAATAAATAAATACAATGTATAATATATAACATCTTATCCACCTAACCCAAAGTTTTATACTAATCATTTAAGCATTAATTTAATAAAAAAATATTTGCCATATAATTTGTCAAAGAGGTGGTCTTTATTGAGGCAAAGAGGAAAATGTACCTAGTTCATTAACAGAACCAGTTTTTTCACCCGACGGGGGATCAATAAGAGAATTATCATGGATACCACACCCAGCCGCTCACGGATAGTTAAAACTCAGTTTCCGACTCAACTCTGTTTGAGCGCCTAAATCTAATGGCTCTCCCAAAAATGGTGCATATGCACTTGAAGTGGCCCGAAGACAGGTTACGGCTGGGACAGGCTTTTGTTGGATGGCTATTGTTATATTTAATTAGTTTGGAAAAGACGAGAACTGTGGTAGAGTTCTAGAGGAAAGGTATCAATACATATATACGGCTATAATCATATGAGCTATCCGGCCATACAATTTCGGATTTGAAAAGAAATTTATTATACCGGATGGCTGGTTAATATTATGGACAGTTATCGTTTGGTTATGATATTATAGATGGAAAACCGTATATGTTGCTTAGGCTATTTAATTAAAGATGGAATGAAACGGTAATAAAAAAAGGAAATTACGTTTATTTTACATTAGCACTTACTTATAGAATTAAAGCATTTAATGTATGTTTGAATGTACACAAATACTTGTACGTAATGAAGAACAAGGAAGAAATAGCGAGAACCATTTGGAGAAGAAATCTATTTCTTGTATTCTCTTTTCTATTGTTATAATTTTATTATCATACAAAACAATAATATATCACAACACAACAATAATAATACACTTGTAAATAATCTACAATTAAAATTCGTTCGATAACCTGTTTTATGTATCATCGTTTTATTCTTAATCTTGCCCATCGATTTCTATACAACATACTTATTGAACGTCAAAAAAATTAAAGAAGTTTCTACCAAAAGTCATACGTTGTATACGTAACATACGAGTATCTCAAAAAGGAGTACAATAATCTTCGAGAAATATATGATCGAAGACAATAATATAATTATTTTTTTACGTTGCCATACATGTCTCATTGAATACTTTCTCTAGTTCCATACAGTCTGATCATTTAGATAGTACATTTAGATAATTTAGATGATGTTTAAATGTATGTAACTGAGATCGACTCATTCATAGAGTTTTATTGACAATATTTTCTTCTGAAAGACAACCTATGTCACATTTGAGTTTTACTATGAGAATATAAATATTTAGTTTTTAAAATATGAAATAATAGATTTTGCAACACACTTCCTCATAAAGAGGCTTTAATCCCATGGCAATTAGGCACATAATGACACCTATAATCAAACTGTGACTTTTTCATTACTATTATTCACGAGTGAGTAATAGTTTTTTTTTAATATTATTGGTTGAGTTACGCGAGCGAGCTTTTTAGCGCAAATGTAATTTGCGCTAAAAAGCTATCCGCGAAAAGCTCAAAAAAAAGAAACCTCATTTTTTAGTCTATGGCCGATGCGCGCGCATAGGAAAACTAATTAAGTTTTCCTGCCATTACGAAATTTATTAGTCTATGGCCGATGCGCGCGCATAGGAAAACTGATTAATTTTTCCCGCCATTACGAAACATTTTTCACAACTCGTCTCGTTTTCTCTTTTGAAGTTATTTAGTTAGTTATTAATTAAGATGTCTGCAAATACAATTTATGAAGAAAATGGTTTTTTATTTAAGTATTATTTTTTTTCAGAAGTGTGTTGAAAAACGTTGCATGATACACGTGTGTATTGATGATTACCGTCCTCGACTCCTTAAGACCCTCGCCTGACGGCTTGGGCCTCAATGCGGTAATCACCTACACACACGGTAATCACATTACACACTTGTACCATAATGTACTATAATTGTTGTTTTTCTATTTATAGGTAAGTTGTTTTTATATTAATAGAGGATATGTTACAGTTTATTATTTATTGGTTACGATAGTTTTTAAAATACATATTATATTTTCTATTTATAGGACAACGCAACGAAACCTTTTATTTCGAGAATTATTATCATATTATATGTATACAATGGCAACTTAACGACACTTTGTGGAAGTTTATTCAAAATGAATATACATTTCTCCACGAAATTAGAGATAGTTTTATAACGGCAGCGTAACTAACCTTAAAAAAAGATTTATAAACATTTTTATACAGCACCTTGCAAGGATACAGAAAAAAGCAACACGCTCACAAGTCAATTGAAATATAAGTAAAATATTTAATAATTATATAATTGCAAGTCAATAATTTATAAATATAATTAAAATAAGAATATAACTTCCAATCATAATAATTTGGCCATGTCCTCTAAAATATATATATTTTAACTAAACTTAATAAAATTTTAAAAATGTCAATGTCAAATAATCGATAATTTCATCAAATGTAAAGAAAATGCAATTTACATGCATTAAGACATAATAATTTAGTCATGTCATATAAATATACACATTAAAACTAAGTAAAATTAAACAATATCTAACAAAACAAAAATAGTAAAATGTCACAATTCACAAATTCATTTTATATATCATTAACGATTAATAAATTCGATTATTTTGTCGAAATAATGTCGTAAAATTGCAAGTTACATATCAATGATTTCAAGACAAGTCATTATATGTAGGTATAGATATGTATATATCATATTACTATGAGTTTACATACAAGGCATACTTCGTTGGCCTTAGATGTGTTAATGTTAATGTTTTTTTCAGTTGCTTCAATTATGGTACTAAAATTTTGTATTAATATTAAGCACTTATAAGTACAGGCAGTCCTCGTACTTACGGCATGTTAGGTTCTCGAAATACGCGACGTAAATCGAAACGACGTAAGTCGAGACATATTTTTTCATATGTTTACATGTAAAACTCAAGGGTTAGGTTCCACACGGACTCGAAATAATAAAAAAAACTGCATTTATAACAAAGGACGTACTTTATTATTAAAAGTAAGTTCTTAAAATAATTATATATTATGCACTTAAGAAATTGCTAGTTATTTTTGGTATTTGTGTGTTATTAATTTTAATAATAATTATAAAACTTATACATATGTAATGATAAATAATAAATTAAACTTTTGGCTTAAAGAAACTATCAATTCTAGATTGCTTGGCTTCTTTCTTCTTGCTATCACACAGATCTTGGTAACAGTGATAGGCTGCACAATTTGTGCACCTTGCGACAAGTGAATTCTCCGATATGCCGGAAATCGAAACAAATGACGTATGCTTGAGGAATAGTGTCAAAACATTATTCGACGTAACTTGAAACGACGTAAATCGAAACGACGTAAGTCGAGGACCGCCTGCATTAGTGTGTGAAAGTATACATTTACAAAATAAATGTAATGAAATAATGTCAAATATGTCGTGTCAATGGTCTGTAGAAATAATAGCCGTCAGCCATTTTTGTTATGAGCTTCGAAGCAGTTCAAAATTACCGTTTCATTGATTATTAGCACGTGTTAAAGTATTTTAAGTGTAAGCTAATGTACTTATGCCAGGATATCTTAATTTTTTTCCAATTTACACTGAACTCTATACTTTCGACGTTAAGTTAAAAATTGGTTATAGAAATTGTCAGTTTTGGATAGCTTAATGTAATGTCTGTATCTATACCTGAAGTATTTTAACACGCGCCTGACTTTTATATTAGATTCGTGTTCACTTCGTAGTTACAATGAAACATTTTTTCCACTCACGTCAATTAGCGTAGACCAAGTTAGGTATTGTGATTCTTGTGCTATGGGATCTTGAAGACAGCATGTAAGTTTGCAGACTTTTGTACTTTAAGGAGGAACTTTTGAGGTAGAGCCTAAAGAAATGCATTGAATTTTCATGGGTCTTGATAATCTGTGTAACAAATTTTATTTAAATCGGTTCAGTAGGTAATGCTTTCGCATGTATAATATTTTATTAATATATGCGCTAATTAGTCGTGGTCTGACTTTCACGCCGTAGATTACATTATAAACAGCGATGATTGATTAAACCGATTAATTTAATTAGTATCCGTCCAAGAAGGAGTTATTTGTCAATGCCTTATAAATAGGGCTCTTATTAATTGTTCTGCAGCTTTTTATTTAAAGGTTGATAGGAATTTAATAGATGTCCCGTGTCTGATATGTTATAATTTTGTCGCGGAATTATGTTGAGCATTACAAACTAAATAAAACCTGCACTGTATTAGGTGTTTAGAACTGTGCTCGGAGAACTGAGTGAGCTGACCTCGAGCGGTTGGGGCAGAGTTCCGAAGGGAAATTTAGCTATTTAATCCGGGACCTGGTATACAAAAATCCTGCTGATAAAGGGACTTGTGCGCCGAGGGATTCGCAAGTAAAGATTTTTTTAGTGATGCAATTACGAATAGAAATACTAAGAACCGGCTAAAATCAAATAGCAATCGACATACTTTCTATAATATTGTTAATTCATGTTTGTTAAACATATCATCATCATCATCATCATCTCAGCCTATCGCCGTCTACTGCTAGACATAGGCCTCTCCAATCGATTTCCAGCGCAACCGCTCCATTGCCACCTGCATCCAACGAGACCCAGCGATTTAATCATATGATTTGAAGAAACTTGTAAAGTTTCTTTATTAAAATTGAAATTTAATTGTTATGGACATAACTTATGTATTTTCTACCAATGGTATGATTAAAGATGTTACCAGTATTAAGATAGAATAGTAAAATATTAGTAAGAAATATGGTATCTCACGTGGGGACATATCAAACTTTTAATTCATTATGACAATGAAATGTGTGAAGGAGAATAAAAATATTTAGTAAATATATATACATTATCACTTGTTTATACACTTATAAATATACGTCCTAAATCCTGGAAATCTAGTTATAATCGAGTTAAAACTAGGTTTAGTAAACAATTTTTATTCTTTTTAATTATGTATGATTCACCTTTGTCGGTTCTGGCCGTGCTCTACAGGAAATCTTGGCATTCCTCTTTACATTCATACATACATAAATTTAGTCACGTCTCATTCCCGTTGGTGTTAAAAGAGATCACAGTTTTTCTCCTTTTTTGCGCTACATGACATGCTTCATGACAAATTTCATGATAATATATTATGATTATATATATTTTGATTCGCTCGAGAGTGTCAAAATATGCGACATAAACGCTATGTAAGATTTCGTCTTTTGATTGCATCTCTTTTGATTAGAAGTTAGATTTTTATGCTGTTGCAAGGGATCGCAGACCTGAGTATTTCATATTAATTTGAACTTGATAATTCACGGTGTTCTTAAGAAAAAAGACCTTAATAGACAGACAGACAGACGGAAAACGACTAGTACTATAAGCGTTCCGTTTTTTGGTACAGAATATGAAACTAAAAATAATTAGACGGTGCTGTCACCATCTAATTCGTTATATATATTTTTTCAGATCAGTGTGACCCGTAGTACTAGTAATAGTATGACTTGTAGACTATGTTAGTATCTATTAAAATAAAAGACTAACGATCATGTGACATCCTCAGTGGGCAGGCTCAACTTTTGACCCATGTTTGCTTATGCTGAACTTGGGTCCTAATTGGCTTTTTATTAAATTATTATATATAGAATAGAATAGAATAGAATAGAATAGAATAGAATATGTTTATTTAACATACATATGATACTAATATCACTAACAAAAGGCGGAGAGATATAGTCTGGCAATCCTTTACAAAATATGCTTTTATACATAGATATTTTTCATTTCTAGGACCATTTATTTATAATAGGCTAAATAGAGTACTCGATTTATATAGCTTAAATTATTTTAATTGCAAAAAACTTAGTTATAAGCATTTACAAAGTTTGTCCTATGACCAGACTGAAGAACTACTAGTTATATGTAAATAGGTAATTAAGTAATTTCTAATATTCTTATTGCATAATATTCATGCAAACAAAAAATCTGTATAATGAAGCATAACTAACAATAAGATGATTCAACATAACATAACTTCTGTATTTGTATTATTGATTTATTGTGAATTAGCAGTGTTTTAGCATGTAAGCATTTTTCTCACCTGAAACACAGGTTCAACCTAGTTCAGGTAACACTATCTTAGGTAAATAATTTATATAAGAATAATGTTAATGTCAATACCCTATGTATTTAAATAAACATATTCTATTCTATATATCTTTTGTATATGTGCTTGTAGTTAATTAAATGTTTTCTATTCAATTCTAAATGTAACTTTGTGAATCACCAACCAGGGCTCATTCTAGATGTTCAGCTGCAGGAATATTGGTCTAAAAAGGTTTAGTGACAGTAATTTGCGCTTCGACCACAAACTTCCGTTCAGTAGAATTTCATTCTTATAAAAAATAGTTTGTTAGATTTTATATCAATTTGTTTTTAGTTGACCGACTTGGGTGAATGGACTGATAATTTAATAATAATTTTTAATTTAAAATGTCAAGCGCAGATATCTAATAACTTACATCTCTGCATTAACAATTCATGGCGCGTGTGTATTTGTTTGTATGCCAATGTGTTTTTCAGATTTCTTTTTTGTTTAAATTTTGAATTGTTTGCACCGTACCGTACTTGCACATCCAACATTCTGCTTTACGAGGAATAAATTTACATCGAATAAAAAAATATTTAAGGCAACTGATTCCTTGATTAGGGTGGTAATTATTCTATTTTAATTATCCTTTTGAATTTTATTTGTATTCGATCTTGATACTTGAACTAAACACATAGGTTTATCAAAATATATATATATATAAAAGTATACGATGGACGTAGAGTTCGACATTCAAAGTGGAAACAAAATAAAGATGGCGGACTTTCACTCCGTCGCGGCACACCCCTCGAGAAGTGAAGGCAGGCACTATACATAGAAGTCACGGCCGAGTTAACACGCGAATAAATAACTGTAGGTACTTTTAGTATAATTTATATACGTGACATATAATATGTAGCGAGTTCCATCAATTATATCGTTTTGTTATGGTATATACGAATGTAAATTCTCAGATTTCTCGTTTTAGTTGTTATGGATACAAAAACAACAAGAAAGCCTTGACCACTGAAACGCGATGGAAACGCAAAGCAGGTGTAAAGTCACGTAGAACTGTTAAACTGAACTGAACTGAACTGTAAAATGCGTTACGTTAAAAAATAGTTTTAATATGTCAAGTCTAATATCATACAATTAACATTTAATTATACAGTGAGTAGAATACATAACATTTATTGAGTTTATAAATTATTAGGCACTGTAATATTCGATTGTATTACTGTTCCCATTTCTGTCAGTGGTCGCGCTGGCAGGCTTTATCCTTACTATTAGAAATCGGAAAGTGAGTTTGTTTGTCTGTTTGTTCTACTTTCACGGCGTAACTACTGAACCGATTACTTTGAAATTTTGCAGACGTAAAGATAAAATTCCGGATTAAATAATAGGGTACATTTTATCCTGGAAAAATCGACAGATCCCATGGGATGCGCAATAAAGGCCTCGCTCAAAAACTACTGCACAGATTTTCATGCGGTTTTCATCAATAGATAGAGTGATTCTTGAGTAATGTTTTGCGGTATTTTTTATCTTGGAAAAACGGATAAAACCTTCGCGCGGAAAGCGCGATAAAACCTTCGCGCCATAAACCAACTTCCACGCAGATGTAGCCGAGGGCAAACGCTATGACCCTTAACCCTCTATAGACCCAATCCCGAAATTTACGCGGGCAAAGCCGCCAGCGGAAAGTTAATTATAAATAAAAGGAAAACGGTTTTAATATTTGATGTTGACATATGTCTTTGGTCTCAGAAAAAACCAGCCGACAGATATTCGTGGGCAAAAAGCTATTCTCGTGATTTAACTTAATAAAGAATATATAGAAATGGGTAAAATGATGTCGTGTCAATGAGCGGCGTCTACAATACCAAGAAAAAAAAGACATACAATAAAATAAAGACAGACAGAAAAAACAGAAAAAGACAAAAAATACAAATATTTATAATTATTATAAGATTCAAATTTAAATCTCCGCTTGAGATGAGCTTTGTGGGCTTAATAAATAGCACTATGCCATTCTAATACTAGAAGAGTTTTAGTTTAATTTTAGAAAAAGATCCATAAACATGTGATTTATCATTACACACATTATGCGTAAAGTTATAAATTCTGATATCGAAGTTTATGTATTATATTAATATAATACAAACATACCAACACTATGTATATACAAATTTGTTGACATAATATGCAGATAGTGTTATTTTCAAAAATATTTGAATATTTCAAATGTTAGTTTATCGAACAGAAACCAGTATCAGCCCCAAAGCTTGCTTCGCGCTGTCCAATCATGGTCGTCAACTCAGTGAATGAACTCTGCTCTAATAATCTTCACACCAAGCTCCCAAGGCGACGTGCTGCACTGGTAAAATCTTACGCTCAGTTTTATCCCCCCTCTCGCTTGCACACGTTCCAAACGTGCAGCGTTTTTAACCAATACTTCGCAGTTTTTCACGAATCACCTTTAGAAAACATTCGAAGTCACATCGCCGGCTCCTTTGATGTTTCGAACATTGAATTTAGCCATTTCTTGCTTCTCCAATGAAGATATGTCAGGCGGCCGTGCATCGGCGACTTGCACGTGGCTTGATAAAAGGAATTTGTTTTTTAAGCGCTTTGCTGGCTTGGAAACTTGTCCTTTAAGTAGACGGCTACATAAATTGTTCTTTCTGTCTTAATTAAATTGATTTGTGGGTACTGTTGTGTATTGAAATTCCTGAGAGGAATTCTTAGTAGCAAATCGTAGTCTGTCTAGAATTTTGTTTTATATAATTTGACTTAATAGAAATTGGTACACTCTTACTGTTACTTTTGGCGGAGAATAGATGTGATGACATGTATACACGATATTGTCTATTATTTTACGTGTTAAGTCATATGAGATTGACCTTTATTGTAATAATAACAATAGAAGTGTTTTTAGAGGTAAAATAACTACGCTAATTTATCCGCTTTATAAGATTTGTATTATTCGTAATAAGACATGAGTGAAGAGAGAAATACTCAAAACAAAACTTTAAGCCAAGAAGGCAAATGCAGTAAAGTCAATTTGCTAAAGAGAGTCATAAAAAATAGTAAATAGACTCTTAAAAAAATAATTACAATAATCCAATCAATTGCACTACTTGTAAACTCATATTTTAATTAACAATAGAATGAACATTAAAATAGTATGAAATTGATATTGAAATATAGAAAAACTAAAGGACATCCACTGCCTAAAATATAAATGTACTAAAATCTCGAAAAAGTATTTTAAGGATAAATTGATTGATACTCAACGTTTAAGCTACAAACGTTCTTCTTTGCCAGCAGAGCTATTATAAACCAATAATCGTAATCATGCAAAAATTATAAAATATGCAACGAATGATAGATGAAGACATTTATTGTACATACTAGATGGATCTGTTTTATAAAGACATTTGTTACAATGTTGCAACTTGTAGTGCCTATTCGGAATTTCAAGCGCGCATATCACTCCATCTAATAAATTAACATATTTACAAACAATTTACAATATGATAGTACTTATTAGATAGTTTTGTAAAAATCTCCATAACTGTTGCATCTGATCACTGATTATATTAGAGGGTTAAAGCCTCAGGTTCCTAATGACGTAGTTTACTAGTCACTCAATTTCCAAACAGGAGACCTATTTTTGAATTACGAATGCGATTTCGAAATCACCGCTGACTAAATAGTCAGCGGTGACTTTGAAGTCACGGATTCCTAAACATCCAATTTTTGAAAGTCGATCGCAGAGCTGCCAACATAGATAAAGTACACACATAAATGTAAGAGTTCGGTTCCACGCAGAATGTAGCCGCTGCCGGTTATTGCCGGCTTTATGGTTATTATATATATACCTATAATATATATATATATATATTATAGGTATATATATATATGAATGTAGTCGCTGCCGGTTATTGCCGGCTTAACTATTGCGGTTATTATATATATAAATATATATATATATATACATATAATATATGTGCTACATTCATATATATATATTGTATATATAGACTTAAAAATCAAACAAAACACAGATAACATTTCCACAAGTATGACTTGATTACGAGTGGGTGAGGGCACTCGTAATGAAATCACACCTGTGACTGAGGTAGTCACATCAGTGATATTCAAAAATAAGAATTATTGAAAATCGGTGATTATTAGTCACATCGGTGATTTCGAAGTCGCATTCGTAATTCAAAAATAGGTCTCCAGGTTTAGAATAAATTTTTACGTTCAAGGTATTTATCTCTCGAGACTGGTTTATGAATCGGATGATTTGACCCATGGTCGGGCACGGGATCGATTCTGCCACGTCCATTTTCATATGTATATCTATCTCATGTTTCTACGGTGAAGGAAAACACCGTGGCCCAAGGCCCAAACCGTCTCAGCTGAACAATCCTACGTATATTAAAAACATAAATGTTTGTGAGAATGTATTGTTGTTATTTTGTTATTGCAGTATAGAGGTTACTCTTTCGCAAAATTACTGAACAGTTTTATATGAAACTAGCGACCCGCCCTGACTTCGCATTTGTGCAATGCTTATGTAAATATAACTTTTTTTTTTTCCCCCTGAGGAAAATGCATTAAATTGCATACCCCGGCTGTGGCGGGCCGGCGGTTATGTGGAGCTCTCCTCCCCAGAAGGGGGAGGCCTACCCACTAAAAACCTCAGGGATGGCCTTCCTCAGGCATGTAGGGAGCCCCCGGGAACATCAAGCCACTTCCGGGAACCCCCAGCCTTCGCTCCCCCGCCGATACAGGGGAGCCCTCCTCGGGGTAGGCTCACTACCTCCCCCGGTCTCCTCCACCGATGACGCCCCCCGGCCACGAAAGGGGCGTGGTCCATCCCGGGTCACCGTAGCGGTCGCGACTTCCTCGCGCCCGCCGGCGACCCGCGGATGTAAATATACCTACAAAAAAATAAAAAGTCTTTATACCTTCACAGCTTTGTTGTCAGTTGTCATTAGACAAAACATGTTTTGCTTAGAGGTTACTCTTGACAGTGCGACATATAATTGGCCATGTGAAAAACACTCAACGCTCAAATCTAATCCTGCAATGTTGAAAGTTTGACCATATTATGCATGTATTATAAATATAAACCTTCCTTAAAAGAATCACTCTATCTATTAAAAAAACCGCATCAAAATCCGTTGCGTAGTTTTAAAGATCTAAGCATACATACGGACAGACAGACGGCGGATAGCGACTTTGTTTTGTACTACGAGTATGTAGTGATTTGGTATGAGGATAGTTTTTTTTTTTTTTTATAGGATAGGGCAGCAAACGAGCGAACGGATCACCTGAGGTAAGCAATATCCGTTGCCCATGGACACCCGCAACACCAGAGGAGTCACAGATGCGTTGCCGGCCTTTTAAAAGGGAATAAGAGGAATAAGGGAATAAAGGGGAAAAAGGGGGTTGGGCCTCCGGTACCCTCACTCACTCGGCGAAACACAGCGCAAGCGCTATTTTACGCCGGTTTTCTGTGAGGCCGTGGTATCACTCCGGTCGAGCCGGCCCAATTCGTGCCGAAGCATGGCTCTCCCACGGATAGTATGAAGTCTGTGGGGAACGATGTATTATATTTTTATTGTCGAAAACCTCTTTCCTATGGGAAAATCTGATGTAACTTGATCGAAGTCACGGGTGGATAGCTTGTCTTTAGTAATTGTATAGATATCTATATTTAACTTATTTACAACCATAAATGATAAAATGTACTAAGCGTATGCAAGAAGCTGGATCTTTGTTTGCATAGATAATAACCTTTCTACATTAACATTAAGGTCCATATTGAGGTGACAATACAGGTGACAGGTAAGGAGCCAAATCATTGTTCAACCGTCCATTTTTGCTTGCCAGTTACATGATCACTTTTACTTTCTTTCCTCTTTGTTTGTCTCTTCATCTTCATTTACTTCAGTCAGTTAATTCTTTATTATGTATTTTTATTTCTTATTCCTTATTTGTAATTGTAATAATGATGTCTACCATGTATTTTTAATGTTTTTGCAATTCGTCGCCGACGCCGCAAAGGGGCGAACTTCATACAAAACAGTCTAAAATACAGCAATGTAAAATATTACTGCTGTATTAATTTAGTAGCCACGTCTCCATAGTATACAATTACAATTGATTTTTATCATTACAATAGTTTTTTTCTAAATAGAAATACAGCTAAAATATGCACGCCATCGGGGGGAAAAAAAACGTTTTTTTGCTCTCCTGAACAATTTTCTTAAATGAGGTTCGCCCGTTTGCGGCGTTGGCGGCGAATTGTTTTAAACTTTCCTGCTTATCTGGTCCTTTCTATAATATGTATTTCTTATTCTGAATATTATTTATCCTTTCGTTTCACTACCTGAAAGAAGTCAGTAGAAAACGAGTTACAGATTTATTCAAGATAATAACATCACTTTTATAATGACAGCTGTCAGGTTACAAAAGCCTCCTTATAAGAACTTGCCAGTATCAGTAGACTGTTATTCATCAATTCTTCCCACAAATCTATCACCATTATATCTATATCTATAGAAGCATTGACCAAAATCAAATTAAGTTAGACCGTATAATTGTTTGCCAGTGTTAAAATATATATCCACTCGTGGTAGAATTATTCGATTACGACGTCACAATCACAACGTTTCTATCACACGACAATCACTGACGTATGAATTTACTCAATGCCTTTTACTAACATTGCCATCAGCGACTCTGAGTCACATTCGACGTGTGGATGTGGCATTTTGGAGTGATATGAATGAGTGAATTAATTGCTTTTTCGTTATTTATAGTTTGTCTACAACTCTATATAAAGAGGAAAGATTTAATTGTTTATTTGTTTGTATTGAAAGGCTCTGAAATTACTTGACCGATTTGAAAAATACTTTCAATGTTGGAAAGCTACACTATCTCCAGTGAATATAAATATGTAATATCAAATTTGTCAAAAAAGTTTGGAATACACACTAAAACTCAATCCGCGGTGTGAAAAAATTACCAAAAATCTTTCATACATCGCATGCGCAGCGAAAACAAAATAATGTACTACGACTTTGCAGAACATATAATTAAGAGATATATATATATATGCCACCGCTATAAAATTATACTTTGGAATTAATCCTTATCAAAATAAATGATTTCTTATTTAAATATGCTTCAATACCATTATGCAACTTTGAATTATTCAACTTGGACAATCCATTCGAAAGATATGACAAGCTTAAAAATGACCCATTAAAAATAACAATCATCTTAGCCAACTAGACAAAAATTAAAACTGTCGAGTCCATGCATTGCGAATTTCGCAGTTCCAAAGAGAGTGAACGATTAAGTCGATTTACACCCTTGTCGCACACTCCCGACTTTCACAACCCCCCGCAGCGGTCGCGTGGCCGCTAGCCTGCTGCTTTGATCTCCGCCGATTTTGTCATTTTAATGGGATGTTAATTTGTGTTGTATTTACATTATCCAGCATTTGTATAGACATCAAAATTTATTTTGATTATCAGCAAAATTTGATTCTCTTTTTTTTCCTCAGGAGAGGAAGGCTGAGAATCCTCACAAGGAGCACGAAACGTGCCCAGGATATCCCAGCAACGCGTCCAGAGCGGTTCGGCCACGTAACCTACTGACTAAACTCAGCCTGAGCCTTGGTCATAAGGGCCCTACGGCTTGAATTTGATTCTCACGTAATTTCATTGTTTAACCTGAACATAAGGCGAGGGGTATGAGTCGATTCTAAATGACCTAGGGTGTTTAGTCTTAACAAAGGAAGCTGTGTGGTTCATATATTTTAACTTACTTCGCAGGTGCTTACAAGTTGCCTCACTGAGTTTTCATTCGCCGTAATGGCATCGTGTTAAATGTAGAATCGAAATCAAAGCTAAGTCAAATTTCATTTAGATGCCCTCCACTGAACTCTAGGAGTGTCGTTGTTTCACTTCCCACTCAAACGAACAAATTATTGTAAGAACACTGTTTTCGATCGTTCATGATCTTTTTATAACAATAATTTTGGGTCTGTAAGCAGGTGCTTACAAGTTGCCTCACTGAGTTTTCATTCGCCGTAATGGCATCGTGTTAAATGTAGAATCAAAATCAAAGCTAAGTCAAATTTCATTTAGATGCCCTCCACTGAACTCTAGGAGTGTCGTTGTTTCACCTCCCACTCAAACGAACAAATTATTGTAAGAACACTGTTTTCGATCGATCATGTTCTTTTTATAACGATAATGTTGGGTCTGTAAGCAGGTGCTTACAAGTTGCCTCACTGAGTTTGCATTCGCCGTAATGGCGTCGTGTTAAATGTAGAATCAAAATCAAAGCTAAGTCAAATTTCATTTAGATGCCCTCCACTAAACTCTAGGAGTGTCGTTGTTTCACCTCCCACTCAGACGAACAAATTATTGTAAGAACACTGTTTTTGATCGTTCATGCTCTTTTTATAACAATAATTTTGGGTCTGTAAGCGGGTGCTTACAAGTTGCCTCACTGAGTTTTCATTCGCCGTAATGGCATCGTGTTAAATGTAGAATCAAAATCAAAGCTAAGTCAAATTTCATTTAGATGCCCTCCACTGAACTCTAGGAGTGTCGTTGTTTCACCTCCCACTCAAACGAACAAATTATTGTAAGAACACTGTTTTCGATCGATCATGATCTTTTTATAACGATAATGTTAGGTCTGTAAGCAGGTGCTTACAAGTTGCCTCACTGAGTTTGCATTCGCCGTAATAGCATCGTGTTAAATGTAGAATCAACATCAAAGCTAAGTCAAATTTCATTTAGATGCCCTCCACTGAACTCTAGGAGTACATCGTTGTTTTATCTCCCACTCAAACGAACAAATTATTCTAAGAACACTGTTTTCGATAGTTCATGTTCTTTTTATAACAATAATTTTGGGTCTGTCGATCTTTTTTTGTTAAATATTAATAAGTTTAATAGCAGTATTCGTGCTATTATCCGTGACCTATAGCGCCCCATGTTTGTCGTTTTGAATACGATTTTATTTCTTAAAATGTTTTGCGAACTTCTTTGAACATGTATTTTATTAGTAATTAATGTTATGAGTAATTAAGTGGAACCTTCACTGATGTATGATAATTAATTTTATGTATAGCTTTTAAGTAAGATATTTACTGTTTGTTTCCTAAATATATATAGTAGGTAAGTATGGTAGTATAGATTTATTTTGTAATATTATATTAGTGTAGGTATATAAATATGTATTTGAATTTGTTTGTGTATGTATGTATATATATATATATATTCTCTTATTTATGTGATGTTTATATATTTATTTATATCTATTTTTAGGTAATATTTAGTATGTTAATACTTACTATGGTACACACAGTCTAACCCGTTATGTTCACCTGTCCACCCGGGTCTGCAGGAAGAGATTTCCTAGGAAATATGCAGTACCTTTTGCTGAATTTTATAATCATTTTTTCATTTACTGTATGTGTGTGCAAAAATAAATAAATAAAAAAATATATATATATATATAAAATAAAATAAAACTCAACATAATGTTTATTCAACATAGGCCTTAGTATGTACATATAGACGTCAAAAATACTAAATATAGGAACAAATTGAACTTAGAAGCTATGTAGCTTCTAAGTTCAATTTACGATTTTGGATTTTTGATAAAGATAAGATGTTTACTCAAAACTACTGCCCCCTAGCGGAAATTTTTGTCGTTAACTTTTTCTAAAACTTATTCGCGATCAGCTCGTCAAGGAGAACAATACTATCGAAAATTTGGAGTCGATCGCCGCTCGCCAAACTGTCATATTAACTGTGTCATGTACTTTGTATTAAATCTATTTTAGTTCTTATGAACATAAATTAAATTGTCATAAATTTATTGACCTGCTAATGTTGATATTTTTTTTTTTAATACATCTCGTTTACGTATGTATTAAATTGCAGTCTATAAAACATTAAAATTGTAGATGGATAAACCGTTTTGTTATTTTCTGCAAATAAAGTACGAGCGCCTTTGAAGGCCCATTTTTTGCAATATAGGAATAAAATAAATAATTGACATAATTAATGAAAACAAAGTTTAACAACATATTACTCATTTATTTATGCATCAAATCAACTTAGAAATTAACATGTTTTATTATTTTTTTTTACAAAAACAATCGTTTTTAAAAACCTTTCAAGTGGGCCTTTTTAAGAACATGTGTACTTAACATGGCCCAATATTAATTAAGATATTTAATAATGCTATCAAAACAAAAAATATGTATATATGTAAAACTCAACCTAACATGTGAGATTCTTAAGTAATCAGTCTATTCCAATGATGTTTTTAGTCATAATTCTACGTTGGGCCATGATAGGCTTATCAAAACTTAACTTACCTACAAAATAAAAATCTCAAACTAAAATAAACAAAGAACACTTTGGTGCTGTTATTTCAATAATCACTTTTGCGAAAATCAATATTTCTTCTCATTAATTGACAAAAATTTTTTATCCATAACTTCGGTGGGCCTTATTAGGGGTATAGAAATGGAAACTAACAAAAACACAAAACTAAAAGCTTTGTGATTTTGTTATTTCCCATTTTTATCCCTTAGTTGCATTCTGGACATAAGAACTCCTCTATGTCGTTTTCAGTTAGCCCAACACATTCCTCGTGGTACCACAAAGAACAACCAACACATCGTCGCATGTTTGTGACTCGCTCAGCTTTACAAGCTTGGCAATACCAACTTTCATCATCGTTTTCATTAGTTTTTGTGCTACTCTCTTTTTTCTTCGTGCCTCTGTTTTTTACATTGACTTCTTTTCCTTTTCGTTGTCCGCTCTTTGCTTTCTCGTCTCCTTTATAATTTTTTTTCTTTTGTATATCTCTTGAGCATTCACTTTTTTTATTCTTTGTTTTTGTTGTTTTTGATTCCTTTTCTTTCTTTTCTTGAACAACATTAAACAAATCCTTGGTTACCCTTTGACCAATGTAATTTAAAGCTTTTCGCCTTGGTGTACTTTTGATTGTTGTATAGTTAGGCGTCGGCATAAATTCGTGAAACGAAGATTTTTTTTGTGTTTGTTTATTACCTAGTTTTAAATTTGATAGTGGTACATCGTCAGAAACATCAAAATGATCATCCGATTGATAGAATATATTTTCTTCTGATTCCGATGACGAATAAATCTTACAGTTCCTGGCAGAATATTGAGAATATTTTTGTAATGTGTTTATATCAATATTTTCGTCGTCTGAGCCTGATGTAGAAGAATTAATAACAGGTCTTAGTACAACATTCTGTCCCAACCCAGACGTGCTTGGAATTGGGGAATGAAATTGTGACATCCTGCCATACATGTCTGTTCCTTTAGGTTCTACTACAACATTTTCAGTAGTAGATTCAGAAGACGAACTATAGTCAACCAATTTATTTAGTTTCTGTCGCTGTAAAGTAGCAGGAGGGCGAGTTAAATATCCAGACAAAGGCTGAGGTAAAGGTTGTAATATTCTTACATCAGGACAACAATCAGGTACATAGGTACGCGACATGCGAAAGCTTTCATCACAATCCGTGTGAGAGTCATTTCTGTGAAATATTGCTGGATCTGCAAAAGTAGCTGATGTACTCGTAGAAGCAGTTTCATGCAGGATGGGCCGCTGAGTAAGGATAGAAGGTGCAAAAGCGTCCTCGGGAATTGCGTTTGGATTGTAAGGATGGAGCCCAGTAGCTCTAAACCCGTTCTTTATATTATTTTGAGTTACGCACTTAGGCCATACCTGTGAAAAAATTTTGTTGAATCTAGCCTTCGTGAGCTTGCGGTCTGGGTGGCGATAGGCGTATAACAAAACTTCTTCATCCCAATGGTGTTCATATGATTTGTTGACTGATTTATCTAAGGGCTGTAACTCATGGGTGGTGTTTGATGGTAAACAATATAATACAATATTTTTTCATCTGCGGCATCCACAATTCTAGCATCTAAATGCGAAGCAGCTCCATCAAAAACAAGCAAACATTTCCCAGGTGACTTATAGTTGCCAAGATGATTAATGAAATCAATAAACAATTCAGTAGTCATGCTACCTTTTTGTGCCATTCTGACAATAGAACCATCAGGTAAATTGTCGTTAAATTCCGGCCTTAATCTTTTACCTTTGAAAATAATCATAGGTGGAACTGAATTACCTGCAGCGTTGACACACATGGCAACAGTGACATTTTCCGCGTGCTCCTGTGCGATAAAATGGACTCTCTTGCTCCCCTTTTGAGCCAGAACCTGTTGTTGGTGGTGCAAGGTTAGTCGACAGCCCTTTTCATCAACATTGTATAAACGTTCGGGATGTGTAGGAATATCCAATTCATCATACAATTTTTTAATTGCCGCGAAATGTTGTTGCACAATGTGCTTATTCAATTTTTGGGCCCTTGCAGAGTTCATGAACTGTGCTTTACGCACAGAAATTTCAGAGTTTCGTTTCAAAAAATTATTCAGCCATTTTCTACCAGCAATACATCTGTTGTCATTAAAGGAATTTGGTATATTATGCGCCTTACAAAATAAATACGCTTGCTTTCTAACAATCTTGCGGGTCAACGGTACGCCTACTTGAGCCAGTCTTATTATTCTTCTTGCCAAATCTTTTTCTTGGTCATTAGTTAGTGTAGTTGGTCGTCCAGTCATCTTTTCCTCGCTGCCAGATTTTAGGTGATTTCTTAGCGTTCTCCTTGGGATACTAAAAGTAGCTGCTGCCTTTCGTTGTGACATACGACATTTTTTCACTGCTTCTATAGCTGATTTGAGCTGTTGCTCAGTCCATTCACAACGTCGCTTCTTATTGATTGAATCCATATCAAAAAATCTGAAAATAAATTACACATTAATTTTTAAGTTATGAAAAATTCCTTTTTTTATTATTTAGCATCACATGATAGTTGAAGATTATCAAAAAATATTACAATTTTAACTAAAGTACTTACCCAACACGCCTCAAAACTCCACCTCACTTTTAGTTTCAAAGCTAAAGCTGAATAAATTAGGTAGGTTAATCTATGTTTAAAGTAAGTTTCATGTATCTATTGCAATACTAGTCGTTTTATTAAAAAACAATAGAAAAATGACTTATTTTCCAAAGACATATTAAAATTGTATAGTCCCAATGAGGCCCGGGCCATCTTGGGTACCATTATGGTGGGCCTTTATAGGAACTTTACCCGATAATGAGAACTATTTCTTTCAAATGATAATTAACAATGAATATAAACAACACTTACCTTCTAAGGAGTGCCCATAAATCTAAGAAACTTTGTGTGTAAAAAAAAATCGAAAGCAGTTTGATTTTCTGAAAAAATACTAAATAGTTCGTGAACTTGAAGTTATAAAACTGTATGCCATCTGCAATGTCTCTGACAAACTGTCAAACACTACAAATATGGCGGTTCCCTTCCTTTGATTTGACCTTTCAGTTTTGTCTATGGTAATAACCAAACATGGGCGCGCAATTTAAACTCATTTGAACTTATAAAAGTATGAAATTTTCAAAGTGGGCCATCTTAGGAACAGGGCTTACTTAGGCGCAAGTACCTATTATAAAAAATTCTGGTTTATAAAAAAATCATACATTTGAACACAATAAATATATGTATGCTGCAGAAGGCAAAAGGCCATGGCTCGGCTAAATAATTGCCTAATTTAAGCAAATCACCGATTTTCAGTCATCACCTTTTTGAGTGAGTGGAACTTTACAGATTGAGCAGATAAAAGCCACTAATTCGAGAAAAAAAAGTAGTAAAAAGAGAAATGAGGCCATAAAAATCCAGAAAAGCACAGATCAATTATTTTGAAATGTCAATAAATAAATAAATAAATATTTGTTACACTTACACCAATTAGCCTAGCTTAAATTAAGCTCTGTAAGGCTTGTGCTATGGGATCTAGGGTAACGGATAGACATACATATATTATACATATATAAATAATTTTTTATTGAAATATATATCAACAACCATGACTAAGGTACAAATGCTCGCATTCATCACACAAACATCTGCCCCCACCGGGACTCGAACCCGGGACCTCAGAGATGGCGGCCTTGAAACCGGCTATGGAGGTCGTCAAATAAAGCGAGTACGAATACATCTTCAAAGTGTGTTCAATAAATATAATTATAGTAATATTAAGTATATATGAATACAAAGATATGATACTGCCACACATATAACTTAGGGATGTCTAATTTTTGTAAACTAAATAGTATTTTTAACATTCTTTTTAAAAGTAACCTTGGAATATTATATAATATTATTTATAATTAAATATCTGTGTTAGATTATGTTAGTTATATATTTTGCTTTCTTTCTGTACAAAGAAATCCACTCTTATCTAAACTCGCCCTTCGGTTTTCAATTCACAGGTGGTTCGTGATAACATATTACAATCCCGTAGTTCGTTTATGTCGCCTATACAAAGAAATATTCCAAAGTAATTATACTCCATAGGTTGGAAAATACACAGATGTACATTAATTATACATATAGCAGTACATATTTACTACCGCTATCTATACTTATAATAAATCTGTAGAGGGGTCAATTCTGTACATGAAATATATTTTCAAAACTAGCTGACCCGGCGAACTTCGTACCGCCTTAGCGTAGCTTTGATGCACTACTTTATTTTGTATAGTTGACCTAATGCTCTTTTAATATAGTCTATGGCTGTGAATGACGTTGACATTCGTATATTAAAAAAATTGACATTCGTAACGCGCGTTTTTAAAAAATATGCAAAATTAAATGTATACTTTTCAATATTTCTGAGAGATTTTCTTAATATTTTTTTCCGTAAGAACCATCCTTGGACTTCCACAAACATTTAAAAAAAAAGAATTATCGAAATCGGTTCAGCCGTTCACACGTGATGCCGTGACAACGCGAAACGGGTTTCATTTTTATATATATAGATGTAATAGACACCTTTGTAGGAAAAATAAAAGTTGTTTTAATAAAAACCATATATTCGTGTATAATAAAAAAGGATCCTCATAATATCAATATTTAACACAGATAATTTTATTGAAATATATATAACTAGCTTTTGCCGCGACTTCGTTCGCGTGGACTTCAGGTTCGTCCCGTCTAGTCTAGTAATAAGTAAGTTGTTTTGATCTATCTTGTAGGATTCAGTCAGCGTTTGCAATGTAAGCGCAAAAAATGTGTTTTTTTTACGACCTCACATTAGAACCTCAAAAATTGTAGCGTATGTGTTATTCTGATGTATAAGCTATATTGTGGTAAAGTTTCATTCAAATCCATACAGTAGTTTTTACGTGAAAGAGTAACAAACATTATAATTCGCAATATTATCATGCCTTGAGTTCATTAAAATGACGATAACTTTTTTTTTAATGAACCGATTTTGATGAAACAAAGTTTAGATATTATTCTGAGTTAAAACAAAGCAAATAGTGAAAGTTTCAAGCAAATCGGTTCAGTACTTTCGGAGATAAACGTGAACAAACATACAGACAGACAGACAGACAAAAAATTCCAAATTTTTTTTTTTGCTTTCTAATAATCTATTTAAGTGCCCCTCTATCCATTTCAGTCAAAAATACTAAATGTACAGACAAAATATTTTTACTGTCTTATTAAGTATATCTATACTAATATATAATCTATACTAATATATAAAGCTGAAGAGTTTGTTTTTTGTTTGTTTGAAGCGCGCTAATCTCCGAAACTACTGGTGCGATTTGAATAATTCTTTTTTTGTTGGATAGTCCATTTATCGAGGAAGGCTATAGGCTAAATAACATTACGCTATGACCAATAGGAGCAAAGACAGAGCGGTAAATGTGTAAAAAACGGGGAAAATTATTCATTTTTGAAGGCTTTCTTTGCGTGCGCTGCGAAAAACGGTTCAAGATACACAAAAAATATGTATGAAAGAATTATTCCTCTATACATGATCTAAAAAAAAGTCCGCGACGGCATATGTCTATCTTTTAAGGTTTAGTCACAATGACCGTTTTTATGGTACCAAATTTGGTCGAAATAATTTGTTAAAGTTGTATCAACATAATAATACTAAAAATTCTGCGGAAACTCGACCATTCCGAAAATCCCGCAAGAACGGGAACTATGTGGAAAAACAAAAAATCTGCCGGAAGTCACTATTCCACGCGACGAGTCGCGGGCAAAAGCTAGTGTATAGATAACTATCAGGGGGTGATTAGGGATCGATACTGACGCCAAAAATGCAATCAGTAAAATTTTTGTCTGTATGTTTTTTGTAAAAACAAAAACTACGGGACGGATTTTTACGAAACTTGGTATAAATCTTCTTCATACTCCTGGGCAGGTTATATATACTTTCCATTACACTACAATCAATAGGAGCAGAGTAATGAAGGGAAATTTTGGGAAAACTTGAGAAGCAACTCCATTTTTTTAGCTTCCGTCGCGTGTGTAGCCTTAATGGTTAAAGTTACATAAAAATCATGTATGACGGAAATATTCTACATAAAATTGTCTAAAAAACATCCCGCAACAGCATATGTCTATATTTTATGGTTGACTCACAATAACACGTGTAACTCCTGATAGCTTAGCAGTTCGGAGCATTCTGATTATATTTGTTTACTTTTACATTTATAATACTCTAACTCATCTCTAATTTTAAAAAGTTAACGTTATTACCTATTCAATAAAAAAAGAATCATAGAAATCGGTATAGAAACACGAAACTTATACATGAAATAAGCCACGGCGCCGTCGCAGGTGAATACTGAATCATGCTATAAGGATTATTTTTGTGTAACATATGTATTTTAATTCTGTCCAGGGGGTATTTACCCAACTACCTACTACTACTACTAGTTGATAAGTAAATATGCGGGTATGCGACCCCGGTCTCCCCAGCTACTGTTGGTATGTTCCACCTATCCACTCCGTTATCAACAGTATCCTATAGCACCTTATCCCACACAAAATCCCACAATTATTCCCTCGTTTATCCCAATCCTATATCCTTGTCCTTATAACAATAGCATTCCCAAGGAGGGTTGATGTCAGGCAGGCGGCCGATCAGAAAATTATTGCCAAACCCCAATACAACATGGAAAGTAATGACGACAAGATCAAGAATGAGTATATAAGAGGAAGTTTGAAAGTAGCGCCAGTGACTGAGAAGGTAAGGAGCAGTAGGTTAGCATGGTTTGGGCATGTAATGAGGAGGGATGAAAGCCATATAACAAGAAGAATGATGGATATGAATATAGATGGACCTAGGATGAGAGGTAGACCAAGAAAGCGATGGATTGAATGTGTGAATTCTGATATGAGAGTAAAGGAAGTCGATGTTGAGCTGACGAGTGACAGAGGAGAATGGAAGAAGAAAACATGTTGTGCCGACCCTACCTAAGGTGGGATAAGGGCAGGAAGAAGAAGAAGAAGAAGAACATATGTATGAAAGAATTATTCCTCTTAAAATGATCTAAAAAAATGTCCTCGACTGTATATATCTTTAAAGGTTAACTCACAAGAATCGTTTTTATGATAATCAAATTTGGATATGTAGCGTTGTCAAGATCGGGTAACAGCTGAGGTGGTTGTTTGCAAAAATAAATATGATGCTCAAAATCACTATTCCACGCGGACGAAGTCGCTGGCACAGCTAGTATAATAATAATAACAATAATTGTGTTTGCGAATGGCTTGATAGCGAAGAGTCTCAATCAATATCTTAAGAGGTTCTCGCTTAACGCATCAATTAAGGGCCGGATACAAAATGCAGTGATTCTCGATTAGGGATGCAACATCGTTCATAAAAAACATCGATACTGAAACAAAGATATTCTTTAAAGTGCTAAAACATCGATGTTGAAAACATCGATGTTTTAGGACGATACATCGATGTAATTTCGATGTTTTAGTTAATTACTAGCAGGGTCAGCAAATACAGCCTTGAAATACAGAGACAATGCTTTTTCTTATAAAAAATATTAATAACCTACTAAGATTCATTTTGGTAATTATGATTACTGACAATGTCAAACAATTAGTTACTTTAAATGATACATCTATAACATATTATAGGATATGAAAAGTAGTAGAACGACAAATTAAACAAATAATTATCAGAAAGACAATGATAATCAAATTTATTATGAATTAAACAAAAGTTATTTACTATTTTCATCTTTAATCAATGGCTAGAAATGGGCGTTTTCCCGAAAGACCTTAAAAAGGCAATAGTACTTCCGATACATAAGGGTGGTAACAGAGATTCTGTTGGTAATTATAGACCCATATGTATGTTGCCTTCACTGTCTAAGACTTTGGAAAGGCTGATTAATGATAGATTGGTAAAGTATCTCGATTCAAAGAAATTTATCTCATGTAATCAATTTGGTTTTCAAAAAGGAAAATCAACTGATGATGCATTACAAAGTTTAATTAGTTTTATTGTGGGCAATATGGATAAGGGAAAGAAATGTCTAGGGCTTTTTTTGGACCTAGCCAAAGCATTTGACACGGTCTCTGTTCCTATCCTTTTGGACAAGTTGAGTGGAGTGGGTGTCAGAGGAAATCAGCTACTTCTCTTTGAAAGTTACCTCTCTGATCGTTATCAGTGTGTCGGAATAGGAAATAAATATAGCACGGATTTGCCGGTTACACATGGAGTGCCTCAGGGTAGCATCCTTGGGCCGACACTATTTCTCATTTATATTAATGAGTTGTGTTCTACAAACATTGGATCGTGTAAACTGGTCTCATATGCTGATGATACTGCCTTGCTTTTTACAGGAGACAACTGGGCGGAAACTTTCAGTAACGCCCAAAAAGGGTTTAATACAGTATGCCAGTGGTTGGATGACCATATTCTTACACTCAACTCCGACAAAACAAAAATCTTACCTTTTTCAATCCGTGGGTCTGACCGGCCACCTAAGTTACTGAATATTATTTGTCATAGATGCTCTTCTCAGGGTGGTGGCGACACATGTTCATGTAACGCTTTGGAATGTTGCTTTGATTTGAAATATTTAGGTATAATATTAGACTCTAACTTAATTTTAAAATACATATTGCAAGTCTGAGTAACAGAATTCGCAAATTATAATTGTATTAAAAAACTACGGCATGTGCTGCCACCGGTGATGTTGAGATCAATGTATCTATCTTTATGCCAATCATTATTATCATATGGTATTATAGCATGGGGAGGTACTCATAAAACTACTCTCAAGACGTTGGAAGTCGCTCAACGAGCCATACTTAAAGTATCTACCTTTAATCCCAGATTTCTATAGGGTAGGTTAGTCGCGAATTACGGATCTGCGCGCGCCAGCGGGCCGTCGGTGCCGTACTCCCGCACCTTGAAGCTTGGCTCCACGGGAAGGAGGAGGTCACCTACCGATTGACTCAGATGCTTACCGGGCACGGCTGCTTCGGTGAGTATCTGTGTCGTATAGGACGGGAGGGATCGACACATTGTCACCACTGCGCATCCGACCTCGACTCGGCCCAGCACACGCTGGCGGAGTGCCCCGCGTGGGCCTCCGAGCGCCGAGTCTTGGTCGCAGAGATCGGGCGACATCTGTCTTCGCCGGCATTGATTGCGGCAATGCTGGCGGACGAGGGAAGTTGGAGAGCTGTGGCCTCCTTCTGTGAAGCAGTGATGCTCCACAAGGAGGCCGCCGAGCGACGGTAGTCGGTAGGTTTTTTTCCCTGAGGAAAATGCATTAAATTGCATACCCCGGCTGTGGCGAGCCGGCGGTTATGTGGGGCTCTCCTCCCCAGAAGGGGGAGGCCTACCCACTAAAAACCTCAGGGATGGCCTTCCTCAGGCATGTAGGGAGCCCCCGGGACCATCAAGCCACTTCCGGGAACCGCCAGCCTCCGCTCCCCCGCCGATACAGGGGAGCCCTCCTCGGGGCAGGCTCACTACCTCCCCCTGACCACGAGACCTACCGACTAAACTCAGCCTGTGCCTAAGTTCTAAGAACCATATAGGCAAATAGTGAGGGCGAGTTAGTTATACGTTATCTAGTAAAGTAAATAAACTAAAACAAATCAACAAACTTACTTTAATGTTATCTAGTTTAACTCTTTGTTCAATAAAATGTACATTATTGTTGCAAATAATGACAACATTTGTAAAAATATTCTTACAAATATGTTTTTAATTTCTATCTAGTGCGTACTGTTGTCTTATTCAGTAATCATAACATGAATCAACAGTTCTCATCCCACTCCAGAAGCACTCGGAACAACTCAAAAATTGCTTAACCAAATTAATCAATCTCCTTTTGTCCGAGTTCACAGGTCATGTGTCGCCAAGGCTTATTCCGATGTGTTTGATGGGAACGCGGTGCAATGGTTCTTATGAATGGGTCATTAAGAGGGATTAGTTCCATGCGGACGGTCATGTGTATGTACCCTAATTGGGACAGATCGTGTATAATATTAACTGATTTATTTAGATTAGGAGTAGTTATGAGAAATTTTGTTTTGAACAAGGTTGTAATTGGGGCCTTTACTGGGAAATTCCTCGCAAAAGTGTGTTATGTCACATGCTGGCAACATGCACTATGGTGTCTATGGAGGTTGTAGATTTGTGGCGAGTCGCACAGGAACTATATACTATAATATGTGATTGCAACCACTTACCAGTAGGGTTATTTTGAAACGTCGGAAACCCACTTTCCGTTCGGATTCGAAAACTTTCCGAAGGCGAGTTATTTTGAAATGTCGGCTCGACATTAGGATTCGAAACGAATAACATTAGCTTACGGAAACTATTCCGCGAGGTTTTTGCTGTCGGAAACTTTTGTCGAATCTCGAGTTTTGGCCAAAAGAGTGTATTTTCAACGCTTTTCAGCCTTTTGTAACACATTTAGAGGTAAGTTAATAAATTGAATCAGATAAAAAAAGATTTTGATTAAGGAATGATTGAAATGTGAATGTAAAATAGAATGTAATAAGTTTGTTTATTTTGTTCATGTAAATCTTATGTAAATATTAAATGCATGTTACTCTATGGTTGACTTTCCGAACGGAAAGTTTCCGTGGCCTTTCCGACGGTGTTTTAGAATAGCATTTTTCGAGTCGAACGGATTCGATTCGGATTGAATGTCATTCGGATTCGAAAAGTTTCCGACGTTTCAAAATCACCCAGCAGGTGGATATTTTGCTTGTTTGTTAAAAACGTCTATTAAAAAAAAGAGTAAAGCAATTCTCCGCTAATATTTCAATCTCTACTCCGCTTATATTATAACGCGAAAGTTTGCAAGTTTGCAAGTATTTGTTAACATTTCACTTAAAAACTACTAAATGGATTTTAATGAAATATTATGATAAAGTATCCATATATCCATCCAGTGGCGGCGTAAGACCTAAACTTAATGTGGGCATAGTACATTTTGCGAGGCCCTCTGTTGGTGAAAGAAGGGAATATAAAATAAGATTTTCTATACTTTTTCAAATATATTTTCGGCTGTGAGGCGCGGAGCCTTTTGCACCGCGAGGCCGTGGGCGGTGGCCCACACCGCCCACGCCTTACGCCGCCTCTGTATACTTACATCAACATAACGCAATTACAATGCATAATTACAATTTATAAGGATATTACAAAGTTAAAGATATAAGAATGTTCACTTTGTTTATTTGGTAACTTCAATATTTCGTATAGTTTCTTTACATATGATGTAATCTGTATATATAATTTAATGTAATCTGTATTTGTAATGTAATTTAATATAGTGTAAAAATATGACGTATGCAACTTTTTCACCTCTTAATTTTCGAATATGGTAGAGGAATATATTTTTCTCTAGTTTATTTGAGAGGATCTTTATTATGCTTGGGTATAGTATTTATATTTGTTCTTAGTTGACTAGATTTTGAACTATGCTCTAATTTCAATAAGTATGTATATATATGTTGTAAAGAAATTTTGGAGGAAGAGAACCTTATTGGAGTGTTTCTATTTTGTGAAAGAATTCCAGATGCTTTCAAAACATATTGTTGAAACACAAAACTACATTAGAAGACACCGAGGTCTCTTGTAATCAAAACGTTAGCTAAAAACATATATTAAACCGTATTACGAACATATCGGGACTATTTTCTGTATTTATAAAGAAAATAATTTAAACACAATGTATATCGCATCATTAAAATAAGGGTTAGTATATACTGCCATAGTTATTTATTATTAATAGTCGATTTTTTATAGTTCATTATCTTCCCTCAAATTTAGCGAAAGGGTATATATTTTATTTATTCTTTGGTTACATAGGTTTTTCGTATTCTACAATTAACGCTGATTACTGCTACACCAGTTTCGACCATTTTACGTAATGGAGAATACAAGAAACAATTTCAACATCAAATAATAGAGACATAAATAAGTGATTTATGTAATATTTTTCAACCTTTCATAGTTTTTTTTTTTATTAAAATTGGTATTGCTTAGAAATAGTTTTATTTGGAGAAGATCGGTGGAAAGCGCTGAATGATAGCAGCACAGAACCGAGCAGTGTGGAGATCCTTGGGACAGGTCTATGTCCAGCAGTGAGTGTGTCTCGCGTGAAGTAATGATGCTGATGATCAGAACCGAGTAATACTAATATTTTTAGTAATAACACATGTTTTGTGCTGTATCTATGTCTTTATCTAAGTACAAGAAACATTTCTTCATGAATATTCGTCAAACCAAAAATATTAATAACTAGCTTCCGCCCGCGGCTTTGTCCGCGGGAAATTAGTTTTTGTCAATCCTGGTCCCTTATGTCTAAGAGACTCTTACAGGGGCCAGCCTCACGTTGACCAAGATTCATGGTCTTATCTTCAATTCAACTTCTATTTCAGCCCCACACTGGTGAAAATTTCAAAATGCTAGAACAAACAATTTTTTGTTTCTTATGCCGTGATATTTGACGAACTTGCATACTAACTTTCAACCCTTATTTCACCCCCTAGCTTTCAACCTCGTTTGTTCGATCTTTGTTCGAAATAAAAGTAACCTATGTTCTGTCTCAGGGTCGAAAAATTGTACCAAATTTCATCAAAATCGGTTGCAAGGTTTAAGCGGGAAAGCGTAACAGACAGACAGACAGAGTTACTTTCGCATTTATAATATTAGTTGGGATTCACAGATATTTTTTTTATGATCTTAATAAAACACTACTTTTCACTAGTTTCACTACTATATAATGTTTTATATTTATTATTAGTTTCACTACTATATAATATTTTATATAGCTACTACTATATAACTAGTGAAAAGTAGTGTTTTATTAAGATCATAATATGGAGTTCCATCAAGAAGTTACAGCACAAAGCATTAACTATTTTTTTTTAATATTAAAATATTTTCATTTTGTTGCTTCAAATTATAATTTTGAAGTAGGTTGTATGCTAACACACCTTGAATTGGGCACGTGATAAAGAAATTGCTTTTTTTTCTATAATTATTTTGCCTTTATCGTATTTGTAGCTGTGTGATAATTGATATATGCAATACTTGTTTGTTTTTTCTTCGCAATTGTGTAGAAATATTTGCTGTGAGATCTGCTTATTATTGACACATGGTTGAATTATACCCGCCCCTACGGTTCGGACTGCAACCAGAAGCTACGTCTGCAATGAGGAACTTAGCTCACTTGTATTATAATGTATTATTATAGTCCATCCAAATAATAAAATATATTTTTGTCATATTGAATGTAAGAATGCTGAAAATATAGTATTTTGAGATAAAGTCAATAGTTAAACTACATCTTTCTATCGTTCTCAATACGTAAACGAAAATCGTAGTATATTTCAGTGCATAATATGTAGCCAATGCCTAATAATTCACCATTTTCATATCTTGTTCAAAACTAGACATTTAACTACGACTGGTAAATAACGAAGTACCCTCGAATTAGATCTAATTAGCGGCTATCAACTTGTTAATGACTAAATGGAGTAGTATTTACAAATTATATGGAGTTTGTATCGTATAATAATATGTCACTCTGTTGTCTACAATGGCTTATTTAAGTTGACCTCTCGAACAGTTTTACAATGTCGCATTCAGAGTTCATCTATTTTGGATAAATGAAACCAGTAACTGAAACTAAGTAAGACCTCTGTTTACTTGATCGTACCAAACTGTGATAGGTCACTTTGACTAGTTGTATTATAGCCAGTAGCAAGACCCCCAAACACGTAATGCTTTGTATAAAAGTGTAGTTTATTGAAACTGGTTTATTAAATGCCAGTGGGGACGGACCAATCGTTGCAGGGGACAATAATTCTAAATTTGAATAGGCCAATTAGAAATCGTAATTGTCAATGTACTATAGTTTTCAATTGAAATGATTAGAGCATTTGTGTCCTTAATGATATGGGTGCCAGCGATTTTGTTATTCAGGTATTTATCGTATTTAAAATACATGCTCTCCTTATTATTACATACGAGTACGTGAATGTTATAACAGTACAGAGGTAGCATCGGTAATGGAGCATAATTATGTAAAATAAAGTCTATTATAGTCGGTGGTTACGACTAAAAAGGATTTCTTTCACTAATTGAAACTTGGAATAAAATTAATAAGCCCAATACTTACTAATAAGGATCCTCAAATGTTTCCAATAGATAAAGTGGGCTGTATTTCGAAATGGGGACATTTAGGTAAAAGGAAAACTTATTGTCATTATCATTTGTGTCTGTGCACTTTGTGGCCGGTGCAAGAGTGACTATTATAGCTTAAAGCTTAAACTTTTAAGCTTTTTTTTATTGCCTTACGTGGCAGACGAGCAAGCGGCACATCTGATCTTAAGCGTTAACCGCAGCTCATGGACTTAAGCAATCCCAGGGGTGGACACAGCTAAGCCGCTGCCTACCGTGATACTCGTAAGATTACTCTCTTTAAGCCTCGTTTGAAGAGGGACATGTCATAGCGCAGGGCAAACACCGCAACAGGAAGATCATTCCACAGCTTACATGTCTGTGGAAGAAATGATCGCTGGAAACGCACCGTACTAGACGGGAACGGATCCAGGTAGAAAGGGTGAAGTCTATTGCGGCGTCGAAAAACTTTTAAGCCTCACTCCGACCTAGACAAATCTATTGTGACTCGGTAGAAAGGGTGAAGTCTATTGCGGCGTCGAAAAACTTTTAAGCCTCACTCCGACCTAGACAGATCTATTGTGACTCAGCTCTGTCCTTACTTTTACTCGGGGCATCTGTTCTTAATTACTAATAGAAATAGCTATGCAATCAAATGTTCTTATTCTTATAAATATCTTCCGTAACGCCTAATTCCTTCATGAATTGGAGGATTTTCTGTCCTTTTAGGAGTGTAATGTCAATAGCGTTCATGATATGGTTGCGTTGACGAGGATTGTCGGTATGTCAACCCTCTTCAGTCGCATAAAAGGTGTTTCATGTTCTGTTATGCATTTTCCATTCAAGCCGCAGGGCTCTTATTGCCAAGGCTAGGCTGCGTTTAGTCGGTAGGTCACGAGACTCTGGCCGCGTGGAGTCCAACATAATCTCCGTGACACTTGCCGTTGCTATCCTATCCTGGGTATATTTCGTGCTCCATATTGAGGATTCTCAGCCTCTCTCTACTGAGGCAAAAAAAAAAAGAAAAAACATTTTCATGCAAAATCTGTCTGAATCTTTAACTTCCATTTTCTATAGATGCCTGTACAGCCCATAGCGAGTCGTGACGGATGTCGTAAGTGTGCTTATACTTGACCTCAGATTTATTGTGCCAGTAGTGAAATTGGCTGAATAACCCTTTATTGGGTAAGGTTTTCGAGTGTTATTGCCTCGGTGCTTTCCCTCAAACGAGTATGATTTCTTAAAGAATTGCTCATTCAAGTGTTTCTATGCCTGGTTATAATAACAATAAAATATTGTTGGTCGTTAGGGTTCAGAAAAAAAAGAAAGAAGAAAGAAAGGAAAGAAGGTAACTATTTAAAAGAAAAGTATAATAGCTAATGCACAGAAAATAAAAAAATAAAAACGGAAAACGTAGCCCCCGAAGTCTCTGACAATGCTTTTTTATACTAAAACATAAAATGGTTTTAAGTGTTCTTAATTTTGATCGATAAATTCCCGGATAATGAGTTCGACATTACAAACATTTTCGATAAATATGCAATGAGGTCATTACAAAACAATCAAAAATTTGAGTCTTTTAAAGTTTTTAATAATAATATTTCAGGATAATAATTGGATTTTGCTGTGATAATATTATGCATTTATCCATCTGGTTGTATCTTATCATTAAAATATTGAAAGGGACACAAATATAATATTAGGACGGACCACGTGGCGCCATTGCTGTATCTAGGTATGTCATTAGAGCCCGCGCAGGACCGTCGGAAAACCGATTAATGTCACTTTTTTCGCCGGTTTTTTCAGAGGAATGACACTAGCCGGTCGATTGGCGCCCCAGAAATTACACGGCACGTATATAATTTGGACGTATAACAATTCGTGGTGCGTTTTTGTTTGTTTGACGTAATCGCCGCATCTTTCCGGTTTTTTTGATGTTTGTCGATTCGGCGCTCCTTTGTTTTTTCGGGTCGCGTGTCGGGTTTTCGGTTTTCTGATGGCTGCGGAAAAGGTTGGTTCTTTAATTTGCAAATGTAATTATCAAAGGTATTGTTATAAAATATCGATAGATGTTTGCTATAACACAAATAGTTCACTGCAAGATTTGAAATAGTTTCATACTTTCAGACCTTCTCAATTGGTTTTTGATAGTGGTAGCCTCCCTTTGACTGATTTTACTATATTCACTGGTAAAATGTTGTGGCTTCACATGAATGTATATTATACTCACATATATACACATGTATACACATATATGATATTCTCAGTGTGCGACATGAATAGGAAGTAAATATAAACTAATAATATATGTACTTATGTACAGGTAAACAACATGAAGTAGTCATAATACATTATTATGCGACATTAAATGTGTAACTGGAAAATATCTTCTGAAATCAAAAAACCATAATTTTCTCGAGCGCTATCGCGCGCTGTCTGTGAGACGTGTTGTACGGTCGCGCACAAAACTGTAACATTGGTAAATAAATGTTTACGCTGTGGTCTGTGGCATTCTAATCGCGAGTTCGATCGGGTTAGGGCTAGAGTTCGATCGGTTTAGTTATTTACAATTTATACGTACATTTAACTGAAAACATCGTGAGGCAATCTGCGCAATACACAATTGTCTGAATACATCATAACAACAGTTTGCCAAGAATTAATTAATTATATTGAAGAATGCAATTTTGGTACTTGCTTGTTAGTTAGCTAAGCTACAGTTTTGCTTATTCTACATTTGCTACGATAAGTAGCCTTTTATAATTCTACCAAGAACAAACTTATCAAGAAGGATTTATTATATTAATTCAAGATATATGAAAAGTCGCCAAACTCGTACTAAACAAGCCAATCGAACCTAATTGATGATGATTAAAGAATGAATCAATGAGCGATTCAATACTGATCTAAAGTTCGGCACAGAGGAAGATAATTTCTCCAAATTTTTCCATATTTTCTTATTTCTTTCCTGAACTACTACAATAATTTTATAATACAAAAATTAACTTTATGAGGCATAGCTGTGGAATTTTAACAAAACTAACGCACATTAATTAATTTTTATATGTACTAAATTTCCACTTGTGGCTTTGTTTGCATCATGTTGGATTTTCGGAAAGATATATTACCGATTTACACCAAAACCAGTGCAGCTGTATTTATCCGATTTTCCCGTTGTAAAAATTTATCTATGTACTTCGGGTCTCAAACTAAGGATATTGTTTGAATTTTCATCAAAAACTGTTAAGTAATCTGTGAGCCTCTTTAAACAAATAAACTTTTATCCTCTATGTTTACCCTTCCGAGTGAATTTTTTTTATAAATATTGAATGTCATATTTATTTATAGCTAATGAAACGTCTAAAAAATAAGTTTCAAACTGCTAGCAATTTTACATTTAAAAAATGACATACTTTCCATACAACTTACTATTATATAAACACATATTAAAATACTACTTAGAGCCCTTTATTTCATTAAAAAGCCTGTGTACTTTCACAGGCACTATAGTGCACGTTAACCAAATTCCATAAAAATCGGTTCAATAATTTGGTGTGAAATCGCGACAAACAGACAGACAGAGTTACTTTCGCATTTATAATATAGTAGCTAGTAGGCATAAGGATATAAACTTAAGCCCAAACATATCCGATAACGCTTATATTTACGCTTATATTATATAGTTTTTGTACTAATACCTAAGCATATATTCCCGCGACAGTACCGCAAGTGTCACTGGCCACAAATTGCTTAGCAGACCGCAATGATCATTGAACTAGACCGACAGATGGACGCACAAAATTACATGTTTTATTATTATTCAGCCTTCGCGAGGGGGACGGGTAGAAACAAGTCTATTAGGACTGACAGAGATGAAAGATATTGAATGTTATCTGTACGGGTATAGATTTATTTTTATGTATGTATGTGTTTTTGGGTAAGCTATATAAACACACTTTGTGGTTATAGGAATTCATTTCAGGGTTGTTGTTTAATGATATTCGTTTCTCTAATCTTACTCGTAATAGATAATAACTAAGATAGTAATGGATCTGGATAATTAACAAAGCGATTTTTGACAAAAGTTTGTGTCCATTTTGTTTTTCGTAGGCGTTTTAATTAAATATAAATCAAAATTAAAATAATTCTTATTCAACATAGACCTTTACAGATATTTTTAATAAAACTAGCTGTGCCCGCGACTTCGTCCGCGTGGAATTGTAATATTAGGTAGCATTTTTAATGACTGTTATAAACGTAAGAGTAGACAAATGTAAAGAGACAGCTTCGAACTGCTAAGCTATTAGGAGTTACACGTGTTATTGTGAGTCAACCATAAAAGATGGACATATGCTGTCATAGGATATTTTATATATAATTTTAAGGAAAACATTTTCGTCATACATGGTTCTGTGTAGCTTTAATCATTAAGGGTGCACACGCGACGGATGCTTAAAAAATGGAGTAATTTCTCCCGTTTTCCCAATATTTCCCTTCACTGCTGTGCTCCGTTGTTTGCAGCGTGATAAAAAAGTATACTATAACCAGCTCAGGAGTATGAAAAATAATTGTATCACGTTTAGTTAAAATCTGTCGAGCAGTTTTTGTTTCTATAATGGTTATACAGACAGACAAAATTTTACCAATTGCATTTTTGGCATCAGTATCGATCCCTAATCACCCCCTGATAGTTATTTTGGAAATATATTTCATGTACAGAATTGACTTTTACAATTTTCTGATCCGTTTCACGTGTCGCCGGTTTTTTGTTTTTGTTGTTGTGATTTTGAATTTTGCTGCGTGAAACGGAATTTAATTAAAAGTTTGTTTTTAATGACAGCACTGAATTTCAAAGATTCAAAAATCTAAAAAATTGTAAGCAGTAGAAAATATTTCGCGCACGATTTGCATTCGTATTCGAATTCCAAATTCACGTCTAGTGCTTCAAAAATACGTCTCCAGGAAATTCGAACAGCCTTCTCCAGAAGAATAGGCAAAAATCTCTAAAGGATTTTTCTGTTCTCTTTTCAATACCTTAATACAATAAGTGTATTTATATCAACATGAGATATAGTTTATTAAAGCATTTATATAGTTGTCACAGAATTATATATACGAGTATATCAGTTGTAATAAGCTTAATTGATAAGATATACTCACCGCCGTCTTAAACTAAGCTGGGGCCGTTGGGCACACAAGAATAGGAGGCCCTTTTGGAAAGTAAAAAACGAGAATCTCGCTAAATAAGCAATTCAGTTGTTGGAATCGCGAACTACAAATCTATAGGCGTCTCTCGGCCTCAGCTTCCAGATAGAAATGAGCCTTCGTGGACCGTCTGTTTTCGTTATTATAAGGGCGTAGTATATGCCAAGTAAATACCTTCTTATATAAAGTATCTAATTTGCGAAAAAAGTAGTGTCTAATGTATCCGACAAAAAATGTGTGAGAGAAATTGTAGATATGTCGGGGGCCCCCTGAGAATGAGGGCCCTGGGCACGGGCCCCATGGACGGCATTGGATATACTCCTATATCGGTACAAGAACAATAAAATTATTTAATACAGAATCATAAATGTGAAATAACAACAAATATATCTGATATTCACATGTCCGGTACAAAAATAATTCTGTCTTAAATAATTTATTTAAGACAGAATAATTAAATTATATAAAAAAATCCAAGCATTTTTATCATTCAAGAAATTATTTATCTTGTTTCCCTTTTTCATTAGAGTATTATTCAAATGTACTTTAAAAAATATAATAAGGCAAAGCAGTAAAACTGAAGTAAAACGGAAGCGTGTTGTAAAAAGTTAGACATTTCCCTATGATCGAAGTTATAGGTTTAAATTTAAGTAGTCTTAAGTTGAAAATTTTTATTAAATGCATTATTTGTCTAATAAGTAATGAATACTTGTTAGAAATATGATACCTGAGAAGTATTATTCAAATGAATGGAAATTGTAAATATAAGCTATTCGCTGGTGCATATTTTTATTGTAATTTGTAAATACTCGTAAGTATTAATTAATTTCCCAATCCAAACCCAAATCCCATACAAACTTTCAACCTCTACTTCAACCTCTTCATCCCTTTTTTATATATCAAAGTAACAGTAGTAATAAAAATAGCTTATGTTCTGTCTCAAGGTCTAAAGATTGTCTGTACCAAATTTCATCAAAATCGATTGCGAGGTTTAAGCGAGAAAGCGTAACAGACAGACAGACAGAGTTACTTTCGCATTTATAATATTAAATTGTTACTTCTACGATATTTCTCAACTAAAGAGACTACTCTTGTAACTTATTTTTTATTTATTGAAACTTTTTGCACAACATTCACAAGAAAAGTGTAAAAATGGCGAACTAAATGCCAAAGGCATTCTCTACCAGTCAACCTGCAAAATGTGTTAACAACTGTAAACGTGCGATTTCCACAAAATAAATACAATATAATACTTACACTAACACTTCTAAATTTTAATATACCTAAATACTTTAAATTATAGGACCACATCACACATGTACATATATATACATATATGTATATATATATACATATATATATACATAGGGTATATATACATGACCATATGGTTATATGTATATAACCATAATGTAGATTTAATCCACTTTAATTAAAAAGGTTCAATATATCATCACAGACCATATACGTCCCCATGTAGGGGCGCGAGCCTACTCTTACTATATTAGGGTTGACTACATCTTTGAATTTCACAGGTGTATGGAGGTCGCCTCGCAAAGTTTTCCTTCACTTGTTTTATGACATCTTGGAAAATATTCGTATGAATTTGTATAAAACTCGAGATAGCAGACATAAATAGTACAATGATCATGGCTGCCTTACTCCATGACTTTTGTCAAAGTTGAGAAAAGATGTCAGTTGGCAAACTGGGACAAAATACCAGCAGCACCAGTGACATTTGCAAACAGCTCGATAACAATAACCGAAGGAACTATTGCAGGAAGGTTTTCATTTTAATTTCAATAAAAACTACAGCAGATGGCGTAATTAATGGTGGCAACAGGAAGCCTGGTAAAGAAGCGGCGTTGAAACAATGGCTGTAACGAATGTGACTGGGGGCTGCCACAATAGAGCGCGTAGGGTTGCCAAATGATAGAAAAAACTGTCGAATAAATTATTGTGAATGTACTATTTGAGTTACTTATATATTATGTTGTAAGCTATATTTATATGTTTTTATATTTATTCCATGTCACACTTGTTATTTTTATCGTTTTTATCAGACTCAGATTTTCGCCTTATTTGTGCATTTTCTGACGCATATATCGAATTAACTTCAATCTTTTGCGAACTAAAATATTGTTCTGGCAATTGCGATCCATTAGTGCTCAATTGATGATTGAATTGATGCTCAAAATCACAACACATTAACAGATTAATATGTAACTGAATCATTTATAATAGACTAGCTTTCTGCCCGCGGCTTCGCCTGCGTGGATTTCGGGATTGGGTCTATAGAGGGTTAAGGGTCAAAGCTTTCGCCCAAGGCTACATATGCGCGGAAGTCGGTTTATGGCGCGAAGGTTTTATTACGCTTCCCGTGGGACTATCCGTTTTTTCGAGATAAAAAATACCGCAAAACCTTGCTCAAGAATCACTCTATTTATTAATGAAAACTGCATGAAAATCTGTGCAGTAGGTTTTGAGCGAAGACTTTATTGCGCATCCTGTGGGATCTGACGATTTTCCGGGATAAAAAGTAGTCTATGTTACTCGGGGATAATGTAGCTTTCCATAGGTGAAAGAATTTTTGAAATCAGTCCAGTAGTTTCGGAGCCTATTCATTACAAACAAACAAACAAACAAATCTTTCCTCTTTATAATATTAGTATAGATATCACTTTAAAAAGCAGATGAATTTTACAATATTGTGACGTTACAATGCAGTGTGATTTAGTATGGAGTGATTTTGAGCGGTCAACACCGCATACATGTTGCTGTATCTTAAAAAATAACGATCGCAGTTGCATTGTTACTTATACTCGTACAACATTTCTCCGTTAATAGTGTATTCTAAATTTGATTTTTAGACCTATTTGGTCTAATGGTATAATGTTTTTTGATTTTAGATTATTCATTTGTGAAACATAAATGGAGTGAATGTGTACGTGAGGATTTTATATAATACCTGCTCTCTACTTGCTATTTGATAAAAACTGATGCAGTGTATGTGTTTCATACACCGGTACAAACAGGATTATGTGTATTTGTATTATTGTGGTTTGTCGTCAGAGCTATTATTGACTATTTAGACAGCATTAGGTAATAGTGTACAGCATTAATAACTCTTAGAGTAATGTAGGATCAAATTTACAAATAAACAAATCTGTTACATATGAAAGTATTACATGATATGTGATTTCAACGTGACAAAAAGTAAAATAGTAACTTTATTCATATCGTTTGTATTGATGTTTGTCTGTGGTTATGTTCATCTCGGCAATAGCTGTAGAAATCAACAAGTAAGTATATAATTTATTCAGGATACGAAAAATAAAGCAAGTGAAAGCGCGGTGGTATAAAGCTGGCAACCCTAGCAGCCGCAGTAAGCACTCGAGCGCCTAACTCAAGGGCCGTAGCTGTAGAAGAGTCCTCCAAACAGTTTCGAGCACGACTCTACTTTTAATGCAATTCTTTGCGAGCAAAACTTTGGACATTCTATTGGGATTATGTTCTGTGAATTGATGAAAAAAAATCTGTGGGGTTTCGAGCGAATGTAACACTTGGTCGGACACTCTTGTTGATGGGTACCCACTCTTGTTGGTAGGATCTGGGGTAACGGATAGACATACATATATTATACATATATAACTATTTTTCATAGAAATTTGTTGTTATAAGGTACCGCTGTTAATACTAAAAGCTTCTTGTCAATACCGGGATCCCGGTATCGGAAGCACTGTTCCGAACCAAAGAGGTACTAACATAGAAAATTTGTTGGTCACGGTTCGCATCGAATAAAAACTCGATCAAGCGACTCGTTCGACAGTCAAGGGATAGTTGAGGTTAAGGATTTCCGTCTAATAGAGCAACCAGTGCAAGTGCACTAGAATTAAAAAAATAAAGAAATACAAATTAAAGAAAATGACATATTTTTATTTATATATATACATATGTATATAGATATAAGTTTTTGTGGTATAAAATGCAACTGGCCAAACGTGTTATAACATTATTAGATTAGATTATTATTTTATTAGTTTTTTTTATCTTACCTTTTCCACTGATATAAATTTTTTATTTAGAGATTTAGATTTAGATTTTGAGTAGTTCAATGGCGTCATTTATGGCAAAAATCCAGTCTTTTACTAAACGACGTCTACGCTAGAAATAGGAACAAAATAGACAGAATAACCAGCCATTACGGAATCAATGACTCTTCTAACCTTTTCTTGTGCTCTTTAACAAATCGTTAAGTTTGAAAGTAGGCAAGAGCATTAAATATTTCATGACTTTTCCTACTTTGTTCATTACGTTGGCTGTTACTATGTAACCACTATTACGTTAGCAGCTAGGGCTATTTCAGCGAAACACTCCCACTGTTAGGTTGCTGTCGTGTGTACTAGCGACAAAGTGTTTTAAAAAGCTTTTACGATTACTCAGCCCGTTGTCACGGAATAATCAATCGGTAGTCTTGTTTTAAGGTAACGACACGATTCTGTAACAATGCCATACGACCTCCATTTTTAACAGTTCTTGACAAAAATAGTAGATTGTTAACCGAGGGTGGAAAGAATCAATTCCCGAGGTATTTAGACTATAGTCCGAGAAGGAATTGATTCATTACTATATATGAAGAAAATAAAACATTGGTTGTTTATTTAATCTATTTATTGATAATATTATATGATAATATCAGTAGACCATCAGTAGGCAGAACACAATTTGCCTCGTCTTGAATTGAATCTGGTGTCAATATTTCGGAATCGCTTGAACTCATTTTTAAAATTAAAATCTTAACTAGTATAAGAGATTATTTGAATTTTTTCAAATTCCGTCACAGATATATATAATAAATTCACATCCCGCCAATTTATGTCGACTGTTTAAATTTTAAATATGGAACTCACCGCGTGTTTGTTGCGGCTTATTCCGCTGGAAGTAGTTTGCGCTAAGTTCACACTGGCTGTTTAGAAACTCACATGGCCGCAGCATTTTTTTTTATAGTTCACAGCTGACAGTTCGTAGCTGAGATTCGTAGTTCTATTTTTAAATTTCATTCCGGCCATTGGGTGGGAAGTAAATTGTATGAGTTTTTCCCTCCCTATGTCGGGAAGCAGCATTTTCCACCCAATAATCAGATCAAAACAACATAACTTTCCGAGTATGAGAAATGAAAAATAGTATATTTCATTACTAGTACGGAATGGCTGTCATTGCAAAGAATTCCGACAAATGTCTACCCGAGCTGAAGGCGAGGGTTGACAGTCGGAACAGTTGCGAACAAATACAGTTGCGAAAAAATGAAGCAATTTAATCTAATTATAAAAACACAATACCTAAACTCAATTAACTAATCATTTATTTCTTCTAAAAGTTATAATTCACATATACATTGAAATTGGTACAGTTTTTTATACTAACTGGGGAGTCTTAGGTTGCATATTTACTGTTTGAGACAAACTATTATTAATTTAGTACGATTGTTCATGTATATTTGTCATACAATGGCATTTGCTAGTTGATGGAATTGGATCTGATGAATTATCATTATCAACGAAGGTACTCGTAGATGGACGAACATTCTCTTCAGTATGTGAAGCAGACGGACTGGACCTTAATTAATGGATTGTGTGATCTTTTTCCCAGTTTCTAGTTTGTTGTTTAATGAATCACCAATATAGTTTTCTGCAACTTTGTCCGATTTCCAACCACTTAGTCGTTTCAAGGACGTCAAATTGGCTCCTGAATCTGCCAATAATGTTGCAGAGGTCCTTCTGAAGCTATGCCTAGTGTAACACTCAGCATCCGGCAGACCAAGAAACGTAGCTATTTCTTCATGGTTGTTTTTTTTAATAGAAATTATTTTGACCGTTGGGAAAGAAAACGCACGAGTTCGGGAAAGGCAAAAAAAAAAGCACGAGTGTGAAATAGTCCAGATCCCGAACGCTACACATCCCTGCAATACGCCACTTTTTGAGCAACTGTATTAAAAAAGATTTTCCTAGTGTGATCACGCATTAAGAAGCTCTTTTTATTCTCTGGATATACAATCGGATGGGCTTTGGTTTTTCTGAATTTTGTACGTAATTGATCGAAAATTTCTGACTTTTTTTTCTGTTGTTGTTTGGAGTGATTAGAAAGAATAGCGTGAGGAATGAATATATCTGGGGAACTCTGAAAGTAGCCCCTATTGTTAAAAAATTGTGAGAAAAGACTTATTAGAAAAGTTATGGAAATCAAAGTGGATGGTCGTATAAGGAGAGGAAGACCGTATAAAAAATGGATGGACTGTGTAAATGATGAAATATTGAAGAACAGAGTGAGTATCGAAATATCGAGTGGTAGAGGAGAGCGAAAGGATTGGGAACAGTGCAAGAGAAAGGAAAAGAGAAACAATCGATATAAATTAAATTCTTACCACACACAAATAACAATAAATATAGACATAGCAATTGTCTACATAGCATCCGTCCCCTCCGAGTAGTACGAACGTACCCAGACTATGTTAAGGCAGTTAAGCCTTAGTCAACCGCGCTGGCCCTGGCTGGCTGGATGGGGATTGCGACAAACACTTTTAAAGTTCTTCGAAATACCGATGGAGAATAATATAAATATATATATATATTATATATATATATATATATATATATATATACTTACTATAATATTATAAATCGGAAAGTGAGTTTGTTCCGCTTTCATTGCCGTAACTACTGAACCGGTCGCTTTGAAATTTTAAAGACGTAAAGATAAAAGTCCGGATTAAAAAGTCCGGAAAAATCGACAGATCCCACGGGATGCGTAATAAAGGTTTTCATCAATAGATAGAGTGATTCTTGAGCAAGGTTTTGTGGTATTTTTATCTCGGAAAAACGGACAGTCCCACGGGAAGCGCGATAAAACCTTCGCGCCATAAACCGACTTCCGCTCATATGTAGCCGTGGGTAAAAGCTATGACCCTTAACCCTCTATAGACCTAATCCCGGAATCTACGCGGGCGAAGCCGCGGGCAAACAGCTAGTATATATATATATATCTCGAACTGGCCTCCTGATATGTATTTATTTGCAATAGTATTGTCTTCCTATTTATCTACTGATTTATCAAATAATCTGTCTTCTTACTGTCTCGAAATTATTTCATTTATTTCTATTCTCTTCTTCATTTCTATTTCCACAAACATGGAAGAGAACCAAATACAACCAATCACTGTTATAAAGAACCTTTTATGTGAAAAAGAGTTTTTGTTTTTGTGAATGTTAAAAGGTTGTATGTAGAGCTTATTGAAATAAAATTCATTTTTTCTGTTCAATAATGTATAATACAGAAGTGCTTATGCTTTTTGGAATAATAGGCGCTAAGCGCAAAAATATCTGGCGCTGAAATCGGTAGGTTGCCTTAGATATTTATCTTTAGATATAAAACAGCAAAATTTTCCATCGGACGCTGTGAAATATCAAAAATGTTTACTCTTATGTTTTTTGAGTTTATTGAAGAGTAAAAAAAAGTCATTACAACTTTTCAATGACGTAGAAATCGCTACAAAAGTTCACTTTCTTCTAAGAGTAAATGGGCTTTTATTTAATGACATACTTCGTAATTTTTGAGACAAAATTGACCATGCTTGTATGAAAATACAACATTTTCCATTTTTTTGCTGCTGAGGTTACAAATAGACATAACTTGAAACTGTAGTAAAAAAAAAACAAATTAGATTTAAGTTCACCACATTTTCACTTTCGCCCTATCCCTCCCTCACACAGAGCTACGCCCAACGACGGTCGCTATGGCAACGCAGCCCTAAGGGTGGGGGATGGTCGGCATGCCCTCAATGAAAACTCGGAATAGATGTAACGTGTGCATTTAGAACTAGCGCTATTTAATTCGTGTTGACAAGCAATAAGAGATGGTTGACAATATCATCCGGAAACTTACATATAGTATTGCCAGTGCTTTTCGAAGCAGATATATACGAGTATATACATATATGTTTCAAGTTAAGCAATTTTATCATCAGTAAACATTAATATCAAACCTAGGGCGCGTAACGGTTTTGCAAATGTTTTCTCACTGCAAGTGTTCAAAACTAATAGTCAATACAATGATGCCTCAAAGACTCATCACGAGACAATAGATATATTTGGACAGTCTTACAAAATTTAAAAAGATCGTGATGAACATATTATTTCATACGTAACTAATATACTGCACGTTTATTTCTCTCATTACTAAATTTAAGTTTTATATTGCCATGAGTGCTCTAGTTATGTGTATGTTAACACAAATACCTGGGAATATAATCTGGCCTGCTATATTATATAAGAAAAATGTATCATTAATCGATTATATTCTGTTTTGCGTGTCAAATAAATCAAGTCATTCAATATTTTAATAAGACCCATAAATAAATGTGAATATTTATATAAACTCTTTATTGAAATCAAACAACATTACAATAAAAATATTAAGAGGTACAAATTTAAATGGTCCAAAGGCGGACTTATCTCTCAAGAGAGATTTCTTCCAGCCAACCCTAGATAGTATGTGATTTTTTAAAGAAAGATTTGTGGGGACACAGTATATATTTGTTTTTTTTTAATATAAATAATAGAAAAGTCATATTTATACTACATACAATACATACATTATTAAAATACATATGATTAATTAATTTGATACATCACACAAAATCATAAATTTTAATATATAAATATACTTACCCATAATACATACATACACATATACTTATATAAATATATATACAATATGATCAAGTGCAGAAAGTAGTCTAAGACAAACTACATAGGTAGTGTTTCTTTAGATTGCGCTTAAAAGAAGCAATCGATTGACAATCTTGAACACTGGCTGGCAGCTCATTCCACAATCTAGCAGCACGAACAGTAAAGGGGCGGGAGTAGAATTTGGAGTTCGAAAAAGGAACATTTAAAATAGGGTATGACACACAAGTACGCTGAGGCCGGGTTGAAGGTGGCAGTATTAATTTATTTATGTTAGACAAACAGATGACGTTCATATACTCACGTCTCTTTCCCATAGGGGTCGGCAGATATCACAGTTTTTCAGTTGCTACGATCCAAACATCCTTCCCTAGCATTCTCGATTTTCATTAATACTTTCTATACACGCTAGTCGGACGAGTACTCTTGACTTTCCTTCAGTATGTCACCTATTTGGTCCAAGTATGTTCGTTTAGGTCGTCCTCTCCAACTGAACCATCTATATTTCTACACTAATATAAAGAGGAAAGATTGGTATTTTTGTATGTAACAAATAAACTCAAAAAGTATTGAACCGATTTTAACAATTCTTTTTCCATTAGAAATACAGTTCGGCCCAGAGCCTATCTGTGGTATCTCAAAGAACCAGGCCATGCAATACCTAAAACTCGCCTTCTTAACGAGGCGAAAGCAGACTGGCACAGTATGTCCGGGATGACACACTCAAAAGCACTAATCGAACCATACTCTCGCAAATGCACTGACGAGCTATTAAAGCTTAACAGGAGTAACTTGAGCGTGATGGTTAGGGCTTTGACCGGTCACTGCAAGTTGAATAGACACCTTCACAACATGAAACTTAAGGACACTGACACATGCAGAGTCTGCGAACAAGAGCGTGAAACACCAATACACCTCTTGTGCTACTGTGAACCGCTGATTCACAAAAGAAACAGACACCTGGGGAAACACATCCTTGACTCAGATCAAATAAAAACAATCCGAACTGGGAACATCCTATCTTTCTTGGTCAGTGCCCAGTTAAGGGAGCTACTGTAGGGCCTACATAGAACCTACATAGGAGGCTGGTCACAATAGATCTTAATAGGTCGCAGTGATGTACATTAGCCCCGACTTATATGAAATAATAAATAATTAGAAAGCTACATAATCACTGAGTAATATAAGCTATATTTAGTACTAGATTATTATAGAAATCTTTAGAAATTCTTATTCATGTAAAAAAATTTGCCGTAAAATGTCTTTCATCGCATACGCTGCGAAGAGTATAAATGATAGGACAAAAAAATGTTCGACAATATTATAGAATATATAAATATCTACAAAAAACGCGAGACCATATGTCTAACTATTGTAGTTACGTCACTATAACTACTTTTTTACATTTCGCACTACCCGTGTAAAAAGTCGTAACTAAACTTGCGTGAAAATGTTTTATTACGTAAAAAAGCGAGCATCATGGTTTACACCTTCTGTCAAAATCTCGTGAAGCTATTTACAAAAATGAAGGAATAAATGCAAAAATTAAAAAAAATACGTCTTTAAAAAACATAAAATTCCAGCATAAAATAGGGGTATGCATATTTACATTTATTCGTTTTAGAATTATCCCGCTGATAAAGTTATAAATATGCTTACGTAAATTTTAACAGAAGATTTTCTACATACATAATTACTTGTTCCTGTATTTTACAATCTAGGACTATTGTGTAATTCTAATTACTCTATATAAAAAAAAAGGATTTTCGGTTAAATAAAAACGTGATTATACTTACAACTCTAGATAATAATGAAATATAAGAGAGTACAAAGCCGTAAGTAGAGTTAAATTATTTCATATATTTCAAAATACATAACTAAAAAGCAATAATTGTAGTTACCCCTGCAAATATGCGATGTGTTTCGTGGAATAAAGAAGTTTATGGAATAAAGAACCTTGTTTTTTAGATTATCTCGAAGTACATCAATCTGTTCCTAAATTAAATACTCGTAACACGTCTAACTAAATGGGTGTTTGTAGGTTTATTAACAATTTCAAAAGTTGTCATGAATTTCCGTTGGAATTGTCTGTCAGTTTTGATTGGTCTTGTGTTTTGTATATTCTTTTGATGTTTGTTAGGTTCTTTAGAAATTTATATTAAATTTATTTCATTCCTCTCAATTGTTGTAATTGTCTAACTCCAAGATTTCCTACAGCAACTGTGACCTGCGATTATCTCTTTGAAACTTTTTTCTAGACCTCATAATAAAAATATAGGACAGTTTTTTTAAGCTCCTGAAAAGTAGGTGAAAATCACTTACTTCCTTTTTCCAGGAATAGTGCGATTTTATTATCTATAAAATAAGTAGGAACAAAAAACTGCCACTTTACAAATCTTTTTCACGACGACAGGACGAATCTGTGTTATAAATTTATGTCGACAATCATCATTTGTTCATTCTTTTCTACATATCCAAACCATTTAAGACATGGATAACTACCACAATAACATCACAGTATAGCTAATTAATGTAATAAAACAAGATGGCGATCCACGCCATGATTATAGACCTATTGTATTACAATTATGACTTTAAAATAAAATGTATATTATCTGAAGTACATTACAAAATTTATATAAAATAAAAAAAAATAAAAAAAACTTAACAAGTAACTGTAACTGAACTTAACAGTAACTGAACTACTGGGCATACTTTTCCTCTTTATCATATTCGACAATAACATTTTGTATTTACTAAATTTATTTGTCGAAAAAGGCACATAATGCTTTTGGGTTGTTTAAAGTTTGTGATATAACAATTTTAAAAATAATCCATTATACGAGTATAATATTAATGAATTTTTGACAAGAATATGGATTGTTCGAAATTTTGTTTTTTTTTTATTTATTTCATAATTACATATCATACTAATAACTAATCAAAAAAACAAAACATACCAGCGAACGAAAACCAAGAGGTTTATCTGTCGCTGCCTTTTTTGACTGGAACTAATTTTAACATTAAACTATCAACATTACTATATACGAGTATTATACTCGTATACTAGGTACTATGCATTACATCAATATAACTATATTAAACAATAATAAACAATTTGACCTGATCAGCTAGGGTTTACTAAATATATATTGCGCATAATTTTTAAACATTTGTCAGCGTTGTTACAGATCAGTTCATAATTGGAGTCTGAGAGCTCGTTCAAAAACATTGGTAGCATATATTCATATGGTGTAAAAATGCAATGACTTTAACCAATTGTTCGTCGCGACAGTTTTGTACAAATGAAACCAATAAAATTTATCTGCTTAGATTTTTTTATAAATCAATCAAACAATTTTGTATGTGAATATTTTTTTATTGTATATATGATATGAATTAGATATTATATATATTATGTAATTTTAGAGTACTTATATTTGTGGAATATAATTTAAATTATGGCGATTATGCAAATTTAAATGTAAATTTACAATTATTTAAAAGTTTACCTTAAACAAGAGATAAAGGACAAAGCCTCGAACCTAATAGCGAAGGAAGTAGTCATAAAAGAACTGAGTATTAAGTTACTCTATTTTTAATTTATTTAGAAATTTTATCAAGCATCAAATGCCCATACATATATCTATGTAGCTTACGAACTTGACTTACATAATTATATATAAATCATGCAGTTATTACATTAAATTTGGCGTTTCTAGACGTACTGACGGTGATTGGTATTCTTCACATCTCTCTCTGCGGTCAAATGTTCTCTTTCATGAAGGTTCTGCACAGTGGATACGCACCAAACAAGCCGTAAATCTAGCGTTCATGACTTCAGAGTCTCTACCCTCAGATTGAAGTCGGCTTTCCTTAAGATATACGTATAGCTATATATATATAGCTGTACGTGGTCTTGCTTAGTGGTAGTGAAGTGAAAGTGGGACAAGTATACTGCCGCTGACGCTGCGGACTGCAACAGGAAGCTGAGTCTTATGAGCGTGGTGCCGTCAACCAGTGCATTTCCAAACATTCCAGAGGTGCTAAAGATACCGTCTCTTAGAGCTCTCTAGAGAGAAAGTAGGGTTTAAGATAGTAGAGCCTCTCCAAGCAAATATAGACTAATTGAGAAATTAATTGAGACTACTCTTAAAATATTTCGCATTAATTTAATAAATGATAAGATTACATTTTATTGACAGTAATTTTATCTGTAATGATATTTTGTATGTTTTTGTAAGAAAATATGTCATAAGTGTGCTCGATCTGAATATGAATCGTATTAGATAAAACATTTTTTTAGACTGTGTCTATTATTGTAGAGTGTTGCGTCTGGAACTTTTGTGTTAAAAATATAGGCTTATGATATTCATAGTAGAATATTATGGGTTTTACTATCACAACATTTTAGCGTTATTGAAATAAGTCGTTTATAACAGTTCATAAAAAAAACGAAAACTTTGTTTATTTTCACTTTGTTGCCGGTTTGTGTGTCGAGACCTATTTTCTGGATAGCGCGTGGAACTATCAAGTGGAAATGAGCGTAACATAATAAAAAAAAAGAATTCGGATTAGGAAAACATTTGTATAAAATCTTGGGCACGCTTTTGCGATTTACACTTAACGGGGTTTTTAATTATTTTTACTAGGTGGTGGCCACGACTTCGTTTTCGCATGATTAGTATTTCGAGTTGCATGCATTAGCGTGGCGTATAAATTTTTTAAATTGCAGCGTATGTGTTATTCTGATGTAAAAGCCATGTTATGGCAAAGATTTACGTAAAAGTGCAAGAAACTTTTGAGTTTATAATGTGAGTAGGAATAAGTATAATGTACACAAAAAGTTTTTTTTTCTAAATTTAATGAAAGTGTGGTTTAGTTTCAGTTAATTTAAGTACCTACCTACGTTCAATTTTACTTTCAGAAGACGGTGAATTTCGAAGGATATCCATATCTCACATACCTCGCACGATGACACATGAAATTGGTTGAAATGCCGGCGAAAACGGGGGTAAGCACTCTTGGAGGGGTTGGGGTCACAGTGTCACTGTAACGGGTCGATACGGCACGCCTACATCTGAACGGAGAACACATTTTTAAAATGGATTCCTTATTCATTTATTTAATTTTGACATTTCGGTGTTCTTTTGCCCAATGTAAAGGTTTTAAATTTGACAATTACATTCCTTATTCGAAGTCAAGAGGTTCAAATTTGACACTTATGTGTTTATCTAAGGAAAAGTTATCAACAAACTTAGATTTTATTTCTAGGTCCTTATTTAAAGAATAAGGTTAAGTACTGTCGTCTGTATTATTTCTTACAGGATAGTTGTTATAAATGTAACAACTTTACTACAATAACTAATAGGATAAATTCTTAGGTGTGTTATTGTTCAATTAATTATTAATCAAAATGTCTTGTATTCCGATTATAAAAGAAAATTAATTTGAAGAAGGTATTGAGATGGTTTAAATTGTTTCAAGAAATTAATAATTTTATTTATAAATTACATAAGTCTGATGCAAGACACTGTTAAACTGATTTCAACTTTTCATTAATATTTTGATCATCTATGTCTAAAAAAATATTGTTTCAAACCAGTCATATATATACAATTTTATTATACAAATTCGCTAATTTATTCACATCTGCCGTTCAATTTTACTAAATATTTACGTAATTTATGGAATACAATTTAATTACCCCACAAAAATTGCACAGATAAATTTGTAATACCATGTTATGAAAGTATTTTTGTCGTTTAAGATTCCTTTACTTGAAATCGTTTTGTTTTAATTCGATGACAATAAAAACAGTTATCAATGTATGCCAATATTTTACAGGAAGATTTCTGCTTTGAAACACATATAAATAGTAGAGTACTTATTTTGGCGCACATATATGCATTAAACAAAAATATCAATTATCGATGACAATTGTATTGTACAGTTATCAACATGTAGAGCATTACATTTGCATTACAAGAACTGCCGGTTATGAATGACATGTGACCTATCTAACATATAAAGACTGACGTTTGCGGTGTGTACATGAAACTTAAATAAAATCCTCAATAAACTAAAATAGTTAAGTGATTTATAAAAACTATTGTTACATTTAAACCTAGAGATCGCGCCTGCAAGACCAGAGGCATCACAAACGCTTTGCCGACCCTATAAATATCTATTTATTCTCTTCATGAAAAAGCTGAAAACCGTTTGCACGAGTTTTGCATTGAATAAACTACGTGACTCAAAAGACCTGGATCGTACGATACTTAATATTGGAGAGAACCAACCTAATTCTAAGCTCACTCATCTTCGGCTGAGAAATATCAAAGGACTCTACATATTTCCACATCGATCAGTTTTGCTGTGATAGGATCTAGCATCTGTATACAATTTTAGCGAAATCGTCGTTTCTTCCAGTAGTGGAAGATAAACTACTTGACTCGAAAGACCTGGATCGTACGATACTTAATATTGGAGAGAACCAGTCTAATTCTAAGCTCACTCACCTTCTGTTGAGAAATATCTAAGAGGTCTACATATTTCCACATCGATCAGTTTTGCTGTGACAAGATTTAGCACATTTATACAATTTTCGCCAAATCATCGTTTCTTCCAGTGGTGGAAGATTTATGGGTTTCATTTATTGATAAATATTGTTTAATTAGGTTATATTAATTTATTGTACTATTGTTTTTTTTTCAATGTATTTGATGTCGGCATAGTTACAAAGTAAATGCAATATGTGAATGTAGGTAGTTAGGTAGTAATATTCAAAGAAAAATAGCATTTTTTGAGATAAATGATAAAAAGAAAATTAGCAAAATGTCGACCATGACCACGCTTAAAGCTCATAAAATTTTCCATAACCAAATCGCTAATTGGCTGCTCTATGTCCTCGATAGCCTCACAAATTCCATCTTTGAGGTTTTGAATCGACGCTGAGCTTTTGGTGTAGACTTTATCTTTCACGTGGCTCCAAAGGAAGAAGTCGCAGTGTTAAATATATTCCACCAATTTTAATATTGCGGTCCAACAAGGTGCTTCACGACGACTGCGAAATTTTTACTATTTTTATAGTTCATTTTAATAATTTCAATGCATTTTAGAAGCGTGTAATCGTTATATTTATAGTAATTGCGTAGTCGACAGCTGCAAAAGCAAACCCACTTAGATAGTCGGCTATTCAAAATAACTTTTGAATTTTGTGATGATTGTTATGAAATAACTTTTGAAAAACAATTTTCTTTTTATCGGAAAACTCGTATTTAGAAATTTTTCATATTTTTGTTGCCTCATATGATATGGAAAGCGCTTGTAATAGATATGCAATATATACACTATATATAATAATTTGAATAAATGTCTGAAATACACCGTAAGCTCTATCATGAATCTGTGGTAGGGTCATCTATGTATAGATCAATAGAAATAATTATAGTCTTTTTTATTTTTAACACTTGAATTATGTAGCAAATTTATTGTATTTAATTTTATAGGTTTTTTGCAATTTATTTATTTAAATATTGAAAAATCTATTTTTTAAAGATTTCTCTAGCAAGGAATATTTAACCAAACATACATCAGTAGTGTCGGTGCAAACATGCCAACACCATTAAAATACCATTTACTAGATTTCTCAGTCAACCAACCCCATAAATATAGTTTATACTCACATCATTTGTCACCAGCACAACCAAAATAACTATAGACCAGAAAACCTTGACCCTCTTCACCCCTCGATACGAACAAATCATCGGTTTCAAACTGGAAAACGTACCGAATACAAAGGATCTAGTTGGTTTGGCCGCGTCTTACTTATGACTACAGCCTACATCGCTTCACAGAGTACACTCATCTCTTTCTTTCGCCAAAAAGCGCATAGTTTAGACAGAGACAAACAATTAAAGAGGGTCGTATTGCATATCATTAACGGTTAGTGTCGTCTCGTTCGTTCGTACGGCGATTACGAGTGTGTGAGTGAGATAGGTATATGGAAAATGATGCGCGATTATGTGCGTGATCCACGATAGCATTATCAGAGTTATGCGTGTAGTGGACGTTTTTTTCTGTTGGAATTCAGTGCAGAGTTTCTTGTTTATTCAAATAAGTTGAATGTAAGATTTTTATGAGTGTAACAATAATTTCTTTAGTAGCTTAAGCTTTGAGTTCAGGGGGATTGTTATCTAAAAAAAAAAACAAATTGGTCCTTAAATATTGCTACTTGTTTCTTTCGTGCATTTTATATTTAAAATGTATTTTAGTCTATTCCAATTGCCTGATATATTGAAACATATATTTTGATAACAATGAAAAAAAAAAAACAAACTCTGAATGTATAGTCAATTTTCAATCTAATATTTTGTAGTTTTTTAGTTATAACTTAGTCAAAAACCTTTTAATGTTATGTAATTCCGTCTATTTTGAATGTGTAATGTAATGGCTGTTAATGTGTCAAAGTTAGGTTATTTAGTTGTTAAATTGAGTTAATATAACAAAAACAAGTTTAGTTTGTTAGTTTTGAAGATACAATGATTCACTTGTGAAGTTTTCGTGGATCGCTCAGATACGCTCTACACTAAAATATACTGCATTGTGATGTTAAAATATAGTAAAGTCGCTTAATATGTATGAGCGTATTAATAAAGTTGCCATAAACTTAATTGTACCTTTATACATGTACTTCCTGTACATGTATAAATATATAGAAAAATACGTTTAACATTGAGTTTCGGTTTCAATTTATAAAGTATATAAAACCAAAATCACGCCTTTGGTTAACAAGTCTACTGCGGAAGACCTTGTACTGAAAAGAACCAGCAAGAAAACCAGCAAGGGTATTTTTTTTTCTCCCCCTATTTTAACAGAGTCGTAAATTATAAACTGGCTTCAGATAAATATTCTGAACCCAACATTCTTCATAATATTAAACAAAATCAATGTACATATATAAAACATACACACAAGAGATAAAAATTAATCCAATCAGGGAATTATATATATAAAAAAATAAGTTCTAGCACTTGACCGTTGGCTCGGAGCTATGGCACATATGCTCCCGAATGATCTAGGTCATTGTCAATGATCTAATAAATAAATAAATAATAAATATTTGTTACACTTACACCAATTAGCCTAGCCTAAACTAAGCTCTATAAGGCTTGTGCTATGGGATATAGGGAAATCGATAGACATACAACATATATTATACACATATAGATATAATTGAAAATAGAAATATATATCAATAACCATGACTAAGGTACAAATGCTCGCATTCATTACACAAACATCTGCCCCCACCGGGATTCGAACTCAGGACCTCAGAGATGGCGACACCTTGAAACCGGTGTACTATCCACTCGACTATGGAGGTCGTCGAAACTATTATTCAGAACTAGTATTCAGATTTTCTGGGATCTTCATCAAATCATCTACCTCCTGAGAGGTTGTCTACATGCCTGCCACTCTAGGACTTTTATGCTTCAGCGGCCATCAGTTCTACGTGAAATGTGTCTTGCACATTGCCATTTAAGGTTAATTCTCTGGACTACTTGGGCCCTAACTTTTAGGTAAATTTTATGATTTGTGATTAGATCACTCAAAGTAACTCTGAGCATAGCCCTGTCCATTTCTCTGTTGTAATTACTTAATCAGCTGAGCTGGATCCGACTGTAGATCGCTGTTTGGAAGTTGGACATTTGGACTATTTGACCCAATAGTTAGATAGATAGATAAAAATTTTATTTACGAAACATCTTCGTCACACACAAATAAAGGAACACAAAGAAACTAAAATAACATTTTCTTAAAACAAGTTTGTTAGTGGCTCTACACTGAAAGTTCCCAGTGTAGAGTCACATGTTTATCGCAGCGGTCGAATGATCGATAGAGACTGAAGAATGGCCCAGATCTTGATACAATTAAAGGCTTTTACATAGTAAAAACTCTAGGCATTGTGGCAGGTTATGGTCTTCGGTTTTCTGTAAGATAGTCTCTCGATAGAGAGTGAAGAATGGCAAGTCTCGATAGAATTAAAAACTTTTTCATAGTCTATGATCGTAGTTAAACATCTTGGTTTTCTATATAATCTGTCGCGGTGTATGAGTTTAGTCTACGGTACTTTAGGAATCGGGCCTATTCGGGAGATTCATTCTAAATTTTTTCGCAAATCTGAAGTTATTGTGTTTCATCTCACAGTTGATTGATTATATTATTTAAAACTAATTAGAACTAAGCTTCAAGTGTGTGTTCCTCGACTGGAGCTGCCATTTTTCAGTGAGGAATTTTCTGACAGCCAATTAAAAGAAATAAAATTATTGGCATAATAGAGTACAGAAGACTCAAAATATATTTGCCTAAATATTTTAATATTATATTTGAAGCATACATTTTGTTGGTAAAACAATTTTTAATACGTAATGAGTAGTGTCTTAAATAGAACAAAATATGTGTATTGTACATATTCTATGGAAATATATAAATATTATTTTTAATCTGTGAAATATGGTTATGAATAATTCATAAATTTTGTCGATTAGATTTTAAAACGTAAATAAGGAGGTACCTACCTAACATGTAAAATGTTCTTTTAGTTTCAGTTTTATATTTGTATAGTTTTATTTGATGATAACAGTTTATTAGAATTATTTAGAAATTGTAGGAAACAAAAGTTTTATTTTAATATTTAATTGGAGTCGTACTAATAAAATTCTTCAGACGAATGAAACAAATTTTTTGTGACATCGTTTTTGTTTCATCTGGCGCGGTGTATAATTACGATTTCGAAACTAATAAAATGCGTCTAATGTTGTTATAATGCAGGCGAGTGCACAATTTTCCATGTAATCCCCATTATTGTCATAAAAACATCGAAATTACACAATGATTTCGAATTTGCCTCAAGAAAAAAGAATACTGAATCTATGATCTATTTTTAATGATGGCCGCCGGCCGGCGTTCGAAATTTGAATTTGAAGTTAGGCGCCGGCGCCCGTCTGCGGTTTAAAAAATGTCTACGTTTCCGGGGTAAGTATATACGTAGTGGGGTTGCACCCCACCCCATCCGTCACGTGTGGTTACGATTTTAGCTACACAAAATAAATAACAATTAGATTTGTCATAATTTATGAATATTCATTAGTGGTAAGGTAGATATTTTATATCGTTGTATAAGCAGAGATTTGTAGTTAGACAGGCAAAGTCAGAAATATGAGTTATCGCTGATGAGTATTTTGACTACTAACCAGGTGAAGATCTGAGTTCTTATATCTATAAACTCAATGAAACTAAAATTATACCAATTTTAAGCAACAAAGAGAAAAAAATCTAAATTTATCTATTACAAAATGAAACCCCAGTTATAAAAAGAAAATTCCGTTAGCAGGCCAGCTTGCGGCTTGATCCCTTTTTTTTTCCTTAGGAGAGGAAGGTTAAGAATTCTCATAATAATAATAATACTAGTAAGATTTAGTGATTTCAGTGTCAGACAGATGGTCTCAGAAATACAGTCATAATAAGAAAATCAAAGTTCAGTTTAATTTTCCGCGTCAATTCAAGTCAAGATCCACTGAGTAAACCAGGATCCGGGTGTTAAAGTGGGGAGGAGCTTCGAACCCGCCACCGACCCACAATACCGATAACATCTGGTAACATCATAAAATCCAGGCAACGGCAAGTGTCACGGAGGTTATGTCGGACGCCACGCGACCAGAACTGTCCGGCCACGTGACCTACCGACTAAACTCAGCCTGTGCCTAAGTTCTAAGAACCATATAGGCAAATCGTGAGAGCGACCGCCCCTCAGGAGATGGCTTGATCCCATTATGCTGGCGGCGTTACGTTTCTGCACCGCTGGAGTGATACGTTGGGTGAAGTAAGCGTCAGTTTTAAGGTTTCCTGTAATTTGGATTAGTTGCATCGACAAAGCTTTAAAAAATTTAATGTCAGCTGACCATAAGCTAAGCGGCTCTACTGCGAGCGCCGCAAAGTCGTCGTTCAGTAAGGACGACTGCTTGCGGCGCTTATTAACCTGGATCTGGTCAGCCCCAGAGCCAGCTTTTGAGCATGGTATGGGACTCGCCAAGATATCTACGCCTGTTCTGTCTGTCACCAGAGCTTTTCATAGATTCAAAGACATATAATCTGTCTGTATTATATGTATGTCTGAATTGTGTTCAGTATGATTATTAATTAGGGCGTGAAAGCTTTCTGTTAACAGATAGTTAGGTTGGGTTATGGATTCGTAGTACTTTGATTTTGATTTCGTAGTGGTGTGCTTTTATTTCCTCAGCTGGAGCTAGCAAAACAACGGGTGGGGGAAGTAGGGCAACCGGGAACCTGGAGGTGTAGGCGAATCTTCAGGGTCCAGATTGCGTGCATCGCTCTCTGATCGCGAGGAAGTGAGTTGTATTGTATGGCCTTGGATACCGGAATACAATGCAGAGTTGGCAGGTCATTAGAACACTGGAGCATGATACACGGTTAGGTTCGGGTATTTGCAAAAATAATTGCATTGTTTCACAGCTTGTTTAAATCATCATGGACAGTTGAACCCGCCCTTCGTATTTATAGATTATGAGCTTGAATCGTTTGTTTTCCCTAGCAACAGTGTTTATCGAGTGACTTGCAGTAAAATTGACATGGTCAAATTGGCAAGTCAAATCTTATAAAATAGCGAATCTTAGAACATAAATATGTTGTCTGTAGTCATTTATAAGGTATAATGTCTGTCTATTAAGAACCTTGTTGATTTGAAACTTCGAATACAGTATTCACATTTTCCCATGAGAGTAACAATTTAAAATTATCACAATCAATTTGAACTATTAGTTGGCATCTCTTCTACCCTCGAAGTATAAAACATAAAATTATCGTTATTATACCTATGAATAGACAACGTTGAATGAAACTCTAATTTTTCGATCGGCGGTCGAATGATTTCGCGTGGCAATTGTTTTTGCGTTAAAAAGATCCTCCCTCGACACGTCCGCCGCCCTCCGGTCTTCACGAGCGACTGAGCGCGCACAATACAATTTGATTCGGCGAATGTCCGCCTACCCCCTTTCTATGGGCAATTTGACTGGCAATAACTAAATTGGGCCTTTTGTGAATATTGTAGGAAATTCAAGACAATTTCCACGCTCAAACTAGTGGAAACACTCTCGTTACATCCTTTGTTATGCGTTAGGGCTTTTTATTGGGAATTTTCAGTATTTTTTATGCGTATGTGAATTGGTCGTATTTGCTTTATCAGCTAAAGATTACGCTGGTAGAGTCATACCCACCCGGTATTGTCTTATAATCTTTACCTACTTATAATAAATTTGTAGAGAGTTCAATTCTGTACATAAATTATATTTCCAAATTAACTATCAGGGGGTGATTAGGGATCGATACTGATGCCAAAAATGCAATCAGTATAATATTTGTCTGTCTGTATAACCGTTATAGAAACAAAAACTACTCGACGGATTTTAATAACGAAACTTGGTACAATTATTTTTCATACTCCTGAGCTGGTTATAGTATACTTTTCATCACGCTACAGTCAATAGGAGCAGAGCACTGAAGGGAAATACTGAATCATGCTATAAGGAAAGTGCTACCTAAAATTACGATTTCACGCGGACGAAGTCGTGGGCACAGCTAGTGACAGTATAAGTCAGTACGCTCGTTCCGGTGATTTGTGTTGAATGCGTCTTATAGAGGATCTCAGGATGACTGAGTACTGGCCAACCACAGGGTTTATCATATTCACTGCCTGCAGATTCTAGGTTGGATAATGAAACCATCCTTAATACATATGTTTTATTTGCTTCAAGGATTTTTTTACAATATTAGCACCATTTTATGATTATACTCGTTAAAGGTTTATTACTTATATGTATTTTTTTAGCTATAGCCCACACAACGTACAAAAATACACTCTGAACGTTTAAACGTTTTCTTACAGAAGACAATTATATACTAGTAATGGCGCTTAATGAGTACCAACCTAGAAATATTATAAAATAACAGTGTTGCCAATTTATGTTAAGTTTAGAATTTAACACAACCTGTCTTACTTTTTGAGTGGAATGCCTACTTGCCTAACTGTGGACCGAATAACAATTTGTCCAGAAATGTTCGCTTTTAAGTACTACAGTGCACGTAGCCAAATCGTAACACATACGTATACTAGCAATCGCACGAGAGGAGTACCAACCTAGAAATATTATAAAAAATAGTGTTGCCAATTTATATTAAGCTTAGGACTTAAATAATAAATATAAATAAATAAATAAATAAATATTTGTTACACTTACACCAATTAGCCTAGCCCAAACTAAGCTCTGTAAGGCTTGTGCTATGGGATCTAGGGTAACGATAGACATACATATATTATACATATATAAATAATTTTTATTGAAATATATATCAACAACCATGACTAAGGTACAAATGTTGGCATTCATCACACAAACATCTGCCCCCACCGGGATTCGAACCCGGACCTCAGAGATGGCGACACCTTGAAACCGTGTACTATCCACTCGACTATGGAGGTCGTCGAACCTATCTTACTCGTACTGTTATATACTTAAGTAGAATGCACATCTGTCTAACTGTGGAACGAATAACAGTTTGTGTTCGGAAATGTTATGTGTCACGAAGCCAGCCAGCTCTTACCCAATACTTGTTAGGCAGATTTCTTTACACTTTTTATATGGGAGGTTTTATCTACACTATATTATAAAGAGGAAAGATTTGTATTTTTGTATGTAACGAATAAAGTCAAAAAGTACTGAACCGATTTTAATAATTCTTTTTTCATTAGAAAGCTACATTATCACTGAGTAACACAGGCTACATTTAGAACTAGATTACTATAGAAATCTTTAGAAATTCTTATTAAAACCAACCGAAGGTGTAAAAAAATTAGCCATAAAATGTCTTTCATCGCATACGTTGCGAAGAGTATTAATGATAGGACAAAAAAATGTTCGACAATATTATAGAATATATCAATATCTACAAAATACTTCGCGAAACCATTTGTCTAACTATTGTATGTTACAAAAACAGTCACTTTACAAATCTTTTTGACAGGACGAAGTCTGTCGGGTCTGCTAGTATTATATAAAAAGTGTATGTATATACTCTGTGTCCAATGCTAAGCTACAGACGAAGCCTCGGGTAAAGCTAGTTACCATATAATATAACATTTAGTTACATTATTACATGATAATGACAGGAAACGTGCTCATGAATATTTTGTGGTGAAGTCGAAGGCAGGACGCACCCATGGCGCCGTCATATTATGTTAATAGACAATGTCTAGACTCGGCTTTATTTTTTTTGTTTCTAATAGAATTATTGATGTTATATTATAGAATCCAAAAGTAATATTAATATATTTATAAATTAAAATATAGTACAAGTTATAATTATATTATAGAGAAGTAATCAATCAGCATATAACATTAAAGTATTCAACGTGTAAATAATGTATATAAATTGTAGCTACATAATAGAAATCAATCAAAACAATGTTTTATGATTAAAATCGCACATAATTTAATTCCAAATAAAATAGCATCTTCTGTCTAGAATTTGTTGTATTATAGATAAAATAAAATAAAAAATAAATATTTACACTTACACCAATTAGCCTAGCCCAAACTAAGCTCTGTAAGGCTTGTGCTATGGGATCTAGGGTAACGGATAGACATACATATATTATACATATATAAATATATTTTATACAAATATATATCAACAAACCATGACTAAGGTACAAATGCTCGCATTCATCACACAAACATCTGCCCCCACCGGGATTCGAACCGGGACCTCAGAGATGGCGACACCTTGAAACCGGTGTATTATCCACTCGACTATGGAGGTCGTCAAATTAAAATATAATTTATATTATAAAAATTATTATCAAATTTATAATATCAATTATATTATCAAATAAAATATATAATTTAATATATATATATTATTAAAAGATAATTATTACATTATCAATAAGTTGATGTGATAAGCAGAATATGTTATACATTACAAATGAATAATTCTATACTATTTGGTATTAATGGAAAAAAGTTAAATATTTTATTAGGTGGATATACGCCGGTTTCAAGGTATTGCCATCTTATGGTTGTGTGACGAATGTCTAAATAGTCTAATATATATAGTTCTATCAAAAATATGATATATCTATGATACATGTATGTCTATCTGTTACCCTAGGTCTCATTACACAAACCTCACAGTGCTTACTTTAAGCTAGGCTAAATAGCGTGTGTAAGAAGTATTTATTTATTGTTGAATACCTGATGGTAGAGACTGTACTGAATAACATGTATTATTAAAGAGAACTTTTGAACATTTCTCTTTTTATTTAGGTAATGTGAATTTATGAAGCTTGCTTAGTGTTAATTACTCCATAGTAAGATATTTTTGATAGATAGCGACATAATTTATGATTAATTTGTAAAGACTTGAATTTTATGCAAAAGAAAGACTGAAATTTCCGAACGAAAATGTAAATTTTCACAACTATAAATTGGCTAACGTAAACGAAACCTGGTTATTCACAATGGGTCTTATAAGGAGGCTCAAAGTCACCTAAAGGTCAATAGAGAGTGCTATGCTCGGAGTTTCTTTCTATAAGAAATAGAGAAATCCGTAGAAGAATCACAGTTAAAGACAAAGCACGAAGAATCTTAAATGGCAATAGGTACATTGCTCGCCCGACCTCGACTCGGCCCAGCACACGCTGGCGGAGTGCCCCGCGTGGGCCTCCGAGCGCCGAGTCTTGGTCGCAGAGATCGGGCGAGATCTGTCTCCGCCGGCATTGATTGCGGCAATGCTGGCGGACGAGGGAGGTTGGAGGGCTGTAGCCTCCTTCTGTGAAGCAGTAATGCTCCAGAAGGAGGCCGCCGAGCGGGGTCGGGAGATGGCCGATCCCGCTCGAAGGAGGCGGCGCCGGGCTCGGTAGCACAGCTGCGGCGCCGCCGCGGGTCGCCGGCGGGCGCGAGGAAGTTGCGACCGCTACGGCGACCCGGGATGGACCACGCCCTTTCCGTGGCCGGGGGCGTCGTCGGTGGAGGAGACCGGGGGAGGTAGTGTAGCCACCCCCGAGGAGGGCTCCCCTGTATCGACGGGGGAGCGGAGGCTGGGGGTTCCCGGAAGTAGCTTGGTAAGTTCCCGGGGACTCCCTTCATGCCTGAGGAAGGCCATCCCTGAGGTTTTTAGTGGGTAGGCCTCCCCCTTCTGGGGAGGAGAGCCCCACATAACCGCCGGCTCGCCACAGCCGCAATTTAATGCATTTTCCTCAGGGAAACAAAAAAAAAAAAAAGGTACATTGCTCGCAGGTTTACGACCACTGGAGCAGAAAGGTCCTGTATAGTGGTTGACATATTCTGGACAGCACATCGCTGGCAGGCCTCCCACAAGATGGGCTTGGTGAAGATCACAGCAAGGCGCTGAATGCCAGCAGCGCAGGACCTTTCGGTGCGGAAATCCTTGGGGGATTGTTATGTCCAGCAGTGGGCGTCAATTGGTTAAAATGTAGATAATTTGGCAGGTATTATTATTATTATTTTGGTAATTTTGGTTCAAGGTTTTTCTTATCGAACATTTTAAGTAAAACTTATAATTAAATATGTAAATTTATGTAGAATCGAAATAATGACAAAGAATCATCTGTAATTCTGCTACCAAAAGTTTCTCTACTTCAAATAATTGATTTGAACTATTGGCAGCCGAGGTGAGATTCCCTCCCGCATGCATTAGATGCTCATTTTTGAATTATCGCCACACGAAAATAATTTAAGTATACGTGAATTTCAGAAAGTATTGCTGGTAATTTTAATTTAATATTATTTATATATTATATTTTTGCCCTATTAAAAATACTGCGCTATTCGAGTAGGTACCTCTTCCCGTTACAAAGCTATGGGGCTTGGTGACAATAGAATTCGTAAGTCCAAAGTTTGCAACGTGTCTTAGAAGAGAGTTGCAAATTCGTTACTCCTGCGAAGGTTTGAGGTATGGTTGTACTCGATTTTCGTCATGTAGACAGATTGCTTGCATAATAGAAACAAAATCATTATATTATATGTCAAAGTGTAAAAACGTAAAGAAAATCTAGCACTAATTAATATCAAAGATAAATTGACTATACCATTTATGATGTAACTATATATAAAGAAAACGGTTCCAAACAATTGTACAACGCGTGTTCTTGTTATAGTAAATCTTACTATGGCTCACATGATTTATTATTTATGATTGTCGATATTATATGATCGACGGACTTGTGTTACATTGATAGACTTCTACGAGTAACTCACGTTGCCTTGTACGAGTATTTTTCCTTACCGTAGGAAAGTCGGATAAATACAATTTTGATATGTAATTCGAAAAACGAAAACCACACTGGTATATGACAGATACCAATCGACTCATAATCTCCCAATCATGACCAAGACCAAAGCGTTAGTTATACTTCTATATATAATTGTGTTATATACTCATTTTAGTATTAATCTATTCTTGTACTAAAATATTAGATTATTTGAAAAATATTTCTTTACATAATCTGGGGATTAAATTCGAAAGTGGTTCTATGAATTACATTTAGATGTGTGTTCTTTTTTAATAATTTTCAGTCAATTGATTGTATCATAAATTTCTTAGAGCTTTAGAAAAGTATACATATGTACGGTAAGAATGGTCAGTCCCTGTATCAAACTCCTTAACAAAATACCGGTTTTTCATAACTTTCTCTTATCTAGTTACTATCTTCACATTACAACTTGATTTTTTTACTTGTTTGATAGTGAAAGATAGCTCAGATTTTTTTAACTCAAACTTAAGTCTTTGTGGAACAAACTATTTAACACGCCAAAAAATTATATACTTAATACATTTCTGTTGAATATAGTTGGAAGAATGTAACAGCTGTAAATCATACTAGGTTTCTCTTTGAGTTATTTCAAGAGTTTAAGCTAACATTATGAATACCTTCTTGATCAATCGCCTTGGTAGTTTTCAGCGGGACCCGTTCCATTGGTGAGTTAATGCGCTGCCATCAGACAACACAACATTCGCTGCGAGCATTGTATTCTTAATGTCGTCACCAGCTCTGTATCCTTGTTGACGATCAAAATGACATTAATCGACATGTTTTTAAAAGGTAACTTTACTGATTTGTAAATTTGCAGGTATAACAACTGTTCTATTAACCTTATTCTTGCACAGTTTGTTTCCACACTTCACACTGCACCCCACTTCACACTGCAGCACATTTATTTAGAATGGACACCAAAACGAAGGGAGTTTTCACTCTTTCCACCAATTGGCATGTGCTCACACTGGTCGGTCAATGATCAATGATATGAAATGTAGGACTGCGAGTGCGGTTTGGGGCAATTACTCGCGGGCAATTTGTATGGGACAACGATAATTTCGATTCGATGCTCGGTTATGGTAATAGCTTTTTTAGATGGCGGATGTGTCAGAGTTTTGCGACGCATCGTTTATTGTGTTTTTGATGTCTACAATATGTAATAAGAATTGAGATATTATTACGTATTTATTACCACTGTATTACATTATCTGTCAATTTGTAGACATAAAATGTAATAAATGACAGGTTTATAGTACACAAGTCAAATACTAATTTATATAGTTCATAGGACAATAGAAAGTAAATAATTGTAGAAAAAAAACTAGAGGCTTTTCTATTTGGGAATGCATACCTATCTTTTTACAGCAAAGTTCCACAAAGTGTTACCGATTTGCCTTTTCATGGATTTAGGTCAATTGACAAAAATATGATAAAACGTAATAAAACGATAAGGATTACATAAATTATATCAATATTTGAGTTTAATTGTAAGAACTAAATAGTTACATTGCCAAATGTTTAATTAATTTTTATTGTATAATATGTCGTTTAAACTGATGTTTCTATATAATATCTTAGAAAATGTAATTTTTGTAACTGTGAATAATAGTTATTTATGCAACTGTTGTATAATCAGGGGTACTCTATTGTAGCAGGTGTTATTTTGCGGAAGTCCATTGTATTACAAAGGATATTGATTACGTTTGCTGATTCCGCGCAGTTGATGATGACTTGTCCAACAAGCAGACAAGGTCGGTGTCTCACGAGCGGCTCGTGAGACACCGAGCGGGCAACATATCCTGAAGATGTCTCGCTGAGAGACGAAACACGTGTCGACCTTGTCTGCTTGTTGGACAAGTCATCATCAACTGCGCGGAATCAGAAAACGTAATCAATATCCTTTGTAATCAGGGGTATTAAAACACGAATGTGGGTTTATCACATGAGGCGTAGCCGAGTGTGATAATAGTATCACATGAGTGTTTTAATACCTAATTATAACAGTTGCATACAAGACTTTATCTACAATCATGATGTGAATCTTCTATAAAAGATTCTCATACCATAGGGTGTTGTACAGTGTTGTAAGAACTATGTGAATTCAAGAATTCAAGAAAAGTAAAATAAACAAACCTTAATAAGTAAAAGAATTTTTATTGTAATAATTACTAACATTTTGGATGGTACAATTATTGAAATGCACTTGAACATTTGCCCCTTGTTGAATGTTGGCAGATCCTGATGTACTTGGAATATTAAATTACGAATTAGTCTACAATTTATTGTTCTTTTTTCATAATTTTAGCGATCTGGTGGTGAAAATGTCATTGCATGAGAATGTTCTTTTTTTAAATTCATAATATCACGCGTTTGGATGATATAATGATCATAATATCATTGAGTGTTTTAATGTTGGCAATAAGCTAATTGTTATAGGTTCATTTATAGAGGATTAATAGCATGACAGTAGATAAAAAAATAAATAGATATAACCTAATTCAATAATATTTATAAAATAAGGAGAGCTGCCAATTCGTCAACCACTGGAAGTGTGCTAATAAGGCTGGTCGCTAAAAAGTGAGGCTAATTCTCTGTGCGAGATAAAGCCCAGCCTTCATGTTAGTGGTAATGTCTGTCAGCTGTGTTACTTACTTTCATGTTCTATAAAATGTAATTTTTGTTACTGTGAAATATAAAATAAATAGATATAACCTAATTTAAAATAGATATAGCCTTTTTGTAATGGTAATGTCTGCCAGCTGTGTTACTATTTCTTTATATAGATAATAGACACCTGGTCTCCGTGATCAACTGAAGAATTTTTCAACTGACATATTGACAACCTTCGTAGCCGAATGATTAGTAGGCCGGTTTCAAGATATCGCCATCTCTAAGGTCTCGGGTTCCAGTCCCGGCGGGGGCAGATGTTTACGAGTATGTAATGAATGTGTACCTTAGTCACGGTTGTTAATACATATTTTTATCGAAAATATTTATATATGCATAGTACATGTATATCTATCCGTTAACCTAGATCCCATAACACAAGCCTTAAAGAGCTTACTTTGGGATAGGTTAATTGGTGCGAGTATAAGAAATATTTATGTATTAAAAAAAACAAACTGCAGAAGGTGCAAAAATGTAACCCCTAGAGAGACCAACGCTGTTTTATGGCTTCAGCTGAAGCTGCAGGTGACCCAGATATTGCCGAAGAACCTAGAGGATGGGTTGACAACACAATTGTGATGCCCCTGGTGTTGTGGACGCCCATAATCTACGGTGACTAACCGTCAAGCTAGACGTTGCCGTTGCAAGACTTTTTGCATCGTGGTTTAAAAAAAAGCAAGTAAGCAAACTGTTTTGAAATTTTTAAACACATTCTGCTTTCTCTTGCCCTGTTCCCAATTTCATTTGAGTTCGAAGTAGCATGTCTTTCTCTTCCACCCTCCTCTATCTCACTCCCTTCTTCAACATATTATCATTCACTCAATCCATCGATCTTTTCTTCGGTCTTCCTCTCCTTATACGCCCATCCACTTCATGTCCATAACTTTCCTAACAATATCTTCATTATCTCTTCTTAATACGTGATCATACCAAGTCTTCTCTCAATTTTTTAACAATAGGGGCTAGTTTCAGACAGCGCCTGATATATTCATTCCTCACGCTATTCTTACTTATCACTCCAAACAACAAAACAGAAAAAATAATGATAGTATAAAATTCTGAAAAATTATATAACCTATGATCGAGTAAATTAATCAAATTTTGAGATTCACGAGTAATCATAAATGGCACTGTAGGTTTAAATTGGAATACAAAAACGTTTCTACAAGTAGTTCAATTTGAAAAATTTGTCAAATTACACGTACTAACCAAAGAATCACGTAACTTTTGATAAGTGAAAACAAATATGTATTTATCTTCGAAATTTTATAATCAGTAATACTCGTAACTGACATTTCAAAATGTTCTGAATGAAGTTTCTGTTATTCATATTTTAAATAAACACATACATACATACTTCAAAGACTGTGCACGCATGGAGGTGTGCTGGTTTTTGCGTTTATGAATAAGTGGGAATGCTGGGTATGGCAAAAAAAGGATAAAAGCAGGATTAATGGAGTAGAAATGAGAGCTTTGAGAGGAATGGCTAGTGGCGAGGAATTGCGAAATAGTGTGATAAGAGAAATGTGCGGTGTGAAAGAAGATGTAGTGATGAACGAAAGACCACTGACGAAGAAAATTTGTAAGGCAAATGTGAGTGGGCCAGTTAGCAGAGGACGAACTAGATGCACGTACTCAGACCAAATAGGAGATTTTCTGAAAGATTAATGAAAGGAAATTTTCAAGGAAAGTATTAATGAAAGTTGAGGAAGCTAAGGAAGTATGTTTGGATGGATGCAAGTGGAAAACTGGCCTAACTCCATGGGAAAGAGGAGTGAGAACATGTGTGTATGTATTACCACAAGAACTATTGTAGAGAGATAAAGGAACATTTCGATAATTTCTATATCCCTCTAAATTGTCGTATAGACTTGCTACTAGGAAATATATAACCATAATGAAATGAAAAAAATGAAAATTTAATATAATCAATTTTAATTACACGTTAAAAGCAGCCCCATTGAATAGAGTGAATGAAATTCGTGACCTAGGTGTGGTGCATGACTCCAAATTGTTATACGAAAAACATATAGATTATATAGCCAATAAGGCGAATAAAATGCTAGGTTTTGTCAAGAGATCATGTTCTCAATTCACAAACATAAAAATAATCAAGATACTGTATTGTTCATATGTTCGCAGCATTCTTGAATATTGTTCACAGATTTGGAAAACAATACAACATAAATTCACAAGATATTTACAATTCAAATGTAAAAAATACGATGACAGTTATGAGGCTAGATGTAAAAGACAGCACTTGCTCCCTCTTTGTGTACGCAGAAAAATAGGCGACATTACATCCTTAGTAAAAATAGCACAGTCCAGAATAGACTCCTCCTATCTCCTTGATAAATTACAACTTAAGGTCCCCAGTAGGTCTGCTAGATTACAATGCCCGCTCTTTGTACCTTACAGCGACACCAACTATCGGAAGGGTTCATTTTTCGTGAGAGCCGCTAACTCGGTGAATGAGTTAGGAAATATACAAGATCTAGATCTGTTTAACTCAGCTCCATCCAGATTTGCTCATGTGGTCTCGCAGCAATGGATTGAGTCGGTTCCCTGATGATTAGTTTAGACATATTGTCAATAATGTTCCTAGTAATTATTAAGATAGCATTCAAGTTTTAAGTTATTTATTTATATGCGAAAACTCGTAAATAGTCCGTAGTATTATAAGTAGATGTTAAATAGTTATTAAGTACTGTTATTTTTCCAAATAAAATAAAATAAATAATTTCCATATAAAAATCATCAATTCACAACGTGACAAATTAAAAACTATATGCACTTCTGTATTTCTTTTTACATACATGGTTACGCTATATGTTTATTGGTTCAAACAGCAACACAAACAATTTAATAAATCTCTCGGTCCACTCCAAATAATAAAAAAAATATGGTGTTCTTCGTTCCATGTAACATGTTTTAATGCATGTCTCTGAAAATGTTGAAGTGTTACTTATTGGAGTAGTTATATTTAGACGACAGTTTGACTTTTCCATCAACGTAGGATTAACTTAAAAGTTGTGCATACTTTTACATTTATGAGATTATGAAGACGTCTTTTTTATATGATAATTATACAGCGGCTCAATATTTTGCATTCAAGTTTGGATATGTTTTGTGACACCGCTTCCAACTCCTCTATTCAAGTCGTAGGGCCCTTATGGCCAAGGCTGAGTTTAGTCGGTAGGTCACGCTGGTCAGATCGCTCTGACCGGCGTGGAGTAAAAAAAACCCGCTTCCATCCTTTCTTTGGTTCTTCTCAAGCGCTGGCACTGTAATTCAATACTCTGTAATATATCTGACTGTAACCACGACCACGTACCATCGGGTGGGAAATAAAATTTTTGTTTATCAATCTCAATTTGATACATAAAAAGTATTGAATGAAACTACCATTTTTTTCGATTTATATACACCGGAGTGTAGAGAAACGGAAGCATTGCAGAGTGATGTATTGAAGCAATGTTTAATTTATTTAAGCTTAATTCCGGGTCCAATTCCAGGTCCGGCCTCATATGGAATACTGTTCTCATCTTTGGGCAGGGGCGCCCCAATACCAGCTTCTCCCTCTAGACCGGATTCAACGGAGAGCGATTCGCATCGTCGACCACCAGGAAACTTCAAGTCGGCTTGACCCTTTGGCATTGCGTAGAGATGTAGCTTCTCTCTGCATACTCTATCGCATTTACTACGGAGAGTGCTCGGAGGAATTGTTTGGACTGATCCCTGCTGCTACTTTCCGACATCGTTCCACGCGACAACCTTCCATCCTCACCATCTTAATACTTGGCAGTCCACCACTGTGCGTTTCTCTAGAAATTTTCTGCCTCGCACAGCTAAACTGTGGAATGAATTGTCGCCTGCAAGTGTTTCCGAGCCGTTACGATATCCAACTTTCAAGGAAAGAGCGTACTCCCATTTGAAGGCCGGCAACGCGCTTGTGACTCCTCTGGTGTTGCGGGCGTTCATGGGCGGCGGTAATTGCTTACTATCGGGTGATCCGTCTGCTCGTTTGCCCCCTATCACATAAAAAAAAATCATTTAAAAAGAGATTTCACATTTGTTCAAGGCCGGATTCTAAAACTTCGTTACGTAATTTATTATTTTATTGTGTTGTTATTATTTATGTGCGTTTGTTATCTTTGTTGCTTCTACTAGATACTCTGAAGTTGATTTGTATTACATAGATATTTTCTCTGTTTATGTTGTGTGCATGTGTTGTATTTTTTTTTCTTGTACGTATATATGTACAACATTAAGTAGCTCCACCGCCCACTGCTCTGGAGGGCGGGCGCTTTAGTTCCAAACCAATAAGGTCCCAGGCCTTCTACCCGACCAAAGCCTGCAAGGTAGTGATTAGTTGGTAGGCTAGCCTTCTGCTAGAGGCCAACATAACCACTCGTCGTAGACCGGCCCGGGTGGTATGCGTTGTAAGGTCGTCCGAGCACCAATAGGTTATTAAGACGACTCCAATAGTAGCGCACCCCTTATAAGGATTCACTACCATCTCCCGTGGGAAAAAAAGTAGCTCCATTAATTCTCTTATTTTTTAATTTGTTTTGACACCGACAAGTTTTTTTTTTAGAATAGGGCATCAAACGAGCAAACGGATCACCTGATGGTAAGCGATAACCGTTGCCCATGGACACCCGCAACACCAGAGGAGTCACAGATGCGTTGCCGGCCTTTTAAAAGGGAATAAGGGGAATGAAGGGGAATAAGGGGGGTTGGGCCTCCGGTACCCTCACTCACTCGGCGAAACACAGCGCAAGCGCTATTTTACGCCGGTTTTCTATGAGGCCGTGGTATCACTCCGGTCGAGCCGGCCCAATTCGTGCCGAAGCATGGCTTTCCCACGGTAAGCCTATGTTGCATCAATATTATTTTTATTAGAATTTGATTTTACGAGTATGATGTATGGTCAAATATAACAGGATGCATGAGTAACCTTGAAATCCAAGATGGCGGCGAACACATCTGCAAAAAGAGTATATAATACCCCAAAAACCTCGGTAACCTATATTCACAAGTAAATTGTTTCTGGCGGGACAGATGGGTATCGTCGTGATTATAATTCTAATAAGCCATTATAAGAACAAGTCTAGCTTAAGCCGAAAACCTTTGAATTAACATAATGATAAGTTGGCGGATGTTGCGCTTAGCATGTTTAGACATGGCTGTAGAAACACCGTTTTTTTTTTAAATTTAAATGTTTTGCAGGGCATTTTGCCTGTGTGAATTACGAATTGAATATAAGATGAAGCTTACTATATCAGTTGGAAATATTGTTATACATATCTATACACTCATCTGTAATATTGAAATGAGAAAGAGAATATTAAGAGCAAGATAGAATAATCGACAGTTTTTTATCGAAGCAAATTGAAGCACCATAGATTTAAAAACATTTGCTAGAAAATATTGACATTAAAGTCTATAAAATTTTAAAGTCCATAAAATACAAGGGTTTTAGGTTATAAGCCTAAAAGGGAACGATTCAATTCGTTTTTCTATCCTTGATGAAAACATATAGTCAGTATACATATTCTGTTTTGGATAAATCTGTTTTGGAAATTTGGAAACCGATTCGTAATATAAAATCGTATATATAGCGAGATATCGTATAATCGTATATATATTTTGCAGGATTCTATTCTATTAGAATTTCTAAGTCTATATCGCCTCGTGTCAACACTGTTTTCGTACAAGCGCGGTCGCTTCGTACAGCAATCATGTTCCTTGAGTTCATGTCCGACCGAACAAAATTATGAATATCAAAAAGATCCACCACACCAGAACTGCTTGGCCGTATTTTAATAACAATAATAATGTACTTATTATATTTCGGCTTGTAGGAATAGGATTGTGTACAGCTAAAGCTGTTGTGTGCTATATGCGTAGCATATGTATTTTGCTTGGAGATAGACTCGTAGCTTAGGAGTGATCGATTTAAAAGATATATATGCAACGCAAGGAGTGATTTTATCAGTATATAACATTATTTTATTATGTATCTTTAGTTCACTTTTAGAAAATTTGATCAATTTGACAGGATAGTATTGTGAAGTGAATCGGCATTGATTCAATTCAGTAACTCTTTTACTTGCCTGGATTTATATTAAAGGTTGACAGCAATATCTCAAAGGTTGTGAGAAAGAGGGAAAAAGATACCAAATTATAAAGTATGCACAAAAGAGCGAGAACGGATATATCTCGTCGAGTGCGCTTACATTGATTAAATAAAGTCAAATTTTTTTTTAGAAAAAACGTCACATGCACAAACACCCAGATCAGAACAAATTTTTGTAGGTCGTACAAAATATCTGTCCCGTGCGGGAATAGAACCCGCGACCCGTTGCGTAGAAGCTGCTTACTCGACCACTGCGCTAAACGTGTCCGTTGCTTTATTTTTTTAAAGGTTTCTTGTAAATATAAGAGTTTAATAAATGGTAATTGCTGTGATGTGTAATGTGTAAATTATTTCGCCCAACGTTTGGAACAAGTATCAGCATTCGTCTAGAAGGAATGACTGTTCATGACTGGTGTGCCGACCGACTAAACTCAGCCTGGCCTAGGTTCTAAAACCATATAAGTAGGGCCCAAAGCGCTAGAAGAGGCGCGGGAAGTCAAAGTGACGCCTGCCTTATCATTAGGGAACCTAGTCTTGATGCTGAAGGCTGCCGAACTAAGGGATCATGGAGGATTTGGCGGCGCAGATGCCGCCGGCAGCGCAGATGCTGCCTGCAAGGACAGAAGGTCCTGCGTCATGACTGGTGTAAAATAAGTAAAACAGTTCTTATGTATACCCTAAATGCAAACGTAACAAGCACAGTTTGTATACAAGAAACACTGTGTTTTTGGTTTTGTCAGTCTGCGTTCGGGTCTTATATTTCCAATAGCTTCGCGTTACATTATACGGGATTATTGTTTCACAAGAATCTATGGTAGAGAGCGTATTCATAAGCTACAGATTATATACATATGTATGTAAATAATAACAGTAATACTATAAACTTAGTTGCGAGGATGCTCAGAAATCAGCTAGTCAGCAAACCTCGAACCAATTACATACATACATTAATAAATACAAACCAAATAAAAACGCTGTCAATTGACATATTCCATATAGTACACATGAGAATATATTTCGCATGCTAAACTGGGAAGTTTTTGGTCTGAATATAAATGGTACTAAATTAAACAATTTAAGATTTGCTGACGATTTGGTTCTGTTCGAGGAGACATCAAAAAAACTTGGAACAATGATTGAAGAGCTTAACAACGAAAGCACTAAAGAAGAACTTAAAATGATGAAAGTAAGACTAAGCTGATGACCAATTCCATCAAAACAATCATAAGTGTGAACCAACAAACTCTTGAGTTCGTTGAAGAGTACACATATCTGGGCCGGATGATTTCCCCAAGGGACCAAACTGCTAAGGAAATAAACACAAGAATTGCTAACGGATGGAAGAGATACTGGTCGCTTAAGGAAGTAATGAAAGCAAAGAACCTGAGTATGGCACTGGAACATAAAACTTTTAATTCATGCATCCTACCATGCCTAACATATGGCTGCGAAACCTGGTCACTTACCAAAACGGAAAGAGAGAAGCTGGCTAGATGCCAAAGAGCAATGAAGCATTACAGGATGTAAACGAAAGGACAGAATTAGAAATACTGATCTCCGAGAGAAAACTATGCTTACCGACATCCTAGTCAAAATAGATAGGCAGAAGTGGAGATGGACAGGCCACATGATGCGTGATACTCACGGAGAAGGGCGGTAACCGAATGGTATCCAAGAGATGGTAGTAGAAGTCGTGGAAGACAAAAATCTAGATGGGTGGATGACATAAAGCTGACCGCTGGACCTTTATGGATCAAAGTGACACAGGATAGAGCGCAATGGAAATCACTGGAGGAGACCTATGCCAAGAGGCACACCGAGTTAAGAGATATACTCTAAATAAACTAATTCATTTGCATTGTGAGATTTTTGTAATTACTCGGAATAAAGGGCTTTATTATTATTATATAGTACACATGTAACGTTCCAACTGGTCGATTGTCTATTGCTGTTCCGCACTAATTTATTGACAACTGCTTAAACTGAAATTGAAACGAAAATCCTCTCAGGAATAAAAAATTCATTACTTTGTACCTTTAAAGCTATAATTTTCGGATCGACCAGCAGATCAAACGCTGTAAATGGAGTTAGTTAGGCCACACTCTCCGAACGGATCCAAACCACATACCGAGGTAAAGCTCTAGACTGGAATCCCCAAGAAAAGCGCAAACGAGGCCCAAAACAGACCTGGCGGCGGACTGATATTGGCGAAACGAAAGCCATTGGAAAAACCTGGAGTGAAATCAAACGCGAAGCTCAAGTACCGTGCGGGATAGAGACTCACTGTGGATGCCCTCGACTCCAGATAAGGGACAAAGAGCCTTAATGAAGGGCATAATTTGTCATATCTAACTGACAATATTTATAAGGCCTTTCTGGAAAATGCGATAGGTGGAACTATATATTACGATATCTTATTGAGAGGCTCTTTGAGTTTGTAATATTTTAAAATTATTGGTGTTATCCATAATTAATTTGTTATTAGGAGGACAACGTGCTTGTTTAGCAAGCTCAAGCAATAATAGTACATTATGGTACAAGTGTGTAATGTTGGTGATTACCGCTGAGGCGCATTGAGCCCGAGCCGTCAGGCGAGGATCTTAAGGAGCCGAGGACGGTAATCATCAATACACACGTGTATCATACAACGTTTTTCAACACACTTCTGAATAAAATAATACTTAAATAATAAACCATTTTCTTCATAAATTGTATTTGCAGACATCTTAAGTAATAACTAACTAAATAACTTCAAAAGAGAAAACGAGACGAGTTGTGTAAAATGTTTCGTAATGGCGGGAAAAATTAATCAGTTTTCCTATGCGCGCGCATCGGCCATAGACTAATAAATTTCGTAATGGCGGGAAAAATTAATTAGTTTTCCTATGCGCGCGCATCGGCCATAGACTAAAAAATGAGGTTTCTTTTTTTGCGGATAGCTTTTCGCGGATAGCTTTTTAGAGCAAATGTAAGCGTAACTCAACCAATAATATTAAAAAAAAAAACTATTACTCACTCGTGAATAATAGTAATGAAAAAGTCACAGTTTGATTATAGGTGTCATTATGTGCCTAATTGCCATGGGATTAGAGCCACTTTATGAGGAAGTGTGTTGAAAATATATATTAATAATTGATAGATTTATTCATATCTATCGCTTCGCTTTATTCAGTAGGTAGTGACTTTGGTATTTTTGTTAAGAATAGGAACCGAAAATTATTGTTGTCTTGTTTGTGGGAAAAATTTCGTTTTGATTATATATCTTCAACCAAATTTGTTTGCCACATAACTTCACAGAGGATTATTAATTTTTGATCGTGGTACAATGTATGCTGAAGATTGATTATCCTCAAGCCTAAGAGGTATTTTACAAGTTGCAACACGTAGACTTTTGAGTGTATCTTTGAACTAACGAACTAACAAAATAGTTAACTTATTCATAACTCACATCCGTCGCCCCCGAGGGGCACGAGTCTAGTCTTTGTTAGGGATATTAGGCCATAGTCACCGACGTAGGCCTAATACGGATTGGTCTATTTCACATATAACTTTGATTTCTTCGCAGTAGGATAATACTCCTATTGCGAAGAGAAATAACGTACATATGAAATTTGAAAATCGAATATTTATTTGTACATGGGAAGATCGACCTCGGTCCCCTCGAATCATCCGCAAGAGCGCCACTGACATTCTTGTTACGAATAATAACGAAATAGTTAATAGTTCATGTCGGTAATTACTAATACGATAAAAACAAAAAAAAAATTGACGTAAAAATATAAGACATTTTTATAGTCTGTTTATGCCAAAAGGGAAACTTGACTGAAATAAAAAGTACAAGGTGTCTGATTAGCGTGTATTATGTTAGATATAACAATAAATTCAAGTTATAAATGTTAATAATAAAGTTAAGTATCTAATTTGGCGGTGACAACAGAAGAAAACTTGTAAAAATTTAGTTCGATCCAAATATCGATCGAACACTGCCATCTAGCGTTGAGTAGCAAAAGTTACAGCGATATTAGCGCCGCGTCACGCTGCGGCGACCGCGCGAACTTGCTGATCGTCCATCAAAATCGCACCGTATAATTGTTACGATCGTTTAGCATCAAATTATATAGATTTATTGGTGGTTAAATGATTATTTTATAAGTGTCCGAGTGTTTACGTACGGAGTAATGGTTGCCGATGGACGGACTAGCTAATAATGTGGGAATTATCGCCGTTTATGTCGGTTTAAGTTCAAATTATTGTCTATTTTACAACTTTTGATGTACTTGATTGCTTGTTTTCTTACTGGAATGTGACCGTTTGGTTGTCAATAGTATTATTGTCAATTAATGTTTATAAACAAATATTTTAACAAAAACTTGAATGATAAATGATAACTTATATAAAATCGCCCTTAATAAAATACTCTGTATATTCCTTTCTCTTTCAACCTTTAGCAAGTATTACAAGAAGTTGGCGGAGTAAGATGGAGAGTTGGTGGCGCTGTGGTGGTCCCAGTACTGATCCTCTAACTGGCCAACTGATTCATATTTCACTCTGAAGAATTTATGTGGCCAACGCACACTGAGGTAATGCTAATGAGGGCTGGTTAACTAAGGCCTAATCGTCTTACATTAGATTAGGTTTGTATCCCTTGATAGGAGCTTACACGAACTGTGCTGACAATGATAAGATAGACAACTGGCAATCTGCATCAACTTAGACGGGCGTAATAAGGTGTTATGCAATCAAACAAATGTGTATAATAAATAACAATAGAACAAAGAAAGAAGTATTTATTTCAATGCAGACATGAGTCAAATTCTAGTAAAAAATCTTGTCTATAGATCAAACATACGGTGTTTGTCCCACGAATGTGCAAAAGAAAGTGGCCGATTCAGTATGGTAGGTAGTATGTCAGATACCGAATAAAAACTCGACGCGGATTTTCAATTGGCATCTATTTTATATTTCGTTTGACCGTCGAATAACTGACGAGGAGCTTATAAAAAAACATACCTTCTATATACACATATCTTTTATATTTATACAAAATATAAAATTCTCATTGACAACCTTTCAACATCCCCATCCTACCTTAAAACTATGTTTTCTTTTCGATCCCATTCGTCATGTCGTGCCTTGTGTTCTAATTTTAATCTGACTTTTGATATACCGCCCCGAAGTACCAATTTCTTTTTATACCCTTTTGCGGGTTATGCCGTCCGGTTATATGGAACTCTCTCCCTGAGAGTATTAGGAGAGCACGAACGCTGGAGTCTTTTAAGAATCAAGTCCGTGTTCACTTCCTGTCAAAGATTCCTCAAACTAGTATCTATTGTCCTGTCCAATTACTGCACTCATCCTCTATTTAAATCTTTTTTAGTACTCCCCTGGTCCAAGGTTGCCTGGAAGAGATTGCCGTTTAGCGATAAGGCTGCCTTTTGAACATTCGCATTTGTGCTATTTGTTTTCTTTTTTTTTGTCTATGTTCTTGTGTTTGGTGTACAATTAAGAGTTATGTAAGAGTTAAGTAATGGAACCTAAATAACGTAAATATTTAAGACTATTTGTTAATAAAAAAACCTGTAACAAAATCTACCTATAAACATAAAAGTTTAACATTAAGTATATTTAATTTTATTTAATGAGCATACAATATTTCAGATATGTATTTTTCTGTAATGTATATTTGTGAAGCGGTGTAGCGGAGCAGTAATTACTCGTATTTGTCTGAGGAGACACCCGTGACAATCCTAATCAACCGGAGCAATTATGAAAATGAACCAACTATAAGATATTTCTTCAGTTATCTAAAACTTATGTATGAAATGTGATTATAATATTTAGTTAAGACTCATAGCCAGTATTAAAACGTATATGTATTCTCAGTAACTTAGTTGCTAACCTTGAGAACAACTATAAGACATTTCTCGTATAATCTAAAACTTATGCATTAATAATGTGATTATATTTTTTAGTTGACTCATAGTCAGTATTAAAACGTATCTGTATTCTCAGTAACTTAGCTGCTAACGTTGAGAACATCTATAAGACATTTCCCGTGTTATCTAATACTTATGCATTAATAGTGTGATTATATTTTTAGTTGACTCATAGTCAGTATTAAAACGTATTTGTATTCTCAGTAACTTAGCTGCTAACGTTGAGAATCTTGTGGTAAAAGGCACAGTGAAAATCAAAATAGTGAGAATCGTTAATTAATACAGAAACATTGTTTGTATTACATTGAAATTAGTTGGGTGCATAGTACCTCTTTTTAGCGTTCCATATTCCGTGCAAAAAAAGAAACCGGTATAGAAGCATTTTATTGCTCATCTATCTCTTTGTAAATACTTATTTTCTCAAGAAGGCTTGAAGGTATTAAGTTATAATTAGTATCAAATACTTAGGTCTATAACCATATGCAACAATAACAATATCAAACTTCTAAATTGATGTGATCAAGGTACAGCCGGGTAAGAACATAAAATATTTTCATGTCGTTCGTCTTACCTATTTCTGCCATAATGGTAAGGCAGTGAAATTACTGGATACTGTGTCTACATGTTATGTCACATGTTGGCAATGTACCCTGCGTTTTTTGTATTGCTGCGAATCTTACAGAATCTATATATACTGTAGGCGACTATAACGATTTACCCTAAGATAGGCAGGTTTGATTATTTGTCAACATATAACTTTAAAAATAACTAAGGACTGAGACATTATCCACTACTCTGGAATAGTGAAAGTGACCAGAGGACTGGTGAGGATCCTGTGACGTATTATGTGGAACCTCTTATATCTTAAAAATTACTACTTCCTTACAGGCAAACTAACTAATCATTTGAGTAAAATGGTACGCCTTTTTGGCGAGATATCCATAAATAAATTTGTATGTAGGTATATTATAATTCTATATGATTCCATTTCAGCGAAAAAGCCCGTGGCAGTGCATTGCAATACTTACACAAGCTTAGAAAATTTGCAGACGAAATATCGTACATCGAAGACAGAGACGGAATTGGATTAAACTATTTTTTGGTTTGGAATATCTGCATCGTCTCGTCCGCTATCCTACTATGTTGGTTTAGGGCGAATTGGTTTGGAGTGATAGTGCTTTTAGGTAAAATTCATAAGCTTAGATCTTGCTCGTACCTGCGGAAACAAATAGCGTGACGATGTCACGAGTAACTGTCATGTTTTACTATAAATTAAACTTATCCATACTGTACAATGTTTGTTAATTGACTCGTTTTGCATGCACTTATCTTTTAATGCTTCATGAGATTATTATGAGTGATATAGATCATACAAAAAGTACGAGACGGAAAGAGATGGCGTAACATTGAAATAGAGCGATAAACGACGTCTTTGTTCTCTCGTTATAAATTTACAACTAAATGAAATTACATCAGTTGCCCAAATTCGAAACTCAGTTTCGTTTTTTTTTGCGGATATCATTGATTCCTTTGCGGATAATTATATTTGCGGAAAATGCATGGAGAATTAACCCAAAGAAAAAACACAAGATTAGCAAGGGTGTCCTTCTCCCTATCCTTGATGACTTGGGATGTTAATAAAGTCTTGTGAAAGTTGTACAAAAAATTATGGATGTATGGATTTATATTTATTTATATTTATATTTACTTCTTGAAGATTACGAAAAAAAAAAGATAATTTAAATTTGTCATTTTTTAATCCATCTTCTGGCTTGTACGATTTGTGCATTAGCCATAAACAAGGGTTAAAGGTAGAGAAACGAATGAAATATGTAATAAGGATAGGAATATATGAGGATGAGGATCAAGAATTTGCCATTTAAAGACACGGTTGGTTTACTAATCAAGGTACTTATAACCTTAGTACGAGCCTGTTTCGCCGTGGGAGACTTCATTTGACACACGCCATCTTGTTTCTCTGTTTGTCGCAGAACATGATGTTAGGAGAGAGGTATTCGTTATTTATTGCATTCTACACGAAACGAAGGCATGGTGAAATGTTTCCAGTGCGAGCTGAAGGATTGTTCGGGAATGTGCCGTTTCAAAATCAACTCTATGGTTTCTTTGTTCGGTATATTTTTGTGTGAAGTATGAAGTAAATACGGTTGTTAAGAGCGCAGGGTTGTGTCTTTTTATGTGATCTAGCTGTCGTATGATTTTAAAAAGAATCAAACCTAAAATATTTCTTAATCTGTATTCAGCATACATTATTTGAGGCATATAGTGATTTCAAATACAAGTTTCACGTCCGAATATCCACAGATTTACCTCATGCCGCAAGATTTTCAACTTATGACCAATTGTCAAGGGCTGTTCGTTTTTTATTAATTGAATTGATGAAAACTACAAACAAAGATGTTACAAAGTTGGCTATCTGCTTAGATCTTTAAAACTACGCAACGGATTTTGATGCGGTTTTTTGTAATAGATAGAGTGATTCTTAAGGAAGGTTTATATGTATAATGGCATTGCACCCATGCGAAGCCGGGGCGGATAGCTAGTAAAAACTTCAACGTTAAAGTTATGGACGTAAAAGTAACGATGATAAAAAAAAATGATGGATGGACTGTGCGAATGATGTTATATTCAAGAAAGGAAGTGAGTGTCGAAATAGCAAGTGATAGAGGAATACACGTTGAGTGAAGAAAATCATACTACCAAAGAATATAAGTGGTTATGTATATTGTTTCATTTTTTAAGTTATTACTTAATACGAATGTTTAATAAATATACGCGACGTAAAATAACAATAGAAATTACAATATTTTTTGATACGAAACCGCTTTTGTTTTTTATTACTCTATTCACCAATAGATGGCGCTAGTATGGATAATACGGAAACTGCAGCTTGGTGTTGCAAGCGGCCAAAAGGTGAAACTAAGTTTTAATGTAATATTCCAACTTTAAAATAATTATTAATGTGTTTTCATGAGTTTGAAGAACATACTTCTAGATCGTATGGATATATATTACAATGGTTTTCCTTTAACAATCGCCAATGTTGTATTAAAATATTTATTTACGCTTTTTCTTCTCAAATAAAAAGTAAACAAATAAATTCATTTGTTTCAGGCAATTATAGTTCATATTAACATGGAGTATAGTACAAAGAGTAACAATCCACTTATAAGTAATAATAGATCATATGAAATAAAGTCAGTCAATGACACAGTTATCCTATATATTTTCATAGAAACTCGTACATTTCGAAAAACAAAAATGTGTTACAAAATTGTGGTACGAGAATTAAGATACTAAACAATTGAATAATATGTAAAATGTATACAAGCTTAAATATTTTGGTGTAACAAAGCTTCTAATTTAGGGAGCCGCCTATTAATAGCTATATAATGTCAAATATTAATAATTAATAATAATAATAATAATGTAGATCTTCCCGCGTCGGTGAACTGGCTGCGCTTCGGTGACCTCTTTGGGGAAACTGAGGGTTTTGTCTGTGCAATTGCGGACGAAGTAATGATGACGAACAACTATAGAAAATATATCCTAAAGGACGGTACCGTCGACATATGTCGGGCATGCCGCCGTCCCGGAGAGTCACTTAGGCATATTATCTCTGGTTGTTCTCATCTTGCAAACGGTGAGTATTTGCATAGACATAACCTAGTAGCCAGGATCATCCATCAACAACTTGCCCTTCAATACGGCCTTGTTGAGCATGAGACACCGTACTATAAGTACGCACCAGCGCCAGTTCTTGAAAATGGCCGTGTGTTGCTCTATTGGGATCGCTCTATCATCACGGACAGGACTATTGCGTGCAATAAACCTGATATTGTGGTGGTCGACCGCTCCCAACGCCGTGCAATGCTCGTCGATATTACCATCCCTCATGACGAGAACCTCGTAAAAGCCGAGAAGGACAAAGCCAGTAAGTACCTTGACTTGGCATACGAGGTAACCGCCATGTGGGATGTTGATTCGACAATCATTGTTCCGATAGTTGTGTCTGCGAATGGCTTGATAGCAAAGAGTCTCAATCAACATCTTAAGAGGCTCTCGCTTGACGGATGGATCAAGGGTCGGATACAAAAAGCAGTGATTCTTGACACGGCACGTATTGTCCGGAGATTTTTCTGTCTGCAGCCCTAACCACCGGTTTGTTTAGGCCTTGCCTCGCTACCGGCGGCATACTAGGTTTAAGTTTTTATAGTATTTATATTTATTTTATATATCTATATTGTAAAAAACTTAAATTTAAAATTATTAATGAAATATATGAATAATAATATTGAAAATTTATTACATTCCCAATCCCATTATAAGTATATCACTGATATTTAATATTTACTTGGTTTGACCCGTAAATATAATGCATTGAACCAACTACCGCTGAGATATTTAAATTAGAAAAATAATAATAAAGCTCAAGGTTAAGGGGTGTAATAAACTAATCTTGTCTAATTTCTGTTAAGTCTCAGTGTGAAAGCGCTTGTGTAAACCTATTGGTATTGTGTCTAGAAACTTCGTAAACGGTAATCATAATATCAGAATCAATACAGATTAAATATATACACAACACTCACTGTATATTATATACTTTATATTAGTATAATTATATTTATTGAAAGTACTTTAAAGATTTATTCGTACTCGCTTTGTAATAATTATTCTATCGAGACAACGATAGTTATGGCCTCATACGGCTCTTTTTTTACTATTATTTTTTTATCTTTACTTTTCTCGCTCATTTATTTTACCTGCTGCTTTTTTAAAACTCTAACTCAAAAAAGTTGATGGCTGAAAATCTGTGATTTGTCCAAATTAGGCAAATATTTAGCTGAGCCTTGACCTTTTGCTTTCTGCAGCATACATATGTTTATGGTATCTGATTGTATGTTTGATTTTTCTCAATCATTAGCATTGTTTTATTAGATATTTATGTGTATTTTGCAGAAATTAACTCCAGCGTTCGCGCTATCCTAATACTCTCAGGGAGAGAGTTCCATAACCGGACGGAATGAGCCGAAAAAGAGTATAAAAGGGTATCGGTAAAAAATATTTAACGATATTTATGTTTTTCAATATTATATTTTTTTTCGCATAATTAATTATATTCGCTTCTAATCAATTTGACAATACTTTGCCAATGTTCTTTAATTGCTTGTTTTAAAATTGTTCAGATCATATGACCTAACAGTCCCTTTGGGGTTATTTGAAGCAGATCGGTATTACGAAACTTAAGTCCGTTCCGAAATTGAAAGATGAAATTCGCAGAGAACCCATCAAATTCCACAACAGTTAATCAAGAAAGCAATGGAAAATATTTTTAATGATATCCGTCAAGTCAATGACGTCACTTGACGGATATAATTGTTCACGTTTATCGAATGTGTCTGAATAAAAAATATACGAATTATATAAAGTACTAGCTGACCCGACAGACGTTGTCCTGTCAAATTTCTCAAATGTCATGTTGTATCGCTGTATGTAAAAAAAGATTTTTCCGCTTTTCTGTTGAAAACGGCTTTGTCGGGAAAGATTCGATCGTCTTGGTCGCGGCATTATTAATTAAACTTCACTTCACTTCAATCCACTTGTTAATTATTTATTTAATAGAAATAGTTTTAATATTGATTTCTTACAAATATCAAATTGTCATCCATACGTCATTACATAGCTGTCATTTTACGTCAATTACATAGCTGTCATTTGCGTTTTGTTATTCCAAGTCTGATTCTTTTTTGTAATACCACGTTTTATAGTGACTGACGTTTCATGTCAAGTCACACAGGAACGCTGTCGAACGGGATAAAAAGTATCCTATGTCCGTCTCCTGGCTCTAAGCTACCTCCCTACCAATTTTCAGCCAAATCTGTTCTGCCGTTCTTGAGTTATAAGTGGTGTAACTAACACGACTTTCTTTTATATATATAGATTATAGTATAGGTGCACAGCAAAGAGGCGTTTACATTTCAAGTGACATTTTACCATAGACAATAGGTTGGCACCCATCAAATATGTCAACACATTAATTATTTTTATATTTTGAAATTTAAATACACGATGTTATAAGCAAAGTTGATATTATGTTTGTCGATTCAAAGTCTTGTTTTAATGCGTTCTTCAATTCGAGTGGAACATTTGACGGTTGTAATACCGTCAAATGTTTGACAGAAAGTAAGTGATCAACTTTTATATGGGAAAATGAAATTGTCGTCTTACTCTATCTTACTCGCAATTTTTCCTTATTTGCTCACCGTTTAGACCTACCCTGGACTAGGTACGACAAACATTTTAAAACCAAAATCAGCTCAATCGGCCCAGCCGTTCTCGAGTTTTAGCGAGACTAACGAACAGCAATTCATTTTTATATATATAGATATAATGCTTATTATCAATTCTTAATAATTTATGTTATATATTTGATGTCATGGTTATATAATTATGTATTTCACCTATGAATCCTGTGATAGCGCGGTAATTTTGTAAAATATATATGGAGTATATATCTATAATTGTATAATATTAATGAACGTATTTCAGTTATATATTCGTGGTAATCAAATACAATATATAAATCAACCGAAATAGTAAAAAAAATACATTTTAGAATAAGCATGTCAGTGTAAATTTCGTCATAATTAAATAATTATATTTCTATTTTTAAATTGTCAAATGTTTTTAGCAGACTTAAAAGTTTTATTATTATTTAGTAATATAGCAATTTATATCTGTATCACGGCGGAAAATCGTCGCCACGAAGTACAAAACGTGTCCAGAATAAGACATTGTTTTATCCTAAGCAACCTAGTGCCGCGGAGATTATGTTGGACTAAATACCATCTGAGTCGGCTCGATTGGTATTACCTACAAACTAAACTCAGCCCAAGAGCTTTAGTCTTATTGACTTTATTGTTTGAAATGAGAGCGAACGCTCTATTTTTTAGTTTTTATTTGTTTGGCAGCAATAAGTCCATATTAGTGCCACGCTGTAATGACAACCCTAAACAAAACTTTGGTTGTATAATCAAAAAACCTCTGCTTCCTTCAAAATGATTACACTATCATTAAATTATAACATGTGTATTGGTATATTTAACATTACGCAAGTGCAACACGCTTCTTCACTTCTTCATGTAAATAAACTATTGTAATATAGTTAACTCTGACAAAATACTATACAGATGTTTGAAACCACTGTATTGGTCTCAATTGAGTACTTATCTCGAGAGTGCTCGTCAAATAACCCTCCTCTCAACAGTTTAACCCTTGTTCACTTGTGTTAAGACTTGTTGTCCTGTGTTCGGATAAGTCACTTCAAATTTAGTGGGACAAAACAAGTGCTTGAGTACCATACGAGTATTTAATGTTAAAAAGTGTATCAAGAATGTATTGTGTAATAAAGTGTCAATCTTTCAATCCGACTGGAGTGTTTTAGGTTTTTGACATCTGTCACTTTTGACATGAATCTATTTTTTCAAGTGTGTGTTTCATTGCTTATAAACTACCAGAACATCTTTGCACTGTAATACGCAACAAAAATAACTAAATTCACAGACCTACCGATGAAACTAAAAAATAATGGAGCATACTCGTACATATTGTGAAAACTAAACCAACCATTCTTTCCACATCGCATCTTGCAATGAAATCTATCTGTAATGCATCCACAAACTTACAGACATTATGTTACTCTTGTAAGCGCCATTAGGTACGCTACCTTCATGTACCTACCTATAGCATCAAAATGTTCTTGTTCTAACAAATACACAATGGCGAAGACTCCTGTCAAAATAAGCTTCCTTGATTATAAATTCAACCTTCTTTCATTAAACCGAAATTAATAACGATTTCAATTTCTTTGCTATTTTCGGGTTTTCTCTTTCACATTTAGCCTTGTTGTTCGCTACCATCAAATGATATTACAATAAATATTTTCCAATTGGTGATTAGTTAGTTTTTTTTTATAGGATAGGGCAGCAAACGAGCAAACGGATCACACCTGATGGTAAGCGATAACCGTTGCCCATGGACACCCGCAACACCAGAGGAGTCACAGATGTGTTGCCGGCCTTTTAAAAGGGAATAAGGGGGTAAGGCGGGCCTCCGGTACCCTCACTCACTCGGCGAAACACAGCGCAAGCGCTATTTTACGCCGGTTTTCTGTGAAGCCGTGCAATGTTTGTTAATTAATCAAAACGTATATATACATATACTCAAGCTTCTTTCCCATGGGGGTAGGCAGGGATCACAGTTTTCCACTTGCTAAAAAAAATTTCAACGATTCCAATATACTTCCCAAGCTTCCTCGACTTTCATTCATATTTTCCTTCTTTCAAACTCTATTTGATCTAAGTGTGTTCGTTTATTTCAGACATTCACAAACCTTTTTGTGTTGTAGACCCTTTGCCTTGTTTTTTGGTTTTGGGTAGAGCCCCCTACTTATCTGATATGGGGTTGTCCATTAATCACGTGAGGCTTGAAAGGGGGAGGGGTTTGATAAAAATCACGAAAATAACACAAGGCGGGAGGGGTGGTATAGTAAGATATCACGTGTAAGGTTCATTATTTGTATTTAAAATTGTTTATTCAAACTGGCAACACTGAAAGAATACGAACCGTGAGTTAGTAATGAGTGGCGAGGAAGGGCATTCGACATCGGGCAGCGGAGCCGAGTGGTCGTGCTCTAGGAAAGTGTAGTAAGTGTTAAGTCTGTTTTGCGAAATACAATTAAGTTAAAGGAATAAACGAGTATTAATTCAGATAACGGAGTTTTACTACAAATCAGAAGTGGTAAGTACATGCTCACATTATTTTATCTATGAAGATGAAATAACTTTATTTGTTTAATGTTGGGTTACATTGTTCAAGTTTTGGTGTACACATAATAGTTCCGTCAGCATTATACCTTATTCTTGGGGGCATGCAAATTGTCAGTAATATTGAATTGTATTCAGATAGATGGAATTATAACTATAATAGATTTTCAGAGATGTCAATTTATAGAATGAAATTAAATAATACACAGCAGGCACCGTCATTCCGTGTGCACTGATAATAGCTATAACAAAGATAAGTTATACTCTCGTGGTCAATCTTAATGATTCTTATTCATCTTCTTATGGCTTCAAGATAATTACGCATTAAGCCAATTTCAAATGAAATTTTTTATTGAATTTGAAAACGTACGGTAGAATGTCATAAAAATGGATTAGCATGACACGTGGGTTGTACAGTACAACAAAGTAATTTTGTGAACCTAAAAATGGTTGAGAACCTATTAGTTTCCCTGAAATAGCAGTTTTCAAATACCCACATTTATTTTATTTTACACTTCCATTTTTGTCTCTTCCCTTCTTCGTTGTATGATAAAATAATAAATACCTACGCATATCAATACTTTTCGTGATTATTAAAACTATAAATATATAAGCAGATATATATGGCAGGTATATAAGTACATAGTAATCCAAGACATTGCCTTGCTGGTAGTGTTTTATGATATCTTTCTCGAGTGATTTATTGCGATTTATTTCGACCTTCATTTTTTTTCCTTCTTTTCTCTCTAGAAGGTCAAGGTCACATTAGAGAAATTAGAGAACCAGTGTGGGGTATTTAAAAGGGGCTGAAATTTTCATTTATTTTGCACTCCGATGTATAGTTTCTGAGATATTTCACGATTTCCATTTTACCTATCACTCACTACTGCTTATTTTCCGAACTATTACTAACCACACTTGGTTTGTGAGTCATAGATAATGGAGCAAAGCGAGAACTGGGTCAACCGTCATCTGCAAACGCCTGAGCGTGCTACATCGCGACGCAGCGGACGCGACGAAGGCAGACGAAGTCGGATTCGGCTACGCGGTGAGGCGAAGGGCTACCGCCGCAGTCGTCCGCGTTACCGGAGCCGCAGCTCCACTCGTCGCAGTCAGCGCAGTCGGAGTATCCAGGATAAGGAGCGTGAGTTAGAACGAGAACGCGAGAGAGTTAAACGGTTAGAGCAGGAAATTAAAATCACAGCGAAGTCTCTTAAGCTCTTACGCGGACCCCGTGACCGTTCACGACACAGTGTACGTGCAGCTCCACGAGATTCGCACAAACAACAACCTTCTACAAAGGATAAAGAAAGTGGTCAGCGGCGCCACCCCGATCATAATAACGAGGAACCAGTTCTCCGTTCTGTTAGGCGGTCGGCTAGTCCAGTATTTTCTGCGAGAGACATAATTGATATTATAACTTCTATGAAACCATCTCAGCCATTGACGGCTGCACAAGGATCAAATAATTTAAACCACAAAAACATACTACACTATATTGTATTTTTATATTATATTATTATAATTATTAACATTGAAAAGAGGAGATAAAAAAATAGACCTTCAGAGTTTCTTGCCTGTTCTTCTCGAGAAGGCTCTCCCAATTTCCGAACAGGTGTCGAGTCAATATATTTTTTCTTTTTTTTTTTCCTTATTCGTACGTGCGGACAAGGTTTTTGTTTTTTTTTTTTCCTGTTGTTTGTTGACGTCAATAAGTGCCTGTAAAGTCTATGTTGAATAAATATTATTTTGATTTGATTTTGATGGATGGATTGTTTGTATCGTACAAACATACTTGCCTAGCTGCCTCGACTTTCATTAAAGTATCCAAGCAGATGAACCTGGTATGAGGGCGTGAACTCTATCTTATTTAACTGGTCGGAATGGCAGGAGAAGCTGATGACAGCTTTTCCATGTGAACAGAACTTTGGCCAAACCCTGGAGAACATGCTAAAACGTAGAAGTAAGTTTAACGAGCCGATCGAAGTTTATTTTTATGAGAAGATGGCATTATTAAACCGGTGTGACGTAATTGGAAAGCGAGCGGTCGATTGCGTTATTCATGGTTTGAGCGATAGAACATTAAAAACCAGTGCCCTGGCACTGCGTTGTACGCACCCTGACCAACTGTTACAATTCTCGTTAGTAACAAAGATATAGCACAATCCGCCCCTAATCTTGATCGCACTACTAGTTATAAGAATAGGTTGTACACAATTCTAGACCATATAATGGTAATATACAGATTCTAAGAAGCCTCACACTGTTACAATCAATCCTGGCTTATTTTGCTACAACTGCAACGAGCGTGATCGTATATAAGACTTCTGAGTATTTGGAATTCCATAGTGTTGACAACGAATTACCTTTCTACGGTTCCCAATTAAAGGACGTCCAAAATATTAAAGTTATAGTAACCTTCTTTATCAATTTATGTGGGCCAGCCACTATAAACTGTATAACTGAGCCAAAAATAAGTGGTAATATAATAATAAGTTGCAAGGTTATAGGCAGTCCTGTAAATCAGTACATAACCTATGGCGGCGTTTACTCAGTGAATAGTGGTATGGTAAAAATCAGTGTCGCCCCTATCTCCTACAGGCTTCTATTGAGTATGGGTGTCACATTATGTCGGGGTACACATATACGCATAGTAAACCGTATCGTTTCTTCAGGCTCGAACGTTACCGCGTCCGATCTTCGAGAAATCGATAACAGGATGGTTCGTATGGGTGATAGCGCGGATGAACATGATAGGCAAAAATTATTAGATATTTTACATAAATATAAACACTGTTTTGTTTCTTCATTAAGGAATTAGGGTGTACGAACGTGACTGAAATGTCAATCGAGCTGGACACTAAAAAGCCAGTCGTGTATCGCCCTTATCGTTTATCGCATAAGGAACGTGAACAAGTTCGCACCATGGTAGGCGAAATGCTGGATGCCGGAATCATCAGGGAATCGGTGTCTGAATATGCGAGTCCGATAATTTTAGTGAGGAAGAATGACGGCAAGTTCCGAATGTGTGTTGACTATCGGCCTCTAAATTCACTAACCGCTAAGGAACGACACCCGATGCCAGTGATTGAGGACGAGATTGCTCGCTTGTCTGGACAGGCGTACTTTATCACACTCGATTTGGCGTCTGGTTACTACCAAGTACCTATATCGGAAGCATCCAAACATTTAACAGCTTTTGTAACGCCGGATGGACAGTACGAGTTTAATCGTATGCCATTCGGCCTTGCTAATTCACCTGCCGTATTCCAGCGGATGATGCACAAAGTTTTAGGATCAGCACGATATTCAGAAGCCACTGTTTATATAGATGATTTGTTAATATACGGAAAGAATAAGGAACAATGTTTGAGCCGTTTTGAAAATGTTTTGAAACTCCTAGACAAAGCAAATTTGACCCTAAACTTATCGAAGTGTGAATTTTTGACTACTAAGTAGACTACCTGGCTATGAAGTTAGCGCCGCTGGCATAAGGCCAGGGGCAAGAAAATCACTTGTGTCATTGATTTCCCACGTCCGCCCAACCAGCACGCATTGCGACAGTTTCTGGGTCTTGTCGGATATTTCCGCAAGTTTATTAGAAATTTTGCACAAGTGTCTCATCCTCTCAACAAGTTGTTGAAGAAGGATGTGCAGTGGTGCTGGATGGACGAACAAGAGAAAGCATTCCAAGAGCTCAAGGACAGGTTAGTACATAGACCCATATTGGCTATATATGATCCTAATGCGGAGACAGAACTTCACACTGATGCCAGTAAAATAGGCATCGGTGGAATCCTACTCCAGAAGCCCTATACCGACGCCACATTTCGCCCTACCGCTTTCTATAGTCGACAGACAACGCCCGAGGAAAAGCACTTTCACGCTTACGAATTAGAAACCCTGGCGGTGATCTGTTCTCTCAAAAAGTTTCGCGTGTATCTTCTTGGACAGAATTTTAAGGTAATAACGGATTGTAGTGCATTACGCAGTACTTTTGTTAAACGCGACATAATACCGCGAGTTACACGATGGTGGCTGCTAATGCAAGAACTTCACTGTACAATAGAATATAGAGCTGGTTCTAAAATGTACCATGTGGATGCTTTGTCACGTAATGCCATTCAAGATAGTGAAACTGCCGATGCATTGCAACAATATCCCACAGTAATGTCCATTAGCAATGGTGATTGGCTTCAGACCTTACAGTTAGGAGACTCTGAATTGTCCAGAATTAGAGATATACTTTTGCTAAAAACTGACGCTGAAGGTCTAAAGTACATTAAAGACAACTACTCCACAAATAACCAGTTATACAAAATAGTTGACGGTGAAGATACTAATTTACGCTGGGTTGTCCCGAAGGGTGCGAGGTGGCAGTTATGTCGTTTCAACCACGATGACATTGGGCATTTCGGTGTGGAGAAGACCGTCGATCGAATTAAGAAAACATATTGGTTCCCAAAAATGTCTAAATTTATAAAATGTCCAGTGCGCTTACGCAAAGAAAAGTACTCAGAGTGAGCGCGAAGGACTTTTACATACTATAGAAAAAAATCGACGTTCCTTTCCACACGGTCCACATAGACCATCTCGGTCCCTTCGTGAAATCCAAACGCGGAAATACTCACCTATTAGTAATTGTAGAAGCATTCACAAAGTTTATCTTTGTAAAACCGGTACGAAATACGAACACTCAGAATTCCATACGCGCACTGGAAGAGGTGTTCTTCACGTTCAGATTCCCTGATCGTATCATTAGTGACCGCGGGCCATGCTTCACATCCCATGCGTTTAAAAGATTTTGTTTGAGTAAGGGCATCAAACATGTTTTGAATGCGGTGTCTTGCCCACGCTCTAATGGTCAAGTTGAGCGATATAACCGTTCAATATTGGCCTCTTTAACTGCTCTAAACTTAAATGATGATGAAAAGTCATGGGACGAGAAAATTGACACGGTACAGTGGGGCTTAAACAACACCAAACAAAAGACCACTGGGAGGACCCCTGCGGAAGTAATGTTTGGAACTTCCATGAATGCAGAAATCAATCCAAAATTTAATGAAATTAGGCGTAACACATGTGAGGATAATAATGTTATAACGATGAGGCAGGACGTTAGGGATAGAATACAGCAGGAGCAAATAAAACAGAAGGAAAACTACGATAAAAATAGGAGGCCAGCTCGCTCGTACCAGGAAGGCGATTTAGTAAAAATCACGAAAGTAGCTTTCAGTAATGAAGGTAAAAGCACGAAGCTTTTACCATCATACATAGGTCCGTATAGAGTTATTAGGGTATTAGGAAATGACCGATATAAGCTGGCGTCCGTAACGGACTAACGGGTACCAAAAGGAAACGCAAACGACCGTTGCGGCTGACCGAATGTTGCCCTGGGTTCATCTGGTTGCTCTTGAGGTTCATAGTGATTCAAATGATGAAATTATAAATGATTCTGCTTCTGAAATCGATGATTAATAATTTATTCTTCTGAGAAGTTGTAAATTGGTCCAAGTTGTACATGTACACGAAGAACTATGTATTATTGCTATAATTATTATGGAAATAAAAATTGATAATGACAGCTGGAGACCGTTAAATTTTCGAATGGATAACAATACCCTTTTTATGTTAATAATGTTATTTATAATATTGATTGCGGTACAGCTCCTGCTAGAATTGGATGGGTTAGCAGGAACTGATATACGTTTGCGAGAATTGGATGGGTTCGCAAATGTTTGGGTTAATTTTGTCGTAAGAATTGGATGGGTTTACGACAGATAAACTTGTGCCTTAAATTTAACCTTACTAGAATGGATGGGTTAGTAAGGATTGAATTTATGGCGTTACCCAGCAGTCCCTGCTAGAATGGATGGGTTAGCAGGAACTGGGAGTTTACTGAATTTTTGTGTTGAAAGTGTTTAATGCCTTACTAGAATTGGATGGGTTTACGACAGATAAACTTATGCCTTAAATTTAACCTTACTAGAATGGATGGGTTAGTAAGGATTGAATTTATGGCGTTACCCAGCAGTCCCTGCTAGAATGGATGGGTTAGCAGGAACTGGGAGAGTTTACTGAATTTTTGTGTTGAAAGTGTTTAATGCAAATTACGATAAGAGTTATAAAGAGTTGCAAAATGCTACTCGTGTTCTCAATGTATGCCTATTATATGAATTTACATGAATTTACACATATTTTTGATTTAGAAAAAAAAAATATTGTTTATAGGAAACATAGTTTATAATATGAGACTTTGAAAATATTGTTTATTTACCAAAACTTTCTGCTCAATTAATTACTGCATTACCTAACTAATGTATAACAAATGATTTTTTTTTTCCTCTTTTTCTTCTCTCTTTACTATGATAATTGTACATAGTTCTTATTGTTATGAATGCTCTTCCTTGCCGAGTGTAAGGTTTGTGCTCGTCTCCTGGTTGCCTGTATGAGGACATACACGAGGTCAGGATGGACGAGTGTAAGGTTCATTATTTGTATTTAAAATTGTTTATTCAAACTGGCAACACTGAAAGAATACGAACCGTGAGTTAGTAATGAGTGGCGAGGAAGGGCATTCGACATCGGGCAGCGGAGCCGAGTGGTCGTGCTCTAGGAAAGTGTAGTAAGTGTTAAGTCTGTTGTGCGAAATACAATTAAGTTAAAGAAATAAACGAGTATTAATTCAGATAACGGAGTTTTACTACACACGTGTTTCGCTTTTTCGTCAAACCGCGCGATTTTTAAACAGATGAGCAGCGCGGCTTATAGTGTTTATATCTTTACTTGCCACGATGACGATGACGGTGACGAAATACATTTTTTTAATAATTTAACATTGTTTCGGCATTAGGAATCCACGCATACCGAGCCTAATTTATTCCTATACTTATGTACTATTTATTTAAATAATATATTTTTTGATCGCTATCACGGACTTTCACTGTTCCCGCCTCCCAGCCTATTATCATGGTCCTTAATTTCAGAATAAGTTAAAACTTATAGTTTATACAAGTATTTAAAGGTAATATTTTGAAAATTTTAAAATTCTTTGTTGATACTAAAAATATACGTGATGTTTTAGTCTTAAACCTCACTACGTATCACCAAGGGGGGCTTAAAAAATGCTGAAAAAGATCACGTGATTAATGGACGGCTCCTATAGAACGCTTACATCCTACAACTTTATATATAAATTTTATAAATATATATGTATAATACATTTTTTTACTTCATAGGTATTTTTAGAAATAATGTATATGTAAGTATATACTATATATACCCCCATTTTACATTACATGCCAAATTTTTTTTCGTTGACGTAGATCCCTTTCATGTTGTCACAGACCCCTAGGGTCGATATAGACCATTTTGGCAATCACTGCTCTAGTTTGTTCCCTACCAACTAGTCTATTCATATTACTATGAGAATTGGGTAGACGACAATTTTTTTAAATTCAATATATAATAAGAGTACTCTTTTAAGTGAGAAATATTGTAGAACCAACAGTACACCTGCACCTATTACTTTGGAAGATACATCGACATGTTTGCGGCGCTGTCGCGGGTCGCTCAGAAACGCTCTATACTGAAAACACTGCAATCGTGACGTCATAACTCAGTAAACTCACCTAATTTATATGAGCGTATAAACAAATATTAAAATAACTTTGTTATTTGTACGTTTATAGGTATACTTTCTATATAAAAAAATGTTACATTTAATGTGAGAATGCTAGAAATGTGTTCGTTTCATTAAAAATAACTAATAATTGCTCATTTTTAGCTCGAATTTGCGACATCAACCTCATGTTTGTTTATTTAGTGTACAATGCAGAAGGTTATATTCGGATTCGATCACAGAATAATCAGTCGCCAATATTTTATTTTAGTTAGATTCATGAACCTTAACGCTAAATATAAACTTACAAAATAAAATCTTCTCGACTCAAGAGCAAAGATTAATACACTGTGGTGTAATGACATTGTGGTGCGTTTATAACATGGAATACACAAAAATCTTCGTGTTTAGGACGATATAATCTGATAATCCTCCGAAGTTGAATACATCATTTGATATTTGTAAAATATTTTTGGGCGTCACAATGAAGTACGTTTAATGGGACACCGGTCTTGTACACACGGGGTGAAGTTTGCATACAATAAAATATTTTTTTTTAGTTAATCCAGAATAAATGAAAGCTTATACAAATGATGCTAGTTAGACTGTATGTTGACTTTGAAACCGTCTTAATTGCGTACGCAATAGTAGCTGTTGATTTATTTAGTAGTTACCTACATATGTAGATTTGATATAACTATATTAATTAATAATAATTACGTACAAAGTGAGAATCTGTAACTGGCTTTAAGTCTGTTGTAAGTGGTAATTTATAATCCTAACGAGCTGTAGATTCTATGATTAAATAAAAAAAAAAATCTAAGTTTAATATGATACGTTAATACTTCTATGCCATTCAAAAACAACTGTAACGGTTTTTTTTTTTATAATTTTTTATCATGTTCCTTAATTTTAGGACCTGCATTTAATGATAATATTCAAAAAGTTTAAGATTCTTTGTAGGTATTAAGAATTTGCGTGATGATAGATGGCAAGGAGGGGGGGGGGGGGGGTTAAATGCTAAATATAATTCTTTCACTGTTAAGAGTTATGTATACTCCTCTAGTTTCCTTACTTAGAAACCTTTCTTGAGAACATCTCCTATTTATTTTAGGTAACTTCATCTAGGACTCAAGGTCATCACTTATAAATGTGCCCATTCGCTATTAGTTTTCTATTTGCTGTCTCAAATGAACATGCTGCCACGATCAAGAAGAATTTGGAATTGGATTGTGATAGTGAGATCTAAGGGATTTTGATATACTGTATAGTGAAATGGTAAAGAAGAATCCTACTTTCGTTTGAAAATGAAAGTTATAATATTTCATCCATTTTTATACAATTTCGAATCAACAAATTATTTAATATTTTTCAGTAAACAGTTATCATAAAAATGCACTTCATTAACAGTAATACTATAATTTCCTATAATTCTTCCCTTAGTATTATTCTTTGTTTACAAATATTTACAAATAAACAGATTGCCAACCCAACCTCATATAAACTGTCACTATACTTCTCCGTACTGCATGAGATTCCTGTGAGATTCTCAGAAATCTCACAGTGAACGCTTCAACTAATGCATAAGTTATAAAGTTCCGGTACCAAGTAATATCAATGCCATATGCCTGTAAACTATAATACAAGGTGAGACGTACCAAAACAACCCTGATATAAGGGAGAAATTGCCCAACAAATAATCCATTATTTTATCCTTTAATTTAATAATGTGATTAGACGAAGATTCTATATTTATCTTTAACAGTTAAAGAAAAGCTATTTACTTAATTTGTATTAAAAATATTTGTTAAAAAAGAAATCTGAAATTAAATCCACTAGTGTGTACGCAGAACAGGTAGGCAGTTTGCGTACGGTCAACTACAAAACGAATACAATCGAAGCTCGGCACAGCGATCCATTGTGTGCATCACGCTCTGATTTTATAGCGAAAAATCATTGCTGACATGCTTGACGGAACAGTACACTCAAACAGACAATAACTTAGAATATATGTATATTTTTTATTTTACACAGATATATTCGAAAATACAGTTATAGTGTGACCGTTGAGAGAATATGTTTCTGATAGATGCTTTCAGTTCCTTACGCACATGGAATAAAGTTCATTTTTGGATTCTGGCATAAGATTGACACGTTCTGTCAAAAATGTATTCCTTCGGCGGCTGGATTGTAAAAAGGTTTAAAAGGACGGATTATTCTCTAGGTTAGATTGGATATAGTAAACACACATATGCGGTAAGAATTTGTACTAATTATATATACAATTAAATTTACGGAATAAGGTAAATTAATATTAAAAATTATAAAATTAACTCGACCCTATTACAATAACTTAGGTGAAGTATAGTGACTGCCCATTTAGAGGAAACATTAAGGTCGTGATAAGTAAATACCTATTTTCCAATTGTCGCGACTTTGATGTTGATATAAAATCTATTGCTGTCGCATTGTACTCGAACTCTTTCGGAGAGTGCGACAGGGACAATAGCAATTCGAGCAGAAAAAACTCACGAATAGAAGCCAAAATTAATGTTTCGTAGTCTTCTATTATTTTTTCAAAACTGAACTGATTGGAATATTTTCTTCAATAAGATATGAAGATTATCTTGAGCTGTGTCCCAATGTTTTGCTTTTTAATGGGCACGTGAAATTTATTTGCTGGCTGTCTGAACACGCCCAAAAATTATTATTAAAAATACTAGTTTTATGGGAAAACGTAGTATATATATATATATATATATATATATATATATATAATATATATATATATGTCATAGATTTTTGGCAAAAGAAAATAATTCCTTAGTGTTATTTTCCAGGGTAATTTTCTCCCTGGAAAAGGTTACATGGAAAATATGCTTCGTGGTTCCTCTTAAAGCATATAAATTACAGATATAGGAAAGCTGACTAAATTATATTATTATACGTACATTTCAATTCAATCTTCAATGGATCTTGTAGTTTATAACCATACCTTAAGTTACATTATCATAACAATCCAGCTATTATTATTTGACATCCACCTTGGGTGACGTGTGGAGGATGGCTCAGCTTAACGAATGAACTTATAAATCTACTAGCTGGCCCAACAGACGTTGTCCTGTCAAATGTCTCAAATGTCACGTTGTCTCACGTTGTCTCAAATGTTTTTAAATAAATAATTTAGCTGAAAAACAATATCTATATGACCGTATTGTGAATCTAAACCATTCTCAAGCCCCCTGGAATACACACAAAAAATTTCATCAAAATTGGTCCAGTCGTTTAGGAGGAGTTCAGTCACATACACACGCACACAAGAAATATATATATTAAGATATGGTAGTGCAAGATACCCATATCAAAGAAACTGTGGACGATTCCATTTTTTTTGATAAGTGTTATGTAAGATTAATTATAAACTAACAGATATAAACTTCTTTATTTAATTTTATCACCTAACCATTTGAAGGTCTGTTTGTATCTATGTGGAGGCGCCCATATTATTAATTCTAAATATCTACATATATCACCAGGTCGGTTCGATTCCGATAAGAATTATACCCACACCCTGATCTTCTTAGCTGGCAAATAATTTTGTGTAAATAACATAACATAAAACGCTACATGCTTTCTTAAGTAAAAATGACAAAATGTTTTTTATTTGACAAAATTTTAACAAAGTTTGTTGGTATATTGTTTTAGTTTTAACATTGGATATATTGTAGAATATGTTTTTTATAGTCATAATACATTTTGTACAGGTAATTTTTTCTGTGTCATTTTATTTGTTTATAATTATTTAATAAATATTTGACATTTATTTTTATCTGTTTTATTTGTACTTAACTGTCATTAAGCTTGTTTTTGACTACGCCATGAACCATTTACGAAGAATAAATACGTCAAAAAGAATCTGAAATTTTTGATTTAGATAAGATAAAAGATTCTCTGTGATTCACATTTTATTATTTGATAAATAAACAAAATACCACACGTTTCGATCGCACTCGACCAAGTGACTGTACTTTATTTATGAAATAGGACAGATTATAACAGATTTCTGTGAAAATATGGCGCAAAGAGGGCATGCGACGCGCAAGGGCCCAACCCTTTGACAATGCCGCAACACATCCACCAACCACGCCCGATCATTTTGAATTTGGAAGAGCCACGTCAAATATGATCGACAGATTAAAAAATTGACAGTTGCGCTTATTTTTTGCTTTGACAGAGAAAAGGCGGTAATTGCACGGGCGAGATGTCGATTTTGTATCATCCCATCTGACGACAAGGTCCAAAATTGAATGTGTATGATTTTGTCTTACCTGCTTTGTATAGTCCATTTCCGCTATTTTATATAGCGGTGCAAGCAAATAAGTAGGTATGTTTATCTACACTAGATATTGTAGCGCCTAACACTCCTACACTATACATATTATATTCAGTTTCTTCGTATATTTCCAAGTTATATAGTATGACAAAGTAAAACACATTGAAACATGTCAGGATAAACCACGGACCTCCGGTTAGAAGATTAACGCCAAGATCACAGCTCTATATATAGACTATTCTATCGTACAAAGTAAATTTATTTTATCTTTATATTTAGATAACTATTTATTTCATTTTATATATAATATAAGGATATAGTGTATGTATATATAGTGAAAATGCAGTTGCAATTGTTTATCCTCGACACAAAATATCAAAATTGCGTTTCGTTATACGCAGGTTTACGTACCAGCTTATAAACATAATTCTCAATAACTTAGTTGTTTGTACGTTTAGAGGTATGCTTTCCATATAAAAAAATGCATTTAATGTGAGGAAGCTTAAAATATGTTATTTCTTAAACATTCATACTTTTATAAATAGATTAATTAACATGTAAGTGTAACACTTACACTAATTAGCCTAGCCCAAAGTAAGCTCTGTGTTATATGTTGTATGACACAGAGCCTAAATCTAGGGTAACGGGTAGGCATACATATATAAATATTTTTGATAGAAATTAACAACCATGACTAAGGTAGAAATGCTCGCATTCATCACGCAAATATCTGCCCCCATCGGGACTCGAACCCGGGACCTTAGATATGGCGACACTCTGGTCATCCCTGAGGTTTTTAGTGGGTAGGCCTCCCCCTTCTGGGGAGGAGAGCCCCACATAACCGCCGGCTCGCCACAGCCAGGGTATGCAATTTAATGCATTTACCTCAGGGGAACAAAAAAAAAAGTGTAAATGTCGCATTCATCACACAAACATCTGCCCCCAATGAGACTCGAACCCGGGACCTCAGAGATGGGGACACCTTGAAACCGGTGTTCTAATCACTCGACTATGGAGGTCGTGGTTTATGAGATCGAAATTACTGAAGCTATAAGTATAATTATATACGGAGAGAAGAGAAGTCTTGCTAATTTAGGTAGATTGGATTGTCACAATCCGATTGTGCCTCCATGAATCGCTGTAGCGCCATTTCCCACAGATTGGCGAAGCGATAGTGTATATGTTGTGTTTATTTGTCTGCTATGTAAACAATAGAATTAGCAATATTGTCACTGTTGCCAACAAAATGGATGTAAAATCTTAAATAAAGATAATAATAATTAAGAAACGTAGCTCGTCCGACTAGGTAGGCCTCGTGTTCGGTGAAGATGTTAGGAAGCCGCAGTGCAGGTCCGATCGCTGTGGAGATGAGAGAGAAGGTCCAACTAAATTAGCAAGGCTTCTCTCAACTAAAATTATCGTGATTTTTATGGTGTTACACATTGCAGGTTTTTTTTTACAAGTTATTTTTAATAAAACAATACCCAACTGTCGACGACATCACGGGAAGCACACCGTAACGTAATCATCTCGCAGTATTTTTAAATCTTATTTAGAATCGATCAAAAACATATCAAGAGTTGATTTGATTAAAAATACGACCTTGTTGGTTTGTTCCTCACACGACCCGCGACATTCACTCGAGACTGTAAATAAAATATTGACAGCTATGTATAAATTATATAAATTTATAAATCACGTATTAAAACATCAAGATAACTAATACATATAAAAATTTGAAAGTTAAAATAAAAATATGATTGTGTTTTAATAATAAATTATCATAGGAGTGCGTAGTCTCTCCCGAGGAGGGCTCCCCTGTATCGGCGGGGGAGCGGAGGCTGGGGGTTCCCGGAAGTAGCTTGGTGTTCCGGGGGCTCCCTACATGCCTGAGGAAGGCCATCGCTGAGGTTTTTAGTGAGTGAGGGTAGGCCTCCCCTTCTGGGGAGGAGAGCCCCACATAACCGCCGGCTCGCCACAGTCGGGGTATGCAACTTAATGCATTTTCATCAGGGGGACAAAAAAAAAAAGAAGTTATATAGTGGACTGGATTGCGAATTAGAACCATTCTCAAATGCATTTCTCAAATTATTAAAAAATATTGAATTCATGTTAAAACCGGGGTTAATTCATGTCACATCAATGGGTAAAAACGTGATTTTTTTTTTTTTATAGCATAGGGCAGCAAACGAGCAAACGGATCACCTGATGGTAAGCGATAACCGTTGCCCATGGACACCCGCAACACCAGAGGAGTCACAGATGCGTTGCCGGCCTTTTAAAAGGGAATAGGGGGAATAAGGGGAATAGAGGGGAATAAGGGGGGTTGGGCCTCGGTACCCTCACTCACTCGGCGAAACACAGCGCAAGCGCTATTTTACGCCGGTTTTCTGTGAGGCCGTGGTATCACTCCGGTCGAGCCGGCTCAATTCGTGCCGAAGCATGGCTCTCCCACGGATATACAAATTGATAAACAAATTTGATATAACTTAAATAAAATATGGCCTTAGTCTAATAGTGAATGCTCTATTGAATGATTACTAGACCAAATAAAAAGGAGTGTATAAAATATAGATAGACGACAAATAAAAAAACTTTGAGTAAACTATATATATAGCTTATGTAGATACATATGTAGCTTGCAGATATGTCTATTGCAACAGAAATAATATCGGGTGAAACATCAACAATACTTTCCTCATGGCGAATCAAAAAACTATTTAAACTAACCCTCGAATTCTAGAATCAAACTTAAACTCAAATAGTAGCTTCATTATAATAAACAAAGAAAGGTGCAAGTGAGCATCATCCCTATTGAACTGAACTTCAGCTAGGTTCGATTGATTTTTAGAATGGGATCCCTAGAGTGATGGGCAGGAATACCTCGCACTAAGCGGGGAGAGGACACACGCTTGTCGACTAGCCATCGACAGGTACGGTCGGCAAGAAAGTGGTCTACCAGTTTTGACAAAATTTCATATGTGAGTAAAATAGCGATAAGGTTAACTCCTGTACTTATTACTTTTTTAAGATTATGCAGAGTGATGACATTTTTTTTGCTGACATTTGAGTTTGACCTTTATTATCAACGCATTAAACGATAAATTCCAACCAACAGTATTAAAACTAAAATAATCTGACAGCTATTAATCTGTCAATTTTGTCAGAATATTTTTGCACGGGAAAATCAACTCTGTTACTTTATAGCGCGCGAATGATTTTCAACCTTAGGGTGGTAGACCACTTCGATTAGATTAGATAATTGAAACATGATATTTTTTTTGTATATATTAAATACTAAAAATGTTGTAATTCTAGTTATTTACTACATTCGGTAGGTAAGGTCTCTATCCGCGGGTATCCACCCTCTTATGACGTTGAAGGGGGGGGGGGCTGCTAGATTACTCTTCCCCGAGAAGGGCTCGTCTAGCACACCCAGGGGAGCGAAGGCCGGGGCCGGGGCTCCTCAGAAGCGACACTCAATCCTGAGGGCTCCCTACAACGCCTAAGGACGGCCATCGCTGAGGTTTTTAGTGGGTAGGCTTCCTCCTTCTGGGGAGGTGAGTCCCCAATAACCGCCGGCTCTCCGCAGCCGGGGTATGTAATTCAAAGCATTTTCCTCAGTGGAACAAAATAAAAAGGTAAGGTATCAATAGATAAAAGGGTTTATACTTTGGTCTAGAGTGGATCGATTCAGTTTCTTTAGGCCACTCATTTCATGAATGGCGTTGAAAAAAGACATTTCTGTGTATGTGGGACCCATCAAAAGCGAATTAATGCCTACAGCGAAACGGCGGCGGAAAGATCTCGAGGATTTTTTTATTTTACAGTTTTAGGGGTCCGGAGAGAGGTGTCAAATGGTTTGGATTGTACGTTTTTAATTTACAAACCAAAGTTTTACTATATAAAACGATAATTATGACTTTATTTATTAGAAGCTTATATAATATGTAGTAGTTATGAAAGTTGGGTAACATATATGTACATAAGGTAATATATATATATATTATTTTTATTACACTGGACCAGCGTCACATACATATTTGAATATCCTCGCAGATATATGCAGGCTGACTAACGATGTTTTATTGTAAAATATAATTATATGAAATCTACTAACTGTGATTTTCAAACACGTCTTTAATCTGTAATCAGCCCAAAGCTAAGGTGATTGCTTATTTATCAAACTTTATTTGAAGAACGGCATGTTTCTTGGATGAATGGCCTGGAATTAAAGTTTTTGTTCCCTGGAATTTTCCGGTTGAATTTCAATTAAGATTAATTATATCGATTGAACTAAGTCTTTTATTGAACGATTACTTGAAACACTGTCATTTTCGAAAAGACGCCAATATATAATCTGTGAGCGACCTGATAGATATTGATTCACAAGCTATTCAAGTCACTACGAGGATTCATATTACTAAACATATTCGGTTCTTATAAGATCGACTTTATGTATGGGAATCCCGACCGGAATTGTATGACTCCTTAAGAACTCATAAACATAAAAAACTCGAAATCTATCATCAATATTACAGAAATGATAAAAGACACTAATCAACGTGTGTGCTAATATTAAAACAATTTTTATTCAAAAGTAAAAGTTATGATAATAAATTCAATTTAAACATTCACCTATTAACAGGCTACAAGCGACCTCAAGACAATTAGTAAAATAAATGACAAACATACAAAAAAATACTACTTGTTTCTTTTGACGAATATATTTAGTGGTCCCATGAAACAGTAACACTGTTACACTTAGAAGAACATCATTTATTACACTTGAAGAAGATTTGATGTAGATTTTTATAATCAACATTCGAAACCCACTACCGTGTTTAAATGTCACGCTTGACTGTCGCAGCAGCCATCAGTATTAGGCCGCGGCTACAATGAGAGACAGCGGGGCGCCAGCTTATCGCGGCGATAATGGCTCAGCGGGTGGCGTGTGAACGCGACCTAACCTCGTGCTTGAGTTTGGAGCTGTAGCGATTATTTGAGATTTTTTTTTCTGTTGTAAACTCTTTTAACACTGCTTTTAAAGATAATATAAACTGTAAAATAATTTAAAACTGCTTTTAAAGATAATGACGACACGTTTAGCGCAGTGGTCGAGTAATCGGTTTCTACGCAACGGGTCGCGGGTTCAATTCCCGCACGCGACAGATATTTTCTATGACCTACAAAAATTTGTTCCAATGTATTGATTTTTATATTTGTGACTGCACCCACGACACAGGATAAAAATCCTAGTGTGGGGCGACGTTGTTTAAAAAAAACATAACAATTAAGTATATTTTTTCCGTAGTGATTGATTTAATTTGACGATACCATTCAAAGTAATAATTAATGTTAAAATAATGTAAACGGTTGATTTAGATCGCTTTTAAGATTTCTGATAACACTGGCAGTTTTTATCGAATATGTGTATTTAACAAAAGATGTACCTTATTTGTATTTGAGGTTTAATATGACTCTTATTAATAAACTTAGCATAGGTATTCACTTTCTGTATAGTTCTGTAGGTTTAAATTATCTACTTGACGGATTTTGACGAAACGTACAATTATTTCATACTCCTGAGCTGGTTATAGTATACTTTTCATCACCCTACAATCAATAGGAGCAGAGCAATGAACGGAAATGTTGGGAAAACGGGAGAACTTACTCCATTCTTTAAACTTCCGTCGCGTGTGAAACCTTAATGATTAAAGTTACACAGAAATCATGTATGACGGAAATGTTCTCCCTAAAATTATATAAAAAATATGACACGATAGCATATATGTATTCGAAGTTTTCTGATTATATTTGTTTACTCTTACGTTTATAACATTCTCAGTCATTAAAAATGCTACGTAAAATTATGATTCCACGCGGACGAAGTGCTGGGCACAGTTAGTGTGTAATAAAATTCATAATGCAACAGTCGAATTAAACGATAAAATAAAAATCTTGTAAATCTATTTTGTCGTTTTATATTTGAATTTAACGCTCTCGCTCTAGCCTTTAGATTGCGCCTTCAAATCTCTGACCGTTGTTCTTTTTGTGACCGCGACCTTATAACGCAGTGCCGCTAATGTTGTATTATATCCGCTAAAGGTGCGTGCACAACATAATACGTCTATTATTAATTATATGCAGGCACTACTGTGTTGATAAAAAATGCTTGTATTGGGTTTGTTATGCTATGCGATGGATAATATAATCGGAGACAAGTACTATTTTTAGATATTTATTCTCATGTCATGGTAAATTTGTTTATATAACCATCTCCTTGCCTTTGTTTATGCATTAATAATACGTTTAGAATTAATAAATGATAACTTTATAGTTGATAAAATTCAATGTTTATATTCTAAATAAATCTTTTTTAATGTTTACAATTTCCAAGAAGGGCAAAATTAATTTAGAACATTAAATGATGTTTAAAATATTATCCATATTTAAAAAAAAAAGAATCTAAATATAGCGTCCTAATCGACGTGCAACTTTTTAAAAAACTAATTTAAGTTTTTAAAGTTAAAAAAATTTTTGATAAATGGAACTCAAATATATATTTTTAAAAACTTTGTAAACCCACACAATATATTTTAACCGGTCTCATGGGTGCAGTCACAAACATAAAAACTCACATGCATTCAGACTAGGACAAATTTTTGTGCGTTATCTGTCCCGGGGCTCGAGGACTCGAGCGGGAATCGAACCTGCGACCGCTGCGCCAAACGTATAGTCATATTGAATAATTGATTTTGAATAAAAAAGGGCAATGCAACTACAATATGACTTGCCAGAGACAGTCCCACTGCGCTGGGATAATCTTGAATCAAAGAGAGGAAGAAAGGGTTGAATAGAATTAAAGAGATAATCCTTCATTATTGACAAGATTTTGTATCAAAGTACGATTATTGCTGAGAAAATATCAGACTAAACTAGCAGTGTAAGTCCTCCAATACCGGGATGACCTTGGAATTGAATCAAAGAAGGGTCCTTGGCGCAAAAACACTGAAACAACAGAAACTGGCAGGGGAAATTCTTCCAAGAATCCTAGCGGGGAAAGGGGAAATTTTGAAGTCATTAGTTCTTGGGAATTACATGATTTCAAACACGTACAAATAATAAAGATTGTTATTTTGAAACTTAGAATGTCAAGATGACGCTTCTTCAGTTAACGGGATAATTTAAAAAATATCGAAACCTTCAAAAATAGAGCATACTCTCATTTAAAAGGCCGGCAACGCATCTGTGACTCCTCTGGTCTCCTCTGGTGTCTATGGGCAGCGGTCATCGCTGATGGTAAATCAGGTGATCCGTTTGCTGCCCTATCCTATAAAAAAATAAATAAAAAGACCATAAATTATAAGCAAAAGTCTAAAAAACATTGTGTTATTTAAATGATTTGGACACTTGATTAAATGCAACGACACACAATTCCAGCTTGTAATGCAAAACTGTTCAGACTGATGAAGAAAAAATGCAAAAAGACCCTTGCCCTTCTGAATGGTATAACATTACTAAAGATTTTTTCCAGTGTTGCCACACCTCCGCCGGCAAAATGGATCGGAAGGAGCGCGTAATGTTTCCTATTGTAAAAATTGTTTGTCCGACTGGTTTATGCGCTTTTTGTGTGCTCGTGTGAGATTGCTACAGTAGATTTGGATAAAGCAAGCTCTTAAAATATGTAGAAATATTGAAAGCATTGCTATTTTATTAAGTAAACTAAATGAGTTAAAGATATTTAAAGCCAAACATCGCTTACTTTCTAGTTCTTAGAAATGTTTTAACGTTAACGGGGGCACTAATTTTATTTTTACTAATTAAAAGATTTTCTTGTATGTATGAACATTAAAGTAATTAAAATCAACAAACATTGTCGCAAAGTTGACTTTTAGTAATACGATGATATATATTTTTAATAAAAAAAAAACTGGCCCAAATAGCCGTCAATCATATTTTTTTTTGTTTATTTGGTTCATAACTTGAAACATACACAAGATTTAATTCATCGAGGGCTTTATAAACGGCAAGTTTTACTGAGGCTAGAAAACATGAGAAAATGTCTAATTGAATCTCATTATAGTTAAAATTTTGATTGGTTAAAATAATGTTAAAGTCAGTACTGTTGGCGCGTACGCCACATGCTGCTGACCACAATCCGAGAACAATAATAATTGACACAAGGCGACGCCATGCGTCTAGAGACGACCTCCGTAATTGAGTAGTTAGTACGGTGGCTTCAAGGTGTCGCCATCTGTGAGGTCCCGGGTTCAAATCCTGGTGAGGTCATATATTTCTATCCGTTTCCGTCGTATATATTCACTCGTTGTTGTGGTCGTTACTTATTTATTTACTGTTTGATATTTATTATTTATTTATCATAGGTACTTTGACAGATTATAATCATAAGTAAGCTATATACAGCCTTATATTTTTATTATTTTGAGTTTAAAGGAGTTATTTACATGTATATGCGATATTTCATAAACACTTTATATTAAAAGGAGAAAATATTACCATATAAAAGGTACTTTTTCAGTTTGTATAAATTTGTCTGTTTAACAGTTATATGTTTGAGAACAATGAAATTGCCATTTATTTCGTACGTATTTATAACTTTGTAAATTTTTAAAATTTAAGCAATGTACAAATGTACCTACTGTCTTTCGCGTCCGAATTTTCTTGGTTAAAACGTGTGTTAAGTTATATAATACATAACTTATTATTTATTGAAGTATGTGTAAAACTGTCATTCAGTCGGATGGTTATTAAATAATTAAGAAAAACGTCAGATAGAAATTCTTCTGTATTTCCATACAAAACGACGATTTTAACTACTAATTAGTCGAAAGCATGCAAAAGTATGTAATGCTGTATTAAAAAAACGATCAAAACACGCCAAGGGTACGTAGAGAAAAAAAATCAAATGGCACCTTTTCAAATCATTAACCTTAGTCATATAATTATCACGTTGGCTCGTGCCAATGCATTTGGGGACGGGCGAAACGTATGAACAGAAATGCATGGTTATTGGGTTACCCGTATTTCATCACAGCTCTTGATCTCGCTAAATACTGGCGTATCCGTTCAAATCAATGCATTTAAATAATAAGTTTATTTGGACACCAGTTAAATAGTATAAAATGTGTCAAAAGATCTTTTTAATCTTAACTTATATATGTTTAATTTAAATAATATCTAGTCGACTCTAATTGGAAGAGAAAATTCTCCAATGTTGGCATGATCTAGTATCTATCAAAGAAGGATCCTTTTAAAAATAAGAAACATTTTAAAAGTTAAAAAAAACATATTCTTTTTTACATTATAATTTAGTATTGATTAATCGAACTTAAATATTGAATAATTTATTTCGGATACGAGGACTTCTCGAATTCAAATCGCGGTGTGTAAAATAAAAATATCAAATATTCGAAAATTTTCGTCAAATATTTGAAAAAAGAACAATGCAACTAAAATATAACTTGCCAGAAACAATCATCCTACACTGGGATAACCTTGAATCCAAGAGTGATCTTTGCTGGGAAAAGGGTTTAAATTACAGAACGGCAGGAAAAATTCTCCAGTACTGACATAATTTTGAATCAAAGAATGATCCTTGTTGGAAAAAAGACTGAAATGGCAGAAACTGGCAGTATAAGTTCTTCAATTCTGAGATGACCTTGAATCAAAGAAGAAACCTTGTCTTTTTTATTTTAAATTTAATCTCCACAGACTCGTAGCCCAAAAGAAACACGCGGCAATAACTAGCTAATAAACTTAATTTCAAGGAAAAAATATAAAAATATTTTCATAAAATTTTCACAGATAAATTAAAAAGTAGAAGTTATAGTCGAGAATATTTTTTCAATTTTATAATAATTAATAATTTGGAATGTTACAAAGAAAAAAAAAGATGGTTTGTAGGTAACGATAGTTCTATAGTAATTGTCGGTTTATTTAAATAAGTTAACATTAATACTAACTAATTTAACACAATAAATAATTTAACACACCTAACTTAATTAAATTTAACACACATCATTGGAATATCAGGTCATTTATAAAGCAAATAGCAGTAATTTTCCAATAATGAGCACAGCGGGCGCTTTGCACCCTGTAGCTGGCGCGTGTCTAACTTAATAGCTAATTTGGAGCACCCCTTGCAGTTTACATTCATATTTAGTGTCAATGGATGCACGGGTTGTGATTAGATCTGATTTGTTAGCTTATTTTGTCACTAATTTAAGGTTATTTATTACCCGTTGTTTTTCATCATTGTTTCTTTATTTACTGCTACGGTTTTGTTAAATTTCCCCAAGGACTGTGCCTATATAGTGTGGAAGTTTTCGACTAACGCCTACTTTGTAAATTTAATTGAAAATCAAGTATTATTATTTATTAAATTAAACAACTTATATAAAATTTTGTTATTATAATAAATTTAAACCTAGTGAGTCGCCGGCAGTGAGGTAAGTCTGAAGCTACTAGTGGTTAGGGATGCAGAGAGAGGAATCTCCGAACAGTACGTGCTGTATCCAGAAGCACCGCTTTCTGTATCCGGCCCTTGATCCGTCCCTCAATTGATTGACTTTTATCGGCAAAAGCATCGAAGAAAAAATAAAAATGTTGCGAAAATCTTTATTTTGCGTTCTCTAATATGTAAACGGATATAGTTAATATACGCAAAAAATAAATATGACAGAATTGTTTCCCTTTAATAATTTTAAAAATAGAACGCGAAAGCATACTCTATGATAATAAAATTCGTTCTTTATAGAAGAACTAGCTGGGCCATCAGTTACTTCGTCTGCGCAGGATTAATATTTCGAGTCGCTTATATTAGCGCGGCGTATATCTTTATAAATTGTAACCTATATGTTATTCTTATGTATAAGCTATGTTATATAAAATAAAAAGCTATGTTATATTAAATATTCATTAAAATCTATTCAGTAGTTTTTACGTGAAAGAGTAACAAATACAGACCTTTGCGTTTATAACTTTAGTAGGGTGGTTTGTTTGATAAAAATAATCCTTTATTTGTGAAGGATATTGTGATTTTTTTTGTCATCATCATTATTAAAGCCAATTCTGGACGTACATCACCCGCAATGATCACCACAGCGCTCTCTCTTGCATCTACATTCTGCAATCTTCGCAAAATAGTCGTTTAATTTTTTTTTTTATACTATAACGGTAGCAAAAAGGCTTATGGCCTGCCTGATGGTAAGCAGTCACCGTCGCCTATGGACGCTTGCAACACTAGGGGCATCACAAACGCTTTGCCGACCTTTTTAAAAATCTATTTACTCCCTTTTTGAAGAACCCCATACTGTAATCCCCCGGGAAAGCCTCAGCAGGGAGCTCGTTCCACAATCGGAGGAAATTACGTTGAAACCGCACTGTGCGTGACCATTTAGGCTCCAGCATGTGAGGATGAACACCCTGCCGATGGCGAGCGGTGCGATGGTAGAATGTGGCCGTGGGCATCATGTCGAACAATTCTTTGGAACACAACAATGTTATGATAGGACCTACAAATTATTACATGCAATTGAGAACGGGCCATAGGTTGATACTCAACTAAATACTGCATGTAGTTTATTTAATTGAGTTACAGTCGACTTGTTCAATGCAAAGCTATCATATCACGCAAATACGAAACATAACTTTTACCTCAAGTACCTCTACATATATCCTTGTGGCGTCGCGGCGTCGGCGAATCGTGCGAACATCTGAGCCGAGGTGAAAAATACGATGTTCCACTGGCCCGTCAAAAACAATAGCTGACATACCGCCGGACAAAAAGGCCGGCAGGGCAAGAAAGAGTTATTTTGCTCGAAAAAAATGTCTGGGAAATACCTAAGGAGCACGCGGCAGGTTCAAAGCGAGCTTGCGCGCGGATGTCGGAAGACGGGTGTGCTCAAAAAATTTGCTTACCTTCATAATTCTGATTACCTGGTACTTTTTATGAGTTGAATATCCTCTTTTTATAAGAAATCTGTGCCAATTAGTTGACTTTGTTGTTAATGGGGTGAAGAACTGACTCACCATTATATTAGAAATATAGATATTGAGTTTATTTATTAATTTCCAATGCTAATGGTCGGTAAACAGCATGCACATGAGGCAATAACACTGATTTTCAGACGTCACCCAGAGATGAAATGCAGGCACAGCTCAGTGAAGACCGGGGGAGGTAGTGAGCCTCCCCCGAGGAGGGCTCCCCTGTATCGGCGGGGGAGCGGAGGCTGGGGGTTCCCGGAAGTGGCTTGATGTTCCCGGGGGCTCCCTACATGCCTGAGGAAGGCCATCCCTGAGGTTTTTAGTGGGTAGGCCTCCCCCTTCTGGGGAGGAGAGCCCCACATAACCGCCGGCTCGCCACAGCCGGGGTATGCAATTTAATGCATTTTCCTCAGGGGAAAAAAAAAGGCACAGCTCAGTGCGATTTAAACTAAAACCAGTATCTTTGTTTGAGTATGTGTGGAATTACTCAGCTGATCACTGTACAAAATTTTGAATTTTATTAAGTTTAAATAATAATTTTATAAATATTAATAAAATAGTGAACTAGATATATTTCTTGACTGGTCCAGGTTGAGATATTTCTAAATTGTAAATATCGTCGAAACAAATAGTTTATATTTAAGCATCTTTAATATAATATTGATTGAAACTATTGATAACAGGGTACAAGTAACAGTTATTAGTTGATAACTTAATTTTAGTTCAAATTTGTATACTTTATTTATATGTCTAATAAACATATTCGATCCAATAACTTTTATATTGGAGATTAATAAGTTAAAGTAACTGATTTCACGACAGCAAGCAGCGGTCGAGTGATCGGCTCCTACGCAACGAGTCGTACAACTCCCGTACATACATACATGTATGACATACAAAAATGTGTTTCGATTTCTATGTTTGCCGTGACTATGACACAGGATAAAAATCTTAGTGAAGGACGACGTTTTTCTTAATTAAAAATGCAAAATAATACATAATTTTATAGTATACATTTTTACATAGTATTTTCTTAGTAATCATAGTAATTCCAAATGCTTTGTAGATTATGCATAGGATTTGTAGATCAAAGCTTTTTAGTTTATTTATTCTAAGAAAGAAACAGTCAACCACGATTGACATTAGAAGCTATGCCATCATCAACTCTATTACCATGCAGTAAGAATACCTCCAAGTAGAATTTTAGCCAGCTTATGCAGATACCGTATCCAAAGTATACTACACAGTTCTGTGTTTCGGTACTTTATGCCCTGGCTTCTCAATAAATCCGACCAAGTGCCGGCTTTGTGCTGAGACAACTGCTCGTCATACAAGTTCAGCTCCAATTCTGTTCTCACAATCGTGTTATCATGGCCAGTCAATGATCTATACTCTAGTTTATATTAATATTATAAAGTTGAAGAGTTCGATTGGTTGAATGCGCTAGTCTTAGAAAGTATTGGTTCTAGTTGAAAAAATATTTTTGTGTAGCACAGTTTATTTATCGAGAAAGGCGATTGGATAGGCAGTAACAGCACGCTGCGACTAATTGAAGAGGAGGTTTAATTAAAAATATAGCATACACGGGAAAAAGATTTCGCAACGAAAGCGCGTAAATTTTTAGTTCATACATTAAAACTATGTTCTTATGTAGCTATGGAATTGTTCCTTTTTGAAAGTTCTAAAAAAAAGTCCGAGACAGCGTATGTCTTCAATATTAATATTGACTTACTACAACCATTTTTTAATGTGATCAATATAGTTCGTAATTAACGCAATAGGCGATGGATGTTTTTTTGTAAATAAGTTTAGTTAAAGAAATCCTTACTAATATTATAAATCGGAGAGTGAGTTTGTTTGTTTGTTCCGCTTTCACGCCGTAACTACTGAACCAATTGTTTTGAAATTTTGCAGACGTAAAGATAAAAGTCAGGATTAAATAATAGGCTACTTTTTTATCCCGGAAAATCGACAGATCCCACGGGATGCGCAATAAAGGCTTCGCCCAAAAACTACTGCACAGATTTTCATGCGGTTTTCATCAATAGAGTGATCCTTGAGCAAGGTTTTGCTGTATTTTTTATCTCGGAAAAACGGATAATCCCACGGGAATCGCGATAAAACCTTCGCGCCATAAACCGACTTCCGAGCATATGTAGCCGTGGGCAAAAGCTATGACCCTTAACCCTCTATAGACCCAATCCCAAAATCCACGCGGGTGAAACCGCGGCAGAAAGCTAGTACATTATAAATTACAAGTATATAATTAAATAAATATTTTTTACACTTACACCAGTTAGCCTGGTCCAAAGTAAGCATTGTAAGGCCTGTGTTATGAGATCTAGGGTAATTGATAGACATTGACATATAAATATGTTTAATAGAGATATATATTAATAACCACGGTTAAAGAATTAATGCATTCATCACACAAATACTCCCACGGGACTCGAACCCGAGACTTTAGAAATGGCGACATCTTGAAACCGGTCTACTAACCATTCGGCTACGAAGGTAGTTAAGAATATATACATATACATCCTAAATAGCTCGCATTCGGTCTTTATCGATTTTTATATGATCTAGTATCATGATCATTATAAAGCAGAAACGGCTTATCAAAAACCAAAATTAACAAAACACAAGTAGAACAATACAAAAACATTGTACAAAATTGAAATATCAGAACAGATGCGGAAAGCCCAACGTTTTTTGCGTCCTTTGTAACGCGTCCCCTAACAGAACGCATTTTATTATTTTTTAAAAGGGTTCCGTAGGCGTGGACTTCCGTTTTCATTATGCGAGTTTTAGGGACCTTTTTAGCTCTTTTTTTAGACAAAATGTGACACTCTCTTGAAGGTGTTGCGTAGAATGCCATATGTTGGTTTTTATGATTGAATAAAACGGATAAATGTGCAAATGTTAGCGATACACGAACACTTTATAGACAACTAGCTTTCTGCCCGCGGCTTCGCCCGCGTGGATTTCGGGATTGGGTGTATAGAGGGTTAAGGGTCATAGCTTTTGCCCACGGCTACATATACGCGGAAGTCGGTTATGGTGCGAAGATTTTATCGCGCTTCCCGTGGGACTATCCGTTTTTCCGAGATAAAAAATGCCGCAAAACTCCTCAAGAATCACTCTATCTATTGATGAAAACCGCATAAAAATCTGTGCAGTAGTTTTTGAGCGAAGCCTTTATTGCGCATCCCGTGGGATCTGTCGATTTTTCCGCGGATAAAAAGTAGCCTATGTTACTCGGGGAGAATGTAGCTTTCAAAGGTGAAAGAATTTTTGAAATCGGTCCAGTAGTTTAAGCGTGAAGAGGTAACAAACAAACAACAAACAAACAAATAAACAAACAAACAAACAAACACTTTCGCATTTATAATATTAGTTGGGATATTAGTTGGGATTGATATGAATAATGGTACTTTGTAATTTATTACGTGCTAGTTCAAAGATTATATTCATCTTAATCCTAACGTTTTCCAGTCTCTATAAAAAGTAAGAAAAGTAGAGTTTCCTGCCGTTCGCCAGACCGACCGATAGATCGATCAATTGACCGAGAAATGAACCTACTTTATCATCGTTTTTCGGTTCAGGGATGTGATTATTCTTGAACGTAGTTCGTATTTTAAAATCAAGTAGTTATAACACTTTCCACATTTGGTATTTATGTTGTTCCAATATAGTACGACGCACATCACTATGGATCTGATACTAAAGCTACCGTACATTTTTTATCATGTCTGTCACTTGTCCTTTTCTGTATGACGTTATGAAGTAAATGTTTTGATTGAAAGCATTTTTGTTTTCTAATAATATCTGGATCCCCCTACATATGTTAGGTACTTCTGTTCACTCGTTCTTGATATACTATTGGTGGCTGGCATCTACGATTCGGCATCTACGGTTCTACAATATAATTTCGGTAGAACTTAAGTCGAAGATAGTGTGTGAGTATGGAGTTACCGATCGTCATAAACATATGTCGATTAAGAAGTTCATAGTATATATATATATATATTTATATATATACATACAAAGCAATATGTTATATTAAAAATGTTGATATGCGATTGCCAAAGGCGTTCTCTCCATTATTATCAATAAGGTTTGCGCCTAGTATTCTATGAGCATAGTCTGATAAACTACATTAGACGGTCTAGATGAATGATGCTGTTTGGATTTGCTTTGCATTTTGGTGATTATGTCAAACCGATCGAGGCCGTTTGACTGGAACGAACTACCGACTAAACTCAGCCTAGCCTTGGCCAGAAAGGCCTTGCGACTGGGATACAACTATACAACCACGTGCTAGATAGCAATAATGTTTTGAAATTCAGCCATTCAAATCATTTAGTCATATAGTGATAGCGACAGGGGGCGTCGTGTCTCGCTCCAATTATATACCTTGGCTTGCGCAACGCTATCTCTTTTATCTCGTACCTTCTGTACGATCTGTTTCATTCACTAGTAAGTTTGTGAAACAATAAAATACAAGTAAAAGCCTCAGCGCTGTTTGAATTCAGGCTCGCGCGAATTGTTACACAAGAAATCGTATTAACTATGTCACACTAAATTTGAACGCGGATCCGCACTCGAAGTGCTCTGTGCCGTGCCGCACCACAACTGTCGGACTACAAACCAAGCGGCACGAGAGCAGAAGAGAGGCAGCACGTTCGCTATCCAGAGGAGTTGTAACGCAGGCCCGCGCTGTTCTATTACTATGGCGGCAATTATGGTATGTCATACAGAAGGCAGGACGTTCGCACTGCTGAGCAGCGCAAAAGAGCGGTGGACAAAGGTTTTTTTTTAACAACCTCGTAATAGATACGAGTAAAAAGCATATCGAATTAGTGCGTCAAAATAACTATTTATTCGATTTTGGTAAAAAGTATTAAAGGAATTTTTATTACAAGCTGCGATTGTGGGAGGAAATGAATCCAAATTCTCTTGTTATGAGCTAGAGACAAAAGCAGCACGAATATAAGGATCTATAACAATAATTGGAATGACGGAACATGTATTAAAATAATCGTAACCAATCAAACAAAGCCTTGGGAATTATTCGTGGTAAAATCGACATAGAGCATCAAGTATGGAGTCATGTAAAAACGTTTGTATGTACGGAGCTTATTTAAACATATTTTGGAAACCGAACGATCTATCAATACCTTTGTCTTGACTCGGTAGCCGATGTTCCGTAATTAAAATGGCGGCAGTCCAATTACTGCGCCTTATTGAAACGTAGCAAGTAGCAGATGCGATTTTTTCGCGTCCGTCGGCGTCGCAACTTCAAAGGCGTTCTTCTTTTTGCTGCGCGTACGCGCGTGGGACGTGCGCACGAAAAAATTGTTCGGCAATGGTTTAAATTTTCGCGCGCGGGTGAACCAACTTTCAAGGGTGGATTTGAGGTCATTAGCGATTTAATTAACATACTTTTGAATCAATTTTGGTGTTGTATACCATGTCTGGATTTGAATGCACCATTAACATACATACATACATATATGTCACGCCTTGTTCCCAATGGGGTAGGCAGAGACCACCTCTCTCCACTTGCTACGATCCTGGCACACTTCTCTTGCTTCCTGCACTTTCATGAGCGTCTTCATGCATGCTCGTCGGTTGCGAGTACTCTTGACCCGGCCTTTCTTTAGGACATCTTCGATTTCATCGAGATATATCCGCCTAGGTCGACCTGCACCGATTCGTCCTATCATTCTTACCTTGTGTATCTCTTTTGTTAATCTTCCTTCATTCATTCTTTCAACATGGCCGAACCATCTAAGCATCCCTTTCTCTATCTTTGTCACTACATCTTCAACTACGCCGCATCGCTCCCTTATCACACTGTTCCTGACTTTACAATAAAAGTCAAAAGTGGGTTTCAATGCACACGTTGATATTTTCGTGTGTTCATGTCAACACAGCCTTTATGCCGCTTAAAAACAGCGATGGTTTTGTTATACAACTAGTATTTTTTTAATATTGTTTAAATGTATATATTTTTATTTTGTTTGGCAACTACGTATACTTTTTATCTTTTTTATGTTCATTTTATAACCTACTTATTTAGGAAACTGCTGAATTCGCTCCTAATTCTTTCATAGCTAACATATAACTACGATATAATTATGTAAAGCAAATGTGATTAATTACTAGTGCTCGGAATAGGTAGTTTAATTTTATGTACTTGCGATTTTGTGACATCAATAGTATGGTATTTACTAACTTACTATCTATAGTAACTTACTATTTTCAGAGATTGTAAAAATATTATATTGAACTTTCAAAATAGTATTTCAACTTTTAGCTTATTGTTGTAATAATAAGTTGTAAACATAAAACTTTACAATAAAAGCGTGAAGAAATGAACAGCAAATAACAACAGGAAATTTTAGGTTTATTCATGTTACGCTTACATTGACTTTCCTTCTGCGAGTACTACCTACATAAAACTATCTATTCCGAGCACTACTCATTACACTGTGCAGCGAGAAAGATGGGAAAGATTACATATCACTGCCGCGTCAGAGTAGGACATGTTGATGCCACATCGGTTTTTAATCACGGAAAAATTCTGCCGTATTTTTTTTTTATAAATACTATTGACAAGTTTTATAGCAAAACATTAAAATAAAAAGTAAGAATAAATTTTATTCCTACTTTTTCTTTTAATGTTAAATATTAGCAGGGTATTTGACTACTGCGGGGTCGGGAGATGGCCGATCCCGCTCGAAGAAGGCGGCGCCGGGCTCGGTAGCACAGCTGCGGCGCCGCCGCGGGTCGCCGTCGGGCGCGAGGAAGTCGCGACTGCTACGGCGACCCGGGATGGACCACGCCCCTTCCGTGGCCGGGGGGCGTCGTCGGTGGAGGAGACCGGGGGAGGTAGTAGCCTCCCCCGAGGAGGGTTCCCCTCTAGGCAGGGGAGCGGAGGCTGGGGTTCCCGGAGGTGGCTTGGTGTTCCCGGGGTCTCCCTACATGCCTGAGGAAGGCCATCCCTGAGGTTTTTTAGTGGGTAGGCCTCCCCCTCTGGGGAGGAGAGCCCCACATAACCCCGGCTCGCCACAGCCGGGGTATGCAATTTAATGCATTTTCCTCAGGGAAACAAAAAAAAAAAAAAAATTATTTGACTACTATGGGCCTAGAGAACTCGGGGGGGTTTTAGTGGGTAGTCCGGTCCTCTATGACCGGAGAGTCCCACACACGGCCGCCTTGCCAGCGCGGTGTCATGTCAAAAAAAAAAAGAGTATTTGACTACAGTCCTGTCTAATAGAAAGATGGTAATAGATATAACATAAATGTATTTTTTAACCCTACAATGGTCTGTTAACTTTGATTCACCCGAAAGAGACGAGATTGTTCAACATGACCTCTTATCTAAGTCGTCTTAAGACAGCGTTCAGATTGTACACCATTTTTGTATGTTTTGCATTGATTAACCTAATGATTCAAATTATTTTATTAATATAAAAGTTAAACTATCTATACTAATATTAAAAAAAACTACTTTTGGTAACTTAAATATAAAAGTAAGACATAATTATGCTGTCGTTGACTTTTTTGTAGCCATTTTCAAGCTCCAAATCTTTTCTCTAGAACTCAAAAATATATCTTTCATAGTTAAGTCAGTGTTCGTAAGAAACGGTTTCATTCCACCGTTGTTTCTCCGATTCACATTGCAAAACGGACTACCACGTAAAAGCATTTTTATTTTTAGATTTTATTTTTATATATAGCCCATAGCTATATATAACACTCAGCAATAATGAGGCTTTCTATTTTTGAAAGAATTATTAAAATTGGTTCAGTAGATCCCGAGATTACCCCTTACAATTTAACAAATATACAAATACACAAACTTTACTTCTATATAATCTTATATTGTATAAAAATGAATCGCAAAATGTGTTGGTAAGCGCATAACTCAACAACGCCTGGACCAATTTGGGCAATTCTTTCGTTAATATGTTCGTTGAAGTTTAAGGATGGTTTCTACGGAAGAGAAGAATTAGAATAATTATCGGAAAAACCCTAAAACCAGACGACCTTATTTCCCATACAAACGTTTTCTAACCAAAACGTACAGTCAATTTAAGCTTAATTGTCATTGTATAAAGTTCATGTTGCAAGCACTCGCTGTTGTCCAATCAATCTAGATGTGTTCCTAACATCAAAGAGTTAATTTGCGCTTTATTAATGTTGTATAAAGTTGAAATTCAATCATATCTATCAAAACAGTGTGTGTGCTTGCGTTGGAGCACAGAATACATCATTGGAGGATTTAATGTCACGTTCCAAAATTTACAAGATGTTATATGAACTATAATTGGACCTATTTTGCAATTTTGGTTGGCTATTCGACATTATCTATAAAATAAGTAGGAACAAAAAACTGCCACTTTATAAATCTTTTTGACAGGACGAAGTCTGTCGGGTCCGCTAGTATTAGTATAGATTAAATGTACTTATATGTTGTGAAGGACGGTCAACGCAAACCTCATATCACGCCAGTATCCTGTTTATCACCACCATCTCCGGCTATAATAAATCGTGTTAACGTAGCTAAAAATGAGAACTAATATAAACAACCTATATAGTTGAATGGTTAATACGCCAGTTTCAAGGTGTCGCCATCTCAAAGGTCCCGGGTTCGAGTCCCGATAGGGGACAATGGACAATGTTTCAATGTTTGTGCAATTAACACGAGCATTTGTACCTTAGTCACGACTGTTAATATGTATTTGTATAAAATAAATATTTATCTATTTATAATTTATATATGTATGTCTATCTGTTACTTTAAATACGATAGCAGAAGCCTTACTGTTCTTATTTTGGGCTTGGTTAAACAAGACATGTCATATGATGGGGTGAACCTCCTCGTGGTGCACCCGTTAGGTAACGTCTTTTGACGGCTAATAGTCTGATAGGGGGCCTCCCGAGAGGGGGGCGTGGGATCCAAGCTGGCGGGCCGCTTCTAGCGGTCAGTGGCGGACGGGCGAAACCCCTCTTCTTCTTTAAGAAGGTTAGCTGTCGCTCTAGGGACCCGTTTTGGGTTGGAGGACGGCCGGATGTATCCAGCGGCTACCTTCGGGTAGTATGGTGTGGGTAACTTGTCTCCATACGCCAACGGGGTCGTGGTAGTTGTCCGCAAGGGTTCTCATAACCTCGTCAGGGCGTGATGCGGCTCTCCTTCGTCATGACGCGCTTGCGCCCAGGCGTAGTGGGGGGGGGATGGCTGAGGTTTTTAGTGGGTAGGCCTCCCCCTTCTGGGGAGTAGACCCCTACATAACCACCGGCTCTCGGGTATGTAATTCAATGCATTTTCTTCAACAAAAAAAAAAGGCATGTCATATGATAATATTGTATGTCATACTCCACCGTACATTCGGCGGTTTAAATATAAACACAATATAATGTGTTAAGGTAACATGTATATAGCAATAATGCAGGGTTGGTAAAAAAAAATAAACTGGAATTTTCCTTCCTTTTATTTGACAAAAGAAATTAATTCATTTTTTTATCCGCTTTCCTTATGATACATTGTAGTTTATAAAGTAATTATACTATCTACCTATATCTATATGTATATTTCAGTTGTTTCTCTTCTATATGTTACAAAAAATATTTACAAAAATTTGCTCAGCCCTTTTAACCCACTTTACAATACGTTTCTCGTTTAGTCCACCCATAATTAAATGTCCAATATATTATTTTAAGAAACAAAACTCCTTTATGCTATTTGTTTATTTAAAATATGCAATCATTTCTTTTTAATTCAAAATAAATTATTTATAGATAATTTTTAAAATACAAATAACTTATGGATGGACTGAAACATTGAACCAGATGAAAAAAATTGCATCAAATAAAAATATAGCCTATTTGCATTCAGAACACAATTTTGCACAATATAAAATAAAAATCAGAATAAATACATTAATTTGATTTAAAAACAATACCTAGATATTATTAATGTTCTAAAAAAATAACTTAAAATTAGTTATCACAACAGACTGGTTTGTGCTCCCGTTTCGTTAAGAATTGAATGTTAACTAAATAAATATAACATTTAATAGTTTTAAAGCTTATTCATTTATTATTCATTACATATAAAATATATATATACTATTGCAACTTCGTGTGAATGAAGTTTAGAAATTTTTGTATTCATTTGTAGGAACTTTTTTAAATCTCCGAAGGAATGTAGATGTTATGACTAAATTAATTTTTAATTATAATAAAAATAAATATTAATTAGTCAAAAAGCAAGATATATTATGAACAAAAGAAAATAATTTTATGGTATTTTTGTTTGATGTATTTATTTATAATAAATTCATTTGTCTACATAGAAACAGTCGCTCTATAATGTCCGTTTTCCCATACCCTTAAACACACAACATTTACACATTATCGTTATAAACAATCACTAACTAGTATTAATCAATTATAAAAAATGTACAATTGTCCTCTTTATATTTATAGCTATTAAATAATTTCTTAAAATCTAAAGTTGGTTGTGCCGATACATTATATTCCACAATACGAAATGTCCGCCATTTTGTGATCAATTGTCAATAACAGTAATAATTCGAAATTAGTTTTTTCACCCCGTTGGCTGTTACACTGCCGGCCATACCCTGCTGACAAAAATAAATAAAATTAATAAAATATGAGACAATACCTTAGCACAACTATTGGTACTCCATAATAAGGCAAAACATCCATTAACAGCAACTGAAAACCCGGCTGAAAGCTATCAAATTTGATAGAAACTCAAACATGATTCATTGCTGCTTCGGATTATAAACACTTATTTTCTTAAAAAGAATTTACCATTCACTTCAAACAGGCAACCTATAGCAAAAAAGTAAACAGATTTAAACATGCATTTAGGTAGTAGTTAAAAAATACTCTTGATCGCTTTTCTTGTATACGTTGCCCCAACGAGACTGGAAATGACAAGCGTATACAGTGCGAATTTAAAAATTACAAACCAAGGTAAATTTTCTTTGAAGCTAATTGTCACATTAAATCTTAATAAACGGCAATTTAACTGTTATATATGTTAGTTACCATCAAATTTGATAGCAACAGAATTACATATTCAGAAGGCTTGACTATTAATCGCTAATACAATATTAAAAATATGTGTTCGTTAAATGGCAAAATGTTATTAGTTAGTGTAATGTCTATTTACATATGTTTAAACTCTCTAAAGTTCGATTTTTAATTCGAGTCAGTAAAATGACATTTCCAGTGTCATGTGTCACAAATCATATTATTTAATATGGTATGTATTACATATTTAAAATATAAAAACGCTTTGATACCTAATAAAATAAAGCATGACTAAATGTCTAAATCTATTGATTGCCGAACATCACTATTGTAGTGGGTTGTAGTGGGTCACCCTTTTTTGTATCAGTGACAGTTGCACTTGTCATTTTACTGACTCGAATTAAAAATCGTAGTTTAAAAGTTAGTTTTTCCGTTACTGAATGAACATGGAAAAAGCAAAATTTTCAAAAATATTCTGTTTTGATATAAGAATTCACGGAATGTCTTGACAAAAAGAATCTATTTTGATATAAGACATATTTTTATCTGTGTACTCATGATTAGATACTTACGTCAGTAGACCAGGGTTCGCGTCGGCCTGGTACCACGAGTACTGCGGCACGTAGGGCGGGTGCGGCTGGGGGGCGCCCTGGTGGTGGAGTGCGTGCGCGTGTGTGCCCTTCATGTCCCAGGGCCCGGGTGGCGCGCCCTGCGTGAGAAATGCTATTTTTAAAATGTATATTTCGCCACAGTATTTGTATTTTGTGTTAGAGATATACGAAATACATATCAAAGTTCTTTTTCTTCCCATGATGTCGCAATAGCCGACTTAGGGAGTTTGCAAACATATCTCGGCGATTTATCCGGCTAGTGGCAATATATAATTAATTGTAAGTTTACATCGATTGGGAAAAACATTAGCAAACTTCGCGATCTAGCTTCCAAACCTAATCTTCTAAATAATCTATTGTCTATTGAATAAATAATTAAGTATTTATATTTATTTTTTTACTGATAAAAAAATAAAAGTGCATCGGGGCTCGACAGTTACATTCTAAAACTAATAAACGAAATTTGTCTTTTTTTTGTTAGATAGTGGCACCAATCCACAATTACTCCCCACAACACTCCTCAAAAACAATACTTCGTTAATTAAAAAGAAGACGATGTATTAGTATTTATTATACCCAGTCCCAGTAACTTTAGGGGGAGAACAAGTATGATTGGATATATGCGTTTTGTCACAGTAATCGATTGACAACATAATATAATTTGATTCTGTGAGATATGTTAAAAAATAAGCCTCAAACGATCGCATCTTTGAATCGCGTTCTAAATTAGAAAATTATTTCTTTCACCGTCTGAAGAAATTGTAGACTTAAGTAATCAATTAATTTCAATATCCATGCGTTATTTGTTGTCCACAAGGTTCGTTTGTGGGCAAATGTTTAAGTTTTTATAACAAGATTCCACATAATGTAGATTGCCATTTCAAAAGTTCAAGGTACATGTTAAAAAGACGCTAAAGAGTAAGGGCTATTACAAAGTCAATGATTATTTAAATGATGCCAATGCTTGGTGTTGATTGGAAGATATTACATTCTAAATTGTAAATATTTGTTTTCCCGTATAAATTGTAAACACATATGTACATTGTATGATAACGACATAATTTATTGTAAATGTTGTTATTACTTTTGATAAAGCTGATAAGTTTCTTGCGGATAAGAAGAATGGGCTGCTTATCAGCTAAAAAATACGTCCTGAATTGGTGGTAGAGGAAAACAATTTTTTCTCCTACCTGCACCCATTTGAATTAAATTAATTTTGATTTTGATTTTTAGAATTGAGAGGCAGGCGGGAAACTCAGTGATCCTTTATGGATTTGCATTTTCTTCTGAGGAAATTCATTCATTTCTCATGGAAACCTAAAAATTAATATTTTGTCTATTCATTCGAATCCCGGAGATGGCAGATGTTTGCATGATAAATGCGATCGTTCTTTTACATGAATTTTCGTTTTCTTAATACATGACCATACCAGGAAAATCTCCTTTCTCTTTTTGTATGTATGTATATATTTGTATGAGTAAAATACTCATGCAAAAACGAGTTCATAATGTTGTGATTTGCTAAAATTTCTGTAAATTAATTGAGTATTTTATTAGTTATGAATAGTATTGGTATTGGAATTTACCGGATGTAATCGATTTTGTACTATTGTTTACTAGGTTATATAAAATGTTACATCATATATCTACTGAAAGCTAATATTATTTGTTCTAGTTATTATTATTATATCGTGAGTTATTTTTATTTGGGAATAAAAATAAATTGCACTGATTATTTATATTGTTATTTAAAAGTATTTCAGCTCATAGTTAATTTGTAGCGGAAGTAAAAATATTAAAACGGATGTAATACAAAATTTGTTACTTTAAAAAGAAGCGACGTTGATCGTACTTTTGCTTAGGACTGATTTTAGTTTTAAGAGGCATTCTGTTACTAGACGTCGAGGTGTAAGGTGGTCGAATAAAGGAATAGTTGTGACAAAGTGTTGTTTGAAATAAAAAAAGGTGTGTGCGAAATACTGGTTTTATTACAATAAACTGTGAATTACAGTTATATCTCGCGTTTCACACGCTGATGACAAAATTATCATCAGTGTTGTTGTGTGTGCGCGTCAAGTGATTTGCTGTAAATTCATTTTAATAATGGTCGTGTAAATTACGTTACAGTAAGCACTTGGGAGATTAATTTCCTGAAAACATTCCTGGCGCGGAGTGCGTGCGTCCTACGCATTTAATAGTCAGTTTTCACAATTATTAAAGTGAATGGGCGTGGACACCACACCTCGACATAAACTGATTAAAGTAGAACTATATAGTATGAATATGTGACATAATTTTAAAGGAATGTTATGCAGCATTGACATAGTGAAGTCTTAAAATGCTTATATAAAATTGTAGAAGATACGAAAAATGCCAACGGAGGGTATAAAAGCGGCATTGCTGTCCGACATTATTACTTAAGTCTACAATTTCTTCAGACGGTGAAAGAAATAATTTTCTAATTTAGAACGCGATTCAAAGATGCGATCGTTTGAGGCTTATTTTCTAACATATGTCACAGAATTAAATTATATTATGTTGTCAATCGATTACTGTGACAAAACGCATATATCCAATCATACTTGTTCTCCCCCTAAAGTTACTGGGACTGGGTATAATAAATACTAATACAACGTCTTCTTTTTGATTAACGATGTATTGTTTTTGAGGAGTGTTGTGGGGAGTAATTGTGGATTGGTGCCACTATCACGTACATATGTCTAACATCTCTTTTGCAAATGTTAAGAATAAAAATGACATAGTGAAGTCTTAAAATGCTTATATAAAATTGTAGAAGATACGAAAAATGCCAACGGAGGGTATAAAAGCGGCATTGCTGTCCGACATTTTTGCGTGTTATCGCTGACGAAAAACAGATGGCGCTACGTGTGCTATGTAGCGTTCGAGCGACAGCAACCGAATTTATCCGAGCGCTCTCCGAGGCTTGGTGGCAACTTCAATTCTCATTTACTTAGTCGACGAGTGAACACATGTTTTTCAAATTACCCTCTATATCTTTCTATTAAATATTAGTTGAGCTTCTTTTGCATTAATTAAGTCAGAGCCTTAAGCATCTAGTATTTTGAAAAAGTTACGTCATTCTCTTAATAATAGCGTGGATCTTCCAAAATATATAGGTAGATGATTTAAAATAAGCCATTACTGAAATGCATAATTTATATTGAAAATATATGGTAATATGGTTAGCTATAATATATATTATAGCTACGTCTGTGACAGGCTTTAGTATCTGTGCAAGTTAGCGTAGGACATGGTGTGATAAGGACAGCGTTATATCAAAAGTTTAAGTCTAGAGTGAAAGCACTGATTCTGCGTGAACATCTTCTTCTGCTCTGTCATATTTCATACACTTCTGCACTGTTATATTTAATATACGACTGAGTACTCTTTTATAATTATCCTTCAAAGTATTATTTATGTAGGGGTCTTGAGTTGTAAGGATTAAAAATGTAACTTAAGGATAAATGACATAATCATTTTGTCCTGAGTATGTATAACAATAATTTCGGGGCTGTCGATATTTTTATGGTAAATATTGTTAAGTTTAAGCGCAACATTCCTGTTATTATCTATGACTCATAACGTCCCCTGTTTGTTGTTTGAATTTGGTGATACTATTTTGTTCCTTAAAATTGATGTACTAATGGCCGCTTTCACCAACCTTGTCTTAGCTTAGGCGACTCCTAAGTGACATGCTGTTACTTTTTATATTAACTGAAAAGAGTGAGACAGCATGTCTCTTAGGAGTCGCCTAAGCTAAGGCAACGGCCATAAATCTACGTTACAATAATTAAGTGAAATCTTCACTGGTGAATGATTAAATATTGTCTGTTTATATTTATATCTTTAAGTAAAATGTTAACTGTATTTTTACTAATATATATATATAAATAAATGAAGCAACTTAACATGACCGTTTTCGACACTGAGACCCAATAACCCGACCAAACATAACAGCAACGATGATGAGTTATATTAAATGTGAGATAGGGTATTGTGAATTTTATTGCTTTGTAATATTTAAGTAGAAAATCATTTGATTGGGTGTACACGTATGCATTTGTCAATATGTGTAGTAATTATATTTTTACTGCATGTACTGATATAGTGTTTCTTATTAAGCTGAAAATTAGGTTGCTTTATATTTTGTTGCCGTTACTTCCTCTACGCAAGATTAGTATTTCGAGTTATTTATATTAGCATAGCGTATATTTTTATAATTTGTTGACTCTGTGTTATTCTGATGTATCTATACTAATATTATAAAGAGGAAAGATTTGTTTGTTTGTAATGAATAGGCTCCGAAACTACTGGACCGATTTCAAAAATTCTTTCACCTTTGGAGAGCTACATTATCCCCGAAAAACATAGGCTATATTATATTTAAAAAAAATTAGGGATCCTTTTTTTTTTTTTTTATAGGATAGGGCAGCAAACGAGCGAACAGATCACCTGATGGTAAGCAATAACCGTTGCCCATGGACACTCGCAACACCAGAGGAGTCACAGATGCGTTGCCGGCCTTTTAAAAGGGAATAAGGGGAATAAAGGGGAAAGGGGGGTTGGGCCTCCGGTACCCTCACTCACTCGGCGAAACACAGCGCAAGCGCTATTTTACGCTGGTTTTCTGTGAGGCCGTGGTATCACTCCGGTCGAGCCGGCCCAATTCGTGCGGAAGCATGGCTCTCCCACGGTAAAACTCCAATAATATAACTCAAGGTGTAATAATATTATAAATCGGAAAGTGAGTTTGTTTGTTTGTTCCGCTTTCACGTCGTAACTACTGAACCGATTGCTTTGAAATTTTGCAGACGTAAAGATCCAGATTAAATAATAGACTGCTTTTTATCCCGGAAAAATCGACATATCCCACGGGATGCACAATAAAGGCTTCGCTCAAAAACTACTGCACAGATTTTCATGCGGTTTTCATCAATAGATAGAGCGATTCTTGAGCAAGGTTTTACGGTATTTTTTATCACGGAAAAACGGATAGTCCCACGAGAAGCGCCATAAAACCTTCGCGCATATGTAGCCGTGGGCAAAAGCTATGACCCTTAACCCTCTATAGACCCAATCCCGAAATCCACGCGGGCGAAGTCGCGGGCAGAAAGCTAGTATACTATATTACTGTAAAGTTTCTTTGAAATCCAACAAAAGAGTAACAAATATCCATCCATATAAACGCGTTTAATAAAATATTAGTAGGGATTTTTTTAATTATCCGCCGAACAATACTTCTCGTTAATTAAACATTAATAAAGTTCGTTTAATTTATTTTATTTACGATGAGAAATTTATTTGGAGATTAAAATTGACAGATAATTTGCCAGAACTTTTGCTGTCATCTGATTTTTCTTTCCAACACTCGCCTTTAGTTTTAACACTTGCGACCAAAAATTTCATCCTTTTTTTTAGCTATCTTAATATATATATTTCTTGTGTGCGTGTGTATGTGACTGAACTCCTCCTAAACGACTGGACCAATTTTGATGAAATTTTTTGTGTGTATTCCAGGGGGCTTGAGAATGGTTTAGATTCACAATACGGTCATATAGATATTGTTTTTCAGCTAAATTATTTATTTAAAAACATTTGAGACAACGTGAGACAACGTGACATTTGAGACATTTGACATTTGAGACATTTGACAGGACAACGTCTGTTGGGCCAGCTAGTATATTGATAAATTTATAAAATACTAGCGACCCGCCCCGGCTTCGCACGGGTGCAGTGAAAAAATGGTTATGGTGGGTTATCCCTAAGAGATAGACATATACCATCGCGGACTTTTTTGTGGATTTTTGTAAGTTGTACAATACTGTAGTACATTATTTTGGTCTATCTCGTAGGGTTCAGCCAGCGTTTGCAATATAAGCGCAAAAAAACGTGCTTATTTACGACATCACATTAGAAACCTTTAAAATCAGTGTTTCTCTACTATATTATGCATTTATTATACATACAAACCTTCCTTAAGAATCACTCTATCTATTAAAAAAAAACCGCGTCAAAATCCGTTGCGTAGATTTAAAGATCTAAGCATACATACGGACATACAGCGAAAGCGACTTTGTTTTATACTATGTATTGATTGATTGATATATCAATTAAACAAAAGAGGCACACGCAACAATACATATCGCCTATGGTGCCTGTGGTTCTAGTGGATTTCGTAGCAAAATCTCTAAGCCCAAAAAGAACCCGTTGCTAAGCTGCCCCATAAGAAACTCACTTTATCTGCCTAGTAACGTCTGTATTACAATCAAATTGTGTTAACAATAGGTTACACAATTAGCCGACCTCGACTCGGCCCAGCATACGCTGGCGGAGTGCCCCGCGTGGGCCTCCGAGCGCGGAGTCTTGGTCGCAGAGATCGGGCGAGATCTGTCTCCGCCAGCATTGATTGCGGCAATGCTGGCGGACGAGGGAGGTTGGAGGGCTGTGGCCTCCTTCTGTGAGGCAGTGATGCTCCAGAAGGAGGCCGCCGAGCGGGGTCGGGAGATGGCCGATCCCGCTCGAAGAAGGCGGCGCCGGGCTCGGTAGCACAGCTGCGGCGCCGCCGCGGGTCGCCGGCGGGCGCGAGTAAGTCGCGACTGCTACGGCGACCCGGGATGGACCACGCCCCTTCCGTGGCCGGGGGGCGTCGTCGGTGGAGGAGACCGGGGGAGGTAGTAAGCCTCCCCGAGGAGGGCTCCCCTGTGTCGACGGGGGAGCGGAGGCTGGGGGTTCCCGGAAGAAGCTTTCTGTTCCCAGGGGCTCCCTACATGCCTGAGGAAGGCCATCCCTGAGGTTTTTAGTGGGTAGGCCTCCCCCTTCTGGGGAGGAGAGTCCCACATAACCCCGGCTCGCCACAGCCGGGGTATGCAATTTAATGCATTTTCCTAAGGGAAAAAAAAAAAAAAAAAAAAAAAAAAAAGGTTACACAATTAGACTACGGGAGTCTGTACCGGATTGCAGTCTCTGTAGAAGCAGCATGGTTAATCTAAGAGTAATGGGAGCCAGGAATAAGATTCTATGTTACACATTGTAACTATTTATTCAAGAAGTGCCAATTCCAAAGGCAATGTTAATTCATCTACAGTATGTTTACCTTGAGCATCCAAGGCATAGGCCGTCCCCTGGCGGCGTCGTCAGGCGAACCTTCTAGCTCCTCCGCCCTCCCATATAAACCCTCCTACCGGCAAAACCATAAAGTTAGACATCATCAATTGCTGGGTAAGTCTGCTCAAGTATTTAAAAAAAGGAACCTATATTTTTAATTAGGCTAACTTAAAACTAAGTAGGTATGTTTTTTTAATGATAAAGACGACAAGCACTGGTAAGGTCGTGTGTTAGTTTAGCTGAGATTTTTCCAGTACTTAGCCTCATGATTGGGTCATTGTGCGTTCTCTAGGGTCCCGTGATGGAAAGCGGTCACCACAGTCCATGCACACTAGCAATTGTACCACACGATTGTTGTGCCACCACTCGATCAAAAAAAGAATAGTTTGCTATCTTCTATGAGGTTTGTTCGATTGAATCTAACTAGTCAATAGTTATTTGTGCAACAAGTGAGCAAAGTTGATGTTTGCTGCGCGTGCTGATTTGAGTCCCGAGCAAGCGAAGGTTTCTGTTTGAATCACGAGCGAAGCGAGTGATTCTAGAGAAGAATCCTGAGCGTGTCGAGGGATTCAAAGGCACGAGATGCAAACAACTTTGCTCTCGTGTGACACACATAACTTTTCACTTCAGCAGCGAGAACAAATATCATACCTACTTTGAAAATAAAATAAGACACAGGAACGAGTATATTGTAAAATAACTCATTTATTTAAATTCAAAATTATACAACAAATTAAAAGTTAAACATAGTCTGTATGGTTATCCCATTAGTTACAATACATAGGTTACTATAATCTGTGGTTAGCTTTGTCTCACTAGTGAGTAAAAATCGATTTTACTCACTGATTTTAAGCAGCAAAACCTTCATGTTTGAGCTACTGAAGTGAAAAGTATATTTCGGTCGGCTTTGTCATTTTTCACTGAGAGCTGACCATTTATATATTTTATTTGCAGGATAGTTATACAAGTTAATTAAAGTTCCGCTATAGTACTCAATCAAACTAACAGCATACAAACTTTTAATGACAACAGGCCATTGTTCAGTGATTGCTGGGCATTGTTGAGTGAATTTATTTAATTTTTTTTTGCAAGGATATAGTAATACAGATTATAATCACTTGAATATATTTAACCACTTCTCTAGACATACGGCTACTGTAGTCAATGAAATTGACAGCTAGTACAAACGTTCAATGACAATGGGGAATTGTTCAGTCATAGCTGGTCATTGTTCAGTTACAGCTGGACATTGTTCAGTGACAGCTGGGCATTGCTGAGTGACGTCTGGTCATTATTTAATTTATTTGTACGAATATATTTTATACAAGTTATAATTAGAACTAAATATATTCGACCACTTTTTTAGACTTTCGGTTAGAGTAGTCAACGAAACTGACAGCTAATACAAACGTTGAATGGCAACAGGGCATTATTTGGTCATAGTTGGTCATTGACCAGTGACAGTTGGGAATTGTTCAGTGGACATCTGGACATTTATTTGCAGTATGTTATATAATGTGAAGTTATTTAAAAATAAATTAAGTGGGTCAAATTTAGTAACTTAAAAATTTATTAATATTTAATTTAACTTGATTAGTAGTGTTTAGTTTGATTGATGATTTAAAGTTTAAGATCCTTTTCTATTTCCTCTAGATTTGCAATATTTAATTTTACATTATTTTTGTATGTTATATTGTGGCGAATGTTAATTTTTTTTTAGCTCTTGTGAGTGACGTATAACAATTGATTGAATTAACGATGTCAACGAGTAATTAACAGTGGTTTTCGAAATCGGACTCTCTTGCAAAAATTGCAATTTTCTGCTAATATTATGATTTTTTTTATAGGATAGGGCAGCAAACGAGCAAACGGATCACCTGATGGTAAGCGATAACCGTTGCCCTTGGACACCCGCAACACCAGAGGAGTCACAGATGCGTTGCCGGCCTTTTAAAAGGGAATAAGGGGGGAAGGGAAGTTGGGCCTCCAGTACCCTCACTCACTCGGCGAAACACAGCGCAAGCGCTATTTTACCCCGGCTTTTTGTGAGGCCGTGGTATCACTCCGGTCGAGCCGGCCTATTCGTGCCGAAGCATGGCTATCCCACGGTTAATATATAGTGTCTGTTCTGTGGCCATTTTTTAACTAAATAATAATTGAAAGGTATATAGTTATTTATAAAATATACGACATGTTCTCTCAATCAACGACATTTGGCTTTGCGGTGTCGTATAGCGATCAGTGGTTGAAAATAATTCAAAACAAGTTAAAAAGACTTACATATCCGACTCTCGGGTCCCACTGCTGGTGGGGCGGTTTGACGTCGCACGACGCGCCATCTGGCGAACGGCCCGCCGTCGGCTGGAGCAACAGATACCAGTCAGTAATTGCCTTACGAACGCTATTATTCTCCAGTGTACAATTGGTAATAATTGCTTTTAAATGTATCAGTAAACAAAAGCGTAAAGAAAAGAATATTTCAACCTTTAAAAACATCCTATAGAATTAAGTATATTTTTTTGAATGTCATGTTATTTTTGTATTATCTCTCTAATCTCATTATATAATTAATATAATATGATGTAATTAAGAAAAAGCGAAAAGTTTCAAAACAAACACGGAACTTTCATATTTCTGTTAAATTATGTTGTATTATTGCGTAGAGAAAGTATAAAGTTCGACGTTAGAGTTAAACTTACGAAATAGAATGCAGATAATACTTAGAATAAATACAAAGTATTAATTAACGTCTCTTACATATCCGACCTTTACATCCCAAGACGGTTGTGGGGGTTGCTTGACATCCCAGGGTGTGCCTGTGGGAGAGAGGCCTGGGGAAAGCTCGGAGACTGGAGTGGAGCTCGGCGTGGGCGAGTGCGCTTGCGTTGGTCCCCCGCTCTGGTACGCTGACGGCGAGTGTTGCGACCCGCTCGAACTGCCGCCACCACCTATCACGGAGAGAGGAAAAATCCACGAAATTAAGACAAAAAATCAGCGTCAGCATACAAAATTATTCAAAATGACATTTTAACTTTAAAATGATACCTTTAGCGATATCGATGACGTAATATAGTACGTCAGGTTTTAAGATTATAGGCGGAGATTGTCAACCAGATGTAATCAGTCCACAGGCACATTATATATATTTAACTTTTCAACATAAAATGTATCCAATTATGTTAGAACTTTGTGATACAGAGATAGGTGGGATAGAGTACTAGTGATAGAGAATTTATAGTAAAATATAACACGTACCTAAAGTTTTAGTGATCATAGACTAGTTGCAGAAGTTCCATAAACTCTAGTCAGTATATTATGAGACATAAACTTACTTAAAAAATTCAATATTAATTTAAAATAATTTAAAAAATATATATATTTTACACTAATCAATTCTTTTTCCCCCGAGCATGCTGTTGTGTACCGTACCATATATAAAGCTTTCAAAATCAAAACCTGATTAATGTGAAGCTTAGTAAATCTTTTTCACCTATTTTCATGCTTAACTAGAACTTAATTATCTATACTAATATTATAAAGCTGAAGAGTTTGTTTGTTTGGATGAACGTGTTAATCTAAAAATCTAAAACTAATTCGAACTGAAAAAATATTTTAGAGATGTATATATACTTCATTTATCAAGGAAGGCTATAGGCTATCGACTCGCGACTAATAGAAGTGGAAGATCAATGGAAAACGAGAAAAATATCTATATTTGATGAGAGCTCGAGTCATGCGCTGCGTAAATGGTTCAAGTTACGTAAAAACTATGTATGATGGAATTGTTCCTCTTTACAACGTCTAAGAAAAGCCCATGACATGACTCCATGACAGCGTGTGTCTATTTGTTTGTTTTAATCAAATTAGTTCTTACAATTTATTTTTAAAATTAACACAATATGCGATGGATTTTTTATCAACAAAGATTTCACAAAATTTTATCACTAACGAGGTCTAACGTGTCTATGCGAGCACTTGGGCACAGGTAGCTTACAATAAATTTGTTAGTTACATTCGATAGAATCACTCAGAACAGTCAGACCTATAGCACTATAAAAGATAAGCAACAGAGCCTGCATTTGCTTAAGCTGTTGTTTCCTAAGATCAGAATATTTGGGAATGACTACGTAATTCGGAATCATTTCCATATATTCGATATCGAAACGACTGCGATAACGAATCTAACGTGAACGATACATTGTCTAGGAATCGTACTCGTAAAATAGAACTGTAGAATAATCTCTAATTTTACTGCGTCTCTGTAAATCGGAGTGGGACGTAGTGAGACAAGGAGACCTATTTTTGAATTACGAATGCGACTTCGAAATCACCGATGTGACTAATAATCACCGATTTTCAATAATTCTTATTTTTGAATATCACTGATGTGACTACCTTAGTCACAGGTGATTTTTCAGTCTATATATACAATATATATATATATATATATATGAATGTAGCACATATATTGTATATATATATATAATATTATAATATATATATATAATATATATATATATATAATATATATAATATATATATATATATATATATATATATATATATTATATATATATATATATAATATATATGTATATATATATAATAACCATAATGGTTAAGCCGGCAATAACCGGCAGCGGCTACATTCTGCGTGGAACCGTACTCTTACATTTATGTGTGTACTTTATCTATGTTGGCAGCTCTGCGATCGATTTTCAAAAATTGGATGTTTAGGACTCCGTGACCTCAAAGTCACCGCTGAATATTAGTCAGTGCTGATTTCGAAATCGCATTCGTAATTCAAAAATAGGTCTCAATCTATACTGAATGTTTCAGTTTACAGTGAAGGCACTGATTCTGTGCGATCCTTGCATTCTTGATATTAGCTGCCCAAGTGAAAATCGAGTAGCAAGTATCACCACCTATTTGAAACATTCGAACTGGCCCCATCACTTACATTGTACCAACAATGATGTAATATAAAGTTATCGATAACTAAAATTATCGATAAAATCGAAGTATTTACCGTGTAATAGTTGATTGTTGCTGGGCGGACTACCCGGCGGTAAACCAAGCCCGGGCGGCGCGCTGCCAACTTGCGCTGCCTTCATCATCTTCTTGTATTTGCTTCGCCTATTCTGGAACCAGATCTTGACCTGATGGAACAAAGAAAAGAGACCGTTAGTATTTCTTTGTTAATTCTTACTAATATTATAAATGCGAAAATAACTCTGTCTATAACTCCAAAACTAGTTAATCAATTTAAATGAAATTTGGTGCACAGGTAAAGCCTGAGAAAGGCTACATGCTACTTTTTAATGCGACATGAAAGCTGTAAGAGGTTAAAAAAGGGAAAATAAAGGATGGGGGAGAAGTTTGTATGGAAAAAAACGAATTTTTTTAAGAAGTTTGGGTCTTGTTTTTTAGTTTACCCTAAAGGGAAATCCTTAAAAAAATTTACCCTAAAGGGAGTAAAAATTTGGGATGAAAGTGTACCTTTGAATAGGCTTAAAAACTTTCCATTTTCATGAAAGATTATATAGGGATGGATTCAGATCGGGAGAACGTCATAGGGGCATGTAGGATTTTATTTCCTACAGGAAAATCTGATAATAACAGCCATGTTTTCATTCAATTTGTTATGAGGAGAATCACGGAGAAGAATATTAGATAATTTTTATCCATATAAACGGGATAGACTAACTATTTTTATCCAATTGTTGCAAAAATCACGTGAATAAATGTCAACTACAATAATTTCAGATGTTGCTTCTAATTATTTGATGTTTTATTCAATAGGTTCTTTTTTATGAAAACATGACAACCGAAATTCAAATAAATTATTAGATATGCTTCCTTCGTACAGAACTAATGTTCTTAAATATATACAATTTTAAAGTATATCGATATAATAATATCACGTGTCTTTTCATCAACAGTTTTCTTTTCGGTACGTTGCGTCATTATTGAGTTTCCGTCGTAACTAAGCCTCACGCACAGGCAGTATATACAGGATAAAGGGATGGCGTGCAGGGCGGAGCTTTGGGGTGAGGCCGTTATGGTAGTGATGCAAATTTATTATCGATATATTGAAAAGTTTAAAATTTGAAATATTTTTAACATTTGTTGTACATTTCCACATTCTTTTTTATTAAAGCTTGTAACCATTACATTTATTATTATTTATTTTATTACGTGTCCAAATATAGTTATTATTCATAAATAAGCAACTAACTTTATCACATCGTATCCATTGTCCAAGACTTTGATAATACATCACAGATATATAAAAAAGTTCAACTCGTCAAATTGTATATTTCATTGGTGGTATATATTTCACTCCCACAATACAATCACAATAGCAAGGTTAATAATAACCAGCCGATGTCGTGTCAATACGTTGCTCAGGCATAATGCCTTGTCAAACTGATCATTACATGTGCATTGATTAAAATAATGCTAAAGTTATACTATATACAAATCGTCTGATGTTATATAGCGAGTAATCGTACTACGAATATTTAGATCATCGATTTATATGTCTCTCTCCGTCAATGAGTTTATTTATCTTTATATTATTTATAATTCAGTAAATGAATATTTTGTGACCTGCGTATATCTAAAAAAAACTCAAAAGTATATTATGAAGTGGTAGATTGATTGATTATAGCCTAAAAATCCTAATCGTCTTTGAGTAAGTTATCCTCCTTCGATGGAATTGTATTTGCTGTATTTACAATAATGACGAGTTATAAAAAGAGATCAGAGAAAGTAACGAGTTTGCAATTTGTGAATTTAACTAATACTATTTACTTTGATGTTACGAAACGCAAACTAAAATTCATTAGAAAACATCATTCTTTTTACCTATATTTGCCATGAAGCGGCAGTGCTTCTTGCATCGCTTAATAATAGAATAGTTATTTTACAGGGACCTAACTTGTTATGCTGCAAGTCAATGATTATTTAAATGATGCCAATGCTTGGTGTTGATTTGAAGATATTAAATTCTAAAGTGTAAATATTTGTTTTCCCGTATAAATTGTAAACACATATGTACATTGTATGATAACGACATAATTTATTGTAAATGTTGATTATTTTTATTACTTTTGATAAAGCTGATAAGTTTCTAGCGCCCATTCTTCTTATCAGCTTAAAAAGTACATCTTGAATGGGTCGTATGAAAAAAATTTTGGACAATTCAAAAGAGGTTTCTATAAAACCATATTTGAATAAAGTTAATTTTGATTTTGATTTCGATTTTTGATTTTGCAAGTTGACAATATTTACAATATGGTTTCTATGAGTGTTGTAGATATACGTATGTCATAAAACTATATGTTGTCTTATCATTAAGGGGCATTACTGTTCTTATTAAGGGTCATAAACCTGCTCTAACTATGTTGGGGCACTTAGACATTATTCAACCCAACTGACGGTTGGTCGACTTACACATGCACTTTTAAATTTCTGCGTGGGCCGTAGGTTTTTTTCGTCGCAATGTAGGAGCATCAGAAATGTACATATGACACCCGAAAACCAATAAGCTCCGTGCCTTCCGATTATTATTTTTGGTTTTGATTTTGATTTTGCTATATGTACCCATGTATGTGTAACCATAGGTAGATAGATAGATAAAATTTCAATTACGGTAGATAGTTGTAGGTACTTTCCATCAGGTGTTTATTTGGATACATAGCTGTCTAAAACTCATTTGATATTGAATACTGACTATCATAAGTAAGAATACTAACACACGTAACAAAAGAAATATTACAAAGTTTTATGTTACTTCCTTTATCCACTTTGATATTTTGTTTTAACTGTCATCTACCCTTTAATGGAAAACATAAAAAAATCAAATAAAAGTAAAGCATTACCATTAATCCCACATCCAATAAAAGGAATATACTACTATTAAGTTCCACAAAGAAAGTTGTACGACACTCGTAAAAAACGCAAAAAATAAACAAGTTCAAAATTACAGTTTAAAGAACATGCGCCTTTAAGTAAAATAGCGCAATAATGTACTGCAACGATGTTGCATTCATTAAGTCACGGGAGTTTCAAAGTCAAAGTGTAGTGAAGGCAACTTTGATCTTGATTATAGTTATATAAGGCCTATTTCTCCTTCATGATAATAGTCTGATGGTGACTATAGTACGTAATATGTGTTTTTATATTCAAATACGAAAAAAACGACGACATTGAATAACATGGTTTAGTTTAAATAAGAAATTGGGCTTAAAAGTCATATAAATTTTGTGTACTTATCACTCACATGTTTTATTATCATTTAATTATTATTATTAAAAATCACGTAATTGAATACAAGCAACGGTTTTTAATCAACAGCTCTGGACTAATGTACCAGTATATATGTATTAGGCCAGCAGAGTTAACATGAATATCAAACATTTCATTAAGTATTTTCACAGTTTGAGAAGTTTATTTGAAATATGAATATCGTAGTAATTAAAAGGAAATACAATAAATAAAATCTAAGTAGTTATTTACGCAATACGATACAAATACTTCGCTATGTAATGTACATTTTATGTTAATTATGCAATCTGTCACAGTTATTTAATTGCTGTTTAAATATAATGCTGTACCTTTTAATTTTACATAATTGTTCGATAACTGTGAATCATAACAAGAAACATGTTTTCATATTATAGGCATTACTTTGATATAGGAGATTGTATCATTGGATATTCTATCAGTATATAAATATAACAGTCATGGTTTGTGTTATTATTAATGTATTAATTCAAAATGGGATATATTTTATTTGCATATGTTTTGCTTAATATTAAAAAAAATGTGGATATTTTATTATGAATAAAAAAGTGCACGTTACATTTTCGTTAATGACCCAAAATGAATAAATCAATTAAGCGGACTATACTTTTTGAATAAATCTATTATTGACAGTAAAAGCAATTCCTAACGAGCGATATTATGATAATACTAAAAAAGTCAAAGATATATTTTTGAATTTTATTTGTTTCGTAGAAATTTTCTTTAATACTTTTACATTTTTAACAATTTTACATTATTACTAATTTACAATTTTTATCGATAGCTAGACGGATTGCACGGTACGTCACTACCAACCACCCACTCCTGTTGGCTCTATTAGGCAGGTCGTAGGGCGCGATATGACTTAACCCTGCCTAACTTAACGTATTGGTTCAACTTAACGTAGTATTCGGTTCAAACCGATCCACTTAACCCGTCGCCGGCCACTAGAAACTGTTATTGTTTAGTGAGCTAATACAATAACAGTGAGGTTTTAGGTTATTAAACTATTACCTCACTTAGAAAACAAAAGAAGGTGCTAGTTCTCAGTTTAAAAATTAGTTGAGCGATTATCGGAGTCTGGGTAGTAACTTTGGTGTTCTATCGCAAAAAATATTAAATTATTTGCTGTATGTGGGTAATTTCCTTTGCATATTCGAGAAATATTAAAAAAAAAACTTGTGTTTATACGAATATAACGTTTTCTTGGTCTCAAGATTTCTAAATATAATATAATCATCCAATAGGAGTTCTCATTACAAAAGTGTCTTATTATATAATTATGTTATAAAACCAACTAAAATACTGTTGAACTTTTTAAGGTGGACAATACTGTAGTACATTATTTTGATCTATCTCGTAGGGTTCAGCCAGCGTTTTTTGCAAATATAGCGCAAAAAACGTGCTTATTTACGACATCACATTAGAAACCTCTAAATTTATCAGTGTTTCTCTACTATATTATGCATGTATTATACATATAAACATCTATTAACATACTAGCTTTTGCTCGCGACTTCGTTCGCGTGTACTTCAGGTTCGTCCCGTCTAGTCTAGTAATAAGTAAGAAATACGGTAACTAAGCACTGCAGAGCCCTAATCATAGGCCTATAGGTAGCTACTGCAGTATGCTCCTATAAACAGACACAACAGACAATTTGCAATGTAAGCGCAAAAAATGTGTTTTTTTTACGACCTCACATTAAACCTCAAAAATTGTAGGCCTATGTGTTATTCTGATGTATAAGCTATATTGTGGTAAAGTTTCATTCAAATCCATTCAGTAGTTTTTACGTGAAAGAGTAACAAACATCCATACATCCATATTTACAAACTTTCGCCTTTATAATAGTAGTAGGATAATATCTATTAAAAAAACCGCATCGAAATCCGTTGCGTAGTTTTAAAGATCAAATACATAGGGATAGGGACAGACAGACGGCGGATAGCGACTTAGTTTTTTACTATGTAGTGATAAGAAATCAACAGTTGAACGCGTTTAATACAGCTATAAATTTTATACATTTCAAGGCCCCATTCATAGTTTTGTAATATTTTCAACATTTGTGTATATTGACAATAACAGCCATTACCGCGAGCGTGGGTCCGTGACGGCACTGCAACGACAAAGACAGCATTGTCCGACCAAAACACGCCGGAAAAAATTGCTCGAGAATCATTATTATTATTACTTTGACAAACATTTTAATTGAAATCACGTTTGGCGCAGTGATCGAGTAGTCGGCTTCTACCTCCTATTTGACGACCTCCATAGTCGAGTGGATAGTACACCGGTTTCAAGGTGTCGCCATCTCTGAGGTCCCGGGTTCGAATCCCGGTGGGGGCAGATGTTTGTGTGATGAATGCCAGCATTTGTACCTTAGTCATGGTTGTTGATATATATTTCAATAAAAATTATTTATATATGTGTAATATATGTATGTCTATCTGTTGCCCTAGATCCATAGCACAAGCCTTACAGAGCTTAGTTTGGGCTAGGCTAATTGGTGTAAGTGTAACAAATATTTATTTATTTATTTATATTTATTCTACGCAACGAGTCACGGGTTCATTTCCCGCACGGGATATCTATTTGTATGACCTACAAAAATTTCTTCCGGTCTGTGCTGACTGCACCCATGACACAGGATAAAAATCCTAAAAATCCTAGTGTGAGGCGACGTTTTTTTAATATATATACTCGTGTATATATATATATATATATATTTAAATAGTTTTCTTTAATTTATTACTAATTTTTAACGACCTCTGTAGCTGAACGGTGCGTACAACACCGGTTTCAAGATGTATCGCCATCTCGAGGTCCCAGGTTCGCACTCTCGATGGAGTTAATATTTGTGTGATGAATTGTATTGTATATCTATCTGTTAGCCTACATCCCATAACACAAGTCTTACAGAGCTTCTTTGAGTTAAGCTAATTGGTGTATTGCAAGAAATATTTATTTATCTACTTATACATTTATTTATATAACTGAACATAATGAAACTGTACAATGAAATCTAAACGGTTATGTATTTTTACAGTTTGATTAAAATAGTATTTTATTTTTTAAAACACAAAGGGGAACAAAATATGGCACCATATGGACTGACCGCAAAATCGTTTCCTTTCCCCGAGTTGTGTTGTGGACTGTACAGCTACACGACATGGTGAGCCAACTGTTTACTACCTCCATTAGATTTTCGACTTTAAATCACATGGCGTAAAGGACAGTATTGATTGTACAGGTCAGGGTTGTGGTTAATGTGTTGTATTGTACGTTGTACGCTGTCGGTCACGCAGTTTGATGTTGCGGTGCTCGAACTGATAGCGAAATATTGAATATAGACGAAAATTTTATTTTCTCTGAAATAATAAGGTAGGAAACAGCAGCAACAGAGATTTTATGTACCTTTGTAGAACTTGTAGTACCTCTAGTAACTTTGAAGATACAGTAGCATGTTTGCGGCGTTGTCGCGAATCGCTTAAAAGCTCTATGCTAAATAAACTACAATAGTGACGTCATATTTTGCTATTTGTATATGTATATGTACATATGCTACATTGAAAATGTTACATTTAATATGTGTACTGTTTAAAATGTGATTTCACTGGAATTATATGAAAAAATTACATAATTATTAAACATTTATTTACTAAATTGAATTTTTGAAATTAAATAATAATATTCAGTTATATGACACTCCCATGTTGTAACAAATTTATTAATTGGACAATTTTTAACATAAATTAACTATTATATATAGCATCTCCTCGTAGTAGGTTTCTATAGAAATAGTTGTTTGTTCAACAAGAGACTAAAGTAGTTGTTTGCTTCGAGGTCATTGTTATCGGCAGTGTTTAAAAACCACCCGCTTCATTCTTGATACAATTCTAGATCGCTTCGTTAGTTCGCGGTTAAAAGTTCCTGAAGATAGCTAAATATAAAAGAAGTCCTTTTGAACAGGCGACAACGGACGGGGTTCCACGATATTGATTAAGTTTGATATTGTAAATCGGTAGTCAAGCTTATTGAAATAAATGTTTGTGATATTTCGTTCTGCTTGTTAGCCAGCTTTATTGTATAAAATAAAATAAAAAATACAAATAAAACCGAACGCCCTAGCTACGAGTAGTACGCCTGTCCGTTTTTGCAAGGAGGTCGGCATTCAGCGGGATGCCGCGGCGGCCACAAAGGGATGGCGCGCATGACGCACATAGCACCGGGAACTGCATAAAACCGTCCAAGCCTGTCGGGCCGCGTTATGCGGGGGACGCCAGCTATTTCAGAATGGACGGCCGGACGACGCACTGGCTTTCGCAGCAGAGACAAGAGACTCTAATTGCGACGTCATAAAGCATTTGAATGTGGAACACTTTGTTTGTTGGAGCTAATTAAGGTTGATAGCAACATAGTGAAGGTTTAATTAACCAAAAAACTTTCAAAATTTCACATTTTGTAATACACAATTTTTTACAGAAATTTTATGCACACAATCACGCCTGTTTTCACGGAAAAGTTATGTAATAAATACTGTCACTTTAACAGTGAAGTTTCATAGCAGTAAATTGTTTTAATCGGATTTTGCATTTTCCCGTACGAATAAAGTATCTCGTGACACGGGTATTAATACCTTTTATATAACATTTTATATAAAATATATAAAATAAACAATGTCGAACATACAATGACAAATAACTCAATCTGTAGGTATATCAATGAGTAATACATAAGCATTAATTAGTATTGTTCAAGCGTGGCCATAACGCATAATGCGATCCTAAAAACGGTAGCCTGGTTCAAGACTGCATACCGGTGCTGGACAGTGAGTGACGCACAACTCCTTAGAGTTTTTTTTTCTTTTTTACATCAAGTATGTTGGCACTCCTCGAGGCAAACCTTGGCCGTGGACAATTATTTTTAGCCTATAAAAATAATTTCTAGTATAACTCTTTAGACTCATGAATTTTAATTAAGCAGTATATGCCAACTGGCTAAGAATCGAAAGACGGTTTGTAATTTTCAAACTTCGAATCATTTACTCTATAGTAGACATAGAGACAAACTCTTGTCTAACCTAGTTTTTTTTCTGCGGTCCGAACTCCGCCTTTAAAGGTAATTTCGTCTGCTTGGTTAAATTTATAGTCTGAATGTCTGTTTCAAACCAGAAATCATTACATTGCTGTGTTTAGGGTCATATGGTAAATTGTATTTTTATTTAAATAAGTAATTGTTACTCACAATACTGCTGTATACCTACAAGGTCACTAGATTCGCGCGCGGCCAATCTAGGGCACGTTTAACAGAACGAGACTTAACCTAATTCTCTGCTTGAATACAATTAGAAAAGGATGGCGCTATGTGGTCTCAATAGCTTTATGTAGTAAGGCGTTCAAAAGATAGCAGAGTCGAGTTGAAGCAATCTAGCGTGGCAGCACACATGAGACTGTTGCTTAATTCGCTCGCGGCCGATTTCAAAGACAACTCAGTCGAGTCGCACAATCTAGGATGTCTATAAGCGGGGTCTATCGTTGGATCTAAAAGACAACTGATTTAAGGCAATGGGGTGATCCTTGCAGACAAACCTGCCGCTTGGTTCGTGCTTGGTTGATCTAGGAGATAGATAAACCAAGGCAATCCAGAGTGGTTCCTGTAGAGAGGTCTGCCTTTCGATTCATGCTTAGTTGATCTAGGAGGCAATTGAAGCGAGAGAATTTAGGATAGCCCTTGCATACAGGACTTCCGATCGGGATACGTGCAGTAGATCTGGGTGACAGGTCAGTTGAGATGTTCTAGAGTGGTTCTTCCATACAGCTCCGTACAGATCACACGAGCACGCTGCTTATTTAACGCGTTATATTCGTAAAGAGTATTAAGGGGGAGTTAATGTTTGTTGAGAGCCTATTGAGATAAATGCAAAAGAAATCGCAGTAATTTTGATCTATTTAAACATCGTTCAGTTATACTACATATACAGCCGTTATACGCCTACTAATGAACATGGGCCTTTCTCAAATAGAAGGGTTTTGAGCTACCTCCCACTATGCTGGCGCCGGGGTGGTTTGGGGATTGGGACTCCCAATTGCATCCAAATGCAGAGTCTCGTTTGTTTTTCTTTATCTATTTATCTATTGTGATCAAATTTACTTGTAACACTAGCGCCGAACTGAATGAATAGGTTGTTGACATTATAAAGCTTTACACTTACAATATATCTACCTTTTATTGCATACCCCGGCTGTGGCGAGCCGGCGCTTATGTGAGGCTCTCCTCGCCAGAAGGGGGAGGCCTACCCACTTAAAACCTCAGGGATGGCCTTCCTCAGGCATGTAGGGAGCCCCCGGGAACATCAAGCTACTTCCGGGAACCCCCAGCCTCCGCTCCCCTGCCTAGAGGGGAGCCCTCCTCGGGGGAGGCTACACTACCTCCCCCGGTCTCCTCCACCGACAACGCCACCCGGCCACGGAAGGGGCGTGGTCCATCCCGGGTCGCCGTGGCAGTCGCGACTTCCTCGCGCCCGCCGGCGACCCGCGGCGGCGCCGCAGCTGTGCTACTGAGCCCGGCGCCGCCTTCTTCGAGCGGGATCGGCCATCTCCCGACCCCGCTCGGCGGCCTCCTTCTGGAGCATGACTGCTTCACAGAAGGAGGCCACAGCCCTCCAACCTCCCTCGTCCGCCAGCATTGCCGCAATCAATGCCGGCGGAGACAGATCTCGCCCGATCTCTGCGACCAAGACTCGGCGCTCGGAGGCACAATATATCTACCTAACAAAAATAGCTACTCAATAAGCCTACTAAATATAAATAACTATTATTTATATTTAGTAGGCTGAATCCCGAGCAGATGAGATTGCTAAGTCCCGTCATCAGGTGTGCGTTGGAACCGCTTACACTCCTTCACCATATGTTTGGTTTAATGATATCTTATGTCAAAAATTTACTCATTAATTAAGTCACTGTAACTCCTGTGGGGACATTTTTATACCACATATACAGGTTACATCAGGATCAAAAGAGCGACAGGGAGTGAAATAGTCATAAGAGTGCAACTTTGTATTCAACAGGAGGGGAGACATTTTGAGCATCTGATAAATTGATTAATTTTGTATTAAAAAAGTTAAAATTCATGGTCTTCCTTTTATTTCTGACACTATGTTATTTAGCATAAAATAATCCTTATGATGAAGCCTTTCGATCGGTATGATAAAGCTAACAGGGTATTTTTTTCTTGTGTAGCGGGTTCGATTCCCGGTTCAAACGTGTAATTATTCAAAAATCTATGAATGCAGTTAAAATTGTTTTTGAAATTAAAATAATGTTTTCTTTCAGTAAAATGTTCTATCTACAATATTTAAGGTACTTTCCCTCCATGTGGCATGGCCGTGTCACGCCCTGTATGATGTTAGTATTACAGGCGACATTAACCACCTAGTGAATGTTTTATGGACAGTTTAGTTATGTGTACTATTTTGTATAACATTTTTTCTTGATAAGTTTAGTATCATTGTATATATAGTTTAAGAAGATATAAAATGTATGCATCACGCTGTGTGCTAAAGAATCTGCTTCTGACATCTTTGAACTTATTTCAAGTCATCTTGCTATTGCGTACAGTTTTCCTATAAAAAAGTGAGATAAAACATCTATTCAATCTGATAGATACGCTATGTCGATATTATGCTAATTGCGAGTAGGGTTGTCAATATGTAAATCTTCCTGCGTTTTCTTCATAGCTGTGTTTTCTGATGGAAATGCAAATTTACGTCAGTTTCTTGCAACGTCCTAACCCTATTTTAATTATCGAGGGGGATAATTAAACGTAGAACGTTATTCATGTGTAATAAATATTTCTTAGAAGCATTCATAGATAAATATAAATTTTTAAGCATAGATAATTTTTAAATATGCATTTTTCAAACAAGATATCTTGGTAAGGATGTGTTTTTACTACTGTTGACAATAGACGGACAAGTAGCTTACCTGATAGGACGTGGTAATCGTGACTCATGGACATCTGCAATGGCAGGAACTGAATTATACTCGTATCTAGTTGAAGAAAAATGTTAATAGCGAATGTGGGACCTCATTACGGAGTCTACACTAGTAGGAATACGTGGAAGAAATGACATTTAATTGTGCTAAAACGATGATGAACGGCGGCTGAAACGATGGTATAAAAAAGTACGCTCTTTTAAATAGCTTCCAAAAAAATCTGAAACAATCGATATTCCTCCTCTTCTCTATAACTCTTAAGTCCGTATTACAAAATGAGAATCGACTTTAAATCTCTGCTTGAGCGTAGTTTGGGAAGAGATGGCGCTATGTAGGGTCAATAGGGTAATTCCTTTCTAACTGTGTCCGATGGAGGTTTGAGTTTGATTTTAGAATCCTCAGGGTCGTGGTACTGGGATCATGGACAATACACAAAACAGCCTTTGCAGAGCGGCTCATACATGGTTGCCATATGCAGCCGAATTTATACCTTAGGGCATCAGGCGTCCTTCCTTCAAGACGCAAACTTTTTCTACAGATTTGTTCTAGAAATAACTCCTAACAGCACTATAACTGAATATTTTTCTAGTATTCCAATACAATTAGACATACGATACGATAACAGATAATAGTATCATGATTCTGTCTTAAAAAATAAATATCATCTTTGACGATGCAGTTAAATTGTTACAATAATAAGAAAAAATAATTCTCTGCCTCATTTTGCTAACATTATAAATGGACGCACAACATGACTTTACAAGTTGACGGTTTTGATTTGTTGATGACTTTATATGTTGACCTTGAGACAGCTCTTATGTCGTTCGTAATATCGGCGGTTTTCGCAGTATAAATATACATTTTGACGTGTTTCTATCCGTACAAGCTTGGAACATACTCTTTCAAGTAAAAGCTGTATAGATTTTTACGAAACTCTATGTAAATTGCTGAACACAAATTCTACTTATTTTCTAAGGACATAAAGAGTAAAGCCGTTTAACATAAAAGTACTATATTATGGTGCAACTGAGGAAGACTGCCAAGGTCATGCTAGGTAGGCTATTTCTATCGCAAAGCAGCAGCAGTTGCAGATTTATACGATAGGAAATAACTACGAAATTTGACTTTACTTGACTTTACTTATGACACAACTTGGTAATGCACTTAGACTGTGGTTCTTAAGGTGACCGCTGTTGGGAAACTTAGAGGAACCACATGCACTATAGGTGACAGCAAACACTTACCATCACGTCAACAGTCTACTTGTTTGTCAAACTGCATAAAGCAAAAATGTATCATGAGTTAACAAATCAACCATAGTAATTATAAACTGTAAACCGTAAAATCAAAATGGCTGAATCAAATCAACGTATTTGATATTTTGAAATATCATACCATTCTATCAGTATTGGATTCATTCTTCAAAAATAAACACTCATGTTTGAGTGTACTATGAGTTCGTATCTGACCTTTGAAAAATTCAAAGTCTTTATTCGTTCGATAAAATCTCAGTTAATGTTATTGAATATTTAACAATCTGACATTTTATCTAGCTATTGAAAAATCGGCCCTTAGGATTTTAGCTACTCTCAAGAGTAAGTCTGAGTCGGAGACGATGACAGTCCTATGTGACAATCAAATAACAGATGAAAGTTGTCACATAATTCAAAGGGGCTAAAAATGAAACTGACAAAAACATATCGGAGGTGTTGATGCCTGAATAATTCAGTAGCACGGCGACCGTGTCGCTGACAAAGGGGAAAAACTTAACACATTCGTATAAATTTATTGGTCTCTTATTATTTACAATAAATTATAATATCTTTCTTAAGGTTTTTCATAACCCGTCATTTTATTGTTTTCTTGTTATTTGCAAAATACGTTAGTGTTGAGTTAATCTTGGTCAAAAGCAGTAGATAAACAGTGATCTAACTTTTAGGGTCTATCTGATATCTAACTATCACTGTAACTGTCAGTGAATAATAACTTATTATTGATAAAATAGGATATGGCCGAAGATCAGTGCGAACTTAACTTGTAGTTTTGCTAACTTTGGCTGGCTTACTTTTAAATAAAAATATAATTATCAGCCAGTGTGCTTCAAAGTTCAAAAAAATATTTCGATCTTGAATAATGTCATATATTGTTATACCTATATGACATTACATTATTATTAACTCAGAATACACACATATACGAGTACACACCCTAGTATAAGAAATACAGTAAAACCTACTAGTTTTATGAAAACGTTTGATTCCGTCGAATACTTAACTAATAGATTAATAGTTTCCTCTCTAATTGCCTAGGTTATTATTTTATATAGAACAAATTGTAAGGTAGTCAAAAACAGCCTAGGTATATGCATATTAATACAAGCTTCTAAATAAAAGACAAAAGACTTTAATTTAATTTAATAAAGACGCCTGATTTATTCAAGCAGTTAATTAATAACTAATTTATTTCCCTAAGTCCGTCCCTGCTTGTCGGCGCCCTGTGTTGTACTAAATAGAATAATGTCCCTAATTGTAATTGGTTGTTTGAGCCGAATCTGTCCCAATTGTCGTCCCTAAGGGCGCTGTCATAGTAACTTGGAGCATACGGTCCCGATTTCGCGATACAGACGCCCTGCTGCGAATGGGGTGATCCCAATTATGTTCTAAGCAAAAATAATAAAAGTATGCACTTAGTTAATATTATACGAAAAATCGGACACAGTTCGTATGTTTTAGTTTGTTCAGTTCAAGTTTGTACTCCATACAAAAAATGGATTCCTTATAGGGTCATGGGTATCCGTCTGTCTATCGGTCAGCCAAAAACCTTTCTCACATGAACACGTTGAAAATAATGTCTGTCATTGTCAATGCAATTCTTTTCAGCAATAAAAAAATCATATTTCACCAACGACACCTTTAATGCTTCGTTTATGCTATTTATTTAGGGATTGGAAAGTATAGGATACTTCCCGTTGACTGATAAAAAATACACACAAAGTAATGTCATTTAACAGAGGCAAAGGAAAAAATCGTAAAACTATAATTGCATTTGAAAAAACATATTGTAATTAAAATAGCAGTGTTCGCCCGCTCGACGTTGCATTTTATTTATTTATTTATTTATGTACACAACATATCAACATATAGAAAAAGCAATACGAATCAAGAGGTACATAGATGCTGCTTATTTCTAAAGAAATTTCTACCAGCAGACCTGCGATAGGAAACAATATAATGATACAACATTTGGGTACAATAAAAACTACAACTATTATAGTAATTAAATCTACATATATATTTATAAACATATTCACATACATACATACAGACACACACACACACACACATATATAATATATATATACACACCCACACATACACATATATATATATATATATATATATATATATATATATATATAATATATATATATTATATATATATATATATATATATATATATATATATATAAATATAAGGTTACAATCATATATACATATTTTATATTATGTAGGTATATAAACTATCAATGTCAATAGCTAGAGACAGGAATTTAAATAGTGTTCTCTGACGCGGCGCTGAACTGTAAAGGAATTGGAATAGAACTGAGAAGAATGGGATGGGATAACAAGGAGGGTTTTAACCAGTGACCTAGCAACAGCGTCTTGTCGGTGGACGAAACTGAACCGCTCACATAAATAGGAAGGATAGGATGGGTTGTGCAGAATATTGTAAAGAACACAGAGAATATGAGTGTTCCTACGGAGCCGGATTGGGAGCCAGTTGAGTTCTTTCCGAAATTGGGATACATGGTCATACTTTTTAAGACCATAGATGAAACGAATTATTTTAATTACTTTAATTAATAAATATAACAAAATATTCGATCCGTATGGTACTAACCAGTAAATATACGATTGAGATGGAGGATACCACTGGGGAGTAAAGTTGGTTAAGTCGTCAACACAGTATTTTGTAGAAGTACTTCGAACCCGAATCCTCATTTAAGATATAACAGTAAATATACATTGTTCTGATAATTATACTTTTTTAATTATTATTTCTGCTCGCACACTGTTTTCACTGCTGTATTCCGGTGTGAAGGGTAAAATATGCAGTAATTACTGGGTACTGTAACTTGTCACCTTACGTCACATCTTGGTAACCGTGATATTTTATGGGGGTTTGCAGATTAACTTCAAATCTCACAGGAACCATATGTAATATGGGCGACTGTAACAATTTGCTATCAGATGGGCAGTCTGCTTATTTGTCAATATATCACTTTAAAAAAAATAAAGGGTGTCCAAATGATATCGACCTTTTTTTTTAATAACGTCGCCCCACACTATGACTTTTATCCTGGGTCGTGGGTCGTGGGGCACAGACACCCAGACCGGAACAAACTTTCATAGGTCATACAAAATATCTGTCCCGTGCGGGAATTGCACCCGCGACCCGTTGCGTAGAACCGACAGCGTAACAAGAATGATTATTCAATTTCAGAATTATGCTGAATAAAACCGTACTAACGAATTGCTTTATTGATTAGCGACTGATTAGCGATATATAGCGAATACATTTATGAATTTACTTCATAGTATTAAATGTTAATGTACTCGAAGCTTACATGGACAATGGGAAATAATGATTACCAGAGTAGTAGTAAAGTAGTGTACTTAATGAAACAAGGGGAGATCGTGTGGCGTCGTTATTTTGTAACGGGAAGCCAATGGAGGGGATATACTCGCTTAACCCGAATTAATATAAATTGGGTTTGACTTGCCCAATTACTTGTTTATTCCACTGCGTGTTTAATTCGGAGGCAGTCGAGTTATCTTAATTCAATAATGAGTGACTAAGCTGTCCGTGGCATAAACAAAAATTAAATTGTCAAAAACGTATGTATATGAAACGTACAAAATCAAAATTAACTTTAATTTTTCCAAATTTATTTCCTACCATCCATTCAGAACGTATTTTTAGTTGATAAGAAGAATGGGCGCAAAAAACTTATCAGATTTATCAAAAGTAATAACAACATTTACAATAAATTATGTCGTTACCATACAACGTACATATGTATGTGTTTACATTATATATGGGGATATATTTATATGGGAAAACAAATATTTACACTTTAGAATGTAATGTCTTCAAATCAACACCAAGCATTGGCATCATTTAAATAATCATTGACTTTGTATTAGACCTTACTCATTACCGTCTTTTTAACATGTACCTTGAACTTATGAAAAGGCAATTCAAAGGCCTATAATATGTGGAATCTTGTTATAAAAATTTATACATTTGCTCATGAACGAAACTCTAGTTTTTTGGAGCCTGTACGTTAGAACGGCATGTTTATTTTTATGTTTAAATTATACTCTCGGTGTATTATTATAATCTATTAAGATTTTATAAAAAAATGTGTTTACTTGCTCCTCAAGTTGATAAAGCTGCTACGAAAAACATAATCAGGTCAGGATAAATAATTATCAAAATGCGACAAGTTTTGCTCTGAAAGTAACTGACAACAAAATGGGGCGTTGTTCGATTTCCGTTTGTTTTTATAAAAATAATAACCTTAAATTTTTTAAGATACACTAGCAATTTAATGAAAAAAGTATTCATGAATTCCTCAAATAATTATTACTTAACAATCTATTAAAATTTTACCTATTATTTATACTACGAAGTTTGACCAAATTTAAATATTATATATTTCTCAATTTGAAGAACGACACATGAATATGTCATCTAATGAGTGTTTCGACAAACTTCGAAGGCAAAATATTTTCCCGCTACTTCAACAAAACTTAGCCAACGGCCGGCAAACGTGAAAAAACGTATACAGCCAAAAGAAATCACATTGTTTTTCCACCATTGTTTCTCGCGCACGCAACCCGCCGATTGTGGTAGTTTTTTTTTCCCCGAGACGGAAGTCGTATGCAATTATTTTCAAATTAGTCACTATATTTCGAGATTTCCACGTTTCGGGAGTCTGATTTCGTGAGAAACAGCATTTCGGTTGACAGAGCGCGGCGCGGGGCGGCCATGTATGTCAAGCTTCTGTTATCAAACTTTTTGCTAACATTTAATCTTTTTCACATGATAAAAATTAACTGTAAGGTCAGTGATTTCAATGTTACTGACGTCTACAAAATCTCAAAAGTCTCATCACAGTAATATATATATATTCGTCCCCACCAAGGGGCGCGGGCTTTTAGTAATTGTGTTAGAACGATTATGCTGTAGTCAAAAACGCAAGCCCAGTTGGAACTGGTCGATTTACATACACTAATAAATTTCTTCGCGGTTAACTCACGATGTTTTTATTCACCGTAAGGTAAATTTAATTTTTGGATGAATTAGATTTTTGAAAACAGCCTTGGCGACAGACATAACCTCAAAGAGATGTCTTTATTTATGCGACGTTTATTAACAAGAAGGTCGTATGAAAATATTTATTATTATTATTAAAACAGTTGTTTAATTAAACGTATTGCTTAGCCTCAGTTGCCAAGTGACTAATTGATTTCCATATAAAATCTATGAGTTAGAAAATTTGTGTTATGATCAATCTTATAATGTGCCTTTTTGTATGCTTTTTTCTTTTAAAACTCGTAAATATTCACAACTGTCATAAAATTGCTAAGAAACATTTGCGACATTTTCTTTTTAGCTTTTTTCCTAAAGCCATGTGTCTAAGTATTAACTGTAAAACTGCGTCAAATATTTTCAATTATTATGTAGCGGTGTCATCAGGTTAAATATTCCGAATGCAAGCATAGAAATTCCGTAATCTATACATATAATAAGACAGTAAAAATATTTTGTCTGTACATTTAGTATTTTTGACTGAAATGGATAGAGGGGCACTAAAATAGATTATTAGAAAGCAAAAAAAAATTTTTTGGAATTTTTTGTCTGTCTGTATGTATGTTCACGTTTATCTCCGAAAGTACTGAACCGATTTGCTTGAAACTTTCACTATTTGCTTTGTTTTAACTCAGAATAATATCTAAACTTTGTTTCATCAAAATCGGTTCATTAAAAAAAAAGTTATCGTCATTTTAATGAACTCAAATAAATAAAACTGGAGTGTCATCTGTGAAAATTGAAGACGGTGAAATTTTAATCAAAAGTACTGTGAAAATAGTATTTGTGGAAAAGCTCATTGTTTTGTGCCATACTATACATACATACATACTAATATTATAAATGCGAAAGTAACTCTGTCTGTCTGTCTGTCTGTTCCGCTTTCACACCAAAACGACTGAACCGATTTAAATGAAATTTGGTACACAGATAGTCTGGAGCCTGAGAAAGACATAGGCTACTTTTTCATGCAAAAAAGGTTGTAAAGGGTTGTAAAAGGTTGAAAGGAGGGATTATTGGTTGTATGGAAATATTGTTAAAACTACTGAACCGATTTAAATGAAATTTGGTACACAGATAGTCTGGAGCCTGAGAAAGGACATAGGCTACTTTTTCATGCAAAAAAGGTTGTAAAGGGTTGTAAAAGGTTGAAAGGAGGGATTATTGGTTGTATGGAAATATTGTTAAAACTACTGAACCGATTTAAATGAAATTTGGTACACAGATAGTCTAGAGGCTGAGAAAGGACAGAGGCTACCTTTTAAAGCAGAAAAGGGTTGTAAAAGGTTGAAAGGAGGGGGTGAAAGGTTGTATGGCAGTATTGTTAAAACATATCCTTCCTGTGGGAAATTCGAATATAACGCGGGCGAAGCCGCGGGCGGAAAGCTAGTCCCAACTAATATTATAAATCGGAAAGTGAGTTTGTTTGTTTGTTCCGCCTTCACGCCGTAACTACTGAACTGATTGCTTTGAAATTTTGCAGACGTAAAGATAAAAGTCCGGACTAAATAATAGGCTACTTTTTATCCCGGAAAAATCGACAGATACCACGGGATGCGCAATAAAGGCTTCGCTCAAAAACTACTGCACAGATTTTCATGCGGTTTTCATCAATAGATAGAGTGATTCATGAGCAAGGTTTTGCGGTATTTTTTTCTCGGAAAAAACGGATAGCCCCATGGGAAGCGCGATAAAACCTTCGCACCATAAACCGACTTCCGCGCATATGTAGCCGTGGGCAAAAGCTATGACCCTTAACCCTCTATAGTCCCAATCCCGAAGTCTACGCGGGCGAAGCCGCGGGCATAAAGCTAGTTTATTATAAATGCCAAACAAAATCTATGGGCACAGCTTGTTAATAGATGTATACTTTGTAATCCCAACTAATATTATAAATGCGAAAGTGTGTTTGTTTGTTTGTTTGTTTATTTGTTTGTTTGTTTGTTTGTTTGTTACCTCTTCACGCTTAAACTACTGCACCGATCATCACGAAAATTTGCATACACATAGTCTGTGGTACGGGGAAGGATATCACATTTTATCCCGGAAGAAAGTAGCTACTGTTCCCGTGGGATCGAAATTAACGCGGACGGAGCAACGACGGGCGGAGCCACGGGCAAGAAATTTCAAAAATTCTTTCACCTTTGAAAGCTACATTATCCCCGAGTAACATAGGCTACTTTTTATCCCGGAAAAATCGACAGATCCCACGGGATGCGCAATAAAGGCTTCGCTCAAAAACTACTGCACAGATTTTCATGCGGTTTTCATCAATAGATAGAGTGATTCTTGAGCAAGGTATTGCGGTATTTTTTATCTTGGCAAAACGGATAGACCCACGGAAGCGCGATAAAACTTCGCGCCGTAAATCGACTTCCGCGCATATGTAGCCGTGGGCAAAAGCTATGACCCTTAACCCTCTATAGACCCAATCCCGAAATCCACGCAGGCGAAGCCGCGGGCAGAAAGCTAGTTTTATTATAAAGTTAAGTGTCTCAAGAACTACTGTTTGAAATAAAATTACGTTACAACATAAAAGGAAAAACTGATGAATGCAATTACTGCTTTTGAGAATTATTGTTGTGCTTGCTGTATAAAAAAAGGCGCGTACAACGGATTTAACCCTTTAGAAGAGTGATTCCTAAAATAGTTTATATATTATACACCTAGGGGTCTATGACAACCTGTAAATTTATATACAGGACCCCCTGTATATAAAATGGGGTCCACAATAATGAATCTCAACATATACTGATAGTACCTATTTAGCTTTATTAAACTATCTTCTAATATAAAGACATTATAAGACATTATATAACACTAGCTTTCTGCCCGCGGCTTCGCCCGCGTGGATTTCGGGATTGGGTGTATAGAGGGTTAAGGGTCATAGCTTTTGCCCACGGCTACATATACGCGGAAGTCGGTTTATGGTGCGAAGATTTTATCGCGCTTCCCGTGGGACTATCCGTTTTTCCGAGATAAAAAATGCCGCAAAACTCCTCAAGAATCACTCTATCTATTGATGAAAACCGCATAAAAATCTGTGCAGTAGTTTTTGAGCGAAGCCTTTATTGCGCATCCCGTGGGATCTGTCGATTTTTCCGGGATAAAAAGTAGCCTATGTTACTCGGGGAGAATGTAGCTTTCCAAAGGTGAAAGAATTTTTGAAATCGGTCCAGTAGTTTAAGCGTGAAGAGGTAACAAACAAACAAACAAACAAACAAACAAATAAACAAACAAACAAACAAACACACTTTCGCATTTATAATATTAGTTGGGATTACAATTTATAAAAGTACCTATGATGTAATAAATATACTATATCTATACTAATATTATAAAGAAGTAAAGTTTGTGTGTTTGTATATTTGTTAAATTGTAAGGGGTAATCTCAGGATCTACTGAACCGATTTTAAAAATTCTTTCAGCAATAGAAGGCCACGTTATTGCTGAGTGTCATAGGTTATATAAAAAACCGAAAAATAAAAAGGTTTTTACGTGGTAGTCCGTTTTGCAAAGTGAATCGGAGAAAAAAACAGGCAGCGGACGGCGCGCGATGGCTTCGGGTTTAATTCGGATCGCGTTCGTGCTCGCTGCGGGGATTATTAATATTATGCCCAACGAAAGTGGGCACGGGTCATATTAGATAATTTAATTTTTAATATTATTATGCCCAACGAAGTGGGCACGGGTCAGCTAGTATGTTTATAAAAACTCAATGTCAGGTAAGTAGGGGGTCTACTCAAAACCGAAAAACATTACAAAGGTTCTACGACACAAAAAAGTATGGAAACCTTTGCTTTAGAACAATTCTAAATACAAATGCTAATAATGGAATGTTCCAAACTTTATTGACATTCTAACCTTTTTTATGGTGATTAATTTAAATATTTTTTTTTGTACAAAGTATTATTTTCATGATTAAGTATTATATTAGCAAAATTACTTAATAATAATTAACTAAAAGAGTATAATTTCTCTTAAAGGAATAAATTACCTTTTAGTCAGGTTTTTTTTAATTAACGCGGATATATCCGCGATATATATATATATAAAATAATAGATACCTACAATAAGTGTCTAACCTACGTAATGGAATCATGTATCAGTGATTGATAAAGACATAACATATTATTATTATGCTGGCTTTTTCCTCATAGGAAGAAATATGTTTAATGTAATGTCTTCAACCAAGACATGTTGCACTTATACGTTACACTCGACTGCAATGTACAGGATGGTTTCGAAACGACACAAAACACAACACAACAAGTTTGTTAGTTATTGAGTTTATTCACGTATATAACTTAGATCTTTATTTTATTCGTAATACGTCACAATTGGGTAGACGACAATTTTTTAAATTCTATATATAATAAGAGTACTCCTTTAACTGAGAAATATTGAAGAACCAACAGTATACCTGCGCCTACTGCTTTTGAAGATACATCAACATGTTTGCGGCGCTGTCGCGTATGGCTCAAAAACGCTCATACTAAAAGCACTGCAACCGTGACGTCATAATTAAGTAAACTCCTAATTTGTATGAGCGTATAAACAAATATCAAAATAACTTTGTTTATTGTACGTTTATATGTATACCTTCTATATAAAAAAAATGTTACATTTAACGTGAGAATGCTAGAAATGTGTTCGTTTCATTAGAATTACGTAAATAATAATTGCACATTTTTTAGAAATCTAAAAACAATATAAATAAAAAAAATTACTGGATTTTCTATATTGACATACTTTCGTGAGATATAAATTGCTCAAATCAGATTATTATAGTATAAAAACGGCCATAATCAGTTGTAGTCGTCTACCCTGTTCAGTATAAATGTAAACAAAGTGCGTAAGTAACAAATAATGAAAAAACTTATTCGAATATTTCGAATTCATTCATTACAAAATATATTTTATCGTTAAGAATATTATTTATATATTTGTCTCTCATATGATGTACATAGATATTATATAATAGTAAAGTTACACAGATCATATCCAATGGCACTGCAATTCGAAGATAGCGACTCAAATTACATAAAAATCAAAAATTTGTCTCTATTCAACATAGGATTTCATTAGCACTTATTAAAGTCAAACAAATATAACATTTAAGAACATAAGGAGCTTAAGATCTACATTACCTTGTACACGAATATGTACAACGAAAACAAAACCTAATGGATCACTTTCTGTTTGAATGTACATTGTACACTCAATTGGCAAATTGTCAAATTTTACTTAAATACCTAATTAATTAACAATCGATTAATTAATCCGAGTAGTCTCTTTTCGGCAATAGTATGTTTTTACCATGAGTTGTAATTTTATTTGTGGTTTAAGAATGTTCTGGACATTTTATTATCTTTTAGTTTGTTAAATATTTTCTTACATACTTTTATAGACTCTAAATCGCAGCCCATACTGGGGTTTAGTTGTAGATTTGGAGATATTGCTACTAGGAAAATTAATTTTCTATTTTATCTATTTTTAAATCTTATATTATTATTATCTGTGTATGGGTGTTCTGACCGATAATGTAAAAGCTTTATAATTTTATAGTTTTCAATTTATAGATTGAGTCTAGTATCTAGATAAGTGATAAATTTTATTAGGTGATGATGAATTCGTTCGTGGATGCGAGCTTAACTTGATCATCCCATAGCTAGACCTAGACTAAATATCTCTAATTAAAAAAAAACTTAAATATTGTTAGATCTTTGGTTAGATGGTGGTGTGTAATGAGGCGGACTCAGAAGCACAATTTAAAACGCACCTGAGCTCCCTGACCTCAACGTGTGACCTCAAAATGTGGTCTCAACATTAATCTTGAAAATTATTCCACCTGTTTTATGAAAACTTTTAATACATTCGGTTCAGTTATCTGGACACTGGCCTTATTAGCAGAAGGTCTAAGTCCTGCCACTACCAATATAATTTTAGATTTTAGAATTACGTGTACATTTATTAGATGCTATAACAATGAAACAAATTACATCAGCGAAATAAATTTTATGTGCTTGTTCAGTTTACTAACCCTTACACCTCTTAAACTGACACAATCCCTTCGTCAAGGACGCCTTTTTTTACGCCTGGCCCTTTCAAAAATTTACTCTCATCTTGAAGAAAACCACCCAACAAATCCGGGGAAACCTCAGCACGGGGCTCGTTCCACATTCGGAGCGTGGATTAATTATACATTAAAAACGGGATTTATTTTTGTCGTTCGTGAGAAACATAGCATTATCAAGACATCCTTGATAATTCTCGAAGCGAGTGGCGAGAGGATATCGATTTTCCTGCAGCTCATTAGATCAGACAAGCCTGTGATGAATGCGAACAGGTTTAGTTAATATATTGCGCAATAACAAGTTACAGTGTTTATGACTTATTTCTTGTTAGGACGGCGCGAGCTTGAATGAGCGAATGAATGAGTATTGAACGAGTTATACTCCTTTTTTTAAATTTTTGACTTACACAAATTTTGTCTGCGTCGAAGGAGTATTTTATTTGATGTTGTTGTTTAATCGTATTGGGTACTATAGCAACAATATGATATTTTAATTCAAAATTCAACACAATTTGAGTATAATGTATATGAATTAATAATATTTTTTTTGAGTGTCGACGCCTATATTTGATATATGTTGATATCGGTAGTATGTGTCATATGTCATCCATATAAACTCGGGTGTAAAAAAAGTCAAGCCCCTGTGTAATCCCAACTAATATTATAAATGCGAAAGTAACTCTGTCTGTCTGTCTGTTACGCTTTCCCGCTTAAACCTCGCAACCGATTTTGATGAAATTTGGTATAGAAAATCTTTAGACCCTAAGACAGAACATACTTTCATAGACAGCTACTTTTTATTTCGAAAAAAAGGGATGAAGGGGTTGAAAGTTTGTATGGGATTTCTTAATTTTAAAAGATAAAACCATGAAACTTTATATTTGAGCACTTGATAAGAAATCATTAAACATTTGTTATAGCATTTTTGAAATTTCGACCAGCTAGGGGGTGAAATAAGGGTTGAAAGTTAGTATGCAAGTTCGTCAAATATCACGTCATAAGAAAAAAAAAATCGTTTGTTCTAGCATTTTGAAATTTTCACACCACCAGTGTGGTGGTGAAATACGGGTTGAATTGAAGATAAAACCATGAATCTTGGTACTTTAGACATAAGGGACCAGGATTGACAAAAACTAATTTCACGCGGGCGAAGCCGCGGGCGGAAGCTAGTTATCATATAAAAATGATCATTTTACAGCCCCATAAATAAATAAGTATCTAACTGTCGTCTAAATATAAACATTCTAATCAGTTCTACACACTTCTACGCTACTACTACACTTTAAATTCCATGCAACGTGTATTTATATACTATGAATAATAGTTTTTTTTTTTACTTTGTTTGGTTAGATTGAGAGTTTTATCAAGTAGCTTGTGTTGCTGATTGAACAAATCAAATACATATCTTTTAATTTGTGAGCAGTATCTATTGTAATAAAAGTCATCATTTTAATCGAAATATTAACATAGGCTTCATATAAGGATTTTCATAGCGATTGTTTCTGCGCTGCTAGCATCCAGTACCTTTCTACGAGTTTCACCAAATCGTCTTGTGGGAGGCCGATGACGCTGCCTTACCGGCGTATGCCTATCACACGAGGGCTCTTCCTACTCTAAATTCGGCAATTCTTGAAAAATATGAAATAAATCTTAAGAAATATTATATTGCTTCTAATAGTGTAATTAACTATGTATACTTTAAATTTGGTACTTCCTATTGAAAATAAATGCCTATACTAAGCTTAAGTGATGTAATTTTAAAACAATACTACGTTTTAGTTATTTTTTTATATAGAAACGAGGACGTATATAAATCTTTTTACTCATACTATAACTTATACTTGTAACGATAAATATGAAACAAAGTATTATTATCATAGGCACCTGATTGTACCCACTGTTCCTAAGCTATCGAATAGATGGCAGCACATTTATCATTCACTAAACCGTCCAATAACTACAGACCCATAGTTTATCAACAGTTCATTTACAGTTATTCGAACGTCAGGGCTCAATTCAAAGCGGACAGCAAAGCAATGATTCACAAGCCAAGGCCGCGAAAACGATTCTGATCAACCTCTCCATTTTGATGCGAGCCTGGTACTTTTGTTTGATTGATGAGCACAGATAACATAGAAATTAGGCGCGTACACATGTAAGGTTGCGTTGGAGCTAGCAGGCGGAAAATTTAATGGAGTCTGCGCGTATATTTTGTATTGCAATCACTCACACAGCTTACAACTAACTTTTTGTCTAATTTGTTGCTTTACAAGTAACGGATTCACTCGAGCTGATTAACTTTTACGTTTATTTTGAGATCAATTGCACAAAAACATGAGCGTTCGAACAGTAAGCAAATTCATAGTTTTTCATTTCAAATTGTCAAAAGTATTAATCGTTCCTTGTCTCCACTAATTATAAAGAGGAATGATTTGTATTTTTGTGTGTAACGAATAAACTCAAAAAGTACTGGACCGATTTTAATCATTTTTTTTTTATTAGAAAGCTACATTATAAGCTAGATTTTGCGCTTATATTGCAAAAACGCTGGCTGAACCCTACGAGATAGACCAAAATAATGTACTACAGTAGTGTCCACCTTAAAAAGTTCAACAAAAAAGTCCGCGATGGTATATGTCTATCTCTTAGGGATGGGAAGCCGGGGCGGGTCGATAATTAAGTATAAAAATGATTTTATCTTATGGTGTACACAAACGATCGCTTATCGATATTGCCAGTAGTAGATAGTAGTTCATGATTTATGACTAACACATATAATTTCCAAAAAAAAAAATTAAGTAAAGCTTAAGTGAAAACTATCCAACCAAAAGCGATACTAAGACAAGAACATACGACTGGCACTGTCGAAAAACTTATCAGATCTTATGTAGAGCCAAGCTTCTGACTCTACATGCCCTAACTCTACATCTTAGTCCAAAATAGAACATGTTATTTTGTTAACTTGACGTTTCGAATGCTTTCTAGAATTCGTAGTCAAATAATGACTGAAAATAGAGGGTATCATAGAGTTAAGATAAAATGTGTTATAGAGTAAATAGACAAATAAATAAAAAGTGTTACCATAAATATTTTCCTTTTCAAAGCTCATATGAGTCCCTACTGAGGGCCTCAAACCTACTCAATGTTGTGGCAATTACGTTTATGTATAATTATTATCGACATAGTCCACAGGATTAGCAAACTGAAGTGGCAGTGGGCTGGCCATGTTAGCCGTAGAACCGATGGCCGTTGGGGCAAACGTGTTCTAGAGTGGATACCGCGAAACGGCAAACGTAGTGTAGGACGTCCTCAGGCAAGGTGGAGTGATGATTTGCGCAGGACGGCTGGCAGGAGCTGGATGCGAGAAGCCGAAAACAGATCTCAGTGGCGTACACTCGAAGAGGCCTATGTCCAGCAGTGGACGAAGAGGGGCTGATGATGATGATGATGATGATGATAATTATTATGCGTTGCAAGTTGCCTCATGATGTTTTCCTTCGAAAAACATTGGTACATAACAAGATCGATCCCGGGCCCCCTGAATCATTCTTTGACCAGTCACTTAATACACGAGTTAAAGAAAAAAAAATACATCATTACAATATCTTGCACCTGTTCGGAAATCGCGATAGCTTACTCGACAAGAGCAGACAAGAATCTCTGAAGGTTTATTTTAAAAAATATATTTATTAGTACTGTTAGATAAGTGTCTTAAGTACACGACCAGTGACATTATATTTATTACTATGCACTAAACATTATAGCACTCCGTTAAATCGTCGACTACCTATTGTCATTTGTGATTATTTTTTTACGATTGCGATTTACGCAGTAAGAGGATGTTATAACAAGACGTATACACATAAAAGGATTTCTTTCCACGTGTATCTCTTGTGCGTAGGTAAATAATTGAAAAATGAAGGACGGAGGCATTTCTGTGAATTTTGGTTACTCCACGAGTAGCATTCCGGAATAATTTGAATAATGAATAATTACGTATTCGCAGAAAAAGGCGCAAACAAACAAACATTATGAGCCAACAATGAAATGATCGAAAGACTTTGTTGTTAAATGTACAAACAAGTATTTTCATCGTTTTTCGTGAATTTTATCAAGACTTTGTTAATATTTTATAACACCAACTTGTACTTTTACATGAAAAGACCGAAAAAAGAGATTTCGCGTATATGGATACCAATTATTGTCCTATATTAACTTTAAATAGTATTATACAGCTGTTGTATAAAAAGGGTTAAAAACGCCAGTAAAAAAGAGGCTGTGAGCATTTTTTTTTTACGTTTGTAAATAGATCGTAATAGTGTATGTAAAATAAAAATATTATTATTATGTTTACTAAGGCATTTGATATATATTTAAAAAAAGATCATTAAAGAAATTCACCTAAGTAATTGGCGGTAATGGGATAAGATACATATATGTTGCCAAGAGAATTCGAATATAGCATAATTACAATTTCGACATATTATTGTCGATATTTGACAAATTATGACATATTGTGCCATATGTTAAGCTTTGTTTTAGTTTATTTACCAATAACGAAAATAAACATATGTAGGTATGTGGACAGCTAAGCAAGTTATCTCGTAAAAACTATGAATTAAGTTGTGACTAAGTCAACGTTTTGCTTTTTGTTGTAAAGTCGTTGCTTAGTAATCTGTGTAATTAGTAATTTTCTATTTCCCATAGATTTTACTGAAGTCATATTATGTATGTTCATATAAATTTGTTCGTGGCCGTAACAAATACATAAAATTAACTTATATAGTTATTTCATAATAATTCTAAGCAACTTTTATATATATACATATATAATGTGAAAATTAGCCGCGTACTAAAAAAAAGAACATTCAAGACGCCTCTTTAAATTCGGAACTCAACGAAACCAACGCTCTATTTTTCTGAAATTCCATTTTCAAAACGCGTTCCGCGCCATTTGCGTAGCTTGATTTGCAGCCAGGTAGAGCAGATCGGCACAACCCATGTTTTTACATTTTCAGTATAAAGCTACATCCGTTATTATCGTAGCGTTAAGGTTGAAATTTGTGATGAATGTTCCAAGTGACACTCTTAAAACTGAGTGGCGTTCACTTGCGGTATTTTTGCCTCACGTACCTCCGTCTTGAGATCTGTCATTATTCTGATAATACTGTCGGTCGTACGTGCCGGCGAAACGTCCAGCTTAATAGTGCTTTCAGTAGAGTTTCGTTATATCGATTCTTTCGCACCAGGTAGAAAATGTTCTGATCTTTATGATATATTTAGGGATTTAAAATATATATTAAGGATTTATTATATTTTTGGAGTCATTAATATAAATAATTAAAGAACAACTGTTTTCATATCAAAACTTAATATCAAGTTTTCACTGGATGCGAATGTTCTATAATGGCTTCTGTGTCATATTTGTTTATAACAAAAAATGTGTGTATAAAAAAATTGAAGGCAATATTATAATGAAATTGTAAAGATAGCATACGCTTACACACTAGAAATTAAATATTATTTTAACTCAAATCACTTACTTTCACTAAACGATATTCCTCAGCTTAAAAAAAGTCGATAAATAACCGTCGACGTATTCACAATGTAAAAGCAAATAATCGATATACGATAAAGCGACATCACTGGTCGGCAACGTGTCCTGCAGATATGTACGTAGATAGAGTAGGAGTGTTTGTAAACATATAATTACTTGGTAGGTCGATGCATATCAAGCACTGGTTAGTGTGATCCTAAGTGTGTGTGAGGCCGTATCGATACTCGGTATGATCACGCCGAGTATTTTCAAGTACGTATCGGAACGTTCTTTACTAACTGTACTTTTTAGAGTAATTTTAATGATTGATGTTGAGTGAGTTGTCATTTTGACTTTTGAGTAGTCATTACGTTGTTAGTGTAAATAACATTACTAATTAGTGTATAAAGTTTACTTAACAATACTACTTGTTCTAAATTAATCTGTTTAAATTACAAACACGCTACAGTAAATCTATTTCACGGAAACTAATATTTTGAAATGGTATCGAATAGGACCTAACATGAACTTTCATATGATATATGGACAGAGAAGCATACGGCTTATGTTATATTAAGCGAGCATTATCAATATTTGTAATTGCGTGGGTACAGGATATTCGGTATTTCTAGTGAGGGGCGACGTTTTTTTTTAAATAAGATGTAAAGTTGCAGTACTCAGTATTTCATAGCCTTAACCTTCACACCGGAACATAGCAATTCGAATACTGCTAATTTGCAACAGGTATAAACACTCTCTCCGGTGTACTTTAACTAATTTTTGTGAAAACATTTAAACAATAAATGTTATCATCTCGATATAACTAATTTGAGTGAGTACAAATACATTTCTTACGTTACGAGTATAAATCGAATACTGAAAATGGTACAAAAAAAAAGGATCGAGTGACAAACAACTCGTTCAACACTAAGACTCCCGGTGCATGTTTAAAAACAAGTTTAGCGAGAACATGAGCGATTGTGCCGCACAAACTTCGCGACCACACAGCGCACGATGCTGAATCAATTAATTTATTTATTGTTTTTCCCGATACAGATTATGATGTAACTCGCTCGGACGAGAATCGTAATCGGGTGGCCGAATCAAGTTGTCACTGTCACGAGTGGCGGAAAGGACGGAGCTGTCAAAATTTCAACTGCAGTATCGATTATGCGGTAGGTTGCGAATTGAGAGATTAGCGAATCGATTCCAGTTTGGTTAGTATTTAGCAGGTTTCCAAGTATTTGCACCTGGAATTGGATTGTGAAATGTATGCGTTCAAAATCTTCGAACTAGAGATGAATAACTACAATCAGCCTCACACTTAACGTAAACTTTAATATAGTTGAAAGAAAACTGTGTGTCAATAATTATTATCTGTTATATTTTCTTAAGATTTCTCAAACATTATTTTTTTAATCGGTTTTTTGTTACGAGTGTGTAAAGGTTATAATCGAGTATAATCAATTTGCTGAATATGAATTCGTGAGACAGAAACGAAAAAGAAACAAAAGGAAAAGAACGACTTACGAGAAAAGACATGTCGCACCTTTAGAATTGAAGTGACCTAATCCAAAATTCTTGTTCTAATTAGTTATACAGACTAGTTTAGTATACAATCATGAAAACAATTCATATACTACCATTAACAATAAATAATATGACAATTAACGAACAACTTAAAGCATTATAATAGAAAAACAAAAAAATTACCTACTCTTCATATTTTTAGCGTTTACCAAAAAAAATTGATACCAAAAGAATTGGGTAAACGACAATTTTTTAAATTCAATATATAATAAGAGTACACTTTTAAGTGAGAAATATTGTAGAACCAACAGTACACCTGCACCTATTACTTTTGAAGATACATCGACATGTTTGCGGCGCTGTCGCGGGTCGCTCAAAAACGCTCCATACTGAAAACACTGCAACCGTGACGTCATAACTCAGTAAACTCTTCAAATTTGTATGAGCGTATAAACAAATTTTAAAATAACTTTGTTATTTGTTCGTTTATAGGTATACTTTTTATATAAAAAAATGTTACATTTAATGTGAGAATTTTAGAAATGTGTTCGTTTCATTAGAATAACGTAAATAATAATTACTCACTTTTTAGACTAGTAATTAAACTGAAATTTCTATATTGACATACTTTCATGAGATATAAATTGCTCAAATCAGATAATTATAGTATAAACACGGCCATAATCAGTTGTAGTCGTCTACCCTATTTTGGTTTTAATTCTGAAGGTGCGATGGAATATATTTCTGATGAACTTAGAAGAATCAAAAGGCTATCTTATGAAAGACTATTTATCATCATATTTTGGCGATTCACAAAATATCTTTATAAAATATAGTCTATGTACGAGTATTATTCTGATGTATATAATGTATTATTGTAAAGTTTAACTAAAATCCATTTAGTAGTTTTACGTGAAAGAGCAGGTAACATACATCCATACTTACAAACTTCATTAACCATAACGAGATTCCCAGATATCGAGAGAGTTATAAAAAAAATTATAGGCAATAAAACATAACTAACACCACAGTATAAGTGTAAACAAATATCTTGAATAATAGACAAAATCTCTACATTGCGAAACCAGATAATTATAATTTAAGACAACAATCACACATGTATAATAGAGCGGTTGATCAAATTTATGTGGCAATGACGTTGATTGCACGCCTTTATTTTAACAAGTTTCAACGGCTGCTATTCACTATGTCCGATCCTTATCAGCTTTTAGCCGGAGAGCGACTTTTGATTGTTCTAAGCGTATCACAATTGTGTTTAGCGAAATTTTGCATAGCCAACGAGCCATATAATAATTCTGTTTGAGTGCGTTATTCGCGAATTAATCATTGTTCAAACGTAATTTTAACAATTAATTAATCGATTACGTCAGTTTTTTCGTTTTTGTATTTTTCTTACTTACACAGTTTTCTCACGCTCTGTGCGTTATCTTCGCGTGAGATGTTCGGCCAGATTTCTGTGTTAATAATTCAAATTTTGAATTTATTCATATATTCAGCTTGGAGAAGGTTTAGGTAAGATATAGATTTAGATATAGATTACGATTATTTTCTTATTTAAATACTTTTTTGTACTCTAAATATATAATGTGCACAACTGAACCTAATGAAACTAAACGGAATGGACTGCTATCGTATGGTAGCAGAGAATATACTTTTACACATTGTTATCTTGGGATATAGTGTGTTCCCGAACACTATGAGCTCAAAAGGAAAGGACTTGTTAAAACTTCACCAGCATTCTGATGGTGACGTGTCAGAGGTCGATAGTGTAAAACTATATAAGTGTTAATTTAAAAAAGCTACATAACATACATACACATTATCTAAAGTTCGATTTTTAATTCGAGTCAGTAAAATGACATTTCCAGTGTCATGTGTCACAAATCATATTATTTAATATGGTATGTATTACATATTTACAGTAAAAAAACGCTTTGATACCTAATAAAATAAAGCATGACTAAATGTCTAAATCTATTGATTGCCGAACATCACTATTGTAGTGGGTTGTAGTGGGTCACCCTTTTTTGTATCACTGACAGTTGCACTTGTCATTTTACTGACTCGAATTAAAAATCGTAGTTAAATTTCTTCCATAGTAAAAAGTCGATTCCACCCCATGATGATTGGGGCTGAAGAAGTTTATTCGATTTTTTTATTATTAGGAATTCAGAACCCGCTTGGCTAGCTACCACTAACTTAATTAAGTTTTTATTCCCAGTAACATTATGAATAATGTTGCTGCGTTCTAAAAATAGCCGGTAAGACAACTACATATTTCCATAGTTATTAAGGAGTCCAAATGGTGGTCCAAAAGGTGGTGATAATAATGATGTTAACAATTTGTCGCTTGATGTGATATTTAACCAAGACTAAGTTGGCAAAGTGATAGATTGTCAAAGCTGATAAGTACCTGAAGTCAGGCTCAGCCTGACTGCGTAACTTATCAGTAAGTTACGCATAGGATTTGCATATCTGCAAGATCAATACTACAGTGCATGTTGTCGACTTTTGTGTCACTTAACTACCTGTATTACTTTAAATAAGAGCACAGAACTGTTTTGCTATATAAATAGGTAAATTAGAGGTAATGCATGTGACAGACATTCAATAAACACTTACTTATCAATTGATTTCAAATTTAGTATCATTTGCAGCTTAGATTATGAGAAACGTAGCGCAGATTGTGCATCACTATTTTAGTACTCGTATAGTCCGATAGACGTACAGCGCAATAACTGTATAAGTCATAATTTATTTTTTTTGCTAGCTTTTACTTTTTAACAGAGAAAATCGAGGTTGTTGTTTTTTAACGTTTCGCATTCTCGTTAGTGCTCGGGCTGACCTCCGAATGTGCGCTCGCCCTCGGCGGACGGTTCCGCGCGGTGCCTTTATAATTGATGTGCATAAACACGCCGGCTTATACGGGACGTATTAGGAAGTCTCTTAACGCAATTTAATAAGTTCCATTTTTTCATATGATTTCTAGTGACACTTTTTCTATGGAAGTAGTGACTTCTATAGAATATATGTCTTTTAATAATTAACTTAGAGTAATGTAATGTATTATCTGAGCTTGTTGAACAGTACGTAGCTTGCTACTTATTTAACTTATGTAGTAATTTGATACATTTTTTCTTTCACTCGATGGTAGGCTTGATTGGATCTTCAAGATGGCCTGGCGGATTAGATATTGCAAATCCTAGATCACCTTGTCAGTAAAAAAATTACGTCAACCAGATCTTTAGCTTAGTTATTGTTGTTGAGGTGAACTTTTATATAGGGTTTATAAACTCTCAACTACAAATTAACCAAAATATAAAAAAAAAAGAAATATAAAATATAAAGGAAATTAAAGTGTATGTTTTGAGGATTTGACTATCGATACTAATGTATGTATAATCGGGAAACATAAAACTTTACTCAATAAAAAATAAAAACATATACGTATATCTTCACTAATATTATAAAGAGCAAAGATGTGTATGTTTGTATGTAACGAATAAACTCAAAAAGTACTAGACCGATTTTAATAATTCTTTTTTCATTAGAAAGCTACATTATCACTGAGTAACATAGGCTATATTTCGTACTAGATTACTATAGAAATCTTTAGAAATTCTTATTAAACCAACCGCAGGTGTAAAAAAATTTGCCATAAAATGTCTTTCATCGCATACGCTACGAAGAGTATTAATGATAGGACAAAAAAATGTTCGACAATATTATAAAATATATCAATATCTACAAAAAAATTCGCGAGACTATATGTCTAACTATTGTAGTTACGTCACTATAACTCCTATTTACGTTTAATTATCTATAACATAAGTAGAAACAAAAAACTGCCACTTTACAAATCTTTTTGACAGGACGAAGTCTGTCGGGTCCGCTAGTAATTAGTAATTCATGTTTGCTTAGTAAGAATATATTATTCACCTGAAACAATTGAATAAAAAGTTTGAAACCAAACATCCTGTAACCGGCACACAAACAATAAAAAAGCAATTAATCAATCATCAAAACAGATACACCCTGTACACGTACGCGGCGCTCAGCAGTCCGTGAATATTATTTTGTCCGTACAAAACTGTTATTTTAAAATAATAATTGATGTGCGCTCACATTATTCCTGTCTGCATCTAGCAATTGTCAATGGTTTGTATTTATTCTTTTTTTCTTTTGTACGCCGCGTTATTAGAGGTAAATATAGGGACGCCATATTAATTTTCCGTTCTGCAGCCGAGGCTCGCTCATTGTTGTAGCATTCTCACAGTCACACAAACATGTGTATAGAGTTTTTCTAGCGTAAGTGGAAAATTGGACAATGTCAGGCTGCGTAGCCTTAAACGCCTTTGCCTTTTGTAAAAAGTTTTCCAACCAATGATGTACAAAAACTAGATGAGATTACATAATGTGATCTGAGTGTAAGCAATTCATATTTTTAAATGAAAAATTAGTTGAAAAATTGATTTTTTCTGTGAAATTTGATTTAAAACTAAACACGTATTACGTTATACATTTATGTTATCTACTTATTGTTTACATATTAGTTTGATTAGATATAAAATATCTATGAAAACAATTTATCATAGGATACAGTAGTATTATTATATTGTAATAATCATAAAATAATAAAAAAACTGAAACACTATAATATAATTGTATTTGTGTTTCACTCAAAGGTAAATCAATAGGAAGTATTATAGTGTTTTATCAGCATTTCAATCGTTTTTTATATTGACAACAGGATGAAGTGGTCAATAAGTCGCTGACGAATGTGAAAAAAGGAAGGTAGTAATAAAAATGCAGAATAACACTATTATTTTTGCCGAGTCCTCAGCAAATTAACGAATTCCTATAGTGACACATGGAATAAAAGTGTGTATGCTTGATGCACTGCAAAATCGATTTTATTTACATCATCTAAAGTTTCATTTAGCAGCAGACATACTGTTTGCACATTTTTCAAATTATGCAGATCCGATACATTTACAAAGACAGTGCGACTGTTGTTTAACACCTTGCAAACTTGATAAAAATTTTAATTTGACTTGCGCTACGGCTTAGGAATTAGTGGGACTGGCTTTGTAAACGCAATTGTACAAGAAAAATTGACACTTCCAAAGATTAATTGGATCTTTTTATGGCTGATTACATTACAGTGAACGGTAGCAACTTCATGTCAATGGCTTCGTAGAATAATACATCTACAAATGAACGTCAAATGTTCTTGAAGATTTTAACTTGTGTTTTCTAAATAATAAAAAATAAAATTATGTACACTGCTCGTTTTTTATTAATTAATAGAGCAACGTCGTTGATGCTAGGGTCTCGGCACGGATGGTCTATGAATCGGAAAGTCCCGCCAAATCACAAATGTTTTTAGTTTTTCGAAGTTCATATGCACATTTATCTAACGATCATACGAGGAAGAAAAACATTGTGACAAAGAAATTCAAATGTGTTTCTAGTCGCCCGAACATAGAGTAGGCTCGAACCGCGAACTCGCTGGTGATGAAAGAGCTGTTATGATGTGGAATATTAATAAAAGTTCTTAATAACTCGCAATAACACATCTCCATATTTCACACGATTTATATATAAAAAAATATTGGCAAAATCAAAATAAATTGTAGATATTATTTTATTAATTAAAAGGAACGAATGGCTTAGATAAAAAGGATTTTTGTGACAGTTTGACATTATTCCCTCAACCGTGAAGACATGACAAAGACAGATTTCTTAAAACCACAAGCAAAGGAATCACAATACTAGTCCAAATATTTTCTTTCGCCATGTCTATACGTTTTTAAATTGGACATGGTGCGTTTATTTTTACAAGGGTCGCTCGATAGCAACAGATGTTGATTGGGAGTCGAACTGGCGTCCTTCATTAATTTATTGGATTTTAATGACCCCATCAACGGTAGCCCGCGTTTTTTACCAAACAACGGACGGGTGACATTATTTTTTTTCTCATTGTAAACGTGCAAAGGCAATTATAATCCTACAACCAGTTTCTAATAGCATTATTAATTAATGATGTCTGTCGTTTATTAAATATGATGCGTGTATGTATGAAAAGTATGTGTTTAGAATGTATAAGGCAAAATTATTATACAGTAACCTTAATCCATTATGCTTAGATATTGAAAAAGGAAAATTACTATGTATATTAAATTTTCTGAGGCATTATAATGCACATTGCGATTACGTGTTAACACAAGGATGAAATTTTTAACAGAATCAGAGCCGGATTAGTGACAGCTGATCTGAAGAATATCAAGTATTTATTAATTAGTTACAAAATTACTAAGAAAGTATATTTTTTATAATTAAAACTATATATTTTTGTATATAATTTTAACCATAGAGTTAAATTTTAATTACCCACGAATCTCACAATATTTTTATTGTTATTATAATAATAAAAAAACATATGTAACTCGAAAGCAGCTCCTATTTGTTTCATAGAAACTTTGTCATAATATTTTGTTTGCATTCAAATTTATATTATACGTTACTTCAATGTCTATTGACATTGTATCAGTTTCAGGAAGTTCGTTTTTTTATACAGTATAAAATGAAGTTGAAGCTGAATTGAAGCTGCTCAACGGAATTTAATGCGATCTAGTAATAGAGAAAGTAATTCGATAGCAAATTTTATATATATATATAATACCTGCAAAGTAGTAAAAAGCCCCCTGCAACCATGTGATGCCGGGACGGATCGCTAGTATTAACAAAATAGCTAACATTAGTATGGAAAAAAATTATCTATACAAAACCGCAATTACATAATTTTCAACATTAAAATTGTGTTAAAATATTATGTTACCGAATCCCGAATTTACCGTTAATACACATTCGTATTATAAAAGTGATGATTGATAACAGTAATCGAAAATTTTGGTCTTAGTAACATTTCGATTTAAATTCGTCATAAAGCAACTAGATTGGACAAGTACGAATATGAATGCAAACTGTACCCAATAAATATTTGAAAGCTACACGAGTACAAACGGGCAGATGTATCTATAGTAGAACAAAGTTATGTGCGCCCGCGCACATCGCGAGAGAATTAAAAGGCAACCAAACAGGAATAGTTGTAAAAATACAATGTATAGGTATTTATTTGTTGCGCTTTTTGCCGGCGACAATTTGTTTCTGCCGGACCTTTTAAGAATTTCGCATCTGCCCGCTGCACTCTTTTTGAAATCGCGCCGCGGAAAGATTTTTTGAATGCTCACTGAGTTTTTAGTGGTATTTAAGCGAGTGGTCGTAAATGTGAAAGCTTGTTTTTTTTTTTATTAAAACGTCTCATTTATTGTACACTTTTATGAGCTATTTATGACATTTTTAAAATTTGATTATGGCGTCACTTGTGGTCGACCTTCTTTTTTTAAATGTAACGAAATACAATGTGCATGTAGCTATGAATGAAACTTGCCAAGAGTGAATATAGCAACAGATCTATGTCAAATGTCATTTGGAATTGGTAGTACTGGGTGGAACACTTAGGCTGGAATCCTAAATTTAAATTTCTGCTTAAATTTGATTTTAGAATACGATCTTTATATATTAGTGTTGATACATATTGTTATTACAACTTTCAAGAAAGAGTACTCCCATTAAAACGGCAACGCGCTTGTGACTTTGGTGTTGTTCATCGGCATAATTGCCTACCATCAGTTATCCGCCTGCTCGTTTGCCCCCTATGAAATAAAAAAAAAAAACATCTGTTCCAACTAACAACTAAGAACTTCATAAATTAACAGGACCGTAGGTGTAAATAGCAGACAAGTTGTAAGTATATAAATAGTGTTGTCACTTGATTTTATATTGGGGAAAAAATAATAAAATAAATATTTTTTATTTTTCCCTATATAAAATTAAAGATAATATTTCTTTAGCATTGCACTTACGACGATACATCCTACTACTATTATAAAGGCGAAAGTTTTAAGTATGGATGTAGGATGTTTGTTACTCTTTCACGTTAAAAACTACTGAATGGATTTGAATGAAACTTTACCACAATATAGCTTATACATCAGAATAACACATAGGCTACAATTTTTGAGGTTTCTAATGTGAGGTCGTAAAAAAAACACATTTGCGCTACATTGCAAATGTCTGTTGTGTCTGTTTATAGGAGCATACTGCAGTAGCTACCTATAGGCCTATGATTAGGGCTCTGCAGTGTTTAGTACCGTATTTCTGACTTATACTAGAGTAGACGGGACGAACCTGAAGTCCACGCGAACAAGTCGCGGGCAAAAGCTAGTAATTATATAAAAATAAGAGAACGCTTAAATCTAACAAGGAAAAGAACATTCAATATAATTTAAACAATAACAATTTATATAATATTATCATTTAAATATCAATAAATTGTAAAAAGAGTATACATTTATTTTATGTTGTAAACTAACTACATGTTAGTAAATATTATATTTATTTATGTAATTTATATAAGGGTAACATCAACGCCTTGTTTCTTGCCTGTTTTTTTCGAAAATGCTCTCCAAAATTCAGATGTACAGTAATTTTTTGCCTTTGTAATTATGTAGGTATACATAGCAACGCGTTATACTACATGTGTACATGCCCTTGAGGCAGCTCTTAAGTCGCATATAATAGCAGAGATTTTCTTTTAGCGAGGTTTTCTTTTAGGAGATTAAATTTAAACTCTTTTACTTAAACTCTTGATACCCTTCTGATACTGATTTTCTCTTTACTCTTTTCCCTCTTATGTCGTTCGACTTTGGAATTCTCTCCCTGAGAGTATTAAGAGAGCGCAATCGTTAGAGTCCTTTAAGAACCAAGTCAGTATCCATTTCCTGTCCTTAAATTCTTAACGTAATTTTACTTTATTTATTTTCACAATAATTGCACCTATTCCCAAAATTCCTAGTTTGTTTTTCGTTTTTCTCTTATCTAAGGTTGCCTGGAAGAGATTGCTTTTAGCAATAACCGCCGTTTGCTCTAATTGTCTTTGTTTGTTTACTATTTCTTGTATTTATTTTGTGTGCAATAAAGAGTTTATTATTATTATTATTAAATTAAGCTGTGCCTAAATAACTCCTCACCTAAATGACCTTGATGAAGAAGGTCTATGGGTCCACAAACTTAGCGTGAACTCAGCTTGATTAGGTAATAGAAATAGGATTTACTCAAGATCGTCGCTTTTCCCTTGGATTTAGCTGCATGCAGCTTAACATGTTTAGACTCAAAACATAAAAGAGTAACAAGTACGACAAAGAGTAACAAACATACACCCATACAAACATTTGCATTTGTAATTTTATTAGGAATTAGCTGTGTCCCGCGGCTTCACCCGCGGACGATTTGCATTGTTTATATATTTCTATAGTAATCTAGTACTAAATACAGCCTATGTTACTCAGTGATAATGTAGCTTTCTAATGAAAAAAGAATTATTAAAATCGGTCCAGTACTTTTTGAGTTTATTCGTTACATACAAACATACAAATCTTTCCTCTTTATAATATTGGTGTTGTTTCAATAACGATTAGGGTGAAAATGTTAGCGAGCTTCACTATTAACTCGAGAACATTTTTAACGAACCATTAACAACAACGCAAAGGAATTTGAATCCATACGGATGGATTCTAGAAAACAAGGTTATGCCGATGAAATTTTTAAATAGAAGTTTTTAAGTAAAGCTTCCATTACACTTTATGCGTTCATTTAACGCAACGTGCCCACATTGGATCTAAGAAATCATTACGAGCGCCGTCGATTTTGTTGGAAGCTTGACTTTCGCCTGCATAAATATGCATATTATCTGTTGAAAGGACCGGCTTCTGAGATGATAGATTAGTCACTGAACGATTTCCAAGGAAACACGGACAAGTTTAGTAAAACTGGCTGTAAGATTTGTGATATTTATTTGAAATTATTATTATAACGACCTCCATAGTCGAATAGTCAGTACACCGGCTTCAACGTGTTACCATATCTAAGCTCCCGGGTTCAAATCCCGGTGGAGGGGGAGGGGCTGTTAAAATATATTTCTATCAAAGTTTGGGGTAAGTGTAAGACATACTTATTTAATTTATTCTAATAAGATCTGTTTCGGATTTTTACCTTCGGTAATAACAAATTACTTAGAAGCCTTAGCATGTGAAGAACTAGCTATTTTACATCTTATTGCCAATACAATAATGTTATCTTTGCCATATACTATAGCAAAGACATATACATATATAAGTAAGACATATGAATAGCATTCTGTCCTCATGGAGAAACAAAAGCAGGACGTCGCAATCAGCATACGTTACTCTCAACCTGCGCCATGTAAACGTTTTAAATTACCCCTACTAATTTTAAGTTACAAGATGTCATGGTTGCTTACTTTTATTATTTCACACATATTTTGTTATATATTTAAGATATATTTTCGAGGTTATCCGTCGTTAAAATTATTTCATTAATGCAGAAATAAGAATATAGAAGCCAGCCTATTGATTGTGTGATATAAATTCTGTTAGCGACGTTTTTAAATTCATCAATAAAAGTCTATCCACTACTGCTATACAAAAAGCTGTCGGCACAGTATCCTATAATGACGCCGCAATCTTTACACAGTTTAATATGAAATCGGTTACGTTGTCTGTTCGCTTTGATCTTTTAAACTACGCAGCGAAATTTGATGCAGTTTCCAGCAATATGGATGCATATTATAGGAGAGAAAAGCATATTGTGGAGCTCAGCAACCATATATGAGCGCGTCGCAATTCAGTTGCACATCAACCATTGCTCGTTTTCTTCGTCTCATACAAAACGAGTTCAAAGCAAGCGGATGATGGTTGATGCGTAAATATCGAATCAAGTAATAGCGACATTATTGTGATTTATCGTGAGTTACACAATATTATAATTTTAAAATTGACAACGGTCTCCTTAATAAACGCTAGCTGTCTTCAATCCCGAAATATCCACACCATTGATAATATCCGCAAAATGTCCATGTTTCTCGTAAATATAGAAAGTTGGCGTTTTAATAGCATTAATAAGAGTATCGGCCAAGATGACATTTTAATTAGGGTATTGTCTCGAACATTTATTACGTGTGGAGGAGGAACCTACATTTTCACTCTACATCAAAGCAAACAGTTTTCACACTTCTAGTATTTGTAGCAATATCTTGAAAGGTAAAAGAATTGGGTGCTCTAAGAATAATTTTCTGTCAATTGCCAATTGCATTTTCAAATCCAACTTACGAGAATATACACAGAACTAGTTTTTTACCACAAGATATTTACACATATATGTGGAAACGCAAACTAAACACGCTTTACTTTATATATATTTTCAATAATTTTCCACAATTCATTTCATTTCGTTTTAAGCTTCTATGAACGCGTAACTTTCAAGAGTAAACACTTTTATAAAACGCATTTCTAAGGCCAAGTTCGCTACGGATGCACGTAAGGCCGATGCCACACTTAAGATAAAGCCTGTCATTACAGTGTGTGTCGCCCGTAACGCCGCCATTTTGACTATTAACTACACAGCATAGCTTAATAATGGGAAAACTATGACGAAACGGCGAGCGAAACGCGAAATTGGTTTCACATTATACTTTTTGATAATGCCGCGTCTGCGCAACGAGCTATGTCATTAGAAAAATATAAATAATAGCCCCATTTACATTTTTAATGTTTGTTTTAAAAAAATGTTTTGCTATGAGAATTCAAGGTACTGATTATATAATACGTAAGATTTTATGGATTCCATTTCTTATTTTCTTATTTGCTTTATTAAAGGGAAAAAAATAAAATATAAGGTTAAAAATAAAATTTAATTGCCTTTGCCTTAAAAGCAAAATAGAATCTAAAATAACTCTATGGTCATTAAACTTTACTATTACCTACTACATCTTTTAGATGAAACATAAATTTAAATAATGTAAGCAAAATATCTGTTTATTCCGCTTATGTTGCCACATAACATTATTATTTTGACAGTCAACAATATCATGCGTAGTAGCCTCACGCTAATTAACAAATGCGGCATCATAAAATCTGCAATTTAATAAGGCACTTAATTAGATATCATGTTCGTTTTCCAAGAGATATATTACAAAATAGGTAGTGTTTCTTTTCAAAAACGTTATACTTACAATAATCAATAGTAGAATTAAGTTATTTCCTTATCAAAGCTCTAACACGCGTACCTGTAACAAAAAAAGAAGAACAAATGAAAATCACAATACAAACTGACATCTGGCATTGTTACACAATGCTGGCCATTAATTCGAACCCAATAAAGAAGCAATTTAAAAACATTCGGAAGAATTCGAAATGAGAACGCCGTTCAAAATATTAGTCTAGCGAAAATTGACCTCTATACAATTTTATTAGGAGCTTTCATTCTTTTGTCTTTCACTCCCCTAGATTGGATAGGAGGGTCAGTTTAGATTTGCCAGCTGCCAATATAACGTGATCTGTGTAGCTTCGGTGAAACTTCACCGAAGTACTATTTTTATTCTCAATTTGCTATTTGAGCAAGGAATGGGGAGGTCTTCATGATTTGGCTAAGGTTGAGCACGCAACCGTGACGTCATCGTTCGGTGACCACGATAGAAGCATTGCTAGCTGAAGATTATCGATATGCGGCATTGCTTAGGTAATTTTTCGCTTTTAATAGATCAAATAATGTGATTATTTTCAAATTAAAAATACCGTTACATTTTCTGCATAAAATAATATGCATCGTATGCAAAGTAAAGAAAATTATGATTTTATTAGATTATAGTTCTAATAAAAGTAAAATATAAAGAGTTCGTGATACTTTTGAAAATCTTTTATACAAGTCAGTGTCGAATCAACTTAGTACAAGCACCGTAATTCAGCAAATTTAAGGGAGGCCCCTAGGTGGGAACTTAAATCAAATAGTCATTTTGATGATGAGTATTATATATTAATTTATTAGTTATATTTAAGCACAAAGTTAATTAATGATAGTTAATTTCGATTATCCACTAATAATTAGCAGTATGCTAACGTAATTGAGATTTATTTTTATTATTATAAAGTATTTTAGTTAAATATACGTATCTTAAATAACATCAACATCATGTCATACTAAGCATACAATAATATAAATACATATAAAATAAAAATAGCTATCAGTTAAATATGTTTACAGTATCTATGTTGAACCAATACACAGTAAGAATACACAGGACTTACTTTCTTGCTGACATAAAATATCGGATCAAAAGACAATTTGTATAAAAATTATTTTCGTGTAAACCGTTTGATAAATTCTAATCGAGACCAGAGAGAGTGAATTCTATCTACAATTATTTTATTATAATCTATGGTCGTCATACCAGTCAGCTAAATTCGTAAGCGAATCTATTATTATATTAAAAGCCACCAACAAAATTGCGTTGAGCAAGACTCAGGCGCATCACGCGAACATATCAAAAACTAACGTTTTGACATTTCCGGTTCCTAAAAACACAACAGAAAATTTATTTTTTTGCAGTACGCACAGGAATTTGAACTTTAAACTTTGTAATTTAAGTTCTATATTGGTTACGTGAGAATAAAAAATAGATGTGCCGACTACTCAACATGGCGCCGTCTTATTTTGATTTGGGTTGTTATTTGACGCAACAAAAAACTGACTGATACTGTCATACGTATAACAGTTGGTGAGCCGTCAGAAAAGGCGAAGAAAGGTCTAACATTCTACAATATTTTTTCGTTAAAAAATACGATAGAAATTATTATAAGTTAATATTTTCTAAAAAAGGAAGTTTGTTTATTATAATAACAATAATATTTTCCTGAATTCCAAAAACTTGGTATGTAGAGGAAAGTCTTTCGCTCAACATCATTTGTCAAACAATAAAACCTCAAAGTTAAAATAATAAAAGAAACAAAAGCTCGTGACCCCACCATATTCAAATTTGGAATTATGAATGGCTAGTGGTTCCCGCTTTCGTCCCTCCGCATTCTTTTTTCAAATAGAAGAATGATTGATAGAAACCTGTGATGTCTTTTTTGTTATTACATCATTAGCAGTTAATTACTTGTGAACTCGATCATTTGTAGGCTAGAGGTTGTTGGCAACGTATCAGGGCAATGCTACTGTGGAGAAGGCATTTTTATTGAACTATAGACTGAATAAATAAGATTATAATCTCAATGTAGAGAATCAGAATGTAGAGACAAAAATAGACAAGTAATATCAAAAAATATCTTCGTATTATTTTTTACGACGATGTTCTAAATCGATTTTGTAGTTTATCGCAACTATATTTGCGATAATTATCCTGGACTGCGTTAATAGGCTTTTTTTATATTTCCATTTACATACGAATATATTTTTTCAAGATCTTTATTGGCCTGGTTACACGTCCTTTAGATCAACAGAGGTTTAATCAAAATAGTGTTAGCGTTTGTAACTTTGTACTTAGAAATTCTACATTCAAGTTGGATATTGATACGTAATCAACAATAAATAAGGTTCACTTTGACTTAATAAGGTTAAAAGATAGACCACAGTTGTAATTTTCGATTGGGACGGATATTACTCGTTAGTCGAATTGGTTAAGGCTTTAACAGGACATGTTATGAAAATATTCGAATCTCGCTCGACTCCAAAAATTCGTTTGCGTTGTTTCACACACACACACATTATAAATTGGATTACAATTTCAGGTGACGAGAAATTAAATGTAAACAAGTATTGAATTGTATATATTTAATATACTGACGACTCAGTGTCGCACTAGAACATATTATTTGCCACAACTCGACTAAGATTGTTCCTGTAATCTTCATTATTTTGCAAGGATAAAGTGGGAACAATAATAGAGCTCCCTCGTACTCGCTCGACACCAGATAGCGAGGCAATAGTTCGTACCTACTTTAAGATTTAAATATCACTTAAAACCCTTTATTGAACGAAATAAAAATAACAATTATAACTCCTATAGCTACAGATAAAAGTAACTTAGTTGAAAAGCGGACTTATCTCTCAGAGAGATTTTTTCCAGCCAACCCTAGATGTTACGTGAAAATTGCGATTAGCGGGGACACGAGATTAAATTAAAATTTATATACAGTTTTATATAATTTTTTAAAATATTAATTACTGGAGCGTCATATTTATGTACATTATTACAATTTAAAATATAAATTTTTAAATTAATATATATACAAGTATATAGTTACATTTAAAATAGGATACGACGCACGGGCGCGCTGAGGTCGAGTAGAAGTTGGTAATAGGACAAATCTGCAGCGCAATACGCTTGACGTCAATACACTAACGGTTTTTTTTAATTTAGCACGGGAATAGTTTGAGACACGTAGGAAATATATCATTCTGTTTCTTAATTAAATCTTAAAACTAAAATATGGAACACAGACGACAAGCCCTGTCTGACAGACACCACCTCTGAACTTAGCAAGGCGCGTACTGCCATCTGTAACTTAATACTGGTATTTGGTAGCTTACCAGTGTTGGTAATCGCTTACCATCAGACGAACCGTCTCTTTGTTTCACCGCGAATTAAAAAAAAACTAGTCTAGTCTAAACGGAACTCGGGCACCAAGTTGTTCCGTACAAATTTGTACGTATTTATTTTTTTTTGTAATTATACATCAAACTAATGACATTCGAATTTTGTCTTTACTTTGAGAATTTATAGGTAATATACTTTAGAGATATTATTTGGCTTGTGTTTTTTTTGAAAATAAGGTTCTAATGGTCGTATCTTTGGATCGGGTTGATTTTAAAGTTTTTTTACTGCTATCAAATTCGCACAAAGTATTTTAATGTTGAAGAAAATGAATCTTTACAAACGAGCAGACATACGGTACATTAAATAGCGTCAATCAATATATTTTGTTCAATACTGAAGTGTCAACGATTGAACGAACGTTGAATACGTATCGAAGCCGGTTTCCATTAACCATTTTTAATCAATTCACAGCAATCACGATGTAAATAATAATGGCATGATAACATTATGATGGCGATATACACCATAAAAAACATATTTGACACTAAAAATTCTCATTAAACTAATAAAAATGTATTCGTATCCAAGTATTGCCATATCCAATTATAGCCAACGTTTCATGTGCCGCGGCAGGTGTACAATATCTATGATTTATGGCAACACCAAAACAAATCGATCTATCTAATTGGATCGATTTGGGAGACGAGTGAGTTGGGCAACCCACAACTGTGATTTCTTCATTATTACTCGTAGTTGTGAGTTGAGTAGTTTATGAGTGTTCTATCTATTGCCATAAACAATGCTTGTTCTTTTTAGCAAGACAATAATTAACGAAAGATAACTCAAAAAAAAAAAAAACGCTTACGCAAACAGAATGCTATATTATTTTGAAGTGACATAGATCATATATTTTAGAGCTAACTTTTCATACAAAAACCAAGTGAAATAGAGACATACCTAGTGAATTTATTAGGAACGTGGTGGAAATATCCTATCTTTGAATAAAATTGCAATAAAAACTATCATATGTTAATCAATAATGACGACGACCTCCGCAGTTGAGTAGTTAGTTTCAAGGTGTCGCCATCTCTGAGGTCCTGGGTTCGAATCCCGGTGGGGGCAGATGTTTGTATGATGAACATTTGCATATTAGTCATGGTTGTTAAAATATATTTCTATCAAATATCATTATATATGTATGTCTATCCGTTAGCGTAGATCCCATGACACAAGCCGTCAGAGTTTACTTTAATTGGTGTAAGTGTGAGAAATATTTATTTATTTTTGTTTATCAATGTCTCAATCATTGATCATTCATTCTTAATTAAAGGCAAATCTATTATTAGTGGAGTAACAAGTATATTATCACGGTAAATATACCTCGGAAGGTAAAAAGTATGTGTTAATTGAAAAGTCTGTTCTAAACTGGGAAACGATTCTGGGAAGCAAAGATGCATCAGCCGACCACGTAACATGCGATAAGAACTGATCCTCATAATTACGGCCAACATTCCACGACGGTAAGATGCAGATACCAAATCTATAGTACTAGCTACCAACCGTCTTGAGCAAGCATCCGGTGCGCCAATCGAGCCAATATACCGGCCAGTTTAAGCAGAGCTCCGGCGAAACAGCACTAATCCCCGTTTAGTGCCGCGCTAACAGAAAACAGAGAGGGGTCAGGGGTCACGCTGTACCGGTGGTTTGTAACAACAACAAAAGTCACTTGAGCACATTACGGGTTAATAGGGACTTCCTACTTATGGACCTGCGAGCGCGGCGCACCGAGATTTGTTCCAATTTCGAATTTGATTTTGGAGGTTGGTTGTCTAGCACGCACGAGGCCATAGACAACGACAAGATATAGTGTATTAAAAAATGTGCTATAGACAAAGCAGAGTCAAGCACTAACCTATGTTTACATTTTACTGACCAGTAAATGTTATGGCTTTATAACCGCGTAATAGCTAGAATTCAGTTACACCTACTAATTTAATTTTAGTGTTATTGTTAATTTATCTTTTCTTATGGTATTTTATTGAGTAATTGAAGTATGTTTAATATTTAGAATGGCTACAATCTTCTATGAGATGGTATGAACTGCCTTAAGCGAGTTAATCGCAAAGTCAACGCTATATTTTATACTAGCGACCCGCCCCGGCTTCGCATGGGTGCAGTGAAAAAATGGTTATGGTGGGTTATCCCTAAGAGATAGACATATACCATCGCGGACTTTTTTGTGGATTTTTGTAAGTTGTACAATACTGTAGTACATTATTTTGGTCTATCTCGTAGGGTTCAGCCAGCGTTTGCAATATAAGCGCAAAAAAACGTGCTTATTTACGACATCACATTAGAAACCTTTAAATTTATCAGTGTTTCTCTACTATATTATGCATTTATTATACATACAAACCTTCCTTAAGAATCACTCTATCTATTAAAAAAAACCGCGTCAAAATCCGTTGCGTAGTTTTAAAGATCTAAGCATACATACGGACATACAGCGAAAGCGACTTTGTTTTATACTATGTATTGATATGTCAGCTTGTAACATTGTTCTAATAATTTGAGTGCCATATCTTATTCTTCCAACTGTCACTTAGCAATGCAAGCACTGTGATAGAAATAGGTTATACATTTTCCTTCATAAATAGATGTTCCAAGCCAGGGTAGACGAACCAATGGCGCGCGACACAATATTTTAGGCACGTCGCCGATTATAAAACCGTGTGTAAAAAATGTGTTATTTTATGACGATCGAACGCGAGTGATCCTAACATAAATTATTTGTTATCTAACCTGCAGCAACAGAAGTCGCACTAATTTTACAGTAATTTAATTTATGCGTGTAATAAAAACATTCCGAAATGTGCTTCTTTTGTTTACTTTATTTCACAAAGAATCTTGATAGTATTTATAATTACTATTTTCCAATCTGAAAGTCAACATTATTTGATAGCATGTCAATGACCCCTTTAAACATTTTTTAGAAAAAAATGACACATTGATGCATAAAGGTTCGCCCACTGTTCTAAGCAGATGGTCACAGTACAATGACTTCTTCTTCACCGGTGATATTTGACCATGGTTTACTGTCACTTTAGTCCTAACTTAGAGTTTGGCATGTAGTTAATTACAAGAAACGATAAAGTAAGTTTGTAAAAACACATAAATAATAAACAATTAATTCAATATCATAAGCAAGGTAGTATAAAATATCCATATTCCGTTATCCTACAGTATTACAAAATGGCCGCACACGCAGTTTATTAAAAGGCAATAATGTCATTATCCTACGATATAAAAACTACATTAAAGATGCCTGGCGAGTGTTCATCGCACGAACTGTCTTGATAGTTGCTGTCAGCATGTGTAATCGGATAATGAATTTGATACTTTCAAATTATTCAACTCTTGTTATATGAAGTATCAGAAAGTATTAGTATCAGTAAGTATTAGTATTTGTAACCTGTTCCTGTAGTGATTGATTTGTTTTTTTTTTATTAGTTAAATTTTCTTCCACGGACTCGTACTCGTCTGTGCATTTGTTAGTTTACTAATTTTGGTACACGTACGTAGTAATATTACCAGAGATTACAAACTTTACAGATATAGATTTACAGAGATTGGAAACTAGACACTATAACGAGTTGCGTACCACTTTATTTACATAAATAATGAGCTAAACTGTGGGTATCTCCCTATGAAACGGCCATTTTGTACGGATGTTTTTTTTCATCAACATAGTGGTATTTTCCTGGAAAAAGATCAAGATCAAGGTCAAGGCCACTAGGTGTATAATATCAATAGACCTGTCCTGTAGTGTAAATATTTTCTTATTAGACTTGAGTGATTCTTCTAGATTATTCTAAGACGGACTGCGTACTGCGTGTATGAAGAAATGTGCACCAGAATGCCAAAACAGAGGATTAGGTACATCTCCTTTTATAAAGAGTATCCTTCATTCTAGAGTGACTAAAGCATTTGACAGTGTGTTCGACAAAATGTAATTTGAGGCCATATGCAATTTAGATATGTTTGTGTTCGGTCAGCGTTACTACCTGGACTTCGTTGTGCTGTCTGCATTTATCTGCTTCCTGCTTGGCCTTTTTGGCATTAGGTCCAGAGAGAGGCGTCTGCTACCCAAAACTTACTAATATTATAAATCGGAAAGTGAGTTTGTTTGTTTGTTTGTTCCGCCTTCACGCCGTAACTACTGAACCGATTGCTTTGAAATTTTGCAGACGTAAAGATAAAAGTCCGGATTAAGTAATAGGCTACTTTTATCCCGGAAAAATCGATAGATCCCACAGGATCCGCAATAAAAGCTTCGCTCAAAAACTACTGTACAGATTTTCATGCGGTTTTCATCAATAGATAGAGTGATTCTTGAGCAAGGTTTTGCGGTATTTTTTATCTCGGAAAAACGGATAGTTCTACGGGAAGCGCGATAAAACCTTCGCGCCATAAAGCGACTTCCGCGTATATGTGGTCGTGGGCAAAAGCTATGACCCTTGACCCTCTATAGACCCAATCCCGAAATCCACGCGGGCGAAGCCGCGGGCAGAAAGCTAGTAGTATATATAAAAAGTATAAAAATCTTAAATGTAGTATGTCGCCGGCAGCGAGGAAGGCCCAAGCAAACCGCTGCAGACAGAGAAATCTCCGGACGATACGTGCCGCGTCGAGGATCACTGCTTTTTGTATCTGGTTCTTGATCCTTCATCAAGCGAGAGCTTCTTAAGATGTTAATCGAGACTCTTCGCTATCAAGTCATTCGTAGACATAATTATTATTATTGTTACGACCAACGACATAACATTTTGTATTTTTCTATTTTTCCTTGTTTTTATTTTATCTCTATGTTTTAGACATACTTTTTACAAACCATAAATTCATATAAAACAAAAGAAAGAAAATAAATAAAATTGAAATGTCAGAGTACAACAACTATTAGTTTTATTAACAATTATTATTGTCGCTTATATTACGCGTCTTTAAAAGACACGGTCCTTTATAAGGCGTGCGCTATATAGATTCAACGGTGGAATATACCGACTGGGTCTCATCTCTATCCGCATCATATTATTATTAGTAATGACTTCTGAAATTTACTTTGTTAATACGTCTGTTTGAGCAATAACCTTATTTGGTTTGTGGCTCTCACTCGTTACATTACATTTAATTGTTATTTTGAATCTATCATACAAATTCATAGTTTATTACTTTGTGTAAGAAGCTAAATTTCTTTAAATATAACTTGAGAGTACGGTCGGCCAAGAAAGTGGTCTACCACCCTAAGGTTGAAAATTATTCGCGCGCTATAAAGTAACAGAGTTGATTTTCCGGTGCAAAAATATTCTGACAAAATTGTCAGATTAATAGCGGTCAGATTATTTTAGGTTTAAATGTCATCACTCTGCATAATCTTAAAAAGGTAATAAGTACAGGAGTTCAACCTTATCGCTATTTTACTCACATATGAAATTTTGTCAAAACTGGTAGACCACTTTCTTGGCCGACCGTACCAGGATACCAGGACTGTCATAACTAGTGCTCGGAATAGGTAGTTTAATTTTATGTACTTGCGATTTAGTGACATCAATAGTATGGATATGCCTGGGAACTTACTATTTTCAGAGATTGTAAAAATATTATATTGAACTTTCAACATAGTATTTTATCTTTTAGCTTATTGTTGTAATAATAAGTTGTAAACATACAATAAAAGCGTAAAGAAACGAATAGCAAAGAAAAACAGAAAAATGTATTTTATTTGAAATATGCTATTCCTTCTTTTGCAACTAAAACAGTTTTATAAATAATTATTACACCATCGGAACAACACTATGTACTTTAATGTTAATATAAATATGTTTATTTTTAAATTTGATTTATGTTGTAAACTTGCAATAAATATCTGTAATATCTGAACATGATTTTTTTCCTTCTACTCACTCCTATAAACCTACAAATAAACAATAATTGTAATTTTCATGATTATATAAAATGACATAAATTCCATTGCATTGCAATATTTAACGTCTCGGAAATCACGCTGATTTTAGGTTTATCCATACTACGCTTACATTGACTTTCTTTATGCGAGTATATAAAATGAAACTACCTATTTCGGACACTAGTCATAACTAAACTATGGTACGTACGAAACAATACATGAGTATTGCTCATACACAACGCTGACACATATGCATTGTCAACACGCCGCGGCTCGGCTGTACGGTATGACATGAAATATGCAAAAAATGCGGCCTAGACGAGACAGAAAAATAGAATTTGCGCGTAGGTACTAGGAAACCCGCATATAACGCACACGTGCACTATCGGCGTTTTTATTAGCGTATATTTCCATGGTTGCAACGTGTTTTTCATCGGAATTATTAAGTTAGCTTTACAGTATGATTCCCTACTTATTTTACAAACGCAATAGTTTGTAAAATAAGTAGGGAATAAGTAGGGTTGTTTGTTTGTTACTATTTCACGTAAAAATTACTGAATGGATTATAATGAAACTTTAAAATAACACAGCTTATAACTCTGAATAAAATATAGGTTACAATTTATGAAGATAAAATCTACTCGAAATACTAATCCTGCGCAGTCGAAGTCGCGGGTAACAGCTAGTATATTATATATCGCATATATTATGTACATATAGTATTTTTAGTACTATGTAAATACATTTAATAAATTATAAACCAACATACGAGTTTCAATAACAATAATAATTTCAACGCAATGATTTGTTCCTGGCTGAGTCTGTGTGCATGTGAGACACTATGCTTGTGACGGCACCCACGACAGGATAAACATCGTAGAGAGAGTATAAAAAAAAGAATATTTTTTGACATATCTTTAATTCTAGAAGCAAAGCATTTCAGAGAAGTATTGGCCTGCAATTGACATAATTTTAACTGCTACTACCGCAGCTGAACTGTATACAAGGATGTTACGATACGAATTATTAATTAATATATATCAGCGGATGTAATATTTATTATATCCGATAGTGAAAGCTACCTTTAAAGGTTACGATGTAATAATATACATTTATTTGCAACTGTTCATAGTTGTGTTGAAGATGAGGAGACTTGATGTATTCTAAAGATGCAACTGATCAGGTTTTTGCCTTAATTAATTGTCGGTTACTCGTCGTCGATCTCTACTAATTTAACCCTTTTAAATCTTGATTTTCAATTTTGATACCAATCTATTAAACCGAATGTTCACATTACTATTAGTTTTTTTTATAGGTTGTCTGTACGTATTTTACTGTTGTATAATATTCTTATCAACGAAATTAAAAAGAAAATAAAAGAGAATGATCCGGTACCAACAGTCGTATATTTGATTTCTTTATGACCTTAATGCCTGAAGTTCAGTGAATCAAAATTGTTACCTGTTTTTATTTCCAAATTAATATGTAAAATAAATATTGTGATTTTTTAGCTATTTTTCCCTTCATTTAGACCAGTGTTTCCCAACGTGGGGTGCACGCCCCACAGGGGGGCAATTTGATAATTAAGGGGGGCAATTAAAAAATGGACTCGACACGACTTTAACCCTTTCGCTTTGGGTTATTTAAATGCAATGCTAAATATCGGTGACAAATTTAACAAAAAATAACAAATGAATATTGAAAAATCTATATTAATATTATTTTGAATTTTAGTTTATTGTAGTTTTATTTTATTTTCATTATATGTTTTGAAATTTTACTTACAATGTTTTGATAACAATTTCATAGCGATTTGTTCATAAAACTTATCATTTATATTTCTTAAGGGAACAAAACAATTTTTAAAGGTTAAAATTTATATAAGAATTTTAGAAATGTTAAAGTGGGGCATTGCCTAAAAACGGTTGGGAAACACTGATCTAGACCCTGAAGCAAATACAGTAATATTTAAAAAAATCACTTCATCACAAACAATCACTAAATCAGGCTACTAAGGGTTAATAAACACGAAAGATTGTAATGCCTTTTCTTTCGAAGGGAATTTGTGATATTATCGTCCTTACCGGTTTGGTGGCTAGGCGGCGGGTGTGTGGCTCTTTAGCAAGACAACCACCACCACTAAAACCCTCTGGAGACGTATTTTTGAATCATTAGACGTGAATTTGGAATTCGAATACGAATGCAAATCGTGCGCGAAATTATTTTCTACTTTATACAATGTTTTAGAGGAACGACACTTTTTTGGAGGAGGTGATATATAAACAAACAAGGATCTATTGAATCTTCACTAGTTAAGATGGGTCTTGCATCCTACTACTTACTTCTTCACGTTTCATCACGCTCATTTCTCGTGTAATGTCACCTAACCTACTATTAAGAAGATATGATGAAACGAGACAGCGTCTAAATCTTGATCACCAAGACATTGATAGGCGTGGAGAAAAATATCATATGATATCCCGATGATCTTGTAAAACAAACGCAAAAATGGGCAATAAAAGAACAGCTTATCAGGTGCTGTTCTAAGCTAAAAAGTAAAGCATAAGCGACTGATTGATAGCGGTTAGCGGGAAACCTGTTTTTAATACTGACTGTATGCATATTGTGTATTTACATAGTTAAGTTATGTGCGGTAGGGAAACTTCGTATTTTATACGGTCGCGAGACTAAAACTGATTGGTCGTAAGGCTTCGTGAAACGTTCTTATTAAAAATCATCGGCGTAGTCAGACTTAACGTGCTGACCTTGAAACAGATATGTTACTCGTAAAAGCAGTACATTTAGTAGTACTAAATGTAAGGCTTGACGTTCTGTTGACAGTGTTCTTTATTAGTACAGCGCTTGACTTTCAATGGATCCTATAATCATCTCTTTGTAGTAAGTGATGTCAAGACCAAAGGAACTTGAACAGATCACCCCAAAAACTAAGCAATTAGTTGTCTTACCACTAATTTTAGCAACATGATAATGTTATTTTTAAAATGGTGGTATTTAGGCAGGCTCAGAAAGGCTCAGGCCCTCATACTAAACAAGATTTAATAAATCGTTTATCGTAAGATATAACCCCTATAATGGTTTATAAAAAATATATGAACTATGATAGTTATGATATATTATACATACATATTATCTCCAAATTAATATTCCTTTATCATTTGGGATACATATTTAATTCAATGGCATGTTATTAGAGGCGATTGCAACTAGACTGGATAAAACATATATTCTACAGCATAAAGGACAATTGCTGTATATCAAATCAGAAGAAAACAATCGAAACCTTCAAAAATAGAGCATATTGCCATTGAAAAGGGCAGTAACACATCTGTGAATCTTCTAGTGTTGTGGGTGTCTATGGGCTTGCTCGTTCGCTGCCATATCATATATAAAAAAGGCATCCTTCACTGATACTTAGTGGCGGTTATAGAACCATTTTTTTAGACCACAATGGTGGCAAACAGGCTTACGGTTTCCATGATGGTAAGCGGTTACCGTAGACTATAGACATTTGCAACACCAGGGGTGTTATTCGCACGTTATCGACCTCTTGAAAACCTATTTACGAATTTCGAAGAACCACATATTGTAGCTCTCGGGTAAGAAGCTCATTCTACAATATGTAATGTACGTGCATGATGTATGTAAATATACGCGGAAGGAAATACCTCTGTAACGGGACTGTACGAGACCATTTATGTTCCAGTGTGTGAGCACGAACTCCCTGTCAATGGCGAATTTACCTTTACAACTTCAACAATAAACAATTTTATACATAGCTCATATGTATGTAATATTTATTTCGGAATGTAATGTTAATCCATTTATTAATATATAAGCATCATGAGTACCTTTCAACCTTGACAAAAAGCTTACTGTTCAACATTAACTATAGTTAACTGCGCCTATATACCGCGGTAGTACATGCCAGCATGAATGGAGCGGGCGGGTCCCGTGGCCCCGATATTCATACTGTCAAGGAAACGGCTCGCTGAGGCTTAGATGTGTTTTTTAAACGAGTTACGTGACTTTACTTCAACTTAGATGTACTTAGATTGGCCATTATCTTTACCTTTTCAAATCGTTTGGGGTTTTTCTGATGTTGCTTTTGAAGGTTTTGGTGAGTTATTACCTGTCGTGACTATTTTTATAATTTAACTTGTATTGTACACAATAGCTGTTTAATTTCATATTCATCATAAGGTGATATTAATTAGGTATCTTAACCAGAACTTGATTGATACAGAAAATACATGACATTTAAAAGATTGCATTTCTTTCAAAAACTACAAATGAGCGTTGATACTATACAAAACTAATAAAAAAAACATCACAGAAACACGTGCATGTAAAAGTCAGAAATCAACATATTCGACGAACATTAAAATTGTGGCAATCACCGATAAAATTGTTCAATTCACGTATATAGTTTGGATATATCTTGCGAAGACTCAATGGCAACATAATGAAAAAGTCTTTTTTCATGGCTCTCGAAAAAAAGGGAGAGAAGACCGCAGGTGAAGAGCTGTGGTCTATCTATTGACAATACTTATCAAAGAGTAAGGGACACTTCAAAGCTAAGAAAGCTGATCTCACGTAACAACGGGATAAGGCGATAGCAAAGAAAAAAGAAGTCTTGGTGGTAGGTAATTTTTAATGGTAACGCATTAGAAGAAGAATTATCAAGGTACTTACAAGTTATGAACATGAAAGTGGATAGGCGGGTAGGGAGAGGAAGACCAGTAAAGAAATTGATGGACTGTGTAAGTGATTATCTGTTGATGAAGGGAGTGAGTGTCAAAAGTGATAGAGGAGAGTGGCAGAGGAAGACATGTTGCGCCAACCCCAAATAAAATTGGGAACAGGGCTAGACAAATGTGTATGGAACATTACTATTTATAAAATAAAATTATATTTGTAATGCGTGCCTAACAAGCATTCGATTATATATTTTTACAAATATTATTAATATATCTTCAATAGATTAGGTATTAAAGTATTATGACGTTCATTGAATTTGTTTTTCTCCTTTAAGACCCTTACATGGAACTACGAGGTGGTAAACTGAAATAGATTCATTGAATTTGAGGCATTTGTTTCTATTAGTTGTTATTATTAAAAATTAATAGGAAATGTTAGCGTGACCAATTCGAAGATGAACAATATTGAATTGATCTATTTTAATTTAAAAGATTGAAAGTTTTGGTTAGTATATAGATTTTCTGACAGCGAGAATCTAAAAATGTTAAATTGCTCAATTATCCAAAAATCATTCCATTATTCTTCAGAAAATTTTAAGAATTTCATTCAGCACATCTTTTGCGACGTTCGTAAGGATATTGTCTCTTTTATTATAATAAAATCTTACTTCTTTATCTGCATTTTCATTTGAGGAACACTTAATAATGATTTATTGGTATCTACACTAGTTGCAGCTCATAATTACTTTTTTATAAATTATGATTTCGTTTAAGTCGAATGATGACGATTAGTCAGTTACATTCGACAGAGACATAAATAACATTCAAAAAGACCAATACCGACACGACTATTATTTTATCACCCACTTTACCAATGATATGTCAGGGCAGTCAAGTGGATTCAAAATCAGCCAATGCTAGACTTAACTCCGCAAGATTATGACGATCAAAATGCAGCCATGTACGAGTATTTAAGAATTCATGAGCAACTTCACAAAAACAAAATTATCTACCATCGCTACACGAACGTCTAGCCGAATATTAGCTATTTTACCAAAGCCATTAGAACTATCTTAAAACAATTATATATTCCTATTTGTACTTTACAGCTATTGGTGATTAATTACCTTACGTACGTAATCGATTCCATCTTCAACCTTATTGTTAAATATGGTAGCGATTTATTTGGGTTTTTTATTCATGGATGAGTTAGATTATTCAAGCCCGCTACATGGAGGAATCCTCTATGAATGCATTGAATACTGGGAATATTATGGACAAATATTTTAATGATATCTTGCATTTGTATCTAACATTTGTTGACATTGAATCTCTACCACTTTTACCAAAGTATCAAGAGAATAAACATGCAATAACAGTTCGTATTAATACATTGAAGTAATTCACTTACTTAATATGCGGTCTTCATTTCACTTGGTGCAATGGGAAAAGACGTAGGGTCAATTGAAGGAAATGGATTGAAATAACAGGTTTATTGCGTCGTCATTAAGTCGGTTTTCGCGTCACCTGTCCATTCGAATTACATTTATGGAGTGCGAATTTTTTTATCAATGTCAGATAAAAGTCAGTGTCAAAACAGGTTGCATTGCTGGCGTATGACAAGGAAAAAATGTACTACTTTCTCTTTAAATCGAAATGCACTGACACTTGTTTTGGTTTTAATAAGTATTTAAGTTGAGTTTGTTATTGACTTATTGGTTGTACAATAATTTTAGGAGTATGGTGTCTTTAAAGAAGTATATTTGTTAACAAATCAACTATCACACAGACTTTTCACCTCCAGAGTTCTTAGAGTAGCAGAGGGACTTTGGTTCTGTCAACTTATTTATATCTTCTTTAGCAGATAGTTTAGCATTGCTGCCACTTTTATGGTTTTACCATCATCATACCCACCCATCGTATATCGCGCTTAACTGCTAAAATACGATAAAAATCTATTGTAATTAGACAGTGCGATAGGAAGCTTTATCTATCATATTGTATTTCGATTCATACTAGCCATGTTGATATCAGTTTGGTCTAGCACAGTTCGGAATCAACGTACATTTCTTCCACGTGCTTATTTTGAAATGAGCTATCGCTGCGGCGGTATCTGATCGCTGCGATATAATCAATTACATACGAAAAATACAATTTCTCTACAAGTAGGCAGTGGGTTAGGTGTGGTCTTGCATTTGCTAGGTTTCATCCATTGCTTCATGAGTTCATTTACTGTCAGCTGGCCCATGTTCTCGACTGCCACCAGCAACAACCGCCTCAAATATCCACATTATCACCACTAACTGATATTAGTGTCAAGTTAAAATAAGTTATTTTCAAAAACAAACTTTAAACATTGTTACCTGCTTTACCGAACCAAGAACCGGTAGAATTGGACTAATCAGTGAAATTAATCGAAATAGAGTAATTAATATTTCGCCGGCTGACTTTAAAAAATGGCATATTTTTACTTGCCACGCTCCGCAGCGTGTTGCGTCGACGCAAAAACTCTGATACGAGCGATAAAAAAATGCAACGGTACATAGACGGTTATTCAAGATACGTGCAAGTGTATCGAGGGTGACCCTTAAATAGAGATTAATAAAGTCGCTATTCCCCTGACGCGACAATTGTGATTGGTTCAGTTGGATTTGTTAAAGTATAACGAAAACCCTTAATTTTTGGTTGATAAAGTTGTTTTTTCTTTAACGGAAGTGTAATAAGGAGAATCATTCAAAATCAAAATTTTCCAAGAAATTAAGAAGGAACATCGACGAATTTGTTTTAAAATATTACTTTTTAAGTATTATTCGTACTTCAGTATCTCTAGTTATAGCAACAGTTTATTTATGATATTAAAAATAATTCATCAAAAGCATCTGTGCCGTAATTAATATAGAAAATAAGTGTTACAACTTTCTGTCTTCTCGTGTAAATTGTACTAAGTGCAAATGCCCCTCTGAGTTATACTGGATTGCCATCCTTCGGAGAAAAAAGGAGTGACTGCCATTAACAATATTCGCCAAAATGTATAAAGTTCATTTTAAGTCATTCTAGTACGATAGTATGTTGTTTATTGTAACTGAAAAAAAAAGACAGGTTCTTTTACATCATCTAAATATGATTTAAATTTCATGATTCAAGGTCATCGGGATGCACATACAGGTTTTGATTTCTTTTTTTTATTCTTTATTTTATGACCATACACCTCATGGTTAAGTCGGCCAATGATTTCATTGCAATTGTCAAAATATATGACATAAAAGGCTGTTTCTTTAGACTTCGACTTAGGGAGTTGTCTGACATCCCTTGCAGGGCAAGGGACTACAAACTTGAGTACCTGTTTGATATTAATTTCGACTTGTACTTTCACAGGGTCTTGAGAAAAAGGGTCTTGACAGACAAAGCAGTTCCGTTTTCTGGATATGCAGTATGGAACTTTAAAAGTATGTTTATCGCCAGCTCTTGTTTTTATGTTTGGTATCAGAGCGGATAATTTTGTACTATTCAGATTATGGGTTTAATCAGTATTTGGAAACCAAAAGTGGAATGAAATAGTCAGAGCGTTGACCTCAAGGCGTATTAATTTTTTATCATGTGCCTACGCGATTTTTTATCGTAACAGAACAGTAATTAGTATCAATTTCAATGTTTTTTGAGAATAACAACGTTACTTTATAACCGCTGTTCGGATTAGATATGTATCTCGGAGATTTTAGTTTGTAAAACACACATTTTATTCGTTGATCGTAATGTAGCGGCACGTGTTTTTATTTCGTTCGAATCGTCACTTTTATCTTTGGATACATTGGAACCTTGAGTGATTCTCCATTTAAATATCTCCTGCCATTGATGATATAAGGACCCGAAATTTGATTAATTACAATGGGCTTTGTTCGGAGTTTCTCTGCGTGATCAAAACTGGGTTCACTTTATTAAAATTGTGAAGTGGCAGTGTACAGAGCTATCGGATTGACAGAAAAGTCGGAGCAGAAAGGTTCTCGAACGGCGGACATATGACGGGAAATGTGGCATTGAAAGATCTCCTAGAAGGTGGACTAGTTGATGAAGAAGACGCTGGCTGACTTGCAGCGCAGGGCCGATTAGTGTGGGAATTCTTGGGAGAAACATACATCCAGCAATTGGGGTTTCTCTGTAACTTTACGTTTTTAAATTATAGCATAACACAACATATGACGTCTATAAAACATAGATCACTCAAAGACACTGAAATATGTATGTCATGTCGACTAACCTACACTCAAAGCTAAAGAAGAAGAAAAATAATAACGTCTAATTTACCTACAGACCTCTTGAAATCAAATTCAACGCACTCCCAAAGAAATTTCAATCTAATTCCAATACCAATATTGAAGAATCTCTAAAGAATGTTAATAAAATGATATGATAGCGTTTATAGCGCAACATAACCGCCATCTTGATTTTATCGTTTGTATTATTTTGACAGTTTAAATCGCTCTATCATATCGCGTTTCGATAATCGCTCTATCACTTGTTACATCAAATTTTGTATACGAAATAATGAAAGTAATAAATGAAAATTTTTTATCGTTTTAGTTTTAAGCTATTATTTTAAATTTTTAACAACTTTTGTTTTGTACTTGAAATAATATAAATTTGATTTTAAGGTCATATTTGTAAAACAAATAGGTCTGTAATAGTGGTGTGTACATTTTTTTTTGGGTTGTTGTCTTGTTTTATTATTAATTAGCTATAATGATGTTATTGTGATAGTAATCTGTGTGTGTACCTTAAATAAATAAATATTTAATTTGGAATTAGGCCCAATCTGGAGCTATCGTTAACCAACACGAAATAAATTAACTGTCATATGTGAAATTACCTCATTTCACAGCATAGTGATGTCGGGTCTCCGTGATCAGGGCACTTTGTTAGATCGATCGAGATAGTTGCAAAAAAATGGTTCGATAAAACAAAAAATGTAATTCATAAGACTTTAAAGGAAATTACTTCTTTGAGGTCACAAAAAGTGAATGTTGGTATCATTGAGCGATCTTTCTTGAACTTATGAACTTTTGAGTTCAGCACGGAAGTCTTGAATCGACGAAGTAATGTAGGTTGCATTATTCAGTATTAACTGATGTAAATTGTGCTTTAAGTAAAATAATAATAAAGTTAATAATTGTTAAAATGTATGTGATCGTTAGATACTATTCCCCTAATCAGTGTTCTTCAACGAATTAATTCGAACTTTACTAATAATTCACTATAATTTCTTATATAATATACGCCAGACACGAATTTAGTGAGATAATCAAAATCAAAATCAAGTTTATTCAAATATGACTTATAGAAAGCTCTTTTGAATCGTCCAAATTTTAAGGTAACCGCTTATAACAAAAATAGAGTCGTGCTGCAGTTATAATCAACCTAAAGAAAATGGAAGTAACGTCAAACCAAATAATCTGTTATAATCGTTCCAGCTTTTTCAAAGTTTTCTATTTACCTACACTTTAGTAGTTTTACAAAATCAACCTAGGACATTCCAAACTGGTGTAGTACGATGCATTATTTTATTTTTTATTAACTCGTAAAGGACTTTTATCATCTAGATGTTTCAAGATACTTCAGTTTTATTTTTTCCGTCTCGAATGAAGAGATTTTAATAAATACTGCTGCTCCACCCACCCGTGAGCCAAGGTACTCACACCGCTACGTAATGGTACTTAATATTACCGTTTATTTCAGATAAAATGTGTATTAATATTTCAACAATTTAGTAGAATAGTAAAGAGGGAACGTCCTTAGTGTAGCCGAGAAGTAAGAAGTTTTCACAACAACGTAGTCTGCGCTGCTCGCAGGCACTTGTATATTTTTAAGAGAGAGAGTAAGTCAGAGTCCGAGCAGCTAATAATCAGAAAAAGGCTAAAAGTTTAGTTAGTAGTCGAACTAAGCATTTCGTATTAATAGTTATTTTTAAACAACTGAACCCACAAGAAGTTACTTTTAACAAGAAATCAAAACCAAAAAACAAATTTATAGTAACTTCACAATCGGTTTGAACTCAATTTTTTTTCATCAAAAATGACAATAACAGTTATCTGTAAAAATATATTAACAACGTTTGCTCAAAAATTTCATTATAATTACAATAAAGGTTTTTATTTATTTTTACCTAGCATTAAAATAGTACTAGAAAACTGTTCGTATAAAAGAAAATATCGAGAAACTAAAAATATTTGAAACACCCAAATTTAATTTATACACATTCGTCTACGGTGTGAACAAAACGCTCCACCGGTGTGAGTAAGTCTGTAAGTATCCGTTCATACGACGCCAAAATTAATAAATAAAACCTCAGCCGCCCTCCGCCCGGCCCTGTCTCGATTTATCGTTCAATAATTCCTTTATGTTTGATTAAAAAGGTGAATAATCTTAGGACAGCCTACTTCCATTTTTGAACGTGCGAAAATGATTTCCTTTTTTTAAAACTTTGACATGTGTAATGGCTTTGGATATTGGCCGCTTAGGTCATTTTTACCATTATAAATAAAGGATCGATAGCGAGAAATCTTTGGTTTTCAAATATTACTTTATGGTAATAAATTAAGTACATTGTGGTCTCGACGCTTAATCATTTATCAAACTTAACTGTGAACGATACAAATTCAATGATTAGTGACTACTGCACTTTAATCTTATTACAAATTCATTTTAAAATAATTTATGCGATCCGTAACTATAAAGTTATTGAATAGTTGCTAAACTGTAACCTAATTCCAAGATGATAAATTATTCATTGATTAAAACGACTGTTTTTTTTTGCAAGTAGGTATACAATAGATTTGTTTTTTTTTGTAATTGAACAGCAGAGGTTGAATGCAAAACTTCATAATTAATATTATTAATATCCAACATCATAAACCGAAATGTATATTAAAGTCTGTTTTGTATAATAAATACAATAACGAACTAACATTTATCATATTCAAAACAATAGAATGTTCGATATAAATATACTATAAACACATATAGAATTAATATTAAACTTATTTACATAACCAATATGTTGATTTATCAGACTTTTTAATCAAAGGAACTTCAAATATTTTTCCTTTAATGGAGGTCGGACGAGTATCAGGAGTGCATAAGAAACGAGGTATGAGATACTCGGAAATCGAACGGCCCACGTGAAGTACGTATATAATATATCTATATATATCAACTATATATAATATATATAGTTGAAAGAGTCGTATATAAATATTCGAGTCATACCATCGATTAGATCGGAGTTGGTTATTTAGTTATCTTATGTACCTACTGACTCACGTCAGAATTTACATATGATCTTTGAGATTGCGCTTATGACAATTTAAAAACTTTAATTTTGTCAATATAACGGTAAAGTTTGACGTTGCATCGATTGAACGTCACACTGAAACTTAGACCCCATTACATCTAAAATCAACAGCTAACGAAACATAACTTGCGAATAAAGTGCAGCACTCGATTCGACCAAGTCGTTATCGAATATTTCAAAATGTTTAAACAATCGAAACATTCGAAAAATTGCTTGCTACGCGCTTCGCTAACCAACATGGCTACAGACTATTGAAACAACACACTGCTTGCAGTTTAGTTGGAAAATGATCGAAGTAAACGCAAGTAAACGTAGTTTACCTTGACAGCTCAGGATGCTCCATCCCACTCTTGTACAGGCATCAAGTCGTTGCGTTTCGCTCGGTTTGTTACGCAAAATGAAGTTTTAAAAGAATGCCGCCTATCGATTGATGCCTAGGTGCGCTTTTAATTGCAATAAAATTTGAATATTCCCATCTTTTCTTTAACGCTCGTCTGGTAAAAAAGCTATTTTAACGTATATTGTAGAGTCAGTAAAATCTTTCTCATAATCTAACTAGTCCAAAAATGTAATTTTATTTTTATTATAATAGATGTATAATTAATAAAGTCATTCATTTGATTTTAGAATCGCAAGTAACTTTATCTGCTTTTTGATTTCATTCTGAAGTAAAGATCTCCCTCGAAAAGATGGTGTGGTAAGACATAATATAGTTATTATGTTATTTATAAATAAACATGTATCATCATAAAACATCAAAGTAACTGCACTGTCTATCAATTTAAATCAACATTTGATTTCATTAAATATTGGTACTGAATTTGAATTTAAAAGGCGAGTTTAAAAAAGACTTTCAGGTTTCTCACTTCTTTTTCTCGAAACGGCTCTTTTAATTTTGTGTAATTTATTGTCCTTGTTCATATGTTCATATACTAGGTTTTTGTTCTCTTATCTGTTTTGACACCAATAAGTTCGTGTATAGGTCCATGTTGAATAAAGATTAATTTGACTTGTTTAGTAACTGAGACAGTTAATCCAGGTGCTGGTTCAAAGTCACAACGAGCGAACAGAAAAGAGCCCAATACTCTGTGAACTATTAAATATTAAATTTAATAGTAAGCAATAATTCCGATTTAACTGTGGATTGAATTGCTTTCAGTGTCATTAATAACTTAAAATAACCATTTATTGAACTATATCACAATGGAAATTGATAAAGAATTTAATATTCAAATATTTCGAAATAAAATTCATAAATGTAATAATTACATAATATTAATTATTATTCGTATACTGAAGTGATGAAATAACCGGATATCAAAGAACCATTCGTGAGGACGGTTTGCAGGAGAAATAAATAATTTCAACAACTTTTATCAAATCTTTTAGTTTTTAGTACATTCAGAATCAGCTAGCAGATATATGCCGAAGTCTGACTTTCAGTTGTATGTGCCAATATAAACAACAATGTTTAATATAACAACATTCATGACAGGAAACCATGCAGAGCTCCGCTTAGCACAGCACAGTCGAACTATGTGTAGATGCATTACGCATGCGAGCGGGAATGTTGTAATATGGTTGTAAGTCATTGAAACGAGTAGCGACAGCAAAATAATCCCTGCGGTATTTACATTAAAAACATTTTACTATTTATCCCCCGTACCATTGGAACACGATATGAAAAAGCGATTTATCTGTATATAACTCCCAACTATATATGCTGTAATTAATATAGAAAATAAGTATCTGCCTTTTCTGTATTCTTGTGGATGTCGTAAGATCCGACTAAGAGCAGATGCATACCGGGATGCCTTCCTTCGGGGAGAATAGGCATCTGGCAAAATAAATAAAGTTAAGAGAAAGATATTCTAGTGTAACACAATATTTTGTTTAATATACATATATATACAACTATTGCTATACTACGATAAAAGGTGTATAAATATAAACCATCCAAATCCATTAACGTTCCTGCTAGAATACCAAGATATCCGTGTAGTCTATTAAGAAAAAAATTCTGTAGAACTAGAATGGGTTGCAATTCACCAGTTGTCCGTTTGGCTCGTCTTTACAACAGTTATACCAAGAATTTGCCTGAACTAGACATAAACTTCCATAGTCTTCCTAAATTTATGAGACTCTTGAAATCTATTGACATTGACACCTCCTAATTTTAAGCATATATTATTATTATTTTTTATAATTTCCTGTGTACTTTCTTTAGCGTTTTTTTTCTATGTTACCTTTAGGAAATTATTTATGTATATTTGCATGCTGTGGTTACCTATAATTGTAAGTGCAGTTGGCTGAAGACCAACATTTTCACTGTTAACAAAGATTTATGTTTACTGTTACTTATGTTGGTGACCCTATTAATAAATAAATAAATAAATAAATAAATAAATAAACAAATGTTAGTAATCTTTTCGATTCGGACGTAATTCGGATTTTTGTCTTTAATATAGCTTTCTACTGAAAGCCAACATGGCCACTAGTGTTCATTCTTATATATTTGAGATAAAATATTTATTTATTCTCAGCGGGGCAATATATGTATAGATTTTTTTATTTTAATTGGTTTTTTTATTACACATTATATGGAAGCTATTGGTTTTCATCTTGAACGAGGTGGAAGCATATTTTGTTTCAACTCCTTAATGTTTATTTTTATTTGTAATACAACAACAAACATATTTAATATATAAATAAATATTTCTCACACTTACATTAATTAGCCTAGCCGAAAGAAAGGTCTGTAAGGGTTGCATTATGGGAGCTAGGGTAATGGATAAGCATACTTTAAAAAATGCTTTTAAATTAAGGTAAAAATGCTTGCAATTTCAATCAAACAACACACAACAAAATCAAACAAACATCTGCCCCTACCGGGCTCGTACCCGGGATCTCTGAGTTGGTGACACTTTGTAATCACTCGATCACGGAGATCGACGACATCGAACATATATTTAAGGTTATTTTGCAAACTCTACAGTATTCTCTCTTTAGCGCTATTGGTTCCTGCTGAATACTGCATGAGTCACACCTTGAACTACCTAGATTATAGATGTGCAATAACACTATAACATCTAGGTTTATATTTTTGTGCCTATAGTATGTTTGTGTAGATCAAACTGACAATGGCTCAAAGGTCATAGCAGCCAAGCCATAAACTCCAAAAAAAAAACAAACTGACAGTAGAGTGACAAAATGGCGACCTATCAATATTGACAGCCACTCTAGCGGGACTGTAATGAGCTAATTTTGTACTGATTTTTTTTACAAATTTGATATGTATTCTGCAGTTTATAATTCGTGAAATACTTATAGAAAACGATAACTATCTCATAATAGTATTGGTCAAAAATTTGTTTTCTATACCATTTAACAAAGCAGAAAATTGAGTAACACCTAAATAAATTTCAATTTTGTTCCCAGTCATAAATGTGTTGTATTAACATTCCCAAGCTCGTTTAGCTTATGTTAATGAGCCAGTAATATCATTAGCCATGATTAATTGCTTCATCACCGCGCAATTACACATATCTGGTATTGTTACGATTCAACTTTATCCGACATTTTGAAAAGTATTCTGTTAATGGTCTATCATATACACTTATTTATAGTGGTAATTCATAAATCAAACAATAGGGCTCTTTTCTATAAAAGCACGCGTTAGTTAAAACTTTGTATCGTTGCATTTTGAGTTCATTTTTAATTGCAAAATTTTAATAAATCTGAAACGAATAATTATTTTGTCATTTGAGGAAATCGTTCGGTGTCGTTATAATAAATTGTATATCTTCACTCTCCGTTTTGGTTGGTAATAAAAATACTTCAAGAATTGGTAGTAGCAGCAGCCCTTATGTCCAAGGTCAGATGTTGTTTCTATTGACACTTAATTAAAGTGGGAGTTCATTCACTGGATCCTATATGGTCCCGTGAACTGCGGTTCCAGAAGAATTTGCTCCCGCGAACACGTCGATTGTAGAATGAACTCCCTGCCGAGGTTTTTCCAGAGGTGTACAGTATGGAGATCTTCAAAAGGCGAATGAATAGGTTGGCAATGCTTGAGTGACACCCCTGGTATTGTAAATTTCCATAGGCTACTGTAAATTTTTACTATTAGGCGGGTCATAAGTCTTACTGCCACCGTCGTGGTATAAAAAAAATATTAACTGAGGTAATATTATAATATGTAACCTTACAACATACATCATTTAAGATCGGAATAATAGGGACTGCAATTTTGTACTTTTTAATTAAAAAAGATTTTGTTTTATATAAGTATCACTTCTGAATGTCCGAAAGCTATGTAATTGGTTTACTTATCGAAGGTAAAATATTTTCTAGTGAAGGAACCAGCATGAAAACTAGCAAAAGTATTTCTTTTCACCTCATAGGTGTTACAGAGTAGTAAAAAGAGTTTCGCTTCCATAATAAGATTAGATAAGCATCACTTTGAAATACACATAAAAAATATATCAGTTACATTATTTCTAAGTATATCAAAAATGACTGAACCTATTTATATAATCACCTTTTTGTCGAATATCTCTAAAACTATTCGAATATTGTAAAAAGCGGGAAAGACTAATATGAAGAAAACTAATCTATTATCTGTGTGAGAATTTGACAGTTCACGTCATTTATTGTCAATTACCCGGTACGTAGCACATTTAAATGATTGCCATCAGATCAGATAGAGGTCAAAATCAGCGTGCAGATGTTCAGTTTCACATTATTCGCCGTCCGTAAATCCAAGTGAACTTTAACACACCACACAAAGTTCAATTTAAGTATTAATGCAAGTCACTCTACAAAGTATATATAATTTTTAAGCGCGTATAATTTTCTTACCACTCACGCTGTGTAATTAAATAGATTACTTTTTTTTTACATATATCTCGTTCAATTTCAACGTAGCTTTCTACCTCTAGCTCTTCAAATGTGTTTCCTCAAGAGTATATATGTCGTCGAAATTAGGGAGCTATTTTTGTATGATATTCATTATGTTTTAGTTTTCAATTCAGGGGTTCTTCAAATGAAAAGATTATAAAAGATCAGCAAAGCGTGTGTGTGATGCCCGTGGTGTTGCTGGCTCCAATGGGTGCCAATAGGCTACGGTATTTGCTTAGCATCAGGCAGACCATAAGCTTTATAAAAAGTTAATAAGCGGGTCTAAAAGAGCAATAAAATACTTCAAATAAACACCATGAAATACGTTGGTAGAAAAATGATTACGGAGGTCACATAGTCATAATAGGTATGCAGAAAGACTGTTAAAGAAGGTTATAGATTTTAACTTAAGCAATATCAGTTGAAATTTCTGCGAGATCAGAATCTTTGTTTTAAATAGTGTTATAAAAACTTTTCATAGCATTTATATAATCTATGTCAACCGGGCTATTATTACGTATCTATTGACATTGCATTCACTAAAATCGATTCAGCTGTTTAGGCAGTTGAACATATAAACACCTACCTATCTAGGTAACAAATTCATTACCTATCCTTCCATTTAAAATAAAAAAGCACTTACATTGTTTTTTAGGACATTAAGACATTTAATGATACCTAAGACTTTATTCATAAAGAGTGAATTATAATACAAACTTCGAAAATATTTTTCGTGAGCCTTCTTTGTTTTTTTTTTCTTGGGAAATGCTCTTTATGCACCGTGACACCGCACTGGCAAGGCGCGGCCGTGTGTGAGACTATCTGGTCTGAGAGACCGGCTTACCCACTAAAACCCTCCGGTGTCCTCTGAGCCCAAACCGGGGCGCGTGGCGGGTTGCATTCTCGCGATTCTACCGCCACACGCCCACGGGCTAGCTCGACCTAGTAAGTCGAGTCATCGCCAAGGGGGAGATTGTCCGAGAACAACGGCGGTAGCCAGCCGCGCAGGCTGCCTTCGCGGCAGGGTCATTAGGCGAGCAAGCGCTCGCCTTCCCCTTCAAAATTTTTCGTGAGCCTAAGATCCAATACTATTTCAAACCTGGGAAGAAGGTGAAAAAGTATAGGGACGGATAAGATTCTTAATATTTCGTTGATTAATCTTTATATGTGTATTATGTTGTATCATGGTAATATAAGAACTAGTATCAATACTTTATGAGCGCCCATACACGGCCATGTTGTGACCTGGGCGCACCGGACCGTACAAGCGTTTTTTGAGGAACCGGCGCATGGAGCATCCGGCACGCAACGCCACACGCTGTATCTCCGGACAAATCGCAGGATAATTATAAGAAGTCTGATATTAATGTATAACTCAGACTTAGATTTAGCCGCATTACATTTTTTCAACAGCAACATACATAGTTTAAAAATACCTTAGTATCTACACTAATAATGTAAAGAGGAAAGATTTGTATTTTTGTATGTAACGAATAAACTCAAAAAGTACTGGACCGATTTTAATAATTGTTTTTTCATTAGAAAGCTACATTATTACTGTATAACATAGGCTATTTAATACTAGATTACTATAGAAATCTTTAGAAATTCTTATTAAAACCAACCGAAGGTGTAAAAAAAAATGCCATAAAATGTCTTTCATCGCATACGTGGCGAAGAGTAATGTCATTATATTTACAAACAATCTTCTTGTTATCAAATGTATAATAGTAAAATGATATTTCTTTTCTTAACTACATTATGTTTCTGTGCGAAGCCGGGACGGCCGCTATGATACAAAGTTTATTGTGATCTGAGATTTGTTTAGTAATGACAACAGTGTAAACATATACTTAAAGTACTTATTTCTTTTGATATGTAAATATATATATGATATGTATTATATTATGATATTAAACAGAGGAGATAAATAATATGACTTCAGAATTTCTTATTTGTTTTTCTCCAGAGGGCTCTCTCAATTTCAAGGTTTACAGTATTTTTTTTTTCTCTTTGTGTCCTTTCGATTTTATATTTGTTTTACATCAATTAAGTGTTCGTAAAGGCTTATGTTAAATAAATATAATTTTGATAGTTGTTTGTTTTATTTGTAGATCATACTTTATATACTTTTATGATCTTAGAGCTAAGCTATATAATAATGCACTGAATCGGGCAATATTTTCCTACTGTAGAATAATTGAAGTATGTATTAAAATAAACCAAACCCGAAAATATATATTTTTCCAAATTTACTTTGTTATAAAATTATATTATATTGCGCTTTGTAGCAGTTTCATGGTTGATAAAAATACAAAATTAAAAAAGAAACTAGACACATACGTGAAGGCCTAATATAAATTATGAACTAAAAACGTCCCTGTCATATAAACATAATGAAAACTGAATTATCATACGTTTAGCAAACTATATCTTGTGATATGTTTTCAGACAGCAGTGCCATTCGTATCACCTACTATTTCCCTACCAAAATTATTTAATAAACGCCGTCAAACCATTTTCAATTTTCCTGCATCATACTAAAGGTTATTTATTCCGCACAAAACAGCCTACTGCCTCGTGCCTGATCGCTGTCAGATAAAAGTGCTTGTTCTTTTAAAAATTCATTTCCAAGATATTTTTTTGCTTCTGATTCCGTGTAATGTTTTATGATTTGCGGTTTGATTTGCTAAATATGATTTTATTTCCTTAAACAAGTATGGTGTTTAAGGGTATACTGATATATATTTCTGATATATAAATGGTGAATGAGCACTGCACATAAAATCAGCGCCAATAATTTTAATTTGATTGTTTCACCCAAAGGCTTACTTCTAAGGTCGTATGGTTAAGTCCAAGACGCGAAGATGATAGCAGAGCTTCTCATTACTATGTCATATTTCTTTAAGTATTTCATCAATTGTTAACCAATCGTAATATAAAATAATGAATAAATAATATTCTTAATACTCTTGAACGACCTATTGATATGATCCTAGTATAATAATCAAACTGTTGAGCAAACTACACAAGTTATTAAATTATGTATATCATATCTATTTACTTGAAATAGTTGCTGAGATTACTTATGAATACTTTAATGCTTATTATTTTACGCATACTCAAAGTAAAATCTGTCGCATGCAACCCTAATCAGTTGTTAACCCAAAAAAATGCAATGGCGTTCAATAAATTGTTGTATAGTATACCGCGTGCGTTGACGTAGGGCTGTCGATACTTGGGATCAAAAAATAATTAATTTATTTTGTTTATTTTCAAATTACTAGAGCTAATCAACTTATAGTAAGTAAATATTTTTTTTTTACAGAATCTTCACTTCATACACACCATCAAATATTATTTCGTCAACCCTGTAACGCTATAAATATACATATAAATAGGAGGCTACCCTTGGACAGTTGGGACCATCTGATTAAATAAAATCTTATATTTATATCATTTTATAAACGCAATTGATTATGTTTACAAACAATCTTCTTGTTATCAAATGTTTAATAGTGAAATGATATTTCTTTTCTTAACTAAATTATGTTTCTCTTCGCCACATCACGTAGTTAGTGGGCAGAAAGTTATTCTAGTAAAACCATAAAATGTGATGTTTGTTGACACATGTTGACACCTATGAAAATACTTGTTTTTGTGCGTGTATGTAATACATTTTAATGTCTGTCTCTTTGTCAACGGCACATAAGGTTCGTTTATTATATTGTTTATTGGCAAATTAACACTTCATTCGACGAAGCATGCGCTTACAGCCATCTTGATACAGTCTGATGCAAAAGTAATTTGCCTTTTCTTCAAAATGGTTTGTTAATTGTTTAAAGAAATACTCATAATTGTTATTGTCGATTAGGCGGAAGATGAAAGCTTGACTTTGACATCTGCAGTTACTTTTTATACAGTCATATCATGTGAAAGGCGAAGGAATTCGTATTCCATTCTGACTAATCTTGTATATATGTATTTATGAATTTCGATATTACGAAAAAGATATTCACATCCTAGTCTATTTCAAAACAAGAAAATCTTTATAACTATCAATGAATAAAGTCAATTGTACTAATATACTCTAGTACAGAAATACATAAATATGTCTGTATTATCTAAACTGCAAAATGCTATTAGCGATTGTCATACTGAATCAATTTCCATAACATCACAGGATGGATTGGGTTACAAATAAAGCCTCTATTCATTAATAGATACAGTTCAAAATCATCCACCGACACTTTCGCGCTCATCTCGCGAAAGAAAAAGTGGCATGTAAATTCTGTGTTACGATAATTGCCAGAGTAATATAGGCTTTCGCACTTTGTAAATAAGGGTAGATTTTAATGTGATATTAAGTTGATTCTTACGACGCACACCCAAGATGGCGTTTGCCGCCAATAAAGATGTAAATGCATTAATTTTTTACACGATGGTCTATCGTTCAAATGAAAAATTCTCAATTTACAATTGTCGGTTTTATAGCTTTTTACTATTTCCACGTATTTAATCGATTTCACTCACTGCCACTTGCAATTTACGACATTTTTACTAGTTATGAAACAGTTTCATCTCTATTACGTTCTGATTGCATTGAAGCAAAACATTTTTGTTTTGCTTCATTGCAATAGTTTAGATTTTTCATAATTTGGTTAACAGATTTGAAAATAGAACGGTTATTTTATTGTTAGAGATACGTGGTGTTTGAGTCTAATATTGAATAATCGATTTTTGTTAAAAAATTTATGATTGCAAAACATTTTTTGATATTCATGCAAGCCAGGCTGATATCAGTTTGTCGATAAAGATTAAGCAACATGACGTTTACTCGGGGTGATGCTTTTACATTTATTGCTTTATAAGTTACGGCGATGTAAATATCGAATCACGTAAACAGTTACGGCCGAGCACCGCGGCATTTTCCCTTGGCACAGCCGAGGCCAGTTTTTATGAGCTTTCCTAGTACTAAGTCATGCGGCGAAACTGCAAGAGTGACCATTATTTAAAAGTTAAATCAATAAATTGGTAAAAGTCAGTTTGTAATGAGTTAACCTGCAAACATCTAAAAGTTTTATTTCGTAGTACAGACTATATATAGTACTAAGAAGGTGTGCTATATTGGTACTGTAGTAATTTTTTAATTGAATGGATTCAACTTTCAGTTGAATACGATGAGCAACACGTAAAGTCCTACAATAGCACTTCATCATATAAGGGACTATCAATTAATCCCCCTTAGTGATACATGATGAGATTTAAAACTACCTCCCAACATCGCGTGTATTTTTAATAACTATTAAGAATCTGAAAATTTTTAGAGTGTTTTGCTTTCTTCTGAATTTAAGGAGCGTGATGAAAATAATAATAGATAATAATAAACGAATAAATAATCATGTGAAAAACATTATATATATTATAAAATGAACATATGTAATGTACACTGTCGTTGGACCACGGATTAGCGAGATATTTTTGAATACTAATAATTGGATATAACATCTTGCAGGTCAGTTGTTGGCATTGTACTTTGTTGAAGATTAACGTCGGTATTGGTTTAATATCTCACTACATCCCCCTACCCCTTGTGATATTTCGTTATTTTTTTTCGTGATTAATAATTTCTTAAGTTTGCGCATTTATTTCAGACAGTGATTGTTTTTGGCAGTGCGAGGTATATTATTAGTACAGGCGTTAAACTAAAGTACGAATAGTTATACTTTGCTCCGATCTTAATAGCTCTATTTGTGATTCTAGCTCCATTTGAAATTCCTCTGTAAGTCTTAAATTCTTCATAAAGTAGAGGCTTTTTGGATTTGCAGAAGTATGATGTCTATTGTATGGCTTTCATTTCATTTGCCTAGTTTCGTTGACGTAAACCGTTGTTTTTATATCAGTGACCGCCAGATGCACAAGAGATTTTTACGTATATCGCGTCCTTTTTTGCATAATTTGCTGCTAGCTGAATTGCTGACTTTCATATTTTACAGATGTTTCTGTGATATTTCGCCTATTTAGTTTCACTAGCTACATTGTGGTATAACAGGCATCGTGCAAACATGGTCATAGTCGGAGAGTCATTGACAAAATTGTATCGACTCATTGCTAAATTTAAATAATAATCAAATTCTCGTATTGTCCGTGGTAAAGTCGGACTTTTGGCGACCCTATCCCCACAGATTACCATACAATGGCCCGCCTCGCACGTCCTTGACTCGCGTTATCTGTTTATCATTCGCCTTCCTATACCGCGTTAATTCCCATCAAGTACCCGTGTAACTACGTCTCGTGTTCTAACGATCAGGTAAATCACTTGTCTTAATATGGCGATTAAAATTAGGTGTTTGAAATAATCGATAAACCTAATTTCCACGAATTAATCACAGCTTTATAATATTGGCAGTTTAAAATATGTTGTGTTTTTATGGGCGTTGAGACTCAAAATTCTGAGACTTTTCGCATCGATTGTACTAAAGGACAAAATGCGAAGCAATCATATGTTTTTAAGTGATATATTGACAAATAAGCAGACTGCCCATGTGATGGTAAGTCGTTTATAGTACATCTAGTTCCTGAGAGTCGTTTCAAGACAAATCTCCAAGCCTCATTATCAATCCACAATAATCCACATCACATCACAACATCCACAATCAAAACCACAATATCATATGATATCAAGCAATATATGTCATACGATGTTATTATTTTATTTCACTATATCTTACCGCCGAAAACAGATCTCAGTGGCGTACACTCGAAGAGGCCTATGTCCAGCAGTGGACGAAGAGGGGCTGATGATGATGATGATGATGATGATATCTTACCTAACTTCACACCGGAACAAAGCAATGCGAACTCTGCTATTTTGCAATAGAAATAGGTAAGACGGCGAAGCAAGCAAATGAACCTGGTGTAAAGTCTATGCATATTAATTTTTGTTTTAATATTTTTAAAATTTTAGTTTGATTAGTAACATTTTGAGGAACAGCAAGTCATTAGTTAATTTTGCACCGCAAATCATAGACTTTGACTTTTTTTTTTTATATGTTTTTGCTGAGCAAATGTTAACATTATTTTAATGTGATTGTACTTCTGTGTATTATGTTAATAAATAAATAATAAATATTCCTCACATTTAACCTCACACTTAACTCACGCCAATTAGCCCAACTCAAAAAAAAGGCTTGTGTTATGGGATCTAGGGTTTTTTTATATCACAATGGTGGCAAACAGGCCTACGGCCCGCCTGATGGTTAGCGGTTACCGTAGCCTATGGAGCAACACCAGGGGTGTCACTCACGCTTTGCCGACCCTTCAAAAACCTATTTACTCCCCTTTTGAAGAACCCCATACTGTACTGTAACGGATAGACATACACACAATATAATAACAACCACGACTAAGGTACAAATGTTCGCAGTCATCACACAAACATCTGCCCCCACTGGGATTCGAACCTGCCCCCCTAGACAAAATGCCTTTCTATTAGCGTTTTCTATAATAGATAACATAAAAAATGTATGGAACTGACATTTCCAGTAGATACGTCACGTGACTTGATGACGCTGATAGAAAACTCGCAGACAAGATGCTAACTGTGTTTCTATTCTATCGCTCGTCTGTGTTCTATTTTGACAGTAGAAGAGTTCTATACAAATTCATTGACAAAATGTAGTTTGTGACGTAAAAAATAGATACGGTCCTATTCTATTTTCTACTCAACAAAGCGATTGCTCATACCCAATAGATTGGTGATAGATTGTTTGTTTGTTGTTTTAAAACTGTGTGTTTTGAAGTTCCTCCTAATGGCATTTTTTCTCTTTAAGCAAAGGATCTTAAGGCGAAACACGGTAGATTATTTTCTATTTCTATTCTATTTTCTACTGTCACGGTAGACACAGCCATTCTATCAGTAGATACACTTTGTCTAGCATTTTCGATAGAAAACGCTTAGTCTATTATAATAGTAGAAATAGAATAGAAAAGACGCGCGTGCTTTTTGTCTAGGGCTACTGGAACCTCAGAGATGAAATTGGTGACACTTTGAAATTGGTGAATTAACTACTCGATTACAGAGGTCGTTATTTATCTTCGTTAAGGTACAATTCTTCAGTTAGTTAACCCTCAAATTATTGAGGGCTGAATTTTGAGGAAATTTAATGTTTTGAGATTATTTTTAGTCCAGAGGAGAAATATGTCCATTTATTACATTTCCAATGTCTATCACTATTATTCTTAACTTTTTTTTATGTATTATGGACAGGCATTTGGCCTCGATCTCTGATGCTAAGTGACGATAAGGCCGAAGATGGTCCATGCCTGTCCAGATAGTGCCTATTCACCTTGAAAAGGCTCAGATTGTATTTATCAGGGAAAATATCCGGCGGGAGGGCATTCCACTCCTTTGCTGTGCGCATTATGAAAGTAGAAGCGAAACGCTTCGCAGTATATCAACAACAAATGGGTGAAAGCCCAATCGCCGTCTAGTTCCCCTGAGGTGGAATGGGGAAGCTGGAATCAAATTGTGCAATTCCATCGCACACTCTCCGAAATGCATCCGATAAAAGATGGCCATAGAGGCTACCGTGCCTTCGGTGATCGAGGCTCTGCAGTGTAGCCTCTACTAGACGTGAGTCACCAATGAGCTTCCTAGCACGTTTCTCGATTGAGTCCAAGGCAGACGTGTTTTAAACACACCTTCACACAATAGACAAATCTCAATCTGTCAAAATCATTCAACTTAAATTGAACTAATCGTATACAGCTGTCGGTTTCATTAACAACAACATCTCGCTCTAACTTTACTGTGGCGCGAAAGTTAGAACAGGACGGGGCGAGATACAACATCTCGAATTTTCATGTGCAGAATACAGGCTCTATATTGGAAAACGCTTCATAATCGAAAGGAAAGCCACGCGTTTTCCACTCCCAATACAGTTAGACGCTTAGTAACGTGTAGACCATCAAATTGTTAGCGTAGATTATCGGCCAATCGATCAGTCCAGTCGGCAAACGAACCCTGGGCTCTGAGTTATAGCTGTTATTAACCACGGGATATTAGAGCTGCTCTATCTCAGGTATATCTAAGTATTAAATCTAACTGGAACTTTCTACTTGTGTCTCGTTAGATTCAAGTGGATAGTAAATATATTGAAGTTAGCACTCAAAGGTTTATTTTGTGTATGTAGCTTGTTGGCTTCTAATGTTCCTAGAGTTAGTGCTACATTTGAATTCGACATGATTTTCGTCTTGTCTATGTTTATTTTAAGACTCTCTAGATAGGAAATTCCAATGGATTTATCGACCATTGTGCCCAATTGTTCCATGATCTCAACCAATACGATATCATCAACAAACCTAAGGTGCGTCTCTTCATCTTCTCGACGCTGATGCCCAGTCCTCTCCTACATAGTATTAAACAAAATCGCTTTCTCTGTCCCTATGTACCTATGTATGCTTAAATCTTAAAAACTACGCAACGGATCGAGAGTGATTGAAGAATAAGGCTTATATGTATAATAACATCCATTAAATAGTGGGGAAATAATGTTATTTTTGAGGTTTCTAATGTGATGTCGTAAATAATTACATTGCCAACGATTATATACAGCGTTCATAGTTTTTCTGTAGTGTATTCAGTATCAGCGAACTAATTAATTATTAAAGAACCAGTACCTCAAATATTGTTTACTAAATTGAATAAAGTGGTTGAATTAAGTTCAATATTATTTGTAACATTTAACTTGAAAATGTAGAATAATTTAAACTCGGTATATTTAGAGTGGTTTCTGAAATTATTAATTATAAACATATTTAAATATGTTTTTTACCTATTCTATTTTTAAGATAAACGGTTTCTTGTGCCACCATCCGTAACTGAGGCCAAAACCAGATTTCTTGGTTGTAACCGAACTTTCAGTCTGTCATTACTTGCATTACAACCGCGGCGTGCCGCGGGCTACAAGTGGAACAAATAACAGCGTCCTGTTTAACTAGTTCGCGGATCTAGTTGAACTGTATCCCGACTTAGACACATTAAATATATCATTAAAATAATTATGTTGACATTCAACAGCGCTTAGATTTTCAAAGGAACTTGAGTCTTTAGTATTCCAGGCAAACGCATTTAAAATCTATACAGCCACGACTGCAGAAGTTTAATTATTGCCTTAAAATATGCGTATGATATTTATTAATAATTTTTTTTTTGTAGTAATATTTCTATATTTTCTGTGTAATACAAATAAAATAATATGGAAAGTTTTCTGCACGTTTTATTAAAATTTAAATTTAGACCATTTGACGCTCATGAACATCACACATTATGACAGCTACCTATTTATTATAATACAAATAAACCGGATTCAAATACAAATAAACTAGTCATAAAAATCTGAAGTAATGCTATAATCAATTTCACAAATAATTAAATACTTTTCAAACTTCAGTGACGTTTTAGTATTCAATTCGAAAAGGCTTATACCATATTATTATTACAGGAAAAACATTATTACAAGAAATCTAGTGCATAGTTGTACTTGTATAGCTTAAGACCCCGTATATCTAAGTTAAAAGGATTGCTTTAAGCACAAACGCACACATAAGAATTTGGAAAATAGAACTTATTATTCAAAATTCTAATTAATAATCCGGATTAATATACTTAGTTCCAGCATACAAGATGTTTTATATTTTGCAGCTCATAGTGACCCGAGCTGCACTGACATCTCTACAGCAAAAGATGAGCTTCAAAGAGCGCCAAACACCAAAACTCCATTTATACGACTGCGAAGCGATACATGATACATTCGTCATACATCGTCGTCTGTGCAAACATATTATGAACGCTGACGATAAGGGTCGTAAGCTTATAAACGAAGTTAAAATCAAAAATAGATTATTAAGAGTAGAGTGTGAAATTATATCCTAAAGCCCGTATATAAAACAATAATAATAGTCCCAGCGCTCTAAGTAAGGACACATATAATATTTCAACTAACCGACTCATTAAATTTTTATACAGTTATCCACTTATATGTTTAAGACATATTGAAAACCTTTTTCCTATGAACTGAGAGTACTCGTATGTATTTACTTTTTTTTTACCGTTCCCCTGATGGTAATGCATTAAGTTGCATACCCCGACTGTGGCGAGCCGGTGGTTATGTGGAGCTCTCCTCTCCAGAAGGGGGAGGCCTACCTACTAAAAACCTCAGGGATGGTCTTCCTCAGGCATGTAGGAACCCCCGGGAACACCAAGCTACTTCCGGGAACCCCCAGCCTCCGCTTCCCCGCCGATACAGGGGAGCCCTCCTCGGGGGAGGCTACAATACTTCCCCCGATCTCCACCACCGACGATGCCCCCGGCCACTCTGGTATCTTAATTAATGTAAGGCATTGGAAAGCATAAAAGTGAGAATTGGCATGGAAGAGTAGAACTATATGTTTGAACATTGATAGATAATAGAGGAATGACAAAGAGAACTAGAACGTAAGAAAGAAAAGTATGTAGCATGACAGAAAAGTATAAAAGTGAGAACTGGCATGGTAGGATAGAAATACTAAAGACTCTGACCTATATGTTAGAGGATAGTTAGAGGATAGGCTATAAAAAAAATGTAAGGCATTAGTCGCCTGCTTCCTTTGTTTTGCGCGTATTAAATTTAAAACTTACTTTTTACAATTTTGAATTGTATACGATTTTATTTTCTTTCAAAAGTATAATTTCCATTGAAGGTTATTTCGAATAAATAAGTGGTTTAATTGTGTTGAGTTATTATCCTAAAAGTGTTTTTTTAAACTTGCAAAATATCATTTGAACATTAATTAATATCTATTCCTACTTCTTTACTAAGATTTTTATTTTACATACATTTGAACCCAATTCAAAATTACACCGGCACAAGTCTGAAAAAAAAATAGATAATAAAATCGCAACTTTGTGGTGTCAATTCAAGTAGCCATAAGCTGAAGCTATCAAGCTCACTATCTCATTAAACTGGTCTCATTAAAAGGCTAATTAACTTAGTCCTATACTTATTTTTACCATAAATAGCTGCGAGCTTACATACAATTTTCACGATTTATTGAAATTGTAAGCATTAGTCGTTGATAAATATATATATATATATATAGTCAATATAACACAGAGGCTTTGATAGATTCTTATTGTAATTCTATGGCAGCTCAATAACGTTAGTAGCAAAGCCAATAAAATAGGATTTCTAAATTCTAATTTACATAAGCACACATAGAAATACGTACATAGGTACTAATAATTATTATTGTAACTTGGTATTATATTTATACACTAGCTTTTGCCCGCGACTTCGTCCGCGTGGAATAGTGACTTCCGGCAGATTTTTGGTTAACCAACAACATATTTATATTTATATTTGAATAAAGATTAATATTATTATGTTGATACAACTTAAACAAATTATTTCGACCAAATTTGGTACCATAAAAACGGTCATTGTGACTAAACCTTAAAAGATAGACATATGCCGTCGCGGACTTTTTTTTAGATCATGTATAGAGGAATAATTCTTTCATACATATTTTTTGTGTATCTTGAACCGTTTTCGCAGCGCACGCAAAGAAAGCCTTCAAAAAATGAATAATTTTCCCCGTTTTTTACACATTTACCGCTCTGTCTTTGCTCCTATTGGTCATAGCGTAATGTTATTTAGCCTATAGCCTTCCTCGATAAATGGACTATCCAACAAAAAAAGAATTATTCAAATCGCACCAGTAGTTTCGGAGATTAGCGCGTTCAAACAAACAAACAAACAAACTCTTCAGCTTTATATATTAGTATAGATTAGTATAGATACAACTCGAATCACAATAATAATAATTTAATTAAAATTATATAATATTAAATGTTTAGTTATATATATAACAGTTATGTTCGGAGTTGGTGCCAGCTAAGTACAATTGAATCCTGCCTTTGTGGGTGGTCGGGCGTTATTCTGTACTGACTTCAAAATTAATAGTTTATAAAATTAAAAACAATAATCATTTATATATTTTAAATATGAACTAAAAACAAAAAAAGAATCATATCATTTCAATTTTTACATTAACGGCGCGGCGTAACAAACATTAAGGAAAAAGAGAAAACAATAGATTTTTAGTATAACCTGTACTTAAGAGATATACATAGCATATTCATGCTGTCAATTTTTTAATACTGAATATTTTTCATATTCAGAATCACGCACCTGAATGAACCTTGGAACCTTTTTTTATTATTTTTTTTTATCTATAATGTCATTCTCAATTTAAAAATAGTCCCGCGGGCTCCGTCGTTTCGCCAGTCACCTTAATACGCTGGTGGCGCCACCTGCCGGTAGCTCGTTAGCATTTTACTGCTGAGCAAACTGGATCAAGTACAGGCGCGTACAAACATTATGTTATTAATCTTGAGTGATCGCTGTAAATAATTTATAAGACTATGGACGGAACAGTTTTAAATCGAATGTTAATTAATAGTCGTATAAATGACATATATTTATTAATATTATAACCTATATTAAATTGTAGATATCTTTAATTTTGAAAATGATGATGTAGGTAGACAGTAAGTACACTCAGTGGTTGAGGCAACTTGAGGAAGCGAAGGTTAAAAAAGCTTTTAAATATTAAATAATAATAAATAATGTCAGCCATAATCTCTGAATTTATACCTAAAATTTATGATTTTTATAAAGAATTCGTGTTTTTATCGTGATACTCATTAAATTAAATTTTATTTAATTTACCAGTTCACCAAAATATATTTTAGGAATATGTTATATATCTGCGATTCCCTAAGTGGTCCAAATCGACCCCTGAATCGTCTATGACAACCTGCAAGGGACGACCTGCACGTCAGCGAAAAATCAATTTGGGGTTCCATGAAGTGAAACTGGGGATCCCCGATAATGAATCACAACATACACTGATAGTATCTATTTATTTACATTAAACTATCGTCTAATATACAGACCTAAACATTATTTATTAAAGCACCTATGAAGTAATAAATATATTGTATATGTTTACAAAAATTTTCAAACTTGTAGGATGTAAGCATTCAATATTAGGTAAGTAAGGGGTCTATCCAAAATCGAAAATGATTACAAAGGGTCTACGACACAAAATATTTTGGGAACCTCTGCTCTGTACCAAGATCGTGTGATTGGGTAGTTATTTCTGCCCCAAATTAGCAGTGTTCTCATTGCTGTATTCCAGTGTAAAACGGATAGACAGTGAAATTACTGAGTAGTGGTTTTTCATCTTATTTGTCATACTAGTTGGTGACCGCGACTTCGATTGCGCAGGTATTAAATAATTCACACAATATCATCATAAATTGCTTTCAGCAATTCAGCCTATATGTTATTCTGATGTATGTATAAGCTATGTCGTCGTAAAGCGTAATACACATTGAGCCCGCCGGGCCGCCGACATATGTCGGCAACTTTTTGTCGGCGGTCTAGTTGGCGGCTTCATTTATTACAAGTCGGAAAATTTGGTCGGCGGCTTGTCGGCGGCTTGAGATGAGAACTTTTTTTTCTCTCTATAATACTGACTTGTCAAGTTTTTAATTTTTCTTTCTATTTCTGATACATTTGTATTAAAATGGTTTGCTATTTCATTTGATGAGTCGAAACACTTTGGTCGACATTTATCCACAATACCTCTTTCTAATGATAATGATCAATTAACGTAAGACATTTTTCGTCGTCCCACTCCATGTGATAAAAAAATACAAGCTCGTCACTACAGCTCGAGCGTCGCCGGGCAACTGGGCGCAGGCGTACCCAAGCCGCCAACATGTCGGCGGATAACACGCCTTGGGATTATCTTCTCGCTGCTATTGCGGCGGGGGAACTGTTCTGAGCATGGGCCTACTTCAGTGATGGCACTCGCCGCCCGTGACAACGGGCGGGGCGTCGGGGTGGCTTATTCTAAGCCTGTGGCCTCTCTGCGCTTCTGGTGGCGTCCTGAGCTTCTGGTGGCATTGACAGAAGAATGCCGCAGAGCTCAAGCAAACTTGTCAATAGGGTAAACACCGGGTTTACCGTTATTGTCATTTTTTGGAGTGTGGCCTTGAGTATGTCCGCGCACGGGTAACACGCGCGGGCGCATGTTGCTGACATGATTCTTTTCATACAGGCCGCCGGGTTGTAACGCCGGGTTTTGTAGGCGGTCCGGCGGGCTCAGTGTGTATTGTGCTTAAGGTTTCATTAAAATCCATTGAGTAGTTTTTACGTGAAAGAGTAACAAACATCCGTCCATACAAACTTTCGTGTTTATAATATCAGTAGGGATGTATCAACATACACTAGAGTAAATTAATAAAATAACTTTAAATGCGACTTTCAATATATTTCTAATCGCACGCGTTATTTATACAATAGATACATTTTATTTTTTCGATGTTTAAGTAAACCAGCAAATTGATAATTTAAAAAATAGTAGTTAGAAAATCACTTGTCTCGCGACGTGTACCCAAGTTTCTTGTTTGTCCTACTACCTAAGCACTTAGTCCAGGAGGCGTAACGTTTTATTGAATAGAATATATTCGCTGCTGGCTTTTGCCCCTTTGAGTTGTGGTCAACACGGAATTTCTATTTGCCGTATTAACTTCAGTACTTTAAAAATGGTGATAAAAGTGAGTTTATTTTCCCATGATGGGTATTACATCTCTTATACATTCGTTATATAGCTTTTGGATAAGCAAATTATTATTTAGCTACCTCACTTATAAATGGAGGTGGAGTAGGTCATTTTTGATAATGTTTGCCTAATTTATGTTATTTTAATCCCATAACTGTATGTCAACAAAATAATAAATAAATATTTCTTACACTTACACCGATTAGCCTAGCCCAAAGCAAGCTCTGAAGGCTTGTGTAATGTTAGAGTTACAGATAGACATATATATATATATATATATATATATATATATATATGTCTATCTGTAACTCTAACATTACACAAGCCTTCAGAGCTTACTCACATTCATCCCACAAACATCTGCCTTCACTGGGATTCGAACCCGGGACCTCAGAGATGGCGACACCTTGAATCCGGTGTGCTAACCACTCAATTATGAAGGTCGTCTAATACTGTATTATTAATATATGTCCCAACTAATATTATGCGAAAGTAACTCTGTCTGTCTGTCTGTCTGTTTAAACCTCGCAACAAGATCTTAGAAGCTCTTACAACAAAAACATCTGCTTATAACTGGAACTTGAGCTCAGCCTTGATCAACCCCCGATAAAGTCAACTACTCATACGGTGTTACGGTTATCCTAATAGAACATGTTTAGAACTAAAGAGTCTATAGAGACAATAGACTATGATTTATACGACCTACTATATATATTACTGTGATACGGATTAGCTACATTTTGGGTAGGAATGAGGCGTTAATCTGACACTAATATTATAAAGAGGAAAGATTTGTATTTTTGTATGTAGCGAATAAACTGTACTGGACCGATTTTAATAATTCTTTTTTCATTAGAAAGCTACATTATCATTGAGTAACATAGGCTATATTTAGTACTAGATTTTGCGAAAATATTACAAAACCATGAATTGGGACTTGAAATGTATATTTAGAGCTGTATTAAACGCGTTCAACTGTTGATTTCTTATCACTACATAGCAAAAAACTAAGTCGCTATCCGCTGTCTGTCTGTCCCTATCCCTATGTATTAGATCTTTAAAACTACGCAACGGATTTTGATGCGGTTTCTTTTTAATAGATATAGTGATTCTTAAGGACGATTTATATGTATAATACACTAGCTGACCCGCGCCCACTTCGTTGGGCATAACATTAATAATCCCCGAAGCGAGCACGAACGCGAACATGATGATGATGATGATGATGATGATGATGACACTCAGCAATAATGTGGCTTTCTATTGGTGAAAGAATTTTTAAAATCGATGATGATGATGATGATGATGACACTCCGCAATAATGTGGCTTTCTATTGGTGAAAGAATTTTTAAAATCGGTGCAGTAGATCCCGAGATTACCCCTTACAAGTTAACAAATATACAAATATACAAACACACAAACTTTACTTCTTTATAATATTAGTATAGATGTACAATATAGTAGAGAAACACTGATAAATTTAGAGGTTTCTATAGTGATGTCGTAAATAAGCACGTTTTTTTGGCGCTTATATTGCAAAAACACTGGCTGAATCCTACGAGATAGACCAAAATAATGGTACTACAGTATTGTCCACCTTAAAAAGTTCAACAAAAAATTCCGCGTTGGTATATGACTATCTGTTAGGGATAACCCACCATAACCATTTTTTCATTGCACCCGTGCGAAGCCGGGGCGGGTCGCTAGTACATAATAAATAGGAAAGTGAAAGAAGAAAACCAGTGCTGTCACTTGGTGTGGAATGGAGACACCTATACTACACACACTATACAGGAGAATCTATCTATTCTTATAGTCCTATGCCTAGTCTTTATCCCGGATAGCTAGTTTAAAGCCACTAAAACACAGATACGTTTAAATGAATGAATAAAATGTAAGAGCGTGAATAAACTGTTTGCTGATTGTAAATAATTGGTTCCAGTCTTTATTTAAACAATTGAAATAGATGTCCCATGCCCGCCAATCGAAGCTAATGGCCGTTCAATTAAAACCAATTTTCGAGTTGACGCAGGCTTCTATTTGTAAACCACCTCTCCTGTTTTTTAAACTTGCTACATAATAATACTGGCATACAAGAGATTGTCTTTTATAGTACGTGGCTATACCGTCTAAAATTGGGTAGACGACAATGTTTTAAATTCTATATATAAAAAGAGTACTCCTTTAACTGAGAAATATTGTAGAACCAACAGTATAGCTGCGCCTATTACTTTTGAAGTTACATCGCCATGTTTGCGGCGCTGTCGCTGATTACTCCAAAATGCTCCATACTAAAATTATTGCAATCGTGACGTCATAATTAAGTAAACTCGCCTAATTTGTATGAGCGAATTTATTTATTTATTTATTTATTTATTTATCATGAACACAGTTTCTACAGCTTAAATTCATATTACAATTATCCAAAAAAAAAAAATGTCTGTACATAAGCCAATTACAGAAACTTACTTTGCTATCTTGAGTACTACATATAAAAATGTAGCGGTAAGTGTGTAACATTTAGTAAAAAGAAAATAAATTAACAGTAATTTTGCCTTATTTTATAAACTTATATGTGTGTGTTCATGTGTATGTACGTGTGTGTGTGTGCGTATTCAATTTTTTTTTTCAAAATCTTTTATTGGAACATAAGCAATATATATACATAAACTTAAAGTAAAACGATAATGTCTGCAATAGTTCAGAACTGTGTCGCAGACATTAACGCCCACCACCAGAGGTAAGGCAACAGCGTTCCAGGGCTTAATCTAGGAAGTCTATATAAACAAAACTTTTAATATGATGACCTTAAATATTAAAAATATGATATCGTCTAAAAATGTCTATGTGTGTGTGTATGTGTGTGTGTGTGTGTGTGTGAGTGTGACAGAGAGAGACTGAAGATATCATTTGCGAATGGGATAGTGATGTGTTTATATATTATATACTAGGTCCATACAAACAACTACCGATTAATTCTTCAGTAGCAGTGTATGTTAAACTTTTTAGCCATTCAACAATGGAAGACTTGCAGTCACGTAAAGTCTTCGGGTACTTCGTATGGGTGAGTATAAGAATATGTGTGTGTCTTTATAATTCACTACGACGATCGATCCGTTCAATCTGACTACGATAACGCGAGTTTTAGTGCAGGCTTACATGGCATCTTTATTAAAGAGACAATATCGTGCACCCGGTAATAATGCAAATTCACAACATAGTTAAAAACAAAAACATATAATTTGAATAATAAAAATCGATGGAATTACATTTTAATTTTAATTAATAAATTGATAAATATTAAATTGAAATAAAGATTGATCAAAAATTATATAAAAAATAACATTTTAATTAATGTCAGTAAAAAAAAAGAAAAAAAAATCAAAATAACTTTGTTATTTGTATGTTAATAGGTATACTTTCTATATAAAAAAAATGTTACATTTAATGTGAGAATGCTAGAAATGTGTTCGTTTCATTAGAATTACGTAAATAACAATTGCACATTTTTTAGAAACCTAAAAACAATATAAAATTAAAATTTTACTGAAATTTCTATATTGACACATTTCATGAGATATAAATTGCTCAAATCAGATTATTATAGTATAAAACGACCATAATCAGTTGTAGTCGTCTACTCTATTATGCAAGGTTCCTCTATAAGGTACAGATTCAGAATCTGTGCGGTGCAGATTGTTATGTTTCATCCTCTTTTCAGGATTAACAATCTCTACGTATAATATTATATCTCATATCTTCTGTATCCTTTATAATATCCTGCACAAGCCATCCTATCCTTCCTATTTATGTGAGCGGTTCAGTTTCGTCCACCTACCCGTCAACACCACCAACTGTGAGCCAGTCTCAAGGCAACACTAGTCACTACCGGCAGAGGATACGTAGACCGCGACATGTCCTTAGCGACCCCCCTAACCAACTCACGCAGGAACTTCCAGACCTGCAAGCGGCGGCGTCTGAGCCGTCGCCCCCCCTTGTCAACCCCTAAACGGCAGCCTTCTGCTTAGCCACGTGTAGGTTCCCGTCAATACAGGCCGGTCCCACTTTGGAGATTCGTGCCTTCTTCTAGCGCATATGCCCTCACCATGGGGCAGCGCTAACCGTGCCTCTCCTGAGGTGCGGCTCCCTCGTCAATAAAGCCAGTAGGGTCAATAGGACCAAAGGCTAGGCTGAGTTTAGTCGGTAGGTCTGTGTAGTCGAGCCGCCTCGACAGTACCAGGAGTCCGACATAATCAACGCATCCCTGCTTGCCTGTTGCGCTGGTATCCATGATGGATTCTCAGCCTCCTCTCCTGAGGAAAAAAAAAGTTCGTCCACCTACAAGACGCTGTGACTAGGTCACTGGTTAAAACCCTCCTTGCTATCCCATCCCATTCTTCTCAGTTCTATTCCAGTTCTTTTACCGTTCACGCTGCAAGGTTGTGGAACTCTATACCGCACAGTATCCGTGAATGTAAATCACTGCACACTTTTAGGCGCCGCGTCAGAGAGCACTATTTAAATTCCTATCTGTAGCAATTGACATCGATAGTTTATGTAGGTTACATATATATATATGTGTGTAGATTTGAATATTATAATAGTTGTAGTTTTTATTGTAACCAAATGCTGTATCATATATTTTCGTATCGCAGGTCTGCTGGTAGCAATTTCATTAGAAACTAGCGGACCCGACAGACTTCGTCCTGTCAAAAAGATTTGTAAAGTGGCAGTTTTTTGTTCCTACTTGAAATGACATATGATGACATTAAATTTGTTTGACAGAACTAACGTCACTTTTTTGTCTTGCCAAAGGTTCAAATTGGCTTTTAAGTATTAATACAAATTGTTTGTATAAAAATGTTGACTTTACACTTTTTCAATTTTTATTTTTTATTTTCTCTACGTACAAACATTCTCTGGACTTCTCCAAATAATTCAAGACCAAAATTAGCTAAATCGGTAAAGGCATTGTTGAGTTATGCGCTTACCAACACATTTTGCGATTCATTTTTATATATAATAAGACTAGCGACCCGCCCCGGCTTCGCACGGGTGCAGTGAAAAAATGGTTATGGTGGGTTATCCCTAAGAGATAGACATATACCATCGCGGACTTTTTTGTGGATTTTTGTAAGTTGTACAATACTGTAGTACATTATTTTGGTCTATCTCGTAGGGTTCAGCCAGCGTTTGCAATATAAGCGCAAAAAAACGTGCTTATTTACGACATCACATTAGAAACCTTTAAATTTATCAGTGTTTCTCTACTATATTATGCATTTATTATACATACAAACCTTCCTTAAGAATCACTCTATCTATTAAAAAAAACCGCGTCAAAATCCGTTGCGTAGTTTTAAAGATCTAAGCATACATACGGACATACAGCGAAAGCGAATTTTTTTTTATACTATGTATGATAAGATAAGCAGAATCTATGTACCTCTTTATTCATATTGTTATTATATATGTCGATATGTTGTGTACATAAATAAATAAATATAAACGCGAAAGTTTGTAAGTATAGATATATGTTAGTTACTCTTTCATGTATAAACTATTGAATGGATTTTAATGAACCTTTACAATAATATAGCTTATACATCAAAATAACACGTAGCCTATAATTTATACAGATCATAATATATTCGTTGATAATATAGTTTATATACGACACTCAGTATTTTGAATATTATTTATGTATTTTTTCAATTTGTATTTTATTTATGGACTTGTGTTTAAATTTATATGTATACATATTTATATACGTATGGTACATATTTATATTTATAAAGATAAATAATTTTTTATTTTATGTAAAATCTTCGCAAATATTTGATAAACACAAAACCCTTAGGTTGTAGCAGAATACCAGTGGTTTGCTCACATCCTTTTGTGAGTGATTCCAATCACTGAGCTACGACCCTTTTACACTTCTGCAGCACACACGGCTCTTGGTTTGTTTTGGGTTTTTTGTTTTAAGAAAATGTAATTGTAGTTTCTTTGTGTTCCTTTATTTGTGTGTGATAAAGATGTTTTGTAATTAAAATTTTATCTATCTATCATATACGCTACGCTAATATGAGCAACTCGAAATACTGATCCTGCGTAGACGAAGTCGCTGGCAAAAATACAATCAAATTAGGACGTATAAATAGGTCATTACTCAAAAAGTTATAGTTCATATATCTACAAATATTAAACATCAAAATGAATAATAAAAAAAATATTTTGTATATATTATGATTAAAAAAAAATAACAGTAACTTAGTCCTAAAGTCAATTCTTATGATAGAGCGGGCTTGTCCAGAATATGTCAAGTCACAAAGACTGTAGGGTTAGAAACTAGGAAATAGAGATGCCGGCATTTATACCACTCCTTCGCCGTGTGCGTGATAAAAGGAAATATACCTACACAAAGTAAGGACGAAATCAAGCGAAAGTCTGGAAGTCCAAACGGGGACCGAAATGAGCTTGCGCGTATCAAGCGCACACGACTCTCTCCAAATCAGGAAATGATTCAACTGGTGAAAGACAACTATGCCTTATTATAAACTATGCCTATTGCAGTATAGATTTCACGATATGTTGTTGTTGAAAATGTAAGGGTGATTGCACACACCTAACAAATGCAAAGGTAAATCTAACAACAACACAATCAAACGAATCTCAAAGTGGTGCTGAGAATAACAGTTTTATAAGGTCAATCAGTACACGTCGCAAAGGTCGCGTAAGCAACGTACCTGTTTGTGTATCATCATCTGGATGATTGTTAATGATGGTTTTGCATGATCATTGCAACTGTATTACTAACATGCTATCGTTATTACTCTCGCCATATTATGTAAGATATAGTGATTTACATGACAGAGCGAGCATGCGTCTTTTCTTTGGCCGTGTTTTTCGGCTCAGATAAGTCGAGATTGAATCTATAAATTTACCGTTACTCTAATGCAATAAGTTAACGGTATATTATCTTCAACTCCTAATTGGGTTTCCTGTATTAGCACAAGGTCTTAGCTCCTATGGTTTCAACGCCTGCGCCTAAAAAAGTTGACGTATGACAGCCGCCGATGAGTCATAAAGGCGCGAAGTGCACGGCCGACAAAAAGTTACTGTAAAAAAAAGAGACGGGAGCTATGCCACTTTAACGGAAGCCATTTTTTCATCTCGATATTTTTTAAAGACAATTGTTCTTAAAATGCACAATCATGACATTTGACGAGCCACCATTGGTTGATGGTACGAATTTGACAGCCAATCACGGGCGTGATTTGAGAAATACGAAAGTCATTTTTCTTAACGTCGCCGTACATGACTGTGCGTTTTGTCGGTAGCGCCATTGGCTCGGCGTATTGTACGAGTATGTATACCATAGACCAGCTTTTAGACTTTTTTTTTAGTCTATGCTTCATTAGGCATTTATGTTTACTTCTATTTTTGGCTTCAATTACAGTTCTTAACTTAATGGTTAAATATTGTATTTTATTCTATACTATTAAATTATACCGTTTAAAGTGATAGCTTTGCGCAATTATTTCTACGAATCAAGTAACTCTTCCATGCAATTTCACGACCTTATTCAATGTTTTCAACTTATCTATGAGAATTTGGAAAACAAAACTTTTATGCAGATTAAACAATATTTTTGTTATTATAAAACATATTCTTTGTTTAAATGTCATGTACAATCTACAAAATCATTCTAATTATTCAAATACTGTGATATACACACAGTACACATGATTAAAGAATGTATGCATGTAAACTCTTTATTACACTAAAAAAAAACAATACAATCAAAATGTGAAAGGCAAAGGTAAACTTATCTATCGCGGCCTATTTATCGTATCTATTTAAAGTAATTTAGTATTTGTTTTATTTTAATAACTTTTGTTTGCGATTTTTTACTATCTACCACTTGTAACTCTTTTCTATCATTTCAGTATATTAAGCTTCAGCAGTATATTACTTTCTAATTATTTCTTTACAAGACAAGAATCCACAGTAAAACACATTTTTTTATTTTTTTGTATTGCGTCTTAGGCAAATAATGTATGTTCTCTCGCAAGAGCTAACAAAACAGGTACTCCCGTCCCGTCCATGTCATAGATTCCCACAACATCCCGGAGATCGGTCACGCCTCTTTCATTTCATAATTAAAGTTCCGTAATCAATGTTAGATTCGATACTTTTTTGAAGATTTTTTACGAATGCTTTTACATCGGATTATAGAAGAGAACGAGTGATTGGAATGAGATTACACACGAATTTAAAATCCAGTTAAACTAGTTATTGCTACTAGTACACAGAACTTTCTTTACAAAATATCAAAAGGTAAACTGTTTGTTTATTTATTATTTTACGTTACATACATACAGTGTACACCTTTAACCCATATAGTATCGGATTTTCCTATAGAAAATAGTATATTTCCATGGTCAAAATGACCTATATCCTTTCTTGGATCTCAAACAATTTTTATCGAAATTATTCAGAAATACTAACTTTTACTCTTTATACATTAGTGGTAAAGTATTTTTAATTGTATATTTTAACGAACATTTTCTTTTCTCCCTCCGGAAGTATGCATAAAAAAGGTTCAAACTGCTTTTGTTTAGCAGACTTAGAGAAGTAGGTACAATTCATAGAATAGAACATTAAACTGGCTCAAAACCGTGTATCCAAAGCCATTAAGTTCTAAAACATGTTCAACTATTTCAGGTCCACTTTTTTACTGCTAGACAAGTTCGATTTGCATACAGCCATGTTTCAAGTATCGCGAGCCATAGGCAAGCTAGAGTTGTCGCGGCGTTAGTGCGCGGTGTGGGGTGGAAAAAACCTCATTTGTGATCATCGGCCGTCAGTCGGAAGATGATGGATGGGTGCTACTGGCGTAACTCGAATTACCTCGGAACAAGGCGCTGTGACGAATGCTGAAATGCGTTGTGTATGGGAATGAATTGTGTCGATGACGAAATATAAGTGGCTTTTTGCCTTTTTTACTTGACTCGCTTTGTATTAGATTGGAATATATTGCTTGTATTTACTATTAGACTACCATTATGGAACTAAAATATATTAGTGATAGTATCGGAGTTTGATTGAATGAACTATTATTTAATAAGTTTTTTCTTTACTTATAAATACAAGTATTTGAATAACGGTACAGTTTTATTTAGAAGTATTATCTGATTCATAAGTTTATTTTTGATGTATGTATACTGTTATTGCCTTGTCTTTTCATTTAATTTTATCTAGTTAATCGATTTATCAACTATCAGTCATCCTGTAACCACGGTAAAATACTCACTTACTTCATTAATAAAACTAACCTCCGCAAAACAATAGACCATAAATAGCACCCAGAGACAAATGCTTTGATTTATAATCTGTGGCAAAAACGTCGCGCGAAGAAAATAGGAGATAACAACGCTCGGCAAAGGGGATAAGAGTGGAAATCCGTCGAAAACCAAACAATGTTTAATGAAGTTCTAGGTAATGCAAGTTGCGTTAAAAGAGACCGTTTTTGTTGGAAACAGTCAGGAATCGTTGGAGTTCTATTCCGCTTTTTTTACTTTTGACGTGGAATCGAATCGAGCATTGTGTAGAGATGGGTGTGAAATATCAATGTGTCGATAAATGGTTAATAAAGGGGAATATAAATAGTTAAGTTTGCTTCTTGTGTTACATTTTTATTGGACAAAAAAATGAAATGAATATAATATTCGCAAATCTAATAGTATCGCTGAGAATACCGTAAACGTATGTAACATTAAAATAGATATATTTAGTGTAATTATTATTTATTCAAATTATATAAGTATATGGAAATAATAACGACTAATGGAAATTATTAAATAAAACTTATTTATATTTTAAGTATTCTATACATAGCACATGTTTTATAATTAAAATCATAAAAACTGAGAATTTTATTACTGTTATTGAAATATCTTTATCGACACAACATAATCAACATTTGGCACATCCCTAGCCACTATCGATGCGGGCTCATCAAAGTGCGGCGCACAGACAATAACTGAGAAATATTAAATTATAATAAAATTAACTTGGTCTTAGTTTTTATACCGTTACCGAAGTAGAGAAAACTAGTTTTAGACATGGCGTAACATTCATTCATTTTCGTATAAATTTTGATTAACGTAGCATTTTAATCTACATAAATTTTATAGACAAAGCAAACATTTTTTGTTCACTGTTAGGTATCGAGTTTTATTTTTTTATAAGAAAAGGTCATGAAATGTGTCGGTATATCATGCGATATATATATTTTTATGACAATCATTAAGGAAAATTTTTATACTTTGTTTATTATTGAAAATTATCATTTAACTATAAGGACTATAGATATAGAATACTTATTAAATCACTCGATAATTCTTTAATATAAATCCAAATCACCTGATTACATAGGTGGGCGTTACTAGGACGTTACTTTAAGGACGCAAAGGCCACTAGTCGTAAGCTTATATTGTCCATATTAATACAATATAAATAGTAATGTAAGCATGATGTAGGTAATTCCGGTTATTATAGAATGTACCGTCCTGTCTATTTATTCATAGCTCGCTAGTCCCACGGAACAACTCAAACGTATGTACTGACGATTATTCATTCTACACGGTGACACATGACGAATCAATCGGTTACGAACGATTCGAATCGTATGTCGGATGTTTCCGATCGCGTCAGCTTTCGTGTACAGGTACCTTTAGGTCAAGCGGTGGATGTTCGATGATGTTACATTTTCCATTTTATATTTTTGACGATTTGATGTCACTTACAAATTATTTGAAATTCATTAATATTTTTTTTATCCATAAAAATATAACCCACCCAATGAGTTGAAACATTGAATACCTAAACTGTGGTAACGTTAACGTTAACAAAGATAAAGTTTATAGAAATATCGATAATTGGTACGTAACTATCGGTAAGAAAAAAATAAATAAAAAGAAAGGTTTTTATACTAATATTTCTGTTCGTTTTATAATTATATTCAACTAACAAAAGGTTGGATTCAATTTCATATTAAACTATAGAAATAATATTTATATGATAGGTATTACAAAAGTACTCATTTTGATAATTAATTATATACTTATAGCAGTCACGCTGTAAAAGTGCCAAGTTCAGAAAATGGAAATCAATGGCAATAAAAGAAAAAATCATGGCAAGAATTTTAAATTAATTTAATTTCAAATTTCAATTCAAATTCATTCAAAATACACCTCGAGTAACGTTGCCATTAAAAAAATTCATTCCCTATAAAAAAAGAACACGACGGAAACTTGTGTCCGTTTTAACCTTATAATTATGTCGTGAACCTAACAATTACGTCGCGTATAGAACATTAATTGGAACTTATTTATTAAGCATCGTGCCACAATGAAGAAAAAATGAGATCAAGAAAAAGAAAAAATAATACTACATATTGCTTTTTGTCTTGTGAAAATGTTCTTTTTGTCGATGATATTCAATGGTCATTATAATAATCTGAATAAAATGATTTGATGACAAGTAATATTCACTTATGGCATATTAATATGCTTACATTGTGTATAGCTCAATATTTTATTTGTATAAATTTCAAAAATATCTATTGATTGGGCTTCCCTCTAAACTACGATTTTTAATTCGAGTCAGTAAAATGACAAGTGCAACTGTCACTGATACAAAAAAGGGTGACCCACTACAACCCACTGCAATAGCGATGTTCGGCAATCAATAGATTTAGACATTTAGTCATGCTTTATTTTTTATTAGGTATCAAAGCGTTTTTTTATTGTAAATATGTAATACATACCATATTAATAATATGATTGTGACAGTAGCGTATATAGACTCGAGTTTCGTGGGGGCCCAGCGAATATCTACATGCATATATATATATATATATATATATATATATAAATGAACTCCAGACGTACCTTCTTTAAAAGTCTACAAAGAGAATAAAGTGTTTATATATATAATATTATATATATATATCATGTTATGCGTAAAATAAAAATAATATTTGAAAATAAATTAAGTTTATTTATTTGGATAATATTTTATAGCAGGAAGAAGTGTAGTATGTCATGTAACTCTTGACTCTGACTCTACCTCTCAGTTAGTAGGTCATTTAGGTTTGCACATTTCAGCTGAGGAGCAGGAATATATTGCTTGCTGTTAGTGTCTTTCTGACTGTAACAGTCCGAGACTCACTGTTACAATGCTCTGAAATGAAATGTGCTGTACAAACCTAATAATTAATAATACTAATTGATAACAAATAATAATAAATAGCAAAATATGGTGTTTTATGCTGTAGACAATATAATTGACTGATTTTATGATTAACTTTTCTTTTTTTTGCACAGACATGGTAACTTAGACTAAATGCTAAAAGAAACTTCGAATAGGGGTAATAGAAACAAAATATAAATAATGTTAATAATGATTATCATTAACATTTTATTTTATTGAAACAATATAAATCAGACAAGAGAAATCACATTATTTAGACTTATAAAAATTAAATAAATAAATATAATTTTTTAAAAATCTAACGCATGAGACCTATGAGAAATAATACAAAAAGAAAATACTATAAAACAATAACATTAGTATAGTACTATAATAGAAACAAGTGGAAATGACTTTTACAACAAAAACATTAATATGTTATGATATGGATACATACGTTTACTATAACTATTTAATAAAATGAGTTTGTTAAAATAATCACATATTGAAACTGGTTAGATAACTGATAATTTTAGCAAAGGTATGGATATGCATAAGTACATAATACATAAGTCATCAGAAGCATACCTCAGTAGTCAGTCTTCTACTATTAAAAACTAAATTCTGTATATTTCTAATATATTCATTGATATATTAATATGCTAGTCTTTAAATGGATGAAAACAAGGAAAACAATTTGTAAAATTAATAAAACAATAATGATAAAAACAAATATCTAGTATGAAAAATTAAATTCTCATTTTTTTATATTATTAATAACATTACTGTGCTAGTCTAGACATTAATTTTTTTATTATTTATTATTTTGTTTATTTTATTATTATTATTATATTAAAAAATAATTTATGTGTATGCGGGTTAAGGTATGTAAAAATTTCGTGGGGGGCCCGGGCCCCTCGGGCCCCCCCCTATATACGCCACTGATTTGTGACACATGACACTGGAAATGTCATTTTACTGACTCGAATTAAAAATCGAACTTTAGCGTGATATGGACCTAAATCCTAATCAGATCTGACAGAGTCAACACCTGCCCTGTGGCAATTTATATGGCCTTTATGATATAATGCGGCCCTAAAATATAAATAAGACAGAAGCAGTCAAAAGGTGATAACGTTTCAAATTCGATCAATAAGAATTATTTTTTTACATTAGATGACAAGCGGATCCGTGTTCTGAATTACGATTTCTTCTTTTTGAGTGTGATGTATCCGCCTAGTAGTAATCAATTTGAATTAAGTTATTTACTGTTAAACTAATAAAAAAAACTTTTAAACCATTTGGAGAGCATATAAAATCCACAAGTAAGATGATAAATAAAAACATTTACCACTTACCTGAGTCTGCGTCAGTCCTAAGCTAGCCGCTAGCTCAGCCCTTTCGGGTAGGGCGAGATACTGCGTCCTTTGGAACCTCCTGTTGAGTTGCTGCAGCTGTAAGCTGGAGTATATTGTCCGTGGTTTCCGCATCTTCTTGCCTTTGCCGTTGACTCGGAGACCAGGGTCGTCTGACAGACCGCATTTTTCTGCGAACAACATATAATGTTGTATAACTTGAGTAGACAACATTATAGATAAATTGGGGGTAGTGTATACTCGTATTTACATGCTATAGGAGCACAGCCCTTTGTTAGAGTTATACTTAGTATTAGCTGTCCTCTCGATCTACTGATTGTAAAACGGTTTTGGGTTATTTTTTGTTATGTTGATCTAACTATCACCACTTTATCTGGATTGGTCGCCATAATATTGATCTGAATATTTTATTGAGTTCCTATTATTAGAGCTAAAAATATCTGTTATTGGTATAGGTGCAGTTCGCTTTCATCCCCTATCATTCGATAATGATAGTATTAAAAAAAGTTGCTTAGTTATATGTTGATAGGTACAGTTCATTAAATCCAGATCCGTTGAAGTCCACATCATAATGTGTGTGTGCGTTGTTTAGACATGTTACTCAAGATCCGAATGTATGGATGTATGTGGACGTTAGCGTTGTAACTAAAATATTAACTATGTTATTACACGTCTCGTAGCAGTCGAATATACATAGTTAACGGATCAAAAAATCAATTTGCGACATCGAAAAATAGGCAAACAATATCAAACGTTCCAAATTCAAATTGCGAGTACGTTCGGAAACCACACCCAGCGATAAATCAACACACAACGCAGAGCGAGCGCAATAAATCCACAGTATAAATATTCAAGCCATACGATGCCTCGCCATCCATTCTGTGAAATATATGAAAGCCAGTCGCTACTTGATAATAGTCAGTGGTAACTTGTAATTACTGAGCTCATATCGCGGCATCGGATCGCCCGACACCCGCTTTTTGGTGGCGGTTTCCGAACGCTCGCGCGTTTCGAGCGTCCGAACTCCTTGTTTGTTTTCAAGACTGCAATGTACATATTTGGTGCGTAATTTTAAACAAGGAACGATCTTTACTATTCGTTGAGTTTTGACATTTCTGCTCAAACTTTTCAATTTATAGACATAAATTTGATTGACTTTTTAGTTAGATGTTTTAATACTAAGTATACTTTCATTCTATGATATATTTTGTTTCTATGGATGGGTCTGGGTAGGGCCTCTGACTCTGTTTGGTTAGTTACCAGTGCTTTATTAAAATTAATCTTCATAATAGCATTGTTAATACAATTTCTTTATTGTACTAATTTCATCGGATATGAAATCCCAAAAACGCAATGCTAGCAACCGTCTTTTTATAATAATCCTAAAACAAAGGGATCAACCATATTAAACCAACAAAGCTTCTATGAAACACGAACCTTCCTGATCTGTCTAGATATACAAAACGCAAGCACTAAGTCGTTAATCACGCGTTTGCGGGGGCAAATGCAGTTCGTTTAGACCTTATTACAATAGTAGAGGCGACGAAACTGACAGTTTTGTTCTTTGCTTCTTAAAAAGTGCTTTCCCGTTAGTTATAACGAATTAGTTTATAAATATGGAGCGTTAAAATGGAAAGAAGATGAGAGATCATTTATATTAACTTTCATTAACGGACCATCCTCTTCACTCTTTGATCATAGATACTACACATAGAACTTTCTAGTCATGTCTAAAAGATAGTAACATAATCTTCTCGCCAGCTTTATCTTATTTATTCGCAATAACATTACATTTTGACAGATTAAGTTTCCCAAATTATTTGGAGTCTCCGCAATATGTCTGTATTCTGTATATCTTTTACGCAATCCATTAACCGCGTCATACAATCTGTGCCCCCACATCTTCTAGCATAGTAGCTATTTTAAGATTAGTACTCCCTCCATCAAAATCATTCCTCACCTTAATCATTTGGCACACTATTCATCCATCTCACTGAGTCACTTCTCAAGATTCACATCTTTGCTGAGTCACTTCCAATCTCTTGCATCCGCATTTTAAACCAACACCTTTATCTTGTTATTCGGGATATCCGAAGAAGAAAAAAATAGATTTTCTACTTGGTTTGCTTGGTAGTAGTTCTGAGCTGAGTTGGCTAAATCTGTGTAACCTATATTTATCGCCATAATAACAATATTAATAACATTATTCCGATAAGAGGTCAGCGGGGAGAGAGAAAGAGAGAGAGAGACAGCTATTTTCTCAGTTATCAAGTTGAAATCCGAATTATGTAACTCTGTTACTCAAAACATGCTCAAAATATGATTGTAACTGACATATAGTGAAGTAACATTGCTGCAACATAATCAGTCTATAAGTGAAGCTCGCTTCTCTTTTCGGCTTCGAGCATATCCTGAACATTCTCATGAATCCCTGACATATGTCAAAAATATTGACAATTCATGACCACTTACTTACATTAAGAAAGATAGCTAGGTATAGACATGTGATGAGAGGAGTAATATGACTACTACTTGTGGAGCAAAGAGTTTTGGTGATGGATTAGAGAAGGAATAGAAACAGGACATCAGAAATTTTTGCTGCGCGAAGAAGAAGCAAAGAATGTAAACAAGGAAATAGTAAAAGAAGGAAAAGGGAAATAAAGTTCACATTTCATCTTTTCCAAATAGCAGTAGAACGTTAAGGAAAATTCAAATGTCTTTTAGGAATAAAGGTGACCTTTATATGGTTTTACGTTTGACTTGTCAAGTCTAGAGGACGGCTGAAAATGTCGATAACTCTATACCATAGACAATATGCCAGCTTTAGGCCAGTTTAAATTTGACAGCTTAACGAATTTACTTGTCGAATATGTGGAGTGAAATAAATCGTCGTTCTCATGGTAGAATATAACATATATTTGTATGGTGTACGTGTGCACATACAACTGATGGCGGCGTCCGTCAGACAGACAGACAAAACAATGCTGAGCCTCGAGGGAGACACACCCACTTGGCTATAGTGATGCGGCTGTATCGATGATAGTGTAGTTTTTATCGATATTTGTTTGATTGATTTAATTCGAGATAAGTCATATTTATTCATGTCTCTTTATTTTTCTTAAATCAATCTGAATTGCTTTTCAGCTTAGGCACTGTTCATAATACTTTTCCATGTAACTTACACCTAAAATGCAAGTAAACACATAAGCACGTTTTTGAAGCACGTACGCATGTACTAAAATGTCTAGCAGATACCCAAAATCTATTGAGAAGATTAAAGTTTGCTATATTTTTAAATGTATGACTTAAGCATGTATTCAAATAATAATCTATATACGTTTGCATTATATATTGGAACTTTCGGTCACATAAGTAATTTCGTAATATGTTAGAATCCATGCATTATTTTTTTGGAAATCGTTAGTAATATAAAAAGCGTTCGATTGCAATCGAATCTGCAGTTAAGATGTAAAGATACAAACTCACAGAATATCTGTATACATAAAGCGTGCTTCACCGAACTTTTGTCGGGTCTTTATCCAGTAGGTCAAGTGAAACATGTTCGTGGAAATCAATAACAATTTGGGGCCAATATTGAAATATTCTCTTAAACTCAGCGCCATCGCCAAAATATGGGTGAATGTAAAAAATATCGCTTAGAGCTCAAAAAAATATATTCAAAAGTAGAGCCGCACTCGCGCCCCGCCCACGCGGCCGCCTACCGAAAAACTGAAGATAAAACGGCCAGCCAAAAAACAATAAAACCCTTTTTCACCTTCAACAAAAAACTCTTTTTAAAAAACCTCCTTGTTGTAAGCAGACGGGCGGCTGGTAGTTTACTCAACATTAAAAACTCGCGGCCAATATAGATTTTCTTAAACATATGGGGATACTAAATCTTTTAGTAATCTTTTAGGAAAACTATATTTTTTTTACTTTTCTTTTTATTATAATTAAGTAATGAGTGGTGATGATTGTAACTTGATATATAACCAAAACAAAAGGGATATCGATCAACTTCAGCTAAGCGAAAATTATAGTCGATACATACATACATACATACATACACTCACGCCTTTTTCCCACGGGGGTAGGCAGAGATTACGTCCTTCCACTTGCTACGGTCCTTACATATCTCTTTCGCTTCATCTACTTTCATAACATTCCTCATACATGCTCGACGATTGCGGGTACTTCTGACCTGGCCTTATAGTCGATAGATGATTGCAATACCAGTAGCAGACATCGCTCGTGCGCTACTGCCTTTATAATACATCATCATTTATACATAGCATAGGTCCGTTTTCTAGTCAGTACAACAAAGGATAATCTTTGACAGCTGTCAACTAACCATGCTCATCATGCTATTAAATTTTGACAGTACATTTCACATACGTCAGTGTCATCATTTATATGTAATAGTGACGTGTAATAATACGTTATAAACAACAAACTATCAACAAAATATAATGAAAATAAAACTAAGTTAAGTCATACTATTACTGAGGTAGACTTTTGATTCTTCGATTTTCGATTTAAATATTTAAGATCAAGTTTGTTTATGGTTGAGTTTTGATTGAAATCTTTATGATCTTACAATCTAACGACATCAATTTCGTCTTGATAACGTTCTTTTAGCAGCTGTCTCATTTTGTGTCTCTGGGGCTACAGTTGTCTTCTATAATATTGACGACCATCCTCATAGGTATGGTTTCAAGGAGTCGCCATCTCTGAGGTCCCAGGTTTGAGTCCTAGTGGGTGCAATTTTTGTGTGATAAATGCGACTGTTTTTAATGTAGTCATGGTTGGTAATATATATTTGTAACAATCTATCTAGTCGATCCGTCACCGTAGATCCCATACAGGCTTTACAGAGCTTCGTAAATAAGCAGGCTAATTGATGTGAGATTAAGAAAAAAAATATTTGTTTAAAAAAATATAGAGGTAGTTCTTAAAGACTAATTCCAAATGGAATGCTTACTAAACATCCACTTCTCCTAAAACCAATATTAGAATTTTTATTTAATAATAAAGGCGCAGCCCCTTTTTTATGTAACTCAAGAATTTCCAAATATGTATCTTTCAAAGCGACAGGGAACAGCACAACTGCCTCATAATAAACAAACGGCACAGAATTATATAGTGAAATTTGAGTAAATAATACAACGATCGCGACAAATTATGTCTTTGACAAGAACCCATAAGTAAATACCGTCTGTTGCGTTGAGTATTTCATACTGCAACAATTTGATGGCTTCTAGTAGTACTACTTACTAGGTAGATTTTTTTCCTCCATTTAATCGCCCGTCTGTACATTCTCTGAGCGAAAACAAGCCTTTCGATGAAGTGGAAATAAAAGACCACGAGTAAAAGACGCACTAACGCGGCCTTCATCGGAATCGTCGTATGGGAATCAAATTATAATTTTTTAATTACTTTCTTTAGCTCATTTCAACTTAAATGCGTTGAGAGTGTTTTGAATATGTGTAATGCTTATACGTGTTTACATATAATATATATCGATATACACGACAGAGAATACTTCGAGACCGAGTTATATTATATTATTGCAAAGACAATTTTAAGATCAATAGTTGAACACTTATGATTGATTATTAACAGAAGTAGTCATTTAGTCAGTCAAATCTGTGCTGTATGGTCACCAATGAAGTTATTTATATACAACATGAGGTAGAGTCGGACAATTGGTGTAATTTCATTTAGTGGCATAGTAATAACGAGGGAATGAAGAGATCGTTCTTAGTTTCCATTTAGCTAGCAAACGCTCTCTCTTTCCGACCCGTATTTTTGTACAATCTACTTCACTCACAAATAATTTTGTAAATATTAAAAGACTTATTATTAGATTCGCCTCCGTCAAGGAAAACAGAATAACTATTTTAATGTTAGAAAACGCTGGGAAAATACATTATGAGCAATACGGTTATTATAATTATAATATCCGATTTTTAATAACTATGGTACCAATAAATATATTTAGACATTTATCACATGATATTCATTAGTCATCCCTTAACAATATCATAATATTTTGGACACCAAAATATAACGATAACTGGCAAGTAAGTAGGGAAATATCTACCATCTACGAGCTGTTATGGCGTGCGCTGCCAAAACCGATAGAGTTATACATATGTCATAAAGTTTCTACGCCACACTAATACAATCCTGCGCAGACGAAGTAGATTTACTAAAGAAAAATGAGCTTAATCCAAGATCAGCGATATACCGCAAAGACAAAGAATAGAGTGATAAAGAAATCTATACTTCGTGCAAAATAATGAAAATGTAACAGAAACAGAGGCAAAATTATTTAATTTTAATTTCCATTTTTAACACCCGACTCAAAAAGAGGGGTGTTATAAGTTTGACGTGTCTGTCTGTCTGTGGCATCATAGCTCCCGAACGAATGAACCGATTTCAATTTAGTTTTTTTTTTACAGGTATTTTACAGGTATTTTATTATGTGCAATTGTTTTGCAATAACACTATTTCAAGTCATCATACATTCAAAATGTATTGTGTATATTTCATGTATTTAAAGTAACAATATTTCTTATAGAGAAATTAATACTAGGTTCAAGAGTAGTTTTGATATTTGTTCCGGTATCAAATGGGCACTACAGATACTATTAAGTAGTAGGAAAAGTTCGTCGAAAAAAATTCGAAGATTCTTTTCTTTCCTGGAACAATCTGGAAATTCCAAAATATTGGAAATTCCAAAATATACAGTAACATTCTAGAACTCTCTTGGTGCTTTCATACGAGGAGAATTAATCAATCCTCAAAATTAGAGGAACTCGGTTGGGAAACCGTACCACATCCCCCTTATTCACCCGACTGGCACCTTCAGATTATCACGTATTCAAGCATTTAAAACATTTTATTAGTAAAAAATATGTCAAAGATTTGAATAATCTGAAAACAGAAGTGACTAAGTTTTTTGATTCAGTTCAGATTCAGAACTACCAGAGTTTTGGGCTAGAGGTATCAGCGACCTTCCTGATAGATGGAGCACTGTCATTAGTTCTGACGGCGACTATATTGTATATGTTCCTAATTTTTCGAACTTTTCCTATAGCCTAATACATAAAAAGATACCAGATTATCATAGATATTTAAAATTACTAAAGGTCGAAGTAAACATATCTAAAATTGATACTGAACAACATATTATGTATGAAATAAAAATATCATTATAAGCTGATAATAAAGTTAAAATAGTTGATAATAATATTCCTATCGAATTGAATCATCACAAAAAGTCTCATGCACCATTGTCATTACCCTTAAGCTATAGACAAATTTACGTTGTTTCTCCGAGTCATAGATCCGAAAAAATCGTAACGTTAGAGGGGGAGTGTCAGACACGTCTGTTGAACTCTTTCCGTTAATCTTACTTAGATCTCAGTCTTGTTTCGAGTACAGACGCGTGGAAATTAACAATGATTGTCATATAATTCGACAAAAGGTTAATGCGTAGATTCAACAGAAACTTTTTCTTTTGTTTCTAGTGGAGACTAAGAGGTCTTTTTGTTTTAAAACTTTAGGTATTATATTATTATGTGAAAGCTGGCCTTTACGTGTTCTGATGGTATGTATTGATAAAGCTAAAAATATAACTGAGTTTCACCTGGTTTCCTCGACTAAATTAACTACTATTTTATCTATAATTTAACACAATAATGCTGTATTATTATTATGGCGACAAACTTAAGGGTGGTGGTAGCTATAAGACGGCTTGAAAACGCGACAATCAATTAGAAATGATACTTAATTCCATCAGTTAGGGGTACAAAATCATACGACGACATCGTAGAGAGTAAACTATACGCCAATTCTTCAAAGAACAAGACTACAATTAGTGGGTATTTGCTAAGTTATTTGTTGAAGAACTCGTCTTTAATATGTCTATGACAGGTGCGCGTGCGCAACACATTTCAAATCTAAATTGTCAGCAGCAGTTGCTGACTAGTATTATTTATATAAGAATCAACACACCTGTAACATATAATAGAAATATGTTTTAATTAACTGTGACGACAGTTTGATTAAAAAATCGTACAAAGATACATTTATATGATGCGTCTATATACTTACAAGAGTTTTTGGCTATTCGACAATGTCTTTATATAATGGTTTTTTTATACAAATGTTATTTTACGGTTTTTTGACGACCTCCGCAGTCAAGTGGCAGAGAAGTGTGTCGCCATCTTGGAGGCCCCTAATATTTTTATATGTATAATATATGTATGACTATTCATTACCCTAGATCCCATAACACAAGCCTTACTTAGGCCTAGGCTAATTGGTGTCGGGAGGGACCACGTCTCTCCCGTGGCCGGGAGGCTTCGTCGGTGGAGGAGATCGGGGGAGGTAGTGTAGCCTCCCCCGAGGATGGCTCCCCGGTATCGGCAGGGGAGCGGAGGCTGGGGGTTCTCGGAAGTCGCTTGGCGTTAGCGGGGGCTCCCTACATGCCTGAGGAAGGCCATCCCTGAGGTTTTTAGTGGGTAGGCCTCCCCCTTCTGGGGAGGAGAGCCCCGGCTCGCCACAGCCGGGGTATGTAATTTAATGCATTTTCCTCAAGGGGAAAAAAAGGCTAATTGGTGTAAGAAATATTTATTTATTCTTATTTTAATTTCAATGATATAGTCATTACTTCGTAGAAGTATCATAAACATTACCACTTTGCCACTATCCAAGCAGAAATTCTAGACTCAAAACTGCTAAAGAATTTGTTAAGCTAAGAACTTCTTACACATAAGGTAATGACAAAGCTAACAATTCAGTTCTTTTATAATGTTTTATTATCATTATATGATATATTCATATATTCTATGTATATATACATATCTCTATGTCTGTTCATTTATTCATAGTATTAATTAGTAATTTATTGGTAAATAGATAGTCAATAAATAATTATTTCAGATTAGCATATAGTTCTAGATATTTAAAATAGCTACAAATACCACACTGTCGTATAAACCTCTAAGGATAGTATAAGAGAATAAACAAATATATATGATTGATATTAAATTCAGTATTTATTTTGTTTAGTTCAAGTTGATCTAATGTCAATGTTTCATATCCACCTCCGTCCGCAGCTGTACCCCACACGTGCCTATCGCCCTCAGGGCACAAGCGTGGAGGATTTTCTCCGAAAACATTAAAAATGAAAGTATTAATTAAAAACGCTCGTCCATCGCAACCATATTATTAACGTTAGCTGAGGGCGTCGGGACAGTTGGCGTGTCACGTTCGGTACCCAACTTTTTTCAGCTCCACAAAAAGTGGGACAATCTAGAAAATATACACATCAAAAAAGTCTAAGCAATGTGCTTAATATTACATTTTCTACAAATTCAAGGTACATGTTAAAAAGACGCTAATGAGTAAGGGCTATTACAAAGTCAATGATCATTTAAATGATGCCAATGCTTGGTGTTGATTTGAATACATTACATTCTAAAGTGTAAATATTCGTTTCCCCATATAAATTGTAAACACATATGTACATTGTATGATAACGACATAATTTATTGTAAATGTTGTTATTACTATTGATAAAGCTGATAAGTTTCTTGCTCCCATTCTTCTTATCAGCTAAAAATACGACCTGAATGGGTGGTAGGAAAAAAATTCTGACGATTCAAAAGAGCTTTCTATAAAGTCATATTTTAATAAAGTTAATTTTCATTTGATTTTATTGATTGATTTAAACAAGACACTATGTACCAGAGGTCCTACCATGACCGCTTAGAGTAAAGCTAAAGCAATGTCTCTGCACCACTCTAGCAATGTATAGCACCATCTCGCTTGCACAATGGTTTTATTCCAGTTTTAAGAGATCGTGGTAGACTAACAGAGCCGCATGCAAAAAAGCAGTGCTCGCAATGCTATGTCTTGGTTTAAAGAGTAAGGATTCAACAGCGACATTACTAGAGTATCACTCTGATTTTATAAATTATATATCTTGTTTCAATTATAGATGTAGAGTATAAGTTAGAGGAGGACATGGCGTAACATTGAACGATACACATTGTTGTGGTCAAAGTGGGGCCAGTATAGTTAGAGGAGTTTACATTCGCTTGCAAACGATATCGATAGCGTAGATTTCTGTATGAAAACTTTGTACAGCGCCCCTAGCGGAAAGTAATTGTAATATTTTCATATTATACTGACATGACTGCTGTAGTTTACTATACGTCTCGAAAATGATAGCGAAATCATGGTAGAGTCACTGTAGCCAGAATAAAACTAATGCCATTTGCTTTTGATAACAAAGCGAACGCAAAAAATACTTTGTCTCTGGCCCTTGCAACTTTAGCCATTTATTTTATATCAACTGTCTGTTCGTAACATCGCCCGCATTATATAGAATTTTCTCATAGGAAAGGTACCTATATTTTAGTAGGCCCTTATGTAGGTCCAAGCTTACCTATAACTTGTTTATAATAGATTATATTGCCTCACAATAGAATATGACGTTTATAGAATCTGTATTTCACATAGTATGTTTATATGTACAATATTTTTGCAAAAGAAGATTATTATTATTATTGTAGCTTAAATCACGCGTCTTTATAAGACACGGTCCTTTATAAGGCGTAAGCAGGGATGCAGATCCAACGCGTAGAGGCCATTTAGGCAAAATTCAATGAAAGTGTGCGTGGAGTGTACCAACTGGGTCTAATGTCTATCTGCATCATGAAAAATGCAGCTAAAGACTACACCCAGTTAGATGCACAGAAACTATTGTCATTTGTGGTCAAAAAGTTTGTGGATTATTGCATTTCAATTTTGGTGGTATTGAGAACCGGACTACGCAGGAGACTCCGGTCACGTGCCTTCTCAAAGCCTCCTGATTGATTTTAAATATGGCAGGTGGTGACTCGCCGCTTTGGTGTGAAGCATTGGCCGCAAGCAACATTGGTGTGAAGGGTGTAGAGAGGTGTGTCTGCGACAGCGATCGAGACGCCGTCGGCGTTATGACATTATTACACTTCCACCCTTCGAGAATTTGCTCTTGCGACTCCACTCTGTCCGGCTGGTTAAGGCTCTTGCCTTGCCTTGCCCAGAGGCGGGTGGTATACGCCCCCCTGAAGCACATCGGTACCCTCGGTGATGCAACTCACCAACAGCTCGCCACAAGCTGCCCTGAGGGAGACTGACTGCACTGATGGGGTATTTATGGCAATCAAGGGGTATTAAATGCCCCACCAGCGGGTGATGGGGTCATCACTTCCCTACGCACAATTAATTATTATTATTTATTATATTAACGTAGTGCGGGTTTTCGATTTCACAATAGGTTATAAGACGACAAACGAATATTGATATTTTATTGATATAATTATCTAATTAATTTGAATCTTATTAATGTATGATAAAGGTGAAATAGATAGGTACCTAATTAATCTTTATATATTTTTGTATTAATTTTTACAACCAAAGTATTAGGGGAGATTTTATTACAATCGTATTAAACAAATACATTTTTAAAATTGTCACATTATAAGTATACATATGTAGGAAGTATACATATATATGTACAAATAAATCTTGTTATTGTCAATTTCGTTTGTAGGCTCATACAAATACGACAACTATCAAATTACGACATCACGATTGCGGTGTATTTAGTGTAGAGCGCTTTTAAACGATTCACGACAATGTCGCATACATATCGCTGAATCTTTAAAGTAATAAGGTAATAATTAGGTAATAGTATACTCTTATTAGCTATATGATAAAAAAATCTAAATATGATGATGAGACAGAGATATTACACATATTAGTGCATCATGTGTTTGACATATTATGTACATATGAAATTCGACAACCAAACAATAATACATAGCAGACATCGGACCGCATGAAATAAAATTGATAATTATGAAATACTAAACGAATCAACAGTAATTGGTTTGTTGCATACGTTTTATTAAATAATTAGAGGCTGTGCGGTTGATAATGGTCACCCTACTAGCTACATGATCAAGATTTATTGCCGACAAAAGCGTAGAACTTTGAACTGTATACCATTCACCAAAGGGTGTGATTTCAACGTCATTATCGGAATAATAACCAATTTAGAAAGAGCCACGGAAGCTTCAGTTATTTTCGCATGTGATAGGTCATCGCTTACTGGATGATTATAGTAATTATTGTCAAGATGGTTTACATATAGTACTAGAATGTACATTTTTTAAAAAATAATTTTCGAATTGATAGTTCCTTTTCAGGATGTTTTTTATCGAAATCCATTTGGTAGCGATTAAAGACAGGTAGATTACTAACTGATATATAAAGTCTTGTCGCCATCAAAATATTACGTGTAAATATGTGTTACGAATTTCTTCTTTTTTTTTGCTCTCCATTGATAAAGGTGATCGATGCTATCGAACTCAGGCCCCTGTGGCATGCCCACCGAAACCCGACATAATAGAGCGATTTATGACCTTGAACTGTCAAAATACAAAGAACAAATTTCAAAATGGCGGTTATAATGCACAAATATTCTTGTTTTTAACTTACATCCACACAGTAAGTAAAGAGGGAGATGATATTGAGGTTTGGTGATATTGAAGTCTATAAATCGTTCATGTTCTTTTTCCCTCAGGAGAGAGGCTGAGAACCCTCACTAAGGAGCACGAAACGTGTCCAGGATACCCCTGCAGTGTCACGGAGGTTACACGGACTCCACGCGACCAAAGCGATCTGACCACGTGACCTACCAACTAAACTCAGCCTTAGCCTTGGCCATAAGAGCCCTACTGAATAGAATATCGTTCATTTGATTTTAAAAGACGGTTGAAACTTAACATGCTTTACAACTGTTCATAAATTGCTAAACTGTACTATATCACGATAAAAAATGCATGCAAAAAAAAAAACAATTTAAGATTACAACAAAATCATAATGTTTCATGATAATAATTCTGGATCGCAAGTACTGGGTTGCTTCTGGCTACATAATGGACTTAGCTAAGACTAATCCCTTCCAACTAAGCCGGGCCAACGCTCAGGCTGAGTTTAGTTTGCAGGTTATTCTGGTCGAGCCGTCCAGTGTCAGTTCGACATAATCATCGGTGGCCCTTGGTTGTTTATGGTGATATCCACGAGGAAAAACAAAAGAAAGATTTTTCTTTTATAAATAAATAAATTATGTATTTGTTAAATATTATTTATGCAGCATATTTTATTGGAAACGCTCACGCATTTCAATAATGTCCTATAGATATGAAAAGAATCGAAATTGTTTTATTAAATTAATTCCTTTATTAACTCTACTATACAATTAAATAACATTTAAATTTAGAAAATATTTGTGACATCATATCCTGCTAAAGGAGAATGCCCATTGTAGTATGGACTTTAGTATCGCCAAAAATGATTTTGTACCATAATGATTTTTATGATAATATTATAGATTTTTAACTATATATTCAATTATTAAAAACTATTTGACTCTATTTCGATGGGTAAAAAAGAAATTAAACACCAAAGACTTTCAAGTTACGAATTTCTCCTATCATCAATTTTTGATAATACCTATTTAATTGTAGAAGATTAAAACTATAAAATGATTAGTCTATCTTATCCAATAAATATTACAACTATCCAATAATTCATATAAAATAATTAATTAATTTTAAAATAATATTGTTTTAGCAACATTGATATTACTATCTGTATAAAGAAACTCTTAAAGCAGAATAATGACTAAATATTAGAGAAAGCAGAAAAAAGACTAAAGAAAATTAATTGTTTTGGTATTCCTTTTACCCTTTCACGAGAGGACAGTGGAATGTATCAGAATATTTTTTGACCATTCGATCCGATCGTTAATATATGGCAATACCGAAGAGACTATTTATCAATGAATTAGAATATCAGATCAAAAAAATACACGGCGAATAAACGAGTGAAATAATTATAATTATTAATGTGGATTTTAATCTCCGGCGAAGTTTCGGCTTGGTAATTGCAGATTTTGTTAAAATTGTTACTTATTTTTTGGTATTAGTTTGGTTAAGGCACAAGGACGAGTAAAGGTGATACTACGAATGGGCATACTCCTTTCGAGTATTATTTGTTATTTTCTTTGATAGATAAATATAAATCAAAAGACAAAGGTTGACAACATATGCTTGTCATTGGTTTTTAGGTGACGCTTTGTTATTAAGCATTCTTGATGGAGTTCGACTGTACTATTAGTGGTGCGCGACAAAGACAGAACTGTAACTGTCTGCGCTGTCATTTATAAATAAATGAAAGATGTACAACGAAACTCCAATTGAGTCGAAGTGAAAATTCTTAGTGCATTGTGATGATAAATTGCAAATAGATCTTTGGTAGTTTTCGACCAATGGGCCACGGACGCAGATTCTCAAAAATAGCCTTTATGCAAATTGTGAATAGAGTTTGAGTTACTTAGTCAGTACAATTACACTGCACGAAAAGTTGATTGACACAATAAAAATTATTAAGAAACAAACTTATTCTTGAGAATTCACGACAGGTTCCTATAAAGATATTATGGCGTTCATGACAACTGACCTTTTTAACATCTCGAAAAGGTCGGTGCGCGTTGCGAAACAAACCAAAACATATGTCCTTATTTCGCAAAAAATAAAGTTTAATTTTGTAAAACAATCGCGAGAGAAGTCGCATTTCACCTTGGACCAGTGATGCAAACGCACAGTCACGCGAACTCAGTTTTTATATAGCGACCTAGTGCTCGCGAGGCTGTTGCACAATGCTAGCGTTAAACCTGAGATGAGTGATGTCTTATAGCTGTGGTATACTTGAAATGTTAAATTTGGCATCGTAAAATAACTCATAATTATGGGACGATGTTTTAAATAAATTTAAAGACTACTAAAATCTCTACTCTCAGATTCGTATTACAGAACGAGACTCAAACTCAAATCTCTGCTTGAGTATAGTTAGAAAGAGATGGCCCAATGTCAGCTCAAATGCGCCATCCCTTTTTAACAGAGTCTCAGTCACAGACACAGTCTCAGAGAAAGGAATAGTGCTATTAATCTCTCATAGCGCCATTCCTTTCTAACTGTACAAAAAAGGGATTTGAATGTGAGTCTCATTCTGTACTCGTAATACGGATCTTAATGGGACGTACTCTTAAAATAGAACTTACAATATCGCGAAACACCTCGCTCTAATATTACTGTGCGCATGTAACTTAAGATGGTATTCTAAAATCACAATTTAAATCGCTGCTTGAATTCAGTTAGAAAGGGATAGTGCTATTGATCTGTTATAGCGCCATTGCTTTCTAACTATACTCTCCCTAGTCATCTGTTAAACCAAACTTAATGCTGTAGTTAATAGAGTGCTGCAAAATATCCCTTCTACGCTGATTTAGGGCTTTTTATACTTAGGACAAAAAACAATTAACATAATATTAACGTTAGATGAATGGATCTATGAGAAGTGGTTAGCAGTCAAGTGGTTGGTATACCGGTTTCAAGGTCGCCATTTTTTTTTATAGGGTAGGTCAGAAACGAGCAAACGGATCACCTGATGGTAAGCGATAACCGTTGCCCATGGATACCCGTAACACCAGAGGAGTCACAAATGCGTTGCCGGCTTTTTAAAAGTGGATAAGGGGGGAAGGGGGGTTGGGCCTCCGGTACCCTCACTCACTCGGCGTGACACAGCGCAAGCGCTATTTTACGCCGGTTTTCTGTGAGGCCGTGGTATCACTCCGCTCGAGCCAGCCCAATTCGTGCCGAAGCATGGCTCTCCCACGGTAATTCTGAGGTCCCGGGTTTGAATCCCGGTGAGGGCAGATGTTTGCGTGATGAATGTGCTGTGAGCATTTGTACTTTAGTCATGGTTGTTATTATATGTATGTATGTCTATCTGTTACCCCAGATCCCATAACATAAGCCTTACGGAGGTTACTTTGGGCTAGGCTATTTAGTGTAAGTTTAAGATATAGGTACTTATTTATTTATTATAGTTTACATCCAATATCTATCGAAGTTAGTAAGCGTTTTACATTTATTCACATTTTTATGTGAATATGACATAAAAAATTATAATTAGCAAGTGCAGAATTTTAAATGTTTGTAATATTTATTTATTTATTTTAGGAAGATTTACAGATTCAATAACAAATTTAAACATACAGCAATACACTAAAAGTCTATGCTAATTACAAATCTCCACAAATGAGTATACAATTAAGAAAGAAGTCTAATGTATGTAACAATTCAATAAACCACAACATCAAATAAGGTGCAACCATATGAGTTGACCTTTTATTAAAGTTCGAGAATCTCAAAGTATGATTCAGTTAATTGTCGTTTAATTAGTGTAATACTAGTGAAGAAGAGGTCAATGACAATCTAGAGAAATTACGGCAACTACGAATAACAAAAGTATTTTGTTTATAGTTTCTACTTGCAGAGGGTACACTCAATACCGAGCGTGACCGAAGCCTAAGAAGATTAGTATTAAGTAATATGTAATAGCTTTGTATATCTTATCAAGCACTGTGTAGACGCTTTAACTGTGATTACTTTGGTTGATCAACAGCCGACTATCGCTTCAAATAAAGTTGATAATTGTCAGATGTCATTAGACAACAATAGTATATGGTTTTAAAAGCGTTAAGACACAATGATTTCGCTTGTTGTGGAACGTACCTTATCGGGGTACATAAATCATTAGCCAAAAAACACTAGTGTGCTGGAGCTGTTGTAGTGTAACAAATGCTACTTTACGAGCAAGTGTGTTGAAAATATTTTTAAATTTCGATTGTCCGTGATTTACATTCTTTTTACGTGGACCGAGAGATTTTAAGTTCATTTTTTTATTAAGCTCTTTTAAGCTTCTCTAAGGCTTGTTTTAAGGGATCTGGGGTAACGGATAGACATACATATAATAATAACCATGACTAAAGTACAAATTCATCACATAAACATCTGGCCGCACCCGGACTCGAATCCGGGACCTCAGAGATAGCGACATCTTTAAACCGATGTACTAAGCAATCAGTTACAGAGGTCGTCTTTCTATCTGTCATTCTTTTATTCCGAACATGAACACATAATTTGTAACAAACAATATATCCCACAACCGACCGGCGCCTTATCAGCTGGGCTTCACCAAACAACGCGTGCCCAAACCAAATAGCCAAACCAATTACCAAGCAATATAAATTTATAACCGAATTACCTCTAACTGCTTGGTTAATTTGTGTGTTAACAGTTCATAATAATTTTAATGTATTGCACCAATTTGTCAATGCTTAAAGCGTGCTACAATCTGTGGTTCACTCTTAATTAGTTTAAAGCGAGCGGATAAACGGGAACTATTCTAACTATTATGATAAGACTTTTGGGTTTGTCGAAAGACGTAATTACACTCGGACCACGTATGCTGTATGTTGGTATGCGTGTCTGACAGGTGCTGTCAGTTCTTTACACGCATGAAATAAGGTTCATTTTTAGGTTATACTAAACATGATTCTCGAAAATAAACTTTACTTATACTAGGCTTAAGAAACTGACACGCTCTGTCAAAAATGCTTACACTTTTTTTTGTTAATGGTTTATTGGCAATGGATACAGAGTCCTTAAGCCTAATGCTTACACTTTACGCTAACGGTATTTCTAGTAAAAAAAAAATATTTTCTATAGTAAATTATCCACATATCGAAGTTTACTAAAATCAATACGCGAAAATGTAACAGATAAACAGAACGCGTTAATTTTACATTCATACTATTAATATAGATTTTAACGATTACGATTACTAGAGTTAAGCAACGTAGACCATGGTCTAGTTTATGATGGGTGAACGATACATATCTCGTGCTCCAATAGGTATGGTGAAAGAATTGAGATTGCTCTTGTATAACGTAGACATATATCCCGTGAAGCAATTGGTGGTAAAAGAAACAAATTTTATGTGATCAATTAAAAATTAACCGTTATAATTAAGACGAATATGTATATACATACATAACCACGTTCAATTCGGGACACGAAGTAATTTTTTGATTAAAAAGCACGTAGAGTAGAAGCGACGTCACATACTTATTTACATGACTCTCTGTAAGAAATAATTCAAATTTCTTTAACAAAATGCGCCCATTTCGTAGAGCGAGGCTGCAAAGACCGCGAGGACTTGAGCGTTGGCCTGTGTCGCTTTCGTCCTCTTCTGTGCGCAGTCTATGGTCAAGATCGGTCGCTACGGTCGGGAAGTTAGTCAAGTATACTTGATATTTTGGAAGATGTTGATATAAATTTAGTAAATTTGAATCAACATCTTGTAAATAAACTTGATATAAATTTCCAAGAGCCCAGTATTATTAAATTAATAAGTATTACTTCTTAATAAATTACCAAAATACATTTTTATAAAAACGCGACTTATGAACAAGTCGTGTTTTCATAAATGTATTTTTAGTTTCATAGATTAAAATTATGTGTGTTCATTTTCAATATGTGATTTTTAATCACTCTAAAACTAATAAATAGATGATATCAGCCAGTGACGTCACAATTACATATTTTCAAACAAAATCTATGGCCACTCTCTGTTCTGCCAGTAGATTAAAATTACATCAACGAATAGTGAAACATTTGAAAATAGAACGCCATAGAGCCATAGAGCGCCATAATCGAGTTCGAACTAGCTAAGCCAACTACTTGAATATCGAATATTTCTGGTATGATTAAAAATATGATACTGAGCATTCGATCGACCCAACTAAACATACCACATGACCTTCGACCGCGGGGAAAGTCGAGAAACCGAGAAGTATTTGGGAAACGCGGTTGCAGTGGAAAATCGACCTTGTACGTTTGCCGTGTTCGGAGGAAAGACGTTGTCGGAAGCTGTTAATTTTAACGTTCAGTTTCCTTCGCACGATAGTTCTAGGCGTGTAAAAATGTTATATATGTTTTTTTTGATTGCATGCATACCTGGCTACTAAGAGATTTGAAGCTGCTTTGCAAATGTATTGTTGGCTTAAAAATAATACATTTATATTTTAATTACCTACTTAAAACGTTAAACGACATGCAAAAAATATTATTCATACTTTTGTTATAATATAATTCTATTCATATAAAAATAGGTGATTAATAGCTTACGTAGTAGAATGTGGGAATAAAGTCAAAATAACGTAAATTGGATAACAATATTAAGGCAACTTTACCTATTTTAAATAGTTTATAAAATAGCACCTAACAATAATATTTAAAATTGAACTAACGCGAAGGTAAATATTTTAATTTTGTAAAGCAGCTTCATCGGTTATTCATGACAGGTGGCGCCGGAAACACGTCAATTTTGACATGAGTGCATTTGGTTTCCTTATGTTGCTGTTGTTAAATTCGAAAATTCGTTAAGTTGTGAAATTAACATTTTCTACAGACTCTTCAACTCTATTGACCTGGTTTATGCAACGGGAAGTTTAACAATGTTGTTCCATTTTGTGACATCAAAATAAATTAATTTGTGAAAAAAAATATGCATAGGTACATATTGTTTGATTATGGGAGCCGGGTGAAAGTCCTATGTTGTATTTTCGTAAAATATAAAAATATCTCCCCATAGTCTAAGCATAAATTAATGATTATTTACTTTTCCAATGTTGTATTAAACAAAACTAATTAATTATCAGTAGAAAATTTTCAAACAATTTTTTTCGAATCAGTAATGGCTTTTTCAACACATTCAAGTTGTTATCATATATATCATTATATGTCTTTTTATTTATAGGACTGTAAATTTATTTTGTTCATATCAAAACTCGGCAAATGTCTATAGTTAGTTTGCTTGTCTTTATTATGCTGTTTTAATTTGGAAAGAAATGTACGTACTGGGCCCTCGTGGTCTATATGTTTAGGGTACGTTCGTGCCTCTTGGTGAGGTCGCATATGAACTGTGATAATGAGGGTAGGCGTTTATTTATTAAGTCTTTATTTTTTTTTTCGTTCATACTATATTGCTTTACTAATTTAATACGTATATAAACTGTTTATTTTCAATATGCTCTACCCACTGCCGCTTAAAATTCGCAACGCTATTATTGGTTATTAAATAAATAATAATTATGGCAGGTGAACGGAGTCTCTTCCATAGTCCGGTTCTCATTACCACCAAAATCGAAATGCAATAGTCCACAAACGTTTTGACCTTAGTTGACAATAGTTTCTGTGCATCTAACTGTTTATAGTCTTTCGCTGCATTTTTTATGGTGCAGATGGAGATTAGACCCAGTTGGTACACTCAACGCACACTTTCATGAAATTTCGCTTAAATGGCTTCTACGCGTTGGATCTATGTCCCCGCACATGCCTTATAAAGGACCGTGTCTTATAAAGACGCGTGATTTAAGCTACAATAATAAAAAAAAAATAGTATCAAAATCTCTGATGCTTGACCTGCACATAGTTTCTTAAACATAAAAAACTTGTTGCTCAAATCAATCACAATTTAAGTAGAACGCAAATGGTAATATATACCTACATCTTACTAATGGCTACATACGCTTACTTAGTTATACTTAGCTCTTAAGCCCAAATATAGTCCACGTTTCTTCGTAAAGCAGTGACTATAAAAACTTAATGCGGTTGGCGTAGGTATTGAAAAATTCACTGTATAGCACAAAATCGTCGGCGGCGACACAGTTAATATTTAAGGACGCGATAGCTCTGACAGTGTTTTGACGTAAAGCGGCCATTTACAAGGCACGACCCTCCCGCGTATATTATTGACAGCAAGACTAAATTGGTTATCTATTGGACGTTTCAGTCTTTGTTGCTAGTTTACTTGCTATGCTGTTATATGACTATTAAGAGTATTAAGAATTATATAGGTTATGGTCAAGGGTGTTCTGTTTTAAATTGCATATTTCCTTAATGTTTAATTTGTTTATTTGACTCAGTATTTGTTCAAATTGTTCTAAAGGTTTAGGCAATCTTGACTGAAATTAGCGGTAAGGTTTTTAAATAGATATATATACAAATATTTAAAAAAAATTATATATTTTAACAAACACGAATAAGCTATAAATGCCCGCATTCATCATACAAACATATCAGTGTATTGTCTACTCGACTACGGAGGTCATCATCTATTATAGATCATTAACAGATATTGTCAATGGTGATAGATTTAGACATTTCTTAGTTTTGTGTTAGTCGTAGCAGTGCTTACGTTGACGCTGCTTTGTTTCGGTATGAAAGGTGGGCAGTAAAAATACTGGGTAATGCGCATATTACGCCATGAGTTAGTACGTCTGTAGTAGTCTGTCTACGATTCTTGTAAATGATGCATGTGAGAATCTAGCAAAAATAGAGATTTTTGCTAGATTCTCACATGCATCATTTACAACAGAACAGATAAGTGAAGTTATTTTCCATCAGATAGGTTCGTGAGGTTTATTGCTTAAGCAAAGTATCGTTTAATACGGTTTTGAAATTTGCAGTTATCAATCAATACAATACAATTCTCTGTACTGATTATTTATCTTTTAAAAAGCAATATGATAGTTATTTGGCTGTCAAATTTGAATGCGTATCAAATTGATTTCAACCAACGGCTAACTTGATTTTATATTGATATTACATTGATTAAATACCAACAATTTCTGAAAATCGCTGACAGCTGCCAAAAGAGAACTTTTACATGTTACGTTTACAATGACATGGATCGTAACATCGTGTCCTCACACGTAAAAATTCAAACAGCCATCTAGACATAATATCGCCCAATAAAATATTCATACGATGATTCTTATACTTTTTTCGAACAATGGAAGTCAAAGTGAGGCTTCGCGCGTTAGTAATGAGACGGACCGATAATTCGTAATAATTTACGATCATGACACTTGAGGCGTAATGTTCGGTTAGGGAAATGGCCGGGAAATTGTAGTGCTTAGCCCAATTGGGTGTTATATAAATTGTTCCGTAGAATTTTGTAATACAAGCTGATTATTAGGCATTTTTTGTGGAAATGTCTTTCAGTTTTTATTTTGACTTTTGTATATTGCTAGTTATTTGTCTACAAAATTATAATTCATATTGTATACAATTAAAGTATATCAATTTTTATTAATGACAATTATTTTATTAAATGCTGATGCTGTACAAGCTATACATCCCTTTGCTTTTACTTATACTGCAAGGCTATACAATTGGGCCAAACATTGGGCTAACGCGATGGGCAAATAAAGAGATTGCTGTTCAAAATACTTTCATGTGTGGACGGAATACCGACACTAATCGGTTGGCCGGCCAAAGTTGGGGCCAGCTACCAACATAGCGCCAAGTACTGCTCTACACGTTGACTCAATATGTAAATTCAACGAAAAAAATATAATGTTCTAAATTCAAAAATTACTCACCGTCTTTAGGCGGACTCGCGCACTGCGGTGCGTACGACCCTAAATGGTAGCCATACGTGTTTTGATGCATAGGAGGAAACGGATATCCTAATGACCTAGGGCTCGGAAATCCCGAGGCTTCGTGAGGATTCTGCTGACCCCCAGGACTAAAATGATGGGGGTGTTGGTAGCCCCCTTTGAACGGGCCGTAGCCATGTTGCTGAAGTTCTATAAAGGCGGATTTTGAAGAAACATTAGTAGGGGTCGAGTTTGCAGAGTTTGATATATCGTGGGGTGTCTGCGAACCCCCCAGATGGTGGTGTTGGTGGTCTAGTGCGTCCTGGCTGGTCATAGCGGGCTGTGGCGTCGACGGGCCCCCCCCGTCTGAGGACTGGGGAGGCCCGAAAGGATCTGAGAAACTCAGGGTGCCGGGTTTGCCCCCTGGGGATTGGATGCGGGTAATTTTGAGGGTTTCTTGCACCGCTGGTATGTCGCCGCTGCTTTAGCCTGTAACAAGAAATTGGAATATTTGAATACATTATGTTTATCCATACGTCTACACAAAACCGTAGATAAAATAATATCATTTTATAATTAATGTGCGTGTTTTGTTACTTTGAGGGTAAATTTATTTTATTTGATGGTAAACATTTACCATTAGATGAGCAGTTTGCTTGTTTGTCAACATATATAATAAAAATAAAAAGGATTTTGTATGGTGAATATATGACCTTTCTAGTCTTTTTAAATGAAATCGTTATTCTATTAAATTGACATATGATTTAGATAATTTATTTGTAAGCTGTGTGCATACAAACTGAAAAATTAGACGCTCGCGCAAATAAATATGTCTTTAAAAAAAGCGAGATCAGTAGGAATGTAAAAATGCACTAACAGTGTGTGCAATTTATTGAGTGAAAGAACTCTTGAACAGTGTGATATAAGCTAATTTGCATGGAAGCAGGTAACTAGGCCCACAATTCTAGGTTGCGGCAACTGAACCTCGCAACTCTATCGCAAGACTTATATTGACAATGTTATCAACGCTCAATCTGTAGTCTGAGCTCAATCATGCGCGCGCGCACGCCTATATGCGCCCGAACAACTTGTTGATATGTTTATAATTATTTATTATTACGCTGTTATGGTGTGACGTTAACAGTAATGTCATTAATATTGCATGGTTATCGTTAAAAGGGTTACGGATGTCAGTTCTGCGGAATTCATTATGCATTTTTTTGTTTTTTATCAAGTTGTTATATTATCAGTATTAAGTATATTATCAAGGAGTTGTTTTGATTTGTGAAAAGCTTTTTGGCCTTATACCTTCCTAGATATTACATAATGAATGTTAATAAATAAACTTTCTGTTGTGTTTTTCTTATTAGATTTTCTCTGCATATCCTGCTGCACTGGTATTCTCCTTGACACATCAGGCACAAGAAACACTTCAGAACATGAATTTCAACGTATCGTGATACTATGTAGTTTGTGGTACCTACATATCTTACACACTTCCGCACTCATCACCGCACATCATCATCGACAAAGTTTGAAAGGTCTTTGGAGAGATGCCATAAAAATAATATGTTAAATTATTTAAAAAATATACTGACATTATTTTTTTTGTAATTTTACTACCATACCATATATAAATATTCCGAGTGCGAAAGATTAAAACAATAAAATATCCAAAGATAACATTACTCGTAGATGAAAATATAGCTATGGTCAAATACCTACATATTTTTGAAAATACAAAAGATTCCGATCTATGCTAATAACTATATAATTTATCAGATTACAAAATGAAAGGTACACTAACATTTAATTGACAACAAAGCAACATTGTGTGTTGTAATAGAGTTATATTGAAATTTATAGGCTGCATCGACCAACGTGGGTAATCATGCGTTAAAAAGGTACCAGCGCGCCCATTAAATCCATAGACAATGTCAGTAAGTTCTCTTTGTAAGTAGATCTGGCTGGAAATGTCTTTAAAACGTAATCAGGTTTTATAATTTTCATATTTTATAATTTACGTCTGCACGAAGTAAATACATTTTTTTAATATATCATTTCTTTATAAATTCATAAAACAGACGGGGCAAAGTGCTTTTGGCGGACCCAGCCCTTAAAATAATTAATCCAAAGATACCTAATTTTATTTATATGATACTACATGAGTCTATTGAAATACAGAAATACCTGAGCCATAATACCGCAGAAATAACATAGAGCTAATTTTCGGAGCATACCACCTCCTTGGACTATCGAGAATATTAAAATTCCAAGCTCATATATAGACAACAAACCATAAACACAATGAGCTACGTTTGTGTTTAATGGACCGCATAAAAATGAGATGAAGGTTTATAAATAATAAAAATAATTTTTATGTTCAGTGTTTGACACCTGTCAACATCTTTAGCTACCTGTGAGCATTGACGCTGGAAAGTGTTCGAAACATCAGGCTAACAATTTAAAATCGTCAAACAGTAATCGAAACATTGTTTCATTTTAATTTATAATTGCTCTACTAATATAACTAAAAAGATTAAGGAAATAATGAGGCAAATTTATCTAGTTGTAACAGTTTGAACTAAGCTATTGCTTACAAATAAATATACACAAACTAGTGAAGCATAACTTATATATCGAGTATTTTTTTATATTGTCTAAATGCGAGAGCATGATAGGTTTATAATCTAGTGTGTTATTATTTATAAAAAAATAATTTCTGTTTTAATCACTGTAGTGCCTTCTCTTCACTGTGCCAGCTCCCACGGGGTCAAGGGACACGATGTGGGTTTTCTTTAAAACAATTTAGTTAAGACACGGTCAATTGAACGAGTGATGCATCAGTCGATGCCGCTGTGACATTCTCTGGAACAATTTATCGATCTAGGACGAAGTTTGTGTTTTTCACTGAATTGACGCTACTAATTCAAACAAACATTGTTGAATCAATACTGCAATCTTTTTAATTTTGATATAGATCTCTTGGAAATCTTAATCAAAATTTTTAATTTTATTTCACAATCGTAAAGTTTAAAGTCATAAACATGTTAACAGTTCACATGTTAACAGAAATTATTGAGTTGTAAATAGTCTTAGAACGATGATTATTTATTATAATAATCTTTATGTAATTTATATTGCGTAACTGCTTGTTGCCCTAAATAAATTGAATAAAAATGACGTGCTGAATTGTGTTTGCCGCCTCCAAACCAATTTAATTACAAATAGTCTAACCTAACTAACCAACAGATGTATTTAAATAGGATAGATAATTGATTTGACGCATTTTATTAGAATTATAAATACCTGCATAGGTACTTTAAGATTGAGTTTCTTTTATTATTATTTACTTATTAAAGGAAACTTACATTTTCGTGTATTTTAATTTATTTCATACTTTTATAGGTGCATACTTATGCTTATTATAATGTAGATTTTGTTTGTGACCCCACTCGAGTATATTTTGCAAACATTCGGTTATTCTTCCCCACTTGTAAACGACTCTACCGACTTTCAATCAACATTTCTGTACACATGCACTAGATAATTCACTTTTAATACAAAAAAAAAACTAAATTGAAATGATTTCATTCGTTCGGGACACAGCCAGACAAATACATCCAACTTATAACACTCTTTTTTAGCGTCAGTGATTCAAAATTAGAATAAGTAAGTTCCATTTTCATATAACGAGCTCGTTATCTCTCCAAGTAGGTATTATGATCAATAAACGTTTTTTACAAGTTTTACAGTCGTGCAGTTTCTGACAAAATCGGAGAAGATGCGGTAATTTTGAAAAATCGATATTTTTTTTTGAATCTTTCAGGTCGCACCTAATATTTAGAGCATCGAAACTGAATGAAAAAACCTAATTAGATACTCGTACAGTTGATTTAGAATACATTTCTCACAGAACAAACTTGAGAAATGTTTAAACGTTGAAATGAATGAGCCGAGGAATTGGTATTGAAAAAAATCCTTTCGGCGTTCGCTTTGTGTTAATTACCCCTTGTTTTGTCTCACTCGCTCGCGTAAAAAAGAAATATTTGAGTCTCCTTCACCCTCGAGCGGCGCCACAGAGGTCAGGTCAAGATGTTGTTTTGTTGATTTTTTCCATTCGCTCTCTCGTGTTGATTACTCGTGTCTTTAATAATCATCTTTAGGCCGAACTAATTGGTGTAAATTTTTATTAAAAATTATTATTTGTACGTTTTTTCGTTTTGTTTGATAACTTAATGATTATTTTTATGTTTTTGTTTGTGAACGTTTTCGACACCTCATTCCTTGAGTTGAGTAATTTTTGGTTTACAATATATGTTCATTGTTCATCATAATTTCATGTTCATTGCAACTCAATTGTCAAATGCTATGAATGTTAACAATCTAACCCGGCGAATTTTATACCGACAATGATATTACAATGACGTTAGCTGTCAACTGCGCAATGGCGGAATTCCAGAATCTTCTTCTTTTGGGTTTGATGGCGGTGCCCATAGGATTTCGCCAACCTCGAGTTTTTTTGCTTAGAATACTTTTTTTAATTAAAGTATGCGCGACTCATGTTATTATCCAGGCCGTGAAAGTACAAGTGAATGCAAAATTAAAATTAAACAAGACAAATAAAATACAATATACCCTGTTCGCTGTCTATAAAGAAATATATAAAAAAGTTAAAGAGCGGAAACCAAATCAGAGAATAAAAAGATACCAATTAAAGTTTAATACGATTGTAGAATAAATAATGACAAAGAATATTGATGAAGGGTGAATTAACATAAGAAAGAAGAGAGTTAAATTGACACGGCTTAGGGATATAAGGGGGAATGACATCATACAAAGAATATGAATATTTTGTACAATCGAAAAATATGTGATCAGCCGAACCTTCGTCCAAACCACACTCACATAGGGAGCTGTCTTTAACCCTTATTTTTGTCAAGTGCACCGGTGTACTTGCTTGCCCAAGACGTAACCGACATATAGTAGATATGCAAAATTCCAGAATCAAAAAAATATTAAGTTTTTTGACAATTGATTTTCTCTGCTATTTCTTATTGTTTGAATATTCAGAATATTCAGTCATTCTTGACAAGTACTAATGAAACTCGTCGTTTGAATATCTTTATTTATTATTTTCAATATATTGGGTATTAATGATAATATGATTTTTAAATTCTTATTCTTAGTGTTAGACTTCTGTCTAAAAAAGAAACAAAAATATCAACAACCTTTACGGCTATAACAGCTAACGGTTATATCAAGATTAGCTCATTACTACCTTATCAACCATAGACAATATTAATTTAGTACCGGACAGACAATACAAAGAGTTTCTATGTAATTACAAGTAACATTTTGCGTCCGACGAGCAAAAAGCAACGCGCTCAAATGCTCTCCCTTAATTAATGGCTGAGCTTAGCAGCTTAATTTTTTTACATCATATTTCTAAGTAAATATAAAATTACTACATATCTTTCTTGTTTGTGGTCTTGCGTTTGTTATTCTAAATTTTTTTGCTTATAAAAAGTTAATGTGAAATCTAACACAGCTTTAATTAATGTAATTTTGCTTCCAAATTCGGTATCACGATACCTGTCTATTAAGAATTTAGTAAGACGACTAGATATATAAAATATCAAATGTTAGCACGTTCGGTATTTTCTGTAAGACACGCATTGCAGTAACATTTTGAATCATGTCGAATAAATTTAGACAGAAAATACTAGCAGCTCTTAACGCATCATTGACCTATGATCCAAAAACCTGATGCATGAAATGTATCGCAATGTGGACTCTACCGCACGCACCCAAAGAGGCAAGGAGAACACCAAGGGCTTATAGTGGGTAGGCCTGGCTCTCTTGATAGGAGAGCCCCACACACGCCCGCCGTCTAGCCAATGTATGGGTATGGTGCGATTTCAAGCATTTCCTCTTGAAAAAAAAGGATGTGAAAAATGCCGCGAGCACAGCAGACTATGATATTTGTGATACCTCGATTGAAAGCGAGATAATAATTACATAACTCCTTAGATGGGTTGGCCGCATAAAAAGTGGGGGCGAAGTTACAGCACGCGAGGTGATAATGTAATGAAAGCCGAATGAAACGTCCACCCTAGAGGCCAAAGAAAAGGTGATATAATTTAGGATCTACAGTTGTAAGCTGCAGATGGCAGTTGCAACTTTACATTGAGATTAGTTTGAGAATGAAGTGAAAGAACGCCGCAAAAAAACATTAGTATAATTGGTAATCTCTATCTCATTCATGTTCAAGTGATTGCAACAGTTTTTCTTTTTGTTGTCACATATTGACAAACAAACAAACTGCGCACCTTATGGTTAGTCGTTACAGTCGCCTGTAGTGCATATGGTTCTTGTGAGGTTTTTAGCAAAATCTGCAACCTTTTTTTTTTTCCTCAGGAGAGGAGGCTGAGAATCCATCATGGATACCAACGCAACAGGCAAGCAGGGATGCGTTGATTATGTCGGACTCCTGGTACTGTCGAGACTGCTCGACTACACAGACCTACCGACTAAACTCAGCCTAGCCTTTGGTCCTATTGACCCTACTGGCTTTATTGACGAGTCTAATCTGCAACCCTTTTTGTTGGGGACACAAGATAAAAAGTCACAGTCCACTGTAAAGGCGGATTTATATTTGTCTGATGTGTTGTGACGTGAGCGTCAGAACGATATCAGTTTTATACATACAACACAAGCCATCACAACACAACACTCATTACTAGTATGTGTAACGTTACTATAGTAAAAGTATGAGGCCGATACCGTTCTGATGCGTCACGTCAAAACACATCAGACAAATATAAATCCGCCTTAATTCCAGTGCCTTTCTAACCCTTTACACCGGAACACAGCAATGTGACACTGCTATTTTGCGACAGAAATAGGTTCTATGTTATTTGGTAAGTTTTCTAATTACTTTGATTTTATTCCAGATGCGCTATGGCGCAGAGTGCAAAATAGGCACAAGATAATTTGTCAGGATAAATTTTCACATTTTAATTACAACTTACTGAAAACAAATTACCGTGTATTTGAAATTGGTATTACTTAGTAAGTTAATATCTATTGACGTGTGTAATTATAAAGTATTTTTATATAGTTTGTTATCTACATTTCGTACAAACCTATTAATTACTCCATTGCGCAGCTAATTATCTGGTTTAGTACAACAAATTCTTTCGATATACGTATGTTTAGTATTTGTGTTGTATGATTTGTAGTAAATCTGTAAATTAGGTATTTTAGTCGGAAGGCCGGGGGTCCTCAGATGCGACACTCGATTCTGAGGGCCCCCTAAAACGCCTGAGGACGGCCATCGCTGAGGTTTTTAGTGGGTAGGCCTCCCACTTCTGGGGAAACCGCCGGCTCTCCGCAGCCGGGGTATGCAATTCAATGCAAAATAGTCGCGAATTTGTGTTTGATATTTGGTATTTATAAAGTACAAGTTTCATGTTGATTCAAATTTGGAACCCACAATTAGGTCAATAATATGACGGATTCAGCATAAATTCTAAAGCATTAGTGTATCGATTATAATACTGATCAAACTCGACATCTTTACCGATTACCAAGTTTCGATTGAATCGTTGTTGAATGAGATCAAATCGAATGAAATCGAAACAATCACGTCATGTCGAATTACATTAAAGAATCGTCGAGCGGCAAAAACAGACACGCGACTCGATAGATTCTATGCTAATTCCTTCGATAATACAATAGCATCATTATTTTTTTATCCTTAGTACGTACAACTGTGGATGTTTAAAGTGAAGTGACGGCGACCGAAGTCAGACTTGGATGGGTGACCATGTTCTTGTAAAGTATACAGAGCAGTTGTGATTTGAGTTGACATAACATGTCTTGTGACGATTGTTGGGGCAAGGCGATTCGTCAGTATTTTTTTTATATTGATATTACAACATCTACAGCTCTTAAATAAATAACAATCGAATGGCATATGATTTCTCTACAATAATAAAATAATAAAGGCAATAACGGATTATTCTTCTTGAAGTATCTTATTAATAATGTAGCTGTTTAGATATATTAAACTAATAATTACTTATGTATTCAGTTACGACAAACAATTTAGTTAATTGTCAAAAAAAAAGTAAATACTCTAGGTTTCTATTTGCATACTATATATCTATGTGTGCGTGCATGTGTTATTTAGGATGTATGTGTGAGTACTATGTATGTATGTGGAACATACAACAAATACATCGAATATTACTCAGCAAAGTTAATATGTCAATCTCATATGTAACAGGACGATCCTAACTTATTGAAGTTCTTATAAAATTTATAAAGTCGCATGACTAGTGGGTGTTTTATGACATTCAAAGTTAGTAAAAATGTTACCCTTGTGATGGTAAAAATTTTAACCCTTAACAGTGTAAAATAAAAATAGGCGATGAAAGAAAGCATGGAAATTCTACACGAACGAAATCGTGAATTACTGTGTAATTGCGTAATAACTATCTTTTTTTCTTTGGATGGGCGTATCTCTTTACAATACCTGCATTGTTTATGCTTAATTTTTTCAACTACTACCTTATTGCTAACCGACTCACTCAATTGAAAAATTACAATACCCCCCATTAAAGTAGGCATGAATTCACAAACCAGAGCACGTAGTAGCCGCTGATCCAGAACGAGGGTCCTGGGAATCGTGGAAACCTCATAAATTATGGGGGCCCTATAAACCAGTATCAAGTAATCATTATAGGCATCGCGATGCATATGGTCGAATGAGCATGGTTCGTTCCAGGGGATCTTTAGGTTACACAACTCGATCCAAAGATATTGTGCTGTTTTAAACTAACAATGTTAATGTAGTATATTAGTGTAGCTGAATTGCCTCTTCATAAGTTCAAGGTACATGTTAAAAAGACGCTAATGAGTAAGGGCTATTACAAATGCTTGGTGTTGATTTGAAGACAATTACATTCTAAATTGTAAATATTTGTTTTCCCGTATAAATTGTAAACACATATGTACATTGTATGATAACGACATAATTTATTGTAAATGTTGTTATTACTTTTGATGAAGCTGATAAGTTTCTTGCGCCCATTCTTCTTATCAGCTAAAAAATACGTCCTGAATTGGTGGTAGAGAAAAAAATTGAACGATTCAAAAGAGCTTTCTATAAAGTCATATTTGAATAAAGGTAATTTTGATTTTAATCTCTTCATACTGGGATTTTTATCCTGTATCATGGGTGCAGTCATAAATATAGAATCTTATATATACATATACACCCGGAACAAATTTTTATGGGTCATACGAAATATCTGTCCCATGCGGGAATCGAACCCCCGTTATGTAGTGCGCCAAACGTCTCGTCGAATCGGTATAATCTTAACGAGCACAGACTTGTTATATTTTTTTTAATGTACACTATGAGATGATAAATTAACTACATTATTCATAGATTTATTATACTACTGTTAAATAGGCTAGATCACTTATTGTTAATATTTTTTAAACAATAAAATAAGACTTGATGATATCAGGTTACACAACCACATAATAAATAAATAAAAGTAATCATTAAATACCAACATAATAAACAATATATGTAGAATCTAACCAATGAAAACGGTCACTAAGAGATGGCGGCAATATTAAATATTTAACCGTCGACATGGCAAACACACTGAATAAACGCAGTCATTTGTTTTCATGAAACTATTTTTCGAAACCCTGCTTTTTGTAATATTCGGAAAAAAATAAGATATATTTCTTTAAAAGCAACTAATTTCTATTAATATTTAAGATCAGTTGAGTATCGCCTAATCTGTAAACTATTATACTTATCTTTTTTTTATACTAACTTACTTTATTAAAGTTACACTAATATTTCTGAGAATGATCGCGATTATTTAAAATATCGAGGATGCTCCCGATTCGATTGTATGTTTTTTTGTGTGTTTGTTATGCGATTATACCGCTAATTTTATGATTCATTTCGTAGGTTATATTTCAGAAGGGGTCCTATATAAATTTTATTGAAAATGTATTGGAGGTTTTTGAGAAAACCAAACAAAGACATGAATACTTCAAAACTCCAACCATATGTTCAAAAATAACATAAAAAATAATATGTTACCAGACCATCACCCTTCATCGGTCTGCCATAAAGCTAATATTAAGCCGTCCTCCTTGTTGGTCTGACTAAAAATTCCAAATATTAATACGGCTTTTGCTTTGAAGTAATTAAAATATTAAAAAAAACTAGCTGGTGAATTAGCGTATAAATTGAAGTCTATGTGTTATTCTGATGTATAACCTATATTATTGCAAAATTTTATTAAAATCCATTTAGTAATTTTTCGTGGAAGATTAACAAACATCTATTCATAAAAACTTTCACGTTTTCAATATTAGTAGAGATAATTCTTCAGGTCACGTTCAAGAAATAATAAAAGAATCACATAATAATAAAAATATTCGAATTTTCCACACTTATAACTGTAGGTAGCTAATGTTGAGGTAATTGCGTAAAATTGTATGTGAGTTGTATTTAGTCGCCATTTTTCTTACACTGGTAATTACCACTACAATAGTTGCACAGATAAGGTTGACGTTATTATTTTCTTAACATTTAAAATACGGTCCGACAACAACTAGCAAAATAAAGATGATAAGACAACATTGTTGTACATTCGTTGTATTTTTTAAAATAGGTAAGAATCGAAACAGCTCTTAAGACTTTTCTCCATTATCAGACTGTTGTTGTGTTGTGTCTTAGGTATCTAATTCCCGTCAGCCTTAACCTTTGCATTTTTGATACTTCGCAATTCCAAAGTAAATATACACGAAGCCGTTACAAATTTCATGAAATTTGGTTAAAAATAACGCAAGCTTACAAATTTCTATTTTTATTTGTATAACTTGGTTTAAATGAATATATTTTGTTATCGGAATAATTTATAAAAAACAAAAAATATGGGCACATTAGAATAGAAGCTGTAGATTGAAAAAGAAAGCTATCAACATTAGAAGTTTGTTGATTTCCAGATATAAGACAGTAAAATACATTTGTACGGAAAAATGCTGCAATATCTGCTCTTAAAATATAAAAATTCCATTTAATTTTTTATTTATTATAAAGTACAAAACAACTAATGAAAACCGACAGACAAGCAGTGTCAGTAAAGATGGACCGCTACCATTATTATTTTATGAACCATTTCATAATGTGCAGTCAATGTGGACTCATGTAAATTTGAAAATTCTGGACCGATCTCTATTTAATACATAGTCAAAATGCAACCTTGATTTTGAACTTTAAAATGTCATTGATTTACTTGACGATTCCGGCTAAAGTTTCTTGTATTTTCAATTCAAAATAAAAAAAAATGCAAATGATTATGTTTGATTATAAAGTTATCGCAGACTTGTATGTGTGTTGATCTTTACAGACAAAAAATATTTTATACCTTCGTACTTACACGGGAAAAAATTAACTTCACACATTCGTCTAAATGATTCGTCACATTCACAAAAAATAATTTTAACTCAACAAAAATTTATATTATACTGTTACATCGACCATGGAGGTAGGTACGCAATAATAGGTTTCTTAATTAAAAAAATGGACACTTGAAAAAGCCACTACAAAACCGGCCCCACGTAGCGGTACCCATAAAAATTCGTAGATAGAAAACCATATCGAATCCAATATTTTCAATCGTAAAAACTCGGAACACGCAAACGGCGGATTATTCCGAGGTTTTATTGTCTTTACTAATTAACACGACATTTTTTCCGTGTGGCAACATTGTTGGACACGGACCCGTGTTTGCTATTCCGGGTTCGAAATTGGAACGCGGATTTCGACAGTGTTCTGAATATTGCTTCTGAGGTCAACTAAACTTTTGCTCGTACAATTGCTTGATTATTAGTTCTCTCAGAACAATTTTATTACCAAACGTAAAAAATATTTGTATATGGGTTTAATTTTCCTATCAGTATGCAACTAAAAATCTAAGGCAGATTGTAGTGGTGTTTTAAGAAAGGCTTATCATTAGTTTTAAGGTGAAACTGACGGAATTAATTAATATTTTCTTTTTATGATTTATGGTTGAATATACATAGTTAATAGCGAATAGTTCCAAAGCCATTCACAGTTTGTTACTGGAAAAACAAGAACGCAAGCTACATATATAAAATGTGGTTAAATTATATGTAGCTACAAACTTAATTACTGTTAATTATTTTTTATTTAAGAACATAATGAATAGGCTTTCCGATAATTAATCAATTAATTAATGTTTATTGATAGCACTTACATATACATAGATTTATAATCGCGAAAATATTTATGTATATACACAAACACGTATTTCATGAGAAACACACAAAGCAGTAATGACAAAAAAATGAAAAAAATGATAATTGGAAACTACGTGTAGTAAATTGGGTTTTGCCTCAGCATGTTTCTACAGAATACTCTGCAGGAGCGCTGTTCTTACGATAGGCTCTAATTGGCACAGGAGACAACAAACTATGCGAAACTATGTCATAATATGGTAGTTATAAATACAACTAAGCACTTGTATTTTTACTGTATTTTCAGTGAAGACTATCTCTATGAATTAATCAGTACAAAAGTGAGTTGCAACAGAGATAGGTTGGTAGTTATTTATAATAGACAAACCTCTATAGCTCCTTGAACTGAATGATTTCTTTTTAATAATTATAAGTCAAACTCATAGCAATATTGTACGGTACGTTTAATTTTCTATGAATTCTATTTTCAAATATTGGACTCAGCTGGCACACAATTAAAGCAGTATAATAAAAAATTATTTATAGATAATTCCATTCAAGAAATTCCCATTTTCTGTTAAACGGCAATAAATACTATATTTGGTCTAAAGAATGTTAATTTAAAGGGTTCAATTATACATTCTCTCAGTTGTCTGTGGGTGCATTGAATTTCATCGTAAACTATTGCAAAATTCCTTTTTTGAATGTCGCGTGGCAAATTGCCACTGTCAACATCCGTTAATGAGGCTGAATAGAGAAAATTACGAGCACATCACATTCAAAACACATGTATGGTCACAGACTACATAATAAAGACTATTATAGTCTAATTTGTCTCTGATCCGACATTATGGCTCGATTGCTTGAGCATTGTCAATTAGGGATGTACTTTTTCATGAAACATCGGACATGCGATATGCAGCTGGGCAGGTTGCATTGGTGTGTAGATAAAACGATTATTCGTGTATAATTTTATTTCTAAAACAAGTTAGTTTACTTTGAACGTATGTAAAATAACAAGTATGTAACTTAGTTTTATCCCAACTCATATTAGTCCTTACTGAGTGGTATGCGCTGATCTTATTTATGTTAGGTCGATTAAACCTCAATCAACTTCGTTGACCTAGGTCGGATTGGTCGACTTTATACCTCTAAATTTCTTCGCATGTGCCTTGCGATATTTTCCTTTATCGTAGTAATATTATATTTATAATAGGATAAATGAAATTTAAAAATGAAAAACATATCAGTAAGATCGACCTCGAGCTATTAGAACTGATCAGACAAGTGAAAAAACATAGTGCCGGCAAAATGGGTTTACCTTAAATTAATGTTGGAACAATTTAAGTTAATGTTAAAACTTTAAATCACCGTAATTTGTACCAAAACTGGAGATGATTTGGTCTTAAAGCAGTGATAGATATCAAAGATATGTCACGTTATTTTAAATGAAGAATGTTGTGAAATGAGTTAAAGATGAGTGTTGAATTGTTCTGTACACAAAACAAAACATGCAATAGTTATTGAAAAACTTTTTATTATATTTGATAACTTTTAATAATATTGTTAAATGAAACTAGTCAATGACTGTTTATTTTGCTTAATGTTTATCATGATGATTACACTGATTCAACTCATCGCACTCATTTGCCTAATTTTCTACAACGCTTTTAATTTTCATGCAATGTTAATACAGCTCGCCTGCCAACTTTAAAAATCTATATAATCGAGTTAACTGCGTCACTTAATACGGAGTTGAATCAATAGGCGTCGCGTGCTACCGCCATTTTGAATTGTCATCGACCACGTAATGGCAGTTTACTTGGAAAATTTCTGTTTATTTTTTTGTTTATTCACAAGAGGAATGTTTTAGTTCTAACTTTTATGTACGGAAACATATTCATTTTACATTATACATGTTGTTGTTTTTTTTATTTCAGTTTCCAGAAGTTGTATAACTAAATAACCAATCAAAATTTTGTTTGCTTCCTATGGCCAATTGAATCAGGTAATTCTTTATTTTTTTTATTATATTTGTGTACATTTAAAAATAACTAAAGTACCAACCTATCATGATGTCGTGAAGCTACCTACCTACAATTATTTACAGATAGCATCTGTCTCCTAAGCATGCGATTCGCGTGAGATAGCCGTTCCAACGGTCAGATAATCGGACGAAAATATTTAATCATAATTACCACAGGACCTACTTTCAAGAAACTTCGCAGAAAAATCTAAAGTCATTGTGGAAACCACCGCACCGTTGGGAAATAAATGCAATAAGTGTTTACTTATGTCAAAAAACATTATGAAATTGTGTCTATTATTTATATCTGGTCGGTATACCGGTTTCAAGGTGTCGCCATCTTGAGGTCCCGGGTTCGAAACCCGGTGGGGGCAGATGCTTGCGTGATGAATACGAGCATTTGTACCTTAGTCATGGTTGGTGTGTTTCTACCAAATTTATATATATATAATGTATGTATGTCTGTCCGTTACCCTAGATCCCAAAACACAAGCCTTACAGAGCTTACTTTGGGCTAGGTTAATTGGTGCGAGTGTAAAAAATATTTATGTATTAAAAAAAAACAAACTGCAAAAGGTGCAAAAATGTAACCCCTAGAGAGACCAACGCTGTTTTATGGCTTCAATTGGTGTACAATTAACCAATTGTGTAAAAAATATTTATTTTTATTTATAATTTAACTAATTAACTAAACTTTAACTAACACATAATCTACATCTTGGGCGGAAATGTTTTAGATTGTCAGGCATATGTTGGGAAACACAGCATTGGTGTGCCTTCTGCGTGATGGAAATGGGACCCGTCGATGTGCACATCCTTGGGAAAGGCCTAAAACCAGTGGGAGTTGAAGTTTTATAATGAAAAAATTGGTACGAAGATAGTCAACAAAACCTGGGAAGTCACTAAAATACTAATTCCTATTAACATAGAAACATTTTAGTAAAGTACCAACTAATACTAGGTAAAATCGTATAATTTGGGCGTAACCGCGACATGAATGATTGTTACAAATACGGACAGCCCAACATATAAGGTTGCACGGACTAACGTTTTTCAATAAGATAGTTCGTTATAGATAGTCTGGTCTAGTCTAGTGAGACTTGAGAGTCTAGTAAGCTACATATTGTAACAAGTTATAAGAATAATCTAGACAAATGAATAAGTAGATATCTAAATCGCAAATTATCAACAGCAGATCTGTAACATCCCCCTGAATAGGCTTGAATGCATCCCTAATTAGATTACGGGACTTAGGTACTCCATGCCGGATTTTTAGCAATTCAAACATCTTTAGTAACTCTCGTATACAAGTTATCTGTCAAGATTTACTTTTATCGTAAGTGTATCGAGAAAATATGTCTTCGAGAATGTAATTCGACTTCAAATTTCACTGGTAAAATCGAGGGAACCGTACCGATGATACAGCGTTATTAAATTAAATTGACTAATGAACTTAAGTCGAGGTGATATGTACCTGACAATTTTATCCAAATAATAAGCTTGTAAATTTTGCATCATCTTAGCCTGTGATTATAAACCACACCGCATGTCAAACTTTCCTTCTGTATTAGGTCGTACAATTTATAAACTCTATCCGAAAATGGCGGGAGTTATGACATTTGCTGTTCTATCGTACGCCATTAATCAAGTGTCAAACAGGCCGACGCCATTTTGTCGTATTAACCGTATTAGGTAAGAAGCATCGTAATTACTTGTGTCTGTAATTGTTCTGTGTTGCATCGCAATATTGCCGATTGATGTCTTTGTTATAATCTAATAATAGCAATTGTGATGGCGGTGCCATCTTTTTTGTTTCTAGTCATTTAAAGGCGCGCGGTTAGCAAAAAGTTTAGCCTGTCTTTTTACATGAAGTAACGTTTATTCTGAATAGTATTGTATGCACAACACGAACTGCAATTTAAATGAAACGAGTATGCAAAATGGAGAACGAACTTTAATTAGAAGATAATTAGGTATATGTTTCAGTGAAGGGCTTGTCATTGATGGCGTATGTTTTTTAACAACTGTCCAGAGCTTCTAACTTTGGTTCTGTAATTATGAAAGCATCTCTCTATGGTACATATATTGTTTTATATTCTGGGTCAAGTTTAATTTGGATTTATAGATAATATAACTTGCATTTCGCTGTTTACATACACGTAAAGATATCGTTAATAATTTAACTGCTAAAAGTGTTTTTTATTAATGATTAGGACTATTCGAGCTGTAGCTGGCGTCTCTGAAATCTAATCTGAAATAATTCAATTGCAATTTTATGATACAAATATTACAAACTAATTAATTTTCAAAATAAGAACATTACGACATTTTTTAAAATAAAACTCATGTAAAGTTATTGGATAAATACAAACAGAAACCTGCAATAAAACAGCACCGATAAAGCTACTTTGAATTGAATCGAACAATTGACGTTATGAAAATGTCATGTTTAATACATTAATCTATTTCACGACATTATTAACATATTTATTCAAATGTTATAGTTTTAATGTTTTAGAACAATAGACAGTACTTAAGTACACATAAAATGTTGGTGTTAATGTGAATTTTGAACTGAGTTTTACGATTGGATAAGTTGTTTATTTATAACTTAACTATGTAGAGAAATAATTTAGCATTTTATGTTTTGTATTACAAACAACTGCTTAATTTCCCATGCTGTTTACGCGCTTAATGTAAATTTTATGTTTCTCTACAATAACATTTTTCGAAGCGAAGTTGACAAATAAGGTATAAGGAATATTATTTATTCTGACAAATCCATAAAGACATATCTAGTGAAATGGACGAAATATGTGTATCGTGATGATTTTAATTATATATGTCGCAGATATAAGTGTTTGTATTGGGCGAGAATATACATAAGCATTAGTAATGTGAGTTTTATTTAAAAGAAATACTTACAGATTTTATCGAATCAATTGACAAAACATTTATATTAAATTAATTGGCGTAACTATTTACATAAACGACTTTACATTTTTTCTTAACAAGACATCTATACAACCTCAACAAAATGTTGTCCCAACAAAAGCCGAGATCCCGCCAAAATCGATGTCAGATAAAACCTCACCTTTTTCAATGGAACACTTCTAAAATGTCAACGAGTTTTATCGATTGCCGGTTGATGGAGACGTGTAGTGGCAATGATTAACGATAAGGATCTTGTGTCGTCACTCCCCTTTGCTCTTTGATGACTGTAGAGCTTAGAAAAAAAGAAGTGATATGCGTGTTTTAGGATCGATAACAGCTCAAGTCAAGAAGCTGTTTAGGATAAAGTCAACAATTGGCTTTGATAGATCAATCTTAAGATTTAATTATCATATTTCATTTAAATCTTTATTGCACAAACAAAATTGTGTATACAATAATAGCGGACTTAATTCCTCGTGATATTATCTACCCGTCAACCATTTGGTCTAACATGTATTAACTAACTGACCAGAAAAATGTTGAGCTGCCATATAAATAATATTTTATTCTGGATAGAGTTACCCTAATCAGCTTGCGGTACGAAATATACGTTACAACCTGGTACATGCTGTTATACCGGTATTTCAGATAACAGGTATTTTGCAGAATAAATGTACATACAAAAATTATAAAAATCGATCGAAACGTTTTGGAGGAGTTCGGTAATAGTATTATTAGTCGGTAGTAGATTCATTGAAATCAATATCTTAAGTTTGATATCAACGATTGGCCAATGGTTGGAACAATTCAGTTGAAGTATTTTTATATATTTTTGAGGTCTAAAGATGTGACCTTTATTCTTTTGGGAGTAAATAGAAATGTAGTATCCTTTTTATTTTTCTTTTCTTGTCCATATTGTTCTTAGATACCAATCCATAAAAATGTGATAATTTTTGACAGACGTCTTAAATGACGTTTCTAATGCACCAATGAAAGGTTTCTGTAACTAGTCATATTAATAATTATAGCAGTAGCTCATTCTCTTTAATACCAATAAGTTTTTGAAATATACTGAATCCAGTGAATATTTGTTTCTTCCTCCATTAAGTAGACAAACAATTAATAAGATATACAATTGTTCTCGACCATAACACCGATTAATAAACCCATTTAATATATGTAAAAATATATATTCAAAGCTATATATAAAACTATATAAATTCATTAAGTTATTTAAGTGATTAGATATATTTAAGAGTAATCCTCTTCATTTAGATAAAATGAAGAGGATCACTCTTAAATATACTCATTTTAGATATAGTTTTAAATTAATGCAAACAAAATATTAACGCAATAAAAAAGAGCCTTATTGAACATCGTTTCATATCATTTTCAAACAAGTTTGCATAAGATTATTAAAATTAATGATGTCTTTAGAAGTGTAGATTAAGTTGTTTATATCTTCGGGATTATGTGTTTCTAAGACTACTGTTTATTTTCATATTCTACGTTAAATAAATATTTAGTGACAAGAGACGTAAATGATTTAAAACATGTTAATAAAATACATTTTTAAAGGATCTTCCTTATAAAAACAATTTTCAGAAATACACTTTCAAATAGAATACAGCTAAAGTATCATGTTAATAATATATGACTTCTACAAACATACACAGAGTCGCGTAGGTTTCGCTTATTGCTTGTCGAAAACAATTCAGGATAATGGATATGCCAAATTAATGTAAAATTGTGAGGCTATAATTTGCTCTCAGATTTCGATGAAGTCATGATCTATTATATTACTTGACTTATGAGGTCACATTCCTGGAAATTGACTTTTGAATTTAGTAGGTACGATCTAATTGTGAAATTAGATATATCTTTTTACTAGTAATTGTCTATACTAATATTATAAAGAGGAATGATTTGTTTTCTATACTAATATATAAAGAGGAAAGATTTGTTTTCTATACTAATATTATAAAGAGGAAAGATTTGTTTGTTTGTAATGAATAGGCTCCGAAACTACTGGACTGATTTCAAAAATTCTTTCACCTTTGGAAAGCTACATTATCCCCGAGTAACATAGGCTACTTTTTATCCCGGAAGAATCGAATCGGAAAGATCCACGGGATGCGCAATAAAGGCTTCGCTCAAAAACTGCTGCACAGATTTTCATGCGGTTTTCATTAGTTGATAGAGTGATTCTTGAGCAAGGTTTTGCGGTATTTTTTATCTCGGATAAACGGATAGTCCCACGGGAAGCGCGATAAAACCTTCGCGCCATAAACCGACTTCCGCGCATATGTAGCCGTGGCAAAAGCTATGACCCCTAACCCTTTATAGACCCAATCCCAAAATCCACGCAGGCGAAGCCGCGGGCAGAAAGCTAGTTTTTTATATATTCAAATGAGAAATTATAATTTAGACTATTAAAGAGATATTTACATAGTTTTGTTCGATATGACTATGAATTTATTATGATTGACAATTAAATATTTTCATCTCATGACCTACCTACCTTAACATACCTTTGTTACTGAATTTTTTTCACTGTAGTTTGATTACTTAATAAAAAAATTTTCGTTCAGGTTATTTTTAGCATATTCAATGGGTAAAATTGACTACATTAAATGAATTATTTAATTTTTTTATAGATACTTGTGTTTATCTATTATACTACGATATAAAAAAAAATATTTTCTCCGTTTGTACCATTCCAGTAGCTATATACTGCATATTTGCTTCATTAGAAACTAAAAGCTCTTAAGTAACTTCTTAAGTACAGTAGTCTTTCTCTTAAGTACGTAAAGTAAATACGAGTATAATACAAAAAATGTATGATTAATGGAATTTCATATTAATTATATTGTTTATTTTTTGAATTTTAATGTAATTTTTATATTCTATATTAATATGAGTAGGATGCTAGATAGCATATTAACCAACCAAATTATAAGTGTAGACACCAAACCCAATATAATAGATATGGCTTAAGGACTTTGTATAGGTACATTGCATAATGAAATTTGATAAATTCCATCCAAAGTTCATTTATATTATAATTTTTTACAACACATATTATGAAATGTCTATTCTCTGTCATCATCACTCTATAGAACTCATAAATTATTCCATTGACACAGAAACAGGGTAAATCCATTCCAACATTAATTATTGATCCTGAGAATCCTTTCATGGCTTATTAATATTGTGCTTCAGTTTTAATGGCTATTTTCCCGATCATTCTTACTGTGTGTATATTATTTAAATTAATGTCGTGTATGTAACCTAACTGGTACTATCAACTTAGAATTATAATTTCTCTTGTAAGCTTTTATTTAGATATTATGTTTCAGTAATTAAATAACTAAGTAATTTTTCTTGGAATGAATCTAGAAAGACAAGTTCTGAGAATTTACTAAATCAAAAAATTATTGGATTTCTTAAGTTCCTATTTGTATTTCTAAATCCGTAAATCCTAAGTTGTGTATTTGTTGGAAGCATAAAAATTGCGTCACTTTTATGCCTTACTATCAATTTAACATCGGTTCAGTTTAGAACCTTAATTGAATAAAAACATTAATTCATCCTACATATACAATACGGAGTGTAACACTTTTTTTTTCACTGATTGAGAGTACCGTTAGACACATTTTTTCTTCTTTTGGTCATATTAATGAATATCACAATTTAACATTTATTTGTCACACGTTAATCGTCACTTTGACACTGACAGTTGTAATGAGACTATAATGGTTTCTCTTGATCGTGGCGCATAGACAAACAGAGTTTAGTTGGGTGACCGGGTATAGCCGGGTGTAGTCTACAAAGATCTCTTCAACACCCACTCAGGATTTTTTTTTTTGTATAACTGTGTACCGTAGAAAAACCTATAATAGTCATAGAAAACCTGAGTTGTAATAAATATGTTGTACATAGAATTGGATTGTTTTTTTTTTCATATATTTAGAGAGAACCTAGATAATTTTATATTATAAAAATATTATAGTTACAAGAAATTTACATTACAGGAGATCGTGAATTATCTCATTTTTAAATTTATATGATCACATGTTGGTGCACGCTACTACGTAGCTTGTATTAGCGTGGCGTATAATATTTATAAATAACCTATATGTTATTTTGATGTATAAGCTATATTATAAATAAAGAAAAAAGAAATAATTAATAAATTACATAAGACTATTATAACGATGCAATTTATGAGCCTATCACGATCAAGATACATATAAAGATAAGGATACATTATAAGTTTTATAAAAATTTGTAATTCAGAGGAAGTCTATATCAAAATATGATGATAAATTTGCAATTAAATTAAAAATAAGTGATGGTTAGTATGAAGCGTGTGAAAAGTGAAATAAATATTATATAAAGAAATAAGATATTAACTCAAACACACAGCAAACTTTAGGCAGACGAAGAGATAATGACACATCGGAAATCAGTCAAATACTATACTTTGGACCGTACAACTGATATTGGCAAACTGGAATACTACCTTCAGGATAATGTAATAATTGACAGAATTTTTAGTTTCAGGAATATTCCAGAAAGTTCAAGATCATCACAGCTCATATTCGTCTTCAGAAGAAACACGAGCTTGCCCTATGTCCACGCTGGCTCAGTATAGATTAGTCAAATTGACTTTTGAATTGCATCACAGGGGTATGAAGGTTGCCTCACGAAATTTTCTTCCACTCTAGCGTTAGATAAAGGCACACATGAAATTCTAAAGACGTAAAAAATGTATAGCAGGCTCGAAAGACCACGGGCCTTCCATTCAGAATACGGATGCCGAAGGCATTTGAAGAACTGCATAGTTAAGTGGATAGTACACCGCCTTCAAGGTGTCGCCATCTCTGCGGTCCCGGGTTCGAATCCCGGTGAAGGCAGATGTTTGTGTGATGAATGCGAGCATTTGTACTTTAGTCATAGTTGTTATAAAATACATTTTTATAATATATATAATAATAGGTATATTTGTAATATATGTATAATATTTTTTATATATCGGTGTACAATGGCGTACTTAATGCCTTACGCATTTTCTACCAGTCACACATTAAGTGATGCAGAGATATATTGAGATAGAATTTCCATTACCAAAAACTTTGTTAGTCTTCACGAAATATTTTTCATAAGAATAAATATAGTTTCTTAACCGTTTTACTTAACTAATAATGATTTATACTTATACAACCACCATAAATAGGAGGAATATGGGTATTTGTTACAGTAGGTACACTTGTAAAGAATTTTTTTAGAAAATCGCGAACAAACGCCTTAATGTTTCACAAGGTTCGCTATTTAACATTCCTTCTACTGGTTATTTTTATAACTTTAAACTGAAACGTTTATCATTCACGTTACTGATAACAACTTGTGTAGCAAATTTGCAACCTCCGTTTCCACCACACAACTTTGACATAAGATGTAAAGCCACGATACTCGATAATTTCTTTGCCTATCTCTTCTCTTCGTGGTCTCGGCTGTGATGTACGAATCGCATGAGTCGGGAGGTCGGGGTCGATCCTGCCATGTTCCAACGTGTTTTTCGATTTTCTAATTTCAGATGTCTGGATGTATGAAAAACATTTTGAGGCAACTTGCGAAGAAATTCAAAGATGTATGTAGAAAACCAATCCGGACTGGGCCAGCATGGTTGACTAAGACCTGATAGACCCTAACACAGATAGGGTAGGCTCGTACTCCTCGTACATATATAGGCTGTGAAGATAATGTGAGTAATGCGAAAACTGGCCTTATGAACAAAAAGTATTTAATAAATAAGATTCAAAGCAAATGACCGTTGTAAGGGATTTCGGACCGTATATATGTATTATAATAAGTAAGGTAATAAAAAGACTCGAGATCTCGTAGTTTTTATCTCGTATTGTATCGATCGATTTTCCCTGCGCATTATCTCTTTCTAGTCGTGTCAGTTATCTGTTCTATCGAACTTTGCGAGTGAAAGTAGATATATAGATTGTCTAGTGTTTGTGAAGACACTTTAGAATATAATTCCTTCTACACAGACGACTAGTTTCTATTTGTATCGTACCTGAACTATGCATTAAAGAACCCAGGTGTTACTTCATAAAAACTAACCAAACTGTAGTTATATTTTCCAATTTTAAGCAAATTTAAATGCTATTTAGGTACACTTAAAGTTTAAAATTTCAAATATAAATTGCTCAAAATAGGCACAAGAAATTCTACGTATCAAGTTTATTTAACTCGATACGAAATCGTAAAACTAAACTTGAGCAACCGGCCGATAGATCAACTCGTTTTAACTATCGAATAAAGACCTACTGAGTGATACAATAAAATATTTATGGGGCTGTACAGTGGGAAACTTTGTCTGTTCGGTGAATGAACGTATTCTAATTCTTACTTCAGTGTGAATTTCACTATTTAGTTGCCTTACCTTCAAAGTCAATAGTAAAGATAGAGTAATCATTCTGCAGACGCCAAAGAAATATATTCGGTAACTTTACACAAACCTTATCATTCAACGCTTTTTATTGTAAGAAGGTTTAAATCTCTATATATGTATATTTTGGTAATTACTGTTATAGTCGTGTTAGAATCCAACAGCAAATTTATAACTGTAATTAAACTTAATTATTTACTTAAATGAAAAAAGCTTTAAACTTTGTTAACCTATATATTTATTATTGATGTAAAATGTGCTTTTAATAATGAAACTATAATATTGCTTCTGTTTGCTGATTTTCAACATTAATAAGCATTTCCACGTAACAGTAATATCATTTGACAAAATAAATTGTAAAAATGAATAACAGATTTGACTTGACAATTTCGATATAACAATTTCATATTTTAAATGGCGATATAATTTATATTAAATTTAAGTTGTCAGGTTTTCGTCAAATATTGTATTTTTAGCAGTTACTAGAAAAAATAACTTGTGATTGAAATATGTATAATTACGAATGTAATTTGGTTTTTAAGTGAAATAATGAGAAAATAAGATAAAGATACTAAATAAATGAGTATATATGAGAGAGAAGAAAGAAACAAATTAATAAATGTTTAACTTTAAAAAGTTTCTAGTTAACATCTTATGATTTTAACAGTGAATTTCCGAAACGAACTACATATTATTTTAACTAAAATATTCTATCGCTCCAAGATATTAGGAAATGGATTATTTCAATCAGGTAAAATATTTGAATTTTGGACAAATTACTTGATGCTATATCCAATCAAAATAGATAAATTTATAATAATGATACAATATTATTAAGAAAAGGTGTGGAAAAGGACCAATATAGGTCCATGATGGATCGACCGGGAAAAATTAACAAAGGTGGCAAAAAGGTATTGGCTCTAAACGAGACTTAAACTTTGTCCGAACGCAGAAATAACAGAACATTGAATGAACGTTAATTTTTGAGTGGTAAGCAAAAATTGATATTTAACCTTCCTTTAAACTAAATGTTGAAAAAAATGCAAAATTTTAATATAGATACGTGAGAATTATTAATTGGAAATTTTTGAGCATTTTGTAAGTTTCGAAGAGCAGAATAGCAGTCTTATATAGTAGGTATTTCAAAGCAGAATGTAGAGCAGATTTCAATTTCTAAGAAGTTCATTGGGGATATCTTTTCCTTGATATGGATTCACAGAGCAACATTTACTTGTGTGTGACTTTTCAGACAAACCAAATTCCAACAAGACTTTTTTTACTGGGTTTATTCGAGGACAGTAAAGGTATTATGTTCCAATGGAAAGCTTATTAGAATTAAATTGTTCAATGCTACACAAAAAAGGTTATTCATTTACTATATTATCTCATTTACGTGTTTTAAAAAATATTTATACAATCTTTCCTAGGTACTTATTTTGTACTTGTACTTCAAATATTAATAGTAAAATGATAATAAAGGTGCATTTTGATACCAAAGCTGTTGAGCTGTGAATGTTGACCATTTTTTACAAAATTGGGGTTTGGTATTTTTTTATCATTACTTATTTGGTATTCGTATAAAATGTTACCTTTTTTCAATAATAATGGTTTTTTTAAATTATTTGGTTATTAAATTGACGAGTGAAACTATTTTTCTTTGATAAATTATTCTAGTGGTCTGAGCAATATGCGTGGGTAACTTGAAAGGCATGGAATTACATGACATAGGCAAACTAAAATCATTGAAAGGAATATATTTATAATTTTTGCTTAAGTTATGAAGTACATAATTTAGTAATTTTAGTAACCAATACTAAATTTTCCAACGATGAATGATTCTATGTCGATCTGTGATCATTTAATGGTTGTAGCTATAGTACCTACTAAGCCTACAAATAAAATTAGAATCCGTTTTATTTATTTATGAAAAATGTAGTGTCTTTATATGTATTAAAATGAGACTTAACTAAGTTTTTTTCTTGACAATTTGAAGAATGGTGTAAGAAATTTTAAAAGTTGGTACTCACGGAAGGTATCGGCTGATATCAGGCGTGGACACGACTCATATCACTTAAACACAACGAATTTCAAGCACACAACGTCACACAACTCAAACTTAGTCTTCAAACACTAGGTCTCAAACACTGAACTTGTGAATCCTTGAGGAACTTCAGAGAATCCGGCGAGAAATTTTCACAATCTCTTCGAATAGAATAAACAAATCGAATCACAATTCTAGAGAGTATTATCGAAATTATTATAGCACGCAATTAGAAAGAACGGGACAGATATAATTGTGGTGCAATTAGCGATCCGTGCATTACGACTCGGCAATTAACGGGCACGTGGCATACATTTTCCGATTTTCGATTTCGCGTACGTTTCACGTTTTCCCGCGCGTCGCGACAGTCCCGTCACGTTACCGATGTCATCCTCGCCGACTCCCGCGCATCCGCCCGCATCGCTCGCGAAATCACACGATCACAGTACACCAAACACGAATGATAACAGTCATCAAGTTTCTAAAAAACCGAATCGTCACCGGGCACGGCTCGAAAAACACGCACACAAGCGCGGAACACAGTCCAATTAAAGATAATGTTTGTGGATATTTTAATAGCGTACCCCTCCGTAGAAATCCGACACAACCAACTCCCGTAGAATTTAAACACTTAATGACCGGTTGGAGGAAATTGTCCGAGAAACGAACGGCCCAGAGTCTGCCTGTCTCTTTCTATTTAGTGCGGTTTCCCGCCGCTTGTATGGTAGTTTTGGCGCTAGGGTCGCGCAGTGGGCGTCGTCGTTCGTGAGGCGGATAGATGTAGAGGCGGTGCTCTACCTCGATTGGTAGAGTAATGCGGCGCAATTTTTTCCGACTGTACGTGCACAGAGGATGGGTTGGCATCGCGGCATCGATCGTTGGCGCCGAACTAGCTATTATATGTTTTTTATGGATATTTTTTGGCGGTGCTCTGTCCTTTGGTAACCTGTTATAGAGGCTCCGCCCAGCTTGCTTAGTACGTGCGGAGAGACGAACAGAGGCTATCAATTCAGGACGAAGCCGTAGGCTTTACGATATATTTTTTTTGTTATTCGAGTGCATTTTTTTTCAGTTCTCGCGACGGTATCTTTGATTCTGTGTGTTGTGATGGTTCGTGAATATGATGCGGAGGATGAGTTGTTTACCATTGTGTATGAGGTATAGGGTGCTCGTGCGACTCTACATAGAGTCTATGTACTCGCTATTGTAGTAGAGTTTCCGTGTTTACAGTAGCGTTATGGTGTGGATACTTAATACAATATCCTTTGTGTTGGAATTGCAACCTGTTGTTCCATTGAATACTTTCTATTATTACTAGCAACATTCAAAAGTTCTTTTATAATTTTTCCACGTTTCTAATTGATTGTTTTAATAATTAGTCAATCCCTGTTCAACCTTATTTAAATCCGAGTGACAGTAAGAATAGGTATTAGGTGAACTCCAAAATGAAAGATTGTAATATGTATTTTCTTCTTCTCGTCGTATTTTTAAAATAATATTTTCAATGTGTCCGAATGAACCAAATATTATCTACTATTTTAAATAGTTCTGACTTTTCGTCAATAATTTTCAAGGAGTAGCTAATACAATTTAATGTCTAGGGCATAATAATAAATTAAAACTTTAAAAATTATATACTTTTTTCATATTTAATACTTTTGAAAAGCTTAATCAATCACAAGTTTAAATCTCTGTTGATAAACTAGCAAGCGTTTATTTTATCTGATTGTCGATATATATTTCATAATTGACGATATAAACTAGTAAAATCTAGTTAAAAATCAGTTGATTATTGTTTAAAAAACCGATGAAGGTTTAAAAAATTTTGCAGACGAACATAAAACATCTTTCCTTTTTTTAGACAGTCCAATAAATATTAAAAATTGATCATTTTAACGTATATTTTTGTACCGACCAATAATCCCTGCATATACATATATTTATTAACTACCTTATATCTTAATCACATTACATATTTATCAAAAATACAAATAAAATTCTGCTTGTTTGGAAAAATAAAAAATCAACAGTTTTGAAATAATAGAAAACTAAAGTTTTAAACCTACTGATACATGTTAAGTGCTTGTCTTTATACATAACTAACATATGTTATTTAATTATGTCATAAAAAGTATATGAAAATGTTATGAAATGTTTAAAACGTTGGCAATTCTTCATAGATACTTGCAATAGTTTTAAAGTTTATATTTGGAATAGTTATAACTATAACATAATGTATAAACGTGTAATAATTCTATATTATTATTTTATATATGTTATTATTTTATATTACAATTCTTTATTAAGAACTTTTATATACATAGAAGGGAAGATTACTGTAACTTATAAGTACACCAAAGATCGAACTAAAGTTCAGTTGCTTTCTGTTTTTGAAGCTTTTAAAAAGTTCTTTAGTAAACTTAGTTAACGTAGGAACTATATAAGTAAAATTGTATAACAACTTTAAACATTACTAATTACATTACGAAATAGAAACTTAAACTGTATTAAGACTGAAAATAAAATGTATCTATTATTACAGATATTTGAATTTGTCTTCACGAAGAATTATTGTTCTAAGTGATGTTTGAATGTTGGCGGAGAAATATAATTAAACAAATATTTTTATTAAATAAGGGCCTTTCAAGTAATTTTTGACGAAATCTCAGTCTATCAAATATGCTCTATTACCTATAGGATTAGGGATATATCGTTTCACTACATATTATAATCATATTCAAACAAACAATAAGTGTAGAAGCGTCACTAACTTATGACTTAAAATGTAACGTCATTCTCACAAGAATCATAGAGTATAAGTGTGGAAACATCACTAACTTGTGACAAAAAAGGAAACCTCATCCCCACAAGAATCATAGCGGATAACAGTGCTAGAAACGTTACCAATTTATAACATGAGATGTAACCCCATGGGACACACTAATTTTACTTTATGTTATTCTTCAAATTGGGACACAGTAATGCGTGCACAGCAATACGAGCGTAGTTATTTTGCAGCAGAAATAGATTAGGCGGAGGTAAGGAGGAGATGATTCTGTTAATCCAGTAAGATGTTATATCTCAAATTCTGATTGAAAAAGACATATAGTTATTACATTGATAATTTATTCAAATTCAATGTGACAGATATTTTCATAAGCTAGTAATGTAACTGCAATATGTCAGATTCAATCCGAATTTGATTGATACAGAAAAACATAATCCGGGGGCTGGTACAGAGGCTTCTTCTTCTTTCTACTGCCCTGTCTCAAATTTTTTTGGGGTTGTCGTACTTTTCCTTTCTCCTCTATTACTGGCTATTTCGAAACTCACTCCCTTCTTCAACAGATTATCACTCCATCCATTTTTTCTTTGGTCTTTCCCTCTTTACACGTCTATCCACTTTCACGTCCATAATAAGAGGCTCTCCGGAAAAAAATCATGTCCAAATTTTCGCTCTTTTTTTTTGTTTGTTTGTTGCAAATCAGTGACATTCATTGATATGTGCATCACAGTACAGTCGATACTTTTAATACTGAACTCGCAAACATCTCTCGATAAAACGTCGTTGAGAGCCAAAATAACGTAAATGAAATTTTCCTTCCTTTAGTTAGAACAAAATACACAGGAATGTTTTCATAATTTGACATCATTTGCATACACGGGCATTAGATTTCGAAATGATTTTGATAACGAATCGAACGCGAATGATACTTTGTCTAGGGGTCCAGATTAATTAACGTTAAGACGACGGGAAGGGTAATTTAGCCTCACAGAAGCTTGGTGTGCTGAAGATTGAGGCGGTATTTCACACCAGGCCACGGCTTGGAAAAATTTGTAATACTGTCCTTATCTTTGGACAGGCGCTCCTCAGTTCCAAGCTTCAATCGTTGACGCCTTTCGAATCGGGAGTGCCTTGGCACTGTGTAAAGATGTATCCTCTATCGGTTATCACGAACAATTTCTCGGAATATTGCCCGTTCCGAGAAATTGTTCGAGATTCGATTCTTGTCGCTCCTGTCCGTCATCATTCCACGGGAGAAAATATTCACTCTCATCATCCAAAAGATACGTAATCCACAACCGGCAGTTTTTGTGGAAATTTTCTGTCACGCACTACCGAACTGTGCAATGAATTGTCACCCGCGGTATTTGCGAAGCGATGCGATGTCCAAATATCATATTCCAACTTAAAAGAACGGCAATGCACTTGTAAATTCATGGTTGCAAGGTTCAAGCTCTAAGGTGAGGTTGCGGGTGTCCCTAGCGGGTGGTAATGACTTACCACTAAGTGATCCGTCTATTCGTGTGCCTCCTTATGACATAAAATAAAATCTACACTCAAATTTTTTTGTGAAAGCTATCAAATATATTTAGCTACAACTATCCATTGGAGTATTAGAAACACAGATGGTTTATATATATATCTTAACGGAATATTAACATTACCATTAATTTTTATGCCTCTAGACACTTGTAATGCAAGTGGCGTCACTTTGGATTTCGATCTGACAGCAAAAAGTTTTCAAATGTTATGACATTAGCTTAAAATAAGAGTCCTAGTGATATAGTATGGAGATAATTGGTAAATATTACTCTATTATTGAAATTTGTTAGGGAATATCGCAATAATAAGATAGGTACTTATCATCGCAAAAATAAGATTGTCAACTTCAAATCAAAAGACCCTCTGTAAAATAAATTAGTATGATATTAATAAATATATCTAAGTATAATAATAAAAAAATACTGATTCTTTACATGCCACAAAAACTATCATAAACTCACCATAATTTAGTACAATAACTTTTTACTCTAATCGTTATAACTTAGTTAAAACAACTTAATTGCTGTTTTAAAATAACATTAGTTAATTTAACGCCTATTAATGAGTGTAAATGTATCATTAAACTATCTTTCTTTAGGGTTATATAAATAACAAAATAATTAGATACCTACAGTAATTATGTATTATAAAAATATTTATATAAAATATAATTTTAATAACAACGTATCTTTAGTATAAATATTCTTAAAAAGGAAAACTTTCAGTAATTTATTGAAGAAATATTTACAAATTACATATGAAGCCATATATCTACTAGCTGTAGCTCGCGACTTCGTCTGCGCAGGATTAGTATTTCGAGTAGCTTATATTAGCGTGCATATATCTTTATGAATTGTAACCTATGTGTTATTTTAATATATAAGTTATAGTACTGTAAAAGTTCAATAAAATCGATGCAGTAGTTTTTACGTTAAAGAGTGACGAACATCCAACCATACAACCATTCGCGTTTAAAATATTAGTAGGATTTGACACCGTCTTGTTTGTCTATTGGATAAAGACCTAAAGTAGGGGAGGCCAGGATGCTAAACGTGTATTTATTTACTCGAGCGTCATACAGACCTATTGGAATTGAAAGGTTATATTTAGGAAGAAAAAAATATTATGACATGTGTATATTTTTAGCGGTGGGTTTAGCAGCTACAGGTTTTCAAAAATTTTGAAAAAGTCTAAAAAAAGTCACATAGAATTCTCGATCGTGTCAGATATTGATAGCATCAATTTTACAAGACTATTCAAATGTGATACAAGCTTATATGCCACATTTAATCAATTCCAAAACAAATTATGACTATTCAAAATGTTATTTTTCGTATTGCCATATTTTGGAATTCTCTGCACGTAATTGAAAAATTTAAGAATCCACAGATTCACGTCATCAAACTAAACCATATATGTGCTAAACTTTTTTAAACTAGTTCGTCACTAGATGGCGCTCTGAAATTTTGTAGGGTTATTCAACAAGACTAGAGGTATCTCCTATATCTTAATCTGACACGCCGGAGTAACTGCAAAAATCCCCTCTTGGTCTCCCCTACTACTAGTCATTATATCGAAGGCGAGAGTGGGTTCATGGTCAAGAATTAGAGTCATTGTCACCTTATTACATTATACGCCCGTGGTTTCATCCGAATCATACTGGACTTTTCCAAATGTGTTTCTATGGAAAGTTTTCCTTCATCCGGTCACAAACTATCTCCTTCATTATCGCTTAAGCCGTTAAAACTCAGTATCTATCTACGAATATATGAACTATTCTCTTAGCACATCAAATCGAGAGCATGGTCGCGATAGTATCATTTCAAGCTAAATGGTTTTACTTAGTTCGTAGTTCAGGGCAGACTTTATTCGCGGAAGGCGATCTAGGTTTGTTCCGACTGTAACCACTCCGGAACGGTCGCCGGTGTCGTTAGCAGGCAAGGCGTAGAACCTTTTGTTCGTGCGCCTTCTACAAATACACTCATTGCAAAGCTGAACATAGCCAACCGCAGCTTCAGCATCCAGTAGGTCCAAAAAAAGCGATCTAGGCCATCGTCTATACGAAAGTGTCTGCTTTTCCTCTCTAGACTAAAAAATCCTTAAATCAGATCTCTAATACCAGACATTATACAGCTTATCATAACTTTACTTTTTATAATGTCACGTGTCCAAATGTTTTTTTAATCACATTTCATAGACTTCAGATTACAATTGTGATATATTTAAAGTAAAAAAGTTTACTGTTGTAACTGGAAAATATTGATAGTTTAATGTTACAAAATATTTGCGTGATCAAAATGCTAAATACGAATATAATTTTATCTTTCCACGTAAATAACAATACATACAAAATGATTTTAAATTTATATCTCGTATAAAAATTTGTAATATGTTCTTGTGTAATTGCAATTTAAAAATATGGTTGCATATTAGGCTTTTAAAACGAATAATTACATTTATAATTAAAAATCTATTTAATATAATATAATGTACATTTTTGAAAATCAGATTATATATTAGATAGATTGTTGATATAAAATCTATATTTGGCCACATATTATAACACATTGTTGATAATAAAAATTTAAAGAAAGCCAACATTTCTGACTAACGGAAAGTATTATTGTGACTCTTTGTCTTGTTATTTTCTCTTGTAAATATCAAATAATAATTATAAAATAGTAAATCAGATAAAAACAATTAGTATTCCAATGACAGTATATTTCAAGATGATATTTTTTAAATACATTGTCTTCTATCATAGAGTAATGATAGTTTAGTTTTACTCTTTTGACACGCCCCCTTAAACTAACATTAGTCTATGGTTATAATATTTATAATAATAACATTATCTTGTATTACTTATCTGTCAAAAGTAGTTCATCCACACAAAAAAAAAGATGTTTCGGATAATGAAGTGATTTTGTAAAAAAATCAGCAATCATTTTCATTGTCGGTTTATACAAAATCTTTATACTATTTTGTGCTGCAGCATCTTTAACAAAGTGATAACGTACCTACGGCAACCTGTTTCGTGCGTTTATAAAAAATAGGATTATATGCTAACTTCTGAGCAGACTGGTTGGCATTAAACAGCTCTATATCTTTGTTACAGTCGTAGATTATAACAGAATTATCAAACTTTAACAACTCAGTCAAAAATTGTTTAATATACAATGCTTCCTTTGTAGCTTCACTTAGAGCAATATATTCTGCCTCGGTTGAAGACAGTGCAACACAAGTTTGCTTTTGACAACTCCATGATATAGTGTTATTATTTAGTTTAAACACATAACCAGCAAATGACTTACAATCTATATCACTAGCCCAATCAGCATCCGTATAACCTGTTATCTTAAAATTTTTGTCATTGCTACCTTTGAAAACTAAATGCGTTTTTAAAGTACCCTTTAAATAACGCAGAATACGTATTGCGGCAGTCCAATGTTCCTGGGAATAACAACTATTAAACTGGCTTAAATATGACACACTGTAAGTCAAATCAGGTCTAGTCATCTGACACAAATACATCGAAGAACCTATCAATTCCATTCTATGTAAATTATTATTGCAGACATTACTCTGCATAAGTTTAATATTTGGCTCTAATGGAGTCTTGACTGGCTTACATTCGGTCATGCCAAATTTATCCATACACACATACATACACTCACGCCTTTTTCCCACGGGGGTAGGCAGAGATTACGTCTTTCCACTTGCTACGGTCTTTACATATCTCTTTCGCTTCATCTACTTTCATAACATTCCTCATACATGCTCGACGATTGCGGGTACTTCTGACCTGGCCTTTTTTGAGGACACTTTCGATTTGTTCGAAATATGTAAAATGATAAATTTATCCAAAACATGTAAAATGTATTGTTCATGACACAAATGTAGTTCCCCCCGATCTTTATTATGCGTAATTTGGACACCTAACGCATTGCTCAACTGGCCTAGTTCTTTTATCTTAAATGCTTTAGAAAAGGCATTTTTTAGTGAAATAGCTAGTGTTTTACTGTTGTAGAAAATGAAAAAATCGTCGACGTATAAAGATGTTATAAATAACCTCTTGTAAATATTAAATAATAATTATAAAATAGTAAATCATATAAAAACAATTAGTATTCCAATGTATATTTCAAGATGTTATTTTTTAAATACATTGTCTTCCATCATAGAGTAATGATAGTTGCCTGAAGCAACATTTTCTGGCGCTAGTTGGCAACTCGTCATAAATGTCACATTGTCATCATCATCTTACGTATATATTTATTTATAGCATTACATGTATATATATATATGTGTATGTATATATATATATATATTGTATTGTATGTATATTCATGGTATATATATGTTTGTCTTATGAATAATTTTGTTTAACAGTTTTGGTTGCTTTGACGTTACTCATTATAAGTAGCATTACGTAGACACTCACAGGTTGGCTGGAAGAAATCTCTAATAGAGATAAGTCCACCTTTGTGAACCACATTTTTTTACTTTATTTTTTCTTTGTAACTAATTATGGCAATAAAGTATATATATAGTTTAGTTTTACAAAACTCTTTTGACATTTTCTACACATTTGATGCACAAATATGAATATTTCTGTATCCTGTATATTGTCTAGACACCCTTATACCATTCCAATACTGAACATATATCTGATCATATCATATATATGAACATTGGCACGTCTCTTATCTATACTAATATTATAAGGCTGAAGAGTTTGTTTGTTTGAACGCGCTAATCTCTGGAACTCCAGGTTCGAATTGAAAATTTCTTTTTTTGTTGAATAGCCCATTTATTGAGGAAGGCTACATAACATCACGCTGCGACTAATAGGAGCGAAGAAATAATGGAAAATATGGAAAAAACGGGGAAAATTATTCATCTTTGAGGGCTTCCGTTGCGTGCGCTGCGAAAACGGTTCTAGATACCAAAAAAATATGAAAGAATTATTCCTCTTAAAATGATCTAAAAAAAATGTCTGCGACAGTATATGTCTATCTTTTAATGTTAACTCACTAGAATCGTTTTAATAGTGATCAAATTTGGATATGGATGACAGCTGAGGTGGTCGTTTGCAAAAATAAATATGATGCTCAAAATAACTATTCCACGCGGACGAAATCGCGGGCACAGCTAGTAATGTTATAAACGAGAAAGTATGTAAATATGAATGGATGTTTATTACTTTTTCACGTAAAAACTACTGAATGGATTTTAATAAAACTTTACAGTAATATAGCTTATATATTAGAATAAGATATAGCCTATAATATATAAAGATATTGTGTGAATTGTCCAAAATACGATAATAAGTGTTCTGCACAGATAAATTCGCGGGCACTTCCAATTACTTCCATATTTGTACAAACACGTCTTCGCCCCCATCATCCAAAAGACAAACATGTAATTCATTATATAGCACGAAGTACGGTAATCAATTGATGAAATCTACGAATACGCTACGCTTCCAAGTATAAATAAACTATAAACTAATAAAAGTACCGAATAGTGACGTGGAGCGTTCGAGTCACCTAAGATTACAATCGATTGAACTACGAATAATTCCGCTGTGACTTTGTTGCATCGATAAATTTTTCGTCACGAATACAAACTTTGTATTTGATTAAAGGCTTATTTAGGCGCTATAAACAAAATATGTCTACATATTGTCTGTACGGCGACAATATTTTCATGCACAAAAAGTAATGTAAGCATAGGAGTATCTGAAACTGGCACACGAAGATGTCGATATGTGACGGATAACGTGCATTGAGATTGTACCAATAGTTGTCTCAACTAATGACATAGTCCAAATTTCTCTTCGAAAATACCTGAAGAGATTGGAACTACGGGACGGATCGATTATAGCCAGGCTTCGGCTATCTTGCCTAAATTATACCAGGATTGTTCATTTCTTTCGCTATCGTCCATCGGTCGTCTAGCTTCCACTGCCGATGGACGTTTTCTCATCTCTAGATTTATCGAAGGACGAGGTAGATAATATAGCAATATTTCCTCATACAATTATAGTCTTTGATCTCTCATGACATACAAGTCATTGTACACAGTATGCTATATGCTTGTACAATTAGTGTTTAATAAAAATACTTAAATATTCTGTATTGAAAGACTAGTAGTGCCTGGACTAGGCAGAATACTGTGTCCCAGTACACCACTTCAGCAAATGTGTCGCACATGATTGGATCAATATTGTCAAAATAAAAGAATAAAATGAAATTAATTAGACCATTTTCCTTTATGGACAAATTATACAATTTGTGTATGAAACTTATAAATAATTTGTCAGCCTAAATTAAAATTTTAATTAAGATTTAGATTATGAATAATATAAACAAACATACATATGTACATTTACTCATGCACTGAACATATGTATTCTACTTCTGCTAGCTACCTCAACGTATAAATTGCCGTTTTGTATGAGAAATACAAAGAATCTCGCAATCAAAGAATTTCACTTATTTCATACAAAATTTGTCCTTATTTATTTAATAATCGAAAGATCAATCATTATAAAACTTTTATATCATAGTTTTGATGACAATCAAATTAGTTATCGTAAAAAATGTGATCAATCCTACTTCAATACATAGTATAAAACAAAGTCGCTTTCGCTGTATGTCCGTATGTATGCTTAGATCTTTAAAACTACGGAACGGATTTTGACGCGGTTTTTTTTAATAGATAGAGTGATTCTTAAGGAAGGTTTGTATGTATAATAAATGCATAATATAGTAGAGAAACACTGATAAATTTAAAGGTTTCTAATGTGATGTCGTAAATAAGCACGTTTTTTTGCGCTTATATTGCAAACGCTGGCTGAACCCTACGAGATAGACCAAAATAATGTACTACAGTATTGTACAACTTACAAAAATCCACAAAAAAGTCTGCGATGGTATATGTCTATCTCTTAGGGATAACCCACCATAACCATTTTTTCACTGCACCCGTGCGAAGCCGGGGCGGGTCGCTAGTATATTATAAATGCGAAAATTTGTATAGATAGATTTGTGTTACTGTTTTCCGTAAAAGCTACTAAAAAGCTATTAAAACAAGTTAATAATAATATTATTTAAATATCAGAATAATACTAATCCTGCGCAGAACAAGTCACCGGCTCCAGGCACCGGCTAGTAATTAATAAAACAATTTAGTGAATAAGGCGTGTTTCTGTAAAAATGTGTTTTGGTAATTAATTGAGGATGAAAGACAATACTATTGTGGGAATACTAGGCTCATGTGACTTCCACATAAAGGCCTCGATCGGCGACACATTTCACCAAATTTATATTAAGTATACTCAATCAATTTCCCAACCGTAGCGGCCAATCTTGGCCATAGACACCACGCAGAAGAGGACGAAAGCGACATAGGCCATCGCCCACGTCCTAAAATCAAAATTAACTTTATTCAATTATGACTTCATAGAAAGTTCTTTTGAATCGTCCATTTTTTTCCCCTACCACCCATTCAGGACGTATTTTTTAGCTGATAAGAAGAATGGGCGCAAGAAACTTATCAGCTTATCAAAAGTACTAACAACATTTACAATAAATTATGTCGTTATCATACAATGTACATATGTGTTTACAATTTATACGGGAAAACAAATATTTACAATTTAGAATGTAATATCTTCCAATCAACACCAAGCATTGGCATGATTTAAATGATCATTGAATTTGTAATAACCCTTACTCATTAGCGTCTTTTTAACATATACCTTGAACATCTTCCTGTATTCTCCATCCTATCCTATTCATCTCCTCTCCTCACGATCTTAGCAGCCTTGCGTCACGAAATGGACGCATTTTGTTAAATCGACGATCAAAAAATTATACAGTTTTCATATCGAGGAATGCTCGTGTAAGCATTACTTTTCATAAAACTTAAATATCGAAATACTCGATCAAACGACACACCACTACAAAACCTTTATTACCGCTTCTAGGAACAATTCCAGCGGATTTAAAATTTTCTTAAAGGAGCCGGCGGTCACTTTTATAGCACAATAAAGCGCTGAACCGCTTTATATTACTAATTATTATGTTCCAGCTGTAGGTACCTATTTTTATTTGAAATAAGCATTATATCTCATCGACTTTTTCATAAAATGGCGTTGGGGGTAATTCTTTGCGCAATATGTTTTTTTAATTAGTTAACATTTGGATATTATTTTGACAGATTCAACTGTTGCAATTTTTGAACGCTATAACGCGGTTAAGTCTGCTTACGTGTTGCCAATACGGTTCAAATTTCGAATACATAATTTACAATATATAAATCAATATAATTAGAGCAATAAAATAATATCATCAATATAATTAGACAATTTTAGGGCGCAGCAATCTTCTTTAATTGTTCACAAAAATTGGTATTTAAGTATTGTAATGTCCGGAATAAACCACTAAAGGCTACATATGTACGTGTTTCCCTACTTCCCTTAAGCAAGCCTCGGACGCTCCCTAAGAACCGGATGACTTTTACAATATTCATGATTTGTTCATCATCTTCATCATCATGTTCATCCCCACTGAGGGTTATAAATGTATGTTAAGACATTAACGGTTATCATGTTGACCCAATGCAGTTTTTTCCAACTTCATAAACACCTACGAATTTATTCGCAGGAGCATGCAGGTTGCTTCAGAAATGTTTCCTTTACCGTAGCAACAGATATATATAGAAACTCGAAGAAATAAAAACCAGCCGGTGTCGGACTCACGCACAAAGGGTTCCGTACCATTGATTTATGAAATTAAAGGAAGCTGTTTACGATTTACGAGATATTAAAAAAAAACTACTTACTACTAGATCTCGTTGAAAACAATTTTCGTGGGTAGTTTTCATAGTAATGTACATCATATGTTTTTTTTTTTTTATTTTTGATTTTCTTATTTTAGAAGTTAGAGGGGGGCAACTTTTTTCTACTTTGGAAGCGTCTGTCACGCAAACTATTCTTCTATATATTTTAGAAACCTCGATATCATTTTTGAAGACCTATCCATAGATGTATGTGTATGATGAAAAAATAACCGTGTAAAATAAAAATTTTTACCGTGGGAGAGCCATGCTTCGGCACGAATTGGGCCGGCTCGACCGGAGTGATGCCACGGCCTCACAGAAAACCGGCGTAAAATAGCGCTTGCGTTGTGTTTCGCCGAGTGAGTGAGGGTACCGGAGGCCCAACCCTCCTTATTCCCGTTTATTCCCCTTATTCCTCTTATTCCCGTTTAAAAGGCCGGCAACGCATCTGTGACTCCACTGGTGTTGCGGGTGTCCATGGGCAACGGTTATTGCTTACCACCAGGTGATCCGTTTGCTCGTTTGCTGCCCTATCCTATAAAAAAAAAAAAAAAAAAAATTGTTGAGTTTGAGTTCTAAGTACGGGGAGCCCCCAATATTAATTATTTCTTTTATTTTTGCATCAAAATCGTAATGCGGTTCACAGAATACCAAGTTTCAACAGTATAGCTCTTATAGTTTCGGAAAAAAATGGCTGTGATATACGGACGGACAGACAGACATGAGGAATCTATAAGGGTTCCGTTTTTTGCCATTTGGATACGGAACCCTAAAAACACATAGATACATGGTAAAATCTACCATGGACCTCCCGATTCGTAGACCGATACCGAGCAACTACAGCACTAGTAACGACTTTTCGCAACATTTAAAAGTATTAAAAAATTATTGTCAATAAACGTATTTGAATTACATTTACTATAAATAGTTATTGGAAAAGTAATAATAGTAAATAATTAAATTCTATTGCATTAAGCATGTAAGGCACTCTAAATTATTCGTATATTAATGTAATGTAATGTATAATTTATTGCTAAGCTTTATTATTAGGTAATAATTTCTACGATTAATGTTAAATTTTAAAATTATTACATTTATTCTACAGCTATTAGATATTGTAATTTAAATTATATTAATAATTTATTCAGCTATTATTCAATTTGAAATCATTTATTATAATAAAAATAAAAACAGTAAGTACTTACTCAATTCATCTTTTTAATGATATCATGATCATGATAAATCAGCTGTACACTTGCTGATGTATGATATCATTAAAAGGTAAGGTTCAAGACAGAAAAGGCAAGGTTCAAGGCAGAAAAGACACAAATATACGACAATACAAACGCAACTGATCAAAGGCTTTTATTTATTTATAATCATTACTTAAACCTTTCAAAAGTTGTCTAAACTCTTTGCTCTATCGAACCCCTCATCCTCATCGCACACGACCAACCTGTGCGGGGAAAAAAATTGCAAAGGGCCTCTTTAGACCCCCCGTAACAATGGAATAATAGGCCATTGTGAAAAAATTGGCATAGAACCAATTGTCATTTTGACATTGCAAAAAATGGCATCTACAACGTTAAGATAGAGCTACGTGTGGCGCTAGAGTCTTTGTATCTCGCGAAAATTCTCTACAATATTAGTAGTACCAAATTTTGTCGTATGATGAGGTAATTTTGTTTTTCTTTAAGGTATTAAAACTTATTTTTGAAAAGAACGTTTGCGGATCTAATCTGGTTGTTAAGAAGCGTTTTGGCGCACGGCGCTCCAGTATCGATTGTTGTAAATAAGGTTACTTTTAAATTGATTTGAGATCGCTCATTGATATAAAAATAAAGTATTTAGAAGAATAATAATCATTACAATAAGATATCGAGTATCTAGTATTAGTATACACTTTAAAAGTATACATTTTAATATAATTGTGGTATTAGGGTGCACTTCTAAAAATATAATGCTTTTACTTCTTATAAAATAGGCTAATAGGGAGTAGGTTACTCAGAGCTTATATTACAATACTAGCTGACCCGTGCCCACTTCGTTGGGCATAATATTAATAAACCTTTTTTAGTACAGAGTGTTATGTTTTAATTTCTAGCTGTAATATTAAAAAAACTACTTTTTGTAGCCTTAATATAGAAGTTAGACATATGCTGTCGTTGACTTTTTTGTAGGCATTTTCAAGCTCCAGATCTTTTCTCTAGAACTCAAAAATATATCTTTCATAGATAAGGCAGCGTTCGTAAGAAACGCTTTTATTCGACCGTTTTTTCAAAACGGACTAATATGTAAAAGATTTTTTATTTTCTGTTTTTATATAACCTATGACACTCAGCAATAATGTGGCTTTCTATTGGTGAAAGATTTTTTTAAATCGGTTCAGTAGATTACCCCTTACAATTTAACTAATATACAAACACACAAACTTTACTTCTTTATATTATTAGTATAGATAAATACTTTCATAATAATGGTATTAACAAAACTAACAATTCGATTTTATATATATTGCACATGGTCATTAAAATAAAATTAACAAAAGTATATTTTGTTCTGAACATAATAAAACAAAAGAGTACTTTTAGCTATTTTTGTGAAACTGGTATAAAATAATTTATTAATTGACACATTACCAATACAGTTATCATTATCACAGACGAAAATGTGTTTAGGTCTGTGATAAATGGTAATTTACTAATCAACGACCTTAAGTACTCGAAACCATTACCCTAATTTGCGTAACCACTTAGGCGCATAAGTCATAATAATAATTGGCTAATTAAATATTGACCGATTTATCTTAGCCAAGATGTATTACACTCAATATAGCGCGGTGCAAGTTAATAATAAAAAACGTATAATCAAATTTATAAGTAACGCCGCCTCCAAAATATTAAAAAAAAATAGAATAACATTTAGAACAAAGAAGAAAAAAAATAAAAATAAAGAAATATTACGGATACTAATGAATAGACTGTATAAGCACTGGCCTTTGCCTGATCGATAAGAGTGAATAATAAAAAAAAACTAATCAAAGTAATAAAATTAAAAACCGACGCAATTCAGATAGCGATTACACGATTTACCTGTAACGCGAGAGAAATAACAATACCACAACACTCAGTTCACTACCAGTCGGTAGTCGAAAAAGTCGTGTCGTATTTTACGACTGTTTCCATCTATTTGCATTATCTGTGACATTTATTGTCTGTGGCCGATTCGATGTTTATGAGGCGTGAACTGAACAAATCTCCTTGGTGAAATACAAATAGTTTACGGCCTTTTGTTATTTTTTTTTATTAATTATATTTTGGAGTTCGGCCTATTTGAGCTCAGAGAAATGAGTTTGCGGCGGATTTTATAGTGCCCCAAACTTTTTGTGTTTTAGTGTCCTTCTCTAATTAGAATTGAATGTTTTTGGGTAAACTATTGTATAACTATAATAGGATGGACTGTCTGTTTAATTTTGAGGTCGTAATAAAATACTACTCTTATTAATGTTTAATATAATCTTATTAATGTTTAGTAGTTTTAAATAAGACCAAACGAGAATAATAATAGTTATGAAAATATTCATAAATTGAGTTTAATAATCTTATTTATTTTATTGATTACACAATACTAATATTAAAAACGTGAAAGTTTGTAAGTATGGATGGATATTTGTTATTTTTTCACGTAAAAATTACTAAACGAATTTTAATAAAACTTTACAAAAATATAGCTTATATTATTATTATACATCAGAACAGATATTGTGTGAATTGTCCAAAATATAACGATAAGTCGCGGGCACAAGCCAGTAACTTATAATTCCGTGTAATAATTTACAATGTTTTTAATATATAAAAAATCATAGATTTTTGCCATATCCAGCGCAGTAGTAATAAGCAACTTTAAAAATGATGAACACTGCAATTTCAGTACAAAAATACGCTACTTAAAACACATTTTAATGATATGTCAGAAATTTAATGTTGAACGTTTAATATTGGCTTCGGAACTACAAACAGTTGTGAAAACAAAAATAATAGTGACTGAAAGTCCTTAGAGAATTAAATAAAATTTTATGTAATCCCTTGTATTTTAATTGAGTATATAATTTTTTAATTCTAAGAAATATATATAATTCTAATCAATTAATAATTACAAGAAGGTTTAAGGACTATCGATTGCTAATAAACCATTCATAAATAAAGTAGCTTTAACTCCTTAATGTTCACTTAATTTGTAATTAATTAATTATGAATCATTTTAACTAGGTTTTAAGTAAGAATAAAACACAATACGCAAACGATCAAATTAAGAAATGAACGGACGCGTTAATGTCACATTTTTTTTATGTGGCATTCCACGTATACAAATCCATTAGAAATTTTTTATTGGCCAAAATCGTTTTCTTGTACTTCAAACGTAACTGGCTGACCCGGCGAAGTTTGTATTTTGAATTCGTTACGTCAGTGATTGACAGCTTATGTCGTAACGAATTTGAATTGCGAACGTCGTTGAAATATGCTTTACTGGCCTGGATTCTAGTCCTTTAGGCCATGCGAACGTCGTTTAATCGACGGCAATGGAATTTAACAAGTGAGATTATTTTGCAAAAGTTATATAAATTTAAATTATACAGATATTCACATTCCAAAAATGTCTGATTTAAGAATAATGTGAGGTAATTATTTGCACCGTAAGGAACCTTACAGTATGTCGGGAAAGTCATGAGAAGAATGTTTGTGGAACTAAAATTTTCTCCATATAAAAAGGCTAGTGTAAAGGATAGTGGTGCCATGTAGGCTGAGCTGCGAAGAAAGTGGCGCCCTCGTTTATTTCCAAGAATTTCCCGATATACTGTATGTATGTATGTGTGAGTAGTGAAAATGTGAGGTGATCGCTAATTAATCATTGGCCAGTGATTAATTACAACGCAAATTTGGTATAATTTTAAGAGAATTTTTTGCCAAAAAAGGTCCGTAGTGAAAAGATATATAAAAAAATCATTAGGCACATTCATTCATACACTATATATTTTATTTAAAAAATACTCATGTAATAAAAAAGAAACGTTTTGTTAACATTGAATAAAAATATGTATTTTTTCATTGTCAAAATGAAAAATATATTAATTCTCAGATACTTTCGTTAGTCTCCCTACCGGCAAAAAGTCAATCGACATGTTTCAAACATTTTAAGTTGACTCACGACAGTTCTAACTGTTAGAAGATATGGTTGCCAAAATGAAGTAGCCACCCTCAGAATGCAAAGTCATGCACTAATGCGTCAGTAAAAAAATTGTCATGTCATCGCGTCGTCTACAAATACGGTGTGATGTCTTACTTCTAATGTCAAAATAATGTTATTTATGGCTTTGGTTTAACTATGTTCTTATTGAGGTGTTTTTATGTAGTATTTTTTCACTTAACAGTTCGATAATTAATTGCAAATTAAACTCATGTAATACGAGAGGATTAAAACTGTTAATTGAAATGTTTTGTTGTTTTTTGTCACGAATGAAACCTAATTCATAATGTTAGGCACAGAACGCGACTGAACGACGAAAAGGATAGAGCTATCAATCCCACATAGCACCATCCTTTTCTAACTGTTCTCAAGTAGAAATTTGAGTACCAAATTATAAATCTGAAAAGATGATTATGCAATTCATTAACTTAATACAAACACTAACCAATAACGCAGAAACATGATCTACAGGCGGCGGCATCTGTGACTTTACCAACCCCATGACTCTGCTTATCAGCCTTCAGCATCGCCATGACTAGGTCATTACACGGCTGTCGTCACTTTGACTTCCGCGTTACATTTAGTGCATATGTCCCATTCTTGAGGGACGGTCGCTCTCACCACAAGTCGTAGGGTTCTTGGGAGCAAGGCTTAGGCTGAGTTTGTTCGATATGTCACTTTAACCGAGACGTCTCGATCGGTCTGGAGTCCAACATAAACGCGGCACTTGTTTGAGGTGGTAGCCATGAAGGTCTAAGCCTTTCCTATCCTGAGAGAAAAAATAACCACATATATACTAAAGTTGAAAATGGATTACAGATATTTGACAGATTTGGATCCTGATTCCCATCAAGGTCGGTGTTGTCAAAATTAGCGAATCACCACGCTATTCAAATATGTCATCGCACGAATGATAAATACAATCTATTACAACTCGACAGGAACAAACAGATTGAGTGGTGCTAAACTACAAACAGTTCTATGTATGCGTTAAGAGGCGTATTTGTTGTTTACAATAGAACAGGAGCGCTCCGCGAAACGATTGCTGGGAATCATTATAATGGTACAGTTGCGATACTCACGGCAGTATATGAGTACTTTGGGTTTCTCGACGATTCATTAGTTTGGGAATTTATAGAGTATAGACAATTGATGTAGAGCACCCATTACAAACATAAATCTGGAGAAAGAAAACTAATTTCTTCAAAATTAAATACTAGATTCTGCCTAGTAAAAAGGGTGATTTTTACAGTTGACAACTTTTTGGTTTTAAGAGTAAGATCGCGTACGTTGGTAAGACCGTTTGATGATGATACTTCATATTAAATATGTTTTAAGTAAATCTGTGGTAATTGTGCAAACCATGTGACAAGCATTATATCGCACTTTTAGAATTGAAGTGACCTAATCCAAAATTCTTTTGGTATCAAATTTTTTTGGTAAACGCTAAAAATGTGATTGAAGAGTTGGTAATTTTTTTGTTTTTCTATTATAATGCTTTAAGTTGTACGTGTCCGTAATTGTCATATTTTTTCTTGATAATGGTAGTATATGAATCGTTTTCATGGTTGTATACTAAACTAGTCTGTATAACAAATTAGAACAAGAATTTTGGATTAGGTCACTTCAATTCTTTCCCTGTTGGAGTGCGCAGTCCGATGGGGGGGGGGGGGTGTCGCTAGACATCGTCAATGCCTTCGGCACCCTCCCCTGGCAGGCAATTAGGGCTCATATATCACGAGCTGCTTCCGTGCGGGCCGTGGTCGGGGACTATCTGCGTATCGATAGGACGATCGGCGTGATGGGATGGGACGGGATGAAAACGTCGAGGAGGGTCGAGTGCGGTGTTCCGCAGGGGTCGGTGTTGGGACCCCTGCTATGGAACCTCGCATACGACGCGGTCTTTCGCACCAGCCATCCTCACGGCGTGAGTGTCGTCTGCTACGCTAACGACACTCTCGTCGTGACGACTGAGGCCGACTTCAGGCCGGTGCTCAGGCTTGCCGAGCTTGGTGTGGCATGTGTCGTGCGGGCGATCCGTTGGCTGGGTTTAGAAATAACGCCTCACAAAACCGAGGTGCTATGGTTCCACGGCCTTCCGAGGCGCCGGGAACCACCCAGCTGCTGAATCCGCGTGGGTGACGCGATGGTCCAGGTGGGGCCGTACATCAAGTACTTGGGCCTCACCCTGGGCCTCACCCTGGGCCTTACCCTGGACCGCCGCTGGAGCTTCGAGGAGCGTTTCGTGCGGTTGGTCCCCCGAGCCAAAAGGGTGGCGGGCGCATTGTATCGCCTACTGCCCAATCTCGGGAGACCGAGGGATGGAGTTCGCCGCCTGTACGAGGGCGTCGTGCGATCCATGGCCATGTATGGGGCTTCCATGTGGTCGAGATTTGTCTCCGCTGGCATTGATTGCGGCAATGCTGGCGGACGAGGGAGGTTGGAAGGCTGTGGGCCTCCTTCTGTGAAGCAGTGATGCTCCAGAAGGAGGCCGCCGAGCGGGGTCGGGAGATGGCCGATCCCGCTCGAAGGAGGTGGCGCCGGGCTTGGTAGTACAGCTGCGGCGCCGCCGTGGGTCGCCGGCGGGCGCGAGGAAAACGCGCCCGCCCGTTCGCGCGAAGGCTCGGGGTTCCCGGAAGTAGCTTGGCGTTCCCGGGGGCTCCCTACATGCCTGAGGAAGGCCATCCCTGTGGTTTTTAGTGGGTAGGCCTCCCCCTACTGGGGAGGAGAGTCCAACATAATTGCCGGCTCGCCACAGCCGGGGTATGCAACTTAATTGCAGTCACTTCAATTCTAAAGGTGCGATATATAAATACAAAACAAATGAACAGTGTTGGTTTCAGTTTTCAATGATGACTGCGTATTATTGCATTTTTACAATTTTAATATGATTTGTATCTATATTTTTCGTTTGAATACAGAATAATTTTTAAATATTTTGTACTAGATTCATAGTTCGCTGCAATATAGATGAAGTAATTTTTATTTCTTATTTTACTCTCGTGAAAGGAGTAATATTCTAAATTAGGTATCAACTACATACCACTACCTACCTACCTATCTACCCACTAATAAAGGCTAAAATAATACAGCAAAATGTAAAAAAAAACTTCTTTCAAGCAAGTATCAAACACGTTTTTCTTTTATGTATTTAGGGGTAATATCCAAAGACTTTAAATTTACCGCCTTTTGTCGCTAACAACTTTCATTAGGGTATGCCTAATGAAAGTTGTATCTATATAAAAATTGTGTGAAAATTAACACTATTGTCCGAAATGTTAAGCAGAAGTGTAAGACCGCATATATGGTCAATTTTCTTTAAAGCCCAGACAGCCGTTTGCCTCTTTTGAGGTATTTCGCTGAGGTTGGCATTACAACCTTTCATAATTTTAAATTACTTGTTTAATTTTTATCATAAAAAATCATTTTGTCTTTTTCAAAATTAAACCCAAAATGATAGTATTAATGATATACCCTCTTCTTTCCTCCAGGTCTCTTATATTATACATAAAAACTCTTTAATTTAACTGCATTATAAAGCCTTTTGTTATGTTCCTTAAGATACGAACTGATTTGTAATAAGCTTCTTCAAATTGATTAAAACAAAAAAAAAAACAATTAGAAATGTTTTCTTTAATTTTTTACCCTTCACATCTATTTAATTATTTTTTCGCACTAAAAATATTATGCATATATTCAATAAAATGCAATGGGTAAGTGTAGTTTCAATTTGATTTCGCCAACAAATAATAATGAACGAAGGATTAGTACTAATATATACAACTATAAAAATACGCCTCATTTCATTATGTGCAATCGACATAAACAGCGCAATACTGGTAGCAAGTACGCGTGGTACGTCACAATCAAATAAACAATAAAGCCAGAGAAGTAATAAAGATCGGCACATTTCGCCTTACCTACCTGTCAATCTCTTTCGACATTAGCTGCGGCATAACCAACCTTAATCCCTTTACTTTAAAAAAATTGACAGAGAACACAGCGCTACCAACCGGCCGAACTTAATCTTGAAAGACCATAAAAACGTCGAACCTCAAACCTAACAAGGTGGGTTTTAATTATTTAAAAGTCTGTGTTAATTTCTTTTTTTTTTTAGAATTGGCGCGCGGCGTCTTTCGACGCGGCCTCCTTTGTCCCTTTTTTCATTTGTATAATTTGTAAAATGGGTATGTTAGCGCCGCTTGAATCTTGATCTTTTTTAAATTATTATTGATATTTCAATGCATTTCCGGTCAGTTTCAGGCGACCACCCAACTTATTATGGCACAATTAGAGATTTGATGGATTATATAAGAGATTGCAGGAATTTAGTCAAAACATCATTAAAATTCAAAAACAATAATGAAGTCTATTTATATTATAAATATTACAAAGAAAAAGAATATTATGTCAAGCGAATGTCGAATTTCAATACTAGAAACCTGTATTAAATTTTTCGTCTCGTTTTTTCAAAACACAAACAAGGTTAGTAACTAATAATGGGTATATCTAATAATCAAAAAAACCTGACTTGTATTATATTACATCAAAATTAGAACACTACAACAATTACCTAATGACACTGAGCATTATTTTGGACGTGCAGACTTTTTGGATTTACGCACGTTATAAGATACCAAACATTCATTCTCGCCAGGCTTGGCAGTTATATATCTAGGTCATGAACTGTGTAATTTAATACAAGATTTTTTTTTAATTTACAAATTAACTTATCTTTTAATTTCTGAAATTTTTAATATAGTGTCATCTAATATTTACTCGTTCGAATCAATCAAAGTGATATAACGATTTGACAATTTTTTAAAGAATAGTTCACTAAACACCGGTTGTAATAATTATGAGTTTGTATAAATTATAAAAGATTAATTATTTAATAAATATTTTTAAGCTAAATCGAATTTATTCGAAGTATGTTCAAAGCGAATATACGTTTACATTGGTGCCAGTTCTATTTGATTACTCAGTTTTTATTAAGTTTTCTAGTTTTAACAGAAGGAAACTTCTGTACAGCAGGCTTCTAATTGCTTACTGGCCTGTGCTGCGAGGTGTCATTAAAATTTCATGATAATTGCACCGGCAGCCGTCCAATAGACTGCGCATGTAAGCAATCAAGAACGAAGCAACAAGTGGAAATTGGAACAGCCAGTACACGTCAATTGTATAATGCAAACGCTTGAAACCCCCACTTATCTATAGTTTGTTTAGAGATAATGATAATAGTATCAAACAAGGATTAGTATAATTAGTTTTGATCGTCAAAGAGCGACTTTGGTTGACATATTTACGGCGAAGCAACAAGAGTCACCAGTTTACTTTCTTTGTCCCCGCAGCGTGACCACCGAAACGAGATATAATAGAGCGATGTATTACAATGTCAATCTACAAAAAATAAATTCAATTGTCAAACTACAAAAAAGACTAAAGATGTCGATTATATCGCACGATAAACTGATCATATTTTGCTCATGTTACGGGGGTTGTATTATTACAGCGTCGTCAATTGGAGGTTGGAGAACAAATAATTTAAGCGCAACTTCCATTTTAAGATCGAGTGAGTGTCAAATCACATTATACATATCTCATTATCTTACCGCAATAGCACTGTTTCAAAGTCAAGTGATTAGCACTGTTTCAAAGTCTCGCCATCTCTAAGGAATATATTTCTATCAAATGTGTTTATATCTATAATATAATTATGTCTATCCATTACCCATAACATTTTTTTATTTGCAGTAGTTGAGTATGGAATGGAGAAATAGGACTGTTTTGGAGTTGGCTTAAAATTATTTCGATTTCAAAGAAAAGTTACTCTTTGATGAGTAAAACAAAATTGTATTTAGATAGCGATTTAGCATTCTTCTATTAGCAGTTCCTATTCGTGTCTGTTATCACCTTACAATTAGTATAACATCAACAATCTTACAATTAGTATAACAACGTGCTAAAAGCGTATATAAATTCATACCACCTTCGTTTTGTTGTAGCCCTCACACAAGCAATTACAACGACACTATTCGAAAAAAGAACAAACCCAATATTGCCAACGTAATAAGCATAAGACACACTTTTTTCTATCTTGTCGCTGGTATTAAATCAAAAATCCATACAAGAAATGACATTAATTGTAGAACGGTAAAGTTATTGTGGACAAGAGAGCCGCTTTGTCGGCGAACAGGTAAAGTTGCATTTCGCCAGAGAAAGCTTGCCGGTATGAAGGTAAAAAAAAAAATACGCAAATCTGTGACATTTTGAGGAATTGCTCATAGATTAGAGCTGCGTATATTTTTGAATACTTAAAAATTTTGTATCTTAAAATTCGTTGCAATTTTGATATTGAATCAACACAGAAATTTGTCCTGCTACTATCAAGCTTAATGAGATTATAAGAAAAAGTCGCGCCGAATCGCTTGATGTACTATAGTCATCAGACATCTATGCTGGAGGCGTATGTTCAAATAAGAATATTCACTAAAATACAGGATAAATGATAGTCATCATCACAGCTCGTCTATGTCCCCCATTTAGGGGCTCGACCCTGCTTCTTTGTTCCCGGAAGTCGCTTGGCGTTCCCGGGAGCTCCCCACATGCCTGAGGAAGGCCATCCCCGAGGTTTTTAGTGGGTAGACCTCCCCCTTCGGGGGAGGAGAGCCCCACATAACCGCCGGCACGCCACAGCCGGGGTATGCAATTTAATGCATTTTCCTCAGGGAAACAAAAAAGGGCTCGACCCTACATAATGCCATAGGCGATTAGGCCATAATGAACGACGCGAGTGCAGATAGGTTGATTACATATAGCTTTTAATTTATTCGTAGATGTATGCAGGTGACCTGTTTCAAATTAAACAATGTTTATTTTAGCAAACACGCAATGTTTTCGAAATAAAAAAATAAAACACTTTGGTACATGCAGTATCGACTCTCGATTCCTCAAATCTCTTCATTCGAAGACCACTACCGAAAACACAGTACCACAGTTGCTATTTAAACAGTGTTCTTTCAAAATCCCTTAAGCATCGGGAATCGGTACACTTCATAGATTGTGTATAGAATAGTTGTCTTTGAAGTGTTATGTTAATTTTTGTAACACATGACGTTTTCTTTTTGCTCATAGACATCAATAGATCTTTATCTATGAAATTATTAAAAAAAAACAACCTCAAAATAGTTTCTAATTTACCCTTAGAATTTTGTACTTTACTGGATGAAACTTAAAAAAAAACGGTTACCATCAAACTTATGTAGTTAGTTTGAAATCTATTGACAATTTCTTGGATATGTTCTTGACAGTGCAAGTGAGATGGCGCTATACGCTGTAAGAGCGGTGTCTCGACAAACAAACAGAAGATTATTTTGTATCGGTTCCAGGGATATTAAGTTATAAAATGGTTCTTAACATGATTTTGTATATATTATATTATATATATATATAATATATATATATATATATATATATAATATATATATATATATATATTTATTTCCTTTTGTATTCTTTGAGCTCGTAGGCACCGCATTCCAGTGCCCTTTAAACAAAATTGTCAAAGCTCCCACGGGACAGCATAGCCTGGTGTGGGGATTTTTCGTTAAAACACAAATACGTCTATTTGAAATAAAGTATTATTATTATTATTAATAAATGAAAAGTTACAAACTAGAGTTTATTATTACTAATCGGTGTTTAATATGGAGAGCCATTCTAGAGAAGAATTGTACCAAACGATGTATTAATTGACAAAAAAGAGTTACAAAATTCTGCTCCCATCTTCTCTTCATCACCCACCAAAAACCTATTACGATTAAATTAACTTAGAAACTTTTAAGTTTCAAATCCCTGGTTTGAAAGTTTGTATGGATGGATGTTTGTAACTCTTTCACGTAAAAACTATTGAATGGATTTTTATGAAAGTACAATAATATAGAAATAGAATACATTTATTGATGGACGACACAACGATACGAATAACAATAACAAAACAAAACAATACAGTAATCATATGTACCGCTGCATGATGCCATCACTGTGGCAAGCTCAGTATAAGGTATTCTGCTTGCCACAGTAGTGACATCAGTAGTGCTCGGAATAGGTAGTTTAATTTTATGTACTTGCGATTTCATGACATCAATAGTATGGATATGCCTGGGAACTTACTATTTTCAGAGATTGTAAAAATATTATATTGAACTTTCAAAATAGTAAAAACACCATCGGAACAACACAATGTACTTTAATGTTAATAAAAATGTTACCGGCCAAACCCGATTTCAGGACCAACCAGTTTTGCCTAGGCTAAACTAGTTATTCCTCTATAGGAAGAACTAGTTTAGAACTAGTTTAACATACAAGTCCAAACCAATTTGTCCTAAGCCCGATAGAATAAACCAGTTTAGTTTGCTAGGCCAAACTAGTTGATCCTGATATAAAGACGCACACCCTAGGATAAATGTTAGTTTGGACTAGTCTAAACTGGTTTATCCTATCGCCTATAGGAAGAACTAGTTTAGCCTAGCCTAGCAAAACTGGTTTGTCCTGAAATCGGGTTTGGCCGGTAACATAAATATATGTTTAATTGAAAATTTGATTTATATTGTAAGCTTGCAATAAATGTCTGTAATATCTGAACATGATTTTTTTCCTTCTACTCACTCCTATAAACCTATAAATAAACAATAAGTGTAATGTTCATGATTGTATGAAATGGCATAAGTTCCGTTTCATTGCATTATTTAAGGTCCCGGAAATCACGCTGATTTTAGGTTTATCCATGTTACGCTTACATTGACTTTCTTTATGCAAGTACATAAAATTAAACTACCTATTCCGAGCACTAGACATCAGGCGCGAAAAATGTATAGCTTATATATCTGAATAACACATTGGCTACAATTTATAAAGATACTAGTTGCGCGACATATTTTGGACAGTTCATACAATATCTTTATAATAGGGTACAATTTATAAAGATACTAGTTACGCGACATATTTTGGACAGTTTATACAATATCTTTATAATAGGGCACAATTTATAAAGATACTAGTTGCGCGACATATTTTGGACAGTTCATACAATATCTTTATAATAGGGCACAATTTATAAAGATACTAGTTGCGCGACATATTTTGGACAGTTCATAAAATATCTTTATAATAGGGTACAATTTATAAAGATACTAGTAGCGCGACATATTTTGGACAGATCATACAATATCTTTATAATAGGGCACAATTTATAAAGGTACTAGTTGCGCGACATATTTTGGACAGTTCATACAATATCTTTATAATAGGGCACAATTTATAAAGGTACTAGTTGCGCGACATATTTTGGACAGTTCATACAATATCTTTATAATAGGGCACAATTTATAAAGATACTAGTTGCGCGACATATTTTGGACAGTTCATACAATATCGTTATAATAAGGTACAATTTATAAAGATACTAGTTGCGCGACATATTTTGGACAGTTCATACAATATCTTTATAATAGGGCACAATTTATAAAGATACTAGTTGCGCGACATATTTTGGACAGTTCATACAATATCTTTATATAATAGGGCACAATTTATAAGGATACTTGTTGCGCGACATATTTTGGACAGTTCATACAATATCTTTATAATAAGGTACAATTTATAAAGATACTAGTTGCGCGACATATTTTGGACAGTTCATACAATATCTTTATAATAGGGCACAATTTATAAGGATACTTGTTGCGCGACATATTTTGGACAGTTCATACAATATCTTTATAATAAGGTACAATTTATAAAGATACTAGTTGCGCGACAACATCTTTATAATAGGGTACAATTTATAAAGATACTAGTTGCGCGACATATTTTGGACAGTTCATACAATATCTTTATAATAGGGTACAATTTATAAAGATACTAGTTGCGCGACATATTTTGGACAGTTCATACAATATCTTTATAATAGGGCACAATTTATAAGGATACTTGTTGCGCGACATATTTTGGACAGTTCATACAATATTTTATAATAAGGTACAATTTATAAAGATACTAGTTGCGCGACATATTTTGGACAGTTCATACAATATCTTTATAATAGGGCACAATTTATAAAGATACTAGTTGCGCGACATATTTTGGACAGTTCATACAATATCTTTATAATAGGGCACAATTTATAAAGATACTAGTTGCGCGACATATTTTGGACAGTTCATACAATATCTTTATAATAGGGCACAATTTATAAGGATACTTGTTGCGCGACATATTTTGGACAGTTCATACAATATCTTTATAATAAGGTACAATTTATAAAGATACTAGTTGCGCGACAACATCTTTATAATAGGGTACAATTTATAAGGTATAGTTGCGCGACATATTTTGGACAGTTCATACAATATCTTTATAATAGGGCACAATTTATAAAGATACTAGTTGCGCGACATATTTTGGACAGTTCATAAAATATCTTTATAATAGGGTACATTTTATAAAGGTACTAGTTGCGCGACATATTTTGGACAGTTCATAAAATATCTTTATAATAGGGTACAATTTATAAAGGTACTAGTTGCGCGACATATTTTAGATAGTTCATACAATATCTTTATAATAAGGTACAATTTATAAAGATACTAGTTGCGCGACATATTTTGGACAGTTCATAAAATATCTTTATAATAGGGTACAATTTATAAAGGTACTAGTTGCGCGACATATTTTGGACAGTTCATACAATATCTTTATAATAGGGTACAATTTATAAAGATACTAGTTGCGCGACATATTTTGGACAATTCATAAAATATCTTTATAATAGGGTACAATTTATAAAGATACTAGTTGCGCGGCATATTTTGGACACTTCATACAATATCTAATTTCTAGATATAATATTATATTTCTAGGGATTGTGTGTCTATCATGACGATAACTAACTGTGCAGACGAATTCGCGGGCACTAGCTAGTAAATACATATTAAAATAAAACAACTTTGTTCTACGTTGAATACAAACAGACATTGTACGCCGCCTGTTCGGACCCATTCAACCTCGAAAAGATGAAAGGGTCCGTACATCTGTAATGCGATTACACTACAATTTGGATTTTACACTCGGATGGGCGGGTTTTGTTGAAAAATACCCGTTACTCTTAACTTAGCTACCGGGCTTTGTGATGCTAGCTAATCTACATATCCCATGGAGTCATCCCAGGACTATGGTGCGAGCGCCATTTTGACATAAAACGATAACAATATTAATTAAATTTTATTAAGTTCAACTTAAAATATAATTCAAAATCAAAATTAACTTTATTCCAATATGACTTTATAGAAAGCTCTTTTGAATCGTCCAATTTTTTTCCCCTACCACCCATTCAGGACGTATTTTTTAGCTGATAAGAAGAATGGGCGCAAGAAACTTATCAGCTTTATCAAAAGTAATAACAACATTTACAATAAATTATGTCGTTATCATACAATGTACATATGTGTTTACAATTTATACGGGAAAACAAATACGAGGGCCGATCAGAAAGTAACCTCCGGTTTATTTAAAAAAATACACCAAGTTAAATAGATAAATTAAATTGAATTAAATATAGTATACATATATACATATGTTCAGGGTTCAGATTATTTCCAACCAGCTTTTAATGGACGACTCTGTAAAAATACAGACAGAAAAAGAAATAGCGCTTCCAGTACATGGTCTCCTTAGACTTTTGAACCAATGGCGTAGCATCTTTGACGTGGTCCAAGTATGTTCGCCTAGGTCAGAGGTTCCCAAACTTTTTTGTGACGTGGTCCAAGTATGTTCGTCTAGGTCAGAGGTTCCCAAACTTTTTTGTGACGTGGTCCAAGTATATTCGTCTAGGTCAGAGGTTCCCAAACTTTTTTGTGACGTGGTCCAAGTATGTTCGTCTAGGTCAGAGGTTCCCAAACTTTTTTGTGTCGTAGACCCTTTGCCATGTTTTTAAGTTTTGGGTAGACCCCCTACTTACCTTATATTGAATGCCTTGCTACAAGTTTTAAAATTTTATAAGCATTTGTAATATTTTTTCAACTTCATAGATACTTTTATAAATAATTTTATGTCTTTACATTAGATAGATAAAAAAGACGAATTAATTTTCAATTTTTTTTTCATTCACGCCTCCTTTCCATGCGGTAAGCAGAATGTTGTATTTTAATTTTAAATAAGTAATCAGAAAACACACTGTTTATTATACGAATCACAATTTATGATTAATTACCGTCATTGTCTAGTTTTAATACAAATTACGTGCAATTGTGTCATTTCTTGACAGGCACGACCGGAGTGATACCACGGCCTCACAGAAAACCGGCGTAAAATAGCGCTTGCGCTGTGTTTCGCCGAGTGAGTGAGGGTACCGGAGGCCCAACCCCCCCTTCCTCCCTTATTCCCTTTTAAAAGGCCGGCAACGCATCTGTGACTCTGGTGTTGTTGGGTGTCCATGGGCAACGGTTATCGCTTACCATCAGGTGATCCGTTTGCTCGTTTGCTGCCCTATGCCATAAAAAAAAGATACCAAAGGCGCTAAAACTGACAGATGTCAATGAATGCGTTTCGGAGTACATAACACAGAGATCACAGTTTCCCCCTTGCTACAAACTTTTAGTTCTAAATCAATACTTTCATGTATCCTCGTCGTTACAGGTACTCTTGACCTGCCTTTCCTTCAGTGTATCACCTATTTGAAAGAAAGAAAGAAAGAAGACATTTATTCACGATACAAAATGCACATTAAATACAACATACATCAGGATACTGACTCAGCATATGCTGAGGTAGATACCAGCAGCGCTGGATTTCAGCCAGTACCGTAACTGACTAACGGAACGCAATATTAATTCGACAAAATATGTTATTATATATTAATAATTGAAAATTCTACTGCACTTTACATATATTATATAGGTAAAATTAGGTCTAATTAAAGTATAAAAAACATAGATGTATACGACATATCGCACTAATAATACAATAGTGTATCAACTCAAAATCGAACATTTTTCAGAATCAACAAAAAACTTATTACTCACTTCATGTAATAGTTGCAAATTGAATAACTGTCACATAAGTTTTTTAATTTATCCTTATTCTGTTTTTGCACTAATCGAACGACGGTCTTAATCACGCGTGAGGAATCAAATTTTGCGTGTGTTTATAGTATTATGTCAAGTACGACGTTTTGAGTTGATACACTATTGTATTATTAGTGCGATACATAGGTAGCTATTTATTAATTGAAACAACACAATTACTGTGCTAGTTGCTGGTTTATTTAAAAGATTTTTGTAGAGTCAACAGATAAATCCTAAACTTTCGTTTAAAGTTGCTCTTGCCGAGTACCGCAGTGGTTCAAGTATGTTCGTCTAGGTCGTCATCTACCATCACGCTGGAAGATGCCCTGCCACCAACGTCAAGGTTGGCAGGGTGCATATGGGGACCCGAGGCGTCGGTGTTGCCTTTGCAACGGTCCCGGTCGAGGTGGCCAAGTGCCTGGTTAATACCGGCCGCTTATCGGTTGGATGGAGTTCTGTCTCTGTCCTACGTGTCCAAGCTATCTAAGCATTTCCTTCTCGATTTTTGTACTACATCTTCGACGCTACATATTTCCCTTATATTCAATGTGATTATTATACCAGTCAAACGTTGAGCTGACGCAGAGAAACAAAATTAGTACTATAAGGATAATAACATATAATAATGATATTGCTGATTATAAGTTTGCCAAAGCAATGTATATAATGAGACTCAGGTGTTGTTACTCTGATTTATTGAGGTAAAACTAAGGCCTATATACCAATATGATAAGTGCGGATTTGCTGCCTTTTGTAAAATATATCAATAATCAAAAATATTTGAATATATAGAAAGTTATAGATAGAAAATTCAAATATATTAGTATTTTATTACAATAAATTATATATATAATAACAAAATGTACAACTGTATAATGATTAAAATACCTATTTTACTTGTTAACTTTCTAAAGTGAATAAGTGTAGTCTAAAGAAGAATGAGATGTAAATATGAAAAGAGCATTTAAAAAAGGCCATTATAAGCAGATTGAAGGGATCTTTTATCGGTGGTACCTACTCACAGTTCTTATATTGTTGCTAACTTACCTAGGAATACATAATCATTGTTTCAGTCCAAAAATATAAATAAACAGCAACAAAATGAGAATCTTTTTAACCCAATAATACTAAAGTAATAATTAATAGTGCACAGTTCATGCATTGCATTTCATTTAGCACAAGGCCAGTCTGCAACTATTTCCTTTACTTTACCTTAATATTGTAAAGTAGGGCCTTAATAACATTACGGTACCAACGAATCAACTACAGAATTGAATCACTCACCCACACAATTAAAACAGGTTATTCAATCTGGCATATCTACTTTTCTGTTTCCATTAAAAAGACAAAACAAATTGTCATCACGTCACGAACGGTCTGCCTTGGCCATGGATGTATAGCATCGTGTGTTTGCCCAAAAGTTTCCCATCCTACCTGAGTTTCTTTTTTTGAATAAAAAGGCGCTCGCGTGTGTTTCGTGTCGTAAATAGGGGAGCCGGCCGGTGCATAATTGTACATAATCCCAATGTACCGAGGATAATATAATTTGCGTCCGCGCCGGCATCTAATGACAGGCCGCGGTAGCACGCATGCGCGATTGACACACAACGCGATTGTGCGCAAAGGGATACTCTATTCGAACGTGGCCATATATTTTTATTTTATATATTCAAATAAGTTCTAGAACGTAGAAATTTTAACTACGAGCTCGTAACTCTCAGAGACTCATAGAAATAGTGATACAAGTAATAGGAGATAGGAAAGTCTAAAAGAACAATTGAATGTATAATAATAGACATATACGTTAAACTATTTATAACTCACAAGTAGGTATTTAACGCAATATATGTTTATTTAGACAAATAGAGCTTTGTCAGTTTGCATTAATTTAATTTTTCATCGCAGTAGGCCTAAACGGTAGCCGAGAAGTATCGCAGAAGTATAGAATGTCTTAGAGATGTCCTTACCCTTGATAGTTCTAGATAATTTTATCGTTTAATCAGACTAAGGCAATACAGAAGACTGCATTAATAAAATGCCATATACTGCGTGATGTGTGATTATTGTGATACGTCAGCAGTAGCCTTCTGAATAGCAGATTCGAATTTTAAAGACACCAAGTAATTAGCAGATTTTTTTGAATTTCGAATTTCATACATACATCTGCCAACTCTACCGTAAAGGATCTTGACGCAACCCGGATATATGTATTTAAAGATTTTTTTTTTATTGTCCAGTAGGCAATGGAGCAAGGTAACTAAGTCCTACCCTAAGTTGGACTTGAACCCTTAAATAGAAATGTAATGTAACGTTTTGATGTGTATATGTACATGTCACTTTATAGGGGAATGGTAGCTCCATATGCTATGTTAATCGTTTATCGCCAAGTAGGTGTGAATAATTATATAAATTTTGTACATCCCCTTGCGATAAAAAAAGAAGATTTCTTATCTAACTTTAATATACAAACAGATCCTATAAAAAAAAATATTTCACGCGTTGCTGTACGCGTCAAAATTATATGTTGACCTTAAAGAACTTATGTCAATTATAATAGCGGTAGTTTTCGTAGTGTCGATGTAATACTTGACCTGTTGCTGTGCGTGTAAATAAGTATGATGTTAATATATCTGTCTTCTTCTTAAGGTGCCTCTCCAACTAGTGAAGGTCAGCGATCAGCTTGGTCCAGTCCTCTCATCTCCTAGCAAGCCGGAATAAGTGGGCCGCCTTAGCTATCCCAGTCCACTGCCTGATGTTTCGCAACCATGACTTTTTCCTGCCGCCTACCCTTCTCTTGCCTGCAACTTTGCCCATCATTATTAGTTGCAGAAGGTCGTATCTTTGGTGTCGGAGCACATGACCAAGATAGGAGATTTTCCGTTTCTTTATTGTTAACATAAGATTGCGATTTTGGCCAACCCGTTGGAGAACGCTGTCATTGGTCTTTTTGGGTCCAGCTGATGGACAGTATGCGTCTATACGTCCACATCTCAAACGCCTCTATTCGTCGCTTAAGGTCTTCTTTGATGGTCCAAGCCTCACATCCATATAATACAATGGGCCAGATGTAACACTGAAGTAACAGAGTGCGTAACGCGATGTTGATGTTACGACTACAATATATCTGTAAGATTCTTTATAACATCAAAAAGGTGAAATGTTTAAAAATCAATTTAATAAATCTGCATTAAAGTAATGTGATGAGTTAGTGTTTAATGTGTGATATGCGTTCACACTTTTTTAGCTGCAGGGAATTGGGCAGACATCATCCAGTCCTCATAAATCATCGCACATTTAAAGGAATATGGCATTGAGAAGGTACGCTTGTAGATATACATCATCATCTTATGATGTTAGTCATAATTGAAATGGAAATTTACAAATAGGATGATTTAAGTTGTTCTGAAATTGTTATTAAATAATGAAAGTGAAAGAGATAAGGAAATTTGAGAAATTTCACGTAGAAAAATATATTTTTAGGATTACCTAAATAAATTAATACCAATTAATAGGTGTAAAAACAATTGTTCACAAGACAAAATCGCCCCGTGTGCGCACACCCACGTCAGAAACGTAAAAACAATCGCGTTTCCTCTCGCAGGCGTGATTGAAGTTGTCTATTTCGGTACGGTCTACAAATAAACTTTTACTGATATATTATTTTTATTTTTTTGTTGAGAAGTAGCTAACCTCAGAAATGGCGGTATCTTGAAACCCGTGTACTAAATACTCGTATGGTGGTCGTCAATATATTGGCCATTTAAACAACTAGCTCTTCACTCTAAGGAAATATATTGTTGCGATAAAAATTATCTTATATTATTCCCCGTATATATTCTGCATTAAAACTCAAGCTACTCGTTTTTATCAGAAAATTATATTTTCTTACTTTCGCATTTTTAATATTAGTAAAAATAAAAAGGTTTATAGCCGAGACGAAATTGAGACATTTCAATTGAAGTTAATAGTTTTAGTATAGAGACTTCTAGGTATTTTCATGTTTGATACTATCCGAAGTATATAGGGCAGCCGGAGCGGGAACAATGTGCTGTAAATCTATTACAGTACTTAATAAGATTCTTCATATTGGCACTAGTCTACGAATCGTAATGTTCTGGAGGTCCTAGATCTATATTCAAAAGTAAATTACTACTTGGAATGGCCATATTTTTTTTTTGGACGTACCGACGCTGTAGCCTCAGATGATGAGATGTTCAGCTTTGCAAAGAGTGTGTTTGTGAAAGACGCACGATCAGAAGGTTCGACGCCTAGACGACTAACGACACCGGCGACCGTTCCGTAGTCGTTAGGGTCGAATCTAAGGAGTCGACTCAAATTGAGCGCGCCGTCTAGTGACTCAAACGCTTAAGATCGCCGTGTAGTGGAGGGTAAGAATCTACCCTGTACGTAACGGTACCGTGTATATGTTTGACGAAATAGTCACTTTAAGATTCACAATTTTATACCCTATATCTATGAAGATCTTAAGTATATTTCCCTTTGAAGAGAAGAGGCTCATGGACTCACCGCCACCAAGTGATTATGTCGGATTTCAAACGGATCGAGGCGGCTTGACAGGGATAACCTATAGACTAAACTCAGTCTGAGCTTTGAGTATAAGGGCCCTACGGCTTGGATGGAAGGTAAGCGCTGCCCTATGACTATGCCCTATGGCATATGCGCTTGAAAAAGACGCGGTACACCAAAAGTGGCTCCAGCCTATATGGATGAGGATAAAATTTTAAGTGGGATGTTCAACTTTTATGCTAACGGTACCCGTAAGGTTCTGCGGCGCCGTGGCTCTCAGCGGACGATCGCCATCTCAGTAGTCATTCAGCTATCTCTCTCGCACACAATGACGGTGGTACTTTCGCTTTCAGGGAATTACAATTCCAGAGAAACCATGGCGATGTTGTTTCATCGTCGCTATGATATCATGCATTCCATCTACTCTTCTTCATATAGTCTTTCATTGGATTGCTGGAAGAAGAGTTTGATTTTGATTTGTCTCCTAACTCTTCTATCAACTCGAGTCTCATCCAAGTAGGATGAAACTCATAATCACATAAAAATACAATAGTTACCAATCAGTATACATTTAACACAGAACACACACATTCATTATGATTTAATGAATTTAGAGAAACGGCTTGACGAAAATTGGTATATACAACTTCTTTTGCACGTATATAAGTTGACTTTTTAAGCAGCGAAATCCGAAACTATAAAGGCGAAATAAGAAAAGTAGTCAAATGAGTCTGGGTCATGATTTTGATGATAACTAAAACTGCGTCAGTGGATTTTTGAAAAATCAGTATGAGTCGGAATGAAAACCGTTGATTTTGACCTTTCCACCCCAACATCTGTTGTCCTAAAATGTTCCCTGCCCACTGCTACTTAGGGTTCGCATTTCCTAGGGCTATGTCGGCGATTTAGGTTGATTCGCGAAATTTATCGCTTCTGATTCGATCGTGAGCACAGCCTTTGATTTATTTTAAGACCAGACGAAAAGAAAGGGATCCAATAATATTCCATATTTCTGTTACAGAGTACGGAGTCCTAACAAGTTTTATGTATATCTAGCCAGGATGAGCCAGGTTTGAATTAGATTGTTGAAGCTTTTTATATTTCATTATCACATATTGCCTAAGATGAACAGGTGGACCGGTACGGTGACTCCTCCGGCTATGGTGGTTTATAACCGCCTTCATATTGCATTGTGATTAAACATATGTAATATAAGGATGCTTAAAGTCGCTCAAAGGGGAATGAAGAAGGCTATGCTTTTTGCGTGATGAATTCCGCAGAAGAACCAGGATCACCGACGTAGCCCGAAGAATTTTAAAACTTAAGTGGCAGGGGACAGGTTACAATGCTTACAGAATTGATGGCCGTTGGGAAAGAAAGATTCTTGAGTGGCAGGCATATGCTGAACACCTTAGTATTGGTAAGCCTCTCAAGATGGGCAGATGATTTGATGAAGATTGCAGGAACGCGCTGAATGCTAGCAGCACAGGACCGACCGGACCGGACGCCTCCATCAAGGAGCTCCATATCCTTGATGGAGGCGTTTGTCTAGCACTGGGCGTCTATTGGTTGAAATGATGATGATAATGAATAAAACTGGATATAATGTAACAAAATATGCAATAGACTTTAATACCAACAGTAAACATGCATGAAAATATGTTAACAACTCAAAATCCTTTGAAACGTCCATATTGTTTTTTGAGTAATTTAATATGAAGTCTTTGTCCAGCGGTGGGCGTCTAATGATTGAAATGATGATGACAATCATCAATAAGCATATGAAGTTTGAATTTGTTACGAAAACGGGAATATAATGAAATTCAACATACAAGATTTGTTTAAATAGTTGCTTCGTTACAGATGAAACTAACAAAAGGGCGATAAAAAGCTTTAAAGTAAAATAAACTTCAAAGTTCGGAGATTATCATTTCTCCGAACAATTTAGTATCAATGTGAAGTTCCGATAAATAATAATTAGTGCAAGATTTTTTTCTTTTTTAATTTGGAGCTGTAAAGAAATAGTCTTGCTAATTTACCTCCGGCGTGCCTCTTCCCGGAATCGAACCACGGCGTTGAGTCATAAAGACGCGGTTTTACTGAGAAACACCGTAACCTATTAACATAACAATTATTTGTTTTGTTTTATTGATTTAATCTAGTCCTAATTATTTGCGGCGTTAAAATAGTTCTTAAATGTGCACAGGTGAGTGGTATTTTGGACAATTTATTAGGTCTAATTTTGTAAGTTAATGTAACTATAAAATACATCTGACCGAGTCGAACTCGCCCACAGAGGGTTCCGTAATAGGATTATAATCGCATTGTTTGTGATGCACTTACGCACATATGATTTTCGAATTATTTCCTTTACTTGTACAAATCAATAATTCTGTGTCGACAGAAAATACCTAGCAGAATTAGAATCCATAACATAAAAGGCCGCATTTTTAATCACTTAGAAATTTGATTTTTTCAATACTGCAAGGGATTTAAAACCTTAAGGTATTTGATATTAATATCAACTTGACTCTTTCACACGGTCTTGAGAAAAATAGTATTGACAGACGAACAATGACGTGATGATATATATTATTAATAACGATATAGCCACCGAGGCCACAACGTCACCAAAACAACGGTTAACGTGAAGTAATATACCATCCTGGTACTCGTATGTGCGCAAGAAAATTAAAAAGGTCCCAAGAGGGAAGCACAAAAGATCAAAATAAGTCAAAGTGTGAAGGCTCCTTTAGGGAACACTTTCACTATAAGACAATAATGATGGAAAAAACATATCGTTGTTGAGATTGCATCATTTGTGTCCGGATCAGTACAAAGATTCGAATCAATAAAGTGCTTCATTTGCATCATTTGTATCAGTGACTCTGAACCGATTGAAATCAGTTCAGAGTCACTGATACAATTATTCTGATATCTGATACAAATACACTGATCATTGACGACCTCCATAGTCGAGTGGATAGTACACCGGTTTCAAGGTGTCGCCATCTCTGAGGTCCCGGGTTCGAATCCCGGTGGGGGCAGATGTTTGTGTGATGAATGCGAGCATTTGTACCTTAGTCATGGTTGTTGATATATATTTCAATAAAATTTATTTATATATGTATAATATATGTATGTCTATCCGTTACCCTAGATCCCATAGCACAAGCCTTACAGAGCTTAGTTTGGGCTAGGCTAATTGGTGTAAGTGTAACAAATATTTATTTATTTATTTAAAACTGATATAAATATATATATTAATCATTTGTATCAGTGACTCTGAGTCAATCGTGTAACCGTCGCGTATCGAATTAAAACCGAGATGCAATTGAGCGACGTGATCCGAAGCGCTCCGACTCTCAACTATTTACTTATCTCAATCGTCCGAGCGCCGCGTGCCGATTGAAACCGAGATGCAATTGAGTGAATGATTTATTTGAAGTGCTGTAGAGATTTGAATCAGTGAATCACTTGGAAGAAACGACTGACTGAGTCGTTTCTGTAAAGATTGACACATCTAGACAATATAAGATATTTGTCAAGGTTAAAAAATACTTGATGATCTATGACAATAACATTTATTATGGAAAATAGAGAGGATGGAAGTACCTATAATATACATTGGAAATTGTTGTTATTGGATTTATTGCTAAGAGAGTATGGAGACTGTTATTTAGGCTCATACCTCGTGGGGAGAGAAATAAACTGTCCTTTTTTTACTAGGTAAAACCAGCGACACTAAACGTATCTCATCCCGAACGCCGCCACCGCGTGCGCGCATGCGAAGGTGCGCGCCCGCGCTATCCTCTAAAAACATCCTGGATGGCCTTCCTCAGGCATATAGGAAACCCCCGGGAACGATAATCGACTTCCGGGAACCCTCAGCCTCCACTCAACCAACCCTCCTCGGGGGAGGCTTGAGGGGAGTCCTGAATATGCCTTTGCCAACATGTGACGTCAAATAACAGTACCGAGCGAAAACTGCTATTTTGCGGCAGAAATAAGTATCACAGAGGTACCGAAGCAGACGACGCAGGTACAGATAGCCTTTCTCCGGTAAAACATAGCTTAAAAGTTTCTAAGCTACCTTTAATTCAAATAATCCAGTAACTTCCATAATGCAAGACATATCGTAATCCAAGTAGAACAGAGGGCTAGGCGCCCCTACTCAACACGTTTTACCACGCACGATGACAACGCAAGTTCTATTGAATAGAACTAATACATGTATTTGATTATCGCCACTGTTACCAAGGTCATAAGGTGTATGCAACAGCTATTAGTCGCCTATTAACTTAAAGTGTTAATTAAAGATTTTATTCACATCTTGCTACCTGCTCCGATTGTTTATTTTGTGCTTTCAGGTCTTAATGCACATTTATGTTTGAGGCGTCGACAGCTTTGACTACTCGCTTCTTTGTGACGCTGTTATAAGCATTTTGAAGTATTCTTGATGGAGACAGTTGAAAAAAATATATAATGTAGAATTCAAGACATCCATAAGAGAGATGTTGCCGGCAAAACTCCATGCTTATGTTGCAGTGGATATGGATAGGGTAATTTTGACTTGGTGCCAGCGTGGTGACCAGGTAATGTCAAAAATGTCATTTGCGAGCTAACTGAGGTTGGATATGGTATAGCAGCGTTGGTGTCGCTGTGGTGTGGTCGCACGAATCTGAGGACCGACTACAATCTGGTGCTATCAAACATCAATGTTTTTTGTTTTAAAAATTTTATATTTGCTCTACGAAAACCACCACTATTGCGAGCAAAAAAGATTAACTCGAAATCAACATGTGAAGTCTCACGTTGTTCTGTGTGCAATACACATTTCCAAACAGTAGCTCGCGAGTAAGATGTGTAATAAACAATCGTCTACAAACCATTATAAGCCATAAAGAAAACAATACGAGACAAAAGTTAACAGATCCCGAACAAAAGGTCATTTATCAAAACAAAATCCGTTTTGTTTATAAAGAATGATATATTAAATAATAACTTTTTTTCACACGCAATAAAACAAAAGCACACAACGGAAGAGGTTGAGATTAATTACTTTTTAATTCGCTATTTCAGTTGCGTCATCGTGAGTGACGTTTGCCGGGAACGCAGGTCTTTTTTCTCGGCGTGTCGATGACCGGACGAACATACAACCAGCGTTTTGCAGCTTAAACGTAACTTTATTAAACATCAACAATGTTCAGCATCTTATTTGAAACATTACACAATCCGAAAAGTAATTTTAGAAAATAATGTCCAAAACGACACTACTATAATTTCATTGTCATTAAATCAAATTGTACATTTATTTATGCAATGCAAAGTTCTTTTACCTTTTGTGAGCGAATCAAACATTCTGTTTTATTATATCTTGGAAAGAAAACATGTAAGTTTTGATTTTATTATTTATAGTCTGTTGAGTGCCCATAATAGGTACCTTTGAGAATTACCTCATTAACCTACTACTCACAAGAAAATGATAGTGCTTTTTCAGAATTCTAATTTCTCACTTCTCTGATCAACTGTATCTTCGATTTAATCGAGATCGGAAAATCGGAGAACAATGGACAATAGAGCAAATAAAAAATGATTCGAAATAAGTTTTATTCGATTGCAATCAATCGATACACTATTCACTAGGAAATCACATTTTATCCATTGCATTGAAAAGGAAACTGTTTTTAATGTGTTCACGATACAACAATTTTTAATTGAAAACAGCAAATCCTAATAAATCTACTTTTATATATTTCCTTTGGGCCTAAGTTATTTTACGGTTATAAAGTGAAGGCACGTTTCTTTAATTTATCAAGAAAATGAAAATGGAAAACTGAAGTGAAAAGCATTTGGAATTATTTAATAAAAAATATATTTAATTCGTACATACTAAGGAGGTTAAAATCAAGAATAAAAATTTCAATCTCGCTCAAGGGACCAGATTTTCCATGAAGAGCAAGTAAGAATGTAGGGATTATTGCTCTTTTTTTAAAAATGGACGGACACCTTAGTATAGTGACTCACAGATTTTGCCAGCCTGCCTATTGTGTAACTCAAAAGACAAGTGAAAATGATTACCACCGTAAGTTAATTAAAATTAATTACTTGATTTTATATTAAGATGAAGCCATGTTATCTAAAGTTCTATACTTAACGATTTAAAAATGTGGCTCACAGACGTTGCCAGCCTGCCTAAAAGATTTGTGAATTATTAACTATTACTAAATCCTATTAACGGCAAGGAATTAGTTTCCCATAAATCTCAAATAAACAATAGTCATAGATCGTAGCTTCTTATGACCAAACGACACGCTTGGAGTATTTTTATCGCTAAATTAGCCATGGAATTCACCATTACCTTCTATGGGAAATTGTACTAATATATGCGTGTTTTTTTTTGCTCAGTGCTTGAGGGGAAAATTACGAGTATGTGAACTAATGTCACTTCTGGTTAGTAGTCACTGAGCTTAGCTTTGTCATAACCCAATGCAAAGAAAAGCTGAAGGCATGGATCACCAAGTTGTTGTCTGCGGTCCGTATCCGGATCACCAGCCTATTTTAACCCGGCGTAAATGAAGTGAGAAATTGTTACGATTGCTATGAAGTGGGTATGATATACCCAAAAATTTTGATGTAAAATTTTTGATACTATGATTGTGTAATTGTTAAATAAAATACCAACATTAAGTTAAACAGCATTATTTTTTATTATATCTATATTTTTTAGAAAAATAGAAATTTAGGCAATTAACTTCTATTGGCATAAAAATCTAACAAAATTCCAACTTTGGTAAATCAACATAACAATAGTGTCTTCTAATTATTATAAATAAAAAACTGAAAAGTCTTTTGAGATCATGTAATAGAGCACCAAAATTGCACCTACAAATCAACACACCAGCCGCGTGTACGCATGTGTATCTACCATCGCCGTCGGTGCTACACCAAACTCGATACTGTACCTCACCCCTTGAATCTTTACCTCCAGCTACTACTACTACAGAAACAACAGGACTTGCATGGCAACAGTAACGTTAAAATATCTGCGTTTAGAAACTTTTCGGGTATGACATACCCAACCTCACTTACGCCGGGTTAAGTGGACCTTGCAACAAACAACTTCAATTTTGTACTTGCAATATATTTCAATTGTATCAAATACCAAATATCAAATACCCAGAATTGATAGTAAAGCAGCATTATCTGAACTTGATTAAAATGAATTCCGCATCAGACTCTCCAATGAACATCTTCAGGATTTAATAACAATTAGCTGGACAAACGTGACTTCAAACTTCAGACAGTCCAATCCAAAGATTTTTCTTATTAATGTTGTAAAAGCTTGGTACTTATTTTTTATTATTATTTTATTAAATAATGTACCCATTATTTTTATTTGTCCATTGATATTGTGTTTTTCAATTATTATTTGAATAGTACAGTTTATTACCGTCTAATGAAGTTGATGACATTTACCATAGATCATAGATTAGTTTGGGTGTCCACTTTAGTGGATAGAACTGATAGGTTATTTTACCCTTTTTTTTTGCAGTCAAAAACAAAACGATCATTAACATTGGGCTTTCTTTTCAGATAAGTAGTATGCATAAATAATTATAACGAAAGCAAGATTAGCTAGATGAACTTTTACCAATTTACATACATACATACATATATGTCACGCCTTGTTCCCAATGGGGTAGGCAGAGACCACCTCTCACCACTTGCTACGATCCTGGCACACTTCTCTTGCTTCCTCCACTTTCATGAGCGTCTTCATGCATGCTCGTCGGTTGCGAGTACTCTTGACCCGGCCTTTCTTTGGGACATCTTCGATTTGATCGAGATATGTCCGCCTAGGTCGACCTGCACCGATTCGTCCTATCATTCTTACCTTGTGTATCTCTTTCGTTAATCTTCCTTCATTCAATCTTTTAACATGGCCGAACCATCTAAGCATCCCTTTCTATATCTTTGTCATTACATCTTCAACTACGCCGCTTCGCTCCCTTATCACACTGTTCCTGACTTTGTCCTTCAGAATCACTTCAATTATACTTCTCAAGCTTCTCATCTCCACAGCATTAATCCTACTGTCATGTTTCTTCTGCCACACCCAACATTCACTACCATACATCAATTTAATTTACCATTTTAATGTACTGAATGGAAAATCTTATGCATCCCATTTGTTAATTCTCATCAACAGATTTAGTTTTCAGGTCTGCGAGTTCAACCATATACGTCATGCCATATCCACTGAACTTGGCGAGAATGTTAGCAGATAAGATTCTTATTAAATTAAACACCGATAACAATGATATTCTCTCACACACCCATCAGTCATTTGCCATTTTAATTTACAGATAAATATAAATATATATTTGTTACACTTACACCAATTAGCCTAGCCCAAACTAAGCTCTGTAAGGCTTGTGCTATGGGATCTAGGGCAATGGATAGACATACATATATTATACATATATAAATAATTTTTATTGAAATATATATCAACAACCATGACTAAGGTACAAATGCTCGTATTCATCACACAAACATCTGCCCCCACCGGGATTCGAACCCGGGACCTCAGAGATGGCGACACCTTGAAACCGGTGTACTATCCACTCGACTATGGAGGTCGTCAGATTTTTACATTTGTCACGTGTCCTAACAACATGACACCATTAATTTCGCCGATCGGTACGTCTGTTAAAACCTAATTAAATTATCCGCATTATGCGTCTGACGCCTTTGCCGGGGGGCGTCTCCAAAAAAAGTTTTATGGAGTGAAAAAAAGTAAAAAGTCAAAGCGGAAAGCTTTGGCGCCACTGACACTTGGTTTTTGTTGGCGGCCACGCCCCGGCGCCGGGCGATGCAACTTTGTGACTAGGTATTAGACGTGGCTGTATGTTGTCTATCCTGTGGCTTATAAGTTTGAATGAAATTGAAAACGAGTATAAATGAAAATACAAAAATCAAGAAAAAAACAATATTATTGTTTTACATACAACAAATAAGCTTTCACCAGACATTAACGCTGAAAATACGAATAGTTCAATACTGTTCGTATTTTCAGCGTTCTGGCTTTATTCAAGACTAGCTTTGTGCCCGCGGCTTCGCCCGCGTGGATTTCGGGATTGGGTCTATAGAGGGTTAAGGGTTTTCCACGGCTACAAATGCGCGGAAGTCGGTTTATGGCGCGAAGGTTTTATCGCGCTTCCCGTGGGACCATCCGTTTTTCCGAGATAAAAAATCCCGCTAAACCTTACTCAATAATCACTCTATCTATTGATGAAAACCGCATGAAAATCTGTGCAGTAGTTTTATTGCGCATCCCGTAGCATCTGTCGATATTTCCGGGATAAAAAGTAGCCTACTATTTATTCCGGACTTTTATCTTTACGTCTGCAAAATTTAAAGCAATCGGTTCAGTAGTTACGGCGTGAAAGCGGAACAAAACAAACAAACTCACTTTCCGATTTATATTAATATTAGTAAGGATTAAGTATTACTCGTAATCAAACAATATTTTAAGGTTCAGTTTAAAGCCCGTTAAGATTTAGTATTCACTTCCTGTAATTTTTTGCAATTTGACAATACTTTTAAAACTGTCTTAGTGTATTTATACTTCATTTTGTTATTTTTGTGAATATATTACTTTTGCGTAACAATTATCGGAACAACTAACATCGTTATTATGTTGGCATTCGTAAGTATACAGCTGGGATATATCCCTAACACGAACCAACATTTTTCCATTATCATGGAATATACCACTTCTCTTGCTTCTTCCACTTTCATGAGCGTCTTCATGCATGCTCGTCGGTTGCGAGTACTCTTGATTTTAAGACTTTTATTTTGTATGTAAATGTATTTTACAATTCGTATTGTTATTTTTTATTAATTATGTACTTCACTATTCTTTTGTAGGCTTAAGATAAATTTAAATTAGGCGCCATTGCAAACGTCAGTGTATTATTTACTACTTTTTACTGTGGGAGAACCATGCTTCAGCACGAATTGGGCCGGGTCGATCCCCCACCGAGGGGCACAGGCCTTTTTTTTTGTTCCGCTGAGGAAAATGCATTAAATTGCATACCCCGGCTGTGGCGAGCCGGCAGTTATGTGGGGCTCTCCTCCCCATTAAAAACCTCAGGGATGGCCTTCCTCAGGCATGTAGGGAGCCCCCGGGGACGCCAAGCGACTTCCGGGAACCCCCAGCTTCCGCTCCCCTACTGATACAGGGGAGCCCTCCTCGGGAGAGGCTAGCCGAGGTATTCGCCGGCGCGACTTCCTCGCGCCCGCCGGCGACCTGCGGGAGGATTTTTTTTTTTTTTTTTTTTTTTTTGTTTCCCTGAGGAAAATGCATTAAATTGCATACCCCGGCTGTGGCGAGCCGGGGTTATGTGGGGCTCTCCTCCCCAGAAGGGGGAGGCCTACCCACTAAAAACCTCAGGGATGGCCTTCCTCAGGCATGTAGGGAGCCCCCGGGAACAGAAAGCTTCTTCCGGGAACCCCCAGCCTCCGCTCCCCCGTCGACACAGGGGAGCCCTCCTCGGGGTAGGCTTACTACCTCCCCCGGTCTCCTCCACCGACGACGCCCCCCGGCCACGGAAGGGGCGTGGTCCATCCCGGGTCGCCGTAGCAGTCGCGACTTACTCGCGCCCGCCGGCGACCCGCGGCGGCGCCGCAGCTGTGCTACCGAGCCCGGCGCCGCCAGGGAGGGGCGCAAGCCTACCCTAAAAGTGCCTAAAAATGGCCGGGACGAGCCAATACGGCGAATGAACTTCGGCGGGAATACTCCAGGGAACGAACCAACCAACTTTCCGGAGGAAATTTGTTGGTTAAAACAACTTATTGGAGTTACTTAGTTGTTTTGATTCCGACTTCACTGAAAGAACTTGCAGACTTCTGTAGCTTCGTTTTCGGTTATTACTTTTGTATATCTAAACGAACTTAAGAATTATTATTTTATTTATATTAACACATACTCTGTGGCTTTCATTCTAATCTCACCACATGCCACTGTATTAGGATTTGTATGTTACATGTGTATATTCAATATAAGCGTTTGTATGTATGATTTATAGAAAAAACCCTTTTTTTTTTTAAATGATATATACAAATACATATAGGTATTTATTGTATGCGTCATCTGTAGTAAAATATGATTGCTTCAGGCGACATAAACCTCAACTTTTTTGATAACAACATCTAAGGACGAGCTAACACAAAACAGCGCGCTTACACCAAGCCTCTGGTCCTAAATTTTCGCCCTCCAACAAGAAACCGCTGCCGCCTACAATTAAAACGGACCTCTGGAATACGTAAACGTCTAATGACTGTAATTAGAAACGATTTTATCATAATAAAACAATAATAAAATGTTCCGAGCTCAAAACACGCGCCGCGGCGCCCCCGGCGGGATTTTGGGCACTAAATACAGCGGTTGGCGCCACTGAAACCAAGATGGCGGCAGATTTTTGTGTTAGTATTCCTGTGACGTCATGCGCGATTATGCGTAGTCCTAACTACTACATTTATCTGGATTTGGGTCATAGACTGAGTTTATAGTTGGTAAGCAAACAGACTTGCCCAAGATTATAATAAGGGCCTTCAGTAACCTACAATATATGTCTAAGTACAGATTGAAACCATAAAGTTTTAATCAGAAAATCTGGATTTTAAATATCCATCACATCACATCACATCATCATCACAGTTCATATACACCCCCACCGAGGGGCATTTGCCGACGCTATGTAAAGCGATTAGGCCTTCGTCAACCATGCTGGCTCAATGTGGATTGGTTCACTACATAGGAATATAGTCAAATAAATATACATTTGCTATATGTACTCCGGGTCCCCGAATCTTCCAATTCGATGACGCTAATTATATAAATCCTCTTTGGGGGAAATAATAATAAAAATGCATTAAATTTCGCTTAGATGGCCTCTACGCGCTAGATCTATATCCCCGCGCACGCCTTATAAAGGACCGTGTCTTATAAAGACGCCTGATGTAAGCGATATCAATAAAATGGGGAATTAAATAATAATTTATATGATTGGTGGTACCTTCACCGAGCCTTCATGGCTAACTATGATAATTAGTTTGTCACCAGAATAACAATATTTAACAACACTGTTGATGAATACACACTAATTTTGGACCTTCCCCTGTATTCAGAACACACATATTCGATATGTCATTATCGTTGTCGCATGACGTCCTACTCAGACTTACATACACGCAGTCAAGTTAGAGCGAGACGTGCGGTGAAGCTACAACGATATATCGTATGTTCGATTTTAAGAATACCTATAGTGTAATATTTGTGTCTAATCTTTATCGGTATACAGCCATAGCTTTACACGCTTTTTGTGTAACGTATGGCTATTATTTGTCATTCGTATTTGCTGTGAAAAAAATTAAATAGGTTCACATGCATGTCGTTATTCCGTTAATCCTTATCAACGAAGTTAACATTTCCGTTAATGAATTAACTCTTGAGTTAAATTTAATAATGTTAACAGACGAATTGTTTTTTGAAATTCTTATATATTTACACATCCGAGCGTTTATAAGTAAATGCATATTTAAGAGAGTGGTTCGTAAGCATATCACTTAGGTACTTCAACAATACCTTATTCTCAAGCTATACTGCTTAGATATTTATATTCAAGACTAGCTTTTGCCCGCGACTTCGTCCGCGTGGAATAGTGACTTCCGGCAGATTTTTGGTTTTTCCCACATAGATCATGTATAGAGGAATAATTCTTTCATACATATTTTTTGTGTATCTTGAACCGTTTTCGCAGCGCACGCAAAGAAAGCCTTCAAAAATGAATAATTTTCCCCGTTTTTTACACATTTACCGCTCTGTCTTTGCTCCTATTGGTCATAGCGTAATGTTATTTAGCCTATAGCCTTCCTCGATAAATGGACTATCCAACAAAAAAAGAATTATTCAAATCGCACCAGTAGTTTCGGAGATTAGCGCGTTCAAACAAACAAACAAACAAACTCTTCAGCTTTATTATATTAGTATAGATTATATATATTATCTTATGTGTATATGTATGTATTTGTGTATTACATAGTAAGTTTATAATACTTTTAATCTTTGTCTGCGCCAAACACAGTTCTTTGTACTGACAGAGACTGCCGAAAGCCTTGTTGCATTAAGTCCGCCTTTCGCACTTTATTTATTTTGTGCAATAAAGATTGAATTAAAATAAATACATATACTCACACCCAATGGTGTGTGTTTGTTTGTTTGCAAGGGCAAAAGTGTAATTTCTACCTATCCCGATGGGATAATTCCTATGGGGGTAGGTAGAGATTACACTTTTACATTTGCAACGATTTATGTAAACAAATTTCCCTTAGTTTCCTTAACTTTCATTAATAGTTTTATGCACGCACGGCTGTTACGGATAGGTACCCTAAAACTGTTCTTTTTTCAGGATATGCATATATTTGGTTCAAGTAAGTTCGCTTAGGTACCAACTTACCAGTTCGTCTTTGCTTTATAAAATCCATCCTTTCTACGTAACCAAGCTATATAAGCGTTCCCTTCATGATTTTTGTTACATTTTCTTTCACGCTGCATATTTCCCTTATCAAACTATTTCTTCCATAGCTGTCATTTCTAATGCATACATTTTGCTATTATCCTTTTTTTGCCACACCCAACATTCACTCTGTACCAGCAAGCCTCCATGCACAACCTGTCGAGACTTTTTTGACCAAGCTGCTAAAGAAGCTATTCAGAGACGTTATCTCATATTCGTTAACCGTTACTCGATTACCTAATATTTACGAAAAAGATATATTCCACTGTTCGATAGTAATTTTTTACAACTTCGTCTATTTCTAGCATTAAAAATGACTGTATATTTTCAAGTTCAAGTGCATCCAACGACTTACGACGTATCAACATGAATTTCATGCTGAGACACGTAAATTTAGTTTAAAATTATAAAGAATTCAGATATATTTAGGAAGCCCTAGCGTGTTATCTGCTAATGAAAAAAATAGGAGCACGCAATAATTTTATTTAAAAAAAATACATCGCAACCATCCGCGCTCTGAATCTTGGTGAAGCTCAAACGCAGACGTATCATTACGCCGAGGAGCACGCAATTTCTTAAAAACCCATCCGAATCTCGTAATTTTGATGAAAAAACTGTATCATTCACCAAAAAGGATCCTTTTCTAACTTTTTTCTTTGTGGCTCGTGACTTTTGACTGACTGTTTTGGCTTAGGAACAAAGAGTTTTGGCCCGCGGCGCTCTCTATCCCGCGGTTTGAAAAAAGATGGCGCCCAGCCTCGCGTGTTCTGGCGGCATAGGGCTTTGGAAAAAAATACTACTCGTACTTTTACCTGTGACGGCTGACAAGCTTGTAGTTATTGTGAATAGGAGAAATGGCGACTTTTTACGGTGATAATAGCGAAATCAAATAGCTTTGATTTTACATTGTTTAATGTTTGAAGGGAAATTTATTAGCAATCATGGGTTATTGTGAAAATATTTGGCTTACCATAGCTTTAACTTTAGTTCTTTAAGCGACAATACTAATATTAAATACTTTTCATATATAAGTATTGTCTTCAAACTGTTAAAGGTCACAGTTTAAATGCTAAGCAGAGTTTTATGCAATCAGCTGGCAAAATAATTTAACATGCATTCCGATGCCTAATGCCTAAAGGATATATTTGACATATAGGTCGCCTATGATAAGTTGACCTCGGCTAACATTCTTTATCCAAGCCGAATTAAGGACATACGATATTGCACCATGGAACTTTTCAGATATAATATTAAAGAAAATATAAGTAAATAAAATGACTAGATAAATTACTGAGAGTGTGAAATGCAGTGATATTGTGTGTTTACTGGCATTCTACATACACCGCAACGCCTCAGATTTTAAATGGTGGCCTTGAGATCAGTCGGAGTAATTTTTAATACGTCGGAAGAATTTGAAGAAAAGATAAAAAAAAAATCGCTGTGCGAATACTTTTTACTATTGACGAAATGCGAGATCATTGATCGATATTATTACCCTTAAAATGATATGCAATAATAAATAATTTATATAAGTCATAAATTAGAAAATAAGAAATTAATTTCACCGCACCGTGTTCTGTAAGTAACTTTATAATTGAATCTTTACAAATTCACCGATTTCGGGCTTTTTTTCATTACTTGTGTTACATGACAGCTTTATGCTAATATCCGTAGTTTTAGGTCAACGTTGAAGTTGTTTTGTTTCCCCTAAGAGGTCCCGAGAAAGAACACGCCAGTTTTTAGTACGGAATCCAAAAATTATTACTATTATTATTAGATTTATTTTCACATACGTACAGGTAACATCACTAATTTTTTTTGTTTACAATAACGTTCTTATAGCTATTACATAAGTCTGCTGGCTTCCAAGCTAGGTACAACCTGTGATTAAGAAGACAGTGGTTCAGTTTCTGAGCAACAAAACATACCTATCAGAGCAGAGCAAGCACCCGCATATGCTAATTTACTATATTTGTGTGGAACTAAACAATAATCCTATATGTGTAATGTGCATGTATGTACGTGTGTGTATGCGCGTGCGTGTGTGTGTATATGTCTTTACGTATTAAAAAGTGTTATTATTCTATATTGCGGTAGTTTGTGAAGTATTCCGGTGAAGCTCTCTATTACCTATCTTTTGCTTTATTGCCACTTATCTGGGATAACATAAATGAGCGTTTTTAAAACAAACTGTAAATACATAAATTTTGGGGTGCGACTTCGTCATTTTCACATGTCTCTTTTTATTATATATAATTTAAAAGTCGTGCCTTTCGTCGTGTCTTTCTTTTTTATCAATTTATATTATTTACCTGCATTAACATTGCTGCTTAATGAAGATATTGTACAAATTGAATCATAAGAAAACAGCATATAAATGCACTAACTCTCGATTTCAATCAAAACTTGATAGCAACAGAGACGCATCAACAATAAGAAATTTAAGTCAGGCTTAAATCAACTTTATTAATTAGATATTAATAGTGCTGGCTCGCTTCGTTCAGTAGTATCTTTAGTAGACACGACAGAAATTGAACTGGAATGCAACTCCATAATTTCAACAATGAATTGTATTTGATTAATAAAAAATCTATGCGTGCTAAAAAGCGTGTTAGATTATATCGCAATTCAGAATGTTATTCTATATTTCTAACATGCGTTCGTAACTACTCTTGCATAGTTTGTATCCTGATAAAATATCAACAGCAAATTTGTAAATCAAAGCAAAGTAGTATAATATTGCTCTATCAATAACAAAGGCGCTAATACGTATGAGCACAAGAAGGCCGAGTGCACTTCAGCTATTGGGAAATTCTTTTTACATAATCCATTTTAACATCATATCATTTGTACAAAATAACATTTGTCTATAATATTAATCTATGAAAAAAATGTGCATATCTTTACTGATATTATAAATGTGAAAGTGAGTTGATGAATTTTGCATCATGAAGGAATATAAGATAAATTTTGCCTCGGTAAAATATCTCTTTCCTGTGGAAAAATCCGAGCAATAGAAACTGAACCGATTCTGAAGTAATTTGATACCAGGAGAACTAATATTATATAAAAAATATACCGAAGAAAAAAATTCCTATAGTAATAAAAAGCGTTAATACAATTTAAAATATTATCTTAAAATATTATAACCTTTTATTAAACGATCAACAATAGGGAATAACTATAACTGAATATGGATGTTTTTATTATTTAACTGTGTAATTTATATATGTATTTGATGTAGGCATGTTTTCAAATTATATTTTTATTAGTTATATTTCCTATATTATGTAATGGAAAGTGACTTCATGTATTATCCATATTGAAGTCATTTTCGAAATTGGCGACTCTGTATCTATTTAATACAGGGAAAAAAATAGCCCTTGCTGTCTTTTTTCCGGCCGGTTCTTCTCAGTACAAGGTCTCCCGCTGTAGATTTGCGAACCGATGGCGTAGCTTTTCGACATTCACAAGTGCTTGTAGCAGCCTAGACTGAATAAATTATTTTGATTTTGTGATAAATGAATATAAAAATTAGGCGTTTATCATATTGTGACGTCACAATACCGTATATTATTGTATATAATAAATTTACAAGCGTACACTTCGAACAACGATCACAGTCCTAATGAGTACAAAAATATATATTATAGCATCGTCTCCGTGTGTGATAGTTTGCTGTAATATATATTATAGTCCGGTATATTAATATATATTAGCTACGTCTGTGACGGACTTAATGTTATTTTAAACATGGAATAAAAGAATTGTCAAATACCTAATTTTTACATTGAAAACAGCAAATACTTTAAAAAGTAACTTGCTATCACAGTTATAGAAGGCGCGTACCTACTCTTGGATTATAAAAAGAACTAGTGTTCCAATTCCGGAGAAAAATCTGAGCATAAATTTATTCGTCTTATATATTGCGTCATTATGTTAAGCACACTTCATCACTATTGGATTAATAACAGATCGTTGCGTATAGTGTTCCGATTCAACATTAAGGTATGCATCCTCACTAAGCGCTTGACCATTAAATCAAGACAATTCAATGTTGCTCAATACCGAAAGGCATCCCAAGGAACATTTTAGCATAAAAAAAATCATTTAACCAGTAGAATAACAGTTTGAGACTTTATAAACGACTAGCTTTCTGCCCGCGGCTTCGCCCGCGTGGATTTCGGGATTGGGTGTATAGAGGGTTAAGGGTCATAGCTTTTGCCCACGGCTACATATACGCGGAAGTCGGTTTATGGTGCGAAGATTTTATCGCGCTTCCCGTGGGACTATCCGTTTTTCCGAGATAAAAAATGCCGCAAAACTCCTCAAGAATCACTCTATCTATTGATGAAAACCGCATAAAAATCTGTGCAGTAGTTTTTGAGCGAAGCCTTTATTGCGCATCCCGTGGGATCTGTCGATTTTTCCGGGATAAAAAGTAGCCTATGTTACTCGGGGAGAATGTAGCTTTCCAAAGGTGAAAGAATTTTTGAAATCGGTCCAGTAGTTTAAGCGTGAAGAGGTAACAAACAAACAAACAAACAAACAAATAAACAAACAAACAAACAAACACACTTTCGCATTTATAATATTAGTTGGGATGTACAAGAGCATACAAATATATTTAAGGCTGTAGTATAGCATAATTGTATTCTTTTATACAGTAAGGCTGGTTTAGAGCTGTACAAAACCGAAATTATTACTTTTGGCTGTTAAGTAGCACGGTATAAATAATACTCCAAAATACAGTGCTTGGTACAAAAAGCAGCTTTAAGCAAGTTTATAAGACTAGGGCAGTATATCAACTGAATAGTGCTCTAGAATTATTTCTTTTTGCAGCCTAGTTCGGTAAAATATTGCTATTTCTGAATAACGGTGTATACTTACTCTGTAGTACAGTAATCATATAAGGCTTGATAATGGTTATCTAGGACACCCTTAAAAAGCTAATTTCTGTATAAGAGTGTCATACAATGTTGTCTGCTGAATAATGGTTTAGTCTTACTTTATTTTAAAGCTATCGTGATTAGCGTTAATGTTTGTCTTTAGTGCAGTTTTTGGTGTTACAGTAGACCATTATACCAGTTATAGTGTTTCAATACATAGTTATGCAGCTCTTATCGAGTATTTAAATTTCTAAGTAAAAAATGTCGTAAAAATGTCAGTTTTGCATAGTATTATTGTGTTCATAGTGATTTATGTTTGCTTTATTTCAAATTGGCATGACTGTTTATGTCATCAAAATATATTTGTGTTAGTAGGTAAACAGGTACCTAGTACAGTTCATTTATTAATTTAACTGTAGGTACCTATTGCGGAAATAAATATAAATTATATATACAGTATGAGTCTTCTTTACTTTTAATTGAACCCTGAATTGCTGTAATATTCACTTAACTTATTCTATTAAGCACCTACTACAGTAAATAAATTCAAATGTACAGCAAAAGTCGCTCTTTAGGCTGTTGTACAAACATAACTTATGCAAAAAGCTTCATAATAGTGTACTAGAAGAGCAACAGCTGTATAATTAAAGATGCCATTAGACCATAACCAAAAAATCATGTTACCAAAATTAATATATTGTGTTAGTATTTGTTATTGAAAATTACGGCTATATTTACATAGACTTTCGCCTGAAAACACAACGAAATTAATTTGTTGTCAATAATAATGCCGGGCGGACTTATAAAATTAGTCTCAGGTTACACGGTTCTTGTAACACAAATAATTTCATTAATATCTATTATTTCGAGAGCGCGTGAGTTTTTAGCTTAATATTGGTATATATAATCACGAAGAAGTAGCAGCCGCAAGTAAAATAATGACCAGGAAATTAGTAATGGGTATTTACCATATAGCAAAATAATATTTGATCACTTCACAATTCAACAGATATTTATTATGGCCGCTGCTTGTCAATGATTCAATGAATTAAGTTCAGTATGGAAGAATTTAACATAATTTTAGACTCATATTCAGACGTTCGCAAGCCTATGGCTGTATATATAAGAATAAAACAACTAGGTACTTAAGATTTGCGTACAGTATCTGTATATTGGTATAAAATTATTTGCCGAATCAGATATTGCGCTGTTTCACAGCTGTTATACAGCTAGTTCTACACTTTGCGCTTTAATGTAATTTGGGGCCCTTTTTGCGGATATATCGACTATATATCTGGATATACAGTCCTAATTCAGCCATTTGTACAGCCTAATCTCTTGAAATTTTTCATTGTACAGCCTTACAGTTTAAAATGTTACTCGGGATGTGAATGATTCTTTGTCTACATGCACATATATTATTCTATATAAACTTCACAGATGAGTTGACTTGACCAATATACGGTACCTGTGTTAAGTCATCGACGTTACGATATATCGTTATCGATGTCGCAATATATATTCTTACTGTATGTATGTAAGAGTAGAACCTACATCAATTTTTGTTGCAAATGTTTTGTTTTTTGTTAAATCATGACGGTCATAGGATAATAATATTGCAGTGTCGTAGATTCGTTCGATTTCATCGTCCATTAGAATATCGCTCTATAACTTCAGATAAAATTGTCTCTTTATTCGTTAAACGGAACCCGGTCGTAGCTTGCTGTCGTCAATGTCAACGAAATTCAAAATCATGTGTTATCAAACTTAGCGTAGATATTTTTGTCATTTTCTTGTTGCCGGCAATAAACATTTACAATCAGCAACGATGGCTGCACGTAATATATTAAAATTGGGCGCTTTAGATGCAACGAAAACTGCCTTTTTATTATGCGATATACAAGAGACATTCAGGCCACACGTAAAACATTTCGGAGAGGTTGTTAAAGTTGCCAATAAAATGGTAAGGAATAATTGTTAACTAGTTACGTAATAGAGCTCTTTGATATATCCGAAAGCATGCATGATAAATTTTATTAGTACTATATTATGAAAGGTCAGACACTAATAATAAGCTGTACAAAAAAAAAATCACTGAAAGTTAGTTGCATACAACATATAGTACCCAAAATATTATATACAAACAAAAGGTGGATATCGCACTAGCACGTCGAAATAGTTCCATTCCAATAATAATGTTGTATTATAGTAAGAGGGAAGATGTGATTTCTCTCTCTGATGAACTTCTTTAAACAGCACAAGAAACATTAAAATATTAGGTATACATGTAAAGCAACTCAGTTTTTAAACATTGCATAGTAGGGATATGCATGATCTGTATTAAAATGCCATTGGGTACTACACCCATAAGGTATACATTTTATAAAATTTCTATTGAAACTCTGTATTGCTTTTTTTGTATAATGTATATGAAAAATAATAGAGTACATTTACATTTGTAATATTAGTTGGAACTTTAAGCCCGTTTGTCTTAATGAGTATGCCAGTTGTATCTATGTAATTTAAATGAGCAGATTAATAATAGACTCCTCCTATGCAAAACTGTGACTTCCTTAATATGTATCTGAGATATTTTGGGAAATTTCTTAATATTAAGATATGGAAATTTCTTTGTTTAATGAAAAGTAACGGTGATGCACAGTTTATATTTGTTGGTATTGAGTATCCATTATATATTTGTAATAAAGTATTGGGTATTCATTACATTCTATAATTACAGTTGGAAGCCGCAAAACATTTCAAAATACCAGTTTATGTATCTGAACAGTATCCTAAAGGACTCGGCCACACTACCCAGGATATCAATCTGACTGATGCTGCTATGGTCTTTGAGAAAACAAGATTTTCAATGTTTACACCTGAACTACAAGAAAGATTAAAAAAGGATGTACCAAATTTGTCTTCAGTTGTGCTGTTTGGGATAGAGGTGAATATTTTAGTCACTCAAGTTTCATAACATATGTCGGTGGTGCCATATCCTCAATACTGGTCTTCTAATCAGAAGATCTGAAGTACAAGCCTTGAAACCCACCATGCACACACTTATATATAAGGCTTTGTATGTTGATGTTGAGACAAATAAATTCCAGCCACATTTTTCTTAGTGATGTGTCTTTGTAGAAACCTGTTGGATGTACTTTAAAATTTCTCTTATTTAATACAAGTGTATTTGTGTACATTCTCTTACAAACTTTTAGTTACTTCTACTAATCCTAAATTTATTAACTTGCAAACACAGCATTAGCATATATATAACAACAGTTTGAGCATTGAAACAAGATCGAACAGACCTAATAAATGATTCATTATTTATAACGTGGCAATATATTTGAGAACTCATAAAAATGTTGTTGTTGAGACTTACATACATACATATATTGATGCTTCTTTGCCATGAAGGTTGGCAGTGATCCCAGTTTTCTGTATACATACATTCAAACATACTTCTATAACTTCCTTTACTTTCATTATTACTTGTCAATTCAATTGGTTGGTACTCTTCCTTGCCTCACCTTCTTTCAATATATCACCTAGTAAGTCCAAGTATGTTTGTCTAGGTCATCCCTTACCAACTGGCCCTTTCATATTTCATTATTCAACTATAATTGTTTACAAAAAATAATATACCTTAATCAACAAGGTCTATTAACAAGGTCTATTTGTTCATAAAATTTTTCAAGTCCACATTGTTCCTGTTCTTTCCTATATTTTTTGTAAAACAATACTAAATTACCATTTCAGGCCCATGTTTGTATTGAGCAGACTGTGATAGACCTTCTGAGTGAGGATTACACTGTCCATGTCTTGGCTGATGGAGTTTCATCAAGATCACTTATGGACCGCGGACTAGCTTTACAAGTAAGTAGTTATTTTATGTTAATATACATTGGAAACTAAACCAAAAATGAAATAATATTATAGCTTCATATAAAACCTACTCATTTCTCTTTCTTATAGCTGCTTGGTATGAGTAATACATAGAATATACACCATTATTTCTTAATTTTCAAGATGATATATGGTTGTGAATAAAGAGATTTCTTTGTTACAGTTAAAATAAAAATATGCTATTTGCACTGGCTTGCAATGGCATAATATATATTTATGCTTATACAAAATTCAGTCAGAAATAAATAAATACCATGAGAATTGATTTTGAAAAATTAAAAAACAAAATAATAGGTACATTTTTATGGGTTTTATGGGTACCAATCTGAGGTAACACGAAAATGATGCAAATCTAAGATTTCCAAAAATAATAAAAATAGAGCAGCGCAACTTGGACAATGCCAATTTTTCACTATGTGGTATATATATATATGACGAGATATTAAAATTATATAAAAAAAAACAAAATAATTATACATAAATGAAAATATGTCCAGCAGTGTAAAGTTAAATGGCATAATGTTTTGTTCTATCTAGTGTCGTAAACTGTGGTACAGCAACATCTCGGGATGTATGTATATAGGTATTCATACTATTTAATATATCTCATAGTAAAAAGTTGGCCTAACAGCTAATTTCATAGACAACTTCCAGTTTCACCTGATAAGTGACATTTGGGGCCCGTTCATTACTCATGTACTTATTTTGCATAGACACAAATAATGTTAGTATATTTTTATTTTCAATAGAGTTGTGGGATATTAATGAATTGTAGTTTCACTTTGATGGAGTGTTTATTTAACTACTAACAGAAGCAATCTATAACGTTTTGGATCTTTTACTAACATATTTACAAATACATGCAGGATGGATGTATGTTAATCTCAGATTTTACAAAAGCATGTTACCGTATATACATTTGTATATCTGTAGCAGCCAACTGGTTAAAACAGTCGTTCAACCATACATCTAGCTTATTAATTGAATATTTGAATCGCTCAAAACGTTAATAGTTCTGCGCTCACCACCGCAGCGCTAGGTGCGGTTTATTTTCAATATGGCGTCAATTAGCCGTGGTTTGTGATCGTTTCAAGATATTTTTCGGAAAGTAAGTATTAAATATACGTTACACGTGTTATTAGACACAGAAATTGAGGTTACTTGAGTGAATCTAAATTTAAACAAATATTCGAGGAGAAATTACGGGATTATGAAATGATTCTTGCTTCGTAAATTTTCGAGTTTGTAATTTTTCGCTTGGTGCAATAAACAATATTATCATTAATAATTTGTTTTTCATTTTTACTTATTTCATCAAACTTTTGGTCACCTCTTAAACTTAATTCAAGAATAACCTCCCAAGAAATTACAAAAAAGTCTTCCTATTCTGTTGCATGTTGAATAAAACACTTGTACTGTTCCACTAATTTTAATTATTGTCGACCTGACCGGTTTCGCTTTACAGCATTTTCAAAGGTTAAAGCAAACACAGCTGTTCGTGTTTACGCTTCTATCTAAAAATATATTCTCTCAAATTAAGTACTAAACTAATGGTCACCTTAGTTAATTTGCCATTTAACCAGTTGGTTAAGCGTCGTCTAGCTGTAATGTTGAACGTTGCAATCAACAAGTCGGCTAAACAAGTCAAAGGGCTAGCTGTATATTGAACGGCTATTTTAACCAGTTGGCTGCGACATATCAATAACATCGTTTTTAAGTCTTTTTCTAACCTATTTGTAATACATAAAGGTTGTGTGGCCACCGCTTAACATAAAATAACAGAAAGTATTAAAAATATCTCCATTTATACCCTTGTCTCCCGAATCTGTAGATTCCCATTGAGACGAAAATATGATGATAGTCTTGTCATTTTTATTCCTCCTATAACTTTTACATGAAATAAGCAATGAAAACGCGGCTATAAATTCCTTAACCCATCCACAGCGCATACAATCGATAGGTGCTTTTGTATCCACCTCAGAAGCGATCCTGTTCAAACTGATGAGAGACAAAGCACATCCAGCGTTCAAGATGATTTCAAAGCTTAACAAGCTGCCCACCGCAGATACGTTCGGCTTCACTATGACTTCTAAATTGTGATTAAATGTATTCGGACACTTATTGTCTTGTTATTTGTATTGTGTGATCTGGAGGTGTAGGAAATTGAAAATTACCTGTTATTCAGATTTTCAGATTTGTTTTAAACATGCGTTGACTGCATATACTATATGAGGGTGTATGTAGTTGGTTCATAGATCTCAGTTCCCATTATGTTGTAATGTAACAATAAAATAACATAAATAATGTGCCATTAAAATGGACAAACGATAAAAATATGGGACATCATTTTGCTTTCAATAAAACGCTTGTTTGTGTCTATAGAGAACTAGATGCACATATTACTAAATTAAATCTATTATTTTGTAAAATGTCAAAGTAAGTAAATACAACACTTACATGAAATATTGAACCATGTTTTTTAATTTTGATTAAGAATAGATAATAGTGACATCTTTTGAAAAAAGGCTATCTTGTTTGTTTGTCTATTGTTAGATATAAGGTGTGCACGGCGCGTAGGTTATAGGCGCGGAAGAGCTATTCACTGCTAGACATAGGCCACCACTTAGTATCTTCTCACCGATGGAACCAGCGTTGGATATTAGTCCAGCTCCATTCTAATCCTTCATTTAATCCTCTGTACCTATTAGACCATCAGCGCTGCTTAACTCTGCATATCGCCACTAGAGATGCGTTATGCACGAACGTCTCTCACTCCCGAGGGCAATATACTGTATGTCAATGAATTTAATTTCGCTGTTGATTTCATAATTTCTGATTTTTTTACGCTTAGGGCCTATTGGCGACTTTCAGCCTCCTTTTCTGGTCCAATGTAAGTCGTCAGAGAATGTTATATTTTAAATACATTGCACGTGTGCATGGTTTTCAATTTTACCATTATTTTTGGTGAGATGCATGATGGCTTAATGTTATGTTTAGACGGGATAATGGAAGATATATAGTATAAGAGATAAAGATTTCTTTATGAGGCTTGGGTTTCTCGCTGTATTATGTCAAGGAGAAGTAAGCTCTTCATGTTTTTTGAACAAGGAAAGAAGATCGATCCCTGGACCGTCAACTACGAGTAAGAATTTCTCGACATCTTGACTTTTAAAACAATTTTAACCTTATCCCAGATCAAAGTATATTTTAGGATTTTATTTACGGAACCTTGAGCTATCTTGATGTTAATAACTTCTACCATTAAACTTGAAATCTGCAAAGCTATATGTTGGTGTTCCACTTAAATGCACATTAAACCTCTTTCCAGCGACTCCAGAGTTTAGGCTGCTTTGTGGGGTCTTCAGAAAATGTGTTATTCAAACTGCTCAAGGATAAGAATCACCCTGCGTTCAAGCAAATTTCCAAGCTGAACCGTACGCCGACAGCGGACGAGTTCGGTTTGAAGACTATAGAAGAATAACAACTACGCTAATTGTCGTTTAGCCGCAGTTAAAGCAGAAAGGCATTTAAGGGAAAATTGTTTTACAATAAACTGACTGCAATACCTCGAATTAGGCACATAGCTGTCAAAGTCAATATGTCGTTACGGGGGCGTGTTTAAATAATTTACATTGCGTGGTACATATTTTCAAGAAATACTCAATTTTAACTATATAGATAAAACTGTCCCTGTACACTTTAGTTATTTATTGCACGTTAATTTTGATAAATTGAAAATTACAAAACAAATGATGGCTTTTACTATCTTGTATCTGCTTGCCATCAACTTGTATAAAAGAACAGTGTCCAGTTTATATTGTATTTTGGGATTTCATATAATTTTTACTGTACAACTTTTTGAACCATAGACAATTCTAATGCAATAATTACTGTACAAATTTTTGAACCATAGACAACTAATGCAATAATTACTGTACAAATATTAATTAGTAACTAGCTAGCTATCCAAAATGATGCTACTGGGATACTTTACGATCTGCACATCTATGGTTTTATTTTATTCCACTATAGTTAAGGTAGCGTCGCGACTTAATATACTAACATATAATATATCTGCTATAATGCATTTATTGCTCACTAATGGATCAAGTACAAAAATCATCTCTATCATATTATTGAAGATAGTTTCATTTCTGACCTGAATCTTCCCAAAGCGATCGCTGCCAGCGACTGCCTGGTCTACCAAGTCTTGAAGTATAAATGCAGAATCTATCATGTACATAAAATTACATGTATTTGAAATAACCGTATAACATATTAACATCACAATCAAATGTATTTTAAATTGTATTTGTAAATATATCTTACGTGATTTAAATTATAGATAATACATTGTAAGAACATATCAACCGACTTTCATTTCAACAGAGACCATTTCAATTGTTCTTTCGCTGACTGTAGTACCTGAAAAGAAACAAAAGAAATACAACTTTTTAACTGCGAGAACACCGTAAGTGTGTTTCTTTCCGCGCAGTATTAAGACAATATGTCCAATATTTTAAAAATTTCACATTGCAAATACACAAATATTCAAAAGACATATAAACGATTTGCTCCACAATGAAAATTTTTACCAACGACTATAACAGAAATTCTGAGTCTTTAAATAATATCACGGAGCTATTAAAATAAACAATTTAATTAGTTACATACATTAGTGTAAGGCCAGCCCGATTAGCTAACTTCATTTGTTAAATCAGAGGCCGTACTAGGACCGCTTAGGCTAGGGTTAAAACAACTCAACGAGACTCAACGAGCTATCTCGCTTGCTCTGCAGTTACATTCATATTTTAAGAGATCATAGTAGGCCTAGAGAACTGTCATTACATAGCACACTTCATATCCAATAATAGTTAGTAGTTAAGATGTTGAAAATCTATATAACACTTTTCATTTAATACATATGTATAAAGAAAATATTTCATTTTAATCTTATGGTGCAACTTTTTATGACTCTTAAATATCGCGATTTGATTATTCAAATTAAAAAAATACTGATGAAAAAAACGTCTATTTTTGCTGAAATAAAAAATTTGTATTTCGTTGACTGACACTTTCTGAAAACAATTTGTTGTTAAAATTTTCAAAAGTTCACTTCTTTGGTTATTAAAACAAGTACCCATTAAAAACGTTAGTGAGTTTTGGTAACTAGGTAGACTTGTTATCAATTTTTGGATGCTATGACATCTCACCACCGGTTACTGTAGCCATACCACGAGAAATAGAATAGTGCGACGTTATCATTTATGCGCAATACATTACGTTTTGTAGTGCACCACTCCCAGATATTCACAAACAAAAGAAGCAAGGTATTGTTTATGTGAAAAAAGGAAACAATCATATTACTTGCACAGATTGTATGAAATTTAAGATAAAGAGCATTATTTATAAAATAACATTTATTTTGAAAATCTGATCATATTTTTGTAAAATTACAAGATGTGGAATGATTACTCAAATTGGAAACGCAAATAACGTACGTTTAGGGAACGCTTGTTGAAACAGCTTGCTATAATAGTGAAAAATGAACTAAGTAGGTATATCAAAAATCAATTAAAACCCCTACTATTTTTAATTTTAATCCTATGCAAAAGGATCGAAATGCTACATCTGATTATATTTAATGATTGGTATCAATAAGAAGTAAAAATTCTAGGGAGAAGAATTAGCTTGATGAGACTCTAATATTGCACATTTTAAATGACGAGTTATTAATATATACAAAGTTTGAAAATTTTAATGTCAACTTTGCCATTGCTGTCAGCTGCTTACATTCATTGATCTGGAAGTATGGTAGTTTCTAGCATAAATAATTATGACGCACTGCAATTTCAATTGGGTTACACAACTGGACTACATAGACAATTTAAATATTGACAACGCAGGGCCAATTTAACGTTAAAGTTATATTAGTCGATCCCTTATAGCTTTTGTATTGTAGTCACGTAGCGAATAAGACTTTTATTCTAATTATTTGTATTTTTTTGTAAGAACTTTTGGTTGTGAAATCGGTGCAACCGGCTAAATAAGGTTATTAATAAGCGGGTAAGCGGTGTTGCCAGGCGAAAATAAATAAAAATAAAGCATGTTAAAATAAATTGTATATAATATACAATTATATATATAATAACTATTAGATAATATATTTGGTAACTACAGCGATGTCGAAGGGTACAGCAGCATTCCCACAATTACGTATTCATAATGTTGTAAAGTATCTGAAAATATTATAAAATATCGTTACAATGTCTTCTTATATACGAGGATAAAGAAAACATTTCTAGACTGCACAAAATCTGATTTCTAACTTAACAAGCTGAAAGATATTTTACGAGTAAAATTACGCAGTGTAAGTTCCTTTAATGGCGAAAACTAGCATTTAAAAAGAAATTCTGTAAAACTAGGTGCTTATTATTCAGGAGTAACTGAAATGCTTAAATTTATTCTTAAACGGTCAATTACACAAACACATATACACGCACGCACGTTACATTTTCTCATACTACTAACTGCATTAGGGCTAATAGTGTTTATTTTTGTTCTTTTTTTAATGTTTATATTATGTAATGAACCATCACACAACTATTATGTTACTTTGTGGTTCAGACTCAGGTACTATGTACATCTAAAAATAAACTCTATTTATAAGTAAATATAAATGATATTGCCAAATATTTTGACTATGGTAAATAACTAGAGATCGGATAATCGGATGCATATTTACCTAAAGTTAATTTTTGGCTCACAAATTATGGAAGCGGCTTTTTAAAATACATTTTGTTAAATAAAAATCCCGGGAAAATACGGGACTGCAAATTTAACGTAGTGATATTGTTTGAAAATTACTAAATTAGCACGTGGTATTTATTTTCAAAAGACCGAGATCCCGGGTTCATTTATACAACTATGCATACGTATTTACTTGAAGTTTAGTTTCAGTTCCCCGTGCGATTTATGAATGTACGATTTATTACATGAAGAGTGTTATACGAAAGTAGTGAGCTAGTTTGACTAAAACAATAATCAATTAAATAATTGAATAAAAAAACAGAAATGGTGAAAAATTTTATTTAACAAAACAATAAAAAGCCGTTTCCATACTTTGTCTTAAACCAACTTTAGGTAAATACGCATCCGATTATCCGATCTCTATAAATAACATAATGAAACTATTTTATAATGATTTTATAGATATAATGTGAATTTGTTTAAAATTGTAAAGTAAGTTAGATTCAGACTATTTATATGCGGCCAGCTTCTAATTGACGGTACTCTGTAAAAATACAGAGAGAGAAAAAAATAGCCCTTGCTGGTTGTTTCCAGTACAAGGTCTCTCGCCATAGACTTGTGAACCAACGGCGTAGCATCATTGACGTGCAAAAGTGATTGTAAAAATCCTATTTGTAAAATAAAATTTTGATTTTGTTCTAATAAAGCAGAAGAATGTGACTTCAAGCAGCGACACAAAAACTCTCTTTTTAATTCTAAAGAAAAATTAAGCAGCCAGTATTAAAATTTTAAGATAACACCAAGCACCAAGCAAAAAATGTAATGTAAGTGAAAAGGTTAGTTTAGAAAATTCTCACTAAACAGTAAAAACAAACTTGACGTTTGAAGTACTATATTTTTGATACAAAATACCACCTTAACACTGATAAACTAAAGGGGCTCGAGCCTACCCTAACTATTTTATAACTATATTTAGGGCGATTAGGCCTTAGTCAACCACGCTGGCCCAGTACGGGTTGGTATATATATATAAATTTTGTTCTGTTTCTTTGTTTTTTCTACATACTGGTATACGACAATATGAAACACAATTATGCAGTCATATATATGCAAGATAGATTACAAAATACATTTCAATACAAAATTTATACTCATCTTTGTAATTATTTTTTCAAAAACAATATATGCAGTTTTTTTTAATATATATTTAAAATACAAAATATATATTACTAAAATACTTCATTAATATAAAATAGCTGTAGTTGTAATTTTTTTTCTTTATTAAAACAAATTAAAAATGTGCGCATTGCTATGTTCCTGTGTCATTTTACATCTTTTGTCAACATGTGGCAATGTACACTGTTGTTTTAGTACAGGTTGCAGATTTGCTCCAATACTTAAGATTACTCATAGATACATCTATAACTATTTAATAAAGTAGTCACCCCACGTTTTGTACGCCACTTTTTATTTTTTATTTCAATGAACCGAAAACAATAATAACCATTCCAGTGTTGCCATTGTGAAAAAAAAATTATTGATATTAATTTAAATTGTTGTAAACTTAGAAAAAAAAATAGGTTTTGTAAATAAAGATAACGCTTTTAAGAGCATATTATTTGTGTTATGTTTTTCTAAAAATAAGTACTTGAATACAAAATGGATATAGGTATTTTGCATTTACTGTTTTCTGAAAATTTCGTATTTAAGTAATAATGGCGATAGTTTTATATACACCGTAATTGGGGAATAATATTAACTATGAAATATATACAACTTTACAATACAAACTACTCATAAAAACAGAAGACGGCCCATGCACACTCTTTTAAAAAATGTTAAGAGTAAATTAAATTACATAAAGAAAGCAGGAAATATTTGTAGTCGGAGAACCATGGCGATCAAAATACTTCTTTTTCTTTCTCGGCACTTCTAGTTTCCAGTAACCGATTTCCATTAATGTCGATTCGAGATAATAAACTCATTATTTATCAATCATCATTTGTAACGAGTGGTTTAGCCCACTAGTCGAATGGTAATAGCAATTAATAAACTAAACGTCATAACTAGAAATTTCACTGCCTATATTACAATTCACACCGGAACACAGTTGTTTCGACTGAAATAAGTACTAAGACACTGCACCAATAAATTCCTTTGCTCAAAGCAATGCCCACAATTCCTATGAAAACGATTCTTTCTACACAGACACCATGAATCCTCTTAATATTATAACCGCGAAATTTTGTATGGATGGATGTTTGTAACTCTATCACGTAAAAACTACTGAAAAGATTTTAATGAAACTTTATAATAATATAGCTTATAGCTCAGAATAATACATAGGCTAATTTATAAAGATATATGCCACGCTAATATAAGCTAGTCGAAATACTATTACATGGGTACCACATAGTACATTATTATATTAGAATTCCACAACCTAGGCAATTTATGAGCGTAATTTATATGTATGTGGGCGTGAACATACAAAAGTACACAGGACAAGACAACAAATACCACTGTGGCGGTACTGTGACAGAACTGTAACGTCAATGATATCTGTGTATCAACATCAAAACGGATAAATATCAGTTCCGGCACAATACTGACGCCATACTTCTCGCATTGTGACAGGCGATGTATCTTCATAAATACATACAAGCATAATGAATAATTTTATCTACTATCATGCTATTAATCCTCTATAAAAGAACCTACAACAATTAGCTTATTGCCAACATTAAAACACTCAATGATATTATGATCATTATATCATCCAAACGCGTGATATTATGAATTTCAAAAAGAACATTCTCATGCAATGACATATCCAATAAAATTCACGTGTCAAATCAAATTTTAAGTTCTATAGAAAATAGAAATAATGAAGTGGTGAATATAAATATTCCAAGTACATCAGGATCTGCCAATATTCAACAAGGTGCAAATGTTCAAGTGCATTTCAATATTTGTACCATCCAAAATGTAAATAATTATTACAATAAATAATTCTTTTACTTATTAAGGTTTGTTTATTTTATATGCTCGGCAATTAGAATTTTCTTGAATTTACATAGTTCTTACAACACTGTACAACACCCTGTGGTATGAGAATCTTTTATAGAGGATTCACATCATGATTGTAGATAAAGTCTTGTATGCAACTGTTATAATTAGGTATTAATACTCCTGATTATACAACAGTTGCATACTTGACTATAAGAGATGCGTGGATCAGCTTTCATCCATTTTAAAGTCGATTTGCATACATCAGTGATATCATAGTTCCAGCGCACAACCAACAATGCGATCAATTATTGTATAAAGTTTTCTTGTTAAGAGGTTGTTCGAGGTATAAAAATAAGCTTGCCGTTCCAACATACAGGCTTCAAAAAACTAGAGGTTCGTTCTTAGGGAAATGTGTAACTTTTTATAACACACTTCCAGAAAATATTACTGCTTTACCATTTCATAAATTTAAAGCACATATTAAAAATACTCTAATGAAAAAAAGGTATTACAAGGTCAATGATTTCTTGAATGATAAAAATGCTTGGATGTAATTTTTACGATATTTAATTTCCTGAATAATTAAACATGCTTGGATGTAAATTTAGCGATATATAATTTTAATGATTCTTTAATAAATGATATTTTTGTTTTGTACCGGACATATACATATTAGATTTGTTTAATGCGATATGACTCTTGTAACGGAAATATATATTTGTTATATGTTTTAATTTGTATCGGAGGTTGGGTTCAGACTGTGTATCTGAAGCCGGCTTCCAACTGACGACTCTGTAATGATACAGGGAGAAAAAAAAATGCCCTTGCTGGTTTTCTTGCTGGTTCTTTCCAGTACAAGGTCTCCCGCCGTAGACTTGTGAACCAATAAGGCAGTAAATTTATTTACTATTAAGCCTATTTTTTATATCCTCTTTTAAATCTTAATTTACAATATTATTTTATACTTTCTAAGACCGGTATGTACACTGTGACTGTATGTGTAAATCGCCTTTAATTATCACTTCACTCAGTGAAAGCTTTAAAGATGAAAAAAGCATTGACTATTGCCATATTGTTACTAGTTTTATCTAATTATCAACTTGCACTATGGTTACTAAGTTTCTACACTTACAGTTCTGCATTGCTACCATAACAGCTTGTTAATGTTTTCTATTACCTGTGCGACAGTTTGCTCACCCAGAGGCACATCTTCTGTTCTCAGAGCTGCTCGCCCTACTATGGATGTTGGGTCGGAGTCCAGGATTACCCTGAAAACAACAGGATAGAGGTATCAATATCATGCCTGTTCCCCCTCAGACAGAAGTGTGTAAATACATACACTTTTCTATTATCATTGTTTCAGCTGAATGCATCAGTACCATATCTGTTTCCCCCAAACTATTATCATTGTTTTAACCAAGGGCCATCTAATACTGGACAAAGGCCACCCCTTGATGTCTCTGCACTGATTCATCCTGCTCTGTGATGGGAAAGGGGTGCCCTTTAGTCTTTTAAGCAAATAAAGTTAAAAATAAAACTTCAATAGATCAATCAAGCATCTAGGTAGCCTGATGGAATACAATTATTACAGTCTGTAAATGCTGACCACTTCAGTATGATCTTGACATTATACCTTTACAACCAACACTATTAGGATAATGACCACAATCCCCTGATCAATAGTGGAAATCGAAATAATTCAGTTTTTTATCTGCAATTTTCTTTGAGAAGGAAGTACTCCACTAGCTAGACTGGTCACCAACCTCTGCTCTTAACTATGTTTCCTAATAACTTATTATTTCATAACACTACAATATTAACATTCACCAGAACCTTAAAAACTGAGTTCTGGTGATGCCACTAATGATAAGAACTCACCATGACTTTATACAGTTACAATTTTCTTTGAGGCCGTGGTTGTTTTCCTATTTGGCTTAAAACACTACTGCAATTTTTTATCATTTTCTCATTGTCATCATGTCGCGCATTCATTACCCACCTCTGCTCTTAACTATGTTTCCTAATAACTTATTATTTCATAACAATACAATATTAACATTCACCAGAACCTTAAAAACTGAGTTCTGGTGATGCCACTAATGATAAGAACTCACCATGACTTTATACAGTTACAATTTTCTTTGAGGCCGTGGTTGTTTTCCTATTTGGCTTAAAACACTACTGCAATTTTTTATCATTTTCTCATTGTCATCATGTCGCACATTCATTATTTGGTGACTGTGTAAATGCAGTCAAAATCAAATCAAAATTAACTTTATTCAAATATGACTTTATAGAAAGCTCTTTTGATTTGTCCAAATTTCTTTTCCTACCGGTGTGGTGACATGTTATGTACAGTATTTGAAAACACACTTTATGTAACCAGCTTATGATTCAAAATTAGAGATGAAACGGATAGTGATTTGGCCGGATACCGGATATTCGGCTAACTACGAGGCCGGAGCGCCGGATATCCGGCCACCGGATATTCGGCCGCTTATCGCGTTTCATATATGTGTGTGTATGTGCAAAATAATCCGTTACTAATATTATAAATTCAGTCTGTTTGTCTGCTACTCTCTCACGCCTAAACTAAAGAACTGATTTTGCTGAAATTTGATACAGAGATAGATTAGACAACGAGAAACAATATAGATAGGCTTAAAAACTTTTGTATTCCCACAGAAAAGCGCGATATAGACGAGTTTAGGGCGTAAAGCACTCAGCGCGAACGGTATCGCGGGAAACATCTAGTATTCGGTATTCGGCCGGATAGTGCCCTACTATCCGGTATCCGGCCGGATAGTGAAAATAGACCGGATAGGCCGGATACCGGATAGTTACCGGATATCCGTTTCATCACTATTCAAAATCACAACAACCTTCTATACTCTACGTGTGCATTAAACGCAGGCATCAGTACGCGAAGTTTCAGTGCAAATAAAGAATTGACGTATATTAACTCACCCGCCATCGCATATCTCGTCAAATGCCAGCATAACAGCGTCCAAATTGTCTAAAAGCACTCTCTTTTCGACATTCCTCCTCAGCAGAATGCTAACAGACTCATAAAGCGCATTCAGTACTGATAATAAGATGAGCTGCAAGTAAATAATACATGACATTATCAATTTGAGAAGAAAAACAATTGCTCTAATGCAAATCCAAATACCAGTTTTGGTGTTTATGTTGAAGTAAATGTAATTATGTATAAAAATAGAATTACTTATAATCATAGGTAATTAATTATACATAATACCAACGCCCCTTTGATAAATGTATTGTTAAAAGGAAATAATCAGTTTAAAATCCTTATTACAATACATTAATAATGTGGGGAACAAATTATAGGTACTTTTTCATAATTACATCAACATAAATCAAAGAACAAAATTAAACAATAGAAAATGTAATAAAAATAAAAAATGCAATACAAAAAAATTATCCTAATAAATATTTAAATATTAATCAAACAACATAAAACAAATTTATCTTAGTATAGAATTACCAAGGAAAATAATCATAACCAAAGAGAAAACTAAATTGCAGAATGAATTTGTAAAAATAGAAATTACCTTGTAAAACAGAGATTATAATTAAATAATACTATTTAAGTGCAAGACCTGTAACAGTAAGTTGGTGTAGACATTTACCTCTATTGCATGGTAGTTATATATAACTACTATTAAAATAATTCACCTTTTAACATAGTACTGTTTGGTAATATGTACTATTACCATTAATTATTAATAATTACTGATTATTCACATTAACCGTATCATACATATTTTGTTATAATGTTTTGACTGTTGGCAGAAGGGTAAGCAGACAAATTAATTACAGTATTATTAAATACCATAAAATTTAAATGGCAACAAAAAATTGTAGGATATTATGATGTGATTGTAACCTCACCTCATTTTCATGTGAATTTCCCATAACATAGAAGAACAAATCCACATTGCTTTTGTACACACAGGTCAGGCCATCCAGCATAATAATTTCAGCATTGGCTCTGAAACATATATGAAGTGATTGAGTTTTAATGAGATACTTATTGTAATTATAAATTTTTAATAGAATGTTTTTATCTTTTCACGAACAATTAGCCACCTGTTTTTCGGTATTTCACTGTAGTATTCAATGAGCATGCTAAAATGCAAAGTGGAAGGTAACAAGGACCAGTGGCTGAACAAATAAATAAATTACCTGTGTGTTTTGTTGAATAAATTTTTCTCAAATGCTTTTTGTTCCTTTGTAGTTGGCAGTATTTCTTTATCATAATATTTAGCCAGTATCCTGTTGCCATCGTTATCAAGAATGCACATACCTTTTATAATGTAGAGGGTAGGCTCCTGAAAAGTTTACAGTAGTCAATTAAAATTTTTATTAACATATTTAGCATATTCATAATTAAGCAAGTTTTTTTTAATGGGAATGTTGACAATTTTTTAAAGCATGCATGTTTATTAACTATTAAAATAAAAGCAACAGTTATTTTACAGGTGAGAAAATTCCCTAGAGCAAAGTAAATGTAACAGTATGAGAAAACTTAGGTACATCAGTGCACTAAGATTCTAGACACTCACAGTGTTCAGACAACAGATAGGTTGCAAGACTAGTAAATAAACTTAATCAATAATTATGTTTGTATAACGTAAAGCATGGTGAACATAAGCTCGATTGGTTAATGTGTGCAAAGACTAAGTATAATTGTGTGTACTACTTACAAAAAGAGCACCGTCCATTGGTTTGATATGCATTTTAATGGTGTAATTTGATGATGAATCAAAAAACATGCAATTCTTCACTTTAATTGTGTTGACGTGTTTCTAGATTTTGAAATATGTGACAATGACAGCAACGCTGAATGTCAAAATTGACAGTAGTGGTTTTTTCTTCCCACTAGGGAAAGACAAAGGCTGTGTGCCATACAGCTAGGTCTTAAAAAGGCAAAATTCACAAAATCAATGTCTAATTATTTTCTTATTATTCTATAAATACATCCTCACGATCATAGCAAACACTAAACTTTCTTCATATTTTGTTAGTTTTTGTTAAGGTATCGATATCATGGTTAAGGTGGTGAAGACAAAAATTATCCGCAAAATATTGAGACACACTTATCAAAACTAAATTAATACATTTACCTGTCAACACCACCAACTGTGAGCCAGTCTCAAGGCAACACTAGTCAATACCAGCAGAGGATTCGTAGACCGCGACATGTCCTTAGCGACCCCCCTAACCAACTCACGCAGGAACTTCTAGACCTGCAAGCGGCGGCGTCTGAGCCGTCGCTCCCCCTTGTCAACCCCTAAACGGCAGCCTTCTGCTTAGCCATGATTAGGTTCTTGTCAATACTGGCCGGTCCCACTTTGGAGATTCGTGCCTTCTTCTAGCGCATATACCCTCACCATGGGGTAGCGCTAACCGTGCCTCTCCTGAGGTGCGGCCCTCTCGTCAATAAAGCCAGTAGGGTCAATAGGACCAAAGGCTAGGCTGAGTTTAGTCGGTAGGTCTGTGTAGTCGAGCCGTCTCGACAGTACCAGAAGTCCGACATAATCAACGCATCCCTGCTTGCCTGTTGCGTTGGTATCCATGATGGATTCTCAGCCTCCTCTCCTGAGGAAAAAATAATACAATACATATATATAATCCAAAAATAATGTAAAATGCACTGACTTTAATAACTACTAGATATTTGCAGACCTTAAATCAACTGAATACAAAACTAAATATGAAATCAATTAACTAGCTTATAAGGTTATTGAATTTATTTATACTTAAATTGAAATCTGGGATATGTAAATCCTGAAAATTCTTATTGTGTGATTGGTATACACAGATATACTTTTTCATACACATGTTTGTTTTTCTAGTGGGTACAAAAATTATTTCTATAACGAACGTTTGGTCGATAACCTCCCTACGCGAGGATCTATCAAGAATTGGATAATAGGATGAGACTGCTGTGATTTATGACATCTATTTTTTATATATCCTATAACACATACACTTGGTATTCCATCCAACATAATATCAACCTTATGAATGAATTTGACAAAACTGTTGTAAAACACAATAAACGCTGAGATATTTTTAAGTCTTTGCAAGTCCTGAATTTAAAGCCTATATTGTACAGTCGGTATGCCTTTTTAGGAATAAAGTCGAATTAAGAACTGGAACTTAATTTGCTGTCAACCATAACTCCGAAATTGCTTACCTCTAACACAGAGTTGATAACATCTTCATTTAGATTATAGTAAGTTTGTGTGGCTTCTAGTTTGTAATGTATATTTTTCTATTGATTTGTAGAAATTATTTATTAAGTTACTTAAAAAAATGTATAACCATCGATTAAAGACGGCAGGGCATACATTTATTAATCTCTTGTATCTTTAAAAATTATCCTTGATATAGGACAATATAAATGACTGGTATAGCAAATTTTATATAAAAAATTAACAGCAATGAAAAAGTTGATTTATCAAGAGAATCTCTCTAATATTCAGTCGCCATCTCTAATATTCCGGGTTAGACACCCGAAAGCCTTAGTCATGCCTATAAATATACCTACCTACATTTCTTATAAAATTATTTATTTTTGTATATGTACATAGTAAATATATATCCTATAACATGGAGACAAACCAGCCGGGCGTAGCTAAGAAGATTAATTATTAATCAATCAAAATCCATATAATTTTTATTGAATATCCGCCATCACAGTTACTTATTAACGTCAAACAAATATACAAGGACTTTAGTAGTTAGATCGACTAGCTAATGAGGCAGTTTCCAGTGGCGATATTTATCCATTTTTGAATTACAGTTCTGACCTATTAGCTCTTCCTAAGTTATCATTACAATCAGCATGGAATGATCTTTGGCTAAAGGAACAACAAAGTAGGGGTAGGTTTTACTCTTTGATTCAATCTGAAATTCCATTGAAACCTTGGTTTTGGTCTATTTCTTTAGGTAAAAAAGAAACATCAATCATAGTAAGATTAAGGTTAGGCCATACATGTTTACCTGTACTCCTTACAAAATTAGGCATAATTAATGATCCAATGTGTGATTGTGGACTGGATACTGGTAGCATTAATCACATTTTATTTTCTTGTCCGAAATACCAAAGGGATGCTTTTGTGGACCTTTCGTTATTACAAATTCCTTTCCCGATTAATAAAGCTTCTCTATATTGCATTTTAAAAAACTTTGTGCATATAAATGTATTGCTTCATTTATCCTACTAAATGATATAAAATTATAGGTAATAATAATACTATATCCTAATTCTTTAGTATATATATACATACTATCCTTTAACTGTTTTATAAATCTACCTTGCAAACTTTACTGATCACCTCTATTAAATTTTTATTCATTCCTCTGTCGTATTTCCTTTCCTTATTCCTCGTTTCCCAAATTTTTCCTATTCCTACCAAACCTATATAACTTAGGTAAAGTTATGTAGTTCCTAGTTATAAGTATACAACACCCTATGAAAAAATCACTCCCACGTGAATGCACAAACCGTGCTAAGCCACAAACCAAAGAAGAAGAACACTTTAGTAGTCGAACACTAAACTCCTTTGATAAATTCCGTAAGTCGCTATTATAAAATTTACAATATAATATAAAAATATAACAAAACACAATAAAGTGAGTCGCGTCGGCATTACAAAAGTAAAAAGAGTGGATGTGTGAACGTGGCTGCGATAAATTGCGTTTGGAGCTGAGCATGGTACCTGGATGCACTTAGTTGGTGCAGAGCGCGGCTTTATTGCCGGTCGACTGTCACACTGAACATATGAACGTAATCGTATATTTTTAACTTATGGTACTTGTTTATTTGTTTAGTTCCAAAAAATAAAGTAACGTTTTTGTTTTAAAACTACATGCTACTTTTGCGCCCGCGATTTCGTCGGCGTTTTATCAGATTTTCCAAAATAAAAAAAATCTGCTGTAAAAATGATCTTACCATTATCCGTGAGTCCCATTTCAAATTGTTTCAAAATTCAGTCAGCAATGTTGATCAGATATTTCCGCGGATAAAAATATTTTACCGTTGTAAAAATGTTCCTATCTCCTGTTCTGGATCTCAAACTATCCCTATATCAACTTCCATTAAAATCGGTTCAAACAAAATTTTTATTCTGGTTAGCTCAATCCACTATTATCTCAATAAAGAGACATCGACATATTTTCTCTTTCTCTCAAACAATTTAAAAGAAGAATAACAGAGTTGTTGCGGGCGCCATGATTTTTTTTTCGATTTGGATTCGTCTTGTCATCATACATGATATTAATCATCTGAGTTATTCTATGTAATTTTTATGACTTTTTAATATTTTTTTTTAATAGTGTAATATGTTTGACTGTGTTTTTGTTGTGTATGTTGTGACTGCCTTAAAAAATTGTTATATTCTATAAGTTAAGGATTTGTAATATTTAGATGTAATAATTATAACAATCACTGGTAGTCCTAATTACAAAAAAGAGACTGATGTCAATCAATCTTATATAAGAACTAGCGACCCGCCCCGGCTTCGCATGGGTGCAGTGAAAAAATGGTTATGGTGGGTTATCCCTAAGAGATAGACATACCATCGCGGACTTTTTTGTGGATTTTTGTAAGTTGTACAATACTGTAGTACATTATTTTGGTCTATCTCGTAGGGTTCAGCCAGCGTTTGCAATATAAGCGCAAAAAAACGTGCTTATTTACGACATCACATTAGAAACCTTTAAATTTATCAGTGTTTCTCTACTATATTATGCATTTATTATACATACAAATCTTCCTTAAGAATCACTCTATCTATTAAAAATACTGCGTCAAAATCCGTTGCGTAGTTTTAAAGATCTAAGCATACATACGGACATACAGCGAAAGCGACTTTGTTTTATACTATGTATTGATAAAGAACAGTTCATTGATAACGATCTAGGTCAGTGATTTTTGTACCTATTGGTATACAAAGTATACAATTATAAATAAACCACATAGTAAATCCTGACTGCTTTCTGATTGACTGCGTACCTGAATCTGTGAGATTCGTAGCCAATCTGTAATTCCCACAAGAATGCTACGTAGCAGTTTCATTGCCTATCTTACTTGTTATACTAGAACACACGACAGTGAATACCACTGTTTTGCTATGGAAAGAGGTAAAATAGAGGTGCCCAAGTAGACAATCCTAGTAAAGAGGTTCTTGAGGTAAAAGTTTTATTGTAGCCCATAATAATAGAAAGAAGATTTTAGGAAGAGTTTTGTTGTAGCCCATAATAATAGAAAGAAGGTTCTTGGGAAGAGTTTTGTTGTAGCCCATAATAATAGAAAGAAGGTTCTTAGGAAAAGTTTTGTCCAATATAGAATACCACAATAATAGAAAGATGTTTATTGGGAGGTGACGTGACGGTGTGAAAGCCTGCCTTTCCTTTGTGTGCCGTGCAGGCATAACATTTGTGCTACCAGTGTTTTGTCACTCCTCCCAGCTTTGATCTACCTCTACACAATATCTCCGCGCGAATATTCGATATTCCATCGACTTTTGTCCTGTTATTTTACATTTCTCTGCAATTGACCTTAATATCATGACTGTTTTTGCATGCTTTGGAGCATCAGAAAAAGATACAAGTTGTACAAAATGTGGTCGGGTCTCGGTCGGGTGTTAGAAAACGTGGGTTGTAGTGTTTTAAAAGATTACTATAAATAGTACAACATTATAAATCTGACTTACTCTGTATATATTGTAATGATGTTTTTCTCTGATGATATGTAACCATCAATTAGTTGTTGGCGACTAAAATATTGCCTTATTTAATAGAGATAAATAGTCCACTTTAAACTTTTCAGGAATTGGCCACTTATTTGAAGAATATTAAAAAAAAATGATGATGGAACTCTTCGCCGATGATTTGATTTTTTCTTAAAAAAAATCGCCGCCCCGCTCTAGGATTTTATTAATTTTTGTAGGTCATACAAAATATATGTCCCGTGCGGGAATTGAACTCGCGACCCGTTGCGTAGAAGCCGATGACTCGACTACTGCGCTAACCGTGTCGTTTTTTTATTTAAGTTTTAGATTTGATGGTGGTCTGTCATTTGTAATCACATTGTGGCGTCATGTTTAAAATTACGTGATTATAATAAAATGGTTTTGATTTGGGAGAATATTCGCTACATTTTTTAAGATTTATGATTTTATGTGTATATAATTTGATAGCTCAGCAGAACCCCGTCGTTCGGCTTCAATCTGTGTTTGATAAAAAAGAACCATGCAAGATGACTAAAATAACCCTACAATGGATAAAGGGGCACAGTGGATCAAGAGGCAATGATGCAGTGGACGAACTGGCAAGGAGGGGGTCCGACATGGTGGAGTTCGGACCAGAACCGCTTATGCCTATCCCCTTCAGCCAGTTACGTGGCTGGTTACAAGAACACACACATAGGCAAGCCGAAAGCTGGTGGACCTCAGCGCCTGGCTGTAGGCAATCCAAAGAGGCTATGCCAAGCCTGAGCAACAGACTAACAAAGCGTTTATTGCGACTGAACAAAAAGAACCTAAGAACAGTAGTAGGAACCATTACGGGTCACTGCTCGCTTAACAAACACTTATGGCCGTTTTCACCAACTTTATCTTAGCTTAAGCGACTCCTAAGAGACATGCTGTCTCACTCTTTTCAGTTAATACAAAAAGTGACAGCATATCACTTAGGTGTTGCCTAAGCTAAGACAAGGTTGGTGAAGACGGCCATTATACACTCTGGTATAACCGATAGCCCTCTGTGCAGGGCATGCATGAAGACGGAGGAAACGATTGCACATGTGCTACTGGAGTGCACAGGCGTCGCCCAAATCCGGAAAGAAACTGTGGGATCACCCAAAACAATCGAGGAAATCCTGAACAACATGGGGAACTTAATCTGCTTCTGGAGGGAGGTGGGATGGCTGGAATGAGCAACCTCCACCTTGTACTCACGCACAATGGTCCATACAGGACTAAGTGCGGAAAACACACCCTCTGGATGTCAGAGGGTGACCTATGATGATGATGATGACTACTTATGCATGGCTTGTTTACAGATTTCAAGCGCAGTCGTTTCAATCTACATGATGACTATGCTCTGTGCCGTATGATCGACATAGAAAGGTATTCGGATCTATTGTTTATAACCATAAGTCTAATATAGTCAATCCTACATAAAAATTTGGGAGTGAAAAAGTTGTGTTCTTGATGGATCCTCCAAAATTTTCTTCATGCTCAAAAACTGCATCTGCCTCCACTGGAACTTGAACTTCACGGGATCCACGGGATCTTAGATGGCAACACCCTGAAACGAAACCGGTGTACTAACACTTGTTCTTGAAACTTTTAGTGCGCTCCGCGTATTCTTACTTATTATAACCGAGAGATTTTCTCACATACAATAAAAAAAAATGTTTGCATAATATAATACAAAAGGCGTTATTATCCTAAAATTAGAAAATTGTGCTGTAAAACTCTTAAAATAGTAAAATTTTATGATAAACATTCATTTTTATCGTAAAGTAATTTCTCTGTAGTCCGTAGCGTGAACAAAGGGCCTAGATAATATACCTTTCGATAATCGTAATTGCATCGCTAACATAAAAAATGTGTGTATTGACATTACCACTCGAAAAATCAAGCGATCGGTTATGTCAATACCATACATTTTCTATTTTAGCGATGCGATTGCGAAAATAGAAAGGCATCTTGTCTAGGCCCTCAGGCTTTTTAGTTATTGTGAAATGTGAATTGTATATCTATGGAAATTTATAAACACTGTTTTTAATCTATGATATGTGGCTTGAATTTATGATTAAGCGTAAAACTTACTAAAGTTCGATTTTTAATTCGAGTCAGTAAAATGACATTTCCAGTGTCATGTGTCACAAATCATATTATTTAATATGGTCTGTATTACATATTTACAATAAAAAAAATGTACTAAAAACCAAAAAATAATAAAAAGAGTACAGTCGTGGGAATTATAAACATATGCATAGACTAGACTAAATAAAATCGTGGGGCACATTGAAACAACACAACGATTGTAGACAATTGATTGCCCCACGATTTTATTTTAGTCTAGTCTATGCATATGTTTATAATTCCCACGACTGTATCTATTTTATTATTTTTTGGTTTTTAGTACATTTTTAGTACATTTATCTTAAACATGCAATGTATGTTTAACATAAAACCGTTTAAATTAAAAAGTTTTTTACCTATTTTTATTTTCTAGTTTTAGTTTTTATTTCGCATTATTCTCTTTTAAAACCTAAGTTATCCGCCATTTTGTAGAGGCCGCCATCTTGGATTTTAATTTTATATAGTACATTGTATTCTACTGGTTGAGCACTTCATTTGATACCCATATTGATGGGATTGATAAAACCTACGTTATCCGCCATTTTGTAGCGGCCGCCATCTTGGATTTTTTTTTATAGTATATTGTATTCTGCTTGTTGAGCCCTTCATTTGATACCCATATTGATGGGATTAATAAAACTAAATTGTCCGCCATTTTGTAGCGGCGCCTGTTGAATTATAATGATAATGAATAAATATAATTGTATTGTCACCAAAATCCAAAGTGTATACAAAATTTCAGATTAATCGGTTGACAGGAAGAGGGTGAAATTTGATTTACAAATTTGACCAAGAATGAAAAATGAATGAACCGGGCTGAGCTAATAAAACCGTTTAAAAAACGCTTTGATACCTAATAAAATAAAGCATGACTAAATGTCTAAATCTATTGATTGCCGAACATCGCTATTGTAGTGGGTTGTAGTGGGTCACCTTTTTTTGTATCAGTGACAGTTGCACTTGTCATTTTACTGACTCGAATTAAAAATCGTAGTTTAATCTGTTACTCGAAAAATTCTTTATTTAATCTCAGTTCTGACATATAGCTATTCCTAAATAAAATATAACCATATTCATTTAAGTATAAATTTAACATATTTACAAACGCGCCAATAAAACTAAAGTAAAAATTAACCATTGTTTCTCTTTACATGAATCTTATAGTCTATGCCCTCTTTTAAAACTGAGTCGAAAAGCTAATTAATTCGATGATTTCGATATAATAGAGGTAGCATGGTCAGGCTAACTTTGGTACAATATATCAGATTTTATGAACATCGTAAAAGGATATACAGATTGAGAGCATACGATATAAGAGTATAAGACAGAATTATCACAGTAAAAATCACTTTCCGAAAATCAGATATAATAAAAGCTGTGTGCAAAATAAACACGCCATTTCCTTTTTTTTCTGTTAAGCATTTCTTCAACAATCTTTAGTATAGTACCTGGCATATTATTAATATGAAATAGCTGGTTGCTCAGACATGTAAATAAATAAATAGAGCGTAGTGACCCCGAAGGAAGGTAAGGGGTGGGCCCCCAGCGACTGCACTGGCATAATGCTCCCCTCGGCTTCTCTAGTTACGCGCCTCAAAGGTACACCTAGCTACGCACTTTTCATGAATTCTGTTTCCATTAACAAACGACTTTACTGACGTGTTACATTTATAGATATAAATGCGAATATTTGTGAGATCAGACGAACAGCTACATAGTTAATTTAAACGTAGTTTAACGGAGTTGTAACGGAGCCACGTAATTAAAATTTTTATATGAGTTTGAAAGGTAGCTCATATAAAAATTTATATGAACTATTTATTTTTGATTTGATTTGATTTCTGCTTCTCACATATTATATCTGTCCAGGCTAATGTTAAATTACATTTATTTATTGACCCATATCATTTTCACAATGATGATTAATTTATTATATTGATATCAAATCTGCATATTCACTTATTATTTACATATTATAAATTGTATTATAATGTACACAAAAAAATAAGAAACATAAATATAATAATAATAATAAAATCGTTCCTCTCCGGCACTGGTATGGAGAAACCGTCTCTAAAATTTTGATGTAATTAATTTCAATATGCTATTGGAGCTATCCCGCACTCTACGTGCCCATGATTACATGGAAATATGCAGTGTGCGTTTCAATTTTCATTGTTAGAAAGCTTTCAATGTTTTGCTATCACTTCCTTTCTTTCATGAATGAAAAATGCGTGACAGGATGGTGCGTTCGTTCTTAAGATAAGAATATACTCAATTACCGTAATAACGGTTATTATTACAGAATAATAATAAATTTGGTTAAAAAAATTTTCTATATTTTTCTTATATTTTTTATTTAGCAATTATTATATCTGCTAGAGCTAATTGTAATTAAAAGCTCAAAAAAAAATGACTCAGCTCATTTTCTTGCAGTGCGACAAGCACTTCGAATCGAATCGAGAGATCGATCACGCAATGTACAATTTTGTTTTGGCTTTTCAATTTTCATACGTACTTTTATTTAAGGCTCTTATGGCAAAGGAAATCATTGTGGGGCAACCTACATACACATAGCAAGCTACACTACACTGCATACATCTTTTTAACATAAATATGTTGTCTGTTATTTGTCAATAAATTCACCGAATTCACATTATCATACACTTTATTCAGCATTAGCCAAACAGATAAAAAGATTCAATTGCATATCTATTAACCATTGACAGTATACCAGCTAGATATAATAATTTTTAACGTAGTCTTATTAACATTCCAATGGTTTTGCCAACAATGCTATATGTTAGCCATAATGTTAACGTTACTATTTGCAATTGGTAGAGAGTTGTTTCAGCATGAGTTCTGTGTTGTCTGAACCGAAGACACGTCAACACGAATATGGCGATATTCTCGTGACAAAATGGATACAGACTCTCATTCCTAATGAGCCATCGTTGTACGCACCACGCAGACGGGCAGCCATGTTTTATGTTTAGCCCGCGTACACTGATTCAGTTTCCTATTAAACCTATTTACATTTCGAAACAACTCTTTTTATTCTGATGATGACTGATGCTACACGCTGTAATTTTGAATGAATGAAATGTTTCTAGTTTTATTTTCAGATTGACTTTAATCTGGTTTGTTGATTTGAATTCCTACTTATATTATATACTGGAACGTTTGTGAGTATGTTCGTTTCACTTTCTATAAACTTGATAAAAAACTAGTTCGTTTATGGGCAAATGTATAGATACATTTTTATAACAAGATTCCACATAGTGTAGCTGAATTGCCTTTTCATAAGTTCAAGGTATATGTTAAAAAGAAGCTAAAGAGCGGCTATTACAAAGTCAATGATTATTTAAAATTTTAAATGATGCCAATGCTTGGTGTTATTGATTTGAAGACATATCCTAAAGTGTAAATATTTGTTTTCCCGTATAAATTATAAATACATATGTACTTGTATGGTAACGACATAATTTATTGTAAATGTTGTTATTACTTTTGATAAGGTGATAAGTTTTTTGCGCCCATTCTTCTTATCAGCTAAAACATACGTCCTGAATGAATGGTGGTAGGAAAACAATATGGACGATGCAAAAGTGCTTTCCATAAAGTCATGTTTAAAGTTACAGCTCTTGCGAGATTGCCGCGGCTTTCCAGATTTGATCTCCTAAATACAACACTAAGTAACTCAAATCTTGGTCAAAATGCGCCGCTCAACAGAATCATAAATAAATATTACGCTGTGGCACGTACCAAACAAATAGATATCTTCCATATCACTATTGAAAGACTTAAAAAAAGTGTACTTGCCACAGAGTAATTTGCTGCTGCAATTGTCGTAGTTGTTAGCGTAGTAATATGCAGCCTATTGCAGCAATAGCAACTTTTTAATTATTTTTATTTTCTATTTTCAATTATTTTTACCTTTGAATTAATAAAATTTGTTACATTTTAAGGAATTTATTATTATTATTTTCGTTCTATGAGTATTGCTGGTACAGTTGATATAATTATTACATACTAGCTTTTGCCCGCGACTTCGTCCGCGTGGAATAGTGACTTCCGGCAGATTTTTGGTTTTTCCCACATAGTTCCCGTTCTTGCGGGATTTTCGGAATGGTCGAGTTTCCGCAGAATTTTAGTATTATTATGTTGATACAACTTAAACAATTATTTCGACCAAATTTGGTACCATAAAAACGGTCATTGTGACTAAACCTTAAAAGATAGACATATGCCGTCGCGGACTTTTTTTTAGATCATGTATAGAGGAATAATTCTTTCATACATATTTTTTGTGTATCTTGAACCGTTTTCGCAGCGCACGCAAAGAAAGCCTTCAAAAATGAATAATTTCCCCGTTTTTTACACATTTACCGCTCTGTCTTTGCTCCTATTGGTCATAGCGTAATGTTATTTAGCCTATAGCCTTCCTCGATAAATGGACTATCCAACAAAAAAAGAATTATTCAAATCGCACCAGTAGTTTCGGAGATTAGCGCGTTCAAACAAACAAACAAACAAACAAACTCTTCAGCTTTATTATATTAGTATAGATAACACTGCCGTGTTTACTTTGTAATGTTTGACTGTTTTCATATCTCTAATTTATATTTATTACTAGCGACCCGCCCCGGCTTCGCACGGGTGCAGTGAAAAAATGGTTATGGTGGGTTATCCCTAAGAGATAGACATATACCATCGCGGACTTTTTTGTGGATTTTTGTAAGTTGTACAATACTGTAGTACATTATTTTGGTCTATCTCGTAGGTTCAGCCAGCGTTTGCAATATAAGCGCAAAAAACGTGCTTATTTACGACATCACATTAGAAACCTTTAATTTATCAGTGTTTCTCTACTATATTATGCATTTATTATACATACAAACCTTCCTTAAGAATCACTCTATCTATTTAAAAAAACCGCGTCAAAATCCGTTGCGTAGTTTTAAAGATCTAAGCATACATACGGACATACAGCGAAAGCGACTTTGTTTTATACTATGTATTGTATTTATTATTGTCCATGGAATAATTTTTATTCGTTTAACACACTGTACGTACTCTACAATTCATGTTGTCATCACTTATAATTAGAGATCGGATAATCGGATGCATATTTACCTAAAGTTAATTTTTGGCTCACAAATTATGGAAGCGGCTTTTTAAAATACATTTTGTTAAATAACAATCCCGGGAAAGTACGGGACTGCATATTTAACGTAGTGATATTGTTTGAAAATTACTAAATTAGTACGTGGTATTTATTTTCAAAAGACCGAGACTCCGGGTTCATTTATACAACTATGCATACGTATTTACATGAAGTTTAGTTTCAGTTCCCCGTGCGATTTATGAATGTACGATTTATTACATGAAGAGTGTTATACGAAAGTAGTGAGCTAGTTTGACTAAAACAATAATCAATTAAATAATTGAATAAGAAAACAGAAATGGTGAAAAATTTTATTTAACAAAACAATAAAAAGCCGTTTCCATACTTTGTCTTAAACTAACTTTAGGTAAATATGCATCCGATTATCCGATCTCTAGTTATTATACATATAAACCTTCCTCTCCAATCACTCTATCTATTAAAAAAAACGCATCAAAATCCGTTGCGTAGTTCAGGACAGACAGGCGGCGGATAGCGACTTTGTTTTATGCTATGTAGTGAAGAATTGAATGAAAATATCATTTTTTTTTACACGAATGCCCATATTTTTATTTTAATATTTTTAATGTCTGCACCTAATTACTTACTGACACTTATCAAGTGGAAGAGTAGGGATTTAAAGGCCTTTATCCAGTTAAATGGGCGATAGATATTTTTCAAAGCTACACACACATCTGTTAAATAATCGAATATATCATAAGTAGAGATCGGATAATCGGATGCATATTTACCTAAAGTTATTTTTTGGCTCACAAATTATGGAAGCGGCTTTTTAAAATACACTTTGTTAAATAAAACTCCCGGGTAAATACAGGACTGCAAATATAACGTAGTGATATTGTTTGAAAATTACTAAATTAGCACGTGGTATTTATTTTCAAAAGACCGAGACTCCGGGTTTTGCATTACCAAAATGTTCTACAGTACCGGAATTCCGGGATTTTTATTTATGGAAATAAAATATAAAGACAGTTCCATACTTTGTCAAAAACTAAATTAGGTAAATAAATAAACATCCGGCTATCCAATTCCGCTATCCCGGAATTTTTATTTAACAAAACAATAAAAAGCCGTTTCCATACTTTGTCTTAAACTAACTTTAGGTAAATATGCATCCGATTATCCGATCTCTAATCATAAGTGAAGTTTCTGTAGAAAATATATTAACATTATTCCAGTTACTTCTTTTCTCCTTACAAACTAAATAAATAATTAAAAATAAATAATAATTTATTAATAATGGACCGGTCGCGCTGGTCGACTGGAGAGGCCTATGTCCAGCGGTGGACAGCGATAGACTGATGATGAAGAATAATTTTTTAATGCAATGAATCTAAAGAAGAATTCTACGCATATATTGATTGCATCTTAAATCCAAATATAAACACAGCAAATATTAGTATTTTGTAACTAATCTATGATGAACTAACGTCCAATATGACACTTAGCGGGCAAGTTACTTGATCAATGTTTTAGTTTTTCGTAAACTTAACGCTTAATTAAATATTATTAATTACTCGCACGCAATAAGAATATAACTAACAGTATTTTCTAAATGGATTTTATGGTTTTGATTTAGTAGTTGCTAGTTGGTTACGTACTGCGTACCTTACCCTAGAATAAATGTGAGGATTTTTTGTAATTAAATAGTAATTAAATAAATCGTGTCAGATGTAGTCAGATTAAAAAAAACATAAAATACATATAAAAAAAACATATAAATAGCATTGTCGTATTAATAACGAGGCATTTTTTGTAACATGTTAAAAAATGTTGGTATAATAGAATATAGATGGCGCATTTGTCCTAAGATGAGACTAAACTATGTTGATTTGAGCATTCATTTTATTCGTAGCGATTTTTTCGTATTACGTTCTGATAATTATTATAAAGTAACAGTTATGATAAAGAGAGTTATTCAAATCAATCTGACAGTTTAGCTACTAATCAGTTGGTATTGAAAAAAAATATGAAGCATTTAAGGAGTTCACTTGATTTTAATTGTTATTTCAACTACTTACGTTTAGGCGGTTAGTTAAAATAGTCTGCTCAAAAAGGGAAAACCCTGTAAGAAGAACAGCCAAGAAACTCATCACTCAATCGGTGATTTCTTTTTCACATCCTTTTAAAAGTATTAAGATTTATTTATTTCAACTAATATACTTAGAAAGTATGACCATTTCAATATACAATATTATTTCTCAATAGTCTAAATTTGAACAGCTATCGAAATCGGCTAGGGTACTCATTTTATTTGGAAACGGAGATTAGTAAAGGTACACTCACATGTTTTCTTGTTCAAAGTCCGTAACAGAATGATTAACTCAAAAGATCGCATGCTACCATTTTGAAGGCAAGGTTAAGTTGCAATCAAAACACAAGCATATTTTTCGTAATATGAATTTACTAAGATATTACCATAACAGGAATTTTAAAACAAATAGTTTTTTAATAAAACGCTAGTAGTTATTAATGAAATGAAGCTAAGTAATCAAAGAATTTAAATTAGCGGAAATAGTGTCTATCAAATACTTGCATAACATTTCGAATAAACACCTTGATTAAAAAAGATTTTAGAAAGTAAATTTTATTATCAAAATAATGAAAATCAATAATTTACAACGTTTGTGGCGACATATGCAAATCCACGATAAAAAATTGTCGATTGATGATGATGATGAAATGATTTTAAAAAGTGAAATTTATGACAAATTAAAGATATATATATATATTATATATATATATATATATATTATATATATATATATATATATATATAATATATATATATATTAAAATATTTACTAGTAAATATATTTATTAAGAATTTCTTTTATAATTTACGGCACCTTCAAAAATCCACGAAGAGCTACATAATGTATAGAAATTTTAAAACCACTGTTTTTAATCTAAGATGTGACTTGAATTTATGTATAAACGTAACGTTATTTGGAAATCGCGTTAATTTGTCGCTTGAATAATCCTTTATTAGAGCTGGTTAAGATCAAATCATTGGCTTAGAAAGTTTATTTGATTGAATGCACACTTGAACCTATCGCGCCTGATCATAAGCGCTGATGAAATTTAATACTCGTATGAAGCATGCGTATTTAGTCTATTTTCTCTCCACTGGGAAAAAAACATGTTTTGGGTGGCAAAGGTGGTGGTGGTGACAAAGGCGCCATAATATTCTATTAATTCGTAACCGGACATATCAAAGTGGAAGCATAACATGTAGTGCAACTCTGATATATAAAATTGGGTTTCAGCCGCCTGCTCCAGTGGGCCTAATTGTTCAAGTAAAGCTCGGTTTCTTCTTAGACTTTATCTAACGTCTGTTACCACCAAGTGACATGAAAAGGTCAAGCGCTTCCTCGTTGTATGTGAAAATAATTAGCTGACAAATAGTTTCGCTATCTGTGGTTATATATCATTACGATTCGAATCCGAGCACACACGCAGACTCGTTGAGTACTTACGCACGTAAAGAAGCGCGTGAATTTTCACGCCCTAGCTCGGGTTTTCGCGTTTTTTTAATTACTACCCCACGACGCTATTGTTGAGCAGCTCTGGTTGGAGGGGAATCTAGCTTTAGGGCTGACACGTATCTGACATTTTTATAATTTTTATTTATAATAAGACTGGACATGCATATTTTTATTATATAATTACATATTGTAAGTAATATTGTATCTAATTAATGTATTTGAAAATATACATTTACTTTTCTTTAATAAGTTTATTTTTTAATTTTATGTTTAAATTGTTCTTTCCATATTTCAAACTAGCGGACCCGACAGACTTCGTCCTGTCAAAAAGATTTGTAAAGTGGCAGTTTTTTGTTCCTACTTATTTTACAGATAAGGATTTTTTTTCTGAATTTTCTTTGCTATAAACCTCATGGAGCCCGACACCTTTCCAACGAATGCAAAACCGTGGAAATCGGTTCGTGCGTTCTGTAGTTATAGCGTCAGTAAGGAAAACCCGACTTATTTTTATATAGTAGATAAGACGGACATATTTTAAGCTCTTATCAAGTATAACATATCTAATATTAAGTATACGTATGTATAAACGTGCAAATAAAATTAGGCGTTTTTTTACCAAATTATGACGTCACGATTTCAGTGTATTTAGTACGTAGCGTTTTTATGTGATTCTCGGAAACGCAACATTAAATATCACTGCAACTTCAAAAGTAATAAAAGCAGACACATTGTTGCTTCTACAATATTTTTCAGCTTGTTGTATTTGTGCACTCTCTATATAGAATAAAAAAGATGTCACTTAATGGTCATAAGGTGAAGTTAAAATATGAATATAATGTACGTACGCATTTGTACGCCAACTAATCTTACAATTAAATTGATTAATAAACGCAACAAAGCGTCGTATTAGTATTTTTGATAATCTCACTTTTGTGGTAATTTGTGCACATAGTAACAAAAGCAAATAATATTTATTAGCATTCGTTGACTCTACATAGAGAATTTGTAACGAGGAAAGTAAATATTATACGAGTAGTACCTACAGTAGATATAAATTGTGATGAAGTCCGGATCGACTAGTAGATCAAACGCCGCAAATAGAGTTGGATGGGCCACACTCTCCGAAGGGATTCAAACTACATACCGAGGCAAGTCCTAGACTGTAATACCCAAGGAAAGTGCAAACGTGGTCGTCCAAAACAGACCTGGCGGCGGACTGTCATTAGCGAAGCGAAGGCCATTGGAAAAACCTGGAGCGAAATCTAATGCGAAGCTCAAGACCTTGCGGGATGGAGACCAGTGGCGTAGCTACCTAGGGGCTAGGCGGGGCAGAGCCCCGGGGCCCTCAAGCTCAGGGGGCCCTCAAATCCTTACTAGAACTGAACTTTTGGAAATTTCTCCCATTTTTAAAATAAATGTGGCAGATTGCAATTCTATTTTAATCATGGCAATATAGTTGAGAGAATTGAAAAAATGGGAATTCCCCTAAATTCTTTCTGTAGGTTGGCAGTGTTTTCAATTTGACGGATAGTGAGAGTACGTTTTATTATTCATCGTAGTGCGATTTATTGTGAATTCGAGTTAAGATTTTTTTCGAGAATGATTTAAAAACTAATGCTGTATCAGTAGCTAGTAAGCTAATGTCAATAAACTTTTTTATACTGGTCAATATAGTGGTTCTATTTTATTTAATTTTACCACTCATATTGATATCCGATAAGTCTTTATTGACTTGTGTGTCAAATCTATAGATTTCGGCTACAGCTCATTGTATAACGTGAAATATCGTGAAAAAATGGAAGTTACCTGCAGTAGGTACATTAATTCAGGTCCGTGGCAGGAGATCGTTCATGGTCTCCAGCATTAAATGTGGTAATAGTAACGGAGATAATTTTTGGTTGTGTTATTCCAAAATACTAGACGCTGCCTATTGTCAACCCTGCTGGTTATTTGCTTTACAAAGGAATAATGTTTGGTGTACAGGTATTCGAGATTGGAAGTATTTATCAGAAAGAATTAAACAACACAGTTGTTCGAGAGGCCATTAGGAAGCCATCGACAAAGAACTTGAAAATGAAATTCGCAAAGAAGCATCATTTTGGAAAATGGTTCTTCAAAGGTTATTCGATATCATACTTACCTTAGCAAAGAGTTCTTTGGCTTTGAGAAGACATCAAGAAAACTCAAGTCAAGAAGGATACCACGGAAATTTACTGTCCTTTGTAGAGCTTGTCGCTCGATATGATCACATTTTGCGGCAAGTTTTGGATGGTCATTTAGCAAATTAAAAATAATAAAAAATTATTTAAGAAATAATATGAGCCAAACATGACTCCAACATTTATTGCTAATAGCAATTGAAAACAAAATCGCATCAAGCATGGATTCCGTCGAGAAATGGACCGTGCTTCAGTCTCTCCAAAAGTGCGGTATAGACTATCGATACATGCAAATGTTGCAGTCACTGTACAAAAACGCCACAATGTCAGTCCGTCTTCCGGACCAGAATTCGAAACCAATACGCCTCCAGCGAGGTGTCAGACAGGGCGATGTGATTTCGCCGAAACTGTTCACAGCTACGCTGGAGGATGTGTTTAAGCTTTTGGACTGGAGAGGACTGGGCATTAACATCAACGGCGAGAACATGACGCACCTTCGTTTTGCTGATGATATCGTAGTCATGGCCGACACCATGGAAGACTTGGGCATAATGCTCGAAGACCTCAGTAGAGTTTCACAACAAGTGGGTCTTAAAATGAACATGGACAAGACGAAAATCATGTCGAATCACCATGTAGCACTCACTCCTATGAAGGTTGGAGGCTCTACACTGGAAATTGTTGACGAGTACGTTTACCTGGGACAAATAATCCAACTAGGTAGGTCCAATTTCCAGAAAGAGGTAAATCGGCGGATCCGACTCGGCTGGACAGCGTTTGGGAAGCTACGCGGCATATTCTCGGCCCATCTACCGCCTCAAGACGCAAGTCTTCGATTCGTGCGTGTTGCCAGTGATGACATACGGAACAGAAACCGAGCCACTCACAATGGGCCTTATAAGGCGGCTCAAAGTCACCCAGAGGGCAATGGAGAGGGCTATGCTCGGAGTTTCTCTGCGTGATCGAATCAGAAATGGTGAAATCCGCAGAAGAACCAGGGTCACGACATAGCCCGAAGAATTGCGAACCTTAAGTGGCAATGGGCGGGGCACATTGCTCGCAGGACTGACGGCCGTTGGGGCGGAAAGGTCCTGGAGTGGCAGGCATATGCTGGACACCGCAACGTTGGTAGGCCTCCCACAAGGTGGACCGACGATTTGATGAAGATCGAGGGAAGGCGCTGGACGCTTGCAGCGCAGGACCGATCTGCATGGAGATCCTTGGGGGAGGCCTATGTCCAACAGTGGGCGTCTATTGGCTGAAATGATGATGATGATGGATTTGGCATTGGATGGACGAAGTCATTGATACTTTTTCGAAAACTAAAGGAACAAATTATAAATATAATTATTATTTTGTCAGTTGGTAGGCCTGACCTTTTTATAACAAACCCTTAAATCTTCTCTATTTCATTTTATTAGCCAAGCCTACACCAAGTATTGATTGTAATTTGTGTTGTTACTGTTTGATACAAGGTGTCCAGAAAGGGTATCGGGTATTTGTAAGTTCAGTAAAACAAAAATTATTTGTAAGTTATAAAAACGTTTATTGTTTATTATTAGCATATGAATTGGAGAATTATTTCGAAAAGATACCGTTACGTTGCTGGCACTCTACTAATCGGGAACGAAGATTGGCGATAACATGTTGACACATAGCTATCGATATTGCTGCCATTTCTGACCTGATGTTTTGCTTCAACTGGGTTAGAGTCGTCGGATTATTTTGATAAACCTTACTTTTAAGGTATCCCCATGCAAAATACATACAAATACAATACATACATAAGCTCTTCTTTGTGCCCTGCAGTGCACAAAAAAGAGCTTATGTAGCTTAGCATTTTAAAACTATTTGTATATTTCATATTTTTATTTAATAAATCCTAATCAGTTTACATAACAGTGTGGGGTCCCATTTTTTAAATTGCCCCATGGCCCTTGGTTACCTTTTTTTTTACCCTGAGGAAAATGCATTAAATTGCATACCCCGGCTGTGGCGAGCCGGCGGTTATGTGGGGCTCTCCTACCCAGAAGGGGGAGGTCTACCCACTAAAAACCTCAGGGATGGCCTTCCTCAGGCATGTAGGGAGCCCCGGGAACATCAAGCAACTTCCGGGAACCCCCAGCCTCCGCTCCCCCGTCGATACAGGGGAGCCTTCCTCGGGGGAGGCTCACTACCTCCCCCGGTCTTCTCCATCGACGACGCCCCCCGGCCACGGAAGGGGCGTGGTCCATCCCGGGTCGCCGTAGCGGTCGCGACTTCCTCGCGCCCGCTGGCGACCCGCGGCGGCGCCGCAGCTGTGCTACCGAGCCCGGCGCCGCCTCCTTCTGGAGCATCACTGCTTCACAGAAGGAGGCCACAGCCCTCCAACCTCCCTCGTCCGCCAGCATTGCCGCAATCAATGCCGACGGAGACAGATCTCGCCCGATCTCTGCGACCAAGACTCGGCGCTCGGAGGCCCACGCGGGACACTCCGCCAGCGTGTGCTGGGCCAAGTCGAGGTTTGATGCGCAGTGGTGGCAATGTGTCGATCCCTCCCGTCCTATTCGACACACATACTCACTGTTAGTATCTGAGTCAATCGGTAGGTGACCTCCTCCTTCCCGTGGAGCCAAGCTTCGAGGTGCGGGAGTACGGCACCGACGGCCCGCTGGCGCGCGCAGATCCATAATTTGAGCTGCGCACGCCAGGCCGCCACAATCCGTCGGTGCCACTCCCGCTTAGGCACTTCGTGCGCGGGTTCCAGGGTGCTCCCCCCATCACTCCCCCGGTCGACACACCGCGACGCATACGTCGCCGCGTACATCCTCCTCATACGAGATTGTACGGTAGCCTCGTACGATCCGTATGGCCATTATCCGCTGCAGGCTGGCCCTTGGTTACCTAGCTACGCCACTGATGGAGACTCACTTGAACCCCCTCTGCCCCAGCTAGGGGACATAGGACCTTAATGAAAAATATCGTGAGGCAACTTGCATACAACTGTGAAGATATTCAAAGAACCAATCCCCATTGGCCAGCGTGATTGACTAAGGCTTAATCGCCCTTTTTTTGTAACGTTGAGGAAAATGCATGAATTTCATACTTTGCACCCCGGGAAAGGCGCAGAGTTATGTGGGGCTCTCCTCTCCAGAGCCAGGGGGTAGGCCTACCCACAAACCTCAGCGATGCCCCTTCACAGACGCCTACCGCGAGCGTTCGATCGACAGTGCGTCCGACATCGCCGTCAGGCGCGCCGAGAACTGCCCGCGGCGTGACAGGGACGTGGGAACTTGTAAGAACACGACCCCATCGGCGTCGGCTCACCAGAGGCGAACCACTCACTCGCCTCGTTGGACTGGGGAGATCGTCGATCCCCGGGGCATCCGGGGGATCGCCGACTGACAGCGACCGGTCCAAGACTTAATCGCCGACATAGTTTAGAGTAGCCCCATGTCCCTCGGTGCGGTGGTATATGGGCTGTGATGATAATGATTATTTAAAATTCATATTCACATAATTCATTAATTATAGTTATACTAGCTTTCTGCCCGCGGCTTCGCCCGCGTGGATTTCGGGATTGGGTGTATAGAGGGTTAAGGGTCATAGCTTTTGCCCACGGCTACATATACGCGGAAGTCGGTTTATGGTGCGAAGATTTTATCGCGCTTCCCGTGGGACTATCCGTTTTTCCGAGATAAAAAATGCCGCAAAACTCCTCAAGAATCACTCTATCTATTGATGAAAACCGCATAAAAATCTGTACAGTAGTTTTTGAGCGAAGCCTTTATTGCGCATCCCGTGGGATCTGTCGATTTTTCCGGGATAAAAAGTAGCCTATGTTACTCGGGGAGAATGTAGCTTTCCAAAGGTGAAAGAATTTTTGAAATCGGTCCAGTAGTTTAAGCGTGAAGAGGTAACAAACAAACAAACAAACAAACAAATAAACAAACAAACACACTTTCGCATTTATAATATTAGTTGGGATTGACACTGACAGATAGTACATTGCTGCTTTATTAGGATTTAGTGGAACTTTTAAGACAGCAATGTTACTATTCTATCTGTCATTTTTAATTAAAATCTGACAGCTACAGATTTACTTTTGCAACTGCATAAGATTGGTAAAAATCTATATTTTATTGTGCGATAAAGAAAAGTGGTGCTGAATCATTTGGATCGAGAAATAATGAAATCAACATTTCTAGATCAGGCGGTCCCGAATGAGGATGATGATGGATGAAGCAATGATTGAAGGATTTCGTGCATAAAATTTATTAAACACATTTGTGTGAATAAAAATATCGTTAGAATACTTGCATATACAACACGTGTAAAATAACACCAAGCTGAGAAGTCGTCCAATCATTAGTTAAGGTCTAAGGACTTTAGCTAGGTTTGACTTTTGCCCATCTGTGGGAAATATATGGGTTATAATTATGACCATTCTTTTTTATTTATTTTTTTGAGTGCCAACCCTAGCTTACATTTTATCGAACTGGGGGGCTCGTCAAAGTGCAACCCTAGTGCCTTGGTACTGCAGAAACATGGTTCATATTCATAGTCCTATTTTAGTATCATTGAATTCTGAAAATTACCCACTACTCACATATCATCAGGTAGAAATAGAATGACTTGATCTTAAAACATGTATCTTTAAACATGAGGGCGTGATAATTATGGTTATTGAATATTTTTTATGACTCTATTTATAAAAAAAAAGTTATTTATATAAAAGAATCTTGCTGACAAACTAGCGATCAGAGTCGCCCCACAATATCACTCCATATGACATTCAAATTTGGAAGTATAAAATTTCTTTTGCCATAAAAAAGTAGGCAATGTTGTAATACGTTCTTCGTCACAAGTAGCTTAAGTTCACTATTCAAAGCTATTGCGTAAATATGATTATGAAATATTTAAGAAACATAAATAGAAAATCGCGTTAATCTAATAAAAAAAAAGAAGGAAAATGTAAATGTTTCCTTCTTAAAAGAGGAGAGTACCTACAGAGGTTATTTGGAAGTACGCCTTTAAATAGGGTGACAAGGGTATGTTTGTTTTAAGTAGCAATATTTACGTATGTCTTATCTCAGCACGAACTAAACGTGGTCACGTGCGCGGGAGTTGATCTCGCGCAGAATTCACATCTCAGACTTTTTTTTTAGTATGAAGGAAAATCTAATACGATAAATGGAAATCGATTAACCGAATCAATTTCTATATTTATTTCCACGTAAACTTAACATTCAGAATAATTATCAGCAAATTAGTGTTATTACTACACATAGTTGCATATCAAAAAGGATGGAATTATTAAAAAAAATATTTCAGCATCGTAAATTACTTTTATATTAGTTTTATATTTTATTTCCATGAACTAGGAACTAGATACAAATATACGAATTTTCACAAAAAGCACGCCCCCGGGTGGGCTCGAACCACCAACCTTTCGGTTAACAGCCGAACGCGCTAGCCGATTGCGCCACGGAGGCGATGATACTTGAAACAAAATTACGCAACTCTGTTCTCATGACCTCCATAAATTTTCATTGATTATCATTATCAGTCAGCTGTTTGGCCTTAATTGAAGATAACAATGCCTATTGTTGCTAACTAATAATCTTTCATATCATTAAACGTTTTATTTACAGATAATTCTTACGTAAAAATACCAAATGCGTATGTTAAGCTGTTTAAATATTAAATAAATTTCCATAGGTACTTGATAACTTTGAGATTAGGTATACTTTATGCAACTATATTGATAAATAAATCGACTGTTCACCTGATGATAAATGGTCATAGTAGACTATAATATGTGTGTTTACAATAACTAGCAACAAATTTGCAATGAAATATGTTTGGATTGTAGCAAATTAAAAAATCTGATCTCTGCCTACCCCATGTGTAAACAATACGGAAATCAATATTACTTGATTAATAATGAGTTAGTTTTAATATTATTATAATAATATTAATGTAATGTTGTATATCATTTTTGTAAGGTTCAAAAACGTCTTGTTATTATTTTATGAAATTATTCAACATCAGTCTTGTTAATTTGGTTAGTTTGTCGGTAAAGCAGTCACATTAAGATACACTTTTTATTGTAAATTCAATTAAATTGCTCAAATCAATACTGTTTCAATATGGTTTGCCATACTATTAAAAATAATTAACATAAGTATGTTTGTATTAAAAAAAATAGATAATATATTACTTTGAACAATATCCGGACACAAGAAAAACCACATGGTTCATATATTCTGGGAATTATTTTTATATCAGAGATCGTGTAGTATATAGGGGAGCTAATTCTTCTGTATAGTTCAGTTCAGTGTATAAAATAACCTACTGAAGGTATGGTGTTGTTTTCTTCACTTCGGAAAGAGGCGTCTTTGCATCTTAGGTCACGTGTTGCCAGCATACACTGTGGTTCTCTTTTTAGGTTTTATTCAAATCACATGTAATACTAGCTTTTGCCCGCGACTTCGTCCGCGTGGAATAGTGACTTCCGGCAGATTTTTGGTTAACCAACAACATATTTATATTTATATTTGAATAAAGATTAATATTATTATATTTGAATAAAGATTAATATTATTATGTTGATACAACTTAAACAAATTATTTCGACCAAATTTGGTACCATAAAAACGGTCATTGTGACTAAACCTTAAAAGATAGACATATGCCGTCGCGGACTTTTTTTTAGATCATGTATAGAGGAATAATTCTTTCATACATATTTTTTGTGTATCTTGAACCGTTTTCGCAGCGCACGCAAAGAAAGCCTTCAAAAATGAATAATTTTCCCCGTTTTTTACACATTTACCGCTCTGTCTTTGCTCCTATTGGTCATAGCGTAATGTTATTTAGCCTATAGCCTTCCTCGATAAATGGACTATCCAACAAAAAAAGAATTATTCAAATCGCACCAGTAGTTTCGGAGATTAGCGCGTTCAAACAAACAAACAAACAAACAAACTCTTCAGCTTTATATATTAGTATAGATTGGCGTCTGTAACCATTTATCACCAGATGGACAGTTTATTTGTTTGTCAATATTAGACTATAACAAATTTATATATGTAAGTGTAACGTTAATATAAAGACTATGAATTGGGCACCCTCTTGTGTAGCGACGCGCCCATAATTGGTACAGAAACAATCTGTGAATCATTAAATTACATACTAATGACATAACTTCGACGTAATACTTAATACTCTGTGCGTTGTACCTGTTGTACATTTGCTATCTGCAGATGTCGGATTAACCGACTAGCATGATTATTCCGTAATGAAGAACTGAAAAGTTCAAAACAAAACTCCACTTAGTCCAGCCAAACTATTGATACAAATGAAAATGCATGTGAAAGGTTCGAGGTGTTTTATAAAGTTTTAAAAGATTATGTTGTTGTTGTTGTGTTACGTTCCCTGCGTCATCATTTTCAAAGAACTTTCAGTTGGTGCTTTGGAGACCTAAAAGATCTCGAAAAAACCTACCGTTTGGTGCGTTTGAGACCTAATCAGTCTCCTAAAGATACAGTTTTGAAAATCTAATATATATAAATCTCATGTCACAATGTTTGTGCTCAATGAACTCCTAAACTACTTAACCGATTATAATAAAATTCGCACACCATGTGCAGTTCGATCCAACTTGAGAGATAGGATAGTTTAAATCTCAAATTGTGTCATCATCATCATCATCATCATCATCAATTTTAAAAATTCTTTCACCAATAGAAAGCCACATTATTGCGGAGTGTCATAATCATCATCATCATCATCATCATCATCATCATCATCATCAGCGGACGGCGCGCGATGGCTTCGGGTTTAATTCAGTTCGCTTTCGTGCTCGCTTCGGGGATTATTAATATTATGCCCAACGAAGTGGGCGCGGGTCAGCTAGTAATGTATATTTTCCAAAAATACAAGGTATGAAAATATACAGCACTGTGCATTAGAGACATAATCCATCTCTTATTTCTTTTTTAATATCCTTAAATTAAGCTTTGAGAAGCAAATATGTATATTTGTCCTACTTATATATAAAGAACTTTACACGTTAGATATTCCCGCAAGGAGTGAAACGACACGATTATATTCAACGCACATACAAAAGTCCTGCAAGAGATCTGATGGATCTCATAATGCAGTCAACGTGTTAAGATTGATGTGTAGAGTGACAAGAAAGGAAGGAGTGAGGAATGAATATATCAGGGGAAGTCTCAAAGTAGTCTCTATTGTGGAAAAACTGAGAGGAAAGAGACTTTCCTGGTAAGGGCATATATTAAGAAGAGAGAATGATCATGTTACGAGAGAAGTTATGGACATGAAAGTGGATGGGCGTGTAGGAAGAGAAAGACCGAAGAAAAGATGGATGGACTGTGTGAATGATGATATATTGAAGATGACACTGAGTGTCGAAATTGCGAGTGATAAAGTAGAGTGAAAGAGGAAGACATATTGCCCCACAGAACGAAAGAGGAAGACACATACCCCAAATAAAATCAAATTTGTAACTCTTATAAAAGAAAGTTAATTAATTAAATACCGCGGGAGAGCCATGCTTCGGCACGAATTGGGGAATTGGGCCGGTTCGACCAGAGTGATACCATAGCCTCGTACCGTCGCGTCGGCCAAATATCACTTGCGCTGTGTTTCGCCGAGTGAGTGAGGGTACCGGAGGCCCAACCCCCCCTTCCCCCCTTATTCCCTTTTAAAAGGCCGGCAACGCATCTGTGACTCCCACAGTCAATCCGTGTAATACAGAACATCGTCGACCCAGACACGTCCTTTCTGACCCTCCCGACTCATTGACGCTGGCTCTTCAAGCCTTGCGAGAGGCGGCATCTGCGCCGCCATCCCTTAGTTAGTCCATACTTCGCAGCTTGCTGCACATGTACGAGTAGGCCCCATCATTTCAAGGCCGGACCCACTTTGGCGTACCGAGCCTTCTTTTGCGCATATGTCCTCTTCGGAGGGCAGCGCTGACGTGCCCTCTCCTAAGGGTGCGCCAACCATTCCATTCAAGCCATAGGACCCTTAGGGCCAAGGCTAGGCTGAGTTTAGTCGGTAGGTCTGTGTGGTTGAGCCGCCTCGACAGCACCAGGAGTCCGACATAATCAACGCATCCCTGCTTGCCTGTTGCGTTGGTATCCATGATGGATTCTCAGCCTTCCCTCCTGAGGAAAAAAAAATCTGTGACTCCTCTGGTGTTGCGAGTGTCCATGGGCAACGGTTACCGCTTACCATCAGGTGATCTGTTTGCTCGATTGCTGCCCTATCCTATAAAAAAAAAGAAATGTTTACAGATAATTGGGAGTAGAGTTCATTTTAAATTTTCGTGTAAAAAGTAAAAAAAAGCTAGCCCTACATTCCAAAATAGAATTTCCAGCCTACATTTTATTTAGAATAAACTAAGTAAATTGAGCTAATGTGACTTTATTAGCTAGAGATCCACAAACTTATTTGTTTTTCTGTGGTGGTACTATAAATAAACTTAAAACTTATTTTTAACAATCATGTTTTTAAGATTTTAGTAAAAAAAAACCAGTTACGAACCCTATAACAAATGGATGGTAGTTAATTTATAGGCTAATAACTGACAGCAGAATGACATTTCACATAGCGCCATCTTTAGTTCTAACACTTTGAGAAGCTTTATTATGTAGGCTTATAACTAAAGTAGAATGCAAAATATTAACTAAAATAGCACTGATGTCAAAGCCAAAATTGTGTGTGAGTTGAAACTTGTGCATGCAAATACATTGAAGTTAGAAGGATTGAATGCTTCCAACTTGCAATGATGCAATGATAATGCATTCGCACGTACGCTTGCTATCGATTGCTAAAGTTGAGCAACTTTAGGTTGGGTTAGACTTGTGACGATGGACCAACTATTCGAGTACCTTCGTGTTTCGTGAGGTACGTTAAAGCTGGTATTCTAGAATTAAACTTGAAATGAAATCCATCCATCCATATAATAAGCTTTTAGAATTAATTTGATTTTTGAATACAATTCAAAAAGTTGGTCGCCATGAGACTATAATATCCGAACCAATAATCAAGGCCACAACAACTGGCAACCTAGAGGAATCATTTCATATTCAGCTCCAAAAAACCAACATTTCGAATTTGTTGAGAAAAGTTAACTGGCAAAATATTTATTTACGTTACTGTTAATATATATGTATATAAAAAAAAACTTTTTCACAGTTAATATCCCGGTCGCAAGTACTTGTATATCTTCCGAGTTCACAGTTCAAGAGGTTCGAATCAACACAAGAACCCGATGGAGGTGGCTGTCCGCTGTTGGGGGTTTGTTTTCATTGAATATGCAATATGAAAAGGCGGATCTACGAAATGGCGATGAGGTATTTTATTTATTTATGAACAAATATTTAGAGAGTGATAGAGTTGGTAAGTACGAGTTGGATGTTGTAGGAAGTGTCATAGACCCTTCTGTGTAGCTTTAACAATTAAGCTCAAAAAATGAAGTAATTTCTCCCGTTTTCCCAACATTTCCCTTCACTGCTCTGCTCCTATTTCACTTCACACAATAACTCATCAAAGACAATCTATGAAGGTTCCTTATACCTACAAAGATTCCAACACTGTTAATTGTAGCGTGATGAAAAGTATACTATAACCAGTTAAGGAGTATGAAAAATAATTGTACCAAGTTTCGTTAAAATCCGTCGTTAAAAACAAATAGATAAAAATTTTACTGATTGCATTTTTGGCATCAGTATCGATCCCTAATCACCCCCTGATAGGTATTTTGGAAATATATTTCATGTACAGAATTGACCCCTCTACAGATTTATTATAAGTATGGATTATATCTATACCCAATGCTGTATATTCAGTTCACCTATATATAATTACAAGAATACCCGTAAGTGATAAGTGTCAATCAAAGTATTGATGAGAGTTAAGAACGCTAGGGAAGTATATTTTTCAGCGCGGTGTGTCATGGTACATAAGGTCGCATTTCCCCTCCTCAAAAAAAAGGGAAGTATATTTGGATCATAGCAAGTGTGATATCTGCCTACCCTCATCGGAAAGACGTATGAGTACATCTATTTTTATATATAGTTACAGACAAAATAATCTCTAAAATCACTAAAAATAAAGCTTATTATATTTTCACATAATAAAATAAAATAGTAATAAAAAAATTATAAAGAGACAAAATCACTACATAGTATAAAACAATCGTCGCTATCCGCCGTCTGTCTGCCCCTATGTATGCTTAGATCTTTAAAACTACGCAACGGATTTTGATGCGGTTTTTTTTGATAAATAGAGTTGATAAATAGAGAGATTCTTAAGGAAGGTTTATATGTAATACATGCATAATATAGTAGAGAAACATTGATTTTTTTTTTAAATTTATTATGGACAAACAGTTACATAAATGATAATAATATATTATATGACTTATATCTAAACCTTTAGTCCACTAAATATACAAACTAAACGAATTAACTACTAAACAATATCCATGAATTATCAGCATGATATACCTAACCAGAGTGATATGACCAATGACGGATAGTTAATTTAAATGTATTATTAAAAACAAAAGAAAAATCTTATCTCTATAACTTAACCTGTAAAATGAGATTCTTAAAATGAATGATTCGTAAAATGAGATTAAATCTGCCTAAACTAGTACAAAACATGTCCACATCACTAAAACTCTCATTATATCTGGTACAAGCTCTTTTGATAAAGCTATTATTTGCATAGCGGGTGTTAGTAAATTTAACACTGAATAAAAATTTTCTTCTAATGTTTCTTTCTTGTTTACGAGGAATACGGAAGTAAACTTGTTCTAATAGTGCAGGAGCATCAACCATATTGTTGAGTAACTTAAATAAATAGGTAGCATCTAGATAGTGGCGACGTTGTAGCAGACTTCTCACTTTATAAAATGCGAGAGAAGATTCATAATCTTTATAATGGTTACAAACTCTATAATTTACACATCTAAGAAACTTTTTTTGTAGTTTTTCTATATTGAATTGATGAATTTGTTGTGATGGATTCCAAACAGTACTTGCGAATTCCAACCTACTACGTACGTAACTGTTAAATAAAAATATTTAGAGATTTCTAATGTGATGCCGTAAACAAACACGTTTTTTTTGCGCTTATATTGTAAAAACATAGACCAAAATAACGACATTTTGATTGATTTGATATAAGGACATTTTGTAGTAGGTATATTAACATAAGCGTTGCACCCGTGCGAAAACGAGGCGGGTCGCTAGTCACAAATAAATCGGAAAACAAATGCCACATCCGTTTGAACGAAGTCACAGGTCCGCGGTATTCTTAACTTCTCCGTACATTTTTCTGTCAAGAACTCTTTATATTTTTTAATGTTCGCCAAGAATATTGTGACGTCGAAAAGGTCGCGGCGCGGACCACTTGTAAGTACCAATGAGCACTTGCGGGGCATTAGGGAACGGGGGAAGTTAGGGGAATTCGGTGGTAACGTTTGTTATTAGATTTTAAAGATCCGCCGGGAAGACTTCAAACTGTTCCAACGACGTCGTTGTTGATATATATAATGGCACTGTTGAATCTGTTAATGGAGTCCGTTGGCATTTGTACGTCCATACTTAAGTCTTCTTGACATTCTTGACTTCTTGACTAACGTAATTGAATTTGAATTGATTGAATTAATTTCCGTATTATGCCTGTTATAATGTAGTAGGATTTTACTCACTCACTGAATTCATGCATGACTGCATTTCAATCATGATTCATGCATTATTTCAATCGCAGTCTTAGGATCGTGTTCTAATGTAAAACGCAAATCTCTGATGGAGTACAGTTTGAAAGGGGTGGTGCTATTGAATCACATAGCGCCATTCCTTTCTAACTATAAGCGAGATTCGAATTTGAGTCTCATTCTCTAGTACGGGCTTTAGAGGGCACTATCTAATAGAAATAACTCTTATTGTTAGCTAAAAAAGTATAGCCAATATTGAAAACTTTACAGGAAAATGGACCATAAACGCGATATTGAAAAGTAAATTATGACATATTTGTTTTTGCTTCTAAAGACATCAACATAAGGCAATGTAGTTTAAAGTTTAAAAAAATGGTATTAGAATATTAAAAATTAAGGGTGGTGGAACTCATGACCAAGATCGTACGTTTTACGACCACCTGTTTCTTCAAGCCTCAAATCCGAGAGCTGAGACATTAAACGTTATCAAATTACATACAAGATTTCTGTACGAAAAATTTACGTTTCTTTTATTTTACATGACATAATATAAAATCTCATTCACAATTTTTAAATGTTGTTCAGATTGATTTTACAGTGGTGAAAATATCTTCTGAATATGCATATTTATTATTAGGTTCGTACATTTGAAGATTTTATTGGTTGAAGTCTGTTAGATAAAAATATTGTAGAAAGAGATCCAAAAATCCTGATGTAATTCAAGCCCAATGATGTTATATATATAAAAAAAAAATAGTAAATAATTTTTAAGTTAAACGGATTTATTGAAAATAAAGATTAAAATGATGTAAACAATGTACTGAAAGCTAAAAAATAAATCAGTAGATCGTAGCTACCAGTCATATCACAACACTACTCTCCTCGTCAACGACAATTTCAGGCATTAGTCATTAGTTAGACAACAAATAAAATCTGTTTAAAAATAAAATTAATTTAAATCAAGATCTATTAATGGATACCCATATCGAAGGGGTTTTGAAAAAAAATTAGACATTTTGTTGGATTATCATTTTATTTTCATAATAAACTCTATTCTACTAATAAAGCCCTTAAATTTGATAAAAATATTAATCTAATATAATCTTATATATAAAAATGAATCGCAAAATGTGTTGGTAAGCTCATAACTCAACAACGCCTGGACCAATTTGGCCAATTCTTTTTTGTTAATGTTCGTTGAAGTTCAAGGAGGGTTTTTACAATAAGGAAAATTCGAATAATTATCGGAAATACCCTAAAAACAGCCCTTTTATTTTCCCATGCAAACGTTTTCTAACTAAAACGTACAGTCGAATTGAGCTTTATTGTTATTGTATAAAGTTCATATTGCAAGCACTCACTGTTGTCTAAGCAATGAAGGTGTGTTCCTAACATCAAAGAGTCAATTTGCGCTTTATTAACGCTACATATAGTTGAAATTCAATCATATCTATCAAAACAGTGTGCGTGCGTGCGTTGGAGCACAGAATACATCGTTGGAGGATTTAATGTCACGTTCCAAAATTGAATAGCCACAAAATGTAATAGGTCATTTAGACTTTTTTTGCGATTTGGTTGGCTATGCGACATTATCTATAAAATAATTAGGAACAAAAACTGCCACTGTACAAATCTTTTTGACAGGACGAAGTCTGTCGGGTCCGCTAGTTAATTATATAATCCGCCACCTTGTAGCGGCAGCCATCTTAGACTTACAACGGTGCCGAATGTATTATTATTGTGTTGATTAATAATGTTGTCCAACTAAAGATGTGTGTCATATTTCAGGGTTATTGTACGCTCACCAGTTATTACAAACTGTTCTAACAGTACACTGTCAATTGCAGAAAATGTCGAAACTGTTAACTTTTTTCTTCTTTCCAATTAATTAATTATTTATTCTGTAATTCATGACGGCAACGAATGGAGGCGTACGTGATTATGTAAAAAGAATCATCTGTTTTTGAGTTATATATGCCGTTACATATATGTAATTAGCTAATATGACTTACAGAAATTAGTTTTTAATAATGCTTGTATTTTTTTCAAATGCTTGTTGTTGTTCATCGCCCGTTGCTTTATAATGTATTGGTAAAAAAATATTATTATATTGGTATAAAATATTCGCATTCTATGCATATTCCCCACTTTTAAAAAAGAATAGTCATTGTTAAAAAAAACTTTTCATTAATTTCAACACCTAATGTACAGAAGCATAGGCGCGTGAATCAACAATACAGATTCGCATCATAGACAATAGTTTTGCTCTATGGTTCATCGCCTCTGCAAAATGTGCCCCTATCCCGTTGCCGCCCCACTGTTCTCTATGGCTTCAAACAATAATATTGTGCTCTCAGCTTGCATATAGGAAATCTAGCGCTTTGTTAATATGTCGTTGGATTTGACAGGTTATTTTCAACCTAGTGGCTGACTATATAAATACAAAACTGAGAACCCAGATTGTCTCTGTTACTGGAAATTTTCACATTGAAAGCAATAAATGTCGACAACACAAATTATTTAGAAATTGGATTTAGTTATCTATTACAGATAGATCGTAAGAGATGACTACGAATAAACTTAATTCAATTATATCTACAAATTATCTATATAGTCTTACCTATATTATATTAATAGGTTATCTTCCTATTACATTGAAGTAGCTTAAAATATAGTATTCATAGCCTTTTAAGTTGCATACCTTTTGCCTACGAGGGATCTCAAAAAATAAAAAAGGTTTAACGAAACCTCGATAATAGATTTTTTTTTTCAATTGCACGACTTATAAGAGAATTGCAATTTTCTTAATGAGTATTTTTTTTTAATTTATTTTAAGGATTTGTTATTATTAGAAGTCCTAATAGTATTGTGTATACTATTAGGACTTATAAAAACTAGTTGACCCGACGAACTTTGTATTGTCTAGCAGTAAATAAACTGAGTTGTTAATTCCACAACATGGTCGAATTTCAGTATTGTTTATATACACCTATATTATTATAATTTCCTGTTTTGTATTGTAATTTTTGTTTTGTATTGTATTTTTATTTTTATTTTTCATTGTAATTTATATTTTTAACTATTGTACCTATTTCTATGGCTTTTTTGGCTGAATTAAAGATTTATTATTATTATTATTATGTAGCTTAAATCACGTATCTTTATAAGACACGGTCCTTTATAAGGCTTGCGCGGGGATACAGATCCAACGCGTAGAGGCCATTTAAGCGAAATTTAATGAAAGTGTGCGTGGAGTGTACCAACTGGGTCTAATCTCTATCTGCATTTTTATTATTATAGGTAGTTTTATAGAAATGCTTTTTGAAATATATTTTTTACTGCTATTCTGGATGGAGACAAATGCAACAAATAAATGATTTTTTTAAATCGGTTTAGCCGTTCTTAAGTTAAAAGTAATGTAACTAAAACACTTAAAGTGTGGGTTTTGACCATCTTTTATTACTATTGTCGAGAAAATAGCCCTTCATAACAATTTGTTTACAGTTTTACATCTATTGTTTTATAGCCTTATATTGCAATACTAATCTTATAGTTACTTTCTTAATATAAATCGTTTTAATTTATACTGCGGCTTACGTCTTTTCTACCTAAATACTTTTCCACGACCTTTCAACGAATCTTTAGCAGTACCTACTTTTTTGTTACTGAATAGGTACTAAAACTACATTTTTTTGTTTATTTATGCAGTTAGTGAAATAAAGAGATACTTTGTGGAATATTATTTTGTCTATATCACAGTAATACCTAGCAGCAGCTGAATAAAAGGTTTTGTCTGGCTTATTTTTATCTGGTCGTGAAACGTGGCCATTTCAGCGTCAGTGCGGGCCTGAAAGGTAATTAATTAGTAGACCACTTCCAAAGTGATAATAGTGTGGTTTCGTGGATACGAGATAGCGAGAATCAAAAAGAAAAGTCAATGCAAAATATGAAAACGGTAGCAAAAACAATAATATACTACTTACTGTACCCAATATCCAGTACACGGAACCCGTGGAAATCCGCGCGATCTGGGTTTATTTAAATAAATACTTTATAATAGTGTGGGTAATGTTGCAGTATGTCAGTGAAACGCTTCAGAAGAAGATAACGAAAATAGCTCTTAATATTATAGAATTTTTCCAAAGATCAAACCAAAATATACACACTGATGATTAAATTGTTGTTCATTTTTAAATAATTTAAGTATGACATGATTACTCATTATAAGTTTTGTTTGTACACAAAATTAAAAAAGCAATATTTTGTGTATTGAACACTATATTCAATATTCAGTTGAAAATTGTTCAGAGAAATGTAGCAGATTTGGATAGTTTAATGTTCTTTTGTCCGTAGTTTGTTATCACAAATCGTATTTAAAATTATATCAATAACATGGAATGTAAAATCGCTATTTACTCCTAACATATGCCTGGACAGAGCATTATCAAGTTCCGATATATTTAACCCCGGGCGTGCGGACGTGGCCAATTCGCAATCGTACGTTACTCTTTAGTCTATGGAATATATTGCGCTTTGTCTTTGTACAAGGACATTGTGATACCACCAACTTCTACGGCATAAATTTGCAGTTTCACAAATTTTAAAAGAATATCTAACTATTTATATATTTGTAAAAATATATTATACGTCAATGGGCCAATCCACCTCGAATAACCTGTAACAGAAGAAAAATAAATTATAGTTGTAACGTTCCAAATTCAAATTACATCAATGATCTTTGGTTAATATTGCAATTTAGCACAATAGTATCGACTGGGTTATCCAATTAAAGCTGTGATTTTTAATATTGTTTAAAGTAACTATAAATAGTAGTTAACTTTTTTTTTAAAGAGTAATAGTCATTGCTTGACATCCAATTACTTGATTTTATTTATTCTACTATTACTAGTCTAAATAAGTAAATGCAAGAAAATAATAGTTGAATCTTAGAATCTAAGTAAATACAAATTCGTGCATGAATACAATAAATAAATAAGTAAAGCATTTATTAAAAACCGGTAAATAAAAGCTATATAAGCCATGACGATAGTTTCTATTTTAACTTTTTAAAAGCAATGTCGCCGTCCATTCAGCCAGCAGGACCATAGACAAAGAATCATTTTTTAATTTCCCCAGTGGCTATTTAGTTTGACTTTATTCCTCAGCAGCTGCCTAGTCCGGCTGGAGGGCTCTCAGCGAACGTGCAATCTTAACTGAATAGTATTTTGAATAATTAACGTGTTTACTGTCGATTGAATGCGGTCCGGCGCGACATAGATTATGAAAAGTCTGGACAAAAAGAGAATCGTCGAAACTAAAAAGTAAATTTCACTAGTGCTTCATATGCTTGGAACAAATAAATAGGAAATAGTAGAATAAATCAGAAAATCAGTATAGTAGAATTAGAAGATATCTTATTTCGTCTATTTCGTAAAATATACATAGTTCAAAGGCACTTTACTCACTCGTATTATCTTTGATATAAAATAAATTGTCTATAATTACTCCCGCAAACTAATTTATTATTGAAAGTTATTCTCTGTCAGTTACAATTTATTCTATATTTACATAGTTTGGTCAATGTATATATACTTGTATATATTTAAGTTGGTATTGTTGCGTTTTCCCGAACGCCCGTTATTTGCTTATATTATTTAATTATATAATAATATTGCTTACCGGTCCGTAGTTCTGGCTTGGCTTGAAAGTGTGTTTTGTGTGTACTAATGTGCCCTACCGTATGTGGTTATAAATATATATCATATACTACAATACTTGTAGTGTATAAATAGGAGAACGCGTGGCCGACCACTTTTCCTGTAATCCGTCGAAACCGTAATATGCAAATATTAATCCGCCGTAAATAAACTCAATAAAAATGCCGTGAAAAAATCCGAAGTGACAGTCAAGTACCGAAACCGTAATGTCAAAATCTTTTTTTTTTATTACTTTTTTAAATTTCCTTTTCCGCGGTCCGAAACTCATAAGTCCTAAACAATCCCCCACCCCGAGATGAGCAACCCTCATCTCGCTAGTCTACCGGTAGACGGGACAGGGTTGCCACCGCACGGCGCATCACAGAGTCGCCGATCGAGACCTCTGCGAACCGAGGTACACCGTCAGAGCCTGGATAAAGCTTCAAAATGCGTCCTCTACGCCAACGTAGAGGAGAAAGATTTGAATCCTTAATCAGGACAAGATCCCCTACCCGTGCAGGAGCCGTTTTATCTGTCCATTTCAGCCGCTGCTGCAACATGTGCAAATACTCCGAATAAAACCGTTTATTAAAATTTTGTGACATCTGTTGCAGCATTTGAAAGCGAGAAAGTCGACTCAGTGGTACATTCTCAAAAGGGATACTCAGGGAGAGCTGCAAGGGGCTGGCCGATGAGGAAATGACCCGGTGTCAAAACCTCCATATCGTTGGGATCCGAAGAGAGTGGGCATAAAGGCCGTGAATTTAAAGTTGCTTCCACTCTGTAAAAGACCGTAGTAAGTTCCTCGAACGTAAGAACCGTTTCCCCAATAACACGTCTCAAATGTGTCTTAGCCACCTTCACGACAGCCTCAAAGATGCCTCCCCAATGAGGACATCCAGGAGGATCAAACTTCCACGTAATGCCCTGAGTAGCCATTGCTTGTCCCAAGTCCGTACTATGTTTCGTTAAAAAATCATGGACCTCCTTAAGATACCTGTCAGCACCCTGATAATTTGTGCCGCAGTCCGACCGTACCAAACTCGGTAACCCCCTCCGTGAAACAAAACGTCCGAACGCCGCGATAAACGCTTCCGTACTAAGCGAAGATACTATTTCTAAATGTACTGCCTTCGTTGACAGACAAACAAATACACATAAATAAACTTTGTAAGTCTTAGAGGTCCGCAAGTGAGAAGCCCTGACAATAAAAGGACCAGCGAAATCAGTACCGACACCGTGAAAAGGTCTGGTGACACTAACCCGATCGCTAGGTAGGTCACCCATCATAGGCTGCATGGTGTTAGCCTTTAACCGATAGCAAGGTATACACTTAAATATAACCGATCGGACGCACCGTCGCGCCGATAGTATCCAAAATTCCCGCTGAAGAATAGCAAGCAGTGCCGTACAACCTGCATGCGAGTTAGTAATGTGCCGATCACTTACTATCAACTGCGTCAAGGGTCCGTCCTTGGGCAGCAAAAGGGGATGCCTAGCCGAATACGGCAGCTTCGAGTTGCGCAGCCGTCCGCCAACACGAAGTAATCCCTCGCCATCAATGAATAAGTTAAGTTTCTGTACGGCACCCTTTAACCGACCCGTCGTCCGTAACGATTTAAGCTCGTCAGAAAACCGTTCCGATTGTACCCGTCGTACCCAAAACATGAGAGCAGCACGCCGTTCGCCTGCCGTCAGAAACAAAGATGTATTTCTTACAACCGGTTTGCGAGTATTCGTTATAAACCGACGCATCCATCCCGTAACGGCCAGTAATTTATTAAGAGAGCTAAACCGCAGTAAAAGAGGGTTTGTGACGATTTCTTTCTCCACAGCCATGACACGCACACAGGGCAGCGGATCCGATCCGATTAAAACCGTAGGGGGCCATGACGACTCCGGTGCCGTCAACCAAGCAGGTCCCCACCAAAGGTTATGACTCACCAACGAGGAGGCATAACAGCCGCGAGAGGCCACGTCGGCGGGGTTCAACTCGCCGGGTACGTGCCGCCAATTCAGATTCACTGACGAGTTTTGAATTTGCGAAACCCGATTCGCAACAAATGTTTCCAGCCTATGTACCGAGGTCTGGAGCCACGCCAAAACAATTTGGCTGTCAGTCCACGCATAAACGTTGCCTATGTTAATGTGCTTCCCGAGTGTATCACAAACATGATTCAATAACCGAGTAAGTAACGCAGCTCCCGAGAGCTCCAATTTGGGTATGGTTTGGCGGTTGCGTATAGGAGCCACCTTGCTCTTCACCGTGATTAGATGTAACGCTACTGAACCATCTGGCTGTATCGTCCGAAGATATACGACTGCCGCGAAACCCGATTCCGAGGCGTCACAGAAACCGTGAAGTGACGCATGATACTTCCCCGGTGGAAGTATTTTACGAGGTATAACAACCCTTCCGATAGTGGGTAACTGATCAATAAATGCGAGCCAGTCCGTTAAGAGTTCAGTAGGTAGGGTCTCATCCCACTTAAGCTCAGCCAACCATAACCGTTGTAGAAAACATTTAGCCCAAAATATTATAGGAGCGATCCACCCGTTAGGATCATAGATACGAGCAACCGTAGACAGGACTAGCCGCTTAGTCCATATCTTTTCCGTTATTGTTAAAACCCGAAAGGAAAAGATGTCAGGAACCGGTAAATACTGAACACCTAAAACCGATGTTGAACGAGGAGAGTCCGGATTCTCAAATAACAATGGATCTTGAACGTGATCCGCTGGTAGTCCTTCTAAGAGACGTGGACTGTTCGAAATCCATTTCCGTAGTTCATAGCCAGCCGTTGCCAATAACGCTATGAGCTCGTTACGTAAAATTAAAGCCTCCTGTTCCGAAGATCCACCCGTGATAACGTCATCGACAAAAATTTCCGACTCTAAGACGTCCGCCGCACGAGGGAATCGAACGCGTTCCCGTTGAGCGAGTTCCAACAAGCACCGCATAGCCATCCAGGGGCTAGATTTCAAACCGTACGTGTTTGTGTTCAGTTCGTAGACGCGTAATGGGTGAGACGGGTCCTCGCGCCAAAGAATCAGCTGATACCGTCTATCAGCCTCATCAATCACCGTTTGCCGGAACATCATGCGTATATCCGTCGCGAAGACCACCTGGTGTCTACGAAAGGCCGAAATAAGATCCGAAATATCTTTATGTAGTTTAGCACCCGAGTGCAGGATTTGGTTCAATGAAACACCGTTAGAGGAAGGGGCCGACCCGTCAAACACGACCCGTATCTTACCGCTATCCGATTTAAAAACCGCGTGATGTGGTATGAAATAGTGTTCTTCCGATGAGTAGTCCCTCCGTGCCAGGGACATGTGACCTAATTGTTCATATTCCCGCATGAACTCAATGTATTTGTCGCGAAACTCTGTATCTCGCTTCATGCGACGTTCCATAGAAAGCAGGCGTTTCTCAGCAGTGAGGTAGGACTGCCCCAGCGGTTTGCGAATGCTCACAAAGGGCAACCGAGTAACGAAACGACCGTTCGGTAACCGATAAACATTTTCGATAAAATGGCGCTCGCATTCTTCGTCGAGCGGGTCCTTCCGTGAAACCGTGGGTACCTCTTCTGTCTCCCAAAAACGCTGTACTAAATCCGAAAGAGAAACGCCCGTAAAAACCGTATCAGAAACCGTATCATATGCTGGGCCCATAATCATATATCCGTAGTGCGATGGTATAGCAACCAAGCCATTATTATTTAAATTTATAGTGCGTCCGGTGCACAATAATTGACCAAGCACATCAGTACCAAGCAACAAATCAATTTTTCCAATATTTAAAAATTTTCTGTCAGCCAAAGACAGGTGAGAAGCCGAGTTCAAAATTTCCGAAGGTAATTCCACCTGTGGATGTTCTCCTAAAATATCATGCAACACTAGTGCTGTAACTGTAATAACAGGTTGAGAGACCGATTCTCCAACAATGTTAAAGGTACATTGACCATAAACATGTGACACGAGCACATCACCTATGCCACGAACCGAAATATTATTATTAAATATGTATAGGCCTAACCGTCTCGCCAAATTAACTGTTATCATGCAACCTTGCGAACCCGTGTCCGCTAGAGCCCGTGCTCTAACATAAAAACCGTTAATATCACAAATCCTTACCGCAACGGTAGGCAATAAAATAGTATTTAAAAAGGTTGCATTTGGCGAGGCGGCGGCGACTACCTATTCTTGAACGTCACTATGAAATGAAGCATTCACCCGATTAAAAACCTGGGCTGCCGACAGCGCCAGAGGGTTATATGTAGGGGGTCTCGAGCGCCCCAATGGTGCCCGAGTCAGGTGCCAACTGGCATCCGGTGTCCGGTAACCAACCGGATGACCGAAAGATGGCGGCGTGTTCCTCAATCGCGGCCGTTCCGCGAGTGGTGGTGAGAAACCCCTCGCTCTCGCTGCATACGAAGCCGCAGACGCATACTGTTCCGCAGTGACGTCACGAGATTCGTCCGCTTGAATATGCCCTATGCCCGCTGCATAGGGTGCTTGTACCATAGGCCCGGTGCCTCCCCCACCCGTATGTGGAGATGCCTGTGAAGTAGGCCTAAAGCCACCCCCACCCGTATATGGAGGTGTCGCGCGCACGTCCACCCGTCGAGGCGACGCTCGTCCAGAATGAGGAGGTGAAGTCCGTACTTGTCCGCTTTGACCCCCTCCTGAAGGAGAACCAATCCGTGCCGCTGCAGGCCTAACTCCACCATTCCTATTCAGGCATAACATCCCGTGATGTTTGCCGTTACAATGAATACATGGCCGTGCCACTGCACAACTATTAACAAGATGATCCCCTAAACAAAAATAACAAAACTTGTGATTTTGCACAAAACGCCTCCGCTGTTGAGGGGAACAATTTATAAAATGTTGGCATTTAGATATAAAATGGCCTATGATGCCACAAAAGGTGCAACCAACCCGCTTGGATTGCAACCTATTATTAATAGTATGGTCCGATGTAGCCATACCTACCCTAGTCCCCCGAGTGGGTGGCCTAATCCTACCCTGACTGAATACAGGTCTTCCCTGACTGGACACAGGCCTCCCAGATGGCCCTGAGGTAGCCGTTGCAGGAGGTGAGCCTACATTGTCAACAATCCGTGCTTCTTCCTCCAAGAAGGTCAAAAGGTCAATAAATTTAGGCAACGGGCTTGCCTCATCTCCGCTTCCATATTTTTGTTCAAATCTTAATTTTAAATCAGAGGGTAACTTATTCAATACAATATGGAGCAACAAGAATGACCACTCCGTTACTGGTAAATTTAATTTCTCCAAACAATTATAGGCCACCTTTAATGGATTTAAAAAATCATCCCTTATAAACATGATATTCCTTAAATAAGGCAAATTTAATATCTTTGCCACATGGGCATCCGCAATTAACCTAATATTTTGATATCTGCCCATCAATAGCGCCCTTGCAGTCTCATAATTGTTATCTGTTATGGTTAAATGTGAAATAACCTGGTGAGCGTCTCCCGATAGACAACTCAACAGATAACTTAATTTTTGTGAGAGTGATATATCCATCCGACAATGTACCAAAGAATCAAAAATGTTAATAAATGACATCCAAGTTTCATACCCACCAGAATACTTGGGCAAATTTAAATCCGGCAATCTAGTATAAATTGAGGCATTACTACTTGACTGACCCTTAACCGTGGGACTACTGACCAGATCCAGTGTCCTTACCGCCTGAATAATGCTGTCATAATATTCTAAGCATTGCTTGTAGTCTGCCTGAGCTTGAATCAACCTTGCCTGCAAAGTTTCATTGTCTGGATTCATGTCAGCCCTATCATAACACATTTGTAAAGCTTGATCCAGGTCCGCCATGTATCTGTTTGCATTTGAAGCCCGCTCTTTCAAGGCCTCAACCCTGTCTGGTCTACTCACCAGAGAAAATGCGCTTACCAACCATTGTAATATGCGACGAATTTCGTTGTAACCGTCCGACATTTTAATAATTAAAGTAAATACAAAACAAACAGAAAAAAAACAATACCTAATATAACCCCAAATTAAATTTAATGTAAACTTACCCGTTTGACACCGATGTCAAATATATTTGTTACGCATATAAGTACAAATCAAAGAATTTACAAAATAACAGGTCCGTAACCGAAAAGAAAACCACGCTCTGCTACCAACAAATGTTGCGTTTTCCCGAACGCCCGTTATTTGCTTATATTATTTAATTATATAATAATATTGCTTACCGGTCCGTAGTTCTGGCTTGGCTTGAAAGTGTGTTTTGTGTGTACTAATGTGCCCTACCGTATGTGGTTATAAATATATATCATATACTACAATACTTGTAGTGTATAAATAGGAGAACGCGTGGCCGACCACTTTTCCTGTAATCCCGTCGAAACCGTAATATGCAAATATTAATCCGCCGTAAATAAACTCAATAAAAATGCCGTGAAAAAATCCGAAGTGACAGTCAAGTACCGAAACCGTAATGTCAAAATCTTTTTTTTTTTATTACTTTTTTAAATTTCCTTTTCCGCGGTCCGAAACTCATAAGTCCTAAACAGGTATTAAAAATTCAAATTTTCACAAAAACACATGATTTGGAGAAATTGAGAAACTGATCCCGTTTTACAAAAGAATATTATTATAAAATGAGATTTAAGGTTGTTACAATATGTATTTTTTGATATAATGCAGCCTAAAATTCTAGGTTTGGAATACCATTAATTCGTAGATTGTACATAGAACTTGACATAATACATACATACATACATACAATACAACATGTTGGTATGTTCAGTGCAAATAAATATGTTTAATTTGATTTGACACTAGATTATTTTTTTATATTTTGTCACCAGACTTCTAGAATTTAGATACATATTGTAGTTGATCTTAATCTCCACCTTATCGATTTGAAGGCTCGTATTATATTTCTCTCTACAGGATTCAACATTTATTAATTATATGACGTTATTTTTTACCTACGTTTCATCCTTGATTGTAATTCTTCTTCTGCAGCGCATTGACCGAACTATTGACCAGCGCTATTGCAGTCGAATGGCCATTGTCTTCCCTCGAAAAGAGGGTCATGCGCTTACGATATGATTTTAATAGTCCACGCAATGTGCTCTGTAAATAAAAAGACGTAAGGTAGAAATTTGCACCTAATGTGGTTTTATTTGCATTTGGTCAACAGTGTATGAATTTTATGACTTGAATATAAATTTAAGTGCTATATAAGAGTTCACATTTTAATTAATACTGAATCTCTTAATTGTTTTATTTAAATCAAAATAACCAATTTCAAAAATAGCTCTCATTTTTCCATCTGAACTACGTTGTCCTGTAGCGCACAATTTATAGTCGTGCAACACGATAGCGTTTTGTTAACGATTGTACAATTTGATAACTTTAGGAAGTTGAGTAAAATTTTGATTTTATTCTTAATTTATTCGACCGAAAATATATAATTGTTTTATCATGTGATCACATGCTATAATTGTATGACCCTGCAAATTATTAATTTTCTTTTTTAACTCTTTGAGTGAGAAACCTAATCTGAAAGACCTTGTCTATGCCTCGCTTACAGTGCAGCTGAGAAAAGTATAGACTTTTTTGTTCGGTTCCTCTTAGTTGTGTGTAGGAAAGAGATTAATATATATCTCAGATGTGTTATTAAAATAGAGTCCATTAGTGTAGCTATCTTAATACCAGGTTTCTTCCATCTGGTACCGTACAAAAGAAATAAAATTTCATCACTATGCGAAACCATGTTGAACGTTCCTGATACCCCCGGACACCTTCTGCCGCATCCCGCGCTTGCATCGCACTGTTATAAACCTCCTTTGTTTCCTTTAGTACTCACTCCGCACATCTTTATACCTAATCATCATCCTTACGTCCCGAGCTCCGTCAGGTCCGTCAATCGAGTCAGTCTGATCTCAACATCCAACTGTGACGGTCGCCTAAATTCTAATTTTGTCTTTAAATAAAATAACATAACATAACATAACCCTTTATTGTATTCATAAAATACACACACAAATAAAAAGAAAATAACAAATGTACAAAAGGCGGCCTTATTGCTAAACAGCAAGTCCTTTTTGAAAAAGACTATATCCAACATCCTCATAACAGTACGTCTAGTGTTGGATCACATTTGGGTGCCCTAAGCTATGTTAGAGCGATTAAGTCTTGTTCAACTACGGTTGACTACATAATTGAATTTCATCGCAGATAAATGGTGGTGAATGAAGGTTCCCTTACGATATTTTCCTTCATCGTAGGAGCACCAGATAAATGTCCATATGAAAAACGAAAACACATTGTTACATTGCAGGATCGACCAGGGCTCGCGAATCATCCGATTTATAGACCAATGCTGAGACTATAACATGTATTATGTATTTATATAAATAAATCTATGGTTCAACCGTTCTTGATTTATATTATTATTAGTTATTATTGTCGCTTACATCACGCGTCGTTATAAGACATACATACATATATGTCACGCCTTGTTCCCAATAGGGTAGGCAGAGACCACCTCTCTCCACTTGCTACGATCCTGGCACACTTCTCTTGCTTCCTGCACTTTCATGAGCGTCTTCATGCATGCTCGTCGGTTGCGAGTACTCTTGACCAGGCCTTTCTTTAGGACATCTTCGATTTGATCGAGATAAGGAGATAAGATAATAATTAATATAAGATCCTTTATAAGGCGTGCGCAGGGTTACAGATCCAAACCGCAGTCAATCCGCGCTATACAGAACATCGTCGACCCAGACACGTCATTTCTGACCCCTGACTCATTAACGATGGCTCTTCAAGCCTTGCGAGAGGCGGCATCTGCGCCGCCATCTCTTAGTTAGTCCATACTTCGCAGCTTGCTGCACATGTACTTAAGAGTAGACTCCATCATTTCAAGGCCGGACCCACTTTGGCGTACCGAGCCTTCCTTCGCGCATATGTCCTCTTCGGAGGGCAGCGCTGACGTGCCCTCTCCTGAGGGTGCGCCAAACCTCTCCATTCAAGCTGTAGGGCCCTTATGGCCAAGGCTAGGCTGAGTTTAGTCGGTAGGTCTGTTGGGTCGAGCCGCCTCGATTCACCAGGAGTCCGACATAATCACCGCATCCCTGCTTACCCGTTGCGGTGGTATGGTGGTGGAAAAAAAAATTACAGATCCAACACGTAAGTAGAGGCCATTTAAGCGAAATTTAATGAAAGTATGCATGGAGTGTACCAACTGAGTGTAATTTCTATCTGTATCATGATGCAGCTAAAGACTACACCCAGTTAGATGCACAGAAACTATTGTCATTAGTGATCAAAACGTTTGTCGACTATTGTTTTTCGATTTTGGTGGTAATGAAAACCGGGCTATGGAAGAGACTCCGGTCACCTGCCTTATCAAAGCCTCCTAATTGATTTATTATTAATATTTACTAAAACTTTATTTTTATTATTAACTAAAACTTTTATCTTCTATCTGTACTTATAATAAAACTGAAGAGAGGTCAATTTTGTACATGAAATATATTTCCGAAATAACTATCAGGGGGTGATTAAGGATCGATACTGATGTCAAAAATGCAATCGGCATAATTTTTGTTTGTACAACCGTTATAGAAACAAAAATTACTCGACGGATTTTAATAAAACTTAGTAAAATTATTTATCATACTCCTGAGCTGGTTATAGTATACTTTTCATCATGCTACAATCAATAGGAACAGAGCAGTGAAGGGAAACGTTGGGAAAACGGGAGAAGTTACTTCATTTTTCAAGCTCAATGGTTAAAGCTACACAGAAATCATGTATGACGGAAATGTTCTTAAAATTATATAAAAAATATGCATACGACAGCATATGTCTATCTTTTATGGTTGACTCACAATAACACGTGTAACTCCCGATAGCTTAGCAGTTCGAGCTTTCTGATTATATTTGTCTACTCTTACGTTTATAACACTCTCAGTCATTAAAAATGCTACCTAATTGTAATTGAAGTTAATTATAAGCGTTGCTATTTTTTTAGGTGACAAGCTTATAGTTTTAAATAAAATTAATAATGTAATACTTGCGCTGTATTGTCATTGACTGAAGTACACTATACTCTTTACACAAGATGACTCCTTACCCTGAAAAGCAGTTATTGTATTAAAAACCTGCGAAGTAATGTCTTGTGCGCCCTTACCTTGTGCGTATTGCGTTCATTACGAAAAATCCACGCTGTATGAACATGCTCCGTGAAAACGTATTTACGCACGTCTACGCAGTACTTGAGAAATCATTGGGGTTCCCTCGTCGCTAGATTTTCGATTTCGTCATGCGCGGAGATCCCTGGCAGGAAAATAATCGTAAGAATAATTTCATGATTATATTATATTACCAATACATGTTCGTATTTACATGTGTTTTATATATGTATTTGTAAAAGACTATAAAAAAGAAGAAATTCAAAATTGACTTTCCGTGTTTCTCATCTCTTTTTCTGAACACAGTTTTTTTTATGTTTGGCTTCCTTATTTGTGTTCATTTTTGATAACTTCTCTCCTTTGACGACTTCTATAGATGAGTGATAAGTACACCGGTTTCAAGGTGACACTATATCTGAGGACTCGGGTATATGTATGTTAATTAGGTTACCCTATAGATCCCATTGCACAAACCTGACAGAGCTAACTTTGGCTAGGCTAATTGGTGGAAATGTAAGAAATAAAAAATATTAAAAACTTATTCTAATGTTAATAAGCCCCTGTACATGCCTATAATAGAAAAAAGTTTCTTTTGATTATATATAGTACTAAATCCTGCGAGATTCACACTGCATTTTGTGAATTTGCTGTAAACTCACAAAATGCATTGTTATAGTCGATATGAAACTAATGCTCTGACAGTTACACAACTAAAGTTCGATTTTTAATTCGAGTCAGTAAAATGACATTTCCAGTGTCATGTGTCACAAATCATATTATATAATATGGTATGTATTACATATTTACAATAAAAAAACGCTTTGATACCTAATAAAATAAAGCATGGCTAAATGTCTAAATATATTGATTGCCGAACATCAATATTGTAGTGGGTTGTAGTGGGTCACCCTTTTTTGTATCAGTGACAGTTGCACTTGTCATTTTACTGACTCGAATTGAAAATCGTAGTTTAGGAGGCATTTATACCATACTAAAAGCGGACCCGACAGACTTCGTCCTGTCAAAAAGATTTGAAAAGTGGCAGTTTATTGTTAAATTTGTTTGACAGAACTAACGTCACTTTTTTTTTCTTCGATTGTTTTGCCAAAGGTTCGAATTGGCTTTTAAGTATTAATATAAATTGTTTGTATATGGGAGTATAGAAAGATTATATACTTTTACAATATTTTTTTTATTTTGTCTACGTACATACCTTTTCTGGACTTCCACGACCAAAATTAGCCAAATCGGTATATATATATATAATATATATATATATAATATATATATATATATATAATATATATATATATATATATATATATATTATATATATATATATATATATATATATATATATATATATATAATATATATATATATATATATATATATTATATATATATATATATATTATATATATATATATATATATATATATATATATATATAGAAGATTGAGGTCTTCCTCAGGAGGCAATCTACATTCAAATAATTTACATCCGGATCTGTTAATTAGGTAAATTAACAGAGAAATAGTAATCAGAGGTGCCTTGATTACACGTCCTTGGAAACCAAATGGACTAATTGGGTGCGGTTACCAATTCATCTACGTAGTTTGGGTATCCTGTACACTTGGCTTCCAAGGATGTTTCCGTTTGTCTTCTATGTGATCTCATAGCACCAGATAGGCTTAAAGTCAGGCCTTTTCATATACATGATACATAGAACAACGAAATACGATACGATTGAACGGTTATTGTAGGATTTATCTGCTCTGCTGTATTCATTAATTATATTTTTACATGAACATTCATATATAGGCTGTTGCCAATAATTCATCTGAAACTGGCAAGGGACATTTTGGATAACTATAAAAAATTGGGTGTTCTCAACAGAGCGAAGCGGTACTTCACGCTCAGTCTGCGTCTGATGCTTTATAAAGCTCAAATACGGCCGCATATGGAGTACTGCTCTCACCTCTGGGCTGGAGCCCCCAAATATCAACTCGACCCTCTTGACTCCCTGCAAAGGCGTGCTTTCCGTATCACCGGTGATCCCAATATTACGGCCTTAACAGAGACCTTGGAGCAGCGGAGAGACTTTGGCTCTCTGTGTGTTCTTTATAGGCTCTTTAACGGAGAGTGCTCTGAGGAACTAATTGCAATGGTGCCTTTGTCACCTTTTTACCATCGCACCACCCGCCACCGCAGTAGAGTTCATCCATATCACCTGGAACCGATCTTGTCTAGTTCGGTTTCAGCGTTCATTCCTTCCGCGTACATGCAAACTCTGGAATGAGCTCCCAGCTGCGGTGTTTCCTGAGCGCTACGATATGTCTAACTTCAAACGAGGCTTAAAAAGAGTATTACTCTCCAGGTAGGCAGCGGCTCAGCTGTGCCCCTGGCACTGCAGATGTCCATGAGCGATGGTTACCACTTACCATCAGGTGGGCCATTTGCTCGTCTGCCACCGTACGGAATAAAAAAAAAAACTATGGTAAATGTCCATAGTTAATTCACACGACATCCAAGGGAAAAAAGATACACATATATTATTTACTTGTGACATATAATTTGTAATATACAATTTGCGATAAACAACTCTGTCACGATACGGGGAAACTTCTGTCACAACAAAATATCTGTCCCGTGTGGGAATTGAACCCGCGACCCGTTGTGTAGAAACCGATTACTCGACCACTGTGCTCGCTAAACATTAGCAACTAATGATGGAGAAAACGTATCTTTGTTGAGATTGGATCATTTGTATCCGGATCAGTACAAAGATTCAGTAATCAGTAAAGTGCTTCATTTGCATCAGTAACTCTGAACCGATTAAATCAGTTCAGAGTAACTAATATAAATATTCTGATATCTGATACAAATACACTGATATAAATATTAATATTGATTCATTTGTATCAGTGAGTCAATCGTGTAAGCGTCGCGTATCGAATGAAACCGAGATGCAATTGAGCGACGTGATCCAAAGCGCTCCGACTCTGAAATATTCACTTACTCGTATCTCAATCGTGCGAGCGCCGCGTGCCGATTGAAACCGAGATGCAATTGAGCGAATGATTCATTTGAAGCGCTGTTAGAGATTTGAATCATTGAATCACTTGGAAGAAACGACTCACTGAGTCGTTTTTGTAAATATTGACACATCTCTATTAGCAACATGTGACATAGGATGTAAAGGCAGTGTACCTAGTAATGCCTATCTTAACTTTGACACTGGAACAAAGCATTACGAACAATGTTTGCGGCAAGAGTGAGGAAGAGGGAAGTATCCATACAAATGATCCTGGTAAAGTCTCCTTTCGATAAAAAGTTTACGGCAGAAATGGATAAGAGTAAGGGAGAAGTACCCATGCAAACGATCCTGGTATAATCTCCCTCCTATAAAAAATAATGAGCAGAAATGGGTAAGTGGAAAATATTCATGTAGATTATCTCGGTATACAATCTCTTTCCGGTAAACAAAAAATGGAGACAGTAATAAGTAAGAAGGAGGAGTACCCATACAAAGGAACCGTGTGTAGTCTTCTTCAAAAAAAAACACATGAAAATATTGATAGTATAATACAAAGAGTACTGAACCTCCAAACTGAATTTGAGTGCGCAATAGCTCAGCATTTCTTCGGCTGCCATTGAACGAGTGCAGACTGTACACGCTTTCATATTATTTTTATGTTATTTCGTTTTATGATGAGAGCTGGGGGGAGCGGTTTGACTTTGCTATACTGCGTTAGGTGTGTTGCATACAGTAAGATAACATTAGCTTTTGCATTTGACTATTTACTAGCTTTGTGTCGGCGAGTCTGCGAAAATATTTGGTTGACGAATATTGAATGCCATGAAGCCATGAAGCTTGACGAAGTTAATAATAATAACCCTCTGTATTAATTCCTGTGTTAAAGTTGTATTAAAGTTTAAGTCAATACTGAGCCAATGGAATTGATTACTGCCTTAAAATTCAAATTTTGGGAAGTGACCAAAAAGCGATTACACACATTTAGAAAATAACCCACATCTGCGACTGCGCTCGTGGTGAACATTTATCAGATGTAATTGTGTATTCATATTTGCTAATACAGTGGAATCTAATCTATAGAGATTCCACTGTATTAGCAAATAGAGAATTTCATATTAACAAGGTTCGAATTATAGAATTCGAATCTTGTTAATTCGAAATTCTCGGTAAATCAAAAAAAGACACGTTCCCCTTCTGCTGAACCCCTAAATACGCGGTATCTTGAATTTTAGACTTTATAACTCAAACAAAATGTGATTCCCTCCGAGATATTGATATACTCTATAACTCGAATTTCGGAAAACAGACTTCGGCCAGCTTTTACTTGTCTGTTAACTTTATCGAGGATGACATATTCAGATTGTTATTTCAACTTGAGAAAATAATCGGTAAAAATCTGAAAATAGCCTTCATCAAAAGAAGATAACAGATATTTTGTAGTACAGATATGTTATAATGACTTATATGTACAATAAAACTTAGGTCGAATTTTATTTAAATTTTACTCTACAAGTCGAAAAATATATTTAGAAAACCGCGCCTTTCTAAGTCAAAGCTTAAGCAGTTAACTCCTTTGTAAGTCGAAAAGTCCTTAACTTGAAATTATTAGCATTTCCCTTGACATTCGAGTTATCGAGATACCACAGTATTGTAATTTTTTTTTAATAAAAAAAAAACAAAAAAAAAAGTTGAATCACTGTTATCTGAATTCCTTCTTTTATTTTGAATAAGTTAACAATGTTCTTGTTAATAAATGTAAAGTTATAGAAAATAAAGCAATTTTGCTTGGGTTATGAATTTACGAAAAACATATTTCTAAAAATTCATGTTATAGCTCGGGATGGAATAACACTTTAGCGACATAAGAACATTTTCCCCCATTTTCCATGTCTACATAGCGTTGTTGAAGATAGCTTCAGTCTTTATATCTTACAGATGTTTAAGTTCAAACTTAGGAGTATTCACGAAGAGGCTCTACAGTTTTTTAGATCCATAAAAGACGTATAAAAATCATTGAAAAATAAATATATTTGCACTAATGAAAAATTAAACTTTTCAGTCTATATTTCGTACTACTGATCACGATATCACAAACTACGAGATTTTTTAGGCGCTTTTTAGTATGTAATTATAAAAAAAGCAAAGTCTAATCCTAAAGAGGGAATAAGTTAATTTCTAAGTTTGTTAGGGAAAAATTGTATATATATAAAGAACGTGCTGGGTCCTGTTATCGTTGTTTGTTAAATGTCAAATAAATAAATTGTTACCGCGTTTTCACTACGTCTTCGGAGAACCCTAGGTCGACCATAGGGATTACACTCTCAGTTCTTCTCTTATCTTCAATATTCCCACTGGCACAATTTAGGTACACTCGCAATGCGGCGCCGAGCTCAGTAGCACAGCTGCTGCGCCGCCGCGGGTCGCCGGAGGGCGCGAGGAAGTCGCGACTGCTACGGCGACCCGGGATGGACCACGCCCCTTCCGTGGCCGGGGGGTGTCGTCGGTAGAGGAGACCAGGGGAGGTAGCAGTCTCCCCCGTGGAGGGCTCCCCTCTAGGCAGGGGAGCGGAGGCTGGGGGTTCCCGGAAGTGGCTTGATGTTCCCGGGGGCTCCCTACATGCCTGAGGAAGGCCATCCCTGAGGTTTTTAGTGGGTAGGCCTCCCCCTTCTGGGGAGGAGAGCCCCACATAACCGCCAGCTCGCCACAGCCGGGGTATGCAATTTAATGCATTTTCCTCAGGGGAACAAAAAAAAAAAAGTACACTCACAATAATAATAGGAGTAAAAATAAAGGCGTAGGTCGCGTATAGATCGGCCTGTTATTGTCACGTCAGTCCAGCCACCAGGTTGATACTAGCGAGCGTAAACAAAATTATTCACTTATTATCGTTTTATAACAAACTTTCGTCTGATTTCTATATTTATTTCGTATTTCCTTAAAACTGAAGGGCATAATTTATAAATCAGTTATTAGACCTGTCGTCATGTATGGATCGGAATGTTGGACTAACTAGGAAAGCTATGGACATGAAAATTGAGGGGTGTGTACGAAGAGAAGACTGAAGAAAAATGTGGGGCTATGGGAACGGTGATATATTGAAATTATGGCCTAAAGGACTAGAATTCAGGCCAGTAAAGCATCTCAAAAAAAAAGATGATATGTTGAAGAAGGAAGTGAGTGTCGAAATGGCGAGTGATAGAGGAGGGTGGAAGACATGTTGTGCCGACCCCAAATAACATTAGGAACAGGGCAAGAGAAAGAAGAAAAAGAAGAACAGACTTTCGTCTGATTTTTTGGATCTATATTTGAAAATAATCAATGTTTAGTTAAATTTTCATGTAAATTCTGGGTCAAGTTTCTCATATAATAGAAAGGTTATAGAAAATCTGTCTTGGGACGACAAAAAAAACTTTAGATGGATGGATTATTATCGACTACAGTATAAGAAAAATATTTTTGAATGTTTATAATAGATTGGAGTAAGAACTACATACATGAAATGTGTGGTTACTTATGTTTGAACATACTCTTATTTTTATTATATTTAACGATGAATGTAAGCATATCGATCACAAATATAATGTCGTTGTGAATGAAATTACAGGGTGTCCGCCGGAAGAGTTTATACTTTGGATTTCGGTTTCGCCGAGTGGGAAGGCGGTGGACGGGGAGAGGGGTATCGTTCGACGCGGCATTTTTGCGGGTTGTTTAGTAGCCATGAGTCAGTGGACAGTAGCGCATCGCGCCTTTGCGGTCGAGGCGTATTTCGCAAACAATAATTCCGTCAATGTGGCTAGACGTAGGTTTTGTTCTCACTTCGATATCCGACGATTAAACGATGGCCCATCGAACCAATTGATTTGGGCGTGGGTAAAGAAGTTTCGAGAAACTGGATCAGTGCAAAATAAGCGTCGAGTTGGACCTTCAACGTCTGTTACTAGTCCTGAAAACGCAGAACTTGTGAGAAGGGAAATTTTGCAGAACCCGCGTAAGTCTATTCGGAAGATTGCAGCATCAACGGGTGTGAAAAAGACTTCAGTTCATAAAATTATTCGTAAACAATTAAAATTCCATCCATACAAGCTTCAAGTTACCCAGCAGTTGAAAGAAGATGATTTCATTAAAAGGAAGAATTATGCTGAAGTCATTCTGGAACGATTTTCCACTCCTACTCGATTATGTAACATCTTTTTTAGCGATGAGGCGCACTTTCATATCGGTGGGTACGTAAATAAACAGAATATGCGATATTGGAGCGCACACAATCCTAAAGAGATCCATGAAAGGCCCCTTCACTGCCCAAAGACTACAGTTTGGTGCGCCATTTCTGGTAATGGGATTATTGGGCCTTATTTTTTCGGTAGAGGTGAAACTGTCAACGCTGAACGTTACTGCGCGATGTTGGACAACTTTTTTATACCGGAGCTGCATCAACATGTCAGTTACAATAATAGGACTCATTTTCAACAGGATGGGGCTACCGCACACACCGCTAGGGTCACAATGACTAAGGTGAGAGAGCTTTTTCCCGGAAAATTAATAAGTCGATTTGGTGACATACCCTGGCCCCCTAGATCTCCCGATCTCAGTCCATGCGACTTTTTTCTGTGGGGATATTTAAAATGTCGCGTATACAGTGATTCGCCATCAACAATACAGGCCCTACAAGCAAATATCGAACGCGAGATTGCGGCTATCAGTCCAGAACTTTGCAAGCGAGTTTTCACCAACATGAAGGAAAGATTGCAAGAATGTGTGCAGCGAGAAGGGCGTCATTTAAGTGGAGTTATCTTTAAAAAATAAAATCCGCGTTATTCTTCTGTAATATGATCAATAAATAACTTTGATAGTACTCATGGTTTATTTTATTTTCAATCTTTAAGTATAAAATCTGCCGGCGGACACCCTGTATATAAATACATTCCGAGCTTATGTAGGTTTAAGTCAACCAAAAAATTATTTTCGAGTTTTTGTTATAGGTATTTTTGACTAAATTCTTTAATGTTCACAAATACCAACACGACATGTTTGGACATCTCAACCTCCCTTTTTCTATATTTATATAGTAATTCAACAGTTTTTAATAAAATGGAAGGTTATTAAATAAAACACAAACATTTTAACTATATTTTTAACAAAGATTTCCTTGAATATATTTTCAAGATTATCTTCAAACAAAATGAGTCAACAAAATTAAGACAAAGTTACATCAAATATAATTAAAGCACATATAGTTTCAAATTGAAACAACACAGAAAACAAATTGTACGCACAGCTTATTTCACAAATGAAATTTCTTCCAGCAGGCCTTGTTTTGGAGAGCAGCATCGCGCCCTGACGAGGCCATGGGAACCCTTGCGGACGACCACCACGACCCCGCCGGCGTATGGCTACTAGCGCCCACTTGCGCCGTCACAAGGGCGGTCAAAATGGACCCAAAATGGGTCCCCTGGACGACAACTACTCCCTCTTAAAAAGAAGGGGGGCTTCGCCAGTCTGCCACTAGCCGCTAGAAGCGGCCCGCCAGGTTGGACCCGGCCATCCCACGCCCCTCTCGGGGAGCCCTCTGTCAGACTATTAGCCGTCAAAAGACGTTACCCAGGGTGCACCACGAGGAGGTCATCTGACATAGCACCCCCTTCCAGCAGGCCTGGGACAAGTGATTGAATATTTATTTACGTAGGTACCTATATAACAGAGAGAAAAATAAAAATAAATATTTATTTGAATATATATAATATAGAGATAAATATAATATAACACACATATATACATATAATATAGAGTAATGCGTGTAAAATATGTACATATACTAGGATTGATATTTACAGTATAATATACTTATAGTTTAATATATAATTTAATGACTACCTGAATTTTCCAGTCCATCAATGGAATTTTCCAATATTTGTGATTGGATTTCCTTTAGCAACGCCACCCTGCAGTGACTAGGCCAGCATGAGTGCCGAGTCCTAGATAGCGCGCATTATGCGAGCGGGCGCGCTCTAAACACCTATTACTGGCGTACGCGCCTCTCTTCCGGACATAGACCTTATGCATTCACATAGACCTATTTAACTTTAGAATTGTTAAACTGAATTAGACCTCGCACCCGTTATAAAGAAAGTATGTATATGTTTACAAGGTCGTATAGAGTACCATAGCAAAGATATATGTAATTGGTAATTCCTTGAACAAAATTGGAAATATCAGGTTAGAGTAAACGTTTAATATAAATAAATAAATAAATATTTGTTACACTTACACCAATTAGCCTAGCCCAAAGTAAGCTCTGTAAGGCTTGTGCTATGGGATCTAGGGCAACGGATAGACATACATATATAAATAATTTTGATAGAAATATATATCAACAACCATGAATAAGGTACAAATGTTCGCATTCATCACACAAACACCTGCCCCCACCGGGATTCGAACCCGGGACCTCAGAGATGGCGACACCTTGAAACCGGCGTACTATCCACTCGACTATGGAAGTCGTCGCAATGATATATCATTATGGACATAGAAAGAAATAAAATAATGTTTTTTTTTAAATCATAATGGACTGTCCTATTCCGTTGCATTATATAACAAAAAGAACAATACAGTGTTGTGCAGAAGGTGATCATTTTTTCAATTTCTACATATTTTTTATTGCAAAACAATACACGATATATTTTTTTTTAAATGATGACGAGCAGACGTATCACTTGATGGCAAGCAATTACCACCACCTATATGCCTGCAACACTATACGATTCACAATTTCGTTGCCGGCATTACAAATGGAAGTATGTACTCTCTGTCTTGATGGTTTGAATCACATCGCGATGTGATTCATCGGTTCAGAAATCACCTCAGGTAAATTCATTTATTCATTGAGGGTGAATAACGTTTGTAAAATGAATATACTACAAATATTATTTGTGTAATAAATCAAATAAAATAATTCTATTTCAATATAGGCTTTTACACTCATTTATTTACGTCAAGTAAATATAAAAATTGATGGAAATAAAGATAAAAAAAGACAATATATGTAAGAAACACTACACTCCTGCATCGCCCCTCTTCTGAACGGCGGTCACCCTCGCGATTTGCCTATATGGTTCTTAGAACTTAGGCACAGGCACTCTACACTTAAGAAGATATCACAGATATCACCAAATATAAAAATATCAAACAGATATTTAAGAATTAAAGTGTCGCATTTATTCTTTGTTAGCTCTACGATCTGCTTTGATCACACTGGGGTGCAGTTAGCGCACTCTTTTATAGTTAAATTAGACCACACGGATGCATTAATGTTAGGCAGGAAAGAGACAGTAGACAGTAGTACTCTTTCTTATAAATGAATAATTGGTATTCAATACCTCATAATTATAATATACTCGTATGTATGGAAAGATGTATATTTTAATTAGAACAATAAAAAAAACTTTTGCTTTTGCCTATGTAATTGTGACGAATAAAAATAAAATATTTTTTACTTTATTTTTTATTTTCAGATTTGGCTATAGAACATTAAAAAAACGGTTACCATACTCCCTAAATAGCTTACCCGAAAACAACCGACAGGCATCACGATTATGTACGATTTAAATGCCTAATAAAATTGTATTTGTTGAAGGCATTAAAATAATCAGATTATATAACATCCCGAGAAACACTAATTAATAATATATTATTAATTATTATCTATTATTTAATAATAGATTAAAATACTCTCCACTAAGATTATAAACGCGAAAGTATGTAAGTATGGATGGATGTTTCTTAATCTTTCACGTAAAAATCACTGAATAGATTTTCATGAAAATTGATATGGGGTTAGATGGACCCCCTGAGATTTAACATAGGATAGAATCAGATATGAAAATTTTTACCATCGTAAAATATCATTCCTATTGAAAATATTTGGTATATAGTGGGCGAAACGCGATCTTATCTTATATATAAAAATTAATCACAAAATGTGTTGGTAAGCGCATAAGTCAACAACGCCTGCACCAATTTGGCCAATTCTTTTTTAAAATATTCGTTGAAGTTTAAGGATGGTTTCTTCGAAAAAAAAAACGAATAAACTAAAGCGTGCAGTCAATTTGAGTTTTACTGTTATTGTATAAAGTTCACATTGCAAGCACTCACCGTTGTCTAAGCAATGTAGGTGTGTTCCTAACTTCAAAAAGTCAATTTGCGCTTTATTAACGCTATACAACATTGAAATTCAATCATATCTATCAAAACAGTGTGCGTGTGTGCGTTGAAGACAAGCTTCCGCAAAGTGTCATTGATTTACCTTTATATAAATTTAAAATCCATATCAAAAATACACTCATGAGTAAAGGTTATTATAAAGTAAGTGACTATCTAAATGATCACAGTATTTGGGAATAGGGACACTATTCATAGAGCCATGTTTGGTAACATTATTTATAATATTGTATTATTTTATATGTGTATGTAAACATACATACGACTGTAATCGTATTAGGTATGATTGTATCTTATACTATATTGTATTTTTATATTATATTATATTATTATAATTATTAACATTGAAAAGAGGAGATAAAAAATAGACCTTCAGAGTTTCTTGCCTGTTCTTCTCGAGAAGGCTCTCCCAATTTCCGAACAGGTGTCGAGTCAATATATTTTTTCTTTTTTTTTTTCCTTATTCGTACGTACGGACAAGGTTTTTGTTTTTTTTTTTTTTATTATTTAAGCTTTTTTTTGTTTTGTTTGTTGACGTCAATAAGTGCCTGTAAAGGTCTATGTTGAATAAATATTATTTTGATTTTGATTTTGATTTTGAAGCACAGAATACATCGTTGGAGGATTTAATGTCACGTTCCGAAGTTGAATAGTTTTAAATGCTTATATATGTTTTATTTAATTATTTTTTATTCACATCGCCCTACCATCAGAGTGACGGTTCTGTACAGGAGAATTTTTGCCCTGATTATAAAATAAGTAGGAACAAAAAACTACCACTTTACAAATCTTTTTGACAGGACGAAGTCTGTCGGGTCCGCTAGTTTATTATAAATCTATAGATGTGTATTCTGAACTATATATAGTTCAGAATACACAGCTGTGTGTTCCAGAATTTAGACATAGTGCTCCAAATGGCAATCGAAGCTTCTTTCCCTAAAACTGACGCGTTATAATCAGGGATTAAGTTTCCTAATCACAGTAAATTGTGCTTTTGTGGGGACGAGCTTAAGTAACTTCTATCCAAAAAATTGTAAGACCTTAATCCTCGACATCAGATACAACTTGCAATGGGTTTCATGTAACATGCTGTCACCTGCAAAACTATGTATATACTTCTTGGAACATATATTTTTAACTAGCCGTGTCTGCAACTACACTCGTGTAGATACATTTCACCCCCTTGGAGGTAGAATTTTAAAATAGGACAATTTTGTTGACAATTAACAATGTATGATTAATATTACGTATTTATTTAGATAAAGATCATGTTGATAAAAAATCTATCCCATATGCGTTTACTTAGAACTAATTTGATCACCAAAGAAAAAGTTATAGTAGTTGATAAGATAGATACACTGTCGCGGACTTTTTTCAAGAACTTTTAAAGAGGAATAATTCTATCATACTTAGTTTTATGTAACGTGAACCTTGAACGCAGCGCACGCAACGAAAGCTCTAAATTATAATATTTTTTCTCTTTTTTCAACATTTTCCATTGATGCTCTGCTTCTTTTAGTGGTTTTAGATAGCCTATAGCCTTACTCGATAAATGGAGTATTCAATACAAATATAAATGCTCAATTAGAACTAGTAGTTTCTGAGATTAGCGCGTTCAATCAAACAAACTCTTCAGCTTTATAATATTACTAGCTGACCCGTGCCCACTTCGTTGGGCATAATATTAATAATCCCCGAAGCGAGCACGAACGCGAACCGAATTAAACCCGAAGCCATCGCGCGCCGTCCGCTGCTTTGGCCTTCACACTTATGACGATGAGTTTACTTGTTTTCATAGATTCATATTTTTTCGTAATATATGACTAATAAATATGACCTAATGATTTGAATTATTTTATTAATATAAAAAATTAAATTGTCTATGCTAATGTTAAAAAATATACTTTTTGTAATTTAAATATAAAAGTTAGACATACGCTGTCGTTGACTTTTTTGTAGGCATTTTCAAGCTCCACATTTTTTCTTTAGAACTCAATAATATATCTTTCATAGTTAAGGCAGCGTTCGCAAGAAACGCTTTCATTGGACCGGTTTTTCTCCGATTCACTTTGCAAAACGGGCTACCACATAAAAGCCTTTTTATTTTTCGGTTTTTTATATAACCTATGACACTCAGCAATAATGTGGCTTTCTATTGGTGAAAGAATTTTTAAAATCGGTTCAGTAGATCCCGAGATTACCCTTTACAATTTGACAAATATACAAATATACAAACACACAAACTTTACTTCTTTATAATATTAGTATAGACTAGAGATTGCCCATATATTTGTAATGTGCAGAATAAACAAAATGTCGTCAGCGATAAAATCAATGACCTTCAAAAAAATCTCCTGGTTAAGATATTTATTTCTTTTTCAATTTATCAAAACTGTCGCCCACCCCGTAATATTTCAATAACATCACCACTGAGGGAGGAAGTAAATATTATTTTATTTCTCTAGTCACAGCACTCGCAACCATTTTTCCACTCCTCGCGATCGTCCAACAAGCAACAGAAAAAGTCTTGATTATACTACAAAAGTTCCCGAGTTATTCAAATACACGGCATTTTGAATACAAATGTCCGTAATATAGAGCTCATTTCCCCATGAATTGTCGCCGCGTCCCGAACTCCCGAATGAAGAACGAAATATTATGATTGAACGGGCTTCTTTGCTTTATACAGTTAAAGAGCTTGTATTTTATGAAGAAAGTATTGAAATTCAAAACGTGGTTTTGGCGCAATTCACTTTATTTTTAAATGGCATTTCATAGCAAAGTAGCAGTTTTCGTTTATGGCAGAGGTTGGCTTTTTGTGTCGTAGACCGTTTGCTATGTTTTTCGGTTCAGATAAGTAGGGGGTCCACTTATCTGATATTGAATGCCTATATACAACAACATACAACAATTTGTAAACCTTTACATATATATTTTTAACTTTTATATATAATTTTATGGCTTTATATTAGAAGATAGTATAATGTAAGTAAATATAAATAATATATAAGTAAATATATATAATATCAGTATATGTTGAGATCCATTGTCGTGGACCCCCGTTATCATTTTATGGACCACCAAATTTTTGTTTCGTTGACGTAGTTGACTGGTATAAGGTGTAAAATAGGGAACAGTCATAATTTCGGGGAATTAAAAATATGTTGCCACTAGGGAATAAAAAGAGTTATTTTCTAATATAAGGTCTATTTTATTTTTGTATTATGGACAGGCATTTGGCCTCGATCACATTTGATGGTAAGTGACGATGAGGCCGAAGATGGTCCATGCCTGTCCAGATATATATATTTTTTTTATTGCTAAAGTTGACAAACAAGCAGGCTGCCCACCTGATGGTAAGTGGTAACAGTCGCCTATAGTACATGTGGTTCCCACGAGATTCGCAGCAAATCTGCAAACCTCATAAGAACCACAGTGTACGTTGCCAACTTGTGACATAAGATGTAAAGTCACAGTACCCAGTAATTTCACTGCCTATCTTACCCTTCACGCCGGAACACAGCAAAGCGAACCCTGCTTTGGCGGCGGAAATAGGTAAGACGGAGGTACCCATGCAGACGACCCTGGTACAGAGTCTACCTCCTAGAAATAGATAGTGTTCACTCTTGCCTTGAAAAGGTCCAGATTGTATGTATCAGGGAAAATATCCGGTGGAATTCAACTCCTTTGCTGTGCGCATTATGAGAGTAGAAGCAAAACGCTTAGTGGATATAGGTGGTATCAACAACAAAAGGGTGGAAGCCATACCGCCGTCTAGTTCCCCTGAGGTGGAATGGAGATACTGGAATCAAATTGTGCGATTCCATCGCACATTATATTTTTATATTTACTAATACATTTAATAAAAAAATACACTATTTGATACATTTAAATACACGTCAATAAATATTAAACAAACAAAAAACATTAATTCATAAAAATAATTGCATAAAATTAATTTCAGAAAGTTAAAATACATATTTTTGATGAAAAAAAAACAAGGAATTTCAGATACTTTTTTTTGTCAATGTAAATAGACAAATTTTAACTTTCAAGAGTGATAAAATACTGCACTATAAGGTGCAATAGGGAGTATAAAATGAAACGCAAAGTTATATAATAGCTTGATTAGAAATAAAATGTGACGACCGATGATGATAATGCTGACGGCTTCGGTAGTTGAGCGATTAGTAATGATGGAAAAAACGTATCTTTGTTGAGATTAGATCATTTGTATCTGGATCAGTATAAAGATTTGAATCAGTAAAGTGCTTCATTTGCATCAAATGTATCAGTGACTCTCAACCGATTAAATCGATTCAGAGTAACTGATACAAATATTCTGATATTTGATGTATGATACAAATACACTGATATATAAATATTGATATTGATTCATTTGTATCAGTGACTCGGAGTTAATCGTGTAAGCGTCGCATAGGTATCGAATGAAACCGAGATGCAATTGACTGACGTGACCCGAAGCGCTCCGACTCAGGGGGCGTACTCTTAAAAACGATATTCGATATATCGTGGATTTCGTCGTGTCGTATCCTACTCTTAGTTACTATCGTTTAAAACATTTCAATGGACGATCGAACGAACGATATAAATTTTGACATAAGAAAGCCTCAAATGACAACGATGAATTGAAATTGACAGACGAACATTCGCAAAACTTACGTTAAATTTGCGAGAAGTAATACGATACGGTTTGAGGTGTCGTTGTAATTATCGTAAATTTGACGTTTATTTTGCGAATGTTCGTCTGTCAAATTCAATTCATCGTTGTCATTTGAGGCTTCCTTATGTCAAAATTAAAATCGTTCGTTCGATCGTCTATTGAAATGTTTTAAACGATAGTAACTAAGAGTAGGATACGACACGACGAAGTCCACGATATATCGAATATCGTTTTTAAGAGTACGCCCACTGAACTCAATCTCAATCGTGCGAGCGCCGCGTGCCGATTGCAATGAGATGCTATTGAGCGAATGATTCATTTGAAGCGCTGTTAGAGATTTGAATCAGTGAATCATTTGGAAGAAACGACTCATTGAGTCGTTTCGTAAAGATTGACACATCTCTAGTGATTAGTACAGTTTGACATGTATTCTTCAATAGTCGATGAGTCACAAAGCGAAAAAAAAAACGTTCGCAATAGTCTATATAATATTAAGTGAAATTTAAGAAAACATATACTCAACGTACCGCTCTGCCTATGCAGAGAAGTAACGCCGCCAGCATAATGGGATCCATGCCGCAAGCTGACTTGCTAGACGAGTTTTTTTATGTAACTAGAGTTTCTTTTATTTTTTTTATACATAGATAAGTTTAGGATTATATATCTAACCGTTTAGGTTTATTTTATTTTTAGAATATGGTTATTTGTTTTCTTAATAAGTTGTAATTTTATAATATTTTTAAATATAGCAAGACGTGATCTGATTTAGGAAAATTATTTAAAAGACACAGAAATACACAAAGATTATGTTTTAAATAGTTTAAAGCTTATACTATTTATTATATTAAAACGATTCTTCGATCTGTTAATGTACTATGTTCATTTAAAAGAGAAATATTTAAGGCACCCTCCCTACCTATGTCGCAGTGAGTACCTAGACATTACATAAGTCGGGATACTAGGATTATCTAGCCGAGGGGGCCTCCCCTATGTGCGAAGTCTTTGATGTAATGAATAGAAATATGTCAAGTGTTGCGTACGCCATCTTACCACGGGTGTGCGTGGGGCCACAGCCAAAGCTTGATCAGTAGTCTTTAATAGAAAGCTTTTTTGAATCGTCCAAACTTTTTTCCTACCACCCTTTTAGCTGATAAGAAGAATGGGCGCAAGAAACTTATCAGCTTTATCAAAAGTAATAACAAGATTTACAATAAATGTTGTAATTATCATAAAATGTACATACGTGTTTACAATTTATATGGGAAAACAAATATTTACACTTTAGAATGTAATGTCTTCAAATCAGCACCAAGCATTGGCATCATTTAAATAGTCATTGACTTATTACAAAGTCTTTCTCATTAGCGTCTTTTTAACATGTACTGTAGGTATAGTTAGTGCAATATAATAAAAAAAAATAAACACCTCTAACGCTTTTTGTCTATGCCGAAAGGCGAAAGCATCTAAGGCTATACAGTCAAGCGATGACATACTGTAGCAACATTGATAAAGAGTTTGATATAAATTGAATTTTCATATAAATTTCGCGGAGAGTTTTGAGTTTGCGATTCAAAATTTGCACCGGGATTGGGTTTGGCTTATTCATGTACGTGAAACGATTGCATCGTACACTTTCCAGGGTCGCTCTAACCTTGAGGATTTTTTTTGGACGGATCGAAGATGGCTAGATAGATGTTCAAGTCTACCTTGATTATATTTGTGGAAGGTATGAGAATTGAAGAAGGTTTTGCGCCTTGCTTGCTAACGGTTTCGGCGCATTTCGTTAGGGTTGTACTAAAAAGAGAGTCGGTGCAAGCTGAATGCGCGACTATCCACTCGGAAGTTCAAGATCGCTGTGTCTTACTTACTTTGAGGTTGTTAGGACTTAGGTTTTAAGGCTGAGTTTAGTAGGCTGGCTCAAGCCTTTGTGATATTTCTCTGCCTTTTCTCTCCGAAGACAAAAACACAAACAGAATAATTATCCAATAGAAAACAAGCATTAATTTAAATAATATATTGTTGTGAGTATATCATAAGCAAAATTAAATTCAATTAGATATTTATATTGATGACACATGTCATACTGATGTGCACTGCATTGCTTTTGACTAGGAATAGAGTATGCACGTACTTTGCATTATAAAGCGCTGTGAAGCTGAAAGTTTAATGTTTTTTGTGCAACATACATTTTATTATTTTTTCTTATTCAAATGAAATGTTTCAGATAAAGGATATATTTAAAAATGCTTATAAAGTGGTCATTATTTGATTAACTTCTTTGAACAAGAATACTTTGAGCAAAGATGTATGTAAATCCATAACAAGAGAGTTTAGCCAAAGAGGTTTGCATAATATGTGCGAAAAGACTTTTTTACATTTGGCTCTATATTTATTTTTCAACATACGTTTTAAGGCCTATTTTGACTAATATTAGTCTTAGCTTAAGAATATTCTAAGTGTAATGTTATTACTATTTTACTAAAGGAAATGAGTGAGATTTATAATTGTCCTAAGCTTACCTAAGTAACCTTGTCTAAGGTCTTACTTAGAATAAAAACTAAGACAAACTTTGTGAACTTCACTATTAGTGTTTTTTTATTTTAAGAAAATTAAATATTCCTATTGAAGAAATAATTACTCTTTAAGCGGTAAGCTCGTTTCAGGCGAGATGTAGGTAATAAAGCTCATTATAAGTAAAATCTTATTATATTAGTAACTTCTTTATTAATACTAAATTATATTTTAGTAGCTCTAACCGCGGTTTGACTCGCGTAATTTTGGAATTTTCCCATGTGAAAGACTTTCTCGTGGTAAAAGTTTTTTGTTATCTGTTTTATTTTACGAGGGCTTTTATTTTGTTTAAATATGCTTTTATGTAAAACTTTCGGGATTTAAATTTTTGTTTCGGGCCTCAAAATTAATTTTTAAGGAATAGAAATGAGCACGTTACTCAAAATTACATTACTCATTCAGGTCAAACATATATTATATAATTTCCCGGAAATTAAACTACCAAATTCGAGTTTCTTCGTTATAAACATACGGAAATACCAATACTTCTAACATTTCTTAACAAAACATAGAGGTTTATTTTTTCACGCTACTAAAATCTAAAAGCACTGATTTTATATATCTAAAACACGCATCAAAGGCTATCAAAGAGAACCGAATAGACACAGATAAAAAAGGTATATCGATTTTCCATAGTAGTCAGTTTTAATAGGCGGCAAATCGAATAGGCGTGTGACATTTTAAAATGACTTTTTACTTTTTAAAAAGCACACACGGCCGCCAGTAGACCGCATAGCGCAGCCGCGGGGTGCCACGCAAAATCTGTTTCAGCAGTTTAAAATTTGAATGGATAGTTGTACATAGGGATGGGGTGCGTTTAAGCTGGCAACGCGATATAATATATATCCCGCAGCGTTTGTCTCGTTACTATATGACAAATGGAACTGTTGCAAGCGAGAACGAAATGTGGAACTCTAGCTTGGACAGAAGATAATTTAGATTTTTTTATAGGTTATATTGTATTGATATTATTTTGTCAACAAAAACATATGGCAGTTTGTACCAAAGAAGTACACATTTAGTCGCAATAGATTTCATGTCATTCAGCATATATAATATTTAAAAAGGTGTCATTAACAAACCTCAGTCTACCGGTGCACAAAAATTTACAGGAGTATATACTGATATTAAGACCACGGCTTAAATGTAATCTATATTAATGATTTCACAAAGAACATGTATGTACTATAATAATTAATATTCAAATTAAATTCAAGGTTGAAAGAGATAATAAAGATTTTGACTTTTTGAATTTTGTCCAAAATTTGTGCTAGTTTGACATTTAATAATTTATCATTTAATTCAAAATCAAAGCCGGATACAAGCAGTGATTCTCGACGCGGCACGCATAATCCGGAGATTCCTCTATCTGCAGCTCTAACCACGGCTAGCTTGGGCCTTGCCTCGCTGCCGCTGGCATACTAGGTTTAAATTTATAATATTTATATTTTATATATATTTTCTAAAAAACTTAGATGTGAGATATGTATATACATTAGATAAGATATTTGATGATATATATAATAAATAAATTAATTTAATTAATAAATAATAATAATAGTAATTTATTTCAAAAAAAAGGTACATTTGCACATACAAACTCCATATTAATGTTAGTAACTATAAACTATTATAATAAAAACATATCTGAAATACAATTCAAAGTTACAATTTGCGTAAATTTTATTTTTTGAGTTAATTTACAATGTAATTACAATGAAAATTTTACCGAGAGTCGATTGTTAATATAATCAAATTTATCGACTGTCAACCCATCACTACCGCGGTCCCGACAAAGCTGAAATGTTTTATTTTAATGGAAACATCACCGATTGGCCAGCACGCCGACAGATGGCGGGCGTGGTTTAATATAATATTTGCCGATGTACAGCGGTTTGGGAGCCCGGTTTAGAACTGTCTGGAATAGTCTGGGTTTGTTTCGACTAGATTTTAATTAAATATACATCCGCTTAAATAGTACTACTACTTTTTTAAAATTAAAAACAAGGAATATAATGCATTGGTCCAAAGACAAACGGCATCTAATTTGGTGGTGGACTACCAAAATATTTAATAAGCAATACCCAACTAGTCAGCGATGGCAGAATTATTAGCTTGTTATAGGAGGTTCAGTGATAGTAATCCACAAATAAATTGAACAGACATGGCGTGGTTACACATCCCTGTCTGATACCTTTTACAATATCAAACCGTCTGTGTCCATTCCATTTACCCTAACGTAGGTAGGCTCTAGAACGTTTGTATAGTGATTTCATTGCCAGCGTCAGGCTGCGGTACACTCCATATACAGATAATATTTTCAATAATGCATCCCTTCTCACTTTATCGTAGGCCTTTTCTAAATCGATGAAAGCGCAATAGACTTTTTGGCTTTTTGCGAAACATTTTTTTAATATTTAAGGAAAAGACCTTATCCATACACGTCCATTTCTAAAACCCACTTGTATATCCCATTTTCTTAACAAATCTTATTCACCAATCTAATGCAAAGTTTCATCCATCACTCTTTTAATCAGAACCTTTGCATATAATTTACTCACAATACTGAGTCGGCTAATACCTCGGGAATTTCTACACTTTCCCGAAATCCTTTAACTCTTGTACAATTACAATCACGAACTGGTATTAGTCTTCTGATACTTTCTTGGTCTTTTGGTATCAAGCTTTAATAAATGATACAGAAACGTTGCCACGTGCTTAAAGCCGATAATTTGTTACAATAATTCCACAGACTACTGCCAAGTATAAGATCTACAGTTTCAATATTCTTCGGTCAGTAATATGCAGTTAAGTTTTGAAAGCTGCAAACAAGGCCAGTTGTTATTTTTTTTGAATGTATGATTTATGTGCCGACACGTCTTAGCTTATGTTGAGAAAGACAACTGTCACTTAATAGCGTAGTGTAACTTCCGTTTCCTGTTTATATATGCTCTCTGTGTTGTCGCTGATATGTTCAGTGGGTATCCATTATTGTTCTGTGGTGTCTAGTAAAAGAAATAAATTGTTACTGCAACTCATTGTGCTTATTAATTGTTTGCATCCTAATTGAAACCTACAACAGGTTATGGGCCCAGAACGTGTGCGGTAACAATAACAAAAAGGAACAAAAGCTCATTAGAATTGCTCGTGTCGTTTCGGCGTACGTGCACTAAAAAAAAAAATGGCGGCTAAGGAGGACACCGGTACAACAAAATTTGGTGTACCACAATTTGCTGGGAAGAACTTTACCCATTGGGAATTTCGTTTAAAGATAGCATTAGCTGATCACAGCTTAGAAACCTGTATACTCACTAGTGAGAAAGATGAAAAGAAGATAGAAAAGCCATGTCGATCATTGTCCAGAGTGTGGCCGACAGCCATTTGGAAATAATAAAAGATTGTTTATCAGCCTACGATATGTACCAAAAATTGCTATTAAATTACAAGAGAGAAGGTGTAGCATCTCAGTTACTTTTGCGCAAGAAGCTTTTGTCACTAAAATTTAATGAATCACAAAAGTTAGAAGTACATTTTATGGTCTTTGACGGCCTTATTAGAGACCTTAAATCAGCCGGAGCAAAGCCAGATGAAACTGAACAAATTTGTCTGTTGTTGATGTCGATGCCAGATAGTTACAATAATGTCATTACAGCTATAGAGACATTGTCAAGTAACATAACCTTGGAGTTTGTGAAAAATAGATTATTTGATGAAGAAATTAAAAGGTCAAGCTCAGAACCAGAAATATCAAAGTCTACAGCATTTCAAAGCAGCAGTCATTATAATAAAAAAGATTTTACTGGAAACTATGTCAAGAAAATGTTTAGATTCGAGTGCTATAATTGTGGAAAAATTGGACACAAGAAAAGTGAATGTAGGTTTCGGAAAACTAAGTACAACAATAAGAAACAAGCGCATTGTAGTGAACAAAACAATAATGAGGACAGCAGTGAAGTAGCCTTTATGAGTTCTTCGTGTACTTCTACTGATCAAAGAAAACCTCGTAACGAGCTGTGTTTTTGTTATTGACTCTGGAGCTACCGATCACTTAATAAACAGTGACAGTTATTATAGTGAGTATGTAGAATTAAAGAATCCTATAGAAAAAAAATAGCCAAACAGAATGAAAAATTAATTGCAACAAAAGTAGGTAATATTAAAACAAACCAATGTACCTTAAAAAATGTTTTATTTATTAAAGAATTACAATGTAACTTAATGTCTGTAAGAAAATGTGAGTTAGCAGGGTTATGTGTCAAATTTCAAAATAATAAAGTACATATTTGTAAAAGTAAAAAATTAATCCTACAAGGTGAATCAGAAAACAATCTGTATAAAGTAAGTCTTACTTTTACAACTAATTCATTTGCAGCTTCTGCTTATTGTATCTCAGAAAATACTTTACTTTGGCATAGGCGATTAGGTCATCCCTCGGAAAAGAAATTACTAGAATTGTCAAAGAAAGGTTTAATAAATTGTAATTATAAAAATTGTAGCAAAATATTGTGTGAAACATGCCTGAAGGGCAAACAATGTAAATTGCCTTTTAAGAATTATCATGTAAAATCTAAAAGACCCTTAGAGGTAATTCACACTGATTTATGTGGACCTATCAACCCAGTTAGTTATGATCAAAAGAAATATATACTTACCTTTTTAGATGACTATACTCACTTTACAATAATTTATTTGCTGGAAAATAAAACAGAGGTAATACAGTGTTTTAAAAAATTTTTGTAATAAAGTTGAAGCACATTTTAATAGTAAAATATCCCGTCTTAGATGCGATAATGGTACAGAGTATAAAAATAATGATTTTCAATTATATTGTAAAGAGAAAGGTATAGATATAGAATTTACAATAAAATATACACCTGAACATAATGGTAAGGCCGAGCGCCTAAACAGAACTTTAGTAGAAAAAGGTAGGTGTATTTTACAGGAATACAATACTAATAAAAACATGTGGAGTTATGCAATATTCTCAGCAACATATATACTAAATAGGTTACCTACTGTAGATGGTAAGATACCTGCAGAGATATGGTATGGGCAGGTACCAGATTACAATAAAATTAAAATCTTTGGTTGTAATGCATATGTACTAATACCTAAAGAATTAAGGCAGGGAAAGTTTCAAGAAAAGTCAAAGAAATATAAGCTGATAGGTTATTGCAATAATGGTTATATTTTATGGGATGAACAAAATGAAAGTGAAATTAGAGCTAAAAATGTAATTATTGATGAGAGTATGAATGTGATAAGAATGAGTTGCCTGTGAAAGAAAAATAAATATAATGGACAGTTGTGAAAGTGAGTATGATAAAGAAGAAAATAATGTGTGTGTAAATGAAAGTGAAAATAGTGAAGAATACTTAAGCTTACCTTTGCCCTCGAGACCAGTAAGAGAAAGAAATGCACCAAAGTGGCACCTAGATTATGAATCTTATCATGCTGCTATGTACACTTGTGAAAATGTTCCAATGACCAGATCTGAAGCTCAGGCAGGGTTGAATAGCTCAAAATGGGAAGAAGCTATTAGAAATGAACTAAAATGTCATGAAAAGCATGGAACATGGACTGTTGTGGAGAAGCCTGAAAATGTGAAAGTGATTGATAGTAGATGGGTATTTAAGATTAAAAAGGATAGTACTGGAAATGAAACATCTTGATGTCAAATATCACTTTGTAAGAGAGCAGATTGGTAATAAAACAGTTGTACTTATTTATACTCCTTCTGAGGAGCAGGTGGCGGATTTTCTTACAAAACCGTTAAGTTATAAGTTGTTTAGTAACTTTAGAGAGAAAATGGGTATCCTGTAAGAACCTACTTAAGACATTTGTTGAAATTAGTTCATGATTGTAAGCCTAATTATTGTGTATTATTTTTAATACAAAGAAAATTTAACTGCTATGTTCTAGTTAAGTAACAGTTGAGGCAGGGTGTTGAGAAAGACAACTGTCACTTAATAGCGTAGTGTAACTTCCGTTTCCTGTTTATATATGCTCTCTGTGTTGTCGCTGATATGTTCAGTGGGTATCCATTATTGTTCTGTGGTGTCTAGTAAAAGAAATAAATTGTTACTGCAACTCATTGTGCTTATTAATTGTTTGCATCCTAATTGAAACCTACAACAGCTTATGCCATAGGATAATGTACACGTCACATCCAAAGCACTATCATGATGAATTATACAGTATCGTGGAAGCTTTATGCTTAAACAGGATCCTTATTGACTACACCTGTTTTAATATTGTTTATATATTTACTAAGTTTTGTTGTAATTTTTTCTTTATTTTTGTCATATATATAAGATTTTTTTACGATTTTTATCTTTTTCTAGTGTATATAAAGAAAATGCCTTCTTTCTTTCTATAGTATGAATATAGTACCTGCTGAGTGCTTAAATATGTAACGTATTAAATACAATAATAAAACGACTTCCTTCGAAAATAACCACCACCTACCATTTGCTGGCTTAACTACATATTTTTATAAGTTTACTAAAAAGCAGAAGTATTATGATAAATATAGTAACACATTTCAATATAATAACAATAACGGTTTTGATATATTTTCATTATCAAAAAGTGTATAAATTGAATTTATTTAATTGCATATATTCAAATAATAAAATGCGGAGAGGCTGAGAATCCTCATGTATACCTCCGCAACTAAGTACGGTGATTATTTCGTCCTCCAAACCGACAGGCTCGACTAAACTACCTACTAAACGTTCGACGACCGTTCTAATGACCCTTATGGGTTGACTGATTTTAGCTAACATATTAACATTACTTCTGTAGTTTGCTACATATTTGAAAAAGCGTACTTTTAGAGTTACGCTTCCAAACTTTTAACTTGTATCGGAGGTTGGGTTCAGACCGTGTACCTGAAGCCGGCTTCCAACTGACGACTCTGTAATGATACAGGGAGAAAAAAAATTGCCCTTGCTGGTTTTCTTGCTGGTTCTTTCCAGTACAAGGTCTCCCGCCGTAGACTTGTGAACCAATGGCGTAGCATCTTTGACATTGAAAAATTAATTGTAAAATCCTATTTGAAGAAAAAAAATATTTTGATTTTGATTGAAGGAAAATAGAGACAGAGAAATCCAACAGAACATGTAAATAAATACGACTTAAGAGTTAACTATTAAAACAATAGATAAATATTGACAGCTTTTTAAAATTTAATTACTTTTTGAAACATTTTAAACCCATCACACTATATCGGCCGTAAAAATTAAAAAATATCAAATACCTTCAAAATTAAACAAATGTGAACATTTCGAGATTAAACCAAACTAAATGTATCCAACAATCTTAAACAATGGAGTGATTATTCAACGTAAGTCCCTGAACGATAGACCCACCTTTACACCTATGACCGCGCCGCAGACCCATTCACACTCATACCGACACCCCATCACATCAAAAACAAAAACCGTCGTCGACATAACATCGAAAATAATAGTATTCCACTTGCTTTAAAATACACGATATCATGGCCAGCTTCAGCTGAGACGCGTCATCGCGCCTCTCCTTTGGAAATGAACCGAAAAAATTCCCGATTGAGGGGGATCGGGGGTCAGTATAACTGGTCCTTTGTGCCCGACGTGTCAGGGCTTTACAATACGTATTATGTGCTAACAAAGAGTCCAAGAGCCCTCTTTCACACCTCATTCTTTTGATTGGAGCAAATGATTCTCTTCATTGAAATTATTTTGTTTAAGGTTAAATTCTAAGAGATTTCGCGCCAGTATCACGTTCTCTATTCATGATTGTGGGAATAAACTTAAAATTAATTCTTTGGATTTTACATTAAATTATGAAGGTTCTTAGATACCGTTTTAAAAAGTAAGTGCAAAATTAACTTTCTTGTTGCTCTGAAGTTTTCGGGTTCGATATCTGGGTTGTGCAAAAGTTTATTAACTTTATTCCGTCTAGGAAATTTGCAATGGCTTTAGGCTCGTGTACTTTTACATTTAGTTTGAGATAAAGTTTTTCTGAGAATCTACTCGTACAGTGCTATTTTATTGCATGTTAACAAAGTTGATAATTCCGTAGCTTCTAATGATAACGTTACTTTTTACTAAGTTTTATTTGGTTTTTGGGAAACAATAGAAAAGAGGAAAATTAATGTTTATTTATTTTTGTAGAAAATTCATATTAATGTTCAAGTCTATCATATCAATAGATCATTGGTGTCACCACAGTCGCCTCTTTATACTTAAGGGAATATAATAAAAACCATATTATCATTTGTTAAGTTGTACATTATCATTTCAGGGCCTTACAGTCCCTTTTCCCCACGAGACCACGAAGAAAGAAATGTTACGAAGTAAACATTTGTCTTTTATCAAAATTTGTATTCATATGCATTTCTTTCAGTTTCCTGTTCCCAATTTTATTTGGTGTCGTAGCAGTATGTATTCCTCTTCCACTCTCCTCTGTTACTCGCTATTTCTACACTCACTTCCATCTTCATCGTATCATCATTCATACAGACAATACATCTTTTCTTCTGTCTTCTTCTTCTTACACCCCTTTCAACTTTTATGTCCATGACTTTCCTAGTAAAATGATCATTCTTTCTTTTCAATACGTAACTGTACCAGGACAGTCTCTTTTCTCTCTTAATTTTTCAACAGTAAGTAACTTTCAGAGTTTTATAGATTTTTGAATCACTCGAATTCAGTGTTGTCATTAAAAACAAATTTTTATTTAAATTTCGTTTCACGCAGAAAAATTTTAAATTACAACAACAAAAATTAAAATATATATACTCAAACAATATTTATTTATTATTATGTACCTACCTATTTACAAGCTTTATATTAACCAGAGTAAATTTATCTCTGGCAAAGTCACTTCAGCGTTGGATATTCTACTAGTAGAAATCAAAAACGAGTGAGTTGAACAACTCGTTGCACAAGCATGAAATGAAAGTTCAGAAATAGTGAATTCGGTAATTCATATACGATCACGATTTCCAATCTGAATTGGTTTTCTATTGTTTCGAAAATTCATTTCCAGGAGACGTATTTTTGAATCATTAGACGTGAATTTGGAATTCGAATACAAATACAAATTGTGCGCGAAATTATTTTCTGCTGCTTACAATTATATAGATTTTTGAATCACTCGATAGTGGCAATAGGTACACTATTGCCACTATTATGAGTTCTACGTACATTTCATTATATTCTTTGCGTGTACCTTACCAGCATGTCTAATAATCTTCCCAGCTTTTCATTAATACCGCCACCTGAGCATTAGCTGCATCCCTGACAGCCACTTAAGGCTCTCAAGCCAGATTAGCGCTGCGCTCATATAATTACCTAAAATTAGAATTTAATCGCTTTAACTGATGGCTCGCAAATTCGTGGAGACCGCTACAATAAATTGATAGCGGCGTGTGTTGCTAAATTATCAATACCTTTATGGATCGACTTTTTGCAATGATATTCCACCAAAAATATTTATATGTAAAATGTTGCCAGCACCTAAACTCTTAATCTGACTCGCACTGTCAAAAAGTTATCAGCTTAGCTACCATGAGTGCACAATCGTTTGCAATCGACATTGACAGAGTGAATTTTTGTATAAAAATATTGTACAGTGCTTCTAGCGGCACCACTCTCAATTTCGTATTAAAATATCAAAAAATATTTTTTAATTTAAAGTTACTACGTCTACCAATCTCATATTATGCTGTTTCTGCTTTCTCTCGAAAAAAGCTTTTATTTACATTTATAGACCTCTAGCTACCATTTTTCTGTCAAGGATTACTTTAATGTTAACAATGCTTCGGTTTAATTTTAATGACTATAAAAAATTACTAGGTACTATTAATTATCGGGGGACCGAGGGATGGAGTTCGCCGCCTGTAGGAGGGCATCGTGCGATCCGTGGCCATGTATGGGGTTCCGTGTGGTCGCAAGACTGCGCGAGGTCCCCCCGCTCCATAGCTCTGCTACGGAGCCTGCAGCGGATAATGGCCATACGGATCGTAGGAGGCTACCGTACCATCTCGTACGAGGCGGCGACGGTTCTGGGACGCTCCCCCCATTCGACATCCTGGCCGACATGTACGCGGCGACGTATGCGTCGCGGCGTGTCGACCGGGGGAGCGATAGGGAAAGCGCCCTGGAACCCGCGCACGAAGTGCCTAAGCGGGAGTGGCAAGGACGGATTGTGGCGGCCTGGCGTGCGCAGCTCGAATTAGCAGGGGAGCGGAGGCTGGGGGTTCCCGGAAGTAGCTTGGTGTTCCCGGGGGCTCCCTACATGCCTGAGGATGGCCATCCCTGAGGTTTTTAGTGGGTAGGCCTCCCCCTTCTGGGCGAGCCCTACATAACCGCCGGCTCGCCACAGCCAGGGGATTTTCCTCAGGGGAACAAAAAAAAAAGGTACTATTAATTATTCTGCCATATATTTTGACTGTTTAGGCCTTAGTATCGTTTTCGGCCAAAATATAGTCGATACTTTCGACCTGGCCGAAATTTGAGTGTTCGTGAATTTTCGTGCGTCGTTCGGTAAACTTCGCATATAACTCGTATTTGCTCGCCGGCACGGCACCGGCTCAGTTCGCCACCGTCCATTTAATCGTGAGTGAGGTTATGTTTTGAAATTGAGTGATTTGGTAAGTATGTATTTTTTTGTCATAATTTAGTTTTTTCATATATTTTTCACATACGTTAATGATTGTTTTTATTTTTTAAACTCTACTTAACTGTGTGTCTGTCTGTATATAAATATACAATATTTTTTCTTATGCCTTAATAAATGTTAAGCAAAATAGTACATTTCAGTAAATTATCGTAAATTTAAATGTTTTAATTCAATTCAAATAGTTTTAAATTAATCTGTTTCGCCCGAAATAGACAGCAAGACCGAAAGTTTCATTTCGGTGTCGGCTTCGGATGAAATATCAGTTTTGGTCGGACTAGCTAGAAGAGCTTTAATATATGTAATGTGAACTCGCTTAGTTTTTGTTTAGTTTTTGAAAGATCCCATTTTCTACAGGGCGTATCAGTTTCTTACATGCAGTATAATCAAAAATAATTTTCGAGAATCGTGTATACAATAATCCCAAAAATGAACTTTATTTCATTTCCGTAAGCTTCTAAAGGTACCTGTCAAAAACACATTCTCCCAACGGCCGAATTGCGTTGAGTTGCGTTGATTTCATGGCATGTGTTTCGATCGCCAAGTAAGCATTTCTGTGACACTATTTTCTTTGAGAGTTCTTGTATTGATAGTTCTTTGATAGCTAAGAGATAAATTAGTTCTTCGTGAATTTTCACCGCAATATTTAAGCTCTGCTAATTATTCCAGAAATATCTAGACGCTTCAGCTTAGTACACATATTAAATGTTAAACATCAGTAGTTGGGTCAAATTAAAAATAAATTAAAATGCGTCTTTTGTCTTCGGGATTCTTATCTATCGATTGTCGCCTTCTGGGGATGGTAGTGAATTCTCATAAGGGGTGCGCTACTATTGTAGTCGTCTTATGGCCGTTTTCACCAACTTTGTCTTAGCTTAGGCGACTCCTAAGAGACATGCTGTCTCACTCTTTTCAGTTAATATAAAAAGTGACAGCATGTCACTTAGGAGTCACCTAAGCTAAGACAAGGTTGGTGAAAACGGCCATTAATAACCCCCTGGTATTTGGACGTCCTTAAACTGGATATTATCCGCGCCCATCTAAGGCGGGAGGTTATGTTACACTCTAGCAGAAGGCTCGCCTACCAACGAAACACTACCTACAGTCTTTGGTCGGGTAGAAGGCCTGGGACCATATCAAAATCAAAATAATCTTTATTCACCATAGACCTTTACAGGCACTTATTGACGTCAACAAACAAAACAAAAAAAAAGCTTAAAAAAACCAAATACCTTGTCCGTCGTACGAATAAGGAAAAAAAAATATTGACTCGACACCTGTTCGGAAATTGGGAGAGCCTTCTCGAGAAGATTAGGCAAGAAACTCTGAAGTAGAAGGAAGAAGTATCGGCTTTGAACTAAAGCGCCCGCCCTCCAGAGCGGGGGACGGTGCATAAATATCTATCGAGTGAAGTTTACTGTTATAGTCTCGATCTTAAATTAATAAATATCTTTACTTTCATAATTTCAAATCCCAGTGACGTAGTATCTGCTGTAATACCTCGCCTTGGTTGGTATGCTGCTTCTCCCTAGGTGGTGGGACAACTGTCAAAAAGATGGTCGCGTTGCAAAATGGTGCGTTTACAATTACCACACTGACACAGTCTGATCGAATGATAAATTATGTTACAAGCGGAACCGAAAGCGAAAATATTGTTTACTTTCATTTGATGAGTGTTTCAGGATTATATACGCCTTGGTAGTCGAGTGGTTAGTAGACCAGTTTCAAAATGTCGCTATCTCTGAGGTCCCGGGTTCGAACCCCAGTAGGGGCATATATTTACGTGATGAATGTGAGCATTTGTACCTTAGTTGCTATTATATATTACTATCAAAAATATTTATAAGTATATGTATGACTATGCGTTACCCTAGATCTTAGTTTGTGCTAGACTAATTGGTAAAAATGTAAGAAACACACACACACTTCTGACCACATCTTACTATAATATCATCAACTTACAATAAAAATTATTAAAATAGAATCCCATATATTGAGTAAATAAATTCGGTTTATCTCTATCTATACATAAAACAGGGCATCTTAGTAAAAAATACCCAGACCTTATACGAAAACTCTTTCAGACAGTATTACAGAATTATTTCACCTTTAAAATTGAGTTGACGCTTCGCCATCCCCTTGAAATAAAGTCTTCAAAATTCTACTTATTTCTTTTTTATACACAGTTTTTTTTTGTTGAGTAAGTGTCAGAGGTTATTAAGCCCTGTAAACTGGGACAGAGTGACCTAATGAAGTAACTTGATTCGAGAAGGGAACGAAGTATTTGCATATTGTTTTCATTACGGTCTATCCACGACTATCGTAAAAAATCCTGAGCAAGCTCATTAATGTATTGGTGTTTTTATTGACAATAAAAAAATAAGTAAGTTCAATTCTGAAATAAATATATTATTAGGTTGTAGGACAAGTTCGTCGAAAAATTTGGAACAAAAATGTTTTGTATTAATTTTCTTTATTAAAATTTTGTTTGAATTTACAATATAATCGCCGTCAGAACTAATGACAGTGCTGCATCTATTAGGAAGTTCGCTGATACCTCTGGCCCAAAACTTAGTCACTTCTGTTTTCAGATTATTTGCATTTTTTTTTTACTTCAAAAAATGTTTTAAATGCTTGAATACGTGATAATATGAAGATGCCAGTCGGGTGAATAAGGGGAATGTGGTACGGTTTCCCAACCGAATTCTTCTAATTTTATTTAAGTCTTTTTGGCGATGTGTGGTCATGCGTTGTCTTGGAGGATGTAAACTTTGAAAAAAAAACTTTTAAATTTTTCAATTTCGAGATTGTTCCAGGAAAGAAGCAGCAATTTGATAGTTTTATAATTGTGAATTTATATTATTATGTAATATAAATCCACAATTGTAAAACTATCATATATATAGCAGGGGCTGAAAAGTTATTGAGTAACAAAAAACATTATTTCTTACGGATATTTTTAAAATAATTTATGTATTCAGGCAATATTGCCAATAATAAATTACTAGGCGCTGTTTCGCTTGTTAAAATATAACATGTTTATTTTTTAATCTGTATTTTTTATTAATTAAATTAAATACATACTACTGGTTATAATCAACGTGATACATCATAAACAGACAATTAAAATTCAGGTCGAGACCATAACCTAAACTGTACAAATAAGGGCTACGTAAATATTGTCACTAATACACAAAAATATACTTCATAATCAATAACAGCAAGTAATCACAATATTAAGACACGCAAAAAATTTTATAATATATACATATATACAAAAAATACAATGGGACCAACACAAACGAAACATTGCATATGATTATAACAAAATTTTAATTATATTTAATAGGATTTTTTGTCAGATTCATTTTTGTGAGCATTTCTGCCGATTGTCCATGAACTTGACGTCTCGGCTATTCCATAATATATAGAATATTATGGAATAGCCGATGGAATATTAACCTTGATACAGAGAGCTGTGATTTATGGCACAGCACGTGTTATTTTGAAAATCTTGTCGATGTAACACTAACCACCAGAAGCTTGGGCGCTATTCCTAGGTCCTAGTTTTGTTTTTTATATTATTAATGAGCCTGTTAATTTTTAGTTTAATCATTATTATAGACTTCTAAGAAGCCCTTAAACAGTTTGTGACGAGCTGATGGAGTGTTGCAATATTGCAGTGTTCACTTTATTTTCTATAGGTAAATATGGCACCATTATTGATTTTACCTGATTCGGCTGGGTTGTGTGGAGTGGATACAAGATTATAAGTTCCAAGAGTTCACCCTACATCGTTGACACCAGTGTCTCCTCTTCGCACCAACATTGGTTTGTTACTCGATTGCCTATTTAGTGAGTTTATCAATGACAGCTGGAGCAGACATTCTGCATATTTATTTTCTTATGCAGCGTTAGGCCGACACGATGCAGCGTGTAATATAAATCGCATAATTGGACTGATGAATACTTACTGCCTCTAATCTTTAATCGATAGGAATTTCTGATTTAAATTCTTCCAAATTAGAAATTCCTAACCAAGTAGAAATTCAAACATCACCTAATTCGGGAGAATTAGATAATGCTTGAATTTCTGCTTGGTTTTACTAACTATTGCAAAATTATTAATCACATCTTTCATTTTATGATGTCTCCCATAACTTATTCAGCACAAGAATTATTCAGAAATCATCAATAATATTGTTGTGTTACGAGTACTTTATATATTATGGATTCCAGATCAGAGCAAAAAAATAGTATAAAAGCTGTTTATTAACTCTATATCGGTATTATTGTTATATTATTTTATAAGTTTAAGCGCATAAGCCGATAACACAGAATTACGCATTAATAGAGCTTTGTGGTAGCTTTAGAAGAAGACGAGCAGTTAAGTGATGTAGGAAAAAAACATTAGTCTCCAAATAATGTATTTGACGGTTACCCTCAGTACAAGTCGTTAGCCGACCTCTGTAGTCAAATGGTTAGTACACCGATTTCAAGGTGTCGAAATCTCTGAGGTCCTGGGTTTGAATCCCGGTGAGGGCAGATGTTTGTGTGATGAATGAGCATTTGTACCTTCATTATTTTCATGGTTTTTAATATATATATTTCTATCAAATATAATTTTATATGTATGTCTATCCGTTACCCTAAATCCCATGACATAAGCCTTCAGAGCTTACTTTGGGCTAGGCTAATTGGTGTAAGCCAAATTCCCGACCTTTTACAATAATCCGGCTTTTGGATTTTAGTAGATGACAATCTTACCCCTATTACACTGGGAGCAATGAAAATTGACGAAACGTAGGTGTCTATTACATCTCTGCTTCTCCTGTCAGGAAGTTAAAAATACTTCTTGCTTAAAAGATTGCCAATATACAAAAAAGAATCAGAATAGAATATTTCAAATTATTTTCCATAGACGAAACCAACAATGACAGCACAGATTTAACATCACAATCTCACAAAATGGATATCGAAAAAAAAAGAACCCTAAAATAATGTACAGTTAATTGAAATTTTCGTAATATTATTTAATAATGTTCATTGCAAATAATACTGCAACCAGGAATACATAAAATATACGGGTTTGAAGTTCTGAGCAGACACAATGGATGAAGGTGAGACGTTATGTTTGCATATATTTGATAGGGTAGTACTTAACTTTCTTCTCACCTGGTGTTTGTTTGATCCAAAATAAATTCAAGCTTCTAACGGATCACTTGATGGTTAGCGGTTACACCGCCACCCATGAACACCTCCAACCTAGAGGATTGACAAGTGCGTTGCTTGCTCTTTAAAAGGTGAATACATGTTCCAAAATTATAATAAAAGCAACAAATTCGTAGCATAGTTTATTTTTAATCAACTTTCATATTTACTCTTGGACTAATGCATTCTAATTTTGGTGGTAATGAAAACCAGGCTATGGAAGAGCTTCCGGTCACCTGCCTTTGCAATGTCTCCTAGTTGATATAAGTATCGCTAAATGACCCTTAAAAATGCAGATCAGCGTTGTTGTGAAGAACATAATTAGCTGATAAGTTTCTTGCGCCTATTCTTCTTATCAGCTGAGAAGTACGTCCTGAATAGGTGGTACGAAAAAAAATTGCACGATTCAATGAAAATTTTGGTTTGATAGTCAAGTAATGTGGACTTGACTATTGGCAGATAATATTTTAAGAACTCAGCGTCTGTAACTTGTAAAAACTTACATACACAACGCGTCCAGACGAGTCGACCTCTTTTTAAGTAGGTATGATCTTCCCTTTTTTCGGAATTTAGAAATTGGTAGTGTAGCTGCTGCCAGTACACCGGATGCACCAAAATTGTGAAATGGGTCTATGAAAGGCTAGAATGACATAAAATGTGAAGTCACAATTCCTAAGCAGTGCTTGTGGTAAACACATAAGCTACAGGTACCCAAGTAGACGAACCAGATACAAAATCTCTCTCATTTAATAGTATTGACTAAAGGAGGAAGGAACAAATTGAAAGGTAACTGTAATCTTCCATATTGCAGACGATGATGAAAGCGCCGTAGGCGCAGCGAAGTATCCAGTGATGCCTTCGCTTCTGACTCTCCAGCACATGAGGAACAGACTGCATTTGTCCTACCTGGGAAAGAAGCTGATGAAATGGACAGCCTTGGCTACGGGTAGAGAGCTGAGGAAGCTTGCCATGGCCATGGAATTGTAAGTTTTTCCTGTACTCTAACATATTGGGAGAAAAGCAAGCCTGATCGTAGGTTTTCATAATCATGTTTTGGTTTTGATAATTTTATTAAATACAGGTGTTTTATGATTAGATATAGCAACTTCTTGCATTTCTGACCACTCTTTAAACTTTTCATTTTAAAATTTTACAATTCTCATGTTTTGGTCTATTTCACCCGTAATTCTTTTGTTGGCGAGCATGAAAATGCACTAAATTTTACAATTTCATTTCCATATTCAAAAAATTATTTAAAGGTCAGATAATATTTGAAAGATGGATTATGGTGTATAATAAAATTGGTCTCTAGATATGAAATTGCCGGTTATGGAGATTTCTTGAGACTTCTTGAGTTTGCTTTTTCGTGCATTCAGAGTTTGTTCATGGTATAGAAATTAAAATTTCATGGTCTTAAAATTTTGTATATTTTTCATTAGTCATTACAACCTAAGAAACAAGTTTTGATAAAGTTACTGGCATAATTTATCTGTATTTGAAACTAATAAATTAAACAAATAAATAAGTAGTTAAATAAATTAATGATTAGTAATCTTTATTTCAAATTTGATTATAAATAATTAATTTTAATCAAATTTTAAGATTATGATTTTAATCATTCATTTTTAATTGTAAATTAGTTGAACTTTGGGCCAACAGTGGCTAGAAACGAAATACAAACATTTATTGGATGCCAAGATGGGAGGAGTTTTTTAAGTCTAACAATACTGCTTAAAATAAATTAATGTTTCTTTTGGAAAATTATATTTTTCTACTTACTTTCCTCAATGTAGGGCCAAAAATGTTCAGTTAGTTCCAAATGTACTATTCCGTAAAATTTTGTCGGTCTTTAACACATTCACTGCTTACAAAATAAATAAAAAATAATAGCTGGGTACCAAAAGTTTTTAATTCCAATTTTGATTAAGTACACGTGAATGTTTGAAAATATGGATAAATGTATATTGTTATTATTATTATTTCAATAAAAAAAACCACATTTTTCGGATCCGAGTGGTCGGCACACAGCATGCTGGGTGCCGAACACTCGGATCGGTTTACTGACTACTGCAAAATGAACGGGACGCTCGCTCGTATCCGAGTGGGGAGCACGGAATGTGTTAATATGAGTGAATCGAACGAGTCGAATCGAATTTTTTTTCAGGATATACCGCACATTCTATGATGACGTGACCGAGGCGTACTTGATGCTAGCACGCTGCCGTTATTTCTATCCAGACATGAACAAGATGGTGCTGGAGAATCCTGGCAACATTGTAAGTGGTCACATTAATCTTTTATCATTTCTCTGCGTTGTGAGGTTTTCATCTTTATTCAATTGATTGCTACTTTAAACATCCTTCCCTGTTCTCACGGCCTTGATGGGAGACCTAAAATGTATTTTCAATAGAATCAAACCGTGTTAGATCGCAGCTTTATGTAGATTTGTGCATGGTTTGCCAAACTTCTTGAAGGCTGAAAGTACAAGCGAGTTAGAACGGCTATAATTTTTTTAATGATCTATGTCGCTGATGGTAGACGGCCATATTATAACTTCAGATTAGTTTAGGGATGTTAAGAACTTTGGTGGGACCCCATGCCTTGCTGGCGAGCACACGAGGTGGACTTATAGCTCTAAGCTTTATTTTTAAGACCGTCCCCAAGGCTGTAAAATCATCAAGTGGTTCGAATCGAACGAGAACAACGCTGCTTAAAAGCGTCTCGAGAGATTCGGATGTTTAAGCCCGTTGAGTAGTGGAAACTGTGATCAATCACCAAACGTCTGGTTTTGTGCACAGAGTATGAACCAGATCTTCGCATATTTGTTCTACGAGTGCGGTGTGTGGGTATCTGTTCTGGGTATGTAGTGTTGGAAATCCTGTTGGTGAGCTTAGAGAGATGCTTGTTGGCAAGTGTCAAGGGATTTAGAGGTTCAAAGAATATTTTTCTCGGTCGATGAACACTATCCAAAACGCTGTATGTGGAGGTCCCATCTATGGCTTGCGTTACAAGCTGATTAGGGAGAGGGTAGAAGGTGAGCGATAGCATAAGACATGGAAGGTCGGTATCATAACGTTCTTCATAATTTAATTCGGCAATAACTGTAGTAATGGCTGTCTTAGCCTAATCGTTGAAATACAATTATATTAATATCATGACGATAAGCTTCAGCAAGACTATAACGACCAGGTAGAAAAGCGCTTATGGGAATTCGTTGTTCGGACATTCTAATCACCAGTTGGTGATTAGTGCTTAAATCCAGAAATGGTCTCTTTAAGAACTGGCTTAAACAAAAAGCGGTTAAATCTTGATCTGGCTGAATGTAAAAGTCATATTAATATCATATAGTTGTTTGTAATACAGTTTCCCTTGCAATGAGGTTATATGTAGATAGTTACCTGCTGTATGGTACTAACAAATGCATTTAATTTTAGATTGGGAAAAATAAATTCATTGGATATGGTTGTATTATATCGCATTTCTTTTGCAAAAACTTTATTTTTTTAAAACAATAACACATTTTCAGTTTTCCTAGTCTATTCAATTCATACATGGCGCAAGTACTATTTAAATGGAACATAAATTTGAGTCACCTACCAAGGTGTACCAACAAAGGGAATATTATAACAGCATATATTCTATTATGTAATTTTTTTATATATTGGATGTCATAAGATTTCAATCTGACAATCTGAATTTATAATCTGACAGCCGTACCTTGTTTAATTGTCTTTTCACTACTATCATGCTATTAATCCTCTATAAAAGAATCTATAACAATTAGCTTATTTCCAACATTAAAACACTTAATGATATTATGATCATTATATCATCCAAACGCGTGATATTATTATGAAATTCAAAAAAAGAACATTCTCATGCAATGACATTTTCACCACCAGATCGCAAAAATTTTGAAAAAAGAACAATAAATTAAGCATAAGCATGCTTCGCAATTAGACTTTTCTTGAATTTGCATAGTTTTTACAACACTATACAACACCCTATGGTATGAGAATCTTTTATAGAGGATTCACATCATGATTGTAGATAAAGTCTTGTATGCAACTGTAATAAATAGGTATTAAAACACTCATGTGATACTATTATCACACTCGGCTACGGCTCGTGTGATAAACCCACATTCGTGTCGTAATACCCCTGATTATACAACAGTTGCATAAATAACTATTGCGTGTTGTTAATATTGTATTTTTTATTATAAATAGTTAAATGAATTCACCACCGCCAAATTTACTTTACTTTCATATATATTTTTTTCTTTATTTCATATATATATATATATATATATATATATATATATATAAACATTGGATTTTTATGTCATTCTAATTTATTTCAATCTCAATACAAGTTCCGAAGCTTCCGGTATTACGTTGTATTTGGCTGTAGTATCTATGTCCATGCAAAGACCGATGTGTTTAGTAGAGTTGCAATCTAGAGTTTGCAACTCTATATAGATATAAGATCTGACAACAGAACAATGTCACAGACAAAAAATGAGATGTATTTGCTAGAGATTGTATTCTTGCTGTTGCCAAGCTTGTTTATGGTCATGTTATATTCAAGTGTTCAATTATTTTATGAGAATAATCATATTTAATTATTCTTATGAAAGATATCAACAGTTATATAGAAATATATAAGATAAGAGAGGTGAGAGGTGATAAATAGAGAAGGAATTATGTGTAGTAAATAAAGTAAAGATTAATATATTTTTTTCTTTGAAACAATGAACAAAAAGCCGCCCCCGGGTGGGCTCGAACCACCAACCTTTCGGTTAACAGCCGAACGCGCTAGCCGATTGCGCCACGGAGGCGATGATGTTATGTAAGGAAATGAACAATACATGTAATTATGTAACCTTACAATACAACAATATGACATAGCTATTGATAGCAAATAACATTGAAGTTTGCGCTTGTTTTCACATATTATAAACTAGCTGACCCGTGCCCACTTTGGTTGGGCATAATATTAATAATCCCCGAAGCGAGCACGAACGCGATCCGAATTAAACCCGAAGCCATCGCGCGCCGTCCGCTGCCTGTTTTTTTCTCCGATTCACTTTGCAAAACGGACTACCACGTAAAAATATTTTTATATAACCTATGACACTCAGCAATAACGTGGCCTTCTATTGCTGAAAGAATTTTTAAAATCGGTTCAGTAGATCCTGAGATTACCCCTTACAATTTAACAATTATACAAACACACAAACTTTACTTCTTTATAATATTAGTATAGATTGTTCACGCAAAACGAACATGTCTCATTATTTAAAATTGTCTTGTATATTTTAATTCAAACCTTGCCGCGCTTCACTTCATTTCTACTAAGGTGGTCTATAATCTGTGACTTTAAGAAAAGGACGCACACGACGCTAGCGCCAACTAAAGAAATATAAGAACAAAAATTTCATGGCGTCGGGCTCTTAACCTGTCAAGCTGTAATTAGTAATAATTCATTTTATCATCATAAAAATAGGTTGTTAAGTCAGTAATTAAAGCAATCGGTGTAAAGAAAATTATCAAGTGGTTTCAATCATCATCAACCCAATATCTCAGGACGAGATAAGTTCCTGCAACATACCGGGACGCAGGTGGTGGCCCAAAAACTAACCTAAAACCGGGACCTGGTAAGAGATACAGGTCATAATCATCAAAACTCAACACTAGAACGGAGTATCAGGGCGATATTTCGAACATAGATAATTAAAATTATAATATGTATATCATGATTACAATAAAAATCATGTATCTTTAACATATATTTGGAAGACATATATGTATAGATAATATTCTGGTCTGTAATGATAACTCAAAACATATACACATCGGTATTCAAGCGCTTTAAAACTTGTACTAATGTCATTCTTTTTGTCTTTGATTGTTGGCATTATTTAATTGTTGATGCTATGGTGTTGTTAGAGAGATTTGTAATAATTTTCTAATGAAATGTAAAATAAGTATTAGAAATAAAATCAGTTGAAAGTATATTACGTGGTTTAGTTAGATCTGAACGCGTAATGTTAGTTATTAGATCGAACCAGCAAGATCGATAAACATTTGGTCCTTCGAGCCGGATATTTCAAAGAAGTTCAAAAATAGCGTAACAAGTCATTTTACCTACGCACATCAACGTGTATATTATTAGTAAGTACGAGTAAAAAGGAGTTTGGAAAAGCCGTGACATAAGCAGCAGTATCTATTCTGCCAGAGGTATGAAAGCAAGGGTTTTTATTATACGAGAAAATTGAACCCTGGAAAGAGTATGGTATTTAAACTGTTAGTACAATATTCAATATTTTGAAGAGAAGAGTGAAAAATAGACATTGTTTTTAAGAACATTTGAATCGTAGTTTGTTTTATAATTTCGTGGTTTTCGTAAGCGCTAAAATTAGTACATTATAAATATTTAGAATTTCCTATAACGGCAAGTAACTTAATCAAGTAGAAATCTGTATAGATTTATTTTCTATTTCAAAGTTTGTCAGTTACAAGCAGATTGAAGTTTAATTTGTAAAAAGTGTCCCTGTGGTAAATTTTCTTTTTGACTTTTTGTAAACCACCTGAACTTTTTGTTAACTACCAAACTCGCTACCAATTTTGCCATGTATTGGTGTTTCGAAAGTGACCAACTATTTAAAAACGTTACGTTAACGTCGATGGTTCTTAGTGATGCCAACACCAAAAAATTGTATATTTTTATTTGTGGCAAGACTAAAAATGTACCTATATTCTCTTATCTTACTTCCTGTGCTAGCCGGATAGACAAAAATTGCTGTAATAAATTGAAAAAAAATTGTTGAGTGTTATTTTATTCAACCATCAGCGGCGTACGAAACCAATAATATACAATCCACTCATTTAAATGAAAGGTTCCCAACAGTTAGGACCACAAACATTCATAGTATAAATTAAACAAAACAAAACACGTGTTATCGAATAAATATTAACATGTGTGCAATCGATTTTAGTTTTAGCCAATATATTGCAAATTTAATAGCACAATTAAATAATTTTTGCAGCACTTGCTTCGAAACTGCAAAAAAGTAAATTACTATTATGAAAATTATGACAACAATTTGCTTAGTGTGGGTACTTGAGAGAAATTGTCAAGAATATTAAAATGTCATAATTTAAATTTAATTTAGCATTTCATTCAGGGTACATTTTTATCAACACAAAAACTTCGCCCCCGGGTGGGCTCGAACCACCAACCTTTCGGTTAACAGCCGAACGCGCTAGCCGATTGCGCCACGGAGGCGGTGATACGTTCTTATGAAATTAAACACATAATCTGCTGTATTAAAACTCAACACATTAAATTTTGACTCTACCAACATTCACCAACTACCAACGTTCACATGTCTTGGGCTTGGCACAAGAAGCTTAGTTTTCTACTTCCTTTCACACATTTAAAAAAAAGAAAATAATTAGATTTTTAACTAATGTACAAAAAGCTCTACCTTGGGTGGGCTTGAATCTATCGCACTTTTAAATTTACCTATCCAATCTCCTATTCCAAAACAAATTACAAAATGTCCATTATTTATGCAATTACACCATTAATAGTAGATTACATTAAATGTTACAAAAAGCACGCCCCCGGGTGGGCTCGAACCACCAACCTTTCGGTTAACAGCCGAACGCGCTAGCCGATTGCGCCACGGAGGCGATGGTTTTACATAGTAAAACATATGTAAGTATACAAGTCTAGTATAGTTCAGTGTACGAGTAAATATATAAAAATATATACTAATGTAATAAAACTGATGAACTAGTCTGGTATTCACTTCACTCCGTCGCGCTTCACAACCGACTGCTCAAGATTTTTACAATTCCTTCCTCACTTGCTCCGCCTAACTACCAATTCCGGCCTACAACCAACCTCCTTTCGTTTCACGATGGAAACGGTTACAAGTCTCAGTCAACACAATAACATTTTGTTATAACTTCTCATTATAGTCCATTTCAAATAAGATGATCTCTGTGACAGTTCGATTTCGACACTTGTAGAGAGGTCCTACAGTGAAAATAAAATCGATAGTTTTTGGTTATCGATTATACTTTATATGGAAATGATATCGATATTATATTACTACCAAAACTTTGAGTATCATTAGTGTTTCTGTATTATATTGAAAGTTCTTGTTGATTAATGCATTTATCTTATGTATATAATATTATGTAGGTATAGTAGAAGTATAGTCAAGTGTTTACCCGTGATTTTTTCGGCATTTTGCCAAAAAAATAACAAAATAACAACAAAAACTTAAACAAAAACAGCAACAACAGTCAACAATAACAGAACACCACGCAAAAATCGATGAAAACACAACTCGCATACAAGGCTGACACACTCGTACTTACGCGATTGTCAGGTAATCACAAGATGGCCGCCGATTATTCGATGTCCAACCTCTATGTTTTTTTGACGTTCCGTTTCATGTTTGCGAATTGCATAGTTATTTAAAAAAGATTTATTTTTATTCTTTATTTCATTAAATTAAACTAAGCGATACCGTCTTCGTTTTATAAGTAAAATATATTTTTACTATGAATAAAAATGCCAAAGAATAAAATTATTTTTGTTTGTCAAACGAAAATTGCGTGATTCGGAGCACGATGAACTGTCACAGAGATCATCCTAGTTGAAATGGACTATAGTAACATGTAAGATTATGATAGTCGTATTATATTTAGTTTAAAATGATTTATTTATTAATGTAGTCAACCAACCCGCACTGGGCCAGCGTGGTTGACTGAGAATTACTGCTGCCATTTTCACGTGTTAACGGAATATGGGAAGTTTTGTTGGATTAGGGCAAGGATTGGGCGTTGGGCGTTTTTAGGGAAAATATAAAGAAACAGATAATATAATTATAAACAAATATCGTGATATGAAACAAATTTAATAATAGCATAGCATAAACAAAAAAATATAACACCAAAATAAGAATAATTACACAATAATCCAAAAAGTAAACTATTTATTAAAAACAATATTGCAAATTGATAGTTTTATTTATATGCCAATTAATTTGATGAAAAAAAAGAGAGACACTATCTCAAAATAATGTTTAACGTCATATGCATCTAAAAAAATACTAAAATGTTTTCCAAATGCATTTATATGCTTAGAATATATGATTTTTACTGTAATCATGGTTATATGTATTATATTTTAATATGAATTATAACAATTAAAAACAAGCACAATTTTCAATGTTATTTGCTAACAATAGCTATGTCATATTATTGTATTGTAAGGTTACGTGATTACATGTATTATTCATTTCCTTATATTACATCATCGCCTCCGTGGCGCAATCGGCTAGCGCGTTCGGCTGTTAACCGAAAGGTTGGTGGTTCGAGCCCACCCGGGGGCGGCTTTTTTATATATTGGTTGTAGAGTAATAATCAAAAGCAAGTTAGATGTGTTTTTTATTTATCAAATCGACTTTAATGGCTTGCACAAATATTGTACATTTTTGTAAATTGTTTAGGTTTGATTATATATGTAATTTAAAAAGCGCGGTAAATTACCAAATGTGTTATAATATATATTCTATATAGATGTTATATAATTACATATTCAATTTCGTCACATTATCGCCTCCGTTGTAATATAGGCTATTAGATGGTTCAAGAGCGTCCCCGATTTGAATAATTGAAAGTTTTATTTTTTATAACTACCAAGGAAATATTTTTCATGGCTTACACAAGTAATATAATCGTCGAAAGCCATGAGCCTACTTTATTAGGTTATTGTTAAGGATTTTGTAAGCCGCGCTGACCCGGTGCGAATAGGTCGAATAAATGTAAATCTTAAAATATTTTCGCAGGTGTATACAGGTTGCTTAATGATGTTATTCTTGACCGTAAGGTCGTTAATAGTACACTACAATATTAATGCGTTATAACCAGCACGTATATCGTGCGTTTTTTAACACATTTGCGAGGAAACAGAAAAAAAAAACTTAAATAAACTCAATCTGTAAATGCACGCTGTTGCTTTCCCGCCATTTTAACAGTGCGCTAGCGCTGCCTACTGACTGGCGCCGCGCGGCGATTAGTTTGAAAGGAGATAATTTTTTTAGGCCCACTAGAAAACGGCAACGTTTATTGATATTACTGAACTCTAAAATATCAATTTATTATTAAAAGCAATTGCACGATATTATGAGTAAAAATGAAACGGGAATAATAAAATCAATTAATTAAACTTAGTACCAACGGCTTGATTTCGTTTTCTTTCCCGTATCCAGTATTTAGAATGCAAAAAAATAATACGATTTTGGGCGTTTGGTAGTGGCCAAAGAAGATTGTATTTTTCAAGAATAAAAAAGTGTTAAATAGCATTTACGTAAAAAACAATTTGAATACAAATCAATATAAAGCTACTAACTACTAAGAATTTTTAGGTTATTTAATCTTCATGTTTTTATTGATTTCTCAATATTCCCGTTAGATAAAAACAAGCTAAAGTTCCTTATAATATCTAGGGTTAATGAGAAATTATTTAACGTATGTCTCATTAATAAACGTTACATTTTGTAGTGGGCCTATTCTCCATACAAGAAAAAATTATCTCGTTTTAATAGCAGCAGCGCGCGAAATGCCAAATAATACTGTTATGGAATTTGTATGGACTATAACTTAACTATTTTCTTTGGTATCACACGCCGCGTTTTTTATGACCCGCTTTACATATTTAAAACCGGTGGAATGACGTCAGCTTTACGAGCACAGGTGTTAAAAATAAATAACACACACACATAAGAAAAAAAAACGAAAACACATTGGTACTTTATACAACAGGAAGCCACACTCACAATGATTAGGCTAAAGGAACTAGATCTTCTCAGCAAGACCCCTACCCCACACACGCGCTCCCTGAAGGAAGCCATGATTGAACTCCCTTTGATGGAAGCCCCAAATGACGGAATGTACATCCGATACTGCTTTGACAAGAAGTACAAAATCCAGCTCCGTGATGACGGAAAGGAAGGCCTCAACATAAAAGATCTAAGAATCTTCACAGACGGATCCAAAACAGATTCGGGATCAGGATGTGGTGTTTTCTCATATGACTTTAACATGAACATCTCCATACCTATGGGAATTCATAACACCGTATAGCAGGCTCAATGCGTGGGAATCATTACCGCCGCCAAAGAAATACTGAGAAGGAACATAAAAGGACAACACATAAGAATCCTAACGGACAGTAAATCTGTATTACAATCACTGTCAAACAACCAATGCTACTCTACATTAATCCACGAATGTCACCACGTCTTGATGATGGCAGGGAAGGATAACCTCATCACCCTACAATGGATATAAGGTCACAGCAACTCGTGCGGCAACGACAAAGCGGACGAGTTAGCTCGAAGAGGATCAGGAATGAAGGTCTACGGACCAGAACCAATAGTGCCTCTCCCCAAACAATGGTCTAAAAACCAAATAAGAAACAAAACTAAGCACCTCCATAGTGAGACCTGGAGAAACACTGAAGACTGCAAGCAAACAAAGGCTGCATTACCAGAAATAAACACAAAACTGTCAAAGAACATCCTTAAACTAAACAGGAAACAACTCAATCAGATAACCGCGGCAATAACTGGCCACGGACCTTTTAACAAACACCTCTTCAACCTAGGTTTCACTGACAGCCCCATGTGCAGAGCATGTATGGAGGCAGAAGAAACGGCCGCACATGTGATCATGGAGTGTCCAGGTGTGGTGGACTACCGGGTAAGACATCTCGAACAGCCGAGCTCACTGCCGGAGGTTTTCGGTAAGTTAAAAAACCTATTGAAATTTCTGGACAAGCTAAGCTGGCGAGAATAGCAACATCATTCCCACACACGCAAAATAGGCGCTTAGACGTCGAGTTGCGGAAACCAGCCCGTTTGACCTTATACCTTATACATTGGTACAATACAGGATCGACTTTGGGACTAAATCTAATCAGATCACAAACCAGTGCCTTGTAACGCCATCGACGCTCCAGCGTAATTTACTTAGTGATAATTAATTAATCGCCAATGCACTTAGTCAACTAAGAATTTGATTGTGATTACGAGAATGGTATGCATTGCGAAATTGTGTATTTTGTGCGCGTGCTAGAGTCATACGCAATCTGGGTCTATTCGCATCTTATCGAACTTATCGTGGGCGATATCGCACATCATACTGTGACGTTACGTCATCAAAATTGGATAGATAAAAACTATGATATCATCAGCCAAACCAGAAAACCTAGGCATTGTGCCTAGGCTCGAAGACTTCAGTAGAGGTTCCCAATAAGTAAGAACATGGACAAAATGAAAATCACGTCTTAATCCCATGTCCCAACTGTTATCCGTAATCTTAACGAACCTATTTCGTAGTCGAGATCGCACATCGTATTATAACGTTATTTCATCAAAATTCCTTTCTTCTTTTAGAACAGCTGCATTTCGTGGGAGTTTTAAATATGCTGCCACAAAGTGTTGGAATAATCTACCACCAGGAATGCATCGTCTGTCAGTTCCTTTAAGTACAATTTAAAGAAACATCTGTTAGCATCTCAACACAAAGCTTAGGCAGCTGGTTGTTAAGTATGTGTGTGCACTGGCATTGTACTGTCTTACAGTTAGGTATATATATGTTAAGATTATATAATACTAGCTGACCCGACAGACGTTGTCCTGTCAAATGTCATGTTGTATGTGAAAAAAGATTTTCCCGCTTTTCTGTTGAAATATTTCCAGAATTTTCTTTGCTCACGGAGCCCGAGACCTTTTCAACGAATGCAAAACCGTGGAAATCGGTTCATGCGTTTTGGAGTTATAGCGTCAGGAAGGAAAACCCGACAATTTTTTATATAGTAGATAGATTAAAGGCCTGAGGTATTGTGTATGGCGTGTTGTGGCTCGGAGCGAATGGTTATGGCAACCACGTCTTGTAAAAGGGGAGATCATACTCTGTCCTGGTGGCTCCACTGAAAATCAGCGTCACAGTTATTTGTAGCTATTAGCTGAGTGGAGTCGCATTTGGTGGCCATTTGTTGTGTTATTTTTTTATTGTTGTTAATTTATTTACTGTATTTTGTATTATATTGTACCAGTACTTTAGTTTTAATATGTTGAATTGGCGCCAAATAAAAAAAAAATCTTATTTTTCATCTTCTTCTTAAAAAAAAAGAAAAATCTTATTTCAAAAATCGGACAGAGATAAAACTACGCTATCGTCAGCGAAACTAGCAGTAGGTCTTCTAGTTAGGCACAATGCTTGAAGACCTCCGTAGAGGTTCCTAATAAGTGACTATTACAATTGACTATGGATAAGATAAAAATCACGTCTTAATCCCATATGGCACTCACTATTGTAAAGGTTGGAATCTGTACAGTGGAAGTTGTTGATGAGTTCGTTTATCGAGGACAAGTAGTCCACTTCCAGAAGATTACTCGATGGATCTAACTTGGCTGGGCAGCACTTCGAAAGTTTTCTTGGATAATCTACCGTAGTGCCTCAAGATAAAAAAAAGTCTTTGACTCCTGCCTGTTGCAGTGTTGTGTGACATATCGAATGGTCAAATCAAAGTAATGTTTATTCACATCGACCTGTACAGGCACTTACTGATGACAAAACAGATAAATACGTTTAAGAGATCAAAAACCTTGTAAATGCATATGAGCAAAGAAGAAATATTGGGAGAGTCTCGAGAAGAACAGGAAACTCTTAAATCGAAGTGTTATAATAAGGTTCAGTCACGTGACAATTAAGAAGACTAAGCTCAGAGCTTTTCTGCGTGAAAAAGCTTACTGAGACCTGAGAATTATGAACCATAATTGGCAGTGGACAGTCGTAGGATTGACGACCTGGGCGGCTGAAGGTCCTCGAGTAGCAAATATATGCCGGGCAACTTACGTAGAGTTGGTAGGCCTCGCACAAGGTAGAGCGATGTGTTAGTGAAAATCGTAGGAAGACGCTGATAGTGCAACTGCACTCGTAAGTAGATACTCGTGTCTGACGGCAATATATTCCTCGTGGCGATGATGCATGTGTTTGCACGTAATATTATTTTTGAAATGAGTTTCGATAGCGGCTTTTAAAACACGTACGTATGTATCTTCGATTTTGACTTTGCATAGCTTTTCGGAATATGGTCAAAACATTATTTTTAAGTACAAAAATATCAGAGGTATGCATTTTGAATTTTTTTTACGTAATTAATACTTTGTGTTCATCTTCATCACCATTATCTTCATCACCATCATCATGTTGGCCATAAGACGATCACTGTTAGACATAGGCCTCCCACAAAGACCTCACATATAGGGTCTGTCTCCTACCACGCTGGCCATGCGCGGTTAGGTGGGGACCACCAACGCCTTGTGTGTTTTCCTAAGATTTCCTCTAATCCTGTTGGATCTTACACTTACCTTAAAGTAATTATAACTATAACTAGTTATTTGATAATAAAATGTTGTATTAATTAATCAAAATTATACTGTTAAGGATTACTTAATTGATAACAATGCTTGGGTTTCATTATAATAAGTCAATGGTTACGTTACCAAATATTTCGACTATAGTAAATAACAGTATGAAACTATAACATTTATAGATATAATGTTAATTTGTTTAAGCTTGTAAAGGAAGTCGGGTTCAGACTATTTATCAGAGGCTACCTTATAACTGTCGACTCTGTAAAAATACAGCGAGAAAAAAAATTGCCTTTGCTGGTTTTTTTTTACTGGTTCTTTCCAGTAGAAGGTCTCTCGCAGTAGACTTGTGAACTAGTATTTTTGACGTGTAAAAGTGGTTGTAAAATCCTATTTGAATATTTTGATTTGAATATTTGCTGGTCCCAAATCCAACTTGATAGAAATTATAGAGAGGATAGCAAGGAGAAACTATGATCACATAGGTAAATATCCCATATTATTAGTTTTGATGTAAATATTTAATTGATAGAACGATCTTTTCTCCACAGGCCAGTGTTAGAGTCATTCAGTTCATGAAAGCCATGACAGGTGTGAAAGTGGTGCAATTTGATATATTGGAGGTAAGTTAATACAAGATGGCGCTATATACCAGGAATAATATAGTGTTACAAACTTAGGTATATATTCGAATAGGACAGAATATGCAGTAGAAATTGAAGAGTCACATTACGTTTATATTGTTCTATATTTCTGTTTGTAATGTTAGTAATAATAGAACTATAACAAGTATATATAAAAGTGTTGAAAAAATACCCATAAACATGAAAGGAGGTTCCGTTTACAAAATAAAAACCTTATAGTCCGGGAGTCCTAAACCGGGAGGTAGCGCTATAGTTGAGCAAGTCATTTTATACCGGCTGAAAATCATAACAATAATATTTTTTCCTAACACATAATAGCTCCGAACGTCAGCTGCTTCGATAGCGATGGAGCTAAAGGAAAAAACAAGAAGAATTATTTTTCCTATGAAAAAATATCTGCTCCGATGATTTTTATACGGAGCAAAAATGTATATAGTATATATAATATTATTGTTTTAATCGCATTTTTTCAAAAAATAGTCAGCTGTATTGTGGATGGGGGTTATACGTCTGTCACGTGCATGAACCTTATTGAAAAATTTACAAACAAATTAATTTTATACCTTATCAAATTTATACATCTCAATTTTTATACTTTTAAAATAATAAAGAAAATCGTCAGCCGTATTTTTGACGGGGGTAATACCGTCAGTCAGCCTGATAAACATTTTGCGCCCTTAATGCATTTGAGCTTTGTATAGGGTTTTTGGAAATTAAACTGATAATCTTTAAATATTAATGAAAATATTTGTTACACTTACACCAATTAGCCTAGCCCAAACTAAGCTCTGGTAAGGCTTGTGCTATGGGATCTAGGGTAACGGATAGACATACATATATTATTACATATATAAATAATTTTTATTGAAATATATATCAACAACCATGACTAAGGTACAAATGCTCGCATTCATCACACAAATATCTGCCTCCACCGGGATTCGAACCCGGGACCTCGGAGATGGCGACACCTTGAAACAGGTGTACTATCTATCTTACACCCATAAACTATTAGCTGACAATTATTTTTTATTTTTTCATGTTTAAATTATCTTATACTTTGAATTTAATAAGTATAATATCAATTTAATATAAAAATACCCCATTTTATTTATTAATTTTGTGTCGGTTTCAAATTATATGCAGAAATATATATTTATTAGAAACAAAATACTAATTATTTAAAATACTTTCTTTTTTGGTAATGAATATAAATAAAAAATAAAAGCATGTTTGGTCATCGTCGGAGGCTGGACTACGACAAACTTCAAAATCAAAATTCCGGGATCTGTCCAATCGACCCGAGTTTTAAGCGAGAATAACGCATCCATTCATACATATAGAAGATAATCTAATCACTCTAATCTAATCTAATCTAAATACATATAGAAGAAAATCTAATAATCTTAATAATAATTATTATTATTATTTAGTACAAAATGGTGCCCGCGACTTCGTTTGCGCAGGACACTTATCGTCATATTTTGTATATATTTTGAGCAATCTTTCTATCTTATCTTATATATCAATCTTTTATAAATTGTATCCCATATGCTATTCTTATGTATTAGTTTTATTATTGTAAAGTTTTATTAAAATCCATTTCAAAATCAATCCAAGCAGTTTTTACGTGAAATAGTAAGAAACATCCACGGAGATAGAAAATTCTGACTGGATGACCGAAATATGTTATATTTATTAATAAATAAATAAAGTATATGGAAAGTAAAGAAATAAAGATTTGTGGTTTTTTCTATTACTTGAATTGGTTGTTTCTTGCATATACTTGTAAGAGCATTAAAAAAAATATTACTTTTTCCGTCAATAGTTGATAAACAATTTCATTGAGCCATTTAAATAAGTAGTCATCGCCAAAAATCTAAAAATAATGAAAAATAAAACAAAAAGATGTCGTGGCCCATGAGGGGATCGAACCCGCGACCTTCGCGTTATTAGCACGACGCTCTAACCAACTGAGCTAATGGGCCGATGGTGCGTATGTCGAAATAAGATATCGCCTCTTTATTGATCTACTTCCGTACGCGATGCCATGGCGATACAACAATGTAGGTTATAAAACTGACCATTAACAGATACTTTTTTTTTTCTTTTTGATGGATCTAGTCTGAAGTTGCACACAGCTAATTATGCCTGCTTTGCATTTATCTTATCTCTGATTACCGGACCTCAACAATCACTGTAAAAATGCAAAGTTACTGCGGCAATTAACTAGACTTGGATCACCTCTCGAAGTGTGTTATTTGGAACGCGGAGCTGCTCTTATCTAGTCTCTGTGGCATGTCAAAACGCAATATGATAGCGATTTATTATTTTGATATGTCAATATACAAAGACGAGCTGTTTTTAAGATGGCTGTATCGCACAATAAACGCCTTACCATATCTTGTTTTGTTACTCATGCTGCGGAAGCTGCATAACCTTATGCGACTTGTAATCACTGTACAGTCGGGTGTCGAGCCATACGCCCACCTTGGGCTGGAGAAGGGCGGCCAGCAAATACACGAGGCGAAGCTGGCCTGGTTAGATCTCGTCAAGCGGCTGATCTTGATGCTGGAGCTAAGGACCTGTTTTGTGCTGGTCGAGGCCGCCAACAGGAGTGCTAATACGTAAGATATTTTTTATTTTCATCACTATTCATCATGTAAAGAATGAACACCCGAGCCTCAGAAAATTGTCTTGCATCCTGCCAGTGCTTACCTATAACTTTTTTTGAATTGAGTTGGCAACAGAACTTATTATAGACGTTTTTTCTTTATAGAGCAGAGATTCCCAAAGTGGTTGAAATGTAGAAACTTGCATAAAAACAGGTTTTTGGGTAGGTACGTAACTTGCCACAGATACAAATTTTCTAAGCAAACCATTTTCAATTCAAATTTCAAATCAAACCGAGCTTTGTTTTCCTTTTTGTTATTTAAAGCGTGGTGTATTCAATAACTTTTTTAAATCCACTCGTATCTGTATGACTATTTCCTATTTAAATTTTTAATTGACCCGATCGGAATAAAAAACAACGTCAGACTAATAATGAAATTTAGCTAAACGCTCTGCTCTGCTGTTGACAGACTTTACATGGCATATAATGTGTAAGTTGTAGGAAAAAAATTATAACATGTTAATGGTGTATATATCCCTATGGTATATATAGCACTATATATAAATATAGAGTACTCGCAACCGACGAGCATGCATGAAGACGGTCATGAAAGTGAAGGAAGCAAGAAAAGTGTGCCAGGATCGTAGCAAGTGGAGAGAGGTGGTCTCTGCCTACCCCATTGGGAACAAGGCGTGACATATATGTATGTATGTATAAATACCCCATAATATTAATCACAACAAAATATATTGTGGTACTTGTAGTTTGCCCTCTTAGTAAGTTTAATATATTTGTTTGCTTACTAACTACTTTACATATCATCGTCAGAATGATCAATTTAACGTAATTTGTCAACAGGCGAATGAACGTGATGAACAAAGTAGCGATACCGCGAACCAAGGCAACTATACACTACATTCTCATCGAAATGGAAGAAATGGCTAGAGAAGAATTGTATAGAATTAAAGTCACTAAGAAGAAAAAGGTGCGTGATGCCGAAAAACTAAATAAGGATAAAAAAGTAGTAACGGAACCGGAACCACCAATGAAACTAGCATTCACCGAGGTATCTGTCAAAGAAACAGTTGAACAAAAATCAATACCTGTTATTCAGCTACCGGTGCCTGTACCTACAAAACTAACCTTATCTGGCAAAGATATAAGCAAAGCACCTGAACAAAAATCTGAACAAAAGCCTGAACCTGTACCTGTACAAAAGCCTGAACCTGTACCTGTACAAAAACCTGAACATGCACCTGTACAAAAGCCTGAACCTGCACGTGTACAAAAGCCTCAACCAGCACATGTACAAAAGCCTCAACCTGCACCTGTACAAAAGCCTCAGCCTGTACCTGTGCCTGTTCCTGTTTTGCCAGTAGAACCCGTACAAGCAAACACAGCGGAAGACAACAGATTGGAAACTCTTAAGGCGCTACTATCAAATGTAATTGCTTTAGGAAAGGAAGTAGTTAATTCGGGTATTAATAATATTGATATAGAAGAATTCTTACAAAATTGTGATGAAGCCAAAATGAAAATAAGTAATTTGTTTACTCCCGATGATAAAACTAATAATGAAGTAGATCCAGCATTGACCGAACGTTTGAATAATTTAAAGTCTCACTTACGAGAAGTTGTGAGCATAACGAATGACTTTAAAAATAGTATTAAAGTAACAAAAAGTGTTGAGAATTTCATAGAAAGCTGTGAAGAAGCTGATAATAAGTTAAATTTGATAGTGAATTCTGGTGGAAAATCAATAACGGTTGGTGAAACAAGTTCACGAAATACAGAAAAATCGTCGGATGAAAAAGAAACGAGTTCTAAAAGCGAGGTATTAAAAGGTGACCTTGGAAAGCTGAAAAACTTGACAGATAACGTTACTGAACTTGAAAAAATGTCTGCTGGTTTCAAAACAGGAGGGGAAATTAGTGGACTAGATACAAATAATTTAGAAAATTTATCTATTCGCTGCAAAGAATTTAGAGATAAATTAGCAGCTTATAAAGATAAAGTTAATAATTCAAATATAAGCAAGCTATTGTTAACAGAATTTCCTAGTACTTCTGCTTCAACTATTGAAAATACGTGTTCAAGTGGAGGCAACATGAATATATTTTTAGAACTATGTGATAATTTAAATAAAATTGTTGATCAACATGCTAAAGGTACCGAAAATTTGGACGAAGTGTATAAAAAATTAGACAACGTAATTAGTTCGCTTAAACAATTTAAAGACGAAGTTATTGAAAGCCCAAGATTAGCGGAATTTATGAAAAATTACGAAAAAAACGTTCACGAACGTAAAGCTATTGATGAACTCGATGCGTCTCCAAATGATAAGGCCAAAGGAAAAAAGGAGTCAAAAACATCTCTTGTATCTGATATGCCATCGTGTAGTTTCGACAAAGAAAGTGATACGGCTGAAGGTAATTCGAAAATTTTACCTTATAATTCAGAGCAAGAATACGTAACTGATACTGACAATGCTGTTGGTTCATTTGAGAAGACAATGAAAAAAGTAAAAGTTACAAGAACTTTAAATGAAGATGGAACCATTCATGAGGAAACTCGAACGATTATTATAAGGAAAAGAAAACAAGATCCGCAAAGTGAGTAACAAATTAGTTACGGAGTAGGTAAATTATGATTCACACCAAGATTCACATACAAAATAATTTTAAAATCACATAAATGCAATTATCCTTTGTTTGCGGTTTCAGTATACTAAAAGTATTCCATAATCTTGATGATAAATTTTCGATACATTAAATGACTTGTGATGTTCACAAGTATTAAAAAGTAAAATATTGTCGAACTTTATAATGTAAACTAATATTAGAAATAATAGGTAGATATATTTACGTCCAGACACTAAGAATTATTCCTAATAGCAACATATTTAAACAAGGTCTATTGGCACATAGCTTGTTGCAATTTATTACTAAATGTTAACTGATATGCAACAATAGATACTCTGTTGACATAGCAGGTGATGGTATATAGGATAATTTACTAATAATAAACACATATGCTGTTAATATAAATCACACAATAATGATAATAATTCGTAGGTTTTACAGGATGCATATATTTAAATGCAAACTTCAAGTAATTCACTACGTCGTACGAACTTAAAACAAAAAACACAGCCATTTCATGAAAACAACACTACAAAAATATCTTACACACTATCACAAAGACATACCGTTAATAGATCCTGTTGCAAAGGAAGTAAAATTAGTTAAGATAATATTCTATATAGAATTTTCGTTATTTAATGGAAGGCCTAGTGCGTATACATAGTGCGTGCTTCAATATTACTCAATTAATTTCTTTTTTTACTTGCATTTATTTTTTGCCACTGTCCCGCCTCATTAACAGTACAGTATCTATTTTTTTAATATATTTCATTTTTATCATTTACTTTTTGATTTATTACATGAATAATTTATAATTTATGTTGTTTTTATTACCTAACCTAGTTTCCTGGTAGAAATCGGCTAGCGCGATATAATATCCGCCATTTTGCTACTTCTATAAGTACACAAATCTTGTTTCTATCCATCTGTTGACAATCTGGCAGTTTTAATATGCCTAGAATAATAACTCTATAGTAATCTAATTTTAATATATATCACTTTAGTGCCAGTTTAATTAATCTTTATATAATTTATTTAAGTTATATTTGTTTTGTTTTTTTTTTAATAACTTTCGTTTTATATCTGAAATAAACATTACTTTTCGGTTTGCAATCTAGTTAAATAACTTTGTCATATGTGAACCTTAAATAGATAAATGATTGGAAATGACACATTATATGTTAGGATTTGATTATCTTTATTATTAGAAATAATAATGCTGCCTTTACGAGTGAAAAAAAAAATTAATACAATACTTGTGTAGTTATTCAATTTAATTTTTTTTCAATATTTAATTATGATTTTATTATTGAATTTAAATTGCGTTTGTATATATCGTAAAACATGGTGTTATTTTTGACTTACTTAATCGGTTCTATTTCAGATTATTAAAAAAACCCTAATTATGGTATTATTTTTGTAGTTTCAAAAACAAAGTTTTTATCATAAAATGCTATGCTAATACCAATATTCTGGTAATTCTTTTTGTGGTGCTGAGGTCTCTGCACTGATCTTCTGGTCTTCTTTCAATCAGGAGGCCCAGCGATGACCTGCCATATATATTTTAGTTTCTTGAAATATATAGGTACATTTATCAGCGCACTTACAATGAAGGAAATCATCTTAAGGCAGTCTGCATACAACTGGAAGGAAAATCAGCGTATGTTGAATCGACCCATCCAGACTAGCCTTTTTTTTGTTTTTTTGAAGGGAAAAAAGGCACGGCCGTGTGTAGGGCTCTCCGGTCTGAGCGGACCGGCCTACCCACTAAAACCCTCTGAGTTCTCTAGGCCCATGCGGGGTACATAGCGGGCGATTCTAAGGGTGAAAATAAAGACAGATTCGTATCATAACTAAATATCTATCTTTTTAAAGAATGAGTTTAGTTTAAAAAATACCAACGGGCTTTAAGAACTTACTTTTTTATTTTAGTTGTCACGAAGATATTTTAGTTCAACAAAATAAAATATTTATTAGAATATAAAGTTATTTGCTATATAAGTCGAGACCGAAAATTGTTTCACTGCGCCCTCTCGTGAGGAGCGGTCGGTCTCACTACAAGCTCATTAGTCATTAGGATCAAAGCTTTATGCTGAGTTTGGTCGGTAGGTCAAATTGGTCGTGCCGCCTCTATCGGTCTGGCATCCGACTTAACCACCGTGATACTTGGTTGAAAAATAAAACAAAAACTATACCACAGTACTGTATAAAACGATTAGGATAAATATCTCAGCAGTTCTATAAAACTACAGGTATAGGCAGCGTTGCCATACGTCCCGGTTTTGGCGGGACATCCCGATTTTTTTTTTCTAGACGAATTTAACGATAAATAGTAAATCTCATATAAAATATTATTTTTTCGTTAAAATACATTTTCATTTCATTGTCATGTAAACTTAATTTTAAGTCAAATAAAAAGATAAATATTTGGAAACCTTTGATTGTATACGTTTTTTTACAATGTCCCGCTTCTGACGGAATAATCCCGCTGTTTTCACTCAAAAAGTACCAAAGTCCAGACTTGGCAAAAAAAAAACTGGCAAGGCTAGTATAGGGCACTACTGAGTTGCACCCCCGGTGCAGATAACTCTGTTAGGACAGGTACGAATTCCTAATATTATTATATACGTTCAAGTATATAGAAAGAAACAGGTGGGACTTGTTGGGAATGGTTGGAACTTGTTGGAATCGACAAATTGGACTAGGTCCTAGGTTTGAGTGTTTATCGCAGTAAGGTGTGTTATATAATGTATACAGATAGTCTAACAAAACATAACTAAGTGTTGGAAGGAAATCAGTTCGTAAATGAAACAGAATGGAGCGTTAATAAATTTGCCATTTCTTGTTATTATTGCTCAAAATGTTTTATGGTAATTTAGCCCGCGACTTCGTCTGCACAGGTGGTAGATTTTCCTACTTACTTGACACTTAACGTCAAGTTTATAATTCGTTACGTCTATATTTCGTCTCGGTTGAGGGTACCCACCTCACACGCGTAAAGCATTAAAAAAAAATATGTACCGTGGGAGAGCCATGCTTCGGCACGAATTGGGCCGGCTCGACCGGAGTGATACCACGGCCTCACATGTGAGGCCGTGGTATCACTCCGGTTTTCTGCAGAAAACCGGCGTAAAATAGCGCTTGCGCTGTGTTTCGCTGAGTGAGTGAGGATACCGGAGGCCCAACCCCCCTTATTCCCGTTTATTCCCCTTATTCCTCTTATTCCCTTTTAAAAGGCCGGCGACGCATCTGTGACTCCACTGGTGTTGCGGGTGTCCATGGGCAACGGTTATTGCTTACCACCAGGTGATCCGTTTGCTCGTTTGCTGCCCTATCCTATAAAAAAAAAAAAAAAAATATATTTGAGCAATAATATGTGTAAATGTCACAATACTATTTCAATACAATCTTATTTTCTTAAAGCCCGCACAGAACAATTTATTGCAAATCAATGATAGGTATATGACAAAAAATCAATTGTAAACTGAAACGTAAAGGTCATCTGTCAAACGACTTGATTGGAGCTTGATTGGAACTCCATCGATGCCAACATGGCGTCTAGACGAGGGAAGATCGAAATAAATCCACGCCAAAGAAAGATTACCGTCCGGCCGATACTCGGCATCCGAGACCGAATAATTAGCTGCTAAAACGACCTAATAAAATAATACGTCTTAATTCCTTAGTAACGTTTAGGGTTGTCAACAGCTTACATCTATGCAAAAATATATTTTGTGTGTGACATTAAAGTATACTGCGACGATCTATGACAGAGAAAAAAATTGTGCCAACACCAAATGGAGGTAGTTAACAGAAAACATTCAACCACAAAATTAATTAAATGGTGGTTATTATATCAAACAGCCGGTAAAACATATAACATCTCAAATACAATCAATATGATGTTAAAACAAAAAATATCAACTTCCAGCCTTTTATCAATGAAGGAATGAATGTTAAATCTTATTTAAAAACAAAAATTTCTCATGTGTTACTTAATGTTGATTGGATCCTTTCTGTGTAACTATGTCCAAATATGAATTGAATAGAGATAGAAAGTAAAACATGCAAATCCATTTCTCCCTTTTTTCATTATCTTTTTGATAGTTACTTTTTTAATCTGCCAAGGACATCACGGATATAATTGCGAAATATTTTATTATTTCGGATAAGGAAAATCACAGTATTAGAGTTTCCAAAATTTCTATCTTTGCCTATATTTCTGGACGTAAAAAAAATACAGTCTTAACAAATTTTTTGTTACATCGGTATCTCCACAGGAATTAGATATATTCCAAGGAAACAAAAAAGTCTTAGCTATCCATAGATTGAATACATAGATGAAACACTTTAGTCGGCACACGTATTGTGTGCCGACTTTAGTCAGCACACGTACTGTATGCAATCTATGGATTTTCATCTATGTATTCAATCTATGGATAGCTAAGACTTTTGTTTCCTTGGAATATCTCTATTTCTATATAAATTTTATTGTTTTCATGCTTTTACTTTGTTTTGGTAATTTATATCTTTTTACATTTAGTGTAGTAAAATTACTTTATACAAATATTAATTTATATTGGCATCAATAATTTATTTCTGCCGAGAATTATATACTAAGATATACATATAATAGATGGCGAATTATGCTGATGCTTAATTGGACCTTGAATGAGTTTTCAAATGCACCAGTAGAGTGCGCCAAGTTCAGTATTGAAAAAAAAAATCATACAGTTAGCAATAAGTGCCGCCGATCCTCTACAGGTAGCGCAATATTTCTTTGGGCACTTAAATCACCTTGCTTTTTAGATTTTCGTAATTTGCAATCTACTATTAATAGATGGCGCTGAACCAATTCTATAACGCGGTGGAGAGATAGTAAGCACATTAGTATAAAATGGCCGCTTTAGCCAAGCTCGAGCATACTTACCTGGCATAGGAGATACCGTGATCATGAAGGCGGTTCTCCCAGGGCGAGGCCCCATCATTGCACTGCGATGGGGTTGACCCCTGCGATTATCCCTAATGTGGATAACTCGGATGCGTAATTTTTGGTGGTGGGGACTGCGTTCGCGCTGTCCCTCCATATAAACATTCAATAAACGGAATTTGTAAGTGGAGTACTAGTTTCGTTATCAGTACAGTAGTATTTATTTATACCATATTTCAGGTTGTTAAGACTAGCGCGTTATATTAAAGACGATTGAATGAAAAAAAAATATTATTTACGAACACTTAAGAAGTTATCACAAAATATGTCTTATATTAATAGTATATAAGCATCGGTGCCTCTAAACCTACATCTGGGTCACACACTTTAGCTGCTTCTGGTTTCCCTTGTTGAAACACTTTAGTCGACACACGTATTACTGTACGTGTGCCGACTTTAGTCAGCACACGTACGGTATGCAATCTATGGATTTTCATCTATGTATTCAATCTATGGATAGCTAAGACTTTTGTTTCCTTGGAATATCTCTATTTCTATATAAATTTTATTGTTTTCATGCTTTTACTTTGTTTTGGTAATTTATATCTTTTTACATTTAGTGTAGTAATTACTTTATACAAATATTAATTTATATTGGCATCAATAATTTATTTCTGCCGAGAATTATATACTAAGATATACATATAATAGATGGCGAATTATGCTGAAGCTTAATTGGACCTTGAATGAGTTTTCAAATGCACCAGTAGAGTGCGCCAAGTTCAGTATTGAAAAAAAAATCATACAGTTAGCAATAAGTGCCGCCGATCCTCTACAGGTAGCGCAATATTTCTTTGGGCACTTAAATCACCTTGCTTTTTAGATTTTCGTAATTTGCAATCTACTATTAATAGATGGCGCTGAACCAATTCTATAACGCGGTGGAGAGATAGTAAGCACATTAGTATAAAATGGCCGCTTTAGCCAAGCTCGAGCATACTTACCTGGCATAGGAGATACCGTGATCATGAAGGCGGTTCTCCCAGGGCGAGGCCCCATCATTGCACTGCGATGGGGTTGACCCCTGCGATTATCCCTAATGTGGATAACTCGGATGCGTAATTTTTGGTAGTGGGGACTGCGTTCGCGCTGTCCCTCCATATAAACATTCAATAAACGGAATTTGTAAGTGGAGTACTAGTTTCGTTATCAGTACAGTAGTATTTATTTATACCATATTTCAGGTTGTTAGGACTAGCGCGTTATATTAAAGACGATTGAATGAAAAAAAAATATTATTTACGAACACTGAAGAAGTTATCACAAAATATGTCTTATATTAATAGTATATAAGCATCGGTGCCTCCAAACCTACATCTGGGTCACACACTTTAGCTGCTTCTGGTTTCCCTTGTTGAAACACTTTAGGCGACACACGTATTACTGTACGTGTGCCGACTTTAGTCAGCACACGTACGGTATGCAATCTATGGATTTTCATCTATGTATTCAATCTATGGATAGCTAAGACTTTTGTTTCCTTGGAATATCTCTATTTCTATATAAATTTTATAGTTTTCATGCTTTTACTTTCTTTTGGTAATTTATATCTTTTTACATTTAGTGTAGTAATTATTTTATACAAATATTAATTTATATTGGCATCAATAATTTATTTCTGCCGAGAATTATATGATTAGATATACATATAATAGATGACGAATTATGCTGAAGCTTAATTGGACCTTGAATGAGTTTTCAAATGCACCAGTAGAGTGCGCTAAGTTCAGTATTGAAATAAATCATACAGTTAGCAATAAGTGCCGCCGATCCTCTACAGGTAGCGCTATATTTCTTTGGGCACTTAAATCACCTTGCTTTTTAGATTTTCGTAATTTGTACATCTACTCTTAATAGATGGCGCTGAACCAATTCTATAACGCGGTGGAGAGTTCCAATTGAAGTATATCATTCTTTACACTTCAGTGAACTATATTGCGCACCTCTACTAAGTAGGTACTCCGGGTACTGTACTTACAAGTACCGTTTATTGAATGTTTATATGGAGGGACAGCGCGAACGCAGTCCCCACCACCAAAAATTACGCATCCGAGTTATCCACATTAGGGATAATCGCAGGGGTCAACCCCATCGCAGTGCAATGATGGGGCCTCGCCCTGGGAGAACCGCCTTCATGATCACGGTATCTCCTATGCCAGGTAAGTATGCTCGAGCGAATCGAATCGGGGTCTTCCATCTCTGCCTCTTGATGGGCAGAGGAAACTGTTCGGGGCTCTTTTGGCCCCCTTCAGTGGTATCAACGCCGGCAGTTACGACTGCCGGGGCTTTGGGGTGAAGGGGAGATCCTCCTTCTAGGTGTCGTCTGCTCAATTGAGCTTGAGCTGGTGGTTTAGCTTCTTCTTCTTCTTCTTAATGTTATTCTCTCTCCGGGGACAGGATAAGGCTTCGGGGTTGCTGTCTTATATCAGGCGGGCGGGCATGGTACGGTGCTATGTCCCTCAGGTGATGATGTTGTGAGCTGGCAGCCCTGCGGAACATGTTGGTGGCGAGTGTTCTTATATGATGGTGTAGCGTGTCTATCTTCACATCCCTGGCGATCACGTCATTTCTTACATATCTTGGGGCACGGACCGCTGTTCTGAGGGAGAGAGATTGCTGGGCTGCCAGCTTCTGCCTCGCGCTCTTTCCAGTCACCGCGTACCATGCCGGTGCTCCGTAGGTTAGTCTTGGCCTGATATATAGTTTATATATCATGGTCTTGGCTCTTAGCGGCAGTTGCGATGTAAGTATTGGCCGCAGAAGGGCTCTCGCAGTTTTGGCCTGTGCGACCGCTTGCTCGATATGCGGCGTCATTGTGAGCTTTCGATCTAATGTCACTCCTAGGTATTTCACCCTGGGTGACCAGGGGATGTGGTGACCTAGGAGTGACAGGTTATCCGGTAGTGTCACTCTGCTCAGCAGTATCGCTTGCGACTTTGCGGGATTGGCCACTAGTCGCCAGTCTGTTAGCCATTGCGGTAAGACATCGAGCTGTCGCTGCATCTTGAGTGCCGCATGGCGGGCTGCTATGGATGTTGTGATATAAGCCGCATCGTCCGCGTATAAGGCCAGGGTAACTCCTGGTAGCACTGGGATGTCATTTGTGTACCAGGAGTAGCATGATGGTGAAAGGCAACTGCCCTGCGGTACCCCGGCCTTGATGTCCTTGCTCGTACTGGTAGCCTGTTCTACCGCCACGTAGAATTTCCTGTTGGTCAGGAAGGATGCAACTGTTTTGACTGTCCTCCTGGGCAGTGATGTTATCTGCAGCTTGTAGATTAGGCCCTCGTGCCAGACGCGGTCGAAGGCCTTTTCCTTATCAAGGAGGACAGCGACCGCATATTCTTTTTTATTTTTAGCCGCTGCTAATGTATGCATCACCCTCGTTAGTTGCAGCGTAGTCGAGTGCTCTGCTCTAAAACCAAACTGCTCTTCTCGTGGGCTTATATGTGGTGTCATGGTTGCTAGTAACAGCCGTTCAAATATCTTGGCCATCGTTGCCAGTAGGGTAATTGGTCTATAGCTGGCCGGTCGGGTGGAGTCTTTGTTTGGCTTTAGAATCATAATTACCCGGCCTGTCTTCCAGGTGGTCGGGAAGTGGCTTGTCCTTAGGATGCCGTTATACAGGCGGGTAAGAGCTGCAATGGCTTTGTATGGGAGCCGCCTCAATACCTCGTTCGTTATCTTGTCAGGTCCTGGAGCCTTCTTCCTGGGCGCTTTCCTGATTGATCTGTCCTGGTGAGAAGACTATAGGGCCTTCGGCCGGAGGTATGGGCTCTTTCAGGAAGGCCTCAACTTTCTTCTCCACTTCTTGTTGGTGGAGGTCATATGGTGGCGGATTTGGTTGGAAGACCTCTTCTAGGTAGGTTGCGAAGAGTTCAGCCCTGTCTGCTGCCCTGTATTTGAGGGTTCCATCGTCTGCTCTGAGCGGGTGTACTGGCTTCGGCTGTCTGGCTAGCCGGCGGCAGAGGCGATGGACCTTCCCCCAGTCGTCACTAGCCTCCTGGATGGTATCCTCCCAGCTGTGGTGGTTGAGTGCTCTCAACTCATTGGCTATCCTTGTGGCCATGGCGTTCAGGCGGTTTTTGAGTACTGGGCACCGGTTCCGTTGCCATGTTCTACGGATCCGGCGCTTTTCCTCTATCAACCGCCTGATGTGGTTGGGCAGTGGTCGCGTGTGGTGTGCCGGGTGGATGTTGTCCGGCTCTATTGTGGTCTCCTGCAGCGGTATTTACAGGGAAGCTGCTTAGTTCCCTGTTCACGCGGTCTGCGAATGCGGACCAGTTCTGAGCGCGTCTTTTCGGAGGTGGCAATGTGCGTAAGGGCGGACAGCATTTTGCTAGAACCATCTGGTGATCAGATATAGCAGGGTCATCTATGACCTCCTGCGTGATGGTTGTGGCGCCGATCTTGTGTGCCAACAGGATATCTATGACGTCAGGTGTCTGTGCCAGGTTGAATGGGTAATGGGTCGGGGTTTCCGGGCCCATTACTAGGTATCCTTTTGCTTCGGCATCATTGTGGAGCCTTCTGCCATTTGGGCAAATGATGTTCGAGTGCCATGCAGTATGCTTCGAGTTGAAATCCCCCGCCACGATTGTTGGATGCGGCGAGTCCAGCAGCTGGTGGACGTCAGCCACATCTAGGGGGACTTGGGGCGGCTTGTAGAAAGCATAAATCCTGATGGCTTCTGCTGTCATTGAGGCTACTTCCACTCCTAGGCTGTATGCGGTCTTTAATTGCAGTATAGGCAATGCTAGTTGCACTAGGTTCCTACGTACCAGTACGGCTAATCCTCTGTACGCGCTACCATGTGGGGATCGTTCGTCCTTTCTGTACACATGGTAGCCTGCGAATTTGCACCTGTCAGATGGTCTCAGGTGGGTTTCGCTTATCAGGGCGACATCTACCCTGTGTTCTGCAAGCTTCAGTTTCAACAAGGCGGCCTTATTGGCGTTCAGGCCGCAGGCATTCCAATGGATGATCTTTGATTGGCTATCCATGCCCTGCTGAGGAGCCTCCAGAGCTCCATCAGTCCTCTGCTGATCACAGTTACTAGGTTCTCGCCTGTCATGACCGCGACAAACGCGCCCTTGATAACCTGTATCACGTCTTCAAGAGTAGTGGCGGCTGTTTGTTCGGTGGTAGTCGGGGCCTGCGCTGAAGTGGCCGGCTTCGCCTTCGTCCTCTGGGTAGAGGCGGCGACCACCGGTACTTCAGTGGGCGGTGTGATGTGCGGCTGCTCTGCGCCTACCGATTGAGCCTTTTTCGGTTGACGCAGCCCTTGGGGTAACATATAATAGATGGTGAATTATGCTGAAGCTTAATTGGACCTTGAATGAGTTTTCAAATGCACCAGTAGAGTGCGCCAAGTTCAGTATTGAAAAAAAATCATACAGTTAGCAATAAGTGCCGCCGATCCTCTACAGGTAGCGCTATATTTCTTTGGGCACTTAAATCACCTTGCTTTTTAGATTTTCGTAATTTGTACATCTACTCTTAATAGATGGCGCTGAACCAATTCTATAACGCGGTGGAGAGTTCCAATTGAAGTATATCATTCTTTACACTTCAGTGAACTATATTGCGCACCTTTACTAAGTACTCCGGGTACTGTACTTACAAGTACCGTTTATTGAATGTTTATATGGAGGGACAGCGCGAACGCAGTCCCCACTACCAAAAATTACGCATCCGAGTTATCCACATTAGGGATAATCGCAGGGGTCAACCCCATCGCAGTGCAATGATGGGGCCTCGCCCTGGGAGAACCGCCTTCATGATCACGGTATCTCCTATGCCAGGTAAGTATGCTCGAGCTTGTTTTTTTTTTTTTTTTTTTTCCTCAGGAGAGGAGGCTGAGAATCCTCATGGATACCAACGCAACAGGCAAGCAGGGATGCGTTGATTATGTCGGACTCCTGGTGAATCGAGGCGGCTCGATCCAACAGACCTACCGACTAAACTCAGCCTAGCCTTGGCCCTAGTGGCCTTATGGCTTGTACGGAATGGTTGGCGTACCCTCAGGAGAGGGCACGTCGGCGCTGCCCTCCGAAGAGGACATATGCGCGAAGGAAGGCTCGGTACGCCAAAGTGGGTCCGGCCTTGAAGTGATGGGGCCTACTCGTACATATGCAGCAAGCTGCGAAGTATGGACTAACTAAGGGATGGCGGCGCAGATGCCGCCTCTCGCAAGGCTTGAAGAGCCAGCGTCAATGAGTCGGGAGGGTCAGAAATGACGTGCTTGGGTCGACGATATTCTGTATTACGCGGATTGACTGGGGTACGCGGGGTGTAGCTACACGCCTGCCTCACCAACGGATTAGGATGCCCTTCAGCGGTGGTGAAGAACCGCTTAGAGCACTCCAGGAAGTGTTCGTGTATGGTGTTAATTTCGAAATCGCGATGTATATCACTATTCCGAACGTAATATGGGAGGTTGGCCATCCTGCGCAACAAGACGCTTTGGGTACGTTGGATAAGGTGTGTTGCCCTGGTATGTGCGAATACCGGGCACGCGTAAGAAAGGACGGGCCGCATGCAAACCTTGTAGAGCGTTCGCTTGTTCCGGAGTGACATGGGGCTGTTTTTACCCAGCATACAGCTGAGACGACCCGCATAGCTTCTGGCATTACGCGTCACGTTACGGATATGCGGCTTAAAATTAAGCTGCTTATCCAGCGTGACACCTAAGTACTTTGCAGTACGCTGCCAGGATATGGGCCTGCCCTGAAGGAGCAGTGGGTCGGTATTAAAGGGGACTCGGTTCCTTCGCCGTTTCGAATCAAAGAGAACCGCGGAGGTTTTCTCCGGATTCACCTCAATTCGCCACAGCTTAAACCAGGCTGCAAGTTCGTCAATGGCGAGTTGCAGTCGGGCCAGGACCGAACTGAGATTCCGCCCTCTAAGATAGAGGGCGGTGTCGTCAGCAAAAAGGGCTAGTTGGGGACCGCGAGTGGGGATGGGCATGTCGTTCGCATAAATTGTGAACAACGTGGGGAGAGCACAGATCCTTGAGGGACACCGGCTCTTATGGGGCGTGGGGAGGAGAGATGCTTCTCATGTCGGAAGCGGAAATGCCTATCTTTAAGATAAGCCTCCACTATGCGCACCAACCGATCTGGCATTCCTAACTGATAGAGTTTATAGAGCAGGCCTGCGTGCCAAACCTTGTCAAAAGCTTTGGCGACGTCAAAGAATACGGCTACTGCTCTTTCATGTCTTGGATAGAACCCGTCGAGTATATACTCGACAATGCGGTGAACTTGACGGGGACATGAGTGTTTGGCCCGAAAGCCGAATTGATGCGGGATAATTACGTTTTTATCCGAGAGATAAGCTCTCAGACGCGCAAGAATTAGCCTTTCATACACCTTACCCATAGAGTTAAGTAAACTTATAGGTCGGTGACTACTTGGAATATTCAAGGGTTTCCCCGGTTTGGGAATGCCGATTACGATGGCCTCCTTCCACGCATTCGGGAAGTGACACTGGTCGTAACAAGCGTTGAATATGAGGGTCAGCATGGTGAGAACCAGCCGAGGGAGGGACTTGAGTGCCATATTGGACACTCCATCAGCGCCTGGCGCTTTACGTGGTTTGAGACCCTTGACGATGTTAAAAACTTCGTCCTGTGTAAACGGATCTGTGGGAGGGGAGTCAGGGGGAGGGAGAGCGGCCTTTTGATGGACCACTTCCTCGACCTGCTCGGAATGGGTGGGGTCGTGCGGTTGATTGCTGAGGGAGCATTGTGAAGCAATACTATCAGCAAAGCATTCCGCTTTCTCATCATCCTCAAAGGCGACCGAGCCATCGGGGCGATGGAGGGGCGGGGTGTGTGTGATTTTATCACTACGGAGTGCTCGGGCAACTCTGTAGTATGCTAAATGGGAGGGTTTAATGGTGGACATTAGGTCTTCCCATTGGGAATTCCTGTATTCCGCGAGTTTAGATCGTACCTCCCGCTGAAGGCGGTTGGCTACTGACCTGTACTCGGGTGAAGGACACTGAGCGGCTCTGCGTATGGCAGCCCGCTTCTCCTTGATGAGATCACGGATAGCGCGCGGCAGTTTGCGCCTAGGCACAGTAACCTCCCGCACGCTACCCTCGACCGCACCCTGGATTAGGTTGGTTAGGGAATGGATGGCATCGTCAATCTTCGCGGTGCTGTCTAGACAGTCCGCGGAGACAACGAGCGGAGGGTTTTCTACGTCCAGAGTGGACTCAAGAGATTGGGTGAATGCTTTCCAATCGGTGATGCGCCTAATGGTAGGCTGGTTTGGGTACGGGGAGCCTAACACTAACTTAACGGGCCGATGGTCAGAACCTAGATCATCTAGCGCGTCTAGAGACCTAAGAACTAAGGCCACGTTCCGAACTATGGCTATGTCAAGTATATCCGGTGGACAGTTAAGCTGCCCCGGATAGTGGGTGGGCATAAGTGGCGCCAGGACATCTAGATTCAGAGCGGTCGTGATGTCTAGAAGCCTGCGTCCACAGGTGGTGGTTGTCCTACAGTTCCAGTCGGTATGCTTAGCGTTAAAATCGCCAAACATAACGACGGAATCGCCTAACGCTAGAATTGACTCTATATCGCTCCGGAGCGGAATATTTCCACTCGGTATGTACACTGACGCGACTATAATGGACTGATGTCCAGTCATTGCCAGTCTACACACCGTAGCTTCCATATTGACTAAGGGAGGTGTGGGGATGGGACAGCAGTGAAGCTGCTGTTTGTAATAAATGGCAGTACCGCCGGCCGCTCTATCGCGCGGGTCGGCGGTTATTCTGTCATTCCTAGCTAACCTATAACCAGAGATGGATAAGCCCTTACTGACATGTGGCCTGAGCCAGGTTTCCTGGACAAGCACCATGTCAGCGGGAGTGTCTTTGACAAACTCCCTGAGCTCAGAGACATTGGGACGGAGGGAACGCGCGTTGAAAGAAACAAGCGAAAGCCCCTCCGGTTTGATACGACCGTGGGTGGAAGGTTGCCTAGTCTGACTAGACATTATGGAAACGCGGACGCGGCGCGACAGTACCAGTGTTGGTTAGCGGAAGGCTTCTCAACACTGTGGGATGTACTGAGGGAAGATGTGTAAGAACACATGGAATTTCTCCAGGACACACATGCGCTCAAGGCCCGTGCGTGCCGCGGAGAGCTCCGCCTGAAATTCGCCAGCAGTTTGCTCGCGAATTGCATCGGAGATGACATTGGCGGCAGAAGGCGCGCCAGCTATGGGTTGGGAGGCCTGAGGGGCCTTTGGGGCTTGTTTGGGGGACCACACCGGCGCGAGTGCCGGTGTGGGTTGGGCTACCGCTTTGGGCAGCGCCGGAAAGTTGGCGGCTGTCCTAGACGGTGCCTGGGGCTTGACGGGGGTGTTTTTGGAGGGTCTCGCGGGCCGCTTGCGCACGATGCGCGGGGCCTTTGAACAACCCCTGTAGTTAGCCGTGTGGTGGTTGCCACACAGCGCACACAGGGGGGGCTCTGTGAGCGTTTCGGGAATGTCACGCTTTCGCGTGCATTCCCAAGTTGGATGTGGGCCCGCGCATTTCACGCAGCGAAATTCGGCGTGACAGTGCCTCGCCGCGTGGCCATAGAGCTGGCAGCGATGGCATTGCCCCGGCCCCTTGGCGTACGGCAGTTTTTTTTTTTATTTATTTGAACAAATAGGTTTACATTTATAAAAATATATATAAAACTCGCCAAACATTATGTTTATGGGCGAGATGCGCTCTTTTCTTTATCCATAAATATAACCTACTTACTATAATCTAACCACATTACGCGCGACCCGAGTGCAGCCGGGGCATGCATAAGATATAACTCAATATACGTAAACTACAGTAAAGCAAAATACTTACTTTAAAGCATAGCTTATTTATTAAATGTTTTTTTATTATAAAAGTTAATTCAGTACGAGTAAATTTTTAATTCGACGGTGATGCCGCCAATGCCGCAAACCAAGAGGTCGCACGACCTAGGGAGATCGCGCGCCTTATCGGTAGGGTCTAGAATTGCAGTGACTAATGGCACGGGTTTAGCCTGGCGGCCGTACAACCGGTGTACGCCCACGCAAGGATAACCCTGCCGAACTAGGGATTGGAGAATAACCTCCTCCGAGAATTCCACGGGGACTCCGCGGAGGACGTATTTGATTTTACGTTCGCTTTCTAAAGCGAACGTGTGATAGGGGAATTTGATTTCAGTGAGGTACCGGGTCAGATTCCGGTAATCCTGGACTGTCCCAACGTGCAGGACAATCCCCTCACTCCTATTCTGGGCCTTATGGACATAGATACCTTTCGCGGGAAGGAGGGTTTCGATACGCGAGTATCGCTCCTTGTCGCGCAGGGTGACCGTGGGGATGGTGTCTGGTTTAGCAGGGTATACCCTGCATTGTGAAAATGGTTTGGCCTTAGGGGCCCTGGTGTGTGCCTTAGGGGCTTGAGTATTGGCCTGAGGGGCCTTAGTGTTGGCCTGAGGAGCCTGAGCTGGGACGGGAGGGTCGACCACTACGTCCATAAGGGACGGTGGTGAGGCCGGGGCCTCTGAGGAGGAAGTAAGCAGCGTATTACGCCGCTTCTTCTTGTTTTTCTTTTTACGGCTGGAAACAACCGTAAAAGAAACATCCTCAGTATCAGGAGTGTTCGCGGAGTCGCGGTCGCCATCGACGGGGGACGGCGACCGGAGGGAACGTTTGAGGCTCCTAGCGCCATCTATTGATGAGCTAGGAGCATCATTGATGATAGAAATGTCCTCTGAGGTAACCTCGGGCTGAACCGTACAGAGAGCATCGCTGCTCTCCATTGCGGTTCCGCCCGATGTCTCCTCGGAGGGTGTCCCTACTGGGGTTAGTGAGGAGGGTGCAGCGGAGGGGGAAGCTAATTGGCCGATAACGGCCTGGAGGAGGGAAGCGATTTGAGATAGGGTTTTCCCTATCCGGGGATCGCATTGCTCGCCCGAAATTTGGGCGGCTGTGGCAGAAAGTGCCGAGGCTTGGGAGATAAAATTGTCGATCGACGCGGGCACGTTCAAATCGGACATTATTTTAATTGAGTGGGCCTAACAGAATAGAAAATGAAAAGCGCTGAAGGCGCGGGACTTACCCGCCTGTGCGCGGAAGGCGTGTGCGGGGCGCGGAGGGCGCAGGATCGCGGACGCGGGGCGCGGGTTTTTCCCCTGCCTGCGGGGGCAGGGGGGGAAGGGGGGAACGCACCGAAACGGCCACTCCCGGTGGAATGACCGTTAACCGTCACCCTAGGGACGCAATGCCCTAGTGCAATGGGATCGGGTCTTCGGGATGAACAGGTCGGGAGGCCTGTTGACGCTCCCGGTCGGCGTCGGCTAGCTTCGTTAACACCGCAGGGTATCCACTAGCCCAAAAGTGACCAGATAACCCCAAAAACAACAAGGATCACCTCGAAAGGCAACCCCTATCGCCTCTGGGGAGCAAAGGCACTGCTCACGCAGCGAATATCGTACTGCGCGGAATGGCACACTCGTAAAAGCGCAATATTTCGGTACGCAAGCGGACCAACGGTCAAATGCGTGCGCACCGAGTGCGGATTGACGAGGGAATGTGTGTGCTCGAGCCTCGCGACGTTCCGCTCAACCTCTTTCTGAGGTCGGGGTAACCGTTACGGAACTTGGTTCCTTGCAGTGGTGTCATACTCCGCTCGTTAAGACGAGCGCGTCCTTGGGGTGGGCCATTTTTGGGCCCTTTGGCTTCATTTTTATTTTTCAGTTTTCCACTGAAAAAATTTTTTTTTTTAAGGTCATCCTTTTATCTGGGGTGGTCACCTTGACTATTTATGGTATTTCTTCTAGAAGGTCACGTGGCAGTTTCCTTATTCTTCCCTCAGGGGGCCTTGCGTGTTGGGGAGCAATATCTTGGATGTGAGGGTGCTGAGACCTGGCAGCCCTAACATACATCTTTGATGCTAAGGTCTTGGCAAAATCTTTTATGTCTGGGCATCTTAGGTCCCTTTTTATCAGATCGTTCCTCACGTAGCGCGGGGCCTGCACTATCATTCGGAGCGACCTAGTCTGTTGGACTTCTAACTTTTTCCTGAGAGCTTCAGAGGTTAGGGCCATCCATGCTGCGGCGGCGTAGGTGAGTCGGCTTCTGATATACATTTTGTATATCATTAGCTTTTGCTTTGTAGGCATCGTGGATGTTAAAATTGGCCTAAGCACAATCCTTGTGGCCCTTGCCTTGTGTATGGTGGCGTCAACGTGATGGGTCATGCGGAGAAACCTGTCGAGGGTCACCCCCAGGTATGTGACCGTTCTCTGCCAGGGTATCTTGGTGGCCATCAATGTGAGCGTAGGTTGGTCTCTCACTCCGCTCAGTATGATAGCCTGAGTCTTTTTCACGTTGAGCTTCATCCTCCACTTAGCTAGCCACTCCGGGAGGGCATCAAGTTGGTTTTGCATCTTGGAGATGGCGTGTTTGGAGTTCATTGAAGATGTAAGAAAGGCGGCGTCATCGGCATAGAGTGCTAGCATGGCTCCAGCAACTACCGGGATGTCATCGGTGTAAAGCGAGTATAAGGTTGGGGCCAGACAGCTGCCCTGGGGTACCCCGGCCCTGATCGGGCGTCTGCTGGACTCCTTTCCCTCCACTGTCACTCTAAAGAACCGACCTTCGAGATAAGAGGCCACCGTCTTAACTACTCGACGTGGAGTAGTAGAGGTGGCCATCTTGTGCAGCAGGCCCTCGTGCCACACTCTATCAAAGGCCTTTTCGGCATCGAGGAAGAGAGCTACTGTGATCTCCTTCTTATTTTTGTTGGTTGCGATATGGTGGAGCACTCTTGTTATTTGATGTGTTGTGGAGTGCTCCGATCTGAAGCCGTATTGCTCAGCACGAGGTCTTATGTGCTGAGCCAGGATGGTTAGCAGCAATCTTTCGAATACCTTTGAGAGCGTACTCAGTAAGGTGATTGGCCGGTAGCTCTCAGGTTTGGTGGTGTTTTTACTCGGTTTCGGAATCATAACTACCCTGCCTTCTTTCCAGGTGGTCGGGAAGTATGTATGACGGATTATGCCATTGAAAAGGCGGGTAGTGGCAGCCACAGCTCTTGGAGGTAGGTGTTTTATTGCCTCATTTGGAATCCCATCCGGGCCAGGAGCTTTACGGTTTGGGCATTTCTTTACGGCTCTTGAGACCTGGCCCGGGGTGAAAAAGATGGGGGCTTCATCCTCTCCATCCATGGGCCGGTCAAGGTATGCCGTGAGGCCTTCGGTCACTGATGTTGTGTGGTTCGGCATGGTGTCGGGGTTTGGCTGGAATACTTCCTCAAGGTAACTTGCCAGAATTTCCGCCCTATCTTCCGCACGGTACTTTAAGGTTCCGTCGGGGGCTCTCAGTGGGCGGACGGGTGGCGGCTTCTTTGTCAGCGCGCGGCAGAGCCTATGGACATTATTAGTGTCGTCCGCTGCGTTGTTGATTGCCCTGATCCAGGATTCACTTCGGTGTTCTTTTAGCTTGGCGGAGATGTTGTTCGCCATAGCGTTCAACTGGCGGCGTAGCTGTGGGCAGCGAGTGGTTTGGTACAACCGGCGAGTACGGCGCTTTTCCTCCAGCATCTTTAATATATTTGTTGGAAGATTAGTCCGCTGTTGAGATGGTTTTGGAGTCATTTGGGCATGCTTGAGGGCTTTCTTGATGTGGCATTGTAGATCTTCTGCCAGTTTGTCTACTTCCGCGGTACCCAATACAGGGAAGGGGCAGTTCTTTGTGAGTTCTGCTGCATATATGTCCCAGTCTACCCGTATCTTCCTAGCAGGAGCCTCGACTCTTATGGGGGGATGGTATTCCACCAAGATGGGCTGGTGGTCAGACATAAGGTGGTCATCGAGGACCGCTTGGGTGATCGATGTGCCTGGTATATTGGAGGTTAAGAGGAGGTCTATAGTGTCTGGCGCTTGGCGGTCGTTGTACGGGTAGTGGGTGGGTGTCTCCGGTCCCTGTATCAGGTAACCTCTGGCTTCTGAGTCAGCCAGCAGGCGTCTTCCATTTGGGCACGTTATGCGGGAGTTCCATGCCGTGTGCTTGCAGTTGAAATCGCCGGCGATGACGGTGGGTGCCGGCGAGTTGAGGAGGAGGTGGATGTCCCCGGTATCCAACCTCTCTCCTGGTGGTTTGTAAAATGCATAGACACGGACATGGTTGTTGTTGGTTGCGATCTCTACCCCCAAACCGTAAGAGGTGTTCAGTGGAGTCGGTGGTAGGGGGTAGTGTACTATCCTTGTTTTCACTAGGACCGCCAAGCCCCTATAGGCGTGTCCTAGTGGGGATACCTCGTCTTTTCTGTAGACTTGGTACCCGCGAGCTTAAATGCCGTCTTTGGCTTCAAATGCGTCTCGCTTAGCAGGGCTATGTCAGCCCTGTATTCTGCTAGTAGACGTCTAAGGAGGGTCTTTTTCGTGTCATTGAGCCCCCCGGCATTCCAGTGGATGATCCTAAGCTTATTTTGATCCATAGTATCTATGGATTTCATTCAGGGCCTGTAATATTTCAGGGACCGGGTCCAGTCCCTGTGCGACTGCCGCCAGCACTTTGCCTATTTGTTGGAGAAAGATTTGTAGGCAGTTGACTATTGTGTGCAGGTCGATTCGGTGTCCCAGAGCCGTCTCACTTGGCTTCGCCTTCGTCCCTCCGGGGAGGGCGGCGACCACCAGCGGTACGTCCGGGGCTATGTTACTGGATTCGGGCTGGCTACTTGGCGCTGAGACCGGTTTTCCAGGTTGCGGCTTTCTTTTCTTTTGTGGCTCTGGTTTGGTAGTTTGTGGGGCCGCTTGTGTTGTTTGGGCGGGTGCAGTTTCATCTAAGGCAGCAGGCAGGGGGGGAGGGGCAGCTGCTTGAAGTTTCCTTGTTTTATTGCCTCTCCTTTTTGATGGTGGTCTTAGGCCGTCGTTAGCGGCAGCCATTAGTGTACCAGGGGCGTTCCTTTCGTCTTCTCCGACCATTGGTGTCTGTTCTAGTGGTGGAGGGGGAGCTGTTGTTTTGGCGGATCTTGCCACAGTGCCGGCTCTTCTGTTTTTCATCTCTTTTTGGTATATGGGGCAGGAGATGCTATTTGCAGTGTGGTTGCCTCCACAATTCGCACACGTGGGTGCTTCCTCGCGTGGGCGGGGGCAGTCGCGGGCGGCGTGGGGGCCGCCGCATCTTACGCAAGCCTGTGTGCGGTGGCAGTTGTGCGAGGAGTGACGGAATGACTGGCACCGGTGACATTGTGCCAGTCCCCTCCTGCCCCCCTTCCTCCAGGCTTCGATCTTGGGCCCCACCATGCCGCACAGCTGGTCTAAGTTGTAGACGCGCGGAGTGAGGTCTGGGGTGCGCTGTAGCTGTGCAAAAAATACACAGCCAGGCCTTCCCTGTCTCGCGGAGATCTTTTTGGCGTGCTCGGCTATGATGTTATGCCTGGAGAACCCTTCGATAATCTGTTCCGGGGTGGTGTTCCATGGTAGCCCTCGAATTGCCACCTTAAGGCTTCTATCAGATGGCAGTGAGTAACAAAACCAGCTGATTTTCTCCGTTTTCTCGATTGTTGTGAGATATTTCTGCACAACGCGGTATTCTATTTCGGTTTTCGGAATAAACCGTATTCCTTGCCCATAGGGGCGGGCATTTGGGGGGTGACCCAGTTTCTTTTGGAGCTCGCTGAAATGCATTGTCCAGTTTGGTAATAATTCCACTACTAGTGGAGGGTATTTTGCGGCATCATTGTTTTTTTGTTTGGAGGGTAGTCGTCGACGGGCATGATGTTGCACTTTTCGTTGTAGGCGAGCTATCCTCAAGTCGTCGTTTTGCAATTTGTTGGTCTTCGAGGCTGTCGTCTATCTCATCCTGCTGCCGCTTGAGAGCTCTTGCATAGGAGCTTTTCTCTTGTTCTGTCAGGATCTTAATTCGATTTTTAGTATCGAAGACATCAGGTTGTTCCCTCACTTCGAGATGCTCATATGAGGTATGTAGTGGCGGTGGTCTTTCTCGGCGACGTGGGTCGCGCTGGGCTAGAGGTATGTGCTCTAGCGAGGCGGTGGTAGGTTCCGTGGTAGGAAGTGTAGGTGGCTTCATTTGCATTGCAGGGTCTCCCTGCATTGTCGGTGAGGCCGTGATGAGCCTGTCCTTTGCTGAAAGCGGCGAGGCGCGTCGGGAGGATGCGGCGGATGATAGCACCGAGGCAGGCGTCACCGATCTTGAGGAGCGCTGAGAAGGTGGCATATCTCTGAGGGACATTCTTTCCGGTTTCCATGCAGCCTGACGATCATCCGATGTCGAGGGCATGCAGAAGATGGTTTCTTGTCCTCCTTCTTGGGTAGGAGTGGAGGGCATCGGGGATGAAAGTGAAGGCCCTTTCTTCCTAGGCGTCTTTGTTTGTGGCGTCTGCGACATCTTGCGAAGTATTTACCACAATTTCTTGTGGTGGGTATTTCGAAAATAATTTTTCGGGCGCAGGGCGACCGACCCCCGCGTCTCAGGTCTCCCGTCCGGCCTTCGCCACACGGGAGGGTCCCAAAGACGTGAAGTCGGCCGAGGATCGATACTGTGAACGCAGCAATAGAGGAGTCGGAGCTTGCTCGTACGTATGGTCACAGTAGGCGAATCCCCTGTGCTCGAGCTTGGCTAAAGCGGCCATTTTTACTAATGTGCTTACTACTCTCTCCACCGCGTTATAGAATTGGTTCAGCGCCATCTATTAATAGTAGATTGCAATTTACGAAAATCTAAAAAGCAAGGTGATTTAAGTGCCCAAAGAAATATTGCGCTACCTGTAGAGGATCGGCGGCACTTATTGCTAACTGTATGATTTTTTTTTCAATACTGAACTTGGCGCACTCTACTGGTGCATTTGAAAACTCATTCAAGGTCCAATTAAGCTTCAGCATAATTCGCCATCTATTATATGTATATCTTAGTATATAATTCTAGGCAGAAATAAATTATTGATGCCAATATAAATTAATATTTGTATAAAGTAATTACTACACTAAATGTAAAAAGATATAAATTACCAAAACCAAGTAAAAGCATGAAAACAATAAAATTTATATAGAAATAGAGATATTCCAAGGAAACAAATAGCTATCCATAGATTGAATACATAGATGAAAATCCATAGATTGCATACCGTACGTGTGCTGACTAAAGTCTGCACACGTACAGTAATACGTGTGTCGACTAAAGTGTTTCAACAAGGGAAGCCAGAAGCAGCTAAAGTGTGTGACCCAGACGTAGGTTTAGAGGCACCGATGCTTATATACTATTAATATAAGACATATTTTGTGATAACTTCTTAAGTGTTCGTAAATAATATTTTTTTTTTCATTCAATCGTCTTTAATATAACGCGCTAGTCCTAACAACCTGAAATATGGTATAAATAAATACTACTGTACTGATAACGAAACTAGTACTCCACTTACAAATTCCGTTTATTGAATTTATATGGGGGGACAGCGCGTACGCAGTCCCCACTACCAAAAATTACGCATCCGAGTTATCCACATTAGGGATAATCGCAGGGGTCAACCCCATCGCAGTGCAATGATGGGGCCTCGCCCTGGGAGAACCGCCTTCATGATCACGGTATCTCCTATGCCAGGTAAGTATGCTCGAGCTTGGCTAAAGCGGCCATTTTATACTAATGTGCTTACTATCTCTCCACCGCGTTATAGAATTGGTTCAGCGCTATCTATTAATAGTAGATTGCAAATTACGAAAATCTAAAAAGCAAGGTGATTTAAGTGCCCAAAGAAATATTGCGCTACCTGTAGAGGATCGGCGGCACTTATTGCTAACTGTATGATTTTTTTTTCAATACTGAACTTGGCGCACTCTACTGGTGCATTTGAAAACTCATTCAAGGTCCAATTAAGCTTCAGCATAATTCGCCATCTATTATATGTATATCTTAGTATATAATTCTAGGCAGAAATAAATTATTGATGCCAATATAAATTAATATTTGTATAAAGTAATTACTACACTAAATGTAAAAAGATATAAATTACCAAAACAAAGTAAAAGCATGAAAACAATAAAATTTATATAGAAATAGAGATATTCCAAGGAAACAAAAGTCTTAGCTATCCATAGATTGAATACATAGATGAAACACTTTAGTCGGCACACGTACCGTAATACGTGTGTCGACTAAAGGGAAGGCAGAAGCAGCTAGAGTGTGTGACCCAGGTGTAGGTTTAGAGCCATCGATGCTTGGGCACTCGCCATCACCACTCTGGCTACTCACATACATACATACATAGCTACTTTTATTAGGTGTTTCAGTAAAGAACTCAAAGCAATCCAAGACCTTTTAACAATATGTTGTATTTAAACAATATATACAAACTAACAAAGTAACTATTGTTTTACTACACTTTTTATATTAAGGTAATACGTTGCGAACTGATATTTTTAGTATATACTTCTCATTATTTAAATCTTAACACATTCCGTGCTCTCCACTCGGGTCCGAGTGGGGCGGGGCCATAGCTAGCGGCGCCTTCCACTCGGATACGAGCGAGCGTCCCGTTCATTTTGCAGTAGTCAGTAAACCGATCCGAGTGTACGGCACCCAGCATGCTGTGTGCCGACCACTCGGATCCGAAAAATGTGTTTTTTTTTTATTGAAATAATAACAATATACATTTATACATATTTTCAAACATTCACATGTACTTAATTAAAATTCGCCGTAAAAAGTTTTGGTTCCCAGCTATTATTTTTTATTTATTTTGTAAGCAGTGAATGTGTTAATTAAAAAATAATAATCTAATGAACGAATGGATCTCTATCACGTAGTTTAAAATCCACTATATATTTCCAATAATTCTGGAAACATTAACGTACATCTCTCACCCGATTCCGAATTGGAGGTCGGGGAGAAGCAAAAACTATTTGCTGTTTTTCACCAGAAATCTATACTAATATTATAAAGCTGAAGAGTTTGTTTGTTTGAACGCGCTAATCTCTGGAACTCCTGGTTGGAATTGAAAAATATTTTTATTGAATAGCCCATTTATCGGAGAAGGCTTTAGGTTACATAATATCACACTGCGACTAATAGGAGCTAAGAAATAATGGAAAATGTGGAAAAAACGGGGAAAATTATTCATCTTTGGGCTTCCGTTGCGTGCGCTGCGAAAACGGTTCTAGATACCAAAAAAATATGTAAGAAAGAATTATTCCTCTTAAAATGATCTAAAAAAATGTCCGCGACAGTATATGTCTATCTTTTAATGTTAACTCACTAGAATCGTTTTTATGGTAATCAAATTTGTATATGTCGCGTTGTCAAGATCGGGTAACAGCCGAGGTGGTTGTTTGCAAAAATAAACATGATGCTCAAAATAATTATTCCACGCGGACGAAGTCGCTGGCACAGCTAGTATTAATAATAAAGGTATACTTGTACGCTGATTTGGCAGTTTTCATTTTTGAACTTTGACAGCCCTAGCTGCGCGTGCGCTGGCACGCAGCCACGGGCCGTAGTACGCAGACGTGACGTCAGAGGCATTCCGCCCGTCTAGTGTCGCCCGACCCGGGGAACGCGGAGACTGTACACTGACGTGGTGTTGCCATGATACTATTTTTCGCAATGTCTACTGCAAGGAATTCATCTACCACGTCCTTGAATTGTTTGCGTGGTTCATCGTATGATGAACTTAAAGGTAAACCATCATAAAGTTTATCACCTAATGGTAAAAGCTGATGACGCTAATCACATTACAATGAGTAATTTCTCAGTTCATTTACTTCATTATCGTGATGGACAGATATTTTTTAAGAAGATGATTGATCATCAAAATTTCAACCGAGGTACCATTTCTGGGCATAGGTCCTCCAAAGATTACCAGATCGATTGGTCCTGCGTTGCTAGCATCCACAACCTTATTGCAATCTTCGCGTTATCCTCGGTCCAACTGCTTGTGGAAAACCTTACAGCTGATTGATGGTAATCAATCTAGTAGCCAATGTTGTACTTGCGGGATAACGTGTACGTTAGATAAACTAGTTGCAGTTAATTATTTGGCCCAAGGATACATTCGTTACTGCAAATCTAGTAAACTACTAGTAACTACCCCAAAAAACTTGGTATGTAGGTTGATATTTAGAGTTAGGCCACGATTGGGCTGCGGTAGTCCCGAGTCCCGATAAACGAGAAAGTTTGTAAGTATGGATGAATGCTTGTTAATCTTTATGGGATAAATTACTGAAGAGATTTTAATAGAACTCTAAAATAATATAGCTCTACATCAAAAGAATACATAGGATACAAGTTATAAAGATACTCTGATGCCTGCGACTTTGTCTACACAGATGGTAGATATTTTTTACTTACTTGACACTTATCATGAAATTTTAGGCAATTCACACAATATATATATATATATCATCTATCTATGAGCTATATTATTTTCATTAAAATCCATTTAGTAGTTTTTAAGAGCAATAGTGACAAACATCCATCCATACTTACACACTTTCATGTTTATAATACCAGTAAATTGTCCGAAATATGACTATATGTGTCAAATAAGCTGGAAAAAGTCATCAACTAGTATATTATATTTATTTCTCCATCGTACAATCAGTTACATATAAGAATTGTATCAAAAGATCAGTAGTACAGAAGTAGCGAATAATTATTATTCTACAACTAAGTGCTCTAAAACACTATATCTATATATACATATATTGATTCTTATATATCTAGATCTATATATTATTAATCTTCTTATATATAAAAATGAATCGCAAAATGTGTTGGTAAGCTCATAACTCAACAACGCCTGGACCAATTTGGCCAATTCTTTTTTGTTAATGTTCGTTGAAGTTCAAGGAGGGTTTTTACAATTCGAGGAAATTCGAATAATTATCGGAAATACCCTAAAAACAGCCCTTTTATTTTCCCATGCAAACGTTTTCTAACTAAAACGTACAGTCGAATTGAGCTTTATTGTTATTGTATAAAGTTCATATTGCAAGCACTCACTGTTGTCTAAGCAATGAAGGTGTGTTCCTAACATCAAAGAGTCAATTTGCGCTTTATTAACGCTACATATAGTTGAAATTCAATCATATCTATCAAAACAGTGTGCGTGCGTGCGTTGGAGCACAGAATACATCGTTGGAGGATTTAATGTCACGTTCCAAAATTGAATAGTCACAAAATGTAATAGGTCATTTAGACATTTTTTGCGATTTGGTTGGCTATGCGACATTATCTATAAAATAATTAGGAACAAAAAACTGCCACTGTACAAATCTTTTTGACAGGACGAAGTCTGTCGGGTCCGCTAGTAACTAATAATTATTTTTACGTCGCAATGTCTTACCGGCTTACCCGTTATCAATTATGCGTAACACTGACTTCCTGCTTATAAACTGCACTCCGCTTTGTAAAATCCTAATTTAAATGCATTAAGCACCACATCAATAGATTATGAAATTCCCTATTTCAATAACTTACAAATTACAATATACAGCCTATCACCTACATAAGCACTGCGCATGCTAAGCGTCCAGGAGACGTATTTTTGAATCATTAGACGTGAATTTGGAATTCGTATACGAAAACAAATAGTGCGCGAAATTATTTTCTACTGCGATTTTATAGATTTTTGGATCACTTGAATTCAGTGTTGTCATTAAAAACAAATTCTTAATTAGATTCCGTTTCACGCAGAAAAAATAAAAATCACAACAACAAAAATTAAAATATATAATACTCAAACAATATTTACTTATTTTTTTATGTACCTATTTACTAGCTTTACATTAACCAGAGGTTTCAGAACGCACGAAATGAAAGTTCAGAAATAGTGAATTCGTATACGAATCTCACGATTTCGAATGCGAATTGGTTTTCTATTGATTCAAAAATTCGTCTCCTGTTCGTTTGCAGTCAATTTGATTGCATAGTTTCAATTCAGTCGTACTAAATCTAAATTTAAACGAAATTGTGCAATGCGTACGAACAATTCATGCAACATTTTTAGTGATAGATTCGCATGCATTTGGTCACAATCATTCTTGGGTGAAACGAAGATGTATATGAAATAGAACATAAAAACGCAATATGTTGTAAATCTCCAAATAGTATTTAGTTAGAAAATACGGATACACATAAAAGACTAGGTTCGCAACTTCAACTGCGCAGGATTACTATATTATATTGTATCGTTTTTGTGGCATTATTTAAGACTAGCTGACCCGTGCCCACTTCGTTGGGCATAAAATTAATAATCCCCGAAACGAGTACGAACGCGAACCGAATTAAGTCGGAAGCCATCGCGCGCCGTCCGCTGCTTTGGCCTTCACACTTAAGACGATGAGTTTACTTATTTTCATAAAGATTCATAATTTTTTTAATATATGACTAATAAATATGACCTAATGATTTAAATTATTTTATTAATATTAAAAATTAAATTATCTATACTAATATTAAAAAACTACTTTTTGTAACTTAAATATAAAAGTTAGACATATGCTGTCGTTGACATTTTTGTAGGCATTTTCAATCTCCACATCTTTTCTCTAGAACTGAAAAATATATCTTTCATAGTTAAGGCAGCGTTCGTAAGAAATGCTTTCATTCGACCGTTTTTTCTCCGATTCACTTTGCAAAACGGACTATCACGTAAAAGCTTTTTTATTTTTCAGTGTTTTATATAACCAATGACACAGCAATAATGTGGCTTTCTATTTGTGAAAGAATTTTTAAAATCGGTTCAGTAGATCCCAAGATTACCCCTTACAATTTAACAAATATACAAACACACAAACTTTACTTCTTTATAATATTAGTATTGATAGGTAAACATTTCATTCATACATTACATATTATATAACTTATACACAAAACACATAATCATACATTATATAACTTATCATCATATTTTGCATAATTCACCCAAATCTTTATAAACTGTAGCCCATGTGTTAGTCTGATGTATAAGCTTTATTATTGGAAAGTTTTATTAAATTTATTCCTTTCAAGCCGTAGGGCACTTATGGCCAAGGCTCAGACTTAGTTTAGTTGGTAGGTCCCGCGATCAGACCGCTCTGGTCGCGTCGAGTTCAACAAAACCTCGTGCCACTTGCCGTTGCGGGGGTATCGTGGGCACGTTTCGTGCCCCTTGTGACGGTTTCTCAGCCTTCCTCTCCTGAGAAAAAAAAACCTAAATAATTTTTTTTAACACCTTTGCTCGTAAAGGTGATGTAATTCCACCGGTTTTAAATATGTAAAGCGGGTCATAAAAACGCGTGTGTTACCAAAGCATATAGGTTACTTATAGTCCATACAAATTCCATAACAGTATTATTTGCCATTTCGCGCGCTGTTGCTATTCAAATTTCGAACTAATCGCCGCGCGGCGCGAGTCAGAAAATGGCGGAAAAGCAACAGTGTGCATTCACAGATTGAGTTTATTTAAATGTTGTTTTTTTCTGTTTCCTCGCAAATGTGTTAAAAAACGTCGTACGATATACGTGCGAATTATAATATGCTTGGCTCAATTACGCCTCGCATGTTATAACCATTATAACGCACTAATATCGTAATGTACTATTACTTGAAAGAGTAGAAGGAATTGTGCTTTAGTTTGACATTGCTAAACAAATATAAAGTGGCATGTATCAAGACTTATTCATTATTAGTTCAAAAGTGTCACAGTTGGTGATCGCTTGCGTAACGGCCCTGAATGTGTGACACATCAAACGACAGTCGCCCAGCAGTCAGACCGTGACTGTAGTCGACAATGCCATGTCGTAACAAGCGACGTTTTGTAATGTTTCTATGAACTTGTCCACTAACTGGTTGGGTACTGTATCGTGAAATTAGAAATGATTGACAGCTTAAATGAATTTTACTAGTGCAATAAAATTTGCCTATCTTGAAGGTCTATTATTAAAACTGTAATCATAGGTCTTTCTAAATTAAATATATTAGGTTGTAGGAAAAGTTTGTCGAAAATTTTGGAAAAATGTTTTGTATTAATTTTGTTCGTTGAAGTTTATTTATTTTAGTTTTAATTTGCAATATAATCACCGTCAGAACTAATGACAGTGCTCCATTAGAAAGGTCGCTGATACCTTTTCACCCACTGCCACCCATTTCTGTTTTCAGATTTACAAAATCATGGATTTTTTTTTACTTAAAAAAATTTAAATGCTTGAATACGTGATAATCTGAAGGTGCCAAGTTGGGTGAATAAGGGGGATGTGGTACGGTTTCCCAACCGAGTTCCTCTAATTTTATTTGAGTCTTTTTGGCTATGTATGGTCATGCGTTGTCTTGGAGGATGTAAATATTGAAAAATAAAAACTTTTAAACTTTGCCTCGTGTGCAAGCAACCGAGAGAGTTCTAGAATGTTACTGTATATTTTAGAATTTTGAGATTGTTCCAAAGAAAAGAATCTTCGAATGTTCTTCGACGAACTTTTCCTACAACCTACGAATAATATAATTATTTGGTCGCCACGTGCATTTGAAACAATAAAAATAAATAAAGATTATTATTAGCTTATCTATTTACTATACTATCATGATGTAAGATCGAATTTTCACTATGCTATATAATAAAACTAGCTAGTGCCCGCGATTTCGTCTGCGCAGGATTAGTTATCTATTTTGGCTGTAATGGCTTACATATAAGATACAGATATATATTGTGGCGGTCTTTTTTGTAGAACTATTTAAGACTGGCTTTTGCCCGCGACTTCGTTCGCGACTTCAGGTTCGTCACGTCTAGTCTAGTAATAAGTAAGAAATACGGTAACTAAGCACTGCAGAGCCCTAATCATAGGCCTATAGGTAGCTACTGCAGTATGCTCCTATAAACTACATTTAACGATCTTTTTCCTTTTGTGGGTTATTCCTAAGAGATAAACATATACCATCACGGACTTTTTTGTAGATCTTTTTAAGTTGTACAATACTGTAGTAAATTGTTTTGATCTATCTTGTAGGATTCAGTCAGCGTTTGCAATGTAAGCGCAAAAAATGAGTTTTTTTTACAACCTCATAGAAACCTCAAAAATTGTAGCCTATGTGTTATTCTGATGTATAAGCTATATTGTGGTAAAGTTTCATTCAAATCCATTCAGTAGTTTTTACGTGAAAGAGTAACAAACATCCATACTTACAAACTTTCGCCTTTATAATAGTAATAGGATAAACGTTTACTCATACATTTTAAGAGTTACATAAGTGTAACTCTAGCGGTTTTGGCAGCGCACGCCAGAGTAGCTCGCAGATGGTAGATTTTTTATTACTTACATGACACTTATCATTATATTTTGGACAATTCACATAATATCTTTATAAATTGTAGCTTATGTGCTATTCTATATTATTGTAAAGTTTTATTCTATATAAATCTATTTAGTGAAAGAGTAACAAACAAAATCCATATTTATTTTATTTTCTTTATTAACTTTAACTTATGCATTCATTATTCCATTCCCTTTGATTCCCAACTCTATTAACAAAAATTAAACAACTATTAACAAGTTATGTAGGACTTTTGACGTGTAATAGCCTACTTCGGACTCATGGCCTGTATATAATCAGAAAGCGACGCGATCCAAAGTGATTTCGGTCGAATTTGATGGGGATATTATGACCAAAACAGAAGTTGTTCGATTAGGCAGAAAATGAACCTGGATGGTGGTGCAAATGAAGCCTCGTGAAAGGAGGAGGATCATGCGACAAATTATGAAAAGCGATTACTAATATATTTTTAGTTAGACTCTAGGAGGTAGACTCTGTACCAGGGTCGTCTGCATGGGTACCTCCGTCTTACCTATTTCCGCCGCCAAACAGCAGGGTTCGCTTTGCTGTGTTCCGGCGTGAAGGGTAAGATAGGCAGTGAAATTACTGGGTACTGTGACTTTACATCTTATGTCACAAGTTGGCAACGTACACTGTGGTTCTTATGAGGTTTGCAGATTTGCTGCGAATCTCGTGGGAACCACATGTACTATAGGCGACTGTTACCACTTACCATCAGGTGGGCAGCCTGCTTGTTTGTCAACTTTAGCAATAAAAAATCGTAAGTGTCCTTTTAAATATATCATAATTACTTATTATAAAATGGTTGCCTGTAAAGTCGGTTTTACGGGCGAAGATTTTACGTGACAACGTCTTTTTCTCGGTAGAATATTTATTGATATGAATATAATTAAATTGCACAATAGGAACAAGGAATTGAATGAAAAAACTCAGTTTCTCAACTTTTGTGTCAATCTAACAATTAATCAATCAATCATAGTTTACGATAATGAAATATCAGTGTACAATTATTTACCTTTATTGTTGTAGTTGTTGTAAATGACGAATCTAAGCACTCCACATTTTCACTACAGACACAGCTGACGATACTTTAACCACACGTGTGAACTTGTATTATGACGCTTTCTTGTTTTTCCAACGCCAAGAACGTTCGAGAAAGACAAAGACAGAGACACAAGCATGCGCCGATTCAATGCGCCTAATTCTCTAGTGCTGCGCGCGCGGCAGACCGATCATAGTTGAATGGGAGAGAGACGCAAGGCATTCGGCGGGCCTCTCTCTCGTTCGGTGACTCATCGTAACGTTACCGAGCGTTACACTTTTTCATAAGTGACTCCCAGCCGCAACCTAAATTAAGACGTTGTCACGTCAAAAAAAAAAAGTTATGTGATATTTTGTTCTAATATACAAAAAGTTTCTCTACATCCGTTTCTCTATATCGTATAAGGTTCGCAGTTTGCGCAGGCGCATGTTTTGTCGAACACCCATTTATTCGTACGGACAGCGGTCACATTGTTAACTATGAACCATTACTATTACTACCTTATGAATCTATTTACTTAAGGAGAAGATTTTTATTTTTAGTAAAGACTAAGTTAAAAAATAAGTGAAATGTATAAATATAGTGCAATTTACGTTCAATCTCAGTTCTATGATGCCCTAAAAAATTTTAAAAAAGGTTTTAAAATAGTGATTTGATAAATGCTTTTACTATTATTGTTAGCAGTAATACTTTTATGGACACATCACTTTTATTTTCGTTAGTTTTTTGTATTTCATAGTTATTGTCATTTAATTATGATTATTATCGCTTTAAATGATTATTTATTAATGTTTTATTATTATATACAAAAAGTATTTGTTAGGAACCGCAGTGTGAACATGGAACTGTCGGAAATAAAAAAAAAATTGACAGCAAAGATTGACCGGTTCGATATAAGTCTATAAAGGAGAATGCCCATTGTAGTATGGACTTTAGTATCGCCAAAAATATTTTTGTACCATAATGATTTTTATTATATATTGTAGATTTTTAACTATATATTCAATTATTAAAAACTATTTGACTCTATTTCGATGGGTAAAATAGAAATTAAACACCAAAGACTTTCTCCTATCATCATTTTTGATAATACCTATTTAATTGTCGAAGATTTATAGTTTAATAAAATGATTAAGTCTATCTTATCCAATAAATATTACAACTATCCAATAATTCATATAAAATAATTAATTAATTTAAAAATAATTGTTTTAGCAACATTGATATTAGCTATCTGTATAAAGAAACTCTTAAAGCAGAATAATGACTAAAATATTAGAGAAAGCAGAAAAAAGACTAAAGAAAATTAATTGTTTTGGTATTCCTTTTACCCTTTCACGAGAGGACAGTAGAATGTATCGAATATATTTTTGACCAATCGATCCGATCGTTAATATATGGCAATACCGAAGAGACTATTTATCAATGAAATTAGAATATCATCAATAAAAATACACGGCGAATGAAATGGAAGTGAAATAATTACTAATTATTATGTGGATTTATCTCCGGCGAAGTTTCGGCTTGGTATATTGCAGAGTTTTATTAAAAATTGTTACTTATTTTTTGGTATTAGTTTGGTTAAGGCACAAGGACGAGTAAAGGTGATACTACGAATGGGCATACTCCTTTGACATACATTCTATACTAAGTGACAAGGATCGATGTTTTTGTCGATCGACATATGTATATCGACATATTGGTACAGAAGTTAAATTGCCTGCGTGGTTTAACCGACTCCCCCTTATCATACGAGAGTGACGTCACAAAGTGAGCGATTTTACACAAGGTCTCAGCTGAGTCGTGACCAACTGACCGATAGCATGATCGATAATATTTATCGAATTAACATTGACCCGCGAACAATGGAGTTCTGTTGCGTTTATTTTAGCTTTACGTGTTGTTACCAATCAGGCGAAGGTATTCGTAATAAGAAACATGACGCAATACATACTTTTTTTATTTCTTATTAAGCCTTACACCATAATGGTTAAGCCGCCTAATGCAATACATACTTTTATTTACTTATTAGATTTTTTGACATTTGCTCTAGTCAGTTGATCTATAAGATGGAGTCCTTAATTTTATTTCTATTGCTACGAGTACACGAATATTATTCCTATAGCGTAACAGATACCTTTTACTTTTTTCTGTGTGATTATGAGGGATAAGTATAGTTACTAATTAAAGTGTGCTAATATTTTTTTTAGTTCTATTTTGGATAAATGTCATTCTTTTCGCTATTCTTGAAAAAACCACTGCTTAATCTTAATTGTGTTGACATTTATTGTTGTAATAAAAAAAAATATAAGAAACAACTAAATAAGTGAAATTTCTCAACAATTATAGAGTCGTACACTAAAATCAGACAGTATTGATAACAGTTAGAAAGGGATGATGCTATTGAGCCCACATTGGGGTGCCATGTCAGATAACCTTCTCGTGCTGCACCCTGGACAACGTCTTTTGACGGCTAATAAGACTATTAGCCGTCAAAAGACGTTGTCCAGGGTGTCAGACGACAGCGGGTCCCCCGAGGTGGGGGCGTTGGAAGACCGGGTCTAACAACCAATAGCGGACGGGCGAAGCCCCCCTTCTTTAAGAGGGGGTGGTTGTCGTCCAGGGGACCCATTTGGGTCGGTAGATGGCCGGAGGTATCCGGCGACCATTGTGGTGGACTGGTGTGGGTGCTTGTCGCCATTTGCCGACTTTTTGGGCAGCAGAACCCCACATAACCCGGTGGTTATGTGGGGTTCTCCTCCCCAGAAAGGGAAGAGAATCGGTATTCTCTTCCCTCTATTGAGTCCACATAACGCCATCTTTTTCTAACTGTATTTGAGATGAGATTTAGGTTTAGGTCTTTATTTGTTTTTCTTTTTTCCACAGTAAAGGAGAAAAGGCTAAGAAACCTTCTGATTACAGTAAGAAACGGATATAGTATTCAAGCTGAGATTTCTCTTTGTCCCTCAAGAGACAAAAGGCTGAGAATCCTCATAGATATCGCAACCAAATGCCGCAGTGATTATGTCGGGACCGATCGAGGCAGCTCAACCGATCCTAATGACCCCGTGACTTGCAGTGAGACCGGCCTTCAGAAGAGGGTGCAGTGCAGTTTGAATCTCATTCTGTATACGGGCGTCAGATATATAAGCTCCAAATTATCCATTCTAATGTTATTACTATTCTCCTTATCTTTATCTGTAACATAAGTCTTAATATCACACGTATGAAATTAGTGAACTAAAAATATAAATATTATAGATTCAACAAAATCCCTGGTATTCATTAACATGAAGCACCTCTTTCGCAATTTTGGTACAGCTATAGGGTACAGCAATATATACTATAGACTCATAAATATATATATATATTATATACACATTCCAGGTGCGTGTATCGTCGCGAGTGAAACTGGTAGCGCGTCGGAGGGCAGCCGTTTTGTAAGGGCAGATGATCGGATAGAGTTACCTTTTCAAATCCCTTACTATTGTGTCATATTTAATAGCGGAAAACTCATTTGAAATGAATTCGGCCTGCCTAAACTTTCAGTGAGAACAAGCGTGGTTATATTTACACACGACAGACTATACTTGATGAGGTTGACATCGACTTTATTCCCTACTTAATAGTAGCTATTTTCGTAGTTTAATTGCTTACTTTGACGTGCTGCTAACTTTAAATTATTATTAGTATAATATGAAATAGTGAAATTGATTTGCTCCATACATACAATCTGCAATACGTTAGATTTAACTTTTGCATTACAAAAACCGCCGTTATCCCAACGGACGTAAGAACTATCTCATGATCAACATATTCTATTTGTTATTCGTTTGAAGAGTTGCGTATCTGTCGAGACTCCAATCTGTTTGTGAAATTGTAAGCTGCGTGACCACATTTGTGTGTGGTAGTAACTGGTAATCCATTTGATTGGGAAGTATGCGTATTAGTTAGATCGCTCTGCTAGATCAATCTGACCACGTCGACTGATTTCTATCCACGGTCAGATTGATTTAAATTTTAGTGTTCACAATTAGACCTCGATTACACTTTTGTGGTGTGGACGTGGTCAACAACTACATTACGAGTAACAGGTGCAATAGGGTAGAGAGAGACTACAACTGAATATGCCTATTTTTATTATATAATTATTAAAGTAGAGCAATTTATATCTCATGAACGTAAGTCAATATAGAAATTTCACTTTAATTTTGTATTAATATTGCTTTTAGATTTCAAAAAAATGTACAATTATTTTTTACAAAATTCTAATGTAACAAATACCTTTCTAACTTCCTCACATTAAATGTAACATTATTTAATATAGAAAGTATATCTATAAACGTAAAAATAACAAAGTTATAGGCAATTTTGATTGTACTCTCATACAAATTAGGCGAGTTTAGTAAGTTTTGCGTCACGGTTGCAGTGTACTTTGTATGGAGCGTTTCTCATCTAAAAGAGAATTGTTATTATGTACAGAATAAAAAAAAATTTTTTTTTTTTTTTTTTTTTATGTTTTTTTTATGTTTAATAGGCTGGGCGTTTGACCTCAATCACGCCTGATGGAAAGCGATGATGAGGTCTAAGGTGGAACACGCTCGCCTAGAAGATGCTTGTTCACTCTGGCTTTGAAGATATCCAGACTATACTGATCGGGGAAAACAGACCCCGGCAAAGAGTTCCACTCCTTAGCTGTTCGCATAATGAATGTGGAAGCAAATCGCTTCGTGCGAATGGGAGGAATGTCAACAACATAAGGATGAAAGCTCACACCGCGCCTGGTCGTCCGGTGGCGGAAAGGAGCAGGTGGGATCAAATTGTGTAAAACTTCCGCACACTCACCGAAATGCAACCGATAGAAAACTGAAAGGCTAGCTACACGTCTTCGGTGGTCAAGGCTCTGGAGATTAACTTTAACGAGTTCGTCATTATTGATGAGTCTCTCCGCACGGAGCTGTATCGAGTCCAATGCATCTAGCTGATATTGAGCAGATCCGTTCCACAGGTGACAGCAGTATTGTAATGTCATCTACCCAATTACATTACGAGCAAAGTCGACTTCTAACTGGTTTACTCACAAGAGTCGAGGTAAATTCGAGTTCCCATAGTATGGCTGTGTTACATTTAACATTAATACGGTTGACTTGTCCCAATCGCGTGTCTGTCCGTTCGTCACTGCCTCCCGAACGCTCCCGTCAGTTGCCGTTACATCAAACTCTGGCATCGGATGCCCTGATTTTCATATTCTTAATGTTCCCTTTGCCTGTTGTTATTTAAGACATAAAACAATAGCGTGTTTAATTATAAAAAAAAAATCTAGTCAAGTGACACGACTCACGCATAGAACAATTTTGTATGTGAATTGCATTTTATTGTGATCCTGAAAGCCGGAAACTATAATGTTTACTCCAGCTGCTCCATGTCAACCGGGACAACTCGACTGTTATGACTTACCAACTACACTCCACCTGGCCCTATTGACCTTATGACAAGGTATGGAATCAGGGCATAAGCGAAAGAAGCAATGCGAAAAATGGTACGTTGCCGTAGAAATGAATAAGACAGATGTATCTAAGACTAGCTTTCTGCCCGCGGCTTCGCCTGCGTGGATTTCGGGATTGGGTCTATAGAGGGTTAAGGGTCATAGCTTTTGCACACGGCTACATATGCGCGGAAGTCGGTTTATGGCGCGAAGATTTTATCGCGCTTCCAGCGGGACTATCCGTTTTTCCGAGATAAAAAATGCCGCAAAACCTTGCTCAAGAATCACTCTATCTATTGATGAAAACCGCATGGAAATCTGTGCAGTAGTTTTTGAGCGAAGCCTTTATTGTGCATCCCGTGGGATCTGTCGATTTTTCCGGGATAAAAAGTAGCCTATGTTACTCGGGGATAATGTAGCTTTCCAAAGGTAGAAGAATTTTTGAAATCGGTCCAGTAGTTTCGGAGCCTATTCATTACAAACAAACAAACAAATCTTTCCTCTTTATAATATTAGTATAGATAACGTAGAGTTTCCTTTGTTGCTACTTTGTTGGTACGTTTTAACATCTTATACTTATTAATTTTATAACGTGAGAGTAATTATCTGTTAAAGTTACGTTTATACGGATTTAAAATATTTTTTATTACTTTAAATTGTATTTATTCATTTATGTACACAACAATCTGATATACAGAATAAAAACAATAATAAAGAGGTAGGTACATAGGCTCTGCTTATTTCTAAAGAAAATTCTACCAGCAGACCTGCGATAGGAATCAATAGATTATAATGACCCACATACTCGTATATCGTTCCTATAGGAAACTAAAAGCATAAAACAACGGATTGTCGTGTCTGATATAACTTGGTGTATGGATAATTGTAAGTCTAATTTGACGATAAGTTTTACCGTCAGATAACATCTCTAGAGATAAAAGTTTTTATTTTATCTATGAGATAAAAAGCATACTCAGAGCGCTTCTTCAAAGCTGCGTCTGAACACCCCAACCCGTTAGTTCGAGAGGCGGCAAACTATTCGCCCTCACCCTCCCCTTCGTACCGTCGCCCTAAAAACGCGGTCGTGGACCCTCCCGATCTCATCACCAGTAAGCTCTTAACCCTGCTGGAGGCAGCGTCTGCGCCGCCGCTCAGCACGGGCCAGTACCTTCTGTACACAGCTCATGTTATGGTTCGATCGGCCCACTCTGGGACCTGGATCGCTTTATAAAGCGTATGCACCACTAAGGCTATTATTATTATGCTATTATTATGTACTATTATTATGTACCTTTATTTAATATTGTGCATTGTATAATTCTGATTTATTTTATTTTTTATATTTCTATTTTATGTGCTTTGAGTTCCTCAAATGTATTACATTCTTATATTCTGGCTTACTGTAGTCCTGTTTTGCGATATCTTTAGCTATGAGGCTATGGCAGAATATCAGCGACAGTTGTACATTCAGCTGTCATATGCTGAGCCATATGCCTTTTTGTTCCAGAAGACCTTTTGTAACTAGTTTTAAGTTTATCTATTGTAATTTGGAGCAAATAAACATTATTATTATTATGTAGCTTAAATCACGTATCTTTATAAGACACGGTCCCTTATAAGGCTTGTGCGGGGATACAGATCCAACGCGTAGAGGCCATTTAAGCGAAATTTAATGAAAGTGTGCGTGGAGTGTACCAACTGGGTTCAATCTCTATCTGCACCATGAAAAATGCAGCCAAAGACTATACCCAGTTAGATGCACAGAAACTATTGTCATTAGTGGTCAAAACGTTAGTGGCCTATTGCATTTCGATTTAGGTGGTAATGAAAACCGGGCTATGGAAGAGACTCCAGTCACCTGCCTTCTCAAAGCCTCCTAATTGATTTAAATATGGCAGGTGGTGACTCGCCGCTCACTAAATGGGCCCTCCAAAAAAGCAGACCAATATTAGTGCGAAGAGAGCAACATTGGTGTGAACGGCTAAGGGTGTAGAGAGGTGTGTCTGCGACAGCGATCGAGACGCCGTCGGCGTTATGATATTATTACACTTCCACCCTTCGAGCATTTGCTCTTGCGACTTCACTCTGTCCGGCTGGCTAAGGCAAGACAGAGGCGGGTGGCATACGCCCCCCTAAAGCACATCGGTACCCTCGGTGACGCAACTCACCGACAGCTCGCCACAAGCTGCCCTGAAGGATTATTATTATTATCAAGGGCTGCGCTGCCTCGTCCCCTCCTCTGAGAGGGCGCTCAGATAAAGCCGATAGGGCAAAGGGCATTAGGCAGTGTTTAGTTGGTAGGCTGGCCTTCTGCTACATAACCAACATAAACACCCGCCGTAGACCGGGCGCGGGTGATATCCGGTGTGAGGTCGGGGTTGTTAAGACGGCCACTGTGGTGGCGCGCCCCTTATGAGGACTCACTGCCTCCTCCCGCGAGGAAAAAAAAATGTGTCACTGATAGATCCAAGATATGACGCTATAAAATAACATTGTCACTCCTTCGCTATATTTGTTTATAATAATAACAGTAAAACTTAAATTAAAAGCTACGGAATAATACAGTAAGACATCTGCTCTCTCGGAACCTAATACCAAAGTTGACCCAAATCTCAGTGTCGCCGGTACAAATGAGTGATCGGATGGGATTGGTTCTCGTCCAAATTATGGCTCGAATGATTTTTCCGTGACGTCTCGTTCGGAAACAGCGAGAATATTCATGGAATCGATTCGTGCATCCGTTCCATTTGGCGCGAATCGTTTCTGTAGAAATGTTTGTATTTTAAGAAAGGAATTTAACGAAATTATATGAGAACTTGATGAAAGGCCTTTTTTAACGGAAGCTTAGTTACACCATGCGAATTTTTTCGTAAAGGCAGGATTGATAGCGACTTCCTGGTTGAAATGTTATGTTTTTTGTAATAGATCTTACACATTTTATAGGTATATTGCAGTCTATTATTAAGGTATATTTTACGAGCAATAAGATATATTTTAAGTATTTAAAAAAGCGACGAATTACCGATGTATTAGGTATATTTTGCAAGACCATTTGATAGCAATAAGACTAATTATAAGTAAGTATTTAAAAAAGCAACGTATTACCGATGTATTAGGTATATTTTGCAAAACCATTTGATGATAAAAAGACAAATAAATAAGTATTCTAAAGCGACGCTTCTTGAAACCGTAGAATATAGCTCAAGTTCCAAGCGCTCCGTCGCCTCTGAGGCTCATAAAATTTTAAAAAACATATTGCCTTTATATATATAATGTTATTAAATTTCTTCTGCAAAGCTTTCATTGTTGTATTCGCGTTATAGTGGAGCAAGACGAAGAACCAGAAACTCTGTTGTTTGACTATTAATTGCAGTCTGTTTGATTCTGTTATTATTAAAATATTAAAACGACGACGACCTCCCTAGTCGAGTGATTAGTATACCGGTATCAAGGCGTCGCCATCTCTGAGATCCCGGGTTCGAATCCCGGTAAGGGCAGACTTTTGTGTGATGACTGCGAGCAATTTATACCTATATATTTATATAAAATATATGTATGTCTATTCGTTACCCTATATTCCATAACACACGCCTTACAGTGCTTACTTTGAGCTAGGCTAATTGGTTTTTAAGTGTAAGAAATATTTATATATTATTTATTTATTATTATTACATACACATACGCATACTGTTCACGCCTTTTTTGTCTATTGTGAACTATGATTTATTTTTCTTAAGAATTTGATTTATGTTCGATTTTGAAGTTGGCAATAAAAAACATTCGCAGAGTAATGGACTATTTTTACATTATATTTTCCAACTTTTAATAGCAGTCTAATTTTCTTTTAATATTGTTTAAATCGTGGCGACAGTGATCATGGAAAGTAAAAAGAAAGAAAGGAAAGTAGTGCGATCGATTTATACGAATAATATAAATGAATTTGAAGCTCTGCGGAAAGACCACACAGATGTAAGTACTTTAGAAACTCGATTTAATAAATTACATGAACTCCAACATTCTTGCGTTAAGTATATTTTATTGTCAGCTTTATATCACTGTAAATACACTCGGATATCAACTATCTGAAAGTTTTTATATAGGTAGGTATTAAATAATCATTTATTTAAAGAAGAAGTTATTTGCTGCATATAGTACTCTAAATAGATTAAGAAGCTTTCTCCCTATAGCTACAAAGACAGTGTTAGCTCAGTCACTCTTGCTTGCCTTGATTGACTACGCTGACGCTGCGTGGATTAATTTATCTGAGGAACTACTTGACAGTTTGGAGCGGCTGCAAAATGTAGCCATCAGGTTCATTTTTAATCTGCGTAGGTTTGACTATGTTTCTAATTGTCGCTTTCAACTGAAATGGTTACCTATTCGCCAGCGCAGAGACTTACATGTTTTATCCCTACTTTACAATACTTGTACCTTTCAACATCTCCATCCTACCTTAAATCTTTGTTCTCTTTTCGATCCCATTCGTCATGTCGTGCCTTGTGTTCTAATTTTAATCTGACTCTGGATATGCCGCCCCGAAGTACCGACTATTTTTCATATTCTTTTTCGGCTTATGCCGTCCGGTTGTGGAAATCTCTCCCTGAGGGTATTGGGGAACGCGAACGCTGGAGTCCTTTAAGAATCAAGTCCGTGTTCACTTCCTGTCAAAGATTCCTTAACTTAAACTAGTTATAGCCTATTGTCCTGTCCAATTACTGTACCCATCCTATATTTAAATCTCCTTTTAATATTTCCCTGGTCCTAGGTTGACTGGAAGAGATTGCTGTTTAGCAATAAGGCCGTCTTTTGTACATTTGTTATTTTCTTTTTTTTTTTGTATGTGTATTTTATGAATACAATAAAGGGTTATGTTATGTTATGTTATTTAATTATTACCTATTTAAAGATTTAATCTAACGAGCTCAGGATTTTTTCTAATTGAGCCATGAGGTTGGAATTGTTGTTCGTGGTCCCTTTATGAAATAGCTGTGAAAGTTTTCCCCTATAAGTATAAACATATCTTGTTTATATAGTGAAAGTTTAATCGAACGATAATTAAATGATACTATCACGGTCGATTCTTCTACACGTTCCTTACTTATATTACTTTAACTAAGTTAAACCACGTTAGTCAATTGCAGATGGGTTGATTTCATATACATATTACAAGTTCTGCGTAGTATATGCACATATGATCACCTTCAATGATGAAACAAGAGATATAAAATTATAAAAACAAAAGATATTAATTAATACACATGGCAGAATCGACGCTGTACCTCCCGACTAAAAGGCTCAGCTGAGACCACAGCGCCATCGAGGTCGTGAATACCTGGAATTCATTTCAGCGAAAGCACATATTAAATAGACTGACGAGCGTGTTTATATTATTAATAAACTTGAGAAAGCTAGGAAAACTATTGTCTGCCTCCCCCCATGTGAAAGAGTCATTTGTTATCCGCTTGTGGTATAAGCTACCTACTAGTTTGAGCTTATTTGAGATTAGAGGAATATGTCCAAGTTCAGCCAAACAAAGGATTTGTATATATGTAAATATATAAGTGTATATAAATCTATTTATGTGTGTGTTGCTAGTGTTCTAAAGTATATGGTATATGGTAATTTATGTGTTGTGTTAGTAATAACTGACATTTTATTATATTTTCGGAAACCGTACACTATTCACAATTGCTTTCACATTTTTCACGTTGACTGGTAAGAATGCCTCTGGCATTACGTTCGCCTTTAGTATTTTAATCTTCCTTCCAAAATACCAAGATATCCTTGTGGTCTATTTAGAAAAAGTAATCTGTAGAACTAGGATGGGCTGCAATTCTCCAATTCTCCCGTTGTTCGCTCGGCTCGTCTGTACCTACTACAATTTCACCAAATAGTTTCCTGACTTGATATTAACTTTCAGAACTTTCATAAGCTTATGAGGCTCTTGAAAACGTTTGATGCACTCTAAAGTTAAGCTTCATGTCCTGTATGGTTTATTTAATACTTTTATATAAAATTACATGATTTTGCATGCTGTGGTTATTTATAATTGTAAGTGCGGTTAGTTGAAAACATATATTGTACAATTTACTGCTTACAAAGAGCTTAGAGACAGAATAAAGTACAGAATAATGTTAATGCAGGATATTAGATGTAGTAGGCAAGAACTGTTTTTTGCATTTCATAAATTTTTATGTTTTAGTTTTAAATGTAGTTACGAGTATAGTGCTAGATTTATACGTTTCCTCCTTTGTTCTTTCGTTTGTAGTAGTAGATGTAGTAGGCAAGAACTGTTTTTTGCCTTTCATAAATGTTTATGTTTTAGTTTTAAATGTAGTTATAGTGCTAGATTTATACGTTTCCTCCTTTGTTCTTTCGTTTAAAATAACGACAATACATGTAAATTATTTTGTAGCCGGCTTTCCATTATGGTGTAAGGTTTAATGAGATAAAAGAAAGAGCTTACTGTTACTTATATTGGTGATCCTGTATATAAATAAAACATATTGAAAAAATTGGTTAAGTATTTAATAATAATTCAGAACTCGTGCAGGCTATCTTTTCATCGATCGAAACTGTAGGTACTCGAGATCTTAAGCTGAGAAAAAATGTATTGAAATGACTTTAGATAGATACAAATGAAACATCATTATAACAGCATGGTTTTGCAGTATACATATATAGATTTATATGCATCTGAAAATATAGTTAACTCATTAGCACTGTTCCCCGAAATTTTGGCAGCAGCTATCGTTTTCAGCACATTAACTTCGAGCAGCGACCGCTATACACCGATGACAGGTGTCATCAGCGGTTTGACATTACAAATTAAGTCGCATGAATTTCTAATGTCATTATCGTGTCACGTTCGAAGATAGAGAGGCCAATTTTAGCCTGGTTTGAATAGATATTGGTAGCCATAATTACTGCTTAAAGCTGAACATAAAAATCAGCTAAAATTGTTGCATATCTTCGAAGTCCTTTTTTGGTAGGGTTTTTACTAATAGTATCCTTAAGCAAACCAATTATATGAGAAACTGAAGTTTCCAGTACACAATTTATCTTTTTTTTTGCGGGGGGAAATGCTCCTTATGCACCTTGTCACCGCGCTGGCTAGACGCGGCCGCGTGTGGGGCTCTCCGGTAGAAGACCGGCCTACCCACTAAAAACCCTCCTTTATCCTTCCAGCCCATATCGGGGCGCGTAGCGGAGTGCGCTTTCGCAATGCTACCGCCATACACCCACTGGCTAACTCCACCTTAGTCGGTCGAGCCTTCGCCAAGGGGGGATTGTCCAGACACTAGGACAATCCCCAGGTCCGCGAGGCTGCGTGCGCGTCTGGCTACCGCGCACACCGTGGTGATGTCTCTCCGTCTGGGGAGACTTCAGGGGTTTTCGGACAGTCCCTCCCTTGGCGTTGGCTCGATCAGACCTAGGTCGAGCCGGCCCCAGAGCACATGGCGGTAGAATCGCGAAAGCGCACCCCGCCATGTGGCCCGCATGGGCCTAGAGAACTCAGGGGGGTTTTAGTGGGTAGGCCGGTCCTGTTGACCGGAGAGCCCCACACACGGCCGCGCCTAGCCAGCGCGGTGTCACGGTGCAAAAGGTGCATTTCCCAACTTAAAAAAAAAGGATAATCCCCAGGTAGAGAGGCACTTCAATGGTGTGCGCTAAGCCAGTCGCGCACGCTGGCTTCACGGCAGGGTCATTAGACGAACGCTTACTCGCCTTCACCTGCCAAGTTTCCAGTACACCAGCTATTTTTATACAATTAAGTTAATAAATAATTCGTACACTTACACCAATTGGCCTAGCCCTATATATATATATATATATATATATATAAACATATATAATAACAACCATGACTGAGGTATTCATCACACAAACATCGGGCCCCTACCGGGACTTAAACTCGAGACCTCAGAGAAAGAGAACTTGAAACCGGTGTTTATATTTATATATTTTTATGTTATATTATAGTATATTAGGTATGTTATATTTTTGACACGTTTGGCATAGCGGGTGATAGGCTATCGCATAACGATTTGCGGGTTCGATTCCCGCACAGGACAGATATTTTGTATGAACTACAAAAATTTGTCCCAGTCTGGATGTGGTATGTGTGATTTTATCTTTGTGACTGCACCTATGACACAGGATATAAATCGTCGGCGACCAGTGGGGCCGGCCACCGGGAAGGCCGACCCTACATTGCACTGGTCACTGTCAGTCGGCGATCACCCGGATGCCCCAGGGGATCGACGGCCTCCCCAGTCTATTGGGGAGGCGAGCGAGCCGATAGGGTCGTGGCGTGGGATCCTCACGGTATCCCACGGCCCTCGCCGCGGGCAGTTCTCCTCTGCGCGTCTGGCGGCGATGTCGGATGCGCCGTCGATCGAGCGCACGCGGCAGGCATCAGTAGAGGGGCATCGCTGATGTTTTTAGTGGGTAGGCATTCCCCCTTCTGGCGAGGAGAGCCCCACATAATTCTGCGCCTTTCCCGGGGTTCAGGGTATGCAATTCAATGCATTTTCCTCAGCGATAACAAAAAAAAAGGATAGAAATCGTAGTGTAATATATATATGTCCCTGATGATGACTAAACTAGCGAAGTTCTGTAGTCAGGGAAAGAGTAGAGGATATATTATGTTTTTTTGAATACTGTAATTATTTGTAAAAATTTATATAAGTGAACATCGGGGATGTCAATTAAAATTTAAAATAATGTTCCCAATGAAATTAGACAATTAGAAAATTGCTGTTACTGCAAAACAAAATAGACACAATTATATAAAGTCATTTGTCTAACATGCGTCGAGTTTGTGCATGTCTTATTCTCGGCAACGTCAAGATGTATTTACCCCCAATCCCCTGATGGCTTGATGTGACAATGTAACGGTGTCAGATTCCATGGATAATGTTTCCAGGCTGAACTATCACGATAGAAGGATCGTATGAAAATATATTTTGTTTCAAAGCGTAAGGGAAGCGTGTTTTCTTTTTTTTTGGCGATACTGGAGAGCTGTGATATTGAAATTATGTTGTTCGTGTATATGCAACAACAATACATATCCATTATAATTTATTTATTTTACAATTTTTATTACACGATGTAAATAAAGTACAAAAGACGAATTGAATGTAAGAAGGCAACTTTTTAAGTGACTCCAATTACTTATATATTAAAATGTGTAGATCGTGGCAGCATATTCGCAACCTATGTACATAGGTTAAGTAGGGAGGAACTATGAGTTCCTCCCTAACTATTCTGAGTAACTAAGAATGAGAAGAAAGTTCATCTTGATTAGTAGAATATAAAATACTAGGCACCCGCCCCGGCTTCGCACGAGTGCAATGCTGATACTAAATACACAACAGAAAAATGTTGTATATAATCGTTTGCAATATAAGTAAAAAAAAAAAATGTAATTATTTACGATATCACATTAGAAACCTCAAAAATAACAGTATTTCTCAACTATTTAATGAATGTTCTTAGACATATATGTCTTCCTCTTTAATCACTCTATTCGCATTAAAATCCGTTGCGTATAAAGATTTAATCATACATATATATAAACTCTTTATTGAACACAATTACAATAAAAATATAAGGTACTTATATTAAAAAATATTAGGTAGAGAAAGCGACTTTGTTTTATTGCTATGTAGTGAAGGAGTGTATAAATATACATAACTGTATTATTGCATAATCGTGTAAATATTTGAAACTATCTAAAAATCACCTAGTTCATCGGTATAGCTATAAGACTATGCTGAACTGCGGTTAACTTTAATAATCTCACTAGATATTGATAAGTTATGACTAGAGAAACTTTCGATCGGAAAAACGCTCTTATTCCAACACTGTAGAGCTCACGCTATCTGTCGGCAACGCACAATTCGCTGGAAGTATTTCCGCCTCCGCCCTCCGAGCCATTTCTCCCATATTTATTATTATTACGGCAAAAACGTGTGCGGGTAACCTACATTTTCTTTATTTTCATTTTTAATTTTCCTCCATAACGTCACAGTGGAATTGAACATAGTATGGCATCTCTAAATAGAACTAAGAGACTGGAATTGGCTGTTCCAGTCTCGTCATTCTACAGCTTAAGTGAATTTTCTCTCCAAATGTAATAATGAATACAATATATGAGTATATTTACAGATAGAGTTTTTTTTTCCCTCAGGAGAAGAAGGCTAAGAATCCTTACAAGGAGCTCGACACGTGCCCAGCATACCCCCGCAACGGCAAGTGTCACGGAGGTTACGAGTATGTCGGACTCCACGCGGCCAGAGCGGTCTGACTACGTTAACTGCCGACTAAACTCAGCCTGTGCCTAAGTTCTAAGAAGTATATAGGCAAATCGTGAAGGCGGAGATGGTTACTAGGATGGAGGTTGGTACTATTTTGAATTGTCATGTTTTTCAATGATAAGTTTTGTTTCATTTGTTGCTAGAGTATACAAATTACTAACTTTATCTGTATTTTTTCAAAAGTCCTTGCTCCAATTTGCCATCTGACTACACAGATTTGATCTTGTGGCCATTGATATTATACGTATATCAGATTTATTTTATTTTAAATAAGGTCATTAAATTTCATTTATCGATAGTTGTGATCGAATGGGAATGAAAAAAGAGTTGAAGTGTACATTGGTCTATTGACTCGATAAAATTATGTCTACAGTGGACTGTTAGCGATGAGATATAAAATTATTCCCTTATTTAAAATATAATCGTTTCTATGAACAACTTTTAAGTACATACTGCTTTGAGCTATACTATGCAACAATATTTGTAGGTTCAACCATTTCGTCGGCTCGAATGTCTGCAGTTACGACTTGAGGCCTATCCAATGTCTTATTAGTCGATTATGCATAAGAAAATATGCAGCTTTTGTTGCTTTATTTGTAAGTAACGCTAATTGTGTCAACATCATGATTCAACTCATAAGAAGTTAATAGTTGGGTGCTGCTGCAAAAAGTATTGAATAAAGGGTAGTCACCCAGTATGATGCAGTACGGGTTGACTGGATTGGAAAGCCTTGTCTCCATTCGACAGTGATTTTGTTATCGAGTACCGGCAAATAAGCAGACGTATAAAATGTAACACTTTTATGATCATAGCTTAGGTTACATTTGACAGACTTAAAATTGTACAGTTCAATGAACCAATAAGCAAATAATATTATAGAATAATAATTTATTTTAGACTTTGCATCCATATTTTTATTAATATGTTAGTAACAATGTATTTCTAATATTTCTAATCAACATAAAAATTTGTTATATATTAAATAATATAAATCTAAAAATCTGGAAACTGTAAAGGAGAATGCCAGTATTCCCTACCAGACTCGGCCTGAACCGACAAAGTTGAACTATATGTCATAAAAAAGGAAAACAATTATAGAATTTAATAGTATAATTAGTTTTTTATTAGTACACTAAAAAGTTATACCTCTTTCAAGTTCACCACTTACTCACTTATTATACCTACCTCCATTATTTTTAAAAATGTATAAAAAAACCACATGTCATACTTTTACAATTATTATTCATCAAATAGGAAAACGGAATTTTTGCGGGAGAAGTGATAAAACTTTTTGACATATTAATTATAATGGATAAAATTTTAATTATATTGTATAATTCTTAATGTTTTTTAATACGAATTATCATAATTATAGAAAATCTGTCGGTGATCAGGCCTATTCTTGTCATTGTCCTTTGTAGTCACTTTTAAAATGATACGATTATACATTTATTTGCAAAGTCCAGTGTGAAAGTCCAATTCGTACTTGATTCGATGGGACAGAATCGACCCTGTCATAGACCTGTGCCATTTCTTTCATTATTCGAATTTCATATTTACATATATGGTGAGGCAACTTGCATACACCATTGCAGTCAACCAATCCGCATTGGGCCCTTATCGCTCTAACATAGTTTGGGTCGTGCCCGTCGGTGGGGTATTTCCTGCCGACGGGCACGATATAAGCAGTGATGATGACATTTCTGAGGATAACGTGATTGTGTCATTTTGAAAATACATGTGTCATAATTAGAGATCGGATAATCGGATGCATATTTACCTAAAGGTAGTTTAAGACAAAGTATGGAAACGGCTTTTTATTGTTTTGTTAAATAAAAATCCCGGGATTGCGGAATTGGATAGCCGGATGTTTATTTATTTACCTAATTTAGTTTTTGACAAAGTATGGAACTGTCTTTTTATTTTATTTCCATAAATAAAAATCCCGGAATTCCGGTACATTTTGGTAATGCAAAACTAGTCGGTAATATGAGCTTATAATATCCTATTTAAAATGGGGCGTAAATATTACCTCGGTTACTACAGTTTTAATCACTATCTATCACTATGGGTTGGTCATTAACACTCTTCATGTAATAAATCGTACATTCATAAATCGCACGGGGAACTGAAACTAAACTTCATGTAAATACGTATGCATAGTTGTATAAATGAACCCGGAGTCTCGGTCTTTTGAAAATAAATACCACGTGCTAATTTAGTAATTTTCAAACAATATCACTACGTTAAATTTGCAGTCCCGTATTTTCCCGGGATTTTTATTTAACAAAATGTATTTTATAAAGCCGCTTCCATAATTTGTGAGGCAAAATTAACTTTAGGTAAATATGCATCCGATTATCCGATCTCTAGTCATAATTAGTGCTCGGAATAGGTAGTTTAATTTTATGTACTTGCAGAAAGAAAGTCAATGTAAGCGAACATAGATAAACCTTTTTTTTTGTGGGAGGGGGGAAATGCGACCCTATGCACCATAACACCGCGCTGGCAAGGCGCGGCCGTGTGTGGGGCTCTCCGGTCATAGAGGACCGGCCTACCCACTAAAACCCCCCGAGTTCTCTGGGCCCATACGGGGCACATGGCGGGGTGCGCTTTCGCGGTTCAACCGCCATAACATGGATAAACCTAAATTTTTCTGTTTTTATTTGCTATTCGTTTCTTTACGCTGTTATTGTAAAATTTTATGTTTACAACTTATTATTACAACAATAAGCTAAAAGATGAAATACTATTTTGAAAGTTCAATATAATATTTTTACAATCTCTGAAAATAATAAGTTCCCAGGCATATCCATACTACTGATGTCACAAACTCGCAAGTACATGAAATAAAACTACCTATTCTGAGCACTAGTCATAATAAAAGCCTTTGCATTTTCACAAAATCTCAAGGAAAAAAATATCTGTACGACGTTATTACGTTGATGAAAAAGATGCTGGTGAGGCGATTCACATACATCTGTGAAATCCACTTTTACCAACCCGCACTAAACCATCAACCAGAGATTACTCTGGATAGGCTCAACACTAGAGGGGAGGTATGATTTTACAAAAAGCTCTGATGATGATAATAAATATTTTTTATCTTGTATGTTATTTAATTTCAAAGTATATTCACTAATAGAGTAAACCTGAATAAAAATCTGCAATATCAATTTTCCACATTGCGTGGCCATCTCGTAAGATAATGCCAGTTTGAACATGTTTGCGAATCGAATTACAGCTTCTATGTACCGAGCGATCCGGCGATCCGACTGAAAGTCCATACGGTTCGGATCAGGGAGCCGCACAGATCACCGAGCGCCACCTGACGTGGTCGCGGTCGTTTAAACGCTTGGTTCAAGGTACAAGCGTTGGACGATAATATATGAACTGTTCGAACTAAAATGTTTCGTTTATTTATATTCATTTACTAAAAATACTAATTGGACTCAGAAACTTGATTCCAATTCCATGCTTGAGTAGTTGTTAGTATGCTGGTTTCAAGGTATTTCTGAAGTTCCGGGTTCGAGTTCCTATGGGGGCAGATATTTGTGTGATGAATACGAGCATTTGTGCCTTAGAGAAAACTATTATATATTTATATGAATATAGATCTGTGTGTGGTTAATATATGTATGTCTATCCGTTACCCTAGATCATTATGAGTTAGGCTAATTGGTGTGAGTGTAAAAAATATTTATTATTCACAATATATATAAAAAAAACCAAATCAATAAAATTTATTCTTTACATCAATTGGATCAACGAAATAGAAGTAACAAAAATTCATCATCATAACTCATATATTTCCTCACCAAAGAACACGAGTCTACCCTAACTATGTTAGAGCGATTAAGCCTTAGTTAATACCGCTGGCTCAGGTCCGACGCATGGTCTGAATCATCATTGCCCTAAGATGTTTTCCTTTAAGCGTAACAAAAATTAAGTACATTTATAAGGTAGGTACATACACATATAGACAGATATTATAACCATTCATAAATATTTCTGTTTGGTTTTATCTAATACATAAGTTGTAATTGAACTCAAATCGTTGTAACAAATTCAGCATATAAATATATAAGTACATACATGTATATAAGTACATCTGACATTAAGCAACGTAATAATAATAATTTGTAATAATCTTTTTCATAAAAATATTTTAACATGTGCTTTAAAATTTATGAAAAGGCGAAGCAGCAACATTTTGTGGAAATTTGACATTTTCAAAGAAAACCCTTAGTTTTGTGAAGCTTGAATTTGAAAATTTGTACTAAATATAATATTGTAGTTGTAAGATATTTTGCGAGCAAGATTTATATCCACCATAGGACTTTTCTTAGTATAACTATTTTTCAGAGTGAAGCTGTAGAAGGCATTCCAGCTAACAACTATCTACACAAACTATCTACAGTTTAGATTAACTTAGACGGCATTTTCAAGGTGAAGCTGCAAAGGGCATCTGCTGCCTCTCGTTTCGCTTGTGCCTTGCACCAGAGCTCCGCAGACATAATTGCGTGACATGTACGCTGCGGCGACGGCGATGCCTCTCTGAATTGATTTATCAGGTTTCGTCAGATGCGCTGTTTGACTCGGGCTCGGGTAATGCGCGACCCAATAATTAATGTCTCGTCTATTTAGCTACTGAAGCTCAAATTACACGAACGAGCTCGTATTTAGTATCTAAGTTAAACTGTGATTGGAATAGTCTAATTAAATGTTTAACTTAGTAATGAGATTTAGGTTTTTTTTATTCCTGCATTGCTACTGTCTATGAAGCTTGCCCCTTCACCGCGACCTCTTTTGCACGCTCTTGTCTTACGTGATACTCCTTTCATTATTATATATTAATCGAAAAGATTCATTTATATTAACGTCTCAAGGAAGAATTTCAAATGAGTACCTACACGGATTTTTGTATACTATTATCAGAAAGGCAAATCTTTTTTATTGGTCAATTTTTTATTTGAGGAATTTTATGCTCTGCTCCTATTGATTTGAGAATTGTATTAATTCTGAAAACTTCTCTATTAGATTAACACATTTTAAATAAATGTAAAGTAGCTGGAAAATAATTTTACTAAATTGTTTCTTTTTTGTAAACGTAACCAGTTTCAATGTCATAAAAATAAAAAGTACAAATAAAGATAGTACACTTTTCATTTATACATTCTATATTCAAAATTACTTTTCCATAATCTATTATTTTGATTTACAAAACAAAGGTCCTATTGAAAATCCTTCTATTTCTTTTGCGACCATACAAATATTCTCATACATATGAAAACATATCTTTAAAGCGTAATGTAGATTCTGAAGTTGCAATATATAACAGTTTTATCAACTTTGCAGTTAAATATGAAACTATAATATATATTAGGTATGAATAATCATTACCAAAACTTAATACATCAGTTTCTATGCCTCAACTTCCTTATGATTAATTAAAAATTGCATTTCAGTGGTCAGGCTGCTTGGGGGTGGCGACGACCCCCACAGTGGAGGTTCGTAGACAGTTATTTCTGGATCATATCGACCAAGTCCTGACGCGCTCGCTTTAGATCCATTAGTCCAAAGTTTTCAGTTCTGAACTCTAGGTTGGTCGTTTCCTTGTTTGATTATATCCAGACTGTTTCCATGCAATTGTAATTATTAGCAGTAATGTCTTAAGGTGTGCACACACATCAGTCACACCCTCAAGTCAACGATCAATCGTATAAAATACATTGTTATTGATGCGACTATACTCTGTCCATTATATTATTTTCTTTTTGACAGTTTAAGATATTTGAAATCAGTGATGAACTCGCAAGTTACCGATTCGATTAAAACAGAATATCGATTTTATTTAAGAAGAACTTTTAATCGATTTAATGCAGCGATATTATTTTTATTATAAATATTAAATTCGTTTATCTGGTTTTTTCAAATACATGAAATAAATTGTCATATATTGATACATTGTTGAAAGCGGAGCTGATAAGAATTTTAAATTCGAAACGTATACCTAAAAGATACGTCGTCGATGAAATGGCTGCGGAATATGGACATACTGTCATTAGAATCCCACCGTATCACTGTCAGTATAATGCCATCGAATTGATATGGGCACAAATTAAAGGGAAGGCAGCAAGAAATAACACACGCCGCCGTTTACAGCAAATAAAATGTTGCAGTTATTAACTAGCGCGTGTGTGATGTGACGCCTGAAAACTGGGCGAGTGTTGTACAGAGGACAAAAAAATTAATAATGTCTGATTGGGATCGAGATGTTGCAATTGATAACATGATGGCACAAGAATTGGTTATTTATGTAACAGAGGACTCAACTGACGAGTCTAGTGTAATTTACGAAGAAGAATCTGATGAATCTATGTAATAAATAATGTAAATAAATTTACTTGTTTAATTTTTATATTATACTAGCTTTCTGCCCGCGGCTTCGCCCGCGTGGATTTCGGGATTGGGTGTATAGAGGGTTAAGGGTCATAGCTTTTGCCCACGGCTACATATACGCGGAAGTCGGTTTATGGTGCGAAGATTTTATCGCGCTTCCCGTGGGACTATCCGTTTTTCCGAGATAAAAAATGCCGCAAAACTCCTCAAGAATCACTCTATCTATTGATGAAAACCGCATAAAAATCTGTGCAGTAGTTTTTGAGCGAAGCCTTTATTGCGCATCCCGTGGGATCTGTCGATTTTTCCGGGATAAAAAGTAGCCTATGTTACTCGGGGAGAATGTAGCTTTCCAAAGGTGAAAGAATTTTTGAAATCGGTTCAGTAGTTTAAGCGTGAAGAGGTAACAAACAAACAAACAAACAAACAAACAAACAAATAAACATTTGTTTGTTTATTTGTTTGTTTGTTTTTTTGCAAACAAACACACTTTCGCATTTATAATATTAGTTGGGATATTTGGCGAATTACCCAATTGGGGTAATTCGCCAAATATATAAAATTTTGCCTAATTTCCTTGGCATGTGTAAAACTTTATTTTTTCGTATATTTCTGATCCATTTAAGAAAGTTTTCCTTTTTCTCTCTTAAATGGATCAGAAATATATGAAAAAATAAAGTTTTACACATGCCAAGTAAATTAGGCAAAATTTTATATTTTTGGCGAATTACCAATTACCTAGCTAGTTTGTTAAAAAAATAGTATGTATGTGATTTTCTAAGTATTCTTGATCATAATTCTTGATTTAAACTTGACGTAGATGTTATTAACTACATATGCGTTTTAATATTAAAATTCACATACCTATAAATAATGTAAGGTAGCTGTCGAGAAGGAAATAAATAAATTTACAAATATTTGATTTGAAGACAATTTATCGATTTATCTGATTTCAAGAACTGCTTATTGTCTGTGGTAGTTTGTTATGCACAGAGCACTTCACTATGTGGGCGTTACCCGTCTAGAAAGTATATTATTACTGTAGTACTATAATTTGAAAATAGAAACAATATTTCATACGCGCGATCTGTCAAAAAGAAAATAACATAATGGACAGAGTATAGTGTGTACTGCCAGTGTTTTAGTACTTCTACGCAGCAATTGTTTTTGACATATGTCATTGGTTTGACAATGACGTAAGTGACGCTTGTAAATGAAATTTTAAAAAAAACTTTATTTGAAAATGATCACTAAAGTTCGATTTTTAATTCGAGTCAGTAAAATGACATTTCCAGTGTCATGTGTCACAAATCATATTATTTAATATGGTATGTATTACATATTTACAATAAAAAAACGCTTTGATACCTAATAAAATAAAGCATGTCTAAATCTATTGATTGCCGAACATCACTATTGTAGTGGGTTGTAGTGGGTCACCCTTTTTTGTATCAGAGACAGTTGCACTTGTCATTTTACTGACTCGAATTAAAAATCGTAGTTTAATCATCTGTAGGTAGCGCTGTTACAGTATATTTTGTATTATAATTGTATATGTTTGGTTCATTGACAACAAATGTATGTACATGCTAATTTATTAATAGCGGTCCCCCATTATTTGGGTTACACAAAATTTCACCTAATTTCTATATTCTATATTTATCAGTAGAATTAATTATTTTTGCATTTGAGTAAAGAAATTTGTTTTATTTGATCTATTGTTATTCATAATTTACAATAATACTTTTTAATATTAATAAATGCCAGTTAAAAACTACTTTGCTCGTAGTTAAGTGAGTAGAGATGAAAAATATGATTCCATATAATTATATATAATCCATATAATATATTTCAATATATTATCATTTAAATCCGAAGGGCCTTGGTTTTAACCTGCCATAAACTACACTCGTGATTTATCCTTTTTAGGGCAATATAACAACTAGTAGGTATGGAAGTAGATAAGGTCTGTCTATAATTTTTGACAACGTGTATCACGTGTGTTGATATCAAAGAGTGTGTAAATAATCACAAGATTTCTTTTCTTCAATACCAGTGAGCTTGCTTTAGAAGGGAATTCATCCATAAATTTTATTTAAATTCGATCAAGTGATTCTTATAGTTAGAACTCCATTTGAAATCTTAAAAAATAATCTCACAAAAATGTTTCCCACGCAGATCCATCCACTTTCAATTAGTAATTAGTACTTAATCAATGAATCAGACACAATAATTCGATTTAGCTCTCAATAAAATGTGAAGAGAAATATGAAAATATGACGATATTATTTTTCTTGTAACGATATTATTTATCTGGGATATATAAAAACTGTTTTTCTCAATATTTTCCGAGTGGCTAATTGGCTGATTATGTAACTCTGTTGCAATTACATTTTGAATTTAACTGGCATATAGTACAGTTACATGCTTTTTCATAACACAACAATGTGTCTGTTCTATTTGTCAATTTTAATCAACATTTAACAGCAACATAGTGCAACGCCACGTAGCATTTATTGTTTCCTAATTTTTAGATTTGTCTTGACATCTTAAATATAAAGGACAATTTAGAATAAATTATTTAGATTTTGATTCGAATGGAAAATTAAATTTTTACAGATGTTGTACACATCTGTAATTCAATGTTCTACTGATATTCAAATTTAGCCAAACTGACTGCCATTCCAGAAATATTTATTTTGACTTTTCTTGTGTTAGACGCAATATTGAATTTAAATAACTGTCAATCTTTACTGATATTTAGAATGATACTCGCAGGATTGAAATCATGGACGTATTACTCAACAAATCGCAAGTCATGAGGATTATCAAAATGGCTACGCGTTTGGCCAGTAAACATATACGCGTTTGGCCAGTACATAGGCTAAAGAACGCGCAGCCCTTCTTTTCGTTACGCATGAAAGATGTAAGCAACTGGCAAGTTAATGAGAGTTTTCCTTTATAAATATCAACTCGACCAGACAAACAACTTCAAGTAATTTATAATTAAACCAACGAATAAGCAGTTTATAATTTGTATTGACAAAATAAACGAGTAATTAACAAACTGAGTGAAGCGGTTGGCTTACCGAAATCCGATTGCAAGAATACAGCTGGCTTTTCAGTTCGAGATATTATATATCTCTTACGACATACATTTATATATCACACCAAACATCATATTTATTTTTATGACATAAACTTGCTGTGCCTGTGACTTCACCCGCGTGGTATTCAACAAAAAGTTTGTTAGTTTATTTAGTTTTTAGGGTTCCATACCTCCAAAGGTAAAAACGGAGCCTTCTATCTTATCTCTCAAAGCATTGAAAAAATCAAATTTCTAAGTCATCGCAATAAAACGATATGGCCGTTTATGTTCCATTTATATTACATATTTAGACATTTGCAAGGGAATCAAAACCTATAGGGTACTTTCCGTTGACCTAGAATTATGAAAATTGGCAAGAAGCTCCGGAAGGAAAAACTCCGAAAATCTTAAATTTGTAGTTATTTCCCCAAAAAAAAATTGTTTGGTGAATGTAGTTATACTTTTACTAGTCACATTTTTATACGTACATACTTCTTATTACATATTTATATACATAATTAGGAAAAACAGGAAAAATCTTTGACACTTCATTCTAGCAATGAACGAACAATTTACATGTCTACAAAATTGGACGGAACCTTCATTGCGCGAGTTCGACTCGCACTTGACCGGTTTTTTAGAGTTAAACATCCAGCTCCATCGAGGCTTGTCTAGTTTTTTACAGAATGTTTTTGGTGGGTTTTCACTTCTTTTTTTAAAAACGTTTGTCGCAAAATCTTCTCGTTCAGTTGAGGTTTTTTAGGAATAAAAAGAAGGTATTGTGCCAGTTCACTAGTATAAGGTGACCTAAGACTAACTTACATTTACATAAAATTCAAAGTATATTTTGTAGTTGACCAATCCGTACTTGATCAGTATGGGACGAATCAAAGTAGGTAGAATGAAGGTAGAATTAAGGCATATAACAGTTATAAAGCTTTTTCTATAGTAAATAGGTATTTCTGAATAATAATAATTGTTTTACAATTAGCATGATTTGAATACCAAAATAAAAAAAAAACCTAAACTAAATACTGTGAAAATATCGCCATAAAACACCCGTATTGCTAGAATTAAGTGCCTGTTTCACCTGAAAATTTCACGGAAATTCACATTAGGTCGTCCGCCATATTTAATTCACGGTGTCTGCAAATGGCGACCACGTCAATTTGCCGCCATTCTGTCGTACCCTAATGACAGTTCGGCAATTTTCTTAGGAATAATACATAGGCTGGTGTTTCAGCGGGCGAACTATCCATTGTGGCTAGTTAGATCGCAAGAAATTAGAAAGACATTTTAAAATTTTAATTCTAAGTGCCTATAATAAATGTCTGTTATATCTTAAAATACCTTAATATATGCGTAATTTAAAGGTGTATAATTTTATAAATTACTAGCGACCCACCCCGGCTTCGCACGGGTGCAGTGAAAAAATGGTTATGGTGGGTTATCCCTAAGAGATAGACATATACCATCGCGGACTTTTTTGTGGATTTTTGTAAGTTGTACAATACTGTACATTATTTTGGTCTATCTCGTAGGGTTCAGCCAGCGTTTGCAATATAAGCGCAAAAAAACGTGCTTATTTACGACATCACATTAGAAACCTTTAAATTTATTAGTGTTTCTCTACTATATTATGCATTTATTATACATACAAACCTTCCTTAAGAATCACTCTATCTATTAAAAAAACCGCGTCAAAATCCGTTGCGTAGTTTTAAAGATCTAAGCATACATTCGGACATACAGCGAAAGCGACTTTGTTTTATACTATGTATTGATATTGATGTGTTGCAATAAAAAAGGAAAGAACGTTTGAAAAGTGATAACTTAACTCAAATATTATTATGTATTAAATGTGTGGAAGGTTGTACTGTTATAAAAAATACTGTTGTTCAAATACAACTGTAAAACCTGTAAGTTATTGCTAAAGAAACTCTCATAGTCACTGTCGAATATTTGACAAAAAGAAGCCCTAATGCATATACTGTACAAAAAGTAAGATAACATGACAACTAACTAATAGAAAGATTTTAGTGATTTTCTTATATTGAAATATTGTAGTATTTTTGTATTAAAAAAATAACGTTATTTCTAATTCAAGAGCGAGAGAATCTTTCAGTGTCTTGTGAATATACTAATGCTGATAATTTAATTTATGATTATAAAAACTATCGTATATACAATACATATTATCTATTTAACTAATAATACATAAGAAATAAAAATAACTCGATGTTGCAATATTCTCTAGAGATTCGTTCATGGGAATATGTATAATACATTAAAAATTCCTGCTTTTTATGTATACCTCCCTAATATGTATGTATACATGTGTGTGCTTCATTGTAATTGTACACATATATTATATAATGATTTCAGAAGTTCCTCTGTTATTTAGTAGTATAAAGTCGGTTATAATGAACTGCAATGTTTTGAATAAAATGAATTTAAGTTTCAAATTTTATTGATTTTGTTACTAATTTCCAAAAGGAAATATATATTTGCCGCGGTAAAAATAATGTAAAGTTCTTCCGTATGTTTAACTATCCCAAATGCATAAAAATTTATCCAGTTGTTATGTTGTTATTTTATTGACTTATTAGTTTCTGAGTCTATTCAAATAAGAACTTTGATCTCCCATTATCCTTTAGGTTAAAATTTTTACAAACTTCGAATGTTTTATTTATTTATATATATATTGAAAATAGCGAAATAGAATTTATGTCAAATACTTTAAAAATAAAGTACTTTCGACACAAACTTTCATCCCATTAAAAAAAAAAAAATTGCATTAAAAGTGCACTGTAAGTTTCGTCAGACTCTAGAATAACTGTCTACTAAATTTAATTCAAATAGGTTTAGTAGTTTTGACGTGACAGCATTACAGACAGACAGAGTCGATTTCGCATTTATAATATTAGTTAGGAGTAAGGATTTTTAGTACACATATGTTTAAATCTATGTAATATATACTTATTAATCTACCAACAAATAACAACATCACCGTCATTTGGGTTAAGTATTCGGGTGAAAATATTAGGTATTTTATCATTTTATTTTAAAACAGACAGAATAATACAATACAGCTAATATAGCATATTATATTACAATAAAATATGTAGAGACATCGCACAGGCTACGTAGTCTGTAGTCTGAATAGTTCTCGAAACTTCGAGAAACTTAATTTCCTGAATGAAAGTATGACTGTCGCCGCATAGTGTAAGGCTTGTTACTCATTAATATGCTTATTGGTTGTGCCGATGATTTTTTTTATTTAAACTTTTGCACATACATAATCAAACATGTAATGTAAAACTCCTTATGTATGTGGAAAAATAATAAAACATGACATCGATTTACTTTTTGAAATCTAATTCTTCAATTAGATTATACATGTAAAACCATAATTTAATAAAAAGGATTACCTACTTATATACATGTTTTTATATAATAATATTATAATGAGTTCATTGTTGTAATCTTTAAAATGTATTCCTCAGAAAAATATTACATAAAGAATACTAACACAATACTAAAAAAAAAACAATAACTTCTAAACTGTACTTATAGTATATATATAATACTTTATTGTACAATAAAAAAATGAAAATTATAGTTATTTATAGTGTACAAGGGCGGACTTATCTCTAAAAGCGATCTCTTCCAGCCAACCCAAGTAGTGGTGCAAGACGTTAAAATTGCAGGGGTAATTAATTGTTTAAAACCTATTCAAATGTACACATCATTAAGCATATATATACATATACATACTTACACATAAATAAATATATACATATATATATATATATATATACATACATACATACATACATATATATACACATATATAAAATAATTATATAATATAATATGTAATTATATAAATGTCTTTCAGAAGACATTTGAAAGATGTAAGGGATGGTCTCTCACGAATGGAAGCGGGCAAACTATTCCACAGCTTGGCAGCACGAACGGAAAAGGATTTTTGAAAAAATACGGAATTGGACTTAGGAATTTCAAGGACATTTTTAGTAACACAGGATCGCTTGGGGCGGGAGCTTTCGGCACAAAATTTAAAACGGGTTCGAAGGTAAGTTGGAAACTGGGGATAGTGGAGAATTTTGTACACAAGGGAAAGCATGTGTAGATTTCTACGCAAGCGAATAGGTAGCCACCCTAACTGCTTACGATAATCAGACACGTGGTCAAATTTACATAGTATATAGTAGTTAGTTTAAGAAAGTAAAAAATAATATTTTGATTGCTTCAAAGTAGGCCCTTAAAAAGACGATTAAAAAAATTGTTGATACTTATGTATTATCTATTTAATATTTACAAAGTTATTTTTATGACTGTGATTCTCCTATAATATGTGCTCAAAATAAGTTATCAATAGTGTTGCTCGAAGATTTGACGATTTCCGTTCTTATATATGAGTCGATTCCGAAATAAATACAGTGACGTCGAAACTGCTTGGCGTTGATGACAATTACATAACCTTTGATTCTATTAATATCTAGGCCTGCCTTTTTTTTTTTTTCTTTTGTTCCCCTGAGGAAAATGCATTAAATTGCATACCCCGGCTGTGGCGAGCCGGGGTTATGTGGGGCTCTCCTCCCCAGAAGGGGGAGGCCTACCCACTAAAAACCTCAGGGATGGCCTTCCTCAGGCATGTAGGGAGCCCCCGGGAACACCAAGCCACCTCCGGGAACCCCCAGCCTCCGCTCCCCTGCCTAGAGGGGAGCCCTCCTCGGAGGAGGCTACCACCTCCCCGGTCTCCTCCACCGACGACGCCCCACGGCCACAGAAGGGGCGTGGTCCATCCCGGGTCGCCGCAGCAGTCGCGATTTCCTCGCGCCCGCCGGCGACCCGCGGCGGCGCTGCAGCTGTGCTACCGAGCCCAGCGCCGCCTTCTTCGAGCGGGATCAGCCATCTCCCGACCCCGCTCGGCGGCCTCCTTCTGGAGCATCACTGCTTCACAGAAGGAAGCCACAGCCCTCCAACCTCCCTCGTCCGCCAGCATTGCCGCAATCAATGCCGGCGGAGACAGATCTCGCCCGATCTCTGCGACCAAGACTCGGCGCTCGGAGGCCCACGCGGGGCACTCCGCCAGCGTGTGCTGGGCCGAGTCGAGGTCGGATGCGCAGTCGGAGGGAGGTGGTAGCCTCCTCCGAGGAGGGCTCCCCTCTAGGCAGGGGAGCGGAGGCTGGGGGTTCCCGGAGGTGGCTTGGTGTTCCCGGGGGCTCCCTACATGCCTGAGGAAGGCCATCCCTGAGGTTTTTAGTGGGTAGGCCTCCCCCTTCTGGGGAGGAGAGCCCCACATAACCCCGGCTCGCCACAGCCGGGGTATGCAATTTAATGCATTTTCCTCAGGGGAACAAAAGAAAAAAAAAAAAAGGCAGGCCTAGATATTAATAGAATCAAAGGTTATGTAATTGTCATCAACGCCAAGCAGTTTCGACGTCACTGTATTTATTTCGGAATCGACGACGAAATCGTCAAATCTTCGCGCAACACTATTGATAACTTATTTTGAGCACATATTAGGGGTTTTTAATTTGAGTAAAATAAATTTTCCCAATCTAAATACTTTAGGTCATGTAAACTTAATAGCTAGAAGAAGAAAATAAATATTTCCTTTTTCCTACCAACATACAGACTATATATTGAACTAAAATAATACGTTTTTCGTTTTCGAACTTGTATTGTAATGATTATAATGAAGAAGTTATAAAGAAGTGAGTATGTTAAAAAAATAGCATTTTAATACCTTCTTCAAAATTGAAATTATGTTTCAACCGCTTAATGCACTAAACTATAATTAGTACGCAAAAATCGATTCGGTAGTTTACGTTTCGTCAAATCAAACGTAGAGAATCGATAGCAACTAACGGCAGAGATACTACTTGTAATATAATTCTTAAATATTATTAACGATTTTGACATTTCAATCGACTAGCTAAAATAAACGTTTCAAGTAATTACATAGAATTAACAATACAAAAAAGAAGCAAACTCTATACAAAACTAAGGATAAAACTAGAAACTTATCACTTTGAGTTTATAAATAGAGTGCACACCGTGCTTTATGGTGTTTATTCCCTTACAGAACGAAGGCAGTTCGCCATGCAAAGCGTAGGTGTGTGGAAACCGCTGTATCGTATCTCTGTACATAGAGTCTATTGTGATGATGTAGCCAGCCGGCGCCTGCCTTTTATGAAACGCCATGAAATATAAATACTACTTGTACAAATTCACTACTGCTTACATACGCAGTAGCAGTTCCCCGTGCAAAGCCCTGTGTTACGTGTTTATTAAAAGAACCGTTATTTAGATTTTTCCTAGAATAAACAGAGATGGAATTCGGATCTTCATTGAATTATTGACAAGTCGAAATTTATTAAAGACCTTAACAAAACCCTAAGGAATGTTCTGAATAGTATCTATTATCTATACTAATATAATAAAGCTGAAGAGTTTGTTTGTTTGTTTGTTTGAACGCGCTAATCTCCGAAACTACTGGTGCGATTTGAATAATTCTTTTTTTGTTGGATAGTCCATTTATCGAGGAAGGCTATAGGCTAAATAACATTACGCTATGACCAATAGGAGCAAAGACAGAGCGGTAAATGTGTAAAAAACGGGGAAAATTATTCATTTTTGAAGGCTTTCTTTGCGTGCGCTGCGAAAACGGTTCAAGATACACAATAAATATGTATGAAAGAATTATTCCTCTATACATGATCTAAAAAAAAGTCCGCGACGGCATATGTCTATCTTTTAAGGTTTAGTCACAATGACCGTTTTTATGGTACCAAATTTGGTCGAAATAATTTGTTTAAGTTGTATCAACATAATAATACTAAAAATTCTGCGGAAACTCGACCATTCCGAAAATCCCGCAAGAACGGGAACTATGTGGGAAAAACCAAAAATCTGCCGGAAGTCACTATTCCACGCGGACGAAGTCGCGGGCAAAAGCTAGTTATAAATATTTGGTAAAGATCTTCTTTCTTCTACCCAATTTTATTTGGGGTTGACGCAACATGTCTTCCACTTTCTTCTATCACTCGCCATTTCGACACTCACTTTTTTCTTCAACATATCGACATTCACACAGTCCATCCGTCTTTTCTTCGGTCTTCATCTCCATAACTTTCCTAGTAACATAATCGTTTTCTCTTCTTAATACGTGACCATACTAGGAAAGTCTCTTTTCTCTCATTTTGTCTACAACAGGAGCTACTTTCAGACTTTCCTTGATATATAAATTTCTCACTATCCTGTCTTGTCGCATTCAGCGCATTTCAGCAACAAGCAATCTTTGTTCATCTATTCGCTTTGAACGGTAAAGATAACGTAAGGTACTTCCCTGCTGTCATATCAAAGTACATTGCTTCTGAATACACCATTTATAAATATTAAATACCATTTTAAAACACAATGAAAATGTTAAATGATATGTTAACATTACAAAATATGTTATTAAACTTGTTTTAATCCAGTAATTAATGTTAAAATTGCCTTTTCTGGTGCATCTAAAATCAGATTTTTGCATCTAATATCAAAAAATGACCCACTTCAGTATTCATTAGTATAGCGTGCTTTGTTTGATTTGTCCAGGAGTTTTATTAACTGTGCGTTGCTAAATTAGTAATTCAGAAACGGTTATTTTTTTTATATACAGAAGATACAAAATAACTATTGATTGGTAAATTTTAATTTGTTTTATATTTTGTGATGTATATAAGGGTGACTAGAATACCCTACGGGGAGAGTTCAACACATGCTTTTCGATTATTTATTATCAGGTCTTATGCGCAAGAAAAAGATAATAAATTATCATTACCTACATATTTATTTTAAATTTTGATTAGTATTAGCAATAAATATATTCATCAAATTTTAATTTATGTTTATAAGTTCTATGGCAGATTTTATAGAAATATTCAAAATCAAATAAATACAAGAAATATAAATAACCCCGTCGTTGTGTTCAGAATTCAAAAAACTACAGGTACTGGAAAACGTATAACTTTTACAGCAAAGTTCCACAAGGTGCAACAGCTTTGCATTTTCATAGTTTTGCGGCGCACATTAATTGTTTCAAAAATTAAAAAAAAAATGTTTACGTTTAATGTTTATGACACTGCAAAATATTAATTTGTTATTTAAGATTGTTAAGGTATAGTTTTAAAGTTGGTTTATATTTTTATCTTATTATATTTCGCAACTTTCCTGTTTGTGAAAGCGTTTTTGTTATTTGTACGTGGTACGAATGATGTTGTAGTTGTTGAATTGAATTTGAAGTCCATTGACATTAACATCCGCGTATGCATTTGTCAGCTGCTGCTAACATCTAGCGCGATCCTGCGATCTTCACCAAATCGTGTCGGTTCTCCTTGTGAAAAAACTCCAACATTTGCATGGCATTTAAGGATTCTCAACACTGCTCACTGGCACTTAAGGTTTACAATTCTTCAGGCTATGTCGGTGACACCAGTTCTGCGGTTCATCATTCCCGATGTTATCACGCATAGTACCAAGAACAGCTCTCATTTCCCTCTGAATATCTTTGTGCCATATAAGTGACCAGGTTTCTGTATTATTTGTCATTACCGGCAATACGCACCAAACAAAGACTTGTTTTGAAGCACTGTGTAGATTGATCGATAATATACCACGTGACTTCATGAACGCTGTCCAGTCGAGTTGGCCGTTTGTCATGATGCCTGACTACTACAAATATATCAGAACCATTCACCTGCAGGAAAAACGAACCTTTTTTTCCCCTGAAGAAAATGCAATCGGCTGCGGCGAGCTGGCGGTTATGTGGGGTTCTCCTACCCAGAAGGGGGAGGCCTACCCACTAAAAGCCTCAGCGATGGCCTTCCTCAGAAATGTAGGGAGCCCCCGGGAATGCCAAGCGACTTCCGGGAAAGGACTAAAGGACTCACGCTTGCCCAAACTAAATCAAGGTGACGTCAGTAAAAGCCATTTGTAGCTAACAGTATTGGAGCCAAAAAACAAAACCTTTACCCATCAAGCAAGGAGCACAGTAAAGAGATTTCTCCAGAACAATGCTTCGTAATCGCAATAAACGCAAACATTTCTAGCCTAATGTGAAAGGGTTCATTGTTCTTGTTTTGTGCGCGGTATGGTTAAAAATGGTGAAAAAATAGCACTGAGTCATTTATCGCTATTACAACTGCTTTCCTTTTGCGCCTAACTGTTATGGTAACGGATTGCTCAAATAGTGTCCTTTTACCAACTTTCTTTTTATTGTAAATTATGTTTTTTTTTTGTGAGTGACAAAAGAACATTTGTAAGGTATAATAAAATAAAAATTAAATTTTACACAGAATTTTTTTTTGGTTAGCTTTTTAAAGAAACAGAAAAAGTTGTGTTCCATTTTTTTGGTTTAACTTTTTAAAGTAAAAACTTATTAACTTGGTAGACATTAATTAAAGAAAAGTACAGTAATATATCGTATAAAGCAAAAAATACAGGTTGTGTTAATCAAAGCTTTCACCGTGCAATTAGCTGCCTATAATTAAAGCTCGCTCGCGAACAAAAGAGAATCGACTAGCTTAATATTTCATGTTTCGATCGATGGCCTTAGGAGGTGCTTTTAGATTATTCGACTTTTGGAAGTGGGGTGCCAATAGTTAAATGTATTCTTATTAATATTTTGATAGATTTCGTTGTCGTTAATAAACCTAAGACATATGTTATTTTAACGCTATATACAATAGTAAAAACTAAATAGTGTATAAAATTACAACTAGCAGTATGAAAGTGTAATAAAAAGCTAATAAATCTCGTTCTCATCAAAATGGCTTAAGTCATAAGGTGGGCAATTATATAGGAAAGAAGCATATATACTAAGCTATAAAAGAAAAGAAAAGTAACGAAACGAAAAAAAGAACATGATATTAACACATAAAGACAGTAAGCCCGCTTACATGTAATAAAGATAATATTAGAAAAAAAAATAAGAATCCCATTCTGGCAACATAGCGTACAATGCAGTTATCCGTCCGTTTTAATCATTCAAATATTTTAAATACACGAACATGTTCATTTTTTAATTGTTATACAATACGTAGATTTTAATCAGTAATTTTTATTTTTTTTTCTTTGTAACTATACAATGCGATACAGACTAATGTTAAGTTTTCAGTTGGATACACCACATGTGAATTCAGTGAAATTCTCAGAAATTCTACAATCTCCTCCAACGTCTGATGTAATAAGTAAAAGTGCCTACTATTTATATTATATTTATATATATTTGAACACAAGGTGCGATAGTAGAAATAGATAAGAACGGCTATGTAATGATCTCCATGTGTGTGCTAAAATATTATGATATATTATAGTTCCTAGATTCTTTCTTCCTTACAAATTTTAATCAATTTGTCAGTACTATATAAAATTTTATATATTAATGAAAATTAAGGCTTTTGGACACTGAGACATTTATGTGCGCATACAGAGAGAAAAATAGAATACAGTACAAAATAGATCAAATTCAAAAAACCGTTCACGATTATTTATCATCAATTGAACCGAGCGACAATTACTCTTGGGCATGTTCTCCTTATAAGGATTTAATGATCGATCGGTTCTGAGCTGCTAATATTCAGCATCTTACTGCGATCTTCATCGAATCGTTGCTTGAACTTGTGGAATGCATTTGCCAGCATATAACTACCATACAAGAATCTATGAACAGGTGTCGGTCCTACAAGCAATGCTCACTGCTATTTAAGATTTGCAACTCTAAGTAAACAACTAATTCGAAACAAAATAAGCAAGATTCATAAAATATACCTACCTCATCTCAAATCGGACACAGAAATCGGATAGCAACGTATAAATAGTTTCACACTCTACGATTCCCTTTGACTCCGCAGTCGGGGCTGTCCGATTATGAATATTATATCGTCTACGGCATCGATTTGGTATCGATAGTCACATTGCAGTTATTATTAAACTGGACAGGTAAGTAATAATGATTGGAACTACTTCAACAGTATCTAGTAGATAACTGTTTTATACTAATTCACTTAGTGAATGGACTTCTTGGGACCTCCGCTTGAATTAGGATTCCAGCAAAACAATTTTTACTTATATTCCTGATTAAGATTTTACTGCATGAATAATAATAGTATAAATGCCACCACTATCATAGTTATCGCCGGCGAGTGACATATTTAAATCAATTAGTGGGCTTTGAGAAGGCAGGTGACCGGAGTCTCTTCTATAGCCCAGTTCTCATTACCACCAAAAACGAGATGCAATAGTCCATAAATCATTTAACTAGCAATGACAATAGTTTCTGCGCATCTTACTGGGTATAGTCTCTAGCTGCATTTCTCATTATAATATTTTCGCGAATGGGGATTAGGCCCAGTTCGTACACTCCACGCATTCTTTCATTAAATTTTGCTTAAATAGTCTCTACGCGTTGGATCTGTATCTTCGCGCACACCGCATACCGTGTCTTGTGATATGACGTGTCGCGTGATATGACGCGTGTAAATATAAATAAAACGGTGGTCAGCTAAAACATAAGAAATTATTAGCAATTAGTTTTTTTTATGCAATAATTAAAGACAGGTGTGAAAAAAGCAAAATTCTTGAAAATTTCGTAACTTCATAGGTGTTGTAGTTGCAGTTGCATACTGTTAAACAAGCTGATTGCCCACCTGATGGTAATCACAGTACAGATTCCTGCGACATCCCTACAAAAACCACTGTTCGTTGACATAAGATGTAAAGTCACAAAACTCGGTAATTTCAGTGTCCATCTTACCCTTAATGATTTCACTTCGCACCGGAACACAGCAATGAGGACACTGCTATGTTTACCTGAGACAAATTTCCAACTAGGTTAGTCCAACTTCCAGAATGAGGCCAATCGTCGAATCCAACTCAATTGGTAATCAGCGTTCGACAAGTTTAAGTGATATTATCGACATCTCTACCGCAGCAATTCAAAAGCTTCAAGACAAAAGACTTTAATTTGTGAGTGTTGCTAGTGATAACATATAGATCTATATCTAGTATAAGGTTCAAAGTCGTTTGAAAATAAAGGTGTTGCGAGCATGGAAATGTCTTCTCAACAAACATTTATCGATCGACCGAATCACCCATCCTTGTCACGAAGAGTATATGTCAAATATACCGATTTTCATATGGCGTTACGGAACAAAAGAATAGAGGGTAGAGAATAGATGAGGATATTTTTATGTGCTTCTCTCGACGTGCATAAAATATCGAATATATCGTAATCAAGGAGTATTATTAAAAGAAACCCCGTATCCTTACGTGGGTAAGGGGCCGTTCATATATAACTGCAAAGAATCTTCAAATTTTTAGAGTGTAATCTTAAATACAGGTACCAATAAAGTGTGATTTTGTTTGGTTTTGAAATTACTCTTACCATAGAGCATGAAAGGACCACGATAAAAATGTCTAGACAGCAAGGTTATACATTATTGATTGCTATAAAAATAATAAGAAACAAATGATGTAATCATGTGAAAAACGTATACTAGTATAAACTGGATAAACATCTTGCAGGTCTGTTGTTGGCACTGTACTTTGTCGAAGATCAACGTCGGTATCAGTTTATCATCTAACTCAGTCGGTATCAATCTTACTACAACTTGTGATACTTCGTGATTTTTGTTTTTTTTTTTTTTATGTGATAGGGGCCAAACGAGCAGACGGATGACCCGTTGGTAAGCAATTACCGCCGCCCATGAACGCCCGCAACACCAGAGGAGTCACAAGCGCGTTGCCGGCCTTTTAAATGGGAGTACGCTCTTTCCTTTCAAGGTTTGGATATCGTAACGGCTCGGAAGCACTGCAGGCGACAATTCATTCCACAGTTTAGCTGTGCGAGGCAGAAAATTTCTAGAGAAACGCACAGTGGTGGACTGCCAAGTATTGAGATGGTGAGGATGGAAGGTTTGTCGCGTGGAACGATGTCGGAAAGTAGCAGCAGGGATCAGTCCAAACAATTCCTCCGAGCACTCTCCGTAGTAAATGCGATAGAGTATGCAGAGAGAAGCTACATCTCTACGCAATGCCAAAGGGTCAAGCCGACTTGAAGTTTCCTGGTGGTCGACGATGCGAATCGCTCTCCGTTGAATCCGGTCTAGAGGGAGAAGCTGGTATTGGGGCGCCCCTGCCCAAAGATGAGAACAGTATTTCATATGAGGCCGGACCTGTGCCTTATAAAGTTGCAGACGGTGGGCCGGTGTGAAATACCGCCTCGATCTATTGAGCACACCAAGCTTCTTCGAGGCTAGTTTAGCCTTACCCTCTAAGTGACCACGGAACTGAACTACTTCTTTTTCCCTTTCTTTCTCCCTCTTTCAAGTCTTATGTGATTAATGGACCCTAAGGAGTCGTAATAATGAAAAGCCCTATAAATATTTGTTGGCATATTTTTAGTTAAGGTTATTTCGACAAAGTTGCAGAGTAGTATAACTAGTAAGTAGCACGATTTTTGCTTAATCAGATACGATTTATTTACGTCATGTGGTGAAGCACATGGAGACATGTCGCGATGATCTAGAGATATGTAGAGGAGATTGAGACAAATTCCGAAAATCTTCAGTTATGTGTCATTTCCTTTGTGAAGAAAATTTTCAAATATTGTACCTTATCAGCTCCTGAGATTTTTTCTTCTATGTCTTGCCCTGTTCCCAATTTTATTTCGGATCGGCACAGCATGACTTTCTCTTCCACTCTCCTCTATGATTTGCTATTTCCACGCTCACTCCCTTCTTCAATATATCAATATTCACAGCGTCCATCCATTGTTTCTTTGTTCTTCCTCTCCCCACACGCCCAACTAGTTTCTTGTCATAACACTACCATACCAGGAAAATCTCCTTTCTTTTAAGAATAATCAGTGATTAAAAAAGTAATCAGGATTCACCACTGTCTATTTTGGTCCATAATTATTTAGAATAATATAAGCTATCATTAATACCTGAGAGAGATTTTGAGACCTTTTGTGTTATATTATAAGACCTTTTTTCTAAGCAAGACATTGCGTAGCTATTGACTGATGATATGTCCTTACGAAGTCGATAAAATGCTAAGCTAGTCCAAAATTGCTTGCATTGTCGAATAAGAAAACATAAATGCAACATTTTTTTGAAAGTCGTAAGATCCGAATAACCAGATTTCTATGACGTCACTTTTATTGTGTACCCCTTTAAATGAAGGAAATTGGAATAGTGTAGGTGAATGGAGAAAAGAAACACTGAGTGTTATTCGCATAGTATAATATTCTCAGAAGTATTAGCTTAGAATCCTAAAACTGACGATGGAATAAACATTATTTATGTAAATGAAATAGCATTGTTCCTGAGCTGAGATCTTAAAATGGGAGTTCGACGCTATAAATAAGGAGGGCGTGGCGAAAGCATTCAGGCCGGGTTACTAGTTCATCCGGGAATAAAGGAAAAATTCAGCAGTTCCTCATTTCTTTAGCGTTTATTATGAGCGCCAAGTATTGGTAAGAAGGTCAATGGAGTAATTAGTGACACACCCCATTATTAGACATCACTCTACATCTTTCAAGTTTTGTTGGTTCAGTACTGCTTGGTATTTGTTTGTGTAGTGAAAGTCACGATAAAATGGATGATTAATCGCTAATTGCCTTGTTACTTACGTATGTTATAACAACATATTTTCTTATTTGAAGATATGTAATCCGCGGTATGAATTATTCTATGCCCTCTCCAGTATCTGAAATTGTCATACCACATCAAAATTGTCATACAACCTATAATTCATCCTTATCATCATCATCATCACAGCTCATTTACGTTCTCTATGAAATTGGTGTTTATTTCTTTCATAAATAAATAAAACAAATAAATAAATATTTGTTACACTTACACCAATTAGCCTAGCTTTTTCATGCACTAATTGTAAGTGATATACTACATAACTTATCGTAGTTATAACATTTTTACTATATCTAGCAAATTTTCATTATAATATGCTGAAAGATTTTGCTTGTTAAATTTAAAAATAATCAAATCTTTAAAGTAATACCGATTTATCATTTCAGGATTTTGTAGTTTAATTAACTTTCTAAAAATAAATTTCTTGCCTGCTTGAGTTATGGATTAATTTAGTTAACTGTCAGTTGTAGTGCGTTTAAAGTATTTTCACGGTTTGTAAAGAATTAAGGAAAACGTTGGTATGGTAAAAGCTAACTTTACAAATTTTTAATAAAAATCGGAAATATATATATAACATAATAAAATATTATAGTAGTAAAGCTATTATTTGTTAACGTATGGAGTACTTTATTGCGCTTAATTTACTAACTAATTACTAAATAATTTAGGAGAATAACTTGAATACACCTAAATATGGGCTGAAATCTTCTATATATGTTAAGTAATGAAAAACAATTGACTAATACCGAAACTTTAGTTATTTTCATGGCTTCATGTCGTATGGAATTGAATAACGTGATTAAATGTTTATTGTGAAGCAACCTTAGAGTTATAATTCACAACATCTAAATCTTTCCAAATATTCGTATTACTATTGAGAACCTGATTGAATTTAGGTTTATTGTTTGATCTTTTCGAATTTAAGGTAGAGCAAATAACTGAATCAAGGTTAACAGTTATAATGTCAAGGTTCCCTATCCTTATTATTATCTCGGTATTTCAGGATGAATGATTCACGATCCTGTGGAACTTCGGTGTTTGCTCAAGTGTATGTATCTCAACTAAAATTTGATATACGAAATTAGGAAACAGTGATACATGAATGCCTTAGTTCGAATATAAAATTTTATATTATAACCTTGAAAGCTGTTACGCCGTTCGTAATAGTATTTTTGTATTGCTAATGTAAACTTTGAGGTGTTGTCGATTGTACGCATGTAGGCATGTTTCGATTATGCGATGTTTATTTGCTGGGAACTTCATTGTGCTATTTTGACAAATCAGGCAAAGTGGGAGTCCTACACACAATAATTATCATTTTTCGTTAAAAAAAGGTAGGTTTGTAGGTGTTTTTCCAAGAACTTTATGCCTTTTATTTCCAATCTGTGGAATGAATTATCCCTAGAGGTATTTTCAGACCGATGCGATATACAAAAGAAAAAAGATGCGATGTACTTAAAAAAAGGGCGTATTCCTGTTAAAAAGGCTGGCGACGCATCTGTGATCTATCTGTCTGTCATGATCTGACTTCTATACCTAGACCTTAAAAAATAATTATCCTGTACATTCTGTTGAGGTTTTATGTTTATATAATTATCGCTGGTTTCGTTACCTAGATTACTTTAGTTTGTTGATTGTCAGTATTGAGAATTATGTTTTTAAGGAAAATAAAAGTATACGGTGTCTGGTCAATGAATTTAGTTTTATTGGTATAAAATGAGGAATATGGAGACTTTCACAGGTAAAACACACTAATATTTTAACAGGTTATGGGCCGCCCCATATTCCTAATACATAGAGGTATAATATGTCAATATAGATTACAAAAATTATATTACAAAATAAAATATTTTTTTAACAAATTTATAACGTGAACTTTCGAATAAAAGATACATTAAGTGGATATGATTTGTGAATATTAATTTTGAAACGTAAGGCCTATGAGAGCAAAATATTCAATTAAAATTAAATGAGATATTTAGATTAGAAGATGGAAACAAGTTTCATAATTGGAAATTTAGATTGGAGTTATTAATGGAGGAAAAAGGTCTTAGTAATATTGTAACCTGTGCTACTATAAAGGATGAAGACAAACAGAAAGATATACAAGCGCGATCGCTAATTAAGTGCATAGGAGACAATTTTTTGGAAATAGTTAAAGGATGCAAAAGTGCTAAAGAAATGATGGATTCATTAGAAAATATTTTTACACGTAAAAGTGTAATGAATAAATACAATATGAAAAAGCGCTTAATGGAAATGAAATGTAACAACAAGGAAAAATTACAATATTTTTTCTTAAAATTTGACAAGCTGGTGAGTGACGTTGATGTGATATCGAAAATGGATGAATCTGATAAAGTGGTACATTTATTGCTCGCCTTGCCTGCTAAAATTCATAATTCAAAATCACGAATTCAACTCTTTATAATATTAGTTATATTAACAAAGATAATTTTCTATTTCTATCACATGTCTTACATAAGCAATAAAGAATAAATAAATATTAATAATTAATTTCTCACTGATATCCAAATCTGGTAATAACTTTTTATTTGATTCAGACCCATAAAAAGTTTGATTTTTGTTTTATTTATTAATGATTTATTAAATAATAGGTACAAAAACAGATTACAGTCAACTAAGCAAAAATATTCTATACCGAACCTTAAAAACTTGGTTGAAACCCAATATATGTTCATTATACTAATTAGATTATTTATACAAATATACAATTGTTAAGTTGATATGTTGGAGAAACAAAACCTTATTTCGATATAACAGGATAAAGAAAACAAAACATAGATAAAAACGTGACAACGTCTAATTACATGGTATTTTTTTCTGGGTGCAATGAAATTATTTTAAAATAAAGTAATGTATAACATTTATATTTCTATTACGTTGCCGTGTGGCGTCAGATCGGCCGTAACGCCGTTTCCGAGTATGCCTTCGGGCGCTCTAGGGGTGGGGGTAAAGTAGGCGTGGACTCCGTGTGGCGTCAGATTCGGCGGCGTTACGGGTGTTCCGAGAATGACTCCACGCCCGTAACCAATTTAATAGACGTCACGTCAAAATTTATTTACGAAACATCTTCATCACACAAAATAAAGGAACACAAAGAAACGAAAAATAATATTTTCTCAAAAACAAACAACCCAGTGCAGCAGAAGTGCAAAAGGGTCGTATATAGCTCAGTGATTGGAATTGCTCACAAAAGGATGTTGAGCAAAGCGCTGGTATTCTGCTACATCCCAGGGTTTTGTATTTGCCAATAATTTGCGAAGATTTTACATGAAATAAAACACAATTTATTTTTATAAATATAAATATGCATGGCACGTGCATACAAATATAATATACATATAAAATCAAACACAAGCCAATTAATAAAATACAAATTGAAAATATAAAAAGTATAACAAACATAGTTGAGTGGGAGAGAGACGCAAGGCATTCGGCGGGCCTCTCTCTCGTTCGGTGACTCATCGTAACGTTACCGAGCGTTAACACTTTTTCATAAGTGACTCCCAGCCGCAACCTAATTTAAGACGTTGTCACGTCAAAATAAAAAGATGAAACATACATACATAATTTACAATCAAACTATATAATTACCTTAAATTATTACACAATAAATTCTTAAAACTATAAAAACTACAATGAAAAATATCGGCATCAAATCCTGCGTGTGCGCAAACCCTGACGACCTCATCATACTGGCAAAAAATTCTAGCTAAAGGATGTTCAAGAAAACTTTGACTGAGGATAATTTATTTTTACGAGCACGGTGGTAAGTGTTAAAACTTAATTGGGATAGAAGATATAGTGAATCAATTTGGGAGTGTTAGATTTTATATAGAAGTCTTAAATCTTGCTGCCTTCTAACCACAGCCAAGTGCAACCAAAGCGAACCTAGCCAACAAATCTCTGTAAGAACGTGCAGGATGTTGAAGATTCATCCTGAAAGAAGGCAACCTTAATATCCTTAACATTAGTTTCCTATTCCTTTTTAAACTGTATCAAAAATACAGACTTGTATAATTGAAGGGCCAATAGTTTTAAATTAAATATTTTAATTATTTTTTTATTGATTCAATTCTGGGTCACTGAATAAAAGTTAAAGTCAGAGTAACATTAACCGTCAACTTTTTAATATTTTAATAAGATAATTAAAAAAAATACAACTGCACTGTTCAAATGCTTGTGTTTTAACAGCGCAAGCCGCTAGAAAATGATATAATATATATTTTATTTGATTCCAATGTCGTTCCAAGTACTTATTTATAACCGTGTGCGTTCAGCAGCAGTCTAGATAAAGTTTCAGAGGCGACTGGTAACCATTTTCAAAATGGCCGCCTCATTTTTTCTTTTCGTGGTTGCGCTGTGCGTCAATCTATTATTTGCAGTCGATCCAGGTATTTATATTTTATATTTAAAATACGTTACTAAATTTTAAGCACATATAATTTGTCGTTACGACGACGGCGGTGTAGATTAGCTAAGATAAGACATGAACATTTTTCATAAATTATTATATATATTCTTTCTGATTTCACAAGACTTGTAAGTGTTACGGCGCATTAGTTCATACAGTATGAAGTCTATTATTAATTTCAATACTTTGCTTTAGCGTAAAAGATGTTAATTATAATTCAGAAATAATTCTTTCAAGTTCATAGTTTACTTCGTAAGATCCAATCTTATGAAGTAATCTATGAATTATTTTTAGTCGAAACGAATTATGTATTTTTCAATGTCAGTGTAATCTTTAGCGTAAGCATGTAGAATTTTTAAATGATCCAAAACGTGTATATATCGCACTAATAATACAATAGTGTATCAACTCGAAATGTCGTACTTGACATAATACTATAAACACACGCAAAATTTGATTCTCACGCGTGATCAAGACCGTCGTTCGATTAGTGCAAAAACAGAATAAGGATAAATTAAAAAACTTATGTGACAGTTATTCAATTTGCAACTAATTACATGAAGTGAGTAATAAGTTTTTTGTTGATTCTGAAAAATGTTCGATTTTGAGTTGATACACTATTGTATTATTAGTGCGATATATAAAACTATGAAAATTTATAAATACTATTTTTTATCTGTGAAAATTAGAAACATAACACCATCTATGAACAACCTTAGAAAACTTGTTAATCTGTAACTAGAGAAATTCCTTCTTATCTGTTGACCCCAAATGTACATAATCGGTGTATCGTAGAAGGTCAGCCTCTTAGACTATATAACTCTATAACTTGAAAATTATATTTATAAAATAGCAATGTATCACACATTGCTATTTTATAAATATAATTTTCATATTAAATCTTAATAAATCAGCAATGTAGCTGCACTATCTGTCACTTTCAATTAAATTTGATAGGAGCAGGGTTACATAATCAGGGGAATGGTATGTTCCGGTGCTCTACTTCTTTATAGATAAGGTTCAATTTATGTCACCCTACCTATTATCCTTACTAACTGTCTACTCACCGATTGACTTTGCTCTGACTTCTTGTTGCAGATTGTGTATCTCCCCTTGACAGAGGCCTGTGTAACGCTGCTTTCCAAAAGTAAATATATATTTTATTATCTGTACACAGAAGAAGCAACTGAGGTATAGTCGCCTCTTTTTTCACACCCGGGTTTTATAATATTCATGGTGGGGTACTTATTCCTCTTGAGGTTTGGTTCTAGTAAAGACTATAGCTATACTTATATCTGTAGATATGTCAATTCTGTACATGAAATATATTTCCAAAAAAACTATCAGAGGGGTATCAGGGGATTGATACTGATACCAAAAATGCAACCAGTAAAATTTTTATCTGTCTGTCTATCTGTATAACCGTTATAGAAACAAAAACTACTTGACGGATTTTAACCAAACTTGGTACAATAATTTTTCATACTTCTGGGCTGGTTATAGTATACTTTTCATCGCGCTACAATCAATAGGAGCAAAGCAGTGAAGGGAAATGTTGGGAAACGGGAGAAGTTACTCCATTTGTTAAGCTTCTATACAACCTTAATGGTTAAAGCTACACAGAAATTATGTATGACGAAAATGTTATCTTTAAAATTATATAAAAAATATCCCACGATAGCATATGTCTATCTTTTATGGTTGACTCACAATAACACGTATAACTCCTGCTTTCTGATTATATTTGTCTACTGTTACGTTTATAACACTCACAGTCATTAAAAATGCTACCTACAATTTCGATTCCACGCGAACGAAGTTGTGGGCACAGACAAAAATAATGATTATAAATAATGATTTATAGTTAAAAATAATGATTTATTCAGATAAAGTGTACGAGGTGCCTTGAGTGAGCTATCAAGATAGTACCCAAGTAAAATAGAAAATCGCATTTTTGTTGATGAATCGACCACCCAAAAATAAGGTTACAGAAATCACTAGGTGGACGAAGATGTAAAAACACAAGAATAGTAGAATGACTTGTCTAACACCTGCCGACCTGCATTGAGAAATCGAACTTATATGATGTTACGAAACTCCAATAGTTGATTCGCTTGCTCGTAACTGTTGGTGAGATGGGTGTACCTTAACGAACCTATGCATTGTAGTGCAGAGATTAAGTTATTAGCGGCGACATAGTATGATCGCCGCGTTATAACAGGCTATTCGTATAATGATACAAGCCCCTTATTACACTGCAAGCGAATCGTACAGTAGTTGCTAGTTCAGTTCCGTGGCGGAAGTGTGACTTCGGTATTCTGCCGGTAACCTACGTCTCCAACATTATTTTTCTTGGGCGAAGATGCACAGTTGCCCAAAGGGAAAAATACACTTTTGCGCTCATTTCGTCACTCTGTTTGAACTCGGAACTCTAATACGCTAGGATTTTATATATTAAGGGGAAGATCATTGCTTAATCTCTGCTTTAGAATAGGCAATTTATTGAGAGATATATGTGTCATGCAATGTGGGAGAATTGTTTAGCAGTTTCGCTACTTCAGCTCCATGGATCAAGTGTGATTTCGGCATTATGCCAGCACAATATCAGTTTTCATCGTCTCCGCTACTCTTTCGTGGGCGTAGTCGCGTAGCCTGCTCCCATGCTACATAGACCTACGTGCTCATGTCTTCACTGTATTGAATGGGGAGCCGCAGCTGGCATCAGAGTATATCACAAATCCCTTACTTGTTAAAAGAAGGGCATAATAGTTTGAGCTCCGTGTTAGAACAAGCAATTCTACTAAACATACCTAAGCCTTATAACAGGGGCGAATCGTTTAGCAATTTCAAAAATTTAGTTCCTTGGCAAAGCTGTGCTTCCTGCATTGCTTAGCATCTTTCCACTATTCTCTTTATTCTGATTTCACTACTTTATGACTTTAGAGATAGTGTCAAATCTCTGTATTAAAAGACTGTATAAACTAAATCATACAATCATATAGTCAAACCAAGACGTCAATCTTTAATTTTTTTCTCTCAGAGTACGAAACGTACCGCGACGGCAAGTGTCATGGTGATTTTGTCGGACTCTTTACCAGCAGGAGCGGTTTGTATGACCTTTTTTTTTTTTTTCTTTTTTTTTTTTTTTGTTTCCCTGAGGAAAATGCATTAAATTGCATACCCCGGCTGTGGCGAGCCGGCGGTTATGTGGGGCTCTCCTCCCCAGAAGGGGAGGCCTACCCACTAAAAACCTCAGGGATGGCCTTCCTCAGGCATGTAGGGAGCCCCCGGGAACACAAAGGCCACTTCCGGAACCCCCAGCCTCCGCTCCCCTCTCTAGAGGGGAGCCCTCCTCGGGGGAGGCTACCACCTCCCCGGTCCCCTCCACCGACGACGCCCCCCGGCCACGGAAGGGGCGTGGTCCATCCCGGGTCGCCGTGGCAGTCGCGACTTCCCCGCGCCCGCCGGCGACCCGCGGCGGCGCCGCAGCTGTGCTACCGAGCCCGGCGCCGCCTTCTTCGAGCGGGATCGGCCATCTCCCGACCCCGCTCGGCGGCCTCCTTCTGGAGCATCACTGCTTCACAGAAGGAGGCCACAGTCAAAGTCACAGGCCAAAGTCGCGTTGGCATTATCATGTCACGACGTAAGAACTGTCTCAAGGTCAAGATGTAGTCTGACGCTTTGGTGTCTACACAAAAGACAGTTCCAGAGCGGTTTGTTATTATTTTTTAAAACATCAGTATGGTGAATAGTAAATATATGTTCTATTTTCTTTTAGGTACGGTTTCGATATTAATTCTGGAAGATGCCAAAGTTTTACTTACGGTGGATGCGGAGGCAATAGGAACCGATATGATAATAAAGAATTCTGCATACAAGCCTGTCTTCCTAAACCAGGTGAACTTACACGCTTATTTATACCTTTTGTAAAATTTGTATAAACTACAATTCTTTGCCGGTTCTGGCTGGCGGTATGTTCACGATTATCTTGACAACTGTTCAATGGGTTCTATAAACAAATCTGTGATGTAATGTAATCTTGAAAGATATTTTCACCTTTAAATAAATAATAATAATAAATAAATATTTCTTACATTTACACCGATTAGCCTAGACCAAAGTAAATTCTATATAGCTTGTGTTATGGGAACTAGGGTAACAGATAGACATACATATGTTATACATATATTGATATTTTTGATAGAATTATATATTAACAACCTTGACTAAGGTACAAATGCTCGCATTCATTACACAAGCATCTGCCTCCACCGGGACTCGAACCCGGGACCTCAGAGATGACCCTGAAACCGGTGTTCTGACCTGACCACTCGACTACGCAGGTCATTAGCTAAAGTCAAATATTCTATTTTTTTGGGAAGTTTGATATATATAATGATAAAAGTGCAAACAAATTTTGCAGCGTTATAAAAATGTACATATCAAGTAGAATTGACGGCGACACTACCGATTACAAGTTCAATACTGATATCATAGTGCTGCTGACGATTCTAATATAAAGAAAAAAAAAATTACGTTTCACAGCTAGTTTTCACTTCGCAGGTGTGCATGCAGGTTACTTCATGATATTTTCCTTCATTATAAGAGAGTGAGATAAATGTACACATGCAATTCTAAAAAGTTCTTTCTTTTCTTTATGTATTAAGGACAGGCATTTGGCCTCGATATCACCTGGTGGTAAGTGACAATGAGGCCGAAGATGGTCCGTGCCTGTCCAGATAGTGCCTATTCATTCTTGCCTTCAAAAGGCCCAGATTGTATTTATCAGGGAAAATATCCGGCGGGAGGGAATTATATTCCTTTGCTGTGCGCATTATGAAAGTAGAAGCGAAACGCTTAGTGCTATAGGTAGTGCTATAGGTGGTATATCAACAACATAAGATAAAACACATTGGTACATTTCATTGATATTTATATTTTATTGGTGCCAACTGTACCTTACTACTAATACTTTTCATTGTGCTAGCTGATGAAAACTCCATCCGGCTTAGTCTCATAAAGAACAATTAGGATTCACGGAACTTATACGGACATTTAAACATTCTATGCGACAAAGCTATTGATTACTTTCGTTTTGATGCAGATTGCAGATCTCTTCTGATCACGGGTCCTTGCAGGGCGGGTTTGCCAAGGTATCTAGACACTTTTTTAATTTGTACATATATATTGTATTTAAACTCTGTCGATCTTTGCTTGTTTTCACTAAGAAACCAACATTAATATCAAAATATAATTTAAGTAAACACTTCTGTCAAGAGCGCTCTTCTGAACAATTCATTTATTTTCTACGTCCATCGGTGAAAGGTGAAAAAGAAAAATGTTGATATAGTTACACGCTATTTTTTTTTCTAGGTTCGGTTTTAATAAAAACACTGGACATTGCCAATCATTTACGTATGGAGGCTGCGGTGGCAATAACAACAATTACGACACCTTAGAAGAATGTCAAAAATCTTGCATTTGAAATGTTGAAGTAAAATAAATATTTTGAAAAGAAAATTTATTTGTATTTTGCATTATTTCTGTAGTTTATTGTTGACTGGATATTTTTTTTTTTTGAAGTAGAGACTGATCTTTTATCATCACACAATCACACGTGTGCTGTTGCGTACAAATAAATTAAAATAATAATTTGTGCATTTTTGTGACAAATAAATGCTACATCAGAAATGTTTTATTTAAATTTTGCATTTGCATTTTGTAGAAAAGCAAACATTTTTCAACTTACAGCTTAGTGGAATGTGTAGTTTAAATAGCGATTATGTTATTATAGTAGAGTCCACCTGATGTGAAGAGCTAAATTTATTATATAGAAACGTTACTTTCACGCTGCTGAACGAAAACCCGTCATTAGAAGAGACTAATAAATACATTCTCTATATTCAAATTACACAGAATCTACTGATTCGTAGCTAAAAATACCAATAGTAAACATGAAACACGTAGCACGTTATCTACTCACTACGGGCGTTACTAATCATGGCTACGAATTATTATAGCTACGAGAGACAATTATTATAAATCGATAAGTAAAATTTTGCGTAATTTAAGTCGAGATTTGCTAAATTGCGCGAGAAAGCAAAAATTATCACCTTTTCTTGGCATCAGACTACATGTATATCTATAATATCACAAAATAAATCACAATTTACGATACAAAATTATGACATAAAATAAGTAATATTACCAATGGGATTGTTGCGAAGTCAAAATTAGACATCGTCGCTTTTTTATACCGCATCAAAAAAGTCTGAACAACACGCTTGCAACAAATATCTAAAGAAAACACTTTTACATTGGAACAAATATATACGCTTATAAATTTATGAAAAACCAAAACACAAAAGAGATTTTTTAAACAGCCAGTAGGTAATTTGGAACCAAAAAGGTTACACATCTACCTACCCATGGTAAAAAAAAAAACAAGAATAATTGACCAATATATTGAAATTGCTTAGGCTTTTTTGATGTGTGTATAAAGAATTACTGGATAAACTGTGACTATTAAATGTTTCAAAGTTTAACTAAAATACGATAAAAATGAATATACATAAAAAATCTAGTTAGAAATTATTTTAAAATGCACAAGCGATGCTATATATTCACAGCTATTTAAAGGTTCGGGTATAAATATATATCGGGTATAATTTGGGTACAAAGGCTCTAGTCTCATTGAATCGCTTTATAAATGATTGTATTAAAAATTAATCGAAAATGCGGAAATTATTTTGGTATATAAAATCATCGTAATGCAATGACTTTGTGGCAAAAATAGAGACGCCTGCGCATTTGACTCAGGTACAAATATTTCTTCCAGTCTAACTACAACAATCGTATAAACAGAGTAACATTAAAAACTTCAAGATAGAAAGAACAGAATTCAAAAGTTGCTTCTCTTAAAGGAAGTGAGCTATCATAAATTACACAAAACTATCTCTTTTACTCTACATAACTTAATCGTCAGGTAATATTCTGTGGGTCTATTTATGTGACGAAACAACCGAACCGTTGTTCGGATAATACTCGTATAAACCTATAAGTATTGCACATAAACACTTTTTTAGACAGATCCTGGCTGTCAAATTACCATCCAGCATTGGAGGTTGTTGTTATCAATTTTCGTCCAAGGGACAGGCGAAGGTACTAAGCCATACTGCCAAATCTTATATCTCCAGTAATGGAGGGATATTATTATTTTGTTTTGTTGTTTTTAAATTTTACCTGTTAAGGGGGACAAAGGTTACTAAGTCCATACAGCCATGGCAGTCAAATTTCCGATTTTTTTAAAAAATCCTGTTATAACTGTTTTGAATTATTAAACTATAAAATAAAAAAGTGACCTTGAAATTCGTGGATTATACACGAGGATGATTTGGATACCCCACGATACAAGTAAGTTTATTCACGTCGACCTTCCGGCCAATCTGCCTTACACCTAGCAAAGACACCCTATTGATTTTGTAGTCGTATTTAAGCAAACAATATATATAACAATAAAGCAAAAATAAATGTGAGTAAGACTTCCTAATACGGATATTAGACGACAAAAAAAAATAGTTTGAATATTAGTTTCTAAGCATCGTATAACTTTTGTACAGAATACTTGAGTCTCTTCTCCATTGTACAGTCACTGTTACACACAAAATGTAAACAGGTAGCTTCTCTTGTTTATGTTCGCGGAAGCCCTTGCGCTTCCGTTTGTTCCAAAAGCCGCAACAAAATCCACATCGGATTACCCAACGGAGTTATTACAATCAATTACATTGTACTATAGATGACTCAACAAATATAGATGATATTTATTTATTCGTCAAACTGACAAAAATTATTTTTTAATTGCTAGGAATACAATTATCTCTGTGCATGTTGGGCATTAGACGACCTTTGTTTCGGAGTAATTAGTAGGCATTAGTTATTTTTAAATGTAATACATTTTTTATTAAATGAAAATACTGTATATTCCCGTTCATTTTCTCGAGATATTGTGCTCTTCAAAAATTAAGATATGGCTGGAGACAAGAGCTACTCAATTTAGCTTAGGTTATCATTCTTTGAACAAATTACATAATATAAGCGTTATATTACTCATATCACACGGGACAATAATAAATAACAATATATGAAATAAGCTTAGACTTTGCAAAAATGAAAACTGAAACGTTTGCTATTATGTAGCATATTCACCTTGGTATGTTACCTAATTCATATTAAAAATAAAAATTTCGAATAGAATTACAGCAACAATATGATGTTGTTTAAGAACAAATTCAATACTTGGCATTATGTTTTATTAATTAAATGATAGTAAGTATTATTAATCAACGATGGATCGATTAATATAGAAAAAGTGATTCCTTAATGGTTCTGAGTGGTATGCTAAATAGTAGATATATACACTACGATATATACGCCTTATAAAGCACCGTGTCTTAAAAAGACGCGTGATAATAATTGAAAACAAACTTTAATCAAAACTCTTCTCTACAGAATCGGTACAGATTTTCACTTCATTTCATTATTAAACAAAAGACAGTCGAATTCTCTACAATCATTTTTCAGATGCAATGAGAGCTTAGAACTCCAGATACTTACTAGAGACTCATCTCATATAAGTGCCAACCTTTTTTTTCATGTTATACATTGAATAAAAATGTATTAAATTACATACCTCGGCTGCGGAGAACCGGCGGTTATGTGGGGCTCTCTTCCCCAGAAGGGGGAGGCCTACCCACTAAAAACCTTAGCGATGGCCTACCTCAGGCATGTAGAGAGCCCCCGGGAACGAAAACGACTTCCGGGAATGTCCTAAAATGTTTTGTATTGGTACAACTACGCATAAATATGCAGAAGTAAGATATAATTTAATAGGGAGGGAGATCCAATCAAGGGAGTGATTCTCGGGTAAAAATGCCCAGCAGGTGGTGTATGTGCCTAAGATAAATTGATAATGTGTTTCAAAAACCTTCGGAGCGTGGAAAAGGCGGGCAAAATGCAATTAAAATCCCCCAAAACTATTCATATTACGGGGAAACTCTACAATCTCTACACAAAAGATGAACGATGCGCGAGCAGAAATATTGAATTGTCATTATGTAGTTAAAGAGATTGCCCAATTTTTTTCCTTTGTTGACGTAAAAGCCGCGGTAGGGAGGCAACGTTATGATAACAACGATATTGAAGTATCGATAAATATAAATTAACTTTATAATTATACAAAGTACATAATAAATTGCATCTTTTTTTTTATAATTATTTGTATACCCATAAAATTAGTATTGTATATCTGTACTCAAGTAAAATCAATGTACAACGCTTATAACGCTGAAAATCAATTATGATTTTATTTCAATTTATGCAACATAGAACTATTAATATATAGAATGTTCCAAGGCTGCTGAAATAATATTTACCGGCGTATAAATTAGAACTCAGGTGCTAGTGTAAAACCTGAAAACTTAATACTTAAAGCTTCATAAATTAAAAACTTTTTAATGATAACCACAGTTAGCTTTTAATATAAAATAAAAGCAGGAAAAGCTTCTAACTGGCTGCAATGATGTTCGATAGATTGTGTTACATAGTATTTTATAAATTTTATTCTGACATATATTATTAATAATCATTACTGATTCATTAAAATTCATTAACATCCATCCATACTTACAAACTGTCGCGTTTATAATAATATTATATTATGTACGCGTTTATATTAAGATTGATGTAGGACTATTGAAACTTTTCGGTGAGTATCTGTGTCGAATAGGACGGGAGGGATCGACACATTGCCACCACTGCGCATCCGACCTCGACTCGGCCCAGCACACGCTGGCGGAGTGCCCCGCGTGAGCCTCCGAGCGCCGAGTCTTGGTCGCAGAGATCGGGCGAGATCTGTCTCCGCCGGCATTGACTGCGGCTATGCTGGCGGACGAGGGAGGTTGGAGGGCTGTGGTCTCCTTCTGTGAAGCAGTGATGCTCTAGAAGGAGGCCGCCGAGCGGGGTCGGGAGATGGCCGATCCCGCTCGAAGGAGGCGCTGCCGGGCTCGGTAGCACAGCTGCGGCGCCGCCGCGGGTCGCCGGCGGGCGGGATACGGCGACCCGGGATGGACCACGCCCCTTCCGTGGCCGTGGGGCGTCGTCGGTGGAGGAAATCGGGGGAGGTAGTAGCCTCCCCCGAGGAGGGCTCCCCTAAGCAGGGGAGCGGGGCTGAGGGTTCCCGGAAGTCGTTTCACGTTCCCGGGGGCTCCCTACATGCCTGAAGAAGGCCATCCCTGAGGTTTTTAGTGGGTAGGCCTCCCCCTTCTGGGGAGGAGAGCCCCACATAACTGTCGGCTTGCCACAGGGGAGGTATGCAATTTAATGCATTTTCCTCAGGGGAACAAAAAAAAGGACTATTGAAACTTGGGATAAAAAAATATATATTTTTATTGAATGTAAGAGAAAAAAATCAACACAGTTATCTTTTCTACAGAATCGCTTCTGATGGATACAACCGATTAAATATTATTTCACCGAACCTAAAAATTACGAATATTGCTAATATGACTTTAAAGCTGAACTTTCCTGGGTAAAGTCAAAGCTCAAGATGTTAAATGACGACGTCAACATGACTATAGTAACACTGGCGGTAGCACTTATTTCTTGGTTAGTTTATTAATTTAAGACCAACTAAGAGAACCTTTGATCATAAACTCAGCTGTCATCCTTTTAACAATGTGATCCAATATATATTTTATCTTTTCATATTATCAGAACAAGGCTTTAAGATGAATCTCATTCTCTTAGTAAGCATTTATTCCAAATGCACATATTATATTATTGTGACTTAACAAACGGCAGCTTATTATATTATGCACATATTTGTACCCATACTGTGTCATTAGTAGATTCAATCCATATTTTAAGAAATAATGATTTCGAATAGTATCAATAAATGTTGGACGTAAGATACCCATCACTAAACCAAAGCCATTAGCGGTCTATATCGCTGTCAACCGGCATCGATCAATCATAATCGTCCATTGTTGAAGTTTTGGAAAATGTCCGAATGGTACTAAGACCTTTCTCTCACGAAGCTTCGTAGGTTCACGAGATAAGTATTCTATTTCAGCCAAATGTCTATTCCAATTAAGAAATCCCATTAGATTTTTTGTAATCACTTATATTTCATTATTGTCATCTGTAAAATGACTCATTAAAACTGGAAATGTCCAAATTACAACTCCATTCCTTATCTAAATAATATGAAAAATATTATCTTCAATCTTAAACAAGTCATCTTCCCGTATACACGTTCCTTAGAAAAACTATGAATTGTTATATCAGCAATATGAAATACATAAATACACTCTAAATTAAATTGGATTAATAATTAAAAATAAATACATAACAATAACAAAAGTTTCTTTGACGTTAAGTGTCACTTTTGACAGTTCACAAACTTAATGACAGTTAATAAAGAACTTATAATATTAATTTTCCTAAAATCCAAAATTTCTAAGAAATTGTGTCCTATGTATTTGCTTTTGGTACCAGAATAAGTAATAATCATTGTTCTAACTTAATAGTTTTAGCCATTATGATGAAAAACCCTCGAGTTTCTCCGTGCTTCTATTTATTTATTTAACATTTATGTACGCAAAAACAAATACATGTAAAACATCATTAAAATAACATTAATGTCATAGGTACTGCTTATTTCAGAAACGAAATTTCTTCCAGCAGACCTGCGAGAGGAGAACTTGTATGGTAATCTAAATAATGCGTGTATTGCAGATGAATCATCGTGAATTAATTAAATAGTGAAATATTTAATAACGAAAAAAAAACTAATAATTCTATGTGAAGGTTCAAAATCCAGAGCCGGTACTTTTTTCCCGCAGGAGAGGAGGGGCAGAGACCCTCATGGCTACCTCCGCAACCAAGTGACCAAACCAAAGTCTTAGTTCTAATGACTCTACGGCTTGAAGTGAGAGCGACTGCTCCTCTGGAGTCTCAGTAACCGGTACTAAGAATACAAAAATCGATATGTCATTCGATATCCTCGTTGTCTTTGTTACCCTACGTTCTAGTCTATGCTTAGGGCGATATGTGTGGCTCTCTCGACTACATATCGTATATTACCATACCACTGCCAGCACGTTTGAACGATCCGATTTTACCGTTTCGTGTGAGAAGGGCCTTATAACACGCGGTTATTGCATTCTGTCCGCAAGTAATGATGATAAACAAGCTTTCTTGAGATTTAACGTCCTTATTGATAATTACGCACGTCCCCGTTACGTTGGCTTAAGTGATTTGCTTTGGTAAACTTGGGCGGCTGTCATAATACTTAATATTATAATTGACAAAAGCCTTTTGATTATGTCATGAGTTTCGTTCTTATAACCAGAGTGATGAGACAAGATTGAGATTTGGAGGAAAATTGTCATAAATTAGGTTCTAACATGTATTAGATATTTATCTAAATAAATTACACATCTTATATTCTTCAAGATAATATTATAATTATTATTTATAATATTTCATTTCGGACATGACATGTGTTAAACAAAAAGAAAGACATGCAAAAAGTTTCTACATTTATGGATCTACGAAAAAGGTAAATATCTGCTTATGTTTGTAAACAAACTGCATGAAATAGGTGAAGAACAGCATGAGGTAAAACACAAGAGACAAAAGGAGATAATATAACTTTAATTGGAGTAGGAAATTAAAGTAGAAATAAGCAAATCAATTAATTTCTTTGTTAAGTAACAACGATTAAAACATGTCTTGATATAATTAGTGTAAGGCGCAAAATTGACATATGAATTAAAATGAAAGTAAGAGGTATTTTAAAGTAAAGGTCTGCCATCAATATACTATTGTTTCTGTCGAAATATCGATAAACAACGTATGGGATGATTCTGTGTGATTAGCAAAAAACGTGTAGATTAAAAAGAATAGAATATGTTTTTTGGACAAACATAATTACCCTAATTATATATAATTAATTATTTAGAAAAAATAACAATTTACACTATAGTAACTGTTGTTTTTTTTTTATTTAACTTTGAATAACAGTTGAAACCTTAGGAATATTTATGGTTTTTATAAACAAGGCAATAAAAATTTTGAAATCCGTTTCATGATATGCCGAGTTTCTTTCCCAACTCGACCACCGAGAACTATCAGTCCCAATAGATAATGAAATTCGATTGTTGTCACTTATGTTGATACGCGCTTATTAATAGGCAATTAAGTCTAGTTTAGCTTAACAAAGTAAAAGGCGAATAATGTCGATGAAATCTTCAATTGAGGCGGCTACTCGGTACTGTATGGCGAAGTCGCGATTTTGATTCAACTCCGAGAGAAAAACTGTTTATTACGTTGTTTCATATACTTTAATATACCTTTACTTTATTGTTAGACGGTTTATTGTTTAATATAAATAAATTTACTGTAAGTCGAAGAGACCGACTGCTAGTTTTGTATTTAACACAAAACAATAATTATCTAACGCCACAGGCAACATAAAGCCGCTTAAATTATAGAGCAATAAAATTTCGATTGTCTGTGTAAACTACTCGCATGTAACTTTCTCCTAGACGATGTTGTACGCAAATAATAGACAATAGAACGAAGCATTGTTTAAATAACTCAGTTTTGTCTGCGAAGTTTCAAAAGAACTGCCATTACCGGCAGACAGTTCTATAGCAAACAATGATACTGTAGTTAAGAATTTTGTTATACAAACCTGTTTACCGTCTTATTAAACCTTTCTTAAAAGTAAAAGTAAATTCTCACAAGTAGCAAAAACTGTACGATAAAAGCTTACATAAAATAATAGTATCTTGGTTATTTATCTCAAGGTCATCCCTGAGGTCCCATGTTCGAGTCCCGGCAGTGGAAGATGTTTGTATGATGAATATTTCTGTCAAGAATATTTATATATGTATAATATATGTATGCGATACCCTAAATCCTATAACATCAGCCTTACAACGTTTACTTTGGGTTAGGCTAATGTAACTAACTGTAAGCAATATTTATTTATTGTTTATTATCCATAATATGCTCAAAAATATTTAAATTTGCAAAAAATAAAACAAACATGTATAGACAGTAATGGCACAGAATTAAGATTTTGATAAGATTGACCTTGAGGTAACTCTTATGTTGCTCATAATAACGGCGATTTCCGTAGAACAAGTGAAGGACCTGACGTGTTGCTGACTGTCTAGAAGATGGATCGTCTCCTAAAAAGATCATCCAGTTAACTTTAGAGTAAAATAATCAAATGTTTGCAGGACCGGATTTAACTCCAGCATACCATAGACAAAGCTCAGTTCGAGTTACGAACTCCGTAGTTGTAGAGTGTCTGTCAGACTCAAGATGTTTGAGGTTCCGGATTTGAATTCTGGTGAGGGCAGTTAATGTAATAAAATTGCATTTGCGCCTTACTCATGATTGTTAATATAAAATTCTATTACAAAATATTGATATATATATCAAAATCATAATAATATTTATACAATAGAGACTTACGCCTACTTGCTGTCGTTAAACAATTATACGCAAATAACTTTATAACCTTGAACATGGATACTGAAATCAAACAATAAGTTCTCTACACCATAATGATTACTATATTATTCAAACTTCTATAAGGGAAATCTTACAGTGCTTATTTTGAGATAGGCTAATTATTGGACATACTAGCTCCCGCCCGCGGCTTTGCCCGTGTGAAATTAGTTTTTGTCAATCCTGGTCCCTTATGTCTAAGGTATCAAGATTCATGGTCGTATTTTCAATACAACCCCTATTTCACCCCCACACTGGTAAAATTTTCAAAAAGCTAGAACAAACGATTTTTGTTCCTCATGACGTGAACTTGCATACTAACTTTCAACCCTTATTTCACCCCCTAGCTGGTCGAAATTTCAAAAATGCTAGAACAAATATTTAACGTTTTCTTATCAAGTGCTTAAATATAAAGTTTCATGGTTTTTATCTTTTAAAATTAAGAAATCCCATACAAACTTTCAACCTCTATTTCAACCCCTTCATCCCTTTTTTCGAAATAAATAGTAGCCTATGTTCTGTCTCAGGGTCTAAAGATTGTCTGTACCAAATTATCAAAAATTTATCAAAATCGGTTGCGAGGTTTAAGCGGGAAAGCGTAACAAACAGACAGACAGAATTACTTTCGCATTTATAATATTAGTCGGGATTAAGAAGATTAGTTTATTCATTGATCTATACTTGCACATCTGAAAAGACAAAAGCCAACCTCGTTTGCTCGTAGCGCACTCTACCAACCAAAATTCTTTTCCGGTTTATGCCGTCCGGTTATGGGACTCTCTCCTAGAGGGATTAGGAGAGCGCGAACGCTGGAGTCCTTTAAGAAGCAAGTCCGTGTTCACTTCCTGTCAAAAATTCCTCAACTCATATTACTACTAGTAGTAGTTATTAGCATATTGTCTTGTCCAATTGCTGCATCCATCCTATGTTTTTTTTTTTATGTAATAAGAGGCAAACGAGCAAGACGGGTCACCTGATGGTAAGTTATTAACCGCCGCCCACGTCACCAGCGACGGCAGTGCGTTGCCTACCCTTCAGGTAAGAATATGCTCTTTTCTTGAATAACCCAATGTCGCAGTTGTTTTGTATGTTTAAATCTGCTTTTCATACTTCCCCGTTCCTAGGTTGCATGGACGAGATTGCTGTTTAGCAATAAGGTCGCCTTTTGTACATTTGCTATTTGTTATTTTCTTTCTTTTTTTTTGTGTATTTTTTGTGAACAATAAAGAGTTATGTTATGTTCTGTTAAGCGCTTGTAAGGGATTCTGAATGACACTCAACGGGATCCAAGCCAACCTCTCCTGTCAACTAATAAACGAAACTCTGGTACTCTCAACCAACCCGCAGGGGGATCCTCGGATGCTTATATCTGACTACCAGAACTAGAAATCTTGTTTTTGTGAGAAAAAAGGTAAGATTTGCTTATATTTATCGCCAGACCAAAAATCCTATTAAGGGATCCTGATTTTAACGACGACAGGTTCTCCTATAAAGACTTATAATTTGTTAAAAACGTTGAACTCAAAATTTCATCTCATTTGAAATATTGAAAATGAATTTGCAAATGCAAAAATGGTCTGTCAAGCTAAAATGCGCAAGCGCACCCTGATTGATTAAAGGGGGGTTGTAACTGTGAAAATATGCACTGACAAGTATATTTTAACGGTCTACGCAATTGAGAATTTAAATAAGCTCAAGATACCATGAACAGATTATAAAGTTCAACTCTTCTCCTACAAAAGAAAGGCCCATTTAGCGGTGCCTTTTATGGCTAGCGGATATAAGCAACCTTTTTCTTGTAAGCGACTAGTCAGCGGATGGAAGGTCATAAAATAATTAAGCAATGCCGATGTAATTCTCTGGCGTTACGGTACTTTGTTTTTTTTTTTTTTGATAAATGTAGCTGTTCTTTTCTTCGAAATATATCGTCACGCTTTGAATTTAATGTTAATGTAATGAGTGAGTGTAAGTGACAAATATTTTACTATTGACTCTGTATTTTTAGTTTAAAACTAGTGGACCCGACAGACTTCGTCCTGTCAAAAAGATTTGTAAAGTGGCAGTTTTTTGTTCCTACTTATTGTATAGATAATATCGACAATCAAATTGCAAAAATGGTCCAAATGAACTATTTTCTTTACTACATTATTTCACATTTCAACTATTACATTTTGTGACTATTCAGTTATGTGACGGGACATTAAATCCTCCAACGATGTATTCTGTGCCCCAACACACACACGCACACTGTTTTCATAGATATGATTGAATTTCAACTTTACATAGCGTTAATAAAGCACAAATAGGCTCTTAGAAGTTAGGAACACATCTACATTGCTTACACAATAATGAGTGCTTGTAATATGAACTTTGTACAATAACAATAAAGCTCAAATTGACTGTAAGTTTTTGTTGGAAAACGTTTGTATGGGAAATTGGGAATAGGGTTTTTCCGATAATTATTCGAATTTTTCTCGACGTAGTAACTATTCTTAAAGATTAAATATATATCAAGTTTCATTTCCGTAGGATATACGCAGTACTTTTCCTAATTTAAAAGTCTATTTCAACATATTTATGGCCTATATTCACATATATGTATATTTACTTTTCTTAAATGTTCTTTTAACGGTGTGTCGGATATAGATTTCAAAGAAGAAATAGGAACTCAAAGACTTTACTCATACAAAATTACCTTCTACAATCAAAATTAGCTACGATAATCTCTATTCAAATATAAAATCTACTAAAAATTATATCTCTTCCTTTAAGTAGTGCGACATCAGTAGTTCATTACTTCGCTAAATCAAATAAAAACTTGGTTGAGACTAAAGTTATAAGAGAGGCAGAGACAGGTTTGGCTTTACTAAATACTCATGCAAAGATAGTTTCAGATATCTCTCTCAAATATTGCCAATAAATTGACCAGTAAACATAGAAAATTTCCGTTTGTTGTATAATGTGTAATATGTAATATAATTGTATTGTCCAATAAAGTTTAATTACAATAGTATATTAATTACCCGTTCAAAATTTCTGACTACCACCGTGTCTGCCACAGTGATCATAATTTTTACTGGTATATTTTGTACAAGGATTGTTTTTAATTTTATTTTATCCTTTCCACGTAATAACTCTTTTAATTTTTAATCTTTATTTTTTATCCATACAATACCAGTTTTTAATCATATCTATACAATTCGAATACAAGTGAAATTTTGTCTGAAAGATATTTCTCTCAGAGACAAGTCAGCCTTTGGACCAATTAACTTGGTACCGGGCGGTAAGTATTTTTTTATTGTAACTTTGTTTTGTTATGTACAATAAAGAGTTTATATATACATATATAATATTTTAAGACTATATAGTATTGTACGTACCAGCAGCATAGTTTATATTTGTTTATTAGCATAAATTATGGTAGATAAAATTAAAACATGAAGGTATATTTTATTTACAACAGTAAGATTATTCTGCGCTAATCTAAGAGTGTTACGGTAAGGTAAGATTTTCGCTAAAATAGACGTCATCCTTATACATTGGGTTTAAGGTTCATTATTAAGTTTCTTTTAAACAAATGTAGTAAATAAGTTAATACATAAGTAAATAAGCTATAAGGAAACGATATACAAGAAGTTTAACTCTTGTATATTGTAATCCTTCATAGTTTCTTTTATTTATCGTTTCGTTTCTTTTGTATAAGCTATTTAAAGCATTGTATACGCAAAGAATCAAGGAGCTGTATTTGGTATGTTATGGAAAGGAAAATTATAATAATGAAATAATGTAAAAAAACATTCTAATACCTCGTAACATTTAATAACACACATAACGTAGCTACCTAATACGTTATGTGTGTTATTAATGCTATCTTTTTATAAACGCTTTTCATTTAATTATATATTAATGAGTACCTACTAGCAAATTCATTTATTTAACAAAAAAATATTTTATTAATAGACTACTTTAGAAATTAATCCAAAACGTTTGGATAAACAAATTATCGCTGACAATTTGCTTTAAACGAAACACGTCCAAAATGATATGACAGCATTAATGACATAACAACATGCTTGTACTGTCGACATCGAAAAAAGTTTCAATTTGACAGCACAATGCACATTTTAAAAAAGTTTGAATTCGACACAAAAATCCCCATTAAGAAAATTATCCGTCATTTATTGAATACATTTGGTTTGGATAGGTGAGCTCGTATTTCTTAAAATCTTAATTAAGTAGAAACTTCATTGGTGTATGATAATTAATTTTATGTATAGTCTTTAAGTAAAATATTTACTGTTTGTTTCCCAAATATAAATAAACAAAAAAAAATAGGTATATAGAATATTCACTTTAAATAATACAATGTGAATTGATTTCAGATTGCTGAAGTAGCTCCAATTAGCAACGATTTATTCTCAAGCAATGTTTACCAACACCTGACTGAAGGTTTCCCTCCGTTGATTCCCACGTCACATTCCCAGACCGCGTTGTTTTGATTACACTACTATATCTTCACCTGCGCGGACGGAGCGCGCATTCGATGTTCTCGGAAATTATGTCTTCATACCGTTGCTTCGAGTGCCGTGACGTATTAAGTCCTGGTTAAGTTGCACTATATGGAGCGTCGGTGGTGCTGTGGTCTCGGCACTGGTTTGTGCGCCGCATATATTTTTTGACGGCATTTTTTTTGGGCAGACGGCAATGTTTTTAGTTCTGTATATAATAGAGTACTCTTTTAAGTGAGAAATATTGTAGAACCAACAGTACACCTGCGCCTATTACTTTGGAAGATACATCGACATGTTTGCGGCGCTGTCGCGGGTCGCTCAAAAACGCTCCATACTAAAAACACTGCAACTGTGACGTCATAACTCAGTAAACTCGCTTAATTTGTGTGAGCGTATAAACAAATTTTAAAATAACTTTGTTATTTGTACGTTTATAGGTAATTTCTATATAAAAAATGTTACATTTAATGTGAGAATGCTAGAAATGTGTTCGTTTCATTAAAATTACATAAATAATAATTGTTCATTTTTTAGAAATCTAATAACAATATAAATTAGTAATTAAACTGAAATTTCTATATTGACATACTTGCATGGGATATAAATTACTCAAATCAGATAATTATAGTATTAAAACAGCCATAATCAGTTGTAGTAGTCTACCCTATTAACATCGTTAGGAAACCTGCGTACATCTACGAAGCGATTGTACGTAGTCAACCAACCCGCACTGGGCCAGCGTGGTTGACTAAGGCCTAATTGCCCTAACGTAGTTAGGGTAGGCTCGAGCCCCTCGGTGGGGACGTATATGAGCTGTGATGATGATGATGATGTTGTACTAGTTGGTGCCTGCGACTTCGTCTGCACAGATGTAAGATTTTTTCCATGTTTTGGTCAATATTATAAACGCAAACTTGTAAGTATAGAAATATGTTTGTTACACTTTGACGTAAAAATGCCATGAAAGACATTTTATGGCAAATTTTCTTACACCTTCGTTTTATTTTAATAAGAATTTCTAAAGATTTCTATAGTAATCTAGTACTAAATATAGCCTATGTTACTCAATGTTAATGTAGCTTTCTAATGAAAAAAGAATTATTAAAATCAGTCTAGCACCTACTCTTTGAGTTTATTCGTTACATACAAATCTTCCCTCTTTATAATATTAGTGTAGTGTAGAAGATATGACAAAAATATATCTACGGAGGGTATAAAAGCGAGTGCAAACTATTGACCCGGGCATTGCTGTCCGTCATTTTTGCGTGTTATCGCTGACGAAAAACAGATGGCGCTACGTGTGCTATGTAGCGTTCGTGCGTTCGACAGCAGCCGAAATTATCCGAGCGCTCTCGAGCTCAGAGGCTCAGAGGCGACGAACATGAACATATGTTTTTCAAATTACCCTCTATAGCTTTCTATTAAATATTAGTTGAGTTTCTTTTGCATAAATTAATTCAGAGCTTTAAGCATCTAGTGTTTTGTAAAAAGTTACGTCATTCTCTTAATGATAGTGTAGATCTTCTTATCAATCAATACATAGTATAAAACAAAGTCGCTTTCGCTGTATGTCCGTATGTATGCTTAGATCTTTAAAACTACGCAACGGATTTTGACGCGGTTTTTTTTAATAGATAGAGTGATTCTTAAGAAAGGTTTGTATGTATAATAAATGCAAATATAGTAGAGAAACACTGATAAATTTAAAGGTCTCTAATGTGATGTCGTAAATAAGCACGTTTTTTTGCGCTTATATTGCAAACGCTGGCTGAACCCTACGAGATAGACCAAAATAATGTACTACAGTATTGTTACAACTTACAAAAATCCACAAAAAAAAGTCCGCGATGGTATATGTCTATCTCATAGGGATAACCCACCATAACCATTTTTTCACTGCACCCGTGCGAAGCCGGGGCGGGTCGCTAGTAGTAGATATATCAGACTAACACATAGGTATATAAATTATAAAGATGTGTAAATTGTCAAAAATATGACGATAAGTGTCAAGTAAGTAGAAAATATCTAATGCAGGCGAAGTCGCGGGCACTATCTAGTATCTTTATAAATTGTAACCTATGTGTTAATCTATATTATTGTCAAGTATTAATCAAATCCATTTAGTAATTTTTATGTGAAAGAGACATCCATTTATACAAACAAACTTTCGCGTTTAATGTTAGTAGGGATTTTGTGCATGTGCTCCCATCATTTCTTATTGAATATTATGACTGAGAAATCAAATATTTCTCAATCACGAAACTACGTTACTTTTGACGTTACCGCAATGAATGCCAAAACTTATGTATATCCGTCGACAACAACTCATAATTTAATTATTGTTAGTACGGATGGATAACATTATAAATGCGAAATACATATGTAACTCTGCCTGTCTGTTGCGCTTTCACGCCAAAACTACTCAATCGATTTAAATCAGTGATTCCCAAAGAGAGGGAGCGGAAGGAGGACGTCGAGGCCGCTCCCCTCCGCCGCAGACGGATAGGTCCTACCTATCATAAGAGGCGAGCACACGCAAGACGCAAGCCCCCAGTCAATCCGCGTAATACAGTCGACCCAGGCACGTCATTTCTGACCCTCCCGACTCATTGACGCTGGCTCTTCAAGCCTTGCATATGTCCTCTTCGGAGGGCAGCGCCGACGTGCCCTCTCCTGAGGGTGCGCCAACCATTCCGTTCAAGCCATAAGGCCACTAGGGCCAAGGCTAGGCTGAGTTTAATCGGTAGGTCTGCTGGATCGAGCCGCTTCGATTCACCAGGAGTCCGACATAATCAACGCATCCCTGCTTGCCTGTTGCGTTGGTATCCATAAGGATTCTCAGCCTCCTCTCCTGAGAAAAAAAAAAAAAAAAAGACGCAAGCGCAGTGCTCGCCTAATGACCCTACCGTGAGGCTGCGTGTGCGACTGGCAATCGCGCACGCCGTGGTGATGTCTCCCTGTCTGGGGGACTGTCCAAGTGTTCTCGGACAGCCCTTCCCTTGTAGTTGGCTCGATCAGGTCTAGGTCGAGCCGGCCCCGGAGCATATGGCGGTAGAATCGTGAAAGCGCACCCCGCCATGTGCCCCGCATGGGCCTAGAGAACACCGGGGGGTTTTAATGGGTAGGCCGGTCCTCTCAGACCGGAGAGCCCCACACACGGCCGCACCTAGCCAGAGCGATGCCAAGGTGCATAATGCATTTCCCCATAAATAAAATATAAAAAAAAATAAAGGGGGTCTATGACAATTTGCAAGGGGTCTACGACAGCGAAATAAAAATTTGGGGATCTATGAAATGAAATCGAGGGTCCACGATAATAGACCTCAACATACACTGATAGTACCTATTTACTTACATTAAATATATTATACTATCTTCTAATATAAAGACGAAGGTGCGTCATGTTCTCGCCGTTGATGTTTATGCCCAGTCCTCTCCAGTCCAAAAGCTTAAACACATCTTCCAGCGTAGCTGTGAACAGTTTCGGCGATATCACATCGCCCTGTCTAACACCTCGCTGGAGGCGTATTGGTTTCGAGTTCTGGTCCGGAAGACGGACTGACATTGTGGCGTTTTTGTACAGTGACTGCAACACTTGGATGTATCGATAGTCTATACGGCACCTTTGGAGAGACTGAAGTACGGCCCATGTCTCGACGGAATCGAAGGCTTTTTCATAGTCCACAAACGCCATGCATAGTGGCAGGTTAAACTTTTCGGTCTTCTGTATAACCTGCCGCAGCGTATGTATGTGGTCTATGGTACTATAGCCTTTTCGGAACCCGGCTTGTTCGGGAGGCTGGAAGTCGTCAAAAAGTACCTATGAAGTAAAAAAAATATTATAAACTAGCTTCCGCCCGCGGCTACGCCAGCGTAAAATTAGTTTTTGTCAATGCTGATCCCTTATGTCTAAGAGACTTTTACTTACATCACGTAAGTATCTGACGAACTTACATACTAACTTTCAACCCTTATTTCACCCCCAAGCTGGTCGAAATTTCAAAAATGCTTGAACAAATATTTCATGATTTCTTATCGAGTGCTTAAATATAAGGTTTCATAGTCTATTCTTTTAAAATTAAGAAATCCCATACAAACCTCTATTTCAGCTCCTTTTTTCGAAATAAGAAATAGACTATGTTCTGTCTCCGGGTCTAAAGATTGTCTGTACCAAATTTAATCAAAATCATTTGCGAGGCTTAAGCAGAAAAGCGTAACAGACATACAGACAGAGTTACTTTCGCATTCATTATATTAGTTGGGATGTTTATAAAATGTTGTAAGTTGATGTAGGCATTCAATATCAGGTAAGTAGAGGGTCTACTCAAAACCGAAAAACATGGTAAAGGGTCTACGACACAAAAAGTTTGAAAACCTCTATATCAATCAATTCTCAAAATAGTATACAGCCTGAAAAATGGTATAGGGTACATTTTAATATGACTAATAAATGTATTATAAATAAGACAATCGTCACAAACAATATGTATATTCTTTATTTGTTTTTTCAGCAAGAAATCTATAAATCCAGACAAAAATCTAAAAGGATTTGCAGTTGGATGTTGATAGATTTAACCTTGATATTATCAAGGCCAAAGTAAAAAACAGATTTATCGAACATAGTCTTTTGCAGGTAAAATTTATATTAAGTTTAAAACAAAATAAAGACCAAAAAAGATTTTAACTTTAAGATAAATATTTAATAAAAAAGCTTTATTCAAGAGAAAACTAGGTAAAACATCCTTTAAAATAATAAAGATTTAAAAAGTGGAAATTATATGTGCAGTCTAAATTATTTGGTGTATTTTGAAATATTGGTGTATAGGGAAATATACATGAATAATATCTGTGAAAGGACTTGCTCTTGTTTGTTGTTCATAAATAGGTCTAATTAGACTTGGATTTTCCATTTTTCGCTGATTTTACTCAAGAAAATGTCATTAATTGTACTTCGTATCTCCAACGTAACCGAAACTTGATATATAGATCATATCTCACAATAAAGTCGAGTATAATATTTTAATAATCAAATTATTATTAGCCTTATAAAAGAATTACGGATTCTTTTAAATTAAAAGCAAAGTTTTAAGTGGTGGTTTCAATCAGATTCCGGCATGTGGCAAGAGATGGCGCTAGTAGTTTCAAACTAAGCTACGTCGAAGTTGTGTGATAATATTAGGCGTTTACCTGTGATATTACCGTTTGAATGGAGATTCTCAATAATTTCTGATATTTTATTTGCTAATCAAGAAAGCAAACATGTGTCCTCAAATCAAACATTAAAATAATAACGTAAATTTGAAAACCAATAAAAATGCTGCAACCAATAACGTTTAAAACTGTGACGAAAAAAATAAGATCTATTTTAGAGATTTTTTTTTCAATTTAATTAAACATACCATAATTGTACTATGGGATTAAAATGAAATGCAATGTGAATGGGTTCTAGTTCTACTACTAGACGTTCTTTATTCTATTTCTAGTTCTAGTAGTTAATACGATCTTTAATGTTCAAAAAGAAAGTACCTAACGAGACCAACAAAGTAGTAGTTTTTAAGTTCACATACAATATAGCATACACATACGCATCGACGACCTCCATAGTTGAGTGGATAGTACACCGGTTTTAAGGTGTCGCCATTTCTGAGGTCCCGGGTTCGAATCCCGGTGGGGGAGATGTTTGTGTGATGAATGCGAGCATCTGTACCTTAGTCATGGTTGTTGATATATATTTCAACAAAAATTATTTATATATGTATAATATATGTATGTCTATCCGTTACCCTAGATCCCATAGCACAAGCCTTACAGAGCTTAGTTTGGGCTAGGCTAATTGAAAGAAAGAAAGAAAGAAAGAAAAGTTGGCTATTAATACTTTTTGATACTTATCAATAATATAATTATTACAAATAACGAAAAATAAAGAAAAATGACACGTTTTACAAGACGACTCTTATTGTAGTGATGTCAAAGACAGTTCTTTTACGAATAAGTCATCCCATTGTATATTACAATTTTAATATGTTCTCCGTTTTTGTTATTGTGTACAATTATTAAATAATAGTAAATTCATGAATTAAAATTTTTCACTGTAGCAAATTCTCGTTCCAAAAAAATGTGAGAGTACCTACCTATCAGATAAAAAATTTAAAACGAGTTATCGAACTAGCAACATGCATAAATAAAATCTACTCAAACGGATTTAATTGGAATGAATCATTATTTATTTATATTCAAACACTGTCAGTGGAAAGTGTTTGTATCGTTTGGCAAATAAGATAACCAAATAGAACTGCGCTTGACTAAAAGGAAATTAATGATTGGTGAATAGAATAGTGAACAGAATATATAGTACAAATTAAATATTAACAATTCGTCACAAATCAAAATCGTCAAAATAATAGGTATTTATTTTATTTTTAAGTTAAAACAAACACAAGTAATATGTAGGTAGGTACATTTTAGTTCGCATATTCTACACACACACACAAATACTCATTTTATTATGCTATTGAAGCATAGACATGAAAGTAGATGGGGGTTGTAACAGTGCAGCTGTTACACGCCTTATGTTGCCTATGGTTAGTACTCATTGTCTATGATATTAGGAATTCTGGCCGGTTTTATTTCTTTCGTTTATGATTTTTGTTTGTCAGTCAAAATTCAAAATATACCTATCTGCCAACGCAAAAAAGATATGTATGGGAGAGTGTGTGTGTGTGTAAAAAATTACAACTTTAATTGTTTGTTTATGCCCGTGCGAAGCCGGGGCGGGCTGCTAGTTATCTATCTACAATAATAGGTACTTAAAACACATTCGTACATTCAAAGAGCAGACTTATATATTAAAGAGATTTCATCCATCCATCACCTGATTGCTATGATTTCGCATTTCATGTTTTCGTTGAAAATAACAAAAGTATGTTTATGGTCTCTTTATTACTCATAATAACAGTAGCCATAATAATAACAATCTTGGAAAAGTCTGTTTCACTATGAGGTGTCGATACCTTAACAAAGTTTTCAACAGCACACTCGGACATAACTTCCTAAATACAATTTATTAATATAAGCCCCCAATGATATATAATTGTCTAATAAAAATAGCTTATAATACACATGTAATAAAGTACTTTTTACAATATTTGCTTTGAATCAACATTACTTCAGGTCATATTTATTAGGTAGCTTTATCGAAATTATCCAAATATTTATTTGAGTCATGTTCGTGTAGTTTATCTACACACCGTAGGCATGTCGAACATATTACATTTATCTCTATTTGTTTGCAAACAAACGATAGAGATGGATTAATATTTGTATACATAGTTCACATGTAACTTTATTAACTGGCTATCCAGCAGACCTCGACAAAAAACACGCAAGTTGCTGCCATTCTATGTATTCTATAGTCAAAGCGTTTTCAATCGAAAAAAACTAGACGAAATATGTATACTGAAAGTATTGTTATTTCTATCATGACAGAAGAAATATTCAATGATGTAAGGCTTTAAATCCCTTTACTTTCTAAGTAAAAGTACAAATTAGAAAAAATAATCACTCGGAGAATTATGATTCGAAATTTGAAATGTTGTTTCTGATACATTTCGCTATTCCTCATATACTTATTCCTGAATATACCACCGTTCAATTAAAATATTATCAACAGTTTTTCTCATAGCTATATACCACCATTATCATCATTTCAGCTAACAAATGCCCAATGCACTGATAAATCCTCCTATGTTAGTGTCCAGCGCCTTTCTTCGATCCTAACCGTAATCCTAATCGTCAGTCACATTGTAGGAGGCCTACCAACACTGCAGTTACCTGCAGATATAAATATTTCTTACACTTATACACCAATTAGCATAGCCCAAATTAAGCTCTGTAAGGCTTGTATTTACTGTAACAGATAGATATACATATTTTTGATAGAAATATATATTAAGGTACAAATGCTCGTATTCATCACAAAAACATCTGCCTCCACCAGCACCTCGGAGATGGCGACATCTTGAAACCGGTGTACTGTTCACTCGACTACGGAGATTTTCAAATAGCGTCAGATAGCTTGGCAAATGAGAACCTTTCCACACCAACGGCCTTCACTCATGCTATCAATACGGCCAGCCTACATTCTCATGTTATATACTGAAAACTAAGACTATTCAGCTAATAGTAAGTTGTGTCAATCCAAACTAATATTATAAATGGGAAAGTGTGTCTGTCTGTTTGTCCGTCTTTCACGGCAACGGCAACGGAGCGACGAATTGACGTGATTTTTTACGTGGAGATAGTTGAAGGGATGAAGAGTAACATAGGCTACTTTTTATCTCGGAAAAATCGACAGATCCCACGGGATGCGCAATAAAGGCTTCGCTCAAAAACTACTGCACAGATTTTCATGTGGTTTTCATCAACAGATAGTGATTTTTGAGTAAGGGCTTGCGGTATTTTTTATCTCGGAAAAACGGATAGTCCCACGAGCAGCGCGATAAATGCTTCGCGCCATAAACCGACTTCCGCGCATATGTAGCCGTGGGGAAAAGCTATATGACCCTTAACCCTCTATAGACCCAATCTCGAATCACACGCGAGCGAAGCCGCGGGCAGAAAGCTAGTCGGCTATGAAATGTCTGGTACCGTTGATTCTTAAAACTCGGAAACAGCTGAGAAAATGTCATGCCTTGTTTTCCCTCAGGAGAGAGAGGCTGAGAATCCTCATTACGGAGCACGAAATGTAACGTGACCACCGCAACAGCAAGTGTCGCGGTGGTTATGGTGGACTCCACGTGGCCAGAGCGGTTTGACTACGTGACGCACCAACTAAACTCAGCCTTAGCCTTGGCCATAAGGGCCCTACGGCTTCAACAGAGGATAATGCCATTCCTAGTTCCTATTCGCCATTAATGTACGGAAGTGAAAGTTGGGTATGGGAGAAACGACATGAAAGCAGAATAAATGCAGTAGAAATGAGAGCTTTGCGGAGTATGGCAGGAGTAAAACTGAGTGACAGATTGTATAATGAAGTGATTAGAAAGAAATGTGGTTTGAAAGAGGATATCGTGACAAGAATAGAGAAAGGGATGCTTGGGTGGTTTGGGCATGTGGAACGGATGGATGAAAGTAGACTAACCAAAATGATTTATGCAGCTGGAGTGAGTGGAGATACGGGACGAGGAAGACCTAGGCGAACATATTTCGAACAAATCGAAAGTGTCCTCAAAAAGGCCAGGTCAGAAGTACCCGCAATCGTCGAGCATGTATGAGGAATGTTATGAAAGTAGATGAAGCGAAAGAGATATGTAAAGACCGTAGCAAGTGGAAAGACGTAATCTCTGCCTACCCCCATGGGAAAAAGGCGTGAGTGTATGTATGTAGTTCCTATTCTGTTTGGCTAACGCAATGCTGTCTCTTTCTGGCCTCTACTTTCTAAATGATCGGTTTGATTTAGTTATTATTATTACGTAAATATTCAAAATATAAGTACATATATACTTTATACATGCAAAGTGGAATTCATTTTTAAGCATCGCACAGTGTGAATATGCATCATCGAGGTAAAATATCATTGCATGCAGTGTTTACCTCAAAGTGACTGTACTTAGCTTAAGTATCATTAATAATTATACATCTAAGTATTATTGTAACAGCCGTTGCTCTAAGGTATAAAAGACTTTGCAATTACCTGCAATTGCACAATCATTTATCTATGATTATATAATTAGCTTAAATATCATTAGTACTTATGAATTGGTCTTTGAGTAGCAGCGGGAAGAAGACTCCCAGGGATTATTGATATATGGCAGGATCGATAAATAAAAAAACAACCTTACACTAACTGGGTTGATAGCTACAAGACTAAAAGCAATGGGGCGAGTTTAATCGAAAAGAGTTCGAAAAAGACAATATAATTAACCGAATATTGTGTCCTATGAGGGTTCTTTGCCAGAAGCCTTAATAAAATTAAACCTTTAAAAGGGAGCTGTTTCGGTGTAAAAGATCTGCACCCATGTTGGAGGTTATACTAATGGTAACTTTTGTGACATTTTTTCCCGTTGAGAGCATTCAACATTTTTTTACTTTAGTGTTTACTTCAATAATGTGTTCTTATATTTAATAAGAATGTTTATACTTTTTCATTTAATTGCTGCCTTTTTATAACTACAAATGTATTGTCACGAACATTGGCTTTAAACCTTTCCGGAACTTCGTAGTTAGAAAGACAATGCCAAGGTAACGCCACAGACATTGTCAATAACAAATTGTTATATGTATTATTTCGTTTATAATAGTACTTGTACTTTACTTTTTGTATTAAAATATATGTTCTACTGCAGACTCTATGGCCTGCACTTTTTCTGATTCTTTTTTTTTATATATCTTTTAGGTAATGTTAATTAATCCACAAAATAAGAAACAGGATTTGTAAATTTTGACAGTTTTTTTATTTAAGTTCTATATATAGGAAGTTAGGAAAAAATACAAATACATGGTACAACTGAAAAAATACACAATATGAAAAAAGTGCAGATCATAGTTGCATGCATATTTATCTAAAGTTAGTTTAAGACAAAGTATGGAAACGGCTTTTTATTGTTTTGTTAAATAAAATTTTTCACCATTTCTGTTTTTTTATTCAATTATTTAATTGATTATTGTTTTAGTTAAACTAGCTCACTACTTTCGTATAACACTCTTCATGTAATAAATCGTACATTCATAAATCGCACGGGGAACTGAAACTAAACTTCATGTAAATACGTATGCATAGTTGTATAAATGAACCCGGAGTCTCGGTCTTTTGAAAATACCACGTGCTAATTTAGTAATTTTCAAACAATATCACTACGATGAATTTGCAGTCCCGTATTTTCCCGGGATTTTTATTTAACAAAATGTATTTTAAAAAGCCGCTTCCATAATTTGTGAGCCAAAAATTAACTTTAGGTAAATATGCATCCGATTATCCGATCTCTACTTATGAGTTATATAAGATGAAAGCTTCAAAATCTTTTTTTTACATATAGTAATTTATTAAAGTCCAAAATCAATTTTACTTAAGTTCATATCAGTTTTTGTAGTTTATATTTTACTAGTAATTACATATTTGACGGCTTCGGTTTGAAAGATGTAGATGACCGTGCATGAAAATATTAATGAAAGCCGAGGAAGCTAAGTAAGTATGTTATACTAACCCCATGGGAAAGAGGCGTAAGTATGTGCATGTATCATTTAAAATTTATTACATTTATTATTCCTAGTAAATTTATACAGTACTAGCGGCCCGTCCCGGCTTCGCACGGCTAATATTTTTACACCTTCGGTTGGTTTTAATAAGAATTTCTAAAGATGTCTATAGTAACCTAGTACTAAATATAGCCTATGTCACTCAGTAATAATGTAGATTTCTAATGAAAAAAGAATTATTAAAATTGGTCCAGTACTTTTTGAGTTTATTCGTTAAATACAAAAGTACAAATATTTCCTCTTTATAATATAGATAATGAGATTAATGTTAATATTATTTATTTTTCCATCTATTTCTGTACTACCACTTTCCTGACGAGTAATTTCATCACATATTTGTTTATTTATTCACTTACACTACCATTATAGCTTTATACCTAATAAAAATAATAATACTACTAATATATATATATATATTATATATATATATATATAATATATATATATATATAATATATAATATATATATATATATATAATATATATATATATATATATATATATATATATATATACATACATATATATATGTATATACACCTATATATATATAGGAGCATACTGCAGTAGCTACCTATAGGCCTATGATTAGGGCTCTGCAGTGCTTAGTTACCGTATTTCTTACTTCTTACTAGACTAGACGGGACGAACCTGAAGTCCACGCGAACGAAGTCGCGGGCAAAAGCTAGTACCTAATAAAATAAAGCATGACTAAATGTCTAAATCTATTGATTGCCGAACATCACTATTGTAGTGGGTTGTAGTGGGTCACCCTTTTTTGTATCAGTGACAGTTGCACTTGTCATTTTACTGACTCGAATTAAAAATCGAAGTTTAGTCAATGTCAATTATTCAGATTTTGTGAAGTAATAAGGACGATACAGAACAGGTTATAAATTGGATTAGGTTAATGAACAAAGCAAATATTTGTCAATTTATGAAGCAATCTTGTACATAGTTTGTCAGTCAGATATTAATTTTAATTGGAAAGGAGTATTCAAAACACCTTATTAGATTAAAGTAATTAACATTGTAATTTTCTTACGTACGAGTACATCGGGCAGCTGTTTATTTCACCTAAAGGTGAAATGTTGATAATGCCGCATTTGGAAGCTTCACTTGTCTTGTGTCCTTAAACAAACTCTTTGTTGTAACCCAAATATATTAATTTTCCTATTGAATGCAAATGTTATTACTATCTGTAGATATCATTACCAAATATAAGTAATTTTTATGTCTTATGGCATGGCAAAAGAAAAATGTAGGTTTCCGCCTGTATGTCGCAATAAATTGATTTGTAAATTTTTTATAAATATTGGTTTTATTGCAAATTATGAACGTTCTTACTATGGCGATAGTATTAAAATTTAAAGCAGTACCTGGTGGTTTTTGTAACTCTACCAAAATCTTGTTCAGACAAGAATTAAATAGATCGCAAATTTTTCATTTTATTTATACTTTAATAATCTCATCTATAATTTAATAATTAAAAGCCATCTTATAAAAACAAAAAAAAAAAACATATATCTATCTAAATTGCATATAATTTTAATGAAGCTAAGAAATATTAAAGTTTAATATTATAAAATTTTGTATTATCTCACGTCAATTTGATGAAGTTTTCCTCAATATATATACTATTTTAAATATTATGTCGTTTTGATTTAAATACTTATTCGATAATTTTGATATCCCATTCGAAATTAAAAATAATATTGCATATTCTCTTTAAAAATCTCTTTAGGTTCAGTCGATTGTTGTACATTGCAAAAAATACTGCAGTTTTTTTTCAAAAAATTTAATTTTAGACGTAACTTAAAATAATTGTTATTGATATCAGGATGGCCTTTACGAAAGTTCAATTTCGGAAAGAAATTAAAAGAAAAATATATATTAAAGAACGTGATATTCTGCAGGCATTGTTCCAGAGACAACATGTTTGGCCGGGCTTCGACAGCCTACCCAAAGCTAGCTTGACGGGGCCTGTTTGCTTGCAGTAGGTATATATTTTTTTCAATGACCCATTCCGACACGTTCACCTCGAACTACAACTGTTGTAATAATACTCTTGGTAGTACAGATTGAAAATTAATTACCAGAAACGTGTTAAAAATGTTATAACAAAATTTAAAAAAATTACCGCTATTGGCCTGGATTTAGATGATAATAATGCTCGAAATAAGTTACGTTCGAGACGCGAAGCTTTCGGGTCTTCGATAATACCTCGTTCTAAAGCTTGTAAACCGTAAACGCAGCGTTTTGACGGGCGAGGGGTGAGGGGCGACTCCGCATGCGTAGAGAGGCCGGGTCGCATTCCGACCAGTAGTTCGCTCGGCTGCCGCGGCGCTAACTTGCACTGTCGACCCGCGTCGCACCCCAATACAAAGAACACATAAAGTATTGTAAAAAATCTGTGATGTATTGATTAATTCCAACGCTATGCTAACACAAATAGTGAAGTTCTACAAACAAGCAATGTGAATAACTCTGTGTACGTCCGAAACTGACTACATCGACGCGTTACAAAGCGGGCCACGTCTCGAAATTCCACATTTATCGATGAATAGAATCTAACGTTTGGTGCACGAACATGGTGGACTCATCGGTGTAGTGACGAAATCGGGAGGATTAATTGTGTTTTCTGTGTGATATGTGCGTGTTCAACTATGTTTGTGGCTAGGGACTGATATTTGTCACTCTAAATATGGATTGGTGTGCGTCGATGGTACACAGGAGCGTGTAGTGCATCGCCTTTTGTGGCCGACGCTTGCGGATAATGAGTGCCCAGTGAAGGAAGCATAATGGTGTCTCTAGCGTATTTCGGCCTTAGGCAGGCACCCTGGACACTCCTAGTCCTCATTTTCTTCATCGAGAGTGTCATGGGAAACTACGCGAAATCATTTTACATACACTGGAACACAACTAACAGTATATTCCGAATAGACAACACTGACCATGTATTCGATTTAAATAAAGGAAATGCCCAATTCGAATACGATCAAGTGAATATAATATGTCCAGTATACACTCCAGGAACCTTCGAAGAGGACACGGAAAAGTACATAATATACAATGTGAGTAAAGAAGAGTATGATACGTGTCGAATAACGAATCCAAATCCGAGGATCATAGCAATATGCGATAAACCTCACAAGCTGATGTTCTTCACGATTACCTTTCGGCCATTCACCCCTCAGCCCGGCGGGTTGGAGTTCCTGCCGGGTAAGGATTACTACTTCATCTCGACTTCGAGTAAAGACGACCTGCACCGGCGAATCGGGGGCAGGTGTTTGAGTCACAATATGAAGTTGGTGTTTCGCGTATGCTGCAAACCCGAGGAACAGTCGCCGGTTCCGCCGCCGCAGCCAACTCTGCCGCCGCCGCCTCCACCACCTCCCACCACGACAACGACAACTACAACGACTACAATGAAGCCTGTTACGAAGAAGACGCACAAATACGACAAAACACAGAATGAGGTAGTGAAGAGCGAGGAGCTGAGTTACTCTCGTGGGGCGGCGTTGGCTTCGTCATTGGCGCTCGCTTTGGCAGCCACCGCAGTGCTGGCGCCGCTGGCTCGGTGAATATGCGCCAGGGCGGCGCGACCTCCGCGGCCCAACCTCACAGCGAAGCCGTGCCCAGCCCACACACAACAGACTCTTCATTTACCGGACACGTTGATGTTTGCGTGAATCGTGTAAGTGCCAGTGCCCCAAACGGATTTCTGGATCACGAACTCGTAAGTACGTATCGAGAGTAATCGGTGCATTGTTGTGACGATATCCTATCGCATAGTTCTGAAGTTCCAAGACTTATAGATAAGAGACAGTATGAGAGCCTAATCTTTATTATTGTAACTATTGAACGCGGGCCTACCGAATAATCGAAATGTTATTATACAACAGTGAAATCTGTTAGCAGACGCTGCTAATGTAGGTACGAACGTTAAATTTATATATATAAAGAATGTTAACATGTGTAACGATAATATAGGTTTCTTAAACCACTAGGAATTAAACAATTTTTATATTTTCATTAATGCAATGATGGATATTTGAATAAGACTTAGGATTCACGACGAATCGAGTACAGATATTAATAGAGGGAAAGATCTAATTATAAAAAAAAAATTGAACGAAATGATCTAGGTAGCTTTTAATTTAGTTGAAAAGACATATTATTTTTATCCCTACGACTTAATTTATATGAATGAAAAACTAACCTGGGCAGGTTGTTAATAATGTCCAGAAAAACTGTGATTTTCGGTTTATTTAGATTGTAAATTTTCTCTTTATGGCTTTTTTTTATTATGTGATATATGTATGTATTTAAGCAAGCCATTCGTTTTTATTTAGTTCTTTTTCTCCGACTGATATTTGCATTTCAGCTTTTTATCAATTCTTATTTTCACTCGCTCAAAATTCAATACAGATCATTATCAGTAAATCTGGAACGTTCAATGAATAAGCGAACGAAATTATACCTCTCAACAGGCGAAATGTATAATCTCGATAATGAACTGTATTCAATGTTTATAAAATCTATATTTTAATGAAAAATCATCTCTAGCATCGTTGTTCGCAGAGATGATAAAAATGAGAAACTATATTGTCCTGGTGAATATTTACAGCTAACGTTAAGCACTCTTGTGCCATTTTTAAGTGTGAACAGTTTTTAAGCATAAAATAGTCAGTTAGATAAATGGTAGAGAAAATAGTCCGGTTTTCAGTTAGCCATACGCATTTAGTGACAGCCGAATATTTTTAGGTAGTGCTTAAGATAACTGTCGAGTTGGAAGCTATATTGACAATTTTGCTGATGACAAATAAATGATATATAGAGAATCAAAGGATCACGAAGAAGATCATCAGAAGATCCTTACACTACTCGATTATTTTTCTCTAGCTACAATTCTTGATGTTACGTCATCAATTCAAAAAGCTAAAATCTCTATGATTTTTAAGCTTATATCGATAATTGTAAGAAAAAGTCAGTAATAGTATACAAAATAAAATGAAAACTAGTAATTAATAAAATTCAGTGATATATGAATAACTTATCATTATAAAATTCATTTAAACTATTGAAAAATAATTATTATTTCTGAAAATCCGCCGAAAGTAAATTTTGTACTGTTTGCTTATGCCACATCATAACTTGAATCAAAAGTCGAATTTCCGTCATTTCTTTTATATTAGATATTGAACATAATTCAATAACAAAAGAAATTTTACTATCAAAGAAGTGTTTGAACTTAATTGAAATAAATTGATTGTGTCATTGTTAATCGTAGATACTATAACTAAGCCGAATATTGAAGACGACGAATCAAACACGGGGTGAACTTAAAAAAGTTGAATATTTCGACAATCTTAAAAGCTTAAGGAAATTAAATATAGTAAATTAAATTTTACTTAATGCTTTAGTAAAGAAACCAATCTTCATAGTCAACATTACGAAAATATGATATTGTTGGTAGACCAACTATTAGGTAATACAGGAAATAATGAGCGAAAAGTTAACAGAAAAAAAGAAATAAGATGAATGTAATCAAACTGATATAAAACATTGTTTTGTGTCGCAATGAATAGAAATAATGAACACAACAAAAAAGGATAGAGTGAGAAATTAATATATCAGGGGCAGTCTGAAAGTATTGCCCCTATTGTTGAAAAATTGGGAGAAAGGTGACTTTCCTGATAAGGCCACGTATTAAAAAGAGAGTGATCAAGTTACAATGAAACTTATGGATATGAAAGTGGATGGGCGTGTAAGGAGAGGAAGACCGAAGAAAAGATGGATGAAAGAATGGCGAGTGATAGAGGAGAATGGAACAGGAAGACATGTTGCGCCGATCCCAAATAAAATTGGGAACACGACAAGAGAAAGAAGAAGAATGATCACATTACAAAATCTAGTAATATAATTAATTAAGATATAGTAAGCTCACATCGTGAAACAAGCAAGATTAACATGTTTTTAAATGCTCACTAACCTTTTAGTATCATTCATCAAATCGAGTACTTGAATAAGCAAGCAAACCAGAATGTCATAAATATATTCACACTTCAACCAAACGATCTCTAAATGAAACATACCCTCACCTCTGATTCTTAATTTGTACCTCGTACAAAAGAAAAGGTTGGACGTCGTAGCCCAGGCGAATATGTAAACAAAACACCAACTGACAAACATGTCGCTTCTAATGCAATGTTATTTAAACAAAACGTTTAAAAATATAGTTAAACTGGCACCTATTATGCTGGAACGTCTACCTTCATGAGTTGAGTGCGTCTATTTTTACATTACGAACATGCTCAGCTAAGCGTTTCTCCGAAGGCGTGTTTAGAAATGTCTTTTAGCTATTTTGAGGTAACTGCCATGAAAGGGATAGTTGGAACAGCGATTTTAAGACATGGATTTGAAAATTATACGAAGCAGCTCGTGTATTTTGGTTGGGGTGGTAATTTATAAGATCGTTTAAATATCTGGATATTTTGAGCGACATATTTAGGTTAAATATATGAATGATCCATCAAAATTCATTTGAGAGCGAAAATAGATGATGTCACGTTAATAACCAAGCTTATGCAATATACAAGTGGAATTCGCATTAACGTTAAGGCCACAAAAACAAATTAAGTAATTAAGATTTGTGATTAAACGATTTATTAAAAGAAAAAAATGAGTATTGCTAATAAAAAAGTAACATTATAAGTAAATCTCACAAAAATGTAATGGTCCTATCAAATTAAATAGTAGAAATTACTATTAACCGGAGTGAAAATATACATGGCACGAACCAAACATAAACTTCGGAAATAACTAGTGTAATTCACGCAACACCTTGCATCAGTTGATGTGGAATTAGAAGTGTGAAGTCAAGAAAATAAGGCTAAATAACATCCAGGAGATACATACATATGTGTCAGCTTGACATCAAAGTCCACTTGCATGATGAATTAATGATTTCATATTAGTTAGCAGAGAAAAATTTTGCGTTGGACACGAGGATGGAACTAGTTAAAAATTACACAAATAGTTTTCGTCTGAAGTCGGATTGTGTCAGAAAGTTTTAAATGAGTCAGACTCATTATATGTTTATCTTGAGATCGGGACTCCAGTATAAATATTTGGAATGTGTTTATTTCTTTGATATACTGACGATTTATTAGATGAATTTTTGGCAAATACGATAAAATAATGCTGTTTCTTTTCCTTTCTACTTTCAGTGTGCGGACTTGGCATAGAACCATGCAATCGATTTGATAAATATTAAACTAAATGAAATCTAAATTTAACATAAAAAAATACTATGTGTGAATGACTAACTTAACTCTATTACTTTAAACGTTTGGTTGTAAGGACATATATAATATAATATTAAAATATTGAAGCGTTATAATATAATTTTTGATATATGATTGCTAATAGCAAACGTAATAATTATAATATATTTAGATTTGATATTACGTAATTATTATGTTTAATACAAAGAACACGATACTCTCATATGATAATAATCCCAAAGTACGGGCAATAACATTGCACGCATCGGCAATCACAGTATCTCATTAGTGAATCTCCTTATGGCAATGACAGACGCAGGAGACAATCACACGCCCGAGAAGTCAGCTCCAATAAAGCTTCCAACTCAATCGTGAGTAATGTCATTTTCTTCAATATTCTCTCTCATATTAGTTTTCAATTAGTTGTGATGTGAAGTTAGATTATTATAAATGCCTAAATAAATAACCTCATTTTGAATCTCAAAATAAAAACAGTCCGCTAGTGTTTAATAAGAAAATATAATTTTATATTTACTAAATTTAACGGTTTGTCGATTGTATATGAAGATTTGGTGTGTACCGTGTCATTTTTAGATTTATTTTGATAAGCAGTTATAAAAGTTTTGTTAATCTTCCTAAAACTTTCATTTTAAGCTTCAGCGATACATTTACATAACTTTAGTCAATGGCAAAGTTATTTATAGTCTCGTAGAAAACAACTCCATCAAACGGCAAGTTTCATCAAGATAGATCGTCTTCTTACGAGCGAAACTCCTTTAAGCTTCATTCATGAACTAGAACAAGATATAAAGGATGATTTCAAACTTTAATCATTGACACTTATGTGATATTACACAAGTTTGGATGTTAGCTATAGTTCCAATTCTGTTGATTATATTGATGTAATGTTTCTACGATAAGCTCTCTATCTTGCTCTCTACTTTAAAGATTTTCGCATTTATAACTGTACTATCGTTAATAATTCTATGTATTTTTAAACCAGATAGTTTTCAAAGAAATGTAACTAGTGTATAATATGAACTTTTGAAGAGACGAGACGGGAAACAAACTTCTTAGCATTCCATGTAATCACCGTGCAGGTGCCGAGTCCATCGTGTGGCAGAGGGAGAAACCCCGGGTAGATCCCGAGACTTGTTACACTGATGTAGCCTTAAGGTGGCCCTATCCGTCATACAGCAACACACACCTTCACTGCTCGTGTTTCTCTTCCTGTCCAAACAAATCTGGTATGACCCTCCTTATGCGAGTTTCTTAAAATGTCGCAAAAAATTATTGCGTATACACTGTTCCCTAACCCCAGCTAAGCCCAAATACATCAAAGTCAATAAATACCTCAATTTATACGAAACAGGTAATTAATTGCAATGTAAACTACCTAGTTGGACATTTTTGGAATATCTTGCTCATGATCAAATCTGCATATATTCAAATGAGCGTCGTTATTACTTTCACAACTCAATATAATAGTTTCGTTGCTTCGTTATATAGTATGACAAAGTGCTTACAGTTTCAAATCAAAGTTCTGGAATTCAATATCTAAGATATATTCGTTATATTGTTGGTTTGGTTAGATCAATGTAGTCCCTATCATAACTGGTATTGGGTCCGACTATTTGGAGAATTTTATCAAAAGCCTTTTTGATCTTCTCCAAGTAACCATTTTATAAAAATCTCAAAGTCAGCGTTGACAATACTGTTAGTTGAAAATAGAGCAAAGTTCTTAGTGCAGTAAGAAAAGTCCCTAAAGCCTGGAATCTCAGAAGTTTCGAATAAGAGTAGTTTTAGAATACAATTTGAAAGATAGACTGTTATTTTAAGTTTGCGATGTCTTTTCTAAAATGAAACAATAAATCGCAAAATAAATAATTACGTAGATATTTTTAAGATACTTTTTGAATAGAATTGATCTTAAGCCTTGAGTTTTCCTTATTTAATACAGTCGTTAGATATTTTTGTCTTCGGTTTATCAAGGAAAAAATTGTTTTAACCTCAATTATTAAAGTCCATATTGTCTTATCGTGACCAATCGTAAGGTATAACACATTTCATGGATTCAAAGCCGTATCAACGCTGTTTTTTTTTTTGCTTGTCTGAAACATTTCAATTTACTCCATTTCAATTACATTTAGGTGTCTGCGAGAATAGGTGATGGACGCTTTTATTTAGTTTCACAAATCGTATTGTCCAAAGAATTGAATTTGCCTTTTTTGCCCGTTATCTATTCGTGAGCTATAAGAATCTCTTTAGGAATACTTTTACCTTATTTTCATAGTACACAACCGTGTAATTCACCCAGTTGTATAAACGAAAATAACAGTACAACTTGTTTATTTTTTGTTCGTGTAATTGGTTTCTCTAAAGTCAATCAGTTGTTTTAGAATTCTGGGTGCCGTGTTTGCTTTCTCATTGATTAAATGGTCTATTGATCCTTGTTTGTATCTTGATATTGCATTTATGGGTAATAAATACTAGCCGGTGTCCGCGACTTCGTCTGCGCACTTACGGTAATATTTTAGACAATGTGTTATATGTTATGTTATATGTTATGTTATTGTAAAGTTTCATTAAAATTCATACAGTAGTTTTCAATATATAATAACATAAACAAACATAGGAACTTTCGTGTTTATAATTCGTAGGGATTCTCGTCATCAATTTATAGAATCGACATTAATATTTTATGATAGCTCGGATATTTTTTTATGTTTAGTTAATTATTCGCAAATGAAGTGTATTTGATGCGAAATCTCGTAAACAATCGACAAAACCGCATACTAATTGATAATGTCTAAGCCTAAAAATATTGTGACTTATAATAATCGTATTATGGTTAGTATTATTGTAAAGAGACATTCTGATAACACCATTTAAGAACAAGCTGTATCCTATGATTGTGCCTGGTTTCTTTAAGTGCAATCCTTGGGGATCACCTATTGATAATTTCATTATTTTGAAATTGTCAGAAACGAATCAAATAGTGCACTTAAAGAAATGTCGTGTTACTTTGCTCACGGTTAGTTGTAACGTATCTTATTTAGAATTTTGTTTATTATTTATATTCTTAGTTTCTTTTTCCTGCAATGTATTCACAAAGATGAAGCAATTTTAATGTACTTATTGAGGATTTTTTTTTAATTGTCTTAACCATTATTATTGCTAATTTCATTTAATTTCCTATGAAATGATAAAGATTGGTGCTATTAGTGATTTTTTTTAGTTTTTTTTTTACTTATGTCCACCTTCTTATGTACTTACTTAGTTCTATTATAAGTTAAGTTAAAGCAATATATTAGTAATAATTGCGAAATAACAATGATACTAAATGTTTCAGCTACCTCTTTGATACAATTCTAAAAGTATTTTTGTATAAATCGATAAATTATCTTTATATTAGCGGTAATCGCTGTGTTCTTGGTGTTATCAGAATGGTGTCTTCTGTCCTATTATTGAAATTAACATTTCGAATCCTCGATTTTCCTAAAACAATTGTTGGGTATATAAAAACTGTTTTTTATTAAACTTACTTAGACTTAGCTAAGCGCTGTTTTAGAATATTACACTATGATATATGATATATATTTTTTGCATCGGTAATTGTATGTGTTATTTGTAAATTGCGGCCATAAACTTTGTACCGGATTGATTTTTGGAGAGTTATTGTGCGTTATTGTGAATTTTATATTGTGATTTCTCAGACATAGGAAGAGGTTGTACATATATATAAGCGGTATACTTATTTATAAACAATTTTTTATACGTAAATTTATTAACAGCAGCGGTGATAAAATAGTTTACAAGCCAATGGTTCGAATGTATATAAACAAAAATCTTAAAGCCCTTTATTTCTAACACTGTGAAATGAAGTTTGGTGTCTCATGTGTGCAATCAAATAATTTTGTTTACAAAGTTGTATATAAAAATATGTTTATTGTGACTGTCATATTAACATGTCGGAGTTTATATTTCATATTTTAATATAAAGAATTGAAACAAGGAGAGTTTAAATTGGTTCATTAGACATAATGTTTAATGTAAGTATATATAATTTAAGATTCTGCACCGAATCCGTTTTATAAATTATGTTTATGTATAATTGAAATTATCTGACTAAATATTAATGTATATTTTGGACATTGTTAGTTTTAAGTTTATTACTTAGAGAAATTGATTTATAGAAACAATTTGTAAATCCTTGGCTTTTACAGAAGTAACATTCACAGATTATTTTTGTTGTTGCACAATTTTAATCGTCGCACTTTATTTTTCAACTGACACAATTTTAAAATAAAAATAATTTTAATTTCCTAGTATGATTCTGTGTCTCCTGCTAAATAATTGTAAATACATATATTTAATCACAACGATGACATAAGTAGCTAACTGCAAAATTAAAATGTAGTTTGATTAGGAATCAGATTAAACTCATGAAAATTTGATTATTTTAATTTCACTATGTCAAACGGATAACACTAGTGATTATTTGCATAATATGTTATATACACATTTTAATAGTCTTGCTTAATTATATAATTTAGGCCAATTGATGCCATTGGCCGTATCACTGCTGCTATGCTATATATTGATTTGATATTAAATTAATATCGCATAATTTTTCTTTGTGTATTTATAACTGATTGGAAAACATTAAACTCGTTTCCATTTGACTATTGTGAATAGAAACGTTTCTGAATATAGCTACGTCGCGTACGTTAGTAAAGACAGAAACATTTCTATTTTTAGAATTACAAATTTGAGCGTACGAAATTAAGAACTTACGTATTTTTTTTTTACTTTCTTGAAGCAAATACAATGTACAACTCTTTCGCTGACTGTTATCGCGAAAGGGAAGGGCGAAGGGTTGCCACGTCATAGAAATGCCAAATAATTTATTAAAATTAATGATTATTTAATATATATTCTTCTGTCATTCTTTTTATTTATTCATATTATTACTGTTACATTTATTCCGGGGTTAGTTTTAGTTACAGTAGTTGAAATTAATATTAATTCTTGGTTCTCGTAGCTACGTCAATCATAGTGCTGCGATAACCCTTATAAGTAAAACAAAAACATTATAGTCACTCATAATCTCACATCTAGCTTCACAATTACACTACGAAGTTCGCCCTTTTAGGAATATTTTGAAGGCGGTCTGACATGATGTAGAAATAATTGTTTTACTTAAATAGAATAACCGCCCAACTATATTTTAGCAACTTTCTAACCAAATATTTGATAATTAAATAAAAAGTAAAATAAAATAAAAAGGGGCTGTAACTGAATAGTACAGAAGAGATCACATAAAAGTAAATTTGGATTGCCGTTGCATTGAGGTTGTTCTGTTGAATCTGTCCAGCGCCAACTGTCACGCTTCAGTTCCAATTTGCTATAGTAACAGAAATACGTCAGATGCAAAGCGATTGGGTATCTGTCGCGTCAGAAACTGCGTCTGCACGTATCATTGTGACTGGCGGATGACCCCTCATCACACGTCGTTATTCGAAACGCAATCCGGACGAACCTAATGCCAGTCAGTGTCATAAAACTATGAATTTGATTTTGTATTACCATTGAACATCTGTTTTTCTCTGTATTCAGAATTAAAGCCTGAATGAAGAAAGATACCTATAAAACTTATAATCTTTTTTATATATTCACAATTAATTACACAACATTTCACCAAATGATACTACTAAATTAAAAAATAACTCTATTTATTATTTTAAAAAAGATTGAGTTTTTCACGGAAAGTGAAAGAACTTTTTAAAATATATGATAGGCGACTACATATTTTTATGAGTCGGTGGCAACCCTAAGCAATTCCTTTCGCAATTCACGGGACGAATATTGTGTAATAATTGTTATCTAAAAAAATAAGGTTGATTGTAAAAATAGTATTTTGAGGTTCGGAAATAATGTACCTATTAACTAACAAGTAATTATTGTATTATGTAAATACTACTTCGTAAGTGTAGTCCCCGTAGGTATTTATTTGTACGATTTCGGGCCTTTGTTGATATCCAAAGTTTTTTATTTATTTTTCGACCAATAAATGTTGGAGAGAATCAATTGTTTTTTCTTTTATTTTGCCAAGAACTTGTTCCTCGATTCTTTAAACTTACAAACTTCATCATAACATTGGCATATAAACTGGCGACCAAAATTAAGAGGTTATAGTAAAGTTTTAATTATTCCCTAAACTACAACTATTGCAGTATTATTTATGTCACTAACATTTAAAGTTTACCCATACTTTTATCTTATTATATAGTCCTAGTTATTATATAGTTAGATATACATTTATTAAATTTGTATATAATTAATTATATATTCTACACTTGCGATTGTGCCCTTTGTCAGCTCTTCGGCTGTCAAACAAAATTAGTGCCAATTGAAAACCAGCGTCGGGTACCTGACATTAAGCTGAATTGGCCACCTGTTTTCGCACAGTCATGGGACAAACAAACTAAAAACGTATAGAACTTTTCGACGTCTATGAAAGATAACATTGCATTTATAGTGTGTAAAGCGAATAATTTTCAGCAAAATAAGAACTCAACATTTCTTTCTGGTTTTAGTAAGATCTCCAGAATTTTGCAGCAACATTATTTTTTGTGGACTTTGAACACAGTAAAAGAAGATTTGTAATATAATCATGAAAACGTTAAACTTATAATCACCAGTATTTCTACCAGGATACGCCCGGGCTAGACGTAGACGTTTGGCCCTACGCGGTACTACATCCAGTGTCTTCCAGCCTTCTTCATCAAATTGTCGGTCTGCTTACTACGTGGGGCGCCAACCAACGCTGTTTTTCCCGTCATATGCTGCCCCACTCTAGAAACTTCCTTCCCCAACAGCCTAATCCAATTTATTAGGTATAAATTAGGCGACTTCGTCTGCACGGATGGTCGATGGCGTGAATTAGCCAAATTACGACGAAATTACGATAAAGTGCTATAGAGCACTTAGTTGTATAATAATAATCTTTCGCTACCTCTGTTCCTACTGATCCTTGGATACAATTCTTTTATATATATATTTACTTCTCCATCGTACATTCAGTTATAACTGAATGTACGATGAAGAAGTAAATATAATATATTAGCTAGTTACTGCGACTCGGCTACAGATATTCATATTTTGGGGCAGTTTACTGATATTATATTAATATATACCGTTCTACGCGACAACATTCGTCCTCATCATCTAAACGCTTGGCAGACAACCACAGTGCGTTTTTCCAGGAATTTTCTGCCACGTACTACTAAACTGTAGAATGAATGTTGTCGCCTACAGTATTTCCGAATCGATGCGATATCGAAATCTTCAAAAAAAAGAGCATATTCCCATTTGAAAGGCCGGCTACGCATCTGTTGACTCCTCTGGTGTTGCGCTACGCTGACTATCAGGTGATCCGCTTGTTCGATTGCTGCCCTATCCTATAATAAATAAATAAAAAAAATAAACGTGAAAGTCAATACCGTCTTTACCATAGGGGCACACGGGGCCCATGCCCAGAGCCCCCTTTCTCAGGGGACCCCGAAGGACCTACGATTTCTCTCACACATTTATTCTAAAAACATTTAGTTGGTCACATTAGACATTACATTTTCGAAAATTTGTAACTTTATAAGAAGGTATATACCTACGTGGCATACATTACGCCATTGTATCAACGAAGACAGAGGGTCCAAGAAGGCTCATTTCTATCTGAAAACTGAAGCCGAGAGACGCCTATGGATTTGTAAGTAAGTAAGTTCTTTAATTGTATATGGAATTAAGGTTTCTTAAACAGATCTTAATGTCTAACAAAACGTTTCACTTAATCCTACTTTTTCAAGTGTATATACAAAAAAAAATTAAAATAACTTATAATTAAGAACTTCTTGAATGCTGTAAAAACATTTGCTTACAAGCCAATTTTTAACTCAAGATCTAAACTTGACATATTTTAGGTTTTTAAATTCGTGTAGTTCGGGATTCCAACAACTGAAGCGCTAACGTCAAAATTGCTGAATCAGTAACGTTATTTTAGAGCAGTATTCCAAACGCAGGATGGTGCGAGCATATCTTATTAAGCGATCATAACAAACTTATTTAATAAATGTTAGTATTATTCGCGGGCACACTTTAGCTTAGCTTAAGACGGCGGTAGTGAAAATGTGTAAGTATGGATGGATATTTGTTACTATTTCTCTTAAAACTACTAAATTGATTTAAATGAAAAATAATATAGCTTATTACAGATCAGAATATCATGTAGGCTTCTATTTATAAAGATATTGTGTGAATTGACCATTTGACGATAAGTGTCAAGTACAAGTAAGTAGGAAAAAATCTACCATCTGTGCAGACAAAGTGGCGGCCACCAAGTACTGTCTTTAGGGAGCGTTCAAGTAATACGTAACGCAACTGTGGAAGATGTTTGCCCCCCCCCCCCCCCCCCCCTGTAACGCACCGTAACGTTAAACAACTTGCGTGAAAAAATTAAAAATGACGACCATACTAATACAATCGAGGGATTCCCCGTAAAACGTAAACGAAAAGGGTTGCCAATTTGTTATAAAAAAAGAAACAATGTTACATACGTTGTTTTAAGAAAGACCCGCTCCTGTCCCTATAACGCATCGTAACATTTTACCGAGACAAAAATTGCGTTACGTAATACTTGAACGCCCCCTTATAAATTGTAGCCAATGTGTTATTTTGATGTCATATAAGCCATATAATTACAAAGTTTAATTAAAATCCATTCGGTACATTTTACGTGAAAGAGTCACAATCTGTACTTGCAAACTTTCGGGTTTCTAATGTTAGTTGGGATTAAATATTTACAACATAATATGTACTAAGTTTACAGCTGGTTCCCAAATTAAACACATTTCATTTAATTTGTTTGTTGTTTACATATTAAAAAATATTTCTGCAGTGCTCTTTTAACAGGTAGTTCTCTAAGATTACCTGAACCTAATGTGTTGATGAACATATTTCAAATGATGATTCATACAGAAAGACAATGAATATTCCACCGTAAACAAAAGAAGAGATTTGTTGATTATTTTCGATAATTTCAAATATTCAATATCTAAAACATTTCTGGTTTTCATTGTATTTATTACTCATGAATAGCTCATATAGACCTTAATTAAACACCGCCCTAGTTTTTTTCCCCTCTGGAGAGGAGAGGCTGAGAATCCTTATGGATACCACCACAATTAAGTGTCACGCCGATTGTGTCCGACTCCACTCTGATAAAGGCTACTCAAATGGAATGATCTACTGACTAAACTCAGCGTAAGTCTTGGTCATAAGGACCCTACGGCTTAGATGGATCCGCTGTTGTGCGAAGTGACCTAATTCATGTATTTCTTTGAGTTTATTCCCAGTTAAATGCAGTTTGACTCACGAGCTTTTACTTTGATGTAATAAATTAAAAGTAAAAAAAATGTTTAATACAAGCTTTTATTAAATGCGCTAAAAAGAATGAAAAACATATAAAAGCTTGTCGTTTACTTACTTATAGAATACTTTTAACTACAAGTTTGTATATGTAAAAGTTTATTTTGTTCTATTTAGCGTATTTAATAAAAGCTTGTATTAAACATTTTTTTTACTTTTAATTTATTTTCCGACTAAAAAACCAAGCTTAGCAAACCCTTTCATTAGATACCCACATTGTAGAGGTGCATTATAAATAATTGGCCCGCCATCTTGGGAAAGTCCGCCATATTGGATTAAGCGTGACGTCACATTATTTATCGAGGTGTTCTTTGCAAGCCCTTTCATTTGATACCCATATAGTAGGGGTGCATTACAAATAATTGATCCGCCATCTTGGTAATGCCGCCATGTTGGATTTAGAATGACGTCACATACATAACCATGCATTGTCATCCGACTTACACGTGCATGCAAAATTTCAGCTGAATCAGAGATCGGGAAGTGGGTCAAATTAAGATTCCAAGATTTTCTTACATAGTTACGAGTGAAGCTAACATAAAAGCTTGTAAAAACGTCGAATTAAAATCGAAATCTTCGAATTAAAATCGAATTAAGTGCTCTAACGTACTTAATTCCTTTAATGCAATTCACGGAGACCTCATTTGTTCAACGATTGAGCATCGACATTGTAAATACGTCACTATAAATTAATTATAACAACAGTAGGTACGCAGTTTCGAACCGGATATTTAAAGAATAGGTTCATTCAATTAGTCAAACAGTCTTGTTACGGTTGTATCACAAAACCATGTATTTTTTTCATCGAATCACAAAACAATGCAACGTTTAGAGGCTTGTAAACAAAAATCAACCACAGATTACAACTTAGATCGAGATCAAGAACATTGCGTAACAAATTGACAGCTGTCATGTTCAACAAACATGGCGGCTTCGAGTTTTCAAATATGGAATCAACAGTTCATGTATTATCGGAACATTAACTAGAACAAATAATGTAGGACAGCAGGGATGCATTTCCTTAACATTATTAAATCTGTTTTTAGTCTTAGATAAATAAACATTTTACTTTATTTATAATATTAAACAAATGTCAATCAAACTTTCTCTTTCACGTACTCGCAACTGGACTACTAAATATGTAAGACTACAATATATTATTGAGACTGCATTGATAATTATAGGCAGATGTTGAGAGTATTTGTACCTAAGTACTTCACGTGCCAAATAAAGGCTGTATGAAAGGTAATAAAAAAGTATTATAATATTTTTAAGGGTATTATTAATAGTTTAGCTTACAGGTTTTTTTAACCTCTGGAGAGAAAAGGCTGAGAATCCTCATGGATACCACCGCAAGTGCCATGGTGATTATGTTGGAATCCAGACCGATCGACGCGGCTCTACAGAAATGATCTAAACACTAAGTTCTGCTTGGTCCTATTGACCCTAATAACTTGTCATCATGGAAGAGGTTGAGATGCTTAAATTTGGACTTAAGTCCATGTCCAGTTTCTTCTTCAGAAGTGAGTAAGAAACTACTCCTAAAATGCTTCAATTTCAAAGACCCAATCTTCGGGTGAACATTGATGAGAATTGTGATTTTAGATTAATAACATTATGTATAAATAAGAAAAAACAGTAACCAACTGTTTTACCGTGCCACGTTAACGCCTTCACAATTTGGTTTCCAGCATTGTCTATAATAATCGAATATTATAACTGTATTCTTCATCATTTACTTTGTAGCACCCGATTGGAGTTACATATTATGTTATCAATTTTTTAATACTTATCATTTTAATCAAATGTAAAGGCACAAATTAACAAATATTACTATGATTATATTTAATATTATAAATTCACTTTTATTACTTTCATTTCTGTTGTATGATTGTCCTCCTTTTACCGGTAACTGAATAGAAGATTTAATTTATTTTTTATTAGATATTCAACAAAATTAAACCAGATTGCCTGCTTAATTTGAATGCCAAATATAATTAATTATATAGTTACTTGCTATATTAGCGTCAGTGACCTTCTCGAATCATTCAATTCAATGTATTTGTCGTGTTTTCTAATTTCACATGTACATTTATCTGACGCTTCTACGGTGAAGGAAAACATCACAAAGGAACCTATATATCTGGGAAGAAATTCCAAGTCAAATGTAGCCAACCAAACCGCATTGGGCCAGCGTGGTTGACTAAGGCCTAATCGCCGTAACATAGTTTGGGTAGACTCGTACCCCTCGGTGAGGACGCATATGGGTTGTAATGATAGCAAGGATCGGTCATACCAGTACCAAGATATAAAGAGACTGTAAGGGAGAAGAGCAAACATGTAACATTTACTATGCCGCTGTATTACCCTAGCCTGCAGGAGATTAAAGATAACGGGATTGGATTCCAAGACCGGAAGACTACAGATTCATGACACGCATATCTAGGTCATGGGCGAGATTGACTGTGTCGAAGGAGGGGATGTGTGTAGTCAGCCAATCCGCACTGGGCCAGCATGGTTGACTTATGCTTATTTGCCCTAACAATGGTTAGGATGGACTAATTCCCTGGTGGGAACGTATAATGGCTGACGTATATTAGCACTAAAACACATAATACCTTTTTTGATAATCTACCCTTTGGCTTTCACCAATCAATCAAATTCAAAAATCAAAGAATGAAACAATCTTGATCTTTGAGCCTGTATTTAAACCACTGTTTCTTAAACTCTTTGTGGGTTCCCTCATGATAAGGCCGGCCACACTTTGGTTCCCGCGCCTTTTCTAGCGCTTTGTGCCCCTTTTATGGGTCTGCGCTGCATTACTCCTCTCCTGAGTCGTCGAGAGTCGTCGCTCTCACGACTTGCCTATATGGTTCTTAGAACTTAGGCACAGACTGAGTTTAGTCCGTAGGTCGCGTGGTCAGACCACTTTGGCCGCGTGGAGTCCGACATAACCTTCGTGACACTTGCCGTTGCGGGGATATCCTGGGCACGTTTCGTACTCCTTGTGAGGATTCTCAACCTTCCTCTCCTGAGGGAAAAAAACATTTTGCGGTCACTGATCACTTTTACATAAATTCCACGGATCGCTGTCGAAGAATATTGTTTTTTTTTTATATGCTAGGCGCGGCAGATGACCTCCTCCCGCCTGAATGTTAAGCGGTGAAAGAGGCCCAAATGAGATGACAGATGGGATAGTGACTTTACTCCACTCTCCTACCTGCCCTATCCCTGCCGGCCCAAAAGATGCATTTTCACGCCTCTTTTGAAGGAACCCATGTTGTAGGATGTAGGAAACACATACGCAGGTAGAGAATTCCAAGTGCGGGAAGTACGGCAGAAGGTATCTTGGAATTTCTTAGTGCGGTGTGGAATGGGGGACGTAGTGTACGGATGGCTCCGAAGACCCTTACGTGTGTTCTATAAAGGAAAGGAGAGGGAGGGATAAGGCTAAAGTTCTTCAGAGCATTCCCCATGAAAGATCCGATAAAAGGCGCTATGTATAAATGGCTATAAAGGCGCTTGTATAAATAACAAAAATATATTTTTATTAATTATAGTAAAGGCAATTATGCTATTGTGGTACCTGTTATTTACATTCCCGACCAGTGCAGTAGAATGGGAAATTGCAAGGTTAATTTAGAATGCAAATGTGTGGAAGAATAGAAAATTTTATTTAAAAAAAAAATGTCGCTTTATATGTACCTATTCTTAACATAACATAAGCGTTAAATTTACAAAATAGCAGATGAGAGTAATAGTGCGATTTCGTTTGTAAAAAACTATAAATTTCGTTGTATTGGTTGGTTTATTTTTATTTCTATCGCTTAATTGATGGATGAAAATATATTATTTCCATCAGAACCTTACAATAACCATTCATAATGAATATCAACGTTTCTTAATTTATTTATTGCATAATGTGATGTCATATAGACATATGATATCACACTATGCAATAAATAAATTAAGAAACCCTGATATGTATTATTAATAGTTAGATGTATTCATCAATCTATAAAGGCAAAAGAAATTAGTTTGTTTAAATTGACGCCTTATTAACTTACACAAGGTTGTACAGACATTAGTTAGACAAGATAGTATTAATAACAAAATGCTTACGGACAACGGTTCAAGGGTTCAACGCGACTGCAGGCTAATGAAAATTTCCACACAGTATTCTGACAACACAACAATAGATAGACAGCAAGACTCATAGAACAAGAATTGCCCCAGTTTTAACCCTGATCTGCATTACTCAGTGCCACTTCGCACTTAATAATGATCTTGACCAGAAACAATTGCTCAGACTTTAAGGCTCAAAATCGCTTGAGCTTAAGACAAAAGCATACTTGCACAATAGCCAGAACGTTTGGTAACTCGGACCAGTAATCAGCTATTGGTGCTCGATTTTAATTACTGCTTTAGCAATACGTTTCTATTATGGTTTGCGGTACTGTAAATTAGTCGGCGGAGAATGTGTTGTGTCTTTTAAATTTGACATCATTTCAACTTTTTAATGCAAGGTTTGGTTTGTCCACAATCTTGCCAAGGTGTAGATTAAGGGTATAACATCGGTCCATATCCATCAGCATTTCTATTCTAACGTTCAGTATTCTAACATTAGCGGTAGAGCTTAGAATTTTAATTTATTGTAGGGTATATTTTACTATTTGACAGAACATCGGAATAATAAAAAAAATATTAATACAAATTATTGCTGAGGTAATGGGCGTGTTGGGAGAGGAAGATCGAAGAAATGATGGCCTGTGTAAATAATATGTTGAAGATGGGAGTGAGAGTTGAAATAACAAGTGATAGAGATGATAGAGGAGAGTGGCAGAGGAAGACATGTTGTGGCGACCCCATATAAAATTAGGAACAGGGCAAAAGAAGAATACTACAAAAAATATAACACGCTTTAACCTTTTATTTCTCACAAAATTCATGTTTGGCTGCATCTCTCATTGTGCAGATAGAGATTAAACCCAGTTGGTTTAACTCCACGCACACTTTCATTAAATTTCGCTTAAATGGCGTCTACGCATTGGATCTGTATCCTCGCGCACGACTTTATAATGAAGGTTTTATAATAAAGGACCGTGTCTTCTAAAGACAAGTGATATAAAGTAACATAATAACACAACATAACAATGGGCCGCGGAACAGGATATCTACTCAGCTTGATGCCTAAGCGTCACAGACCCTCGGACGCTGGTCTTCCAGATGTTTCACCACGGTAAAAAGTTTATTCATTCCAATTTCAATCAAAAGGTATTCAACCGTTTTAACGTGAAAACGTAACAGACAGACAGAGTCACTGATACGTTTGTAATATTATTGGATTTTAGTAGAGATATCCCCATAACCCTATAGAGAAGCAAGAATGAAACACAATTAATCCCATTCAAGCCATAGGGCCAAAGCTCAGGCTGAGTTTGGTTGGTAGGTCACGCGATCGGACTACTCCGGTCGTGAGGATTCCAACAGTACTTCCGTGACACTTGCCGTTGCAAGGGTATCCTGTGAGGGTTGTGACGGATTCTCAACCTTCCTCTCCTGAGGAAAAAAAAGAACACAATATATTTATCACCTGTCTTTTTATTCTACTTCATTTGCGAGATTAATGTACATGAGGCTGCAAGTCAAACTATACATGTTGACCTTGAGACCGCTTTTATTCCTTTCGCGATAAAAGCTGTTTTAGAAGTTAAATTGGTTACCTTGGCCCTACTATCCCAGCCGTTGTTGTTCCTTTTACGTAATTATTTATGAATGAATTAGTCGAAACGAATCCATCTACATCAAAAGCAACCTTCTGCTGGTAAAAGCTGAGATACTCTCCCCAGCCATTCACTGCGGCAATAGCTCGGTGATCAATCAAATCAAAATAATACCAGTGTAGTTGTAGCCCACCTAATATTACTATTCGGGCCTTTGTTTCTTCTCGGTCCAGTTCTTATTATGAGAATGAATAATTAAAATAACCCGTTCGGTGAAAACTGAGGTATGCGTAACGGGCATGTAAAGAAACAAAAAATACTGACTCTCTCGCAAGGTACAGCTGCGGTTATTATAAAGGGTTTTTGCTTGACGTTGGTTTGACGACCTAAGTAGCCGAGTGGTTAGTACACCGGTTTCAAGGTCTGATGTCCTGGGTTCGAGTCCCAGCGGGGGCAGATGTTTGTGTGATGAATGCGGGTATTAGTACCTTAGTCATGTGGTTGTTAAAATATATATTTCTGTCCACAATATTTATAACACAAGCCTTACAGAGCTTACTTTGGGCTAGGGTAATTGGTGTAAGTGTAACAAATTAAAAAAAAAATGTTTCCTAAATTACTTAAAATTAAAAAAATATCCCAATACAATCATCAATATCATTGAATACCGCTTAGTTGTTTTGTAGTGAAAAAATATTTTAGGTAAAAATAAAAATCATGTTAACTAAATACAAAAAAAAAACCGCTCCTACGCAACGGGTCGCGGGTTCGATTCCCGCACGGGATAGATTATTTTGTATGACCTACAAAAATTTGTTCCATTGGGTGTAGGTATGTGCACGTGAAATTATGTCTGTGACTGCACCCACGATCCAGGATAAAAACCTAGTGCATTTTTAAAAACAAAAAAAAAATCATCAATTTCGTTGAAATAACGCTACCGCTTTTTTAAGTTAATTCCGGTTATTGAGTGAAAAAATATTTAAGGTAAAAATAAAAATCATGTTTTCTAAATTACAAAAAATTTAAAAACGAAATCCAAATACTATCATGAATATTTTTAAGTTTTATCTATAACTGAAGCGTTACAGCAGCCTGTTTACTTTGAGTTAGGTTAATTAGTATAAATGCAAAAAAAAATATTTTATGAAACATGTGTACACTTTTAGCTTTACCGTAATCTATAACAAACAAATAATTTTTTTTAATAATTTCATGTCCTTTCTTTTTAAAATTTGAATAGAATTCCGCTATATATGACAGAAAAGCACTCAAGAAATAGCGATCATTTAAATTAATTAAATACGTTTTAACAACTTTGTTTTTGTATGTATAAGAATAAGATAAGATTCGTTAATTTTCCAGTGTCTGATAGTCATTGTCACGAAGTTAATTTCTTAATTAATCGTTTATGTTGAAACTCTACGGATTAAATCTTTAAAGACCACATATAACTATGTATTATCCAGAGCTCGGCGTCGTAAAGCTTTGGAAACTATTAATTTTATTGACACAACTCTTTGGCGCTAATGATCTGCACTTAGCTAATGAACGCTAGATGTCTTTTTTGTCCATCTGTCAACGGAGCGAGACAGTCACAGGGGTTCTTGAATGAGGTTTCTCTACAAAGTCTTACTACAACATAACGTTAGATAGTATTGAAGACTAGCATATAGGATTTTATTCTAAAATCAAATTCAAACACAAAACTCTTCTTAACTACAGATAGAAAGGGATGCCGCTATTGAGCCCATATAGCGCCATCCGTTTCTATCTGTACTCAAGCAGAAAGTTTAGTTTGAATTTTATAGTGAAATCCAAAACTATGAGGAATAGCTCAAAGGAGTCTTCGGTCCGATTTTGATGAAAACATACAACAAACTGCGTCATTGGATTTTTGAAAACTTAATATTCTTACTCAGGAATCGGACCTGAAGATTTTCGGACTAAAGAACAAATTACTTTTTTCTTTATCTTATATTGCCATTACAACTATTTAAATTAATTAATTTGTACAAAATTATGACCATTGTTTTTATTTTTTATTATTTAATAATATGTACGAAACAGATTATAGCCAATTTAAACTAAATTTATTTTTTCTGGACCCAACAATCTAGGTTGAAAACCCAAGTATATTAAAATGTACGAGTACATACTCGTACATTTTTTTCGACTATCAAGCTAATCGACTATGTTGGAATTAAAAAATATAATAATATAGAAGAAACACATATTCAGTATTTACAATCAAGCAATAAAGCTTTCTATACATAGCTGGATTCGACGGCTCAAGGATTGTACTGCATTCAAAATTCATAAGATTCTTCATTAAGAATATTTTTCAAAAACCATTTCAAATTATCAATTGTATTATGCGTGTCATTGTAAACCTGTACAGGGTATATGTACATTTACATTTTATTTGATGAAAAAACGATATCAAAATAATTAATAAGCGTTTGTGATGCCCCTAGTGTTGCAAGCGTCCATAGGCGACGGTGACTGCTTACCATCAGGCAGGCCGTAAGCCTTTTTGCTACCGTTGTAGTATTAAAAAAAAAAAAAAGTAAGCATTACACAAAGATTACAATAATTCATATATGAATTAAGTTTCATTACAATATGTATATTATAAATCTCGTATTTGAAAAAAAAAACATCAAACCAAAGCTTCTAGAAAGTAAAGTTGTAACACTTCTACTCCTACTTGCATTAGCGAAATAAAAGGTTCATATAATTTTAGATACAACTACTTTTAGGTACTATACAGTAGGTCGTGGGAACTAGAATTAATATTCAGTATCCGAACTGTTTTAAAAAAAATATCAAAGCACCACTTGCTTCAATCCAGTCGCTGCAGCGTCCAAAAGGTGTCAATGGATTAAGGGCAGGTTCTGCAGCAGTCCGCGAATCGGTCAGGATTGCGTTGGTAGGTAGGTAGACACACTCTAGTACTAGGTGTAGAATCCTTGAAATAGTGCGACAACCAGACTTTTCTTACAATGATCCTGCCTTCAAAGTTTGACTCCAACATCAATCGATCAGTACGAAGCAATTCAAATCAGTGATAATACCTAATACTAAATGTATGGTTAAAATGCAATGGATAAAATAAAGATGGCGGTTATATTCTACAATGAACTGCTAATAATATCGTATTTCGGTGTCCATGTTGCATTGAATAAATATACGTGTTTACTACGTAAACTATATTTAAAAACTAAAGAACATCACATCTTACGTCCGTGCACAATTAAAAGCGATAAAATTCAGTGTAAAAGATATTTAAATTATGTTTCACATGACATTTCCTTCAAGCGGCCTGTCATTAATGAAAAATATTTGAATCGGCTGTTAAGTGCGAGACGTTCCGGTGGTTGGGGCTCCGTATATTTATTGAATTATAAGTTTTTATATCTATCTTAAGCAACAATTAACGTGTTACTTTCTTTGCGGATGTCATCTTTGCTTTTCTATATATAAATTTAATTTTTTTCCTGAAATTCATAAACGCAAGTTGATTTTCAACCTCAGTGACGTCAATTATATTTAAAATAATTCATTATTAAATATATTTTTTTTTTACCCACACAATATATAGGTACTTTCGGAGCATTACTTATCAATTGATGTATTCTATATCCGTCATTTTTTTTAATATACTGTTAGTTAATTGTTATAATTAAGGCGAAATAGGTCGAGACCTTCAATAGCTCGTACGTATACTGTACCCTACAGCCCGGTGCCCCGCCGCGACTCCGAACTTGTAGGGCATAAATCGCCATATACGAAGGGCCGCTGGAATAAAACAAGTGATGACAGCGCCCGCTGATTTGAAGTCATTATGCGACGGCCTTGCGGCTTGATAAGGCAGCTTGCGGTGATAAAGCTTCATGCACACTGACAGATATGGTGAGCTGTCGAACTAAAGATGTATTTTATTACGTTTGATTTGTCGAAAGGATGATTTTAAGTCCATTAACTTATAATTACAATCATGTTTATATTTCCTTTATTTTTAAACTGTACTTAGGGGAATAATCACCTGTAATTCTATTAAAGGATAGGACGAAAGTATAGAATTAGTAAAGTATTTTCCCTCCACATGGTCAAATTACCCGCAATTTTCGCTTCAACATTCTACCAGATTTCAAATCTCTATTAGTGAGAAAATGTGTAAATTTTTTACTTATTTGAGTATAAACATTAATACGTTTGTTATGACCTCATTTCAAATAATTCTAAATAACGCTTTCAGTGGTATATACATAGTTTAAGGCCATCATCATTACCAATATCACCTGACTCAAAGGGTTTAAATTTTATTTTTTGAGGTGTAATGATATTGAGTACCTCTTTAAGTGGGTCTCTCATTAGACCCATCAAACACCTTGATGTCCATGCTTACTTTGGTTGGGGCGATCAAACGACTGGTGAATGCGATTCCCCGAATAATAATAATAACTTTATTTCATTGCCACAGAACACACACACAAAGCAAACGGGTATAACAATAGACATCACATTAAACAAAAGCAGTAAACGCAATATATACAATAACATGAAAACATACACACACAAAGTATAAAATACAACATAAACACAGTATAGTACACAGACAATGACTTAACTATATGTTATACTTATAATGATGTAAACACAAGTGCTGGTGTGTATGTGCGCCGCAGCAGGCGAAATAAGGCGACAGCTCAGCATAGTATTTGCTTGCAGTTACAAGCAAATTGCAGATTTTCAGCTGTAACCTTAGTGTTTGAATATATTTATCCTCAGAGTGCTCAAATAGTGGATCACCTACATAACAGCAAAAAGCAATAAAAATGAATATTTAAAATATAATCGTCAAAATAATTTACAAATTTGATTAGATAATGTAATTATCATAATAATAAAAGGTAATGTAATATTATATGTTATATATGTATATATTCTAAAATCTGAGACTTAAGATATTGTAATTAATAAATGTATAATAATAATATAAAAATTAATGACTGACTGAAAGACGAATGACGCCGACGAATGAGACTGAATGACGAATGACGCCGAAACGCTCCGATCAGCTACGGGTCGGGGCTTAGTTGAACAGTTCAACCACACTGAAGCAGTGTAGAGTAATCGACTTCACATATACCATTCAATTATGATTCCCTTAACCTTAGACAAATACGAAATCAAAATCAGTTTAGTACACGACGATATTAATTCACCATATAAAATATAGCTTTTGATTTCACAGCATCAACTCGCGTGTAGTGTGTTACAAGTATGCAACTAGCGGTTCGTTCAGGATTCCATATTTTTTGTCCTCCCTCAAGTGGATGCGACTTCTAGCTTCAGATGCAAATTCTCAACTAAACGGTGGAGATTCTAGGACTGGTTTCCTGTGTGATTGGTAAAAGGCTGCTGGTGTTCTTGGTTTGTTTTAATGTAATTTATTTATTTCTGCTTCTACTGTAAATTACATTTATTTTTTTGTAACTAAGTAATCTACATTTTTTACATATGTTTGGTAAGTCCTTGATCATCACCTCACCTGGTTGTGGGTAGAGTTTCTCTGCGAGAATTCTCGAATCGAGAATTCCCGAGAAATTTTGCCTTACTCGAGACGAGAAAAAAGTGGTCGAGAAATCGAGAAATTAAATCAAAAATGTTTAAAACTTGATACGAAACCGACTATCAGATAATGCTTTAAATGCCTTCGTATTTTTGAAAGCTTATTTCCTAAATAATGAAAATACCTAGTGGGCTAGCTTTTGGAGCAGTTTCCTCTTTAAATTGTGATTATAATTAGTCCGATTATTCATTATTTATTAGATTCTTAAGTATACTTACGTAACAAAAAAGTTTATATAACACAAAATATTGAAAATTTATTTAAGTTACCTGTACCTTATTGTTATTCATTGTAATTATGAAGCTAGTCTGATTGTTTGATTTTTAAACTGTCGTCGTCATTTTAATAGAAAAATTTATAGTACAGACAGAGACTAATGTAAATTATAGAGTGTGTAATGTAAGGTACAAAATTATATTGTGGTGACATGATGGCATTGTTTTTAGAAGATATTTTATTTGTTTTTCCTAAAGATGAAGACTATTTAGTCTAATGATAAAAGATCTCACTAAATTTTATTTCGTGAAAAATTTTTTATACTTACTTAAGTTAAAGTCAATTAAAAGTAATAAAAAATGTTGTTGATTGATAAATGTTGTTGAATATTGCATAAAAAGCGTAATTTTATTGTTAAAACACACATAAAAATTTCCATATATCTCGACAGCCCGAGAATTCTCGTGCTCCGAGAAATAAAAAAGCTCGAGAATTGAGATACCCTAGTTGTCGGTGACGATAAGGTCGAAAGTCGAAGCGAATTTCACCTGGAGTCCACAATAAATGAGGAACTAAGTATATTACTACAAATGCTAGCATTCATCACGCAAACATCTGTCCCACCGAGATTCGAATACTGGAGATCAGAGTCGACTACGGTGGTCGTTTTTTTTTTCCCACGGGGGATGGTAGTGAATCCTCATAGGGGGCGCGCCACCACAGTGGTCGCTATGACAACCCCCTGGTGCTTGGACGACCTCGCACCGGATACCACCCGCAACCGGTCTACGGCGGGTGGTTATGTTGGATTCTAGCAGAAGGCCAGCCTACCAACTAAACACTACCTACAGCCTTTGGTCGGGCGGAAGGCCTGGGACCCTATCGGCTTGAACTAACGCTCCCGCCCTCCAGAACGGGGGCGGTGCATAGCGCAGCCTCAAGAGAGTGCGAGCGCTCTGATGTGGCTTCGGTTACCAGAGTAGTCCGAATAGTATAACATGTGCGCTTATGCACTTAATAAACAGTTAAGCTAACTACACAGGTGTTGGTGTGTGGTTGCTACTTACGTGCTTGTGGAGTTCGGCGACGCAGAAGCCGCCTCGAGTAGCCTGTTGAGCTTAGCTGTTATTGTGTTTGGCGGGTCTGATAGCGCGTGCTTGGGACGGCGAATGCGGTCGGAAACTGCGTAATCGGGCGCGTTCTTAATGAGCGGATTGGGGTGGGCGGATGCGGCTTTGAAGAAGCGCTCCGAGCATGCCTTTAGATGTTGTTGAATAGTCGGTATATCTACGTCTCTGTGGAGATCGTGAATCGTTACGGATATTGAATTATGTGTGTCTATCAAAACCTAAGATTATGTACAAAAAAGTATCCTCATTAGCACTGACATTTTATTTACAGAATTATCAGTAAATGGTTATATTATTTCGACATTCTATAACACCTGATTAAAATTGCCATCTGTCCGAATTTAGCAAAATTTTTCCGGCTTTTTCGGCCATGCTCGGACAAATATTAGCTTGTCTAGTTGCACCGCACTTTCTCGTAAGCCGTAGGCTCATTAGGACCAAGGCTAGTTTGGTCTGTCGGTCACATCGGGGCCTCGATCAGTGAAGTCCAACATGACTGCCGTGGCAACTTGGTTGAGGTGGTAGCCATGAGGGTCTCAGCCTCTTCTTAGTTAAAAAAAAAACAAAAGCCTGTCAAGTTTCTAATAGGTTTTTTAATCTACGATTAATTGAATAGACTCTTCGGTATTCTACAATAATAATAATAGTACACTCCACGCACACTTTTATTAAATTTCGCTTAAATAGCCTCTACGCGTTGGATCTGTATGGCGCACGCCTTATAAAGGACCGTGTCTTTTAAAGAAGCTATAATAATACAATAATAATAGAGCCTGCTGTATAAAACTCCAGCGGGAATACCTCTCCCCTATCGTATATATTTATAAAATAAGATATTTTGCTATAAAATGTCCGGCTTTTTTCGATCACCAATCCGTTTTTGTATTTTCGGACATGGCAACCCTACACCTGTTATAAACATAATCAGTTAAATAAAAGCCTGTGAAAATATTTTTAAATACAACCATGTTTCTACGAAGCTCAAATGCTACTTGATTCATTAACATACACATTTAGGTGCAAACGAGCGCACAGACAAGTTTTAACTTAATTAAGCGTCGGTAATTATTGCCAATGACATTGTCCATGTTTGCGTTTCTTAGAATTTTCAAGTTTTGTCGGCTGATGGTAAGCGATCACTAGCCTTCTATTAGGTACGTAACTTCGAAGCGAGCTGTTATTGCGATACATTTTATATCCATTGCCGTTTCAATACATGCCATGACACAAAACTTAATAAGCCAGCAATAGATGTAAAGCGTGTTTCAAAGTGATTAGAGTTTTCAAGCGATTGTAATAACAATATTTATCGAGCGTTGCCAACCCTATATGATAAATGTTGAAACATTGTTAATATAGCCAAATTAATGTTGAAACAGTACTGACACCAAAAACTGGTGCAGCTCTGGAATCATCAGAGAATCTCAAGATACGTAAGAAACATCGGAAGTTGGTACGTACTTATATTATATATATATATATATATATATATATATATATATATATATATATATATATATATTATATATATATATATAGTATTGTTCCTGACGGGTTCATCTTCTATGCGATAAAACGACGAGCTTTATATATATATATATATATATATATATATATAAAGCTTGTCGTTAAAAGTATTATATAAGTAAGTAAATCTCCGACAAACTTTTATATGTAAATGTTTATTTTGTTCTTTTTTTACTTTTTTAATTTAAATTTAATATATAATTTATCTTTTACTTTAATACGTCACATGACAGCATATTATTGTTGATTTAATAACTGCGCTTATATCTTATAAAAAAATATATCAAGAGAAGGCGCATTGTTATCCCATATCATATTGATATGTTCATACTGATATCATACAATCATCTTTCTGGTTTTCCAATAAAATCTGGTTAATGATTAAGAAATTCAGAGAATCTCTCACTGTTGTCATTATAAATGAATCATACATAACACTAAAGATCATTTAATTACAATAAAAAGAATGAATAATATATTGCGTAATGCCATTATGAGTCTTTCGATACCAGTTTCTTCATAAAGACATCTTGCCTAAAGCATATTTTCGTTTTATTTAAAAAATGCACAAAAGATTTGGTCTGCTATCTCGGAAAGATTTATACTTATAGGCAAACTAGCTTTCAGCCCGCGGCTTCGCCCGCGTGGATTTCGGGATTGGGTCTATAGACAAAACACTAACATGCGTAATGAAACTGATTTACACTTAAATATTTTTTCTGTTCTATTATATGTATAGATTAAGCGTGAAGAGGTAATAAACAAACAAACTTTCGCATTTATCATATTAATATTTTGATAAAAACTGGTTTCGTTTCATCGTATTTTGGTTCCCTGTTCCATCTCACTGCCCACGAACATGCTAAACGTGGCCTTTGGGGTCTTATAACCTGTGGCTCTGTCTACCCCGCAGGGGATAAAGACGTTATCTTATGTATGTATTGTATCATGATGATGAATTGTCTTTAGATTTTAAATTTCCCATGTCCCATGTTATGTAAGAATGGTGTACATTATAATTCGCAATATTATCATGCCTTGAGTTCATTAAAATGACGATAACTTTTTTTTTAATGAACCAATTTTGATGAAACAAAGTTTAGATATTATTCTGAGTTAAAACAAAGCAAATAGTGAAAGTTTCAAGCAAATCGGTTCAGTACTTTCGGAGATAAACGTGAACAAACATACAGACAGACAGACAGACAGACAAAAAATTCCAAAAATTTTTTTTTGCTTTCTAATAATCTATTTAAGTGCCCCTCTATCCATTTCAGTCAAAAATACTAAATGTACAGACAAAATATTTTTACTGTCTTATTATATGTATAGATATAGATGACAGAGCAAATGCTAAATTTATTTAGTTTCCCAATATCGTTGTAAAATTTATACCTATCTAAACTATTTTCCAAATTTCTGTCAAACATTCTATCGGTCGACTGTACGTGTGTTTGCTAACATACGTGTCACATCGGTGACCGTCGCTGCTCCGGTTTATGTCGCCGTAATAGATGCTTTATTGCGTGTTGTAAACTTACGTTTTATTAGAGTGTAATTGTTAGTAACTAAGTAATTTATTATACATGTCGTACAGCTATAAAGTTGGTATAAATTTGTAGGGGTTTGGTACGACAATTTGTTTCTGTGTTTCGTAAACTCATTTATGACCATGGAATAATATACAGCTGTTAATTTTGGTTTGCTATATTTTGTAACCATAGTTAATAATTATATAATAATAATTTAAAATAATTAACCATAGTTAATAAAACAAATATCTCAGGCCTTATACATACATATAGCAATAGAGTCGCGAAGCGGTTTCTGCCATGTGCCCCGCATGGGCCCAGAGAACACCGGGGGATTTTAGTGGGTAGGCTAGAGACCTATTTTTGAATTACGAATGCGATTTCGAAATCATCGCTGACTAAATAGTCAGCGGTGACTTTGAGGTCACGGATTCCTAAACATCCAATTTTTGAAAGTCGATCGTAGAGCTGCCGACATAGATAAAGTACACACATAAATGTAAGAGTTCGGTTCCACGCAGAATGTAGCCGCTGCCGGTTATAGCCGGCTTAACCATTATGGTTATTATATATATATGTATATATATAATATATATATATAATATATATATATATATATATATATATATATATATATATATATATATGTCGAATAGTAAAATATAAAGATTGTTTTTTTATTCTTATGTTTAGTTGGGTATATGGATATTTTATGTCATTGTCAAATTGTCAGGTTGAAAAGAACTGTCAAAGAAAAAAACTGTGAAGTTAGTTAAGAGTGGGTCATGTTTTGTGTTATGAGAAAAGATGTTTTAAGTTTGTCTGATTAAAGTAAAGAAAATCGTTTTGAAAACTGTGTTTCGACTCAATAAACCATACTACTACAACTTTTTGGGGGCTCGTCCGGGATCGAAGCTATTTTTCAAGACGTTTGAAGCAGAAGTTGATCGCAGTTGGTTCGAGGGAAAAATGCGGTTTCATTGTCTTCGCCGCCATTAAAGTTTGTTTTATCGACACAACACCGAAGGACGTGAACATAGGCACAGATGACACTGACGTAATATGCTGCTTTACCGACACTGTGGCAGAAAATGTTGCCAGATTAAAATAAATGTCTATAATGGTAGTTTTTCTTATAAAGATTCGTCAAGATTTGAATGATTCCGACCAAGCTGGTGTTTCGTACAACCATCAAGAATAAAAAAAATTATAAAGAATAAAATAGAAAAAGTACAAGCATCACCGCAACTATGCCACCGAAGAAAGATGAAAGAGAAAGTGCAGATGAAGAGGAGGTGGACGTGCGAATTTCATTTAAGGACTTAGAAAAATCCATGACAATTTTTACCGGAGATGACACATACCCAGTTGAGTCTTTCATTGAAGAATTTGAAGACACTGCCCAAATTATGAAATGGACCAAAATTGAAATGCTCATTTACGCAAAGAGGCTTTTAGATGGGACAGCCAAGTTGTTTTTACGATCAATCGGAAGAGTGAAGGAGTATACAATTTTAAAGAAGGCACTTAGAGAAGAATTTGGACCTAAGCTTAATAGCGCGATCGTACACAAGAAGCTTGCTTCTCGTAAAATGAAGAATGACGAGACATTTCAACAATATTTTCTCACAATGAAGGAATTGGCACTCCATGGCAAGGTTGAAGATGCAGCTTTGATAGAATACGTGATTGATGGTATACGTGACTCTGAACCAAATAAAGCTATTTTATACGGAGCATCTGATATAAAAGATTTTCGTAAGAAATTGGATACGTATAGCGATTTTAAAAAGAAAATGTCGTATAAACCACCACAATCACAACCTAATCATCACTCGTCTCGTAAGATAGTTCGCGTAAAGAGATGTTTTAATTGTGGCGAATTAGATCATCAACTGTCAGCTTGTACAAAAGGCATAAAATGCTTCAAATGCAATGAATTTGGGCATAAGTCAGGTGATTGTCCGCAGTTGAAAAAATCTTTGAATATCAACAAAGAAACTGATATGGAGAAAGTGACCTATAAAGAAATAAGAATTAACGGAGAAAAATTTAAAGCGCTTATTGATACTGGCAGTGACGTGAATTTGATTGTGGAGACAGAATTTAAAAAAATTGAAGAGGTTATTAAGGATTTTAAAACTGAATCGATATGTTTAACTGGAATCGCAGAGAATAAAGTACACACTAAAGGAATATTTACAGCTAAAGTACAAATTGACAATTTCTATATAGAAATAGTTTTTTATGTTGTCAAAGATAATGATATACCCGTAAACTTGCTTATTGGAAACCCTATCTTAAGAGACTTTGAGGTTCGTTTCACGCCTAATGGTGTTTATATGGAAAAGATAATGCATCTAACATTACTAGCGGAGAATAAAGAAGAGAAACAACGATATAATATAGAAGATTCTAAGTATATTGAAAGAATAACTAAGATGTGTGAAAAATACAGACCTACTGAAAAGAAGAAAGAAAGTAAAGTAGAATTAAAAATAATACTTACCAATGAAGATCCAGTTTATCAGAATCCTCGACGTCTATCACCTTTGGAGATGGCTACTGTGAATGCTCAAGTGAAACAATGGTTAGATGGAGGAGTGATTAAGCCAAGTAAATCCGATTTCGCTAGTCCGGTTGTTTTGGCTGATAAGAAAGATGGATCAAAAAGAATGTGCATCGATTTTAGAAAGTTAAACAAGAAAATAATCAAAGAAAGATTTCCGTTACCCATGATTGAAGATCAGATAGACAAGTTAAAAGAAGCTAAAGTATTTACATCTTTGGATTTAAAAAATGGATTTTTACATGTGAGCGTGCATAAAGACAGTCAAAAGTACACATCATTCGTTACGCCACAAGGCCAATATGAATTTATAAAAATGCCTTTCGGTTTGTGTACAGCGCCGTCTGTATTTCAAAGATTTGTTAACGATATCTTTAATGATCTCATTAGAGATGGTGTTCTACTTGCTTACCTTGATGACCTAATTTTACCATGTAAGACTGAAGAAGAAGGAATCAGGATGTTAGAAATAGTATTGCAAAGAGCTGAAGAGTACGGTTTAGAATTTAATTGGAAAAAATGTCATTTTTTGAAAAAGCAAATTCAATATCTTGGTTATGTTATTTGTGATAATGAAGTCCAACCGTCTCCAGAAAAGATTAAAGCCGTAGCAAATTTTAAGAAGCCAGATAACATAAAGGCTATTCAATCATTTTTAGGACTTACTGGCTATTTTCGAAAATTCGTAAGAAATTATTCTCTAATTGCCAAGCCGATGACAGATTTGCTAAAGAAAGGTACTGTTTTTAATTTTGATGAAGGTTGTGAGAAGGCATTCTTAGAATTGAAACGAATATTATGTAGCTCGCCAGTTCTCCAGATATACAATCCTGAATTAGAAACGGAGCTGCACACAGACGCTAGTGCTGATGGATATGGAGCTGTTCTCCTTCAGAGAAGCCTAAAAGATAATCAACTTCATCCCATTCATTACATGAGTAAGAAGACTACACCAACAGAAAGTAAATACCACAGTTACCACCTAGAAGTATTAGCTATTGTCACTGCTCTAAAGAAGTTCCGAGTGTACCTCCTGGGTATACACTTTAAGATCATCACCGATTGTTCTGCCTTGACTATGACTTTACAGAAAAGGGATTTGCCGCCAAGAGTTGCTCGATGGGCTTTACTTTTAGAAGAGTTTGATTATAAAATCGAACATAGACCAGGAACTCGAATGAAGCATGCGGATGCCTTGAGCAGATATCCGATATGCCTAATACTTACCGAAACAATAGCTCGTATAAAGAAAGCACAGAATGAAGACGAACATATTAAACTGATTAAGAAGATTTTACAAACAGAAGATTACCAAAATTTTACTATACAGAATGAAATATTATACAAAATTAAAGATAACGATAAGTTGATAGTTGTACCTAAAAGAATGCAAAATGAAATAATCAGAAGAAACCATGAAAAGGGTCATTTTGGAATTTTAAAGACTGAAGAATTGATAAATAGAGAGTATTTTATAGAAAATTCAACTGAAAAAATAAAAAAAGTGATTAATAACTGCGTTGAATGCATACTTGTAGCAAACAAAAGAGGTAAAAAGGAAGGATTCCTTCACCCAATAGACAAAGGTGATGTACCATTGTCAACGTATCACATTGATCACTTAGGCCCTATGATTTCAACCCATAAGAATTACAAATACATTTTTACTGTTGTTGATGCGTATACAAAATTTACGTGGATATATCCGGTTAAGACTTTAAGCACTGAAGAGGCTTTGGTTAAATTAAGGCTGCAACAGCAAACTTTTGGTTCACCGGAAAGAATTATCTCAGACCGAAACGCTGCTTTCACCTCAAATGATTTTCAGCAATATTGTAAAGAAGTAAATATAACACATTATACAATAACAACAGGACAACCAAGAGGCAACGGTCAAGTTGAGCGTATGCACCAGATTATCATAGCAGTACTCAGTAAACTTAGCGCTGATGATCCGACCAAATGGTACCGCCACGTATCTCAAGTACAAAGATGTCTGAACGGTACTTACCAAAGATCTATAGGAATGACTCCATTTGAACTACTATTTGGCTGCAAAATGAGAGATAAGGATGATGAACTTAATAAGCTTATAGAAGAAGAGAAATTGAAGAAATTTAATGAAGAAAGAGATGAACTTAGAAAGAAAGCTAGAGAGTCTATTCAGAAAGTACAAGAGGAGAACATTAGAAATTTTAATAAAAAGCGAATAGAAGCCAAGTGCTACAGAATTGGAGATTTGGTGGCGATCAAGAAAACTCAATTCTCACAAGGAAGTAAACTTTATCCGAAATATTTGGGTCCGTATGAAGTGACAAAGTGCAATCGGAACGATCGTTACGGTGTAAGGAAGATCGGTAACAGCGAAGGCCCAATAAACACCACTACCTCGGCTGATCTGATGAAACCGTGGGTATCTCTTGAGGATGATGATTCATCTGTGGCAGATGAATGAACAGGATGGCCGTGTCGAATAGTAAAATATAAAGATTGTTTTTTTATTCTTATGTTTAGCTGGGTATATGGATATTTTATGTCATTGTCAAATTGTCAGGTTGAAAAGAACTGTCAAAGAAAAAACTGTGAAGTTAGTTAAGAGTGGGTCATGTTTTGTGTTATGAGAAAAGATGTTTTAAGTTTGTCTGATTAAAGTAAAGAAAATCGTTTTGAAAACTGTGTTTCGACTCAATAAACCATACTACTATATATATATATATATATATATATATATATATATTATATATATAATATATATATATATAGTATATATAGACTTAAAAATCAAAAATCAAACAAAACACAGATAACATTTCCACAAGTATGACTTGATTACGAGTGGGTGAGGGCACTCGTAATGAAATCACACCTGTGACTAAGGTAGTCACATCAGTGATATTCAAAAATAAGTATTATTGAAAATCGGTGATTATTAGTCACATCGGTGATTTCGAAGTCGCATTCGTAATTCAAAAATAGGTCTCCTGGTCCTGGGACCGGAGAGCCCCATATACGGCCGCGCCTTGGTGCGGCGGCCTCATGGTGCATAAGGAGCATTTCCTATCGCAAAAAATAAATGGCCTTATACATACATGCTTATACCCTCACATATGGTTAGGCTAAGATCATAGTTTTCCATTTGCTACGATCCAAAAATACTAGCTTTGAAAACAAAAATACTAGATTGATGGTAATTGGTGTTAGTGCGTGATATGTATTAATATCAACCTAATAAAAATAATATGCTAAGCTATATATTTGCGTCACAACCTACTCTAAAAGTAGGTAGAATAAATACCCTTTGTAACGACATAAAATCAATAATATTCCGTACATATCCAAAACAATACGCCAGAATAACTGGACAAAATTAATATGAAGAAACAGTTATTGTGATATTAAACAAATAGTATCGTATACGAAACCATTACAGCGAGCACACGCCGCTAAGTTCGTGTCACTGAGGCTTGTTCGCTCATATCCTGTCAAACACATTTATATTTGTTCAAAATAATGTTTCGGTTGTTTGACTAGAGCGTTCAAACGAAGCCGGCTCGTGGGAAATGAATGCTCATTGTTCTACGCGAAAATTTTCGATTTAACTTGTGACGTGTACATTTATGCAACGCAAAATGCGTTTTGGCAATGAACCGTGATGTAGCCGGAAGGGCGTGTGTGAGACCTCCTCAGTAAATAAAATACAATGTTCCCCCGCACAATGTAGGAGCAAGTTCTGTCAACATTTTAGACGCATCTAAAACTGCAAGATGATATCTTGCCAAGACATGTTCAACAGGATTTCTTGCTCTTCAAATCAAAACAAATCATAAACCAAAATAATCTTTATTTAAAATAGGCCTTTAAAGCAGGCACTTTGTAGCGTCCTGTTGCCGCTCCTATATTTAGTCGTAATTATAGGTTAGATTTTAAGATAGATTTACTCTCTTTTTGAGGAAATAAGTATTTCCTCTCTTTTATTCCTCAGGAGAGGAGGATAAGAATCTTCATGGATACCACCGTAACGGCAAGTGTCAAGCTGATTGAATTGATTGATTGAGCTGACAGACCTACCCACTAAACTCAGCCTAGGCCGTTGGAGCTGTTGACCCTATGGCTTGACGTGATAAAGGAGGCCGCACCTCAGGAGAGGCACAAAATAATAAAAAAAAACTAAATAATCTTTATTCAACATATACCTTTACAGGCACTTATTGACGTCAAAAAAAACAAAAGCCTTGTCCGTACGTACGAACAAGGAAAAAACACACACCTGTTCCGAAACTAAGAGAATCTTCTCAAGAAGGCAAGGATCTAATAACGACAATTTTTTTTCTCGTCTTTCAAAATCATAAAATAATAGAATTACATCTATTTACATATCAATACAAAAATTGTGTCGAAAAACAAATATCTATTAAAATATATATCATGAATATTAAGCCCAAAATATTTTTATCGTGTAAGAAATTAATGACCTTGAAGTACTCTTTTTGAATTTTTTCAAAGTATTTTTAATAAATAGTATTAATTACAATGTTAAGCAGTAACTCTGTCTGAACGCGTTTATTATTGTAAAAACTTGCTTCGATTCTTGACAAGTAACAATTTTGTAATGCCCATCATCATCATCATTTCAGCCAATAGACGCCCACTGTTGGACATAGGCCTCCCCCAAGGATCTCCACGCAGATCGTCCTGCGCTGCAACCGTCCAGCGCCTTCCCGCGATCTTCATCAAATCGTCGGTCCACCTTGTGGGAGGCCTACCAACGTTGCGGTGTCCAGCATATGCCTGCCACTCCAAGACCTTGTTGGGAAATAATCATTAGGGGGTTTTGGGCCGTCTCCCACCACCCTGGCCCAGTGCGGGTTGGTGGGAGCGCCAGAGCCTCGTTAGTTGGTTCAGGGTGCACCACGAGCAGGTGAGGTTGGCTTGGGTCCCGTTGGGTGTAATTTGAATCCCTTCACCCTTATCCCTTACACTTAATGTAATGCTAATTACTAAATTAAAATATGGAGAGGTATGCCAAAGAAAACGAAACTGCAGTGTTTGTTTTGTATAATGTGGATATAGTAAAGACACTTGAATAGCGATAGTAAAGACACTTCAGTTCGTATATTGTACTAGGTACTGTTAGTACTATATCTAACAGTATATAATAATATGTTCTTTGTTGAACACCAACGTCGTAAAAGATCGGGACGCTCACGTGCTGTTATGAGGAAACATCAAGGCCGCGACAATTGAAAAATAGCCATTAATAAAATCTCTTGCTATTGCGCCGTGGTCTAAGTTGGGCGGGAAATGCCTACGAATAGAAGACAAAATAACGTTTCGTTATCCCCTGTTTATTTACCAAAACGGAACCGATTTAATTATTTCTTTCAGTATAAAAATAAGTAAAGCTTTAACTATGACCATATGTTTTTTTTTTAATAGTCACGTGAAATTTATTTGTTACTAGCTTTCTGCCCGCGGCTTCGCCCGCGTGGATTTCGGGATTGGGTGTATAGAGGGTTAAGGGTCAAGCTTTTGCCCACGGCTACATATACGCGGAAGTCGGTTTATGGTGCAAAGACTTTATCGCGCTTCCCGTGGGACTATCCGTTTTTTCCGAGATAAAAAATGCCGCAAAACTCCTCAAGAATCACTCTATCTATTGATGAAAACCGCATAAAAATCTGTGCAGTAGTTTTTGAGCGAAGCCTTTATTGCGCATCCCGTGGGATCTGTCGATTTTTCCGGGATAAAAAGTAGCCTATGTTACTCGGGAAGAATGTAGCTTTCAAAGGTGAAAGAATTTTTGAAATCGGTCCAGTAGTTTAAGCGTGAAGAGGTAACAAACAAACAAACAAACAAACAAATAAACAAACAAACAAACAACACACTTTCGCATTTATAATATTAGTTGGGATAATCTGAACGCACCAAAACAAATTCTTTTTTTTTTTAAATATAATTTTGTAATAAAACGTATATGTATATGTAAATAAATTAAATAGTCAACAGTTGTTGCCTACTCCAGTAATATATTTCAAATTAAACGTATGGATATGAGGATAACAAAAATTTCAAATAAGTTTTAATTTTGTTTCTCGTATTCTTTATTGTATTGTTTGATAATGTTTTTTTTTTTATATCACGCAGTATACATTCATTTATATAAAGGCCGCGAAATAGGTAATTGCAGGTCGAGCATGAGTTTGAAGGACGAACTGCAGGTGAGGACTTCAATTATATGAGGCAGACAATTGACATTTCCGCCGCGACATAATTAGTATTTTTCTCAAAAATTCAAAGAATTTACGTTTATTTAAAATAAGTAGTCACAATAATTACTAAAGAACTTTAAGTATTTTATGTATAACTTTAAGTTGAGAACACCTTCTTTGTTTCTCTACTTTACCGCCAATTTTATTTATTTCATTTTACGTCTGTACCGAAAGGCAGGCGTGAAGACAAATTGTAGCAAGATTGATAATAGACATCTAAATTCAAATGCCACCACCGCGTACTGAGAATGAATATTTATGTAAATTTCGCGTAGTGTATTTTGTTCCAAATTTAAAAAATCGCAGCGGCAATGGGTTACGATTTATTTTTTTTTCTTCATCATGGCTTTACTTAGATCATTTAGTTAGTGACAAAGTGGTGAAAGGTTATAGTTATTTGCGTGTTCTTTTTTCAAATTTAATTTCCGCACATGTTTGAGAAATGTTGTTAATCACTAATAACGTGTTTTTTAAGTGGCCATTTAAACAAAACAATTACGATCGTGCTCCTAGGCCATACTATCGCTTATTAGCGATATACAAACATTAAGTATCAGCTTTTTGCTATTGATTCCAAAAGTTTTATTGCCTCTGTCATGCTAGGGAGCTTCTGCGTAGGTTCTATACTTAAAACGATCGAACCAATTTAGATCCTCAATCAACCTTCAACCCATATGTTATCTAATTAACGTATTCCGACACGAGCGGAACCACTTCGGTCCCCGGTTCGCTTTCAAGCGCTTAACAGCGCTGCATCGTCCTCTCCTCAGAATAGGCGGTTGTGATCCATTCAGGCCGTAAATTTATTAAGATTAAGGCTCCAAGCAAAGTTAATAGGAAGGCCTTCATCCTGAGTTCAATATAATCACCCGAGGACTGGCTGCAGTTATTTTTGTTATTTCATCAAACATATATAAAATGTTTAAAATCTTAACAATTTAGATATTTATCATATGACAGTTTGTTATATTTATTCTAAAGCATTTAGACTGATATTATTTTTTAGTTAATAACAGTGCATGTTAGTAATTGAAAATAAAAGTTAGTAAGCAGTGTATTATATCATATTTTTTTATGGTGTCAATTTTGAATGCCTCTCCCGAATAATTGATGTTTTGCATAAGTGACAGTCTCGCATCGGGGACGAGATATATATATTTCTTATCATATAGTATAATAAATTTTGCCAAATATAATACACATCTAACACAAACAAAGGAGAGAAATAATGATAACAATAGTAACTACAAATAATTTCTCTGTCTCTTCATAGAATATGACTTAAAAAGAGGAAGGCTGAGAATCCTCACAAGGAGCACGAAACGTACCCAGGATACCCCCGCAATGGCAAGTTTCACGGAGGTTATGTCGGACTCCACGCGACCTGGAGAGACGTATTTTTGAATCATTTGACGTGAATTTGGAATTCGAATACGAATACAAATCGTGGGCTAAATTATTTTCTACTGCTTACAATTTTTTAGATTTTTTCGATCACTCGAATTCAGTGTTGTCATTAAGAACAAATTCTTAATTAAATTCCGTTTCACGTAGAAAAGTTCAAAACCACAACAACAAAAACAAAATTCCGATGATACGAAACAGATCACTGTCAAGGTCACGTCAGCGTTGGATATTCTACTAGTAGAAATAAAAAACGAGTGGGTTGAACCACTCGTTGCACAACGCACGAAATGAAAATTCGGAAATAGTGAATTCGTTAATTCGAGTACGAATCTCACGATTTCGAATGCGAATTGGTTTTCTATTGTTTCAAAAATTCGTGTCCAGAACGGTCCAGTCACGTGACCTACCGACTGAGCTCGGTCTGTGCCTAAGTTCTAAGATCCATATAGGCAAATCGTTAAGGGCGACCGTCTCTCAGGAGAGGGGCAATGCAGCGCAGACTGACAGACAGATAAAAGGAGCCCAAAAGCGCTAGAAGAGGCGCGGGAAGCCCAAATGGCGCCGGCCTTGTCATGAGGGATTTGGTTTCATGATCGGGCGAATAAGTTCGAGCGTTTAATATATTATATAGAAATGGTTGCATAAATACGAATTATATTTAAATCCTATATTTTGAGTGCAAACAATAGCTTATCGTCTTTTGTTAGTATAATCTGTGCTAAAGGGAAGTGAGGAGTGTTGTTTAAGGTCTGTATTTAGTATAAATAGTTGTCTGACAGTTGACATTTTTTTTTACTACTATACAACTTCTGTTTTAATTATCTCCCGCAAAACTGCTTGCGTCGTTTGACAGATGGCATTAGTCTCTTTAAAACAACTCTTTAAATCAAAGTGGTACAACCAGTATTTGTCGAAATTAGTTTTATTAGTCTGTATACATTTCTCGGGATGTTATATACTCTGATTATTTGTCTCTAACAAAAACTTTTTTAATAAACATTCTAATCGACATAATCGTGGTTCCAGTCGAATGTATTCGAGTAAGCAATTTAGTAAGTATGGTGACTGTTATATCGTCAAAATTATTATATAACCTTGGGACTTCATATTTCTCCATGGATTCCGATCTGGCGCTACTTTCATGTTGAATTTCTTTTATGTGCATAGGTAGGTAAAAGAAACTAATGAAACGTATATATCTTTAATCAGTAGGTATCTATGACGATTCTCTACTTTCCCCCATTGGAATAAACCTTATTGTCGATTGACACAAATATTCGTTGTACTCGTATCTAGTGTTATTATACAATGAATATTTTTTTCCAAATTAAATAAAAAAAAATTGAAGTGACACCTCCAATGATTTTGTGTCCTGACTAATATTGATTCATTTCCTATAAATATCTTTAGCTAGAATCATGAACCATTACCCACAGTATGTACATAATGAACCCATTGTTTTATTAAGATATCAGGCTAAGTACGGATCAATCGAATTCTAATTTTATTCATAAGGAAATTGAAGCTAGTTTTGTGTGTTTTCCGATACTAATACCTATATTGAGAAATAATAGTAATATGTTTGTCATTCATATGAAATGTTTTGTGGTTAACTGTCACAATTAGGGATTCATGGTAAAAAAAATATATTTTTTTATGTACTAGTATATTTAATATATATATATATATATTATATATATATATATATATATATATTATATATATATATATATATATATATATATATATATATATATATATATATATATTACCTATTAACTATTTTACTAAGTAAGAAAATAAAAAATAACACATAATAAATGCAAAAGATACAAGAGGAATGAGTGTTTCACAGTTGTGTCAAAAAAGGGAGATAGTTTATTATATGCCAAATACTGGTGATGATAATTCACGGATGCGAGACTCGATTCCTGTTAAATTTAAACAAATGAAATTGGAGTGGCGTCTGTCTGTCTGTCTGTACCGGCTAATCTCTGAAATGGCTGGACCGATTTGAACAGGACTTTTGATGGCAGCTAGCTGATGTAATATGGAGTAACTAACTTTTATTATAGAAAAATTATTTTGCATGGTGGCTCAGCTGTAGAGCAAGCATCGATTAATTCTCAATTAACAAAATTTGAATTTAGCTGCCAAATTTTGAATCATGTAAAGCTACATTATTTAGTTTCCTTTACATCCGAACACAGTAATGTAAACACTGTTATTTTATTTCAAAATTTAATAAAGCACAGGCCGTAATAATTCTCTTCCTCGGTTTTATCTTACTTTCGAGATTATATTAACTATCTAAATTTAGTAATTAATAGCAGTACAGAACCTATCAATGTAAAACTGTTCACACTTGACCGACAGTTTCGCGACTTCATTACCATAAAACATTGTGTCTTATCTATAATGTATGATTGATATATTAATGCGACTTTTTATTAGGCGATTCGTCATCGAACGTCGAACGGAACCATGGAAAGTACCGACAACATACAACTCTGGAACTTCTGGCTAATTTCTTTCAGAAATTTTTGTCTTTATGATTTGCTACTTAAAGTTTAATATCGATTGCTCTGTTTTATAGTATTTTCGCTGAAAAACATCAACAAAATTTGAATTTTGCTACTACAGTAACAGAGTTGAAAGTCTATTGAAAATTTAACAATTTCTTGGCAAGCCTATTTTATTATGTCAATGTAACTTATGTTTAGCTTTTACTTATATTAATACAGACATCAGAAGTTTATATACGTTGTTTATTTTTTATTAAAGACATGTAGATAAGAAATGTCATTGCGTTAGTGTAATTTAAATGACTAATGAGTTATAAAATGATAGATGGCTTTCTAATTACAATCTGATAATTTTTTTATTCAAATTACTTTTGCGGACTAGAAGATGATTGGTTGAGGACAATTTTTTTAACAGCCGGGGATTGTCTTCCTGTTGTTCCTGTATATTTTATTACTGTGAGTGACTTGGTAAGCAATAACAGTGTATAAACTTTGGTAAAATCATTAGATACATTACTGCCACTGCTCGTATGTCTAATTTAAGTCAAATACTTCCTCATTTAGGGCTTTACATAATTTAATTTATTAACAAAATTTTATTGAATGAACCCTGATTATGAAACTATTGCTATTTATTGAAACTGACAGTGTTTACATTGCTGCTTTATTAAAATTCAACATGACAATTAGTGCATATACAGAATGTATTAAACAATCTAACCGAATACTAAATCTTCGTATTCTTTTTATCGTTAGGATAGAAACTATACCAAAAGCTTAATTATGTTGTTCTGTTAGTAACGAACTTGATTGAAACAGATACAGAAGATAAATTATTACTTTGACAATAATTGTCACACTGAATCTTAATAATACAGCAATGTAACTGCACTATCTATCAGTTTCCATCAAAATGTGATAGCAACAGTTACACGAGTTTATCAATTTACATAGTTGCAATTACATTTCATATATTTTTTATTCTTTTCGGTTATTTAATTAATCTTACTTGTTTGCAGGCGACGCGACTTTGCAGGCGCGAAAACAGTTGATGCAGGGTTTCAACAATTTTAAGTGAGATAGGCAGTCTTTGGTCGGTGATGAATCTAGGTTAAGTTCGTTATACCAGCTTCTTAAAAGAATCTAGACACCATTTTTAAAACTACCCGCTTAAATCTTCGGTAAAGGCGAAAGAAAGGAATCCATTTTTATAATTCAAACCTTACTGGCTCTTCTGGTGTCTTGTTGAGGAGCGTTTACTGTAACAAGTTTACTCGCCTTAATTATGAATATTGGGTAATCATTTTATAATAAACTAAACTAGATTAATTAAATTAAAAAATACAATTAAAACTATAATTTAAACCTTAAAAATAAATATCTTAAAATACTTCTAAATTATATATATCTAAAATAAAACTAGAAAATATAAATAAAAAATGTCCTGCAATTCGGGGCCCATGGGAACAGTACCTAGGATGCTGGCAACATTACCTCTTTGGATCGCCAAACTAATCCGTTGACAGAGGTAACTGCCAGCCTCTGATCACCGGAGGCTTCAACCAACAGTGCTGATAGATCATGTACTTATTATTGTAGGTAATTATTTTTATTTGTGTTAGTATAGTTTTTAATTAATGATTAAATAGGTGAAGTTAGGTATTTTATAACTAACTTGCTGGCAGTATTTACAAAAAAAAGTTATTTGTTATAATAGTATATCCATTCAATAGTAAAATGTAGTTATGCCATGTACATACATACATATATGTCACGCCTTGTTCCCAATGGGGTAGCAAGAGACCACCTCTCTCCACTTGCTACGATCCTGGCACACTTCTCTTGCTTCCTCCACTTTCATGAGCGTCTTCATACATGCTCGTCGGTTGCGAGTACTCTTGAACCGGCCTTTCTTTAGGACATCTTCGATTTGATAATGCCATGTAAAAATTTCAAATTCCGAAAAGAAAGTATGAGCATACAGGAATTAGTGAACGTGACGTTATCGTTTACTACACAGAACATTGCATTTTGTAGTACAACAATTCCATATTTTCACAAACATATGAGGCTATGTATAGTTGATTGCGATAAAAGCTTAAACAGTAACATAAACGTATCATTGTATTGATTCTAAGAAATTTTATAAATACAGCATTATTGAGAAAAAATCACATAATTTAAAGTTTTGCAATAGGAACATAATGGCAAGTTTTAAAAATGCATTTTTAAAGATTTAGCAGGTAGTATAGGTATTTAAATACGTGTTCATTTTTTATTTTTAATAATACATATACCAAATTTTGACACATATTAATATAATAGGTAATTCCTATAATACTATATATAATGAAAAAATATTAAATTGCAAAGAAAATGTACTAAAACCGAATGACGGAAACTGGAAAAGTAATTTCAACTTTAAAGTGCAAAATAAATAATTCGCGAAGGGCGAATCGCATTTCATAGGGAAAGTTGACATAACGACAGATGCTGTTATATTAAGATATAGATAATAAAAAATCAGCAATCCTTGTCTATGTTAATTTCTACCACGTGTTTCTCTGTTAATATGTTTATCAAATAAGCGAAAATTAAAATAAAATAAAACGCAATATAATATAATGTCTGGTGCCATATGAATTCATTACAAAGGTAGTACATTAAAAAATTATATACTTTTAAAATTTCAACACACTGCTAAAGTTGCAACTGATTCACGTGTTGTCATCGTATTCTGAGTTATTCTGCAAGTTTCATCTCTGTTACTGTACATTGAAAATCTGATTACATCTGATAAATACGCAAGCGAACTAAGTAAAAGTTTTAAGTGAGCCAAGTTTCGAACGAAGCACAACTATTGGATTCTCGGCGGCCGGCAGCCCATGACGGGCGTCATTTTTTTCGAAATTCGAAAGAAATTGGACCGCGCCGCGACGTCACGATGTCAAAGTTTCACACGGGTCAGACGTCACGGGGTCATTGTCACGACCGTGACAGAGGTCGGCAGCGTTTTTTGAAAATCGAACACGATTTTTTTTAAATTCGAGCGGCTCTATAGTCTTTTTTTCTTCGGTCGTGTCTTTATAACGTTTTTTCTATCAATATCGAACGGTTTATTCGAACAACTATAAATTAATTGTTTTTTTTATATCATATAATTATTAGTGAATCATAAATATTACAATCAATAATATCTTCAATAGTGTGAATTTTATATACGTCCCCACCGAGGGCACAAGCCTACCCTTTGTTAGAGCGAATAGAGCCTTACGGCCGTTTTCAATAACCTATCTATCCTTTGTTTTTGCTACTAAAGATAGTAAAATCTATCCTTATGCCCTAACTTGCGTTTCAATAACCTACTGATGGATAGCATCGCCTACCGAAGTTACCTATCCATCGTCGGGAGGACGGATAGCTTACTAGAGATAGGGACGCTCATACAAATCTGACGTAACTGCATTTCAAAAAAGTTTCAACTTACTCTCCGATAGGCGGAGCTATCTCTAGTGACGACATTTGGCTATCTGTCAATATCGGTGGATTAAAACACAGATAGGCTTCGAAAATTAACTATAATAACATTATAACTTAAATGACATAATGGAGAACTACATACAGTAGTGATGATAGTGATATGGAATTAATGAATATGATGATAGAGTGTGATGAAGATAGTGATACCGATTTCGAATCGCTGCAATGAGTTGTACTAGATGCATTGTCTCATCTTTAGTCGTAGGTGCTGCTTTCGTTGACTGAAAGAAAAGCAGTCTATTATAACCTTGAACGAATTACAAAAGTATTGTAAATCCAGATACTTACAGAACTCATTTTTTCCACTTTTGCTTATATTTTATATCAAAAACATGTAATACACACAAATTGGCGGCAACAAATTATCTGTCAGTAATGTTCGAATGACATCACTTGTCATTTATAAACGTTTCGTTCTATGATTTTTTATAAAGAACACCAGCAAATAAAGTGAAAATGACGATCTAAGAATTTTTTTTTAATTATAGTAACATTGTATGCACTTTTTACAACATAATATTTAAATATAAAATATATCAATAAATTGTACATATGTTTTAAACGTACTAAAGCTTTATGGTTAGCAACGAACAAAACGTTCTACAAGGGCTTGGATAGACGAGAGGGCATAAAGCTATCCTTAGTTAGACAAAGATAGATAGCTCGTATCTTTGATTGTGAAACGCAGACTACAGATAGATAACAGCTTACTGCTAATCGGAGATAGCAATTTATCTTTGATCTTAGATAGGTTATTGAAAACGGCCGTTAGTCAATCAAAACTGGCCCAGTGCAGATTGGTGGTTAGTTGTTAATCATAATAGCTTAAATCTAATTGTCTCTCGTAAAGGTTGAAGGCTGTCACTGGAAATTTTTGACAGGACTATTTATTTCAGATATATAACGTCCAACGTTTAGATGTCAACGTTTAGAGGTCAGTCAAATTAAAATCAAATCAAAATTAACTTTATTCAAATATGACTTTACTTTAGAAAGCTCTTTTGAATAGTCCCAATTTTCACCCCTACCCCTATTCAGGACGTATTATTTAGCTGATAAGAAGAATGGGCGCAAGAAACTTATCAGCTTTATCAAAAAGAATAACAACATTTACAATAAATTATGTCGTTATGATACAATGTACATATGTGTTTACAATTTATACGGGAAGATAACAAATATTTACAATTTAGAATGTAATATCTTCAAATCAACACCAAGCATTGGCATCATTTAAATAATCACTGACTTTGTAATAGCTCTTACTCATTAGCGTCTTTTTAACATGTACCTTGAACTTATGAAAAGGCAATTCAGCTACTCTATGTGGAATCTTGTTATAAAAATTTATGCATTTGCCCAGAAACGAACCTCTAGTTTTTAGTTTTTTTTTTGACAGTTGACCGATGCACCTCAGCTGGGCAGCATTTGGGAAGTGACATATTCTCGGCTCAATAAATTGAAATCAAACAAAGACATAAAATTACGCATATGAATTTATTTCCCTCACATCGATGCAACAGGCGTTCCTAATAACACCCCGACTAACTGAATCAATTACAAAGCACGCGTGGTCAATGGGGCCAATCAGTAATCGGGGCGAATCAATTTATGCCTCCGTGAGAGGGTTAGCAACGCGCTGGAATACCAGATTAATGCGATAGTTAGGACAAAATATGTATGGCAAGATTTATAGCGACTGCTATGTATTGGTAGTTCCTAAAATGAAGCGCTATTCCACATAACATTGATGTTCCTTATCATCATGTGAAATGAAGATCAGGAGCGTTTCCGAGCGAACTGTTACACCCCGTATTTAAATGAATATGACTGACTTAAGTTCTTATCTACTGATGCTAAGTTCGTCATTTCTAATTCAAAATCAAAATAATCTTTATTCAACATAGACCTTTACAGGCACTTATTGACGTCAAAACAAAAAAAAACTTAAAACAAAACAATACCTTGTCCGTACGTACGAAGGAAAAAAAAATATTGACTCTACACCTGTTCGGAAATTGGGAGAGCCTTCTCGAGAAGAACAGGCAAGAAACTCTGAAGGTCTATTTTTTATCTCCTCTTTTCAATTTTAATAATTATAATAATAGAATATAATAATACAAAATTAAGATACAATCATACCTAATACGATTACAGCGTATGTATGTTTACATACACATATAAAAATAATACAATATCCTGATCAGCAATATTTTCGTTTATGGCAGATTTTATCCTGGACTTCCCAATTACAGCACCAATTCTGAGATTTCAGCACCACCGACGCGCCTAACATCATCTTCCTATCTATTTGGAGAACTCATACTCAATACTTTTGTCACACTGTGCTATTCTTACCCTCTATCACAACTCCTTTTTTTTGTGTTCTACTGAGGAAAACTCATTGAATTGCATACCCCGGCTGCGGAGAGCCGGCGGCTCTCCTGTCCAGAAGAGAGGCCTCTCCACTAAAAACCTCAGCGATGGCCTTCCTCAGGCATGTAGGGAGCCCCGGGTACGCTAAGCGACTTCCGGGAACCAGCCTCCGCTCCCCTGCGATGCTCCAGGGGAGCCCTCCTCGGGGGAGACAATTACCTGCCCCGATCTCCTACACTGACGACGTCCCCCGGCCATAGGAAGGGCGTGGTCCCTCCCGGGTCAATAATATACTCAATACTTTTGCAAAGGAATTTCAAAGTTGTGAACTTTTGCCACACTGTGCTATTCTTACCTTCTATCACCACTTCTCTATTTTGTCTTTATAGGCCTATCACATGTTTCATTTCACTTGTGCCAGCGCAGACTCCTCATACGATAATATAGTGCTATCAAAATACATGCAAAAAACATTCTTATAGAGATCTTGATAAGGGTCAGAATAGCAGGAAATTATTCAATCAAATTTCTCCGAACATGCGCGGCGTATAGTTTGGCTAACCACACGACCAGCATACCATGGAGCTGTTCTATGTAAGCATATAAAATTTTGGTATTTTATAGCACCAATTCCCCAATCTTTAATTTACGCGATTAACATTATTATCAACGGATTGACGTTTAATTAATTTTAAAAATATTTACGGACGAACTTGCTTCCGTTATTCTTCCTCAAATACGTTACGACGCGACTCCGTGAAAACCTGTTTAAAAATAAGTGCGTTTGAGCCGGTCAAATACAGTTCGTTGCGTACGTACACAAATGCGAGTCCTAATATATTCTAAGGAAACCAACTGTTTTTAGAAATTAAAATGTGCAATATTAGTCACGTGTTAACAGATTAACGAGTAACGTTAACTTTGATTAAATATACGGAAAATTAACGCTCAAAATTAACTATTTGATTATCGTTGCCTAGCCTGCCACCAATTGAGGCATTCGGGACTGGAATACTATCTACATGTAGTATGTATCTACGGTGTAGTCCCTAACACAATCCTTTTTATACAGTGTGTCCCTGGATAAAGTGCAATCCCGAAAGGGGATAAAACTAGACCATGAATCATTGACTAGAAAAATATAAAAAAAAGATTATAAAAAATTATTGTAGGATTTATTGGTATTTTTAGATTTTCATGTTTCATTAAGGACTCTATGTACAAAAGTATTGAATTGCAAAATAATATCAAATTTAGTCCATGAGACACAGTAGGAGCTATTTGTGTTGATTCAAATGGAATTGTGGCTGCAGGGGCTAGTTCTGGAGGGGTATCTTTAAAGCATGAAGGTAGAGTCGGTCAAGCAGCATTTGGCAGTGGAGTAGGGCACAGAGTAGGACGGAAACAATGGAAAAACGGTCTCTACCTGCACGGTAACACGATTAGGCTCCACTTTAAAAGTTCGTAGATAGCGTGTTTTTTTAGTTAGAACATTGTGTTTTTTTTTTATTTGGAAGCTAAAATGGTAAAGAATAAAAGTAAGCTATAAAATTACATAGTTATAGGGCACATTTTTTTAGTAATTTGAAGTTTTTTAAAATAAACGTCTAAAAAAATATTTTTTTTCATAAATATATTTTTTTTTACCCAAGATAGTAACTTTTTTGCGGACTATTTATTATTTCATGGTCATCGCCAGGTATTAGGCATACTGTTTTTTTTTTATTTCAAAGAAATAGACCCATTATTTTGGAAGAAATCAATACTTTTGTACATATAGTCCTTAATGAAACATGAAAATCTTAAAATACCAATAAATCCTACAATAATTTTTTATATATATATTTTTTATTTTTCTAGTCAATGATTCTTGGTCTAGTTTCATCCCCTTTCGGGATTGCACTTTATCCAGGGACACACTGTATATGAGACTACTTTTATTTACATGTGAATTTATTGACAAGTTTGAAATGCAATTTTCTGTTTACTTTTTTTCGTAAACGTATTAATACTCGTGCTTACTAGGGCATTTTGTAATCAGGCGTATCATGTTACGTCCCTTTATGTTGATGAATACGCAGGGCTGTCACGTTGCTGTAATCCCTTTTGGGAGTTTTTTTTTATATTTACAATTCAGGGCTGACAATATACCTAAATTCAATTAGAGCGAACGAACTTGTTATAATGTAAGCATTTGTTAAGTAAATGTTGTATACACATTTATTTAATATATATATATATATATATATATATTATAAATGAAAAAAATCTCTCTTCTTTTGTTATCTTTATTTATTTTTTTACGATTCCTAACTAAACATTGATTACAAAATCATTAACAGTGAATAAAATAAAATGTTTTCTAAACTAAGCTAAGAAATGACGATGCAATTAATTTTTTCATTGGACTAAATAATTACTCTTCTGCTAAACGAGTCAAACTGTCAACTTGCTACAGACGCCAGTTCTAGTTCCGCGAGAGGAGAATTTTTTCATGCGTTGTTCAATTTGTAAATGTATAGATATAAGTTAGCATTTTAAATACAATGCAATCACAAAACAATTGTTTTGACATAAATACATTAAGTTAGTTTGTTAAAATAATTTAGATACAGAATTTGCTCTCAACTAACGATTACTGGTGAAGCATTTTTATATTGAGATTCTAATCTTCTCTATTAAAATACTATAAAGATGTTTGTTTTGATGTATTAGAATTAATTTTAATCGTTATATTGACAAATTATAGAACGTCCAAAGTAGAATTCTATAACTGATTCGATTCGATTAACCAAAAATAAATTAAGTTATGACAATACTAAATTTAAAATTATTCACGATCTGGTAAATTATTATCTAACTAGCTTTTGCCCGCGACTTCGTTCGCGTGGACTTCAGGTTCTTACATTATTCCTAAGAGATAAACATATACCATCACGGACTTTTTTGTAGACCTTTTTAAGTTGTACAATACTGTAGTAAATTGTTTTGATCTATCTTGTAGGATTCAGTCAGCGTTTGCAATGTAAGCGCAAAAAATGTGTTTTTTTTACGACCTCACATTAGAAACCTCAAAAATTGCAGCCTATGTGTTATTCTGATGTATACGCTATATTGTAGTAAAGTTTCATTTAAATCCATTCAGTAGTTTTTACGTGAAAGAGTAACAAACATCCATACGTCCATACTTACAAACTTTCGCCTTTATAATAGTAGTAGGATAACCTATTAACTCCATTAAAAATATTTTCATGTAGTGGTGCCAAGACATGTGACTCGCACTGTCAAAAACATATCAGATCTAAACAAGCCTCTAACTCTGTACGCCCTATATTCACGAACTTTACGATTTGATGAAAATATTTGTCTTAGCTCACTCTTTATACTATTCATACCTATTCTTTGTACAATAGTACTTTTAGTAACAAATAATTTTGATAATCATCAGTAAGTCAGTAACTAAATTAAGGTTATTTAAATATTGATAAAATCTAAAGTATAAGAGTTATTATTAACTAAAACTTTATATGTTCAATGACTTCGCTTTTGATACATATAGTACGATAATATAAGACAACTAGCTTCCGCCCGCGGCTTCGCCCGCGTGTTATTAGTTTTTGTCAATCCTGGTCCCTTATGTCTTACAGGGGCCAGCCTCACGTTTTGTACAAAAATATTTTGTTTGTTTTGTTTCTTATGACGTGATATTTGACGAACTTGCATACTAACTTTCAACCCTTATTTCACCCCCTAGCTGGTCGAAATTTCAAAAATGCTAGAACAAATGTTTAATGATTTCTTATCAATTTATCTTTTAAAATTAAGAAATCCCACACAAACTTTCAACCTCTATTTCAACCCCTTCATCCCATTTTTCCGAAATAAAAAGTAGCCTATGTTCTGTCTCAGGGCCTGAAGATTGTCTGTACCAATTTTCATCAAAATCGGTTGCGAGGTTTAAGCGTGAAAGCGTAACAGACAGACAGACAGACATACAGACAGACATACAGATACAAAAGTTGCATTCTACATTTGCGTAGAACCTTGATCTCTTCCTCCTAATACAAGAGTAAACAATACCTTAATGTATTATCGTAGTATAGTAACTAATATTACTCGATCCCGTAAACAAATAGAACATATACAGTGTAATTGGATATTCATTTTATAAATCAATAAATATATTAGATTATTATATATTAGCATAAATAAAGAAATGTATTAGAATTACCAAACAAGTAAAATATCTCGACTGATCGTTCCAGCTGAGGCAACAAAAACACATATCGATGATCTACGGGAGCTATTGTGTCGCTTAAGCTTTTGTACTTTAACAAAAATCGCCGTCGAGATCAAAAATCTATTAAGTCAAATAAAGCTCATGATCCATGCGTACCTAGTATTTATTTACGTATCAGCAAAATACAAACTTGCCAACCCTAACCGTTATGACAAATGGAATAATCCTATCGCGGAATCTTCGGGGACTCTATTCGAACCGCGGATTCGTGGAGTGGGGAAGGTTTCACGAATGCTTAGCCGATATCGGTCGCCCACTGCCCCGTTACGCCGAAATGAGATACCACCGTTGATTGATCCTATCCAATTTATTCACTTTTTTATGTTTGCTTTTTACAAAGTAGGGCTGTCGAAATCCTTTTACTGCGATAATCGTATTAAACGCGCGTAATACTGTTTGGATACTGTTAAAGTGGTTTTTTGTTTCATTTGACACCAAAATCCATTTGGTACTTCATAGTCAGGTACTGACTTTGATCGAGATTTTTTTTTTATTTGGTTTCTTATTCGCATGCTCTCGTCATGTGAAACATTGCGCAAAACAAAGATTATATTATTTTGTATATTTCGAGTCTTGAACATTCTGAGAAGAATCAATGTCATTTTTATATTTTAAAATATATAACACAAACAAGCTTTTATATTTTCATTATAATTAATTCCATTAATATAAAACTTGAATAGATTTTCCTTTCAAATTAGTAGTTCTTAAGATAAGCCCGATCTACCCAAAAAAGCTCTTCAGATTTAGAACCGAGAAGATATAAGGCAAAGTAGCAATAAAATTTATACTTGTAAGAAAAATCTTTGCTTTTTCTTTCACTGGTAAAGTAGTGTTTTCCAAAATTATTGACCTATCTAACTTACATTGTATGTGGAAATAGTATATTTATGTACCTAGAAAATAACTATTTGTTTTTAATCCATTTTCTCTGTATATATTGAATTTTATTTTGGTTGGACGTAGAAAGGCCATCCCTTCGTTCATAAAAACGATGACTGATAAAAAATGTATAAAGCAAATATTAATGAGAAAGATAGTAGGGGGTGACCTTTTTTAAGAGGGAAAATGCACCTTTTGCACCGTGACACCGCGCTGGCTGGGCGCGGTCGTGTGTGGGGCTCTCCGTTCTGACAGGACCGGCCTACATACTAAAACCCCCCTGAGTTCTCAATGCCCATGCGGGGCACATGGCGGGGTGCGCTTTTGCGATTCTACCGCCATGTACTCCGGGGCCAGCTCGACCTAGGTCTGGTCGAGCCAACACCAAGGGAGGGACTGTCCGAGAACCCCTGGACAGGCGTGCGCGTCTGGCTACCGCGCACGCCGTGGTGATGACTCTCCGTCTGGGGGACTGTCCAGGGGTTTTCAAACAATCCCTCCCTTGGCGTTGGCTGGGTGACCTAGGTGGAGATACTCAGACCAAATAGAAAATATCCTGACATATACACTAATAGGCAACTACGAGTATTTGCTGCATATAAACAAAAATAAACACTGGCTTTAGGAAACCTCACTCACGTAAGAACACAATGTAAAGTTATCTAATATTTTGTTTTTCATGGCAAATGTTAAGGCTCGTTTGCATTGTTCTAAGTCCATACAGTCATTCCCATTGGAGGAACTCACAAAAACTCCCTGGGCGCATTCACGAAACCCCATGATTTGTTTTAAACGGCAAAGAGTAAATAAATTTAGATGCTATCATTGACTCATTGATTTGTAATTTTAGCCTTATGAAGTCATCATGATCATTATCATCTTAGTTAGCATAAACTTAAACTAATATGAAGCTACCAAATGACTTGAGCCTACTCCAAATAAATTAGGGTCTCTACGTCACCACCTTCGTCCAATACAGTTAAGTGAACTGCGCATACATTTACGAACTTTTTGGCACAAAAAATGTCGAGGCGTTAATTTTGATTGGCATTCAGTTGGCAAAAGCAAAAGCATTCAGTGGGGTCATAATTTAATAAGAATTGAGCATAATGCTAATAGGAATTGTATGTAAATTTTATGTGTGTAAAAAAATTGTATGTCATATTGTCATAAATTCGGACATTGATACGATTTTTATTCAGTAAATTTTTGCCCATTTCTAAATAGACCGAACACTTTCGAACTTTAAATACACGACCTAATGTTGTCACAGGAAATAATTATTCCGAGGGATATTCAAATCCAAACTTTTGGAATACTAAGAAAATAGTTCCCCTGTACACATATTTAGTCTATGGCCATAGCTAGCTCGATTCGAAGACTATTAATATTTCTTCATATCATTTGATTAAAACAAAAGCTTGCAACCTGCGGCGTGGAGCGTTCCAAGCCCACAGAACTAATATGTAGTAGAAATGGCATAAATAATATTCTGGTTATATGTGGACTTTGGTTAAATTCCCCGTCGGCCCTATCAGGCCGAAGTCATACCGGACTTGTTAGCCAGTAAGACGCAAGACCTTCTGTCTTCTCATGCGATTTCAGCATAGATCCCCAATAAAAAAAGAAAGTATGCTAGTTGAGTAGTCAATAAAAATATTGTATTTCAAATTTGAATATTAATTAGATAGGGAGTCATAAATAATAAGAAAATAAATAAATAATTGCATTTAATAGTTGACGTCGTTTATCAGGACGCGATCTGCTTTACCTTTACAAATCAATTGAATTTCAGACACCGTATTGTATTTACATGTGATTTTAAAGGTAGAAATCCAACCGTGAATGACGTTAGATTTAGATAAATAAATAAATATATTTTTTTACACTTATTTACACTTAATTAACCTAGCACAACCGCCCACTGCTCAGGAGGGCGGGAGCTTTAGTTCAAAGCCGATAAGGCCCCAGGCCTTCTGCCCGACCAAAGGCCTGGCCTTCTACTAGAGTCCAATATAACCAACCGCCGTAGACCAGTCGTAGGTGTTAGGGGTTATTAAGAGGACCACTGTGGTGGTGCGCCCCTTATGAGGATTCACTACCATCGCCCATGGGAAAAATAACCTAGCACAATGCAAGCATTGTAAGGCTTGTGTTATGGGATCTATGGTAACGGATTGATTTTAACATAAATTTAAACAACCATGACAAACTCAAACTCAGAGATGGTGACACATTGAAACCGACATATCAACCACTCTATTACGAAGTTCGTCAGATAGTCAGCTATCAACGAGAAAGCAGGTTCATAGCTCTATGGCCCGTACGTCTAACTATTATGCGGTGATTGTAGATGAAAAAACTACATAAACACAGTTTGTGAGAGCTCTGAGTGAGTCACCCGGTGATTAAGCTGCAACGGTTGAGGCCGCGTAGCTCGGTCACGACTAACCTCGAATTCTACACAAAATTTGGTCGAATTGATCATTTCGGATTCCCAATTACAGAGAAGCGATTGAAGTGTATTTGTATATAATTTGACCTAAGTTCCTATATCTAGTTGGCTTACTGGTCTTAAAGATTTAAAATGTCATGTCAATAAGTACGTAGCTTTACTGTTGATAAGTAAACACCAAAATACATATATAATAATAATAGATATCTTTATATATTATTATTATATATACCTGTAGTACCACGCTTTCATACTACTTGCATACTAGGATATAAACATTTCCTAAAACATTATTCAATATAATACGTTGTATTAATTTGTTCGATGTATTAATAAGTACATTTTTAACTGTATCATTCTTTACGACCACCCCACTGCAAATTATGTTTTACTAGCTTTCTGCCCGCGGCTTCGCCCGCGTGGATTTCGGGATTGGGTCTATAGAGGGTTAAGGGTCATAGCTTTTGCCCACGGCTACATATGCGCGGAAGTCGATTTACGGCGCGAAGTTTTATCGCGCTTCCCGTGGGTCTATCCGTTTTGCCAAGATAAAAATACCGCATACCTTGCTCAAGAATCACTCTATCTATTATGAAAACCGCATGAAAATCTGTGCAGTAGTTTTTGAGCGAAGCCTTTATTGCGCATCCCGTGGGATCTGTCGATTTTTCCGGATAAAAGTAGCCTATGTTACTCGGGAGAATGTAGCTTTCCAAGGTGAAAGAATTTTTGAAATCGTCAGTAGTTTAAGCGTGAATAACAAATAAACAACAAACAAACAAACACACTTTCGCATTTATAATATTAGTTGGGATTTCTTCAGCAAGACTAAATTAAAATTAACATCGACGAGGAATTTCATCCACATGTCTTGTCCGTGCTCCGTAAAAAACAAGCTAAAACGCATTCATTATTCGCAACAACACTTCAAAATGTCGGCATAAAGTACAAAATGGCAACTCAACTTAGCAATATTAAGAAGCTCTGGCTAATACTCTCGCAGCGTGTAAAGGAACGCCTCCGCAAATCGGTTGCGTTGCGAACCAGCTATCACGGTAATTTGACGCTATTAAAAATGAGAGTTCGTAAGTACCTACCTGATGTATCAATGTTACGGTCTTCTCAACTTGGCTGGATTTTAACCATAGTCCACACAAAAAAAAAGATGGCCGAACAGCAGGACACCGACGCAGGAGGATGCCGTACAACAATCTAAACATAATGACTTGTAATGGACGCTGATAGGGCATAATAAAAAATGTTCGGCACCAAAAATACTAAATAAAATCCTTGGCGTATACAAAAAGTAACCACCTTAAAAATTAAGACTCATTTTAAAATTTTCAGATTCGTTTATTGTAATGTGCACGCCGGCGGGCATCGATTCGAAATTTAAACGTATCAATTTTTGAATTTGGAACTTTATCTTTTTATCCAGGTCGGATCGATTCGTCCAATTGAAATGTGTTATTAGTATTTATGTAGATTCCAAATCGGCAGGGATGTTTCGCAAAACCGTTTGTTTAGCATTTACTCGATTAATCTAAAAAAAAGACAATCGAATAATGACCGACTACCGTTTGAGAAATTTTAAATCCCTTAGTAGAACGGCAATCGAAATTTACATCTTTTTATCAGTTTTTCACTCGGATCAATTTCGATAAATAGGTAGTAGTAGGTATTAACATACGTTAATTTGAAATAAAACTTAAAATTCGTTTTTTTTTGTATTATGACTGTAACAGTCGAATATTATACAAATCTTTTTTTCGGCCCCTATTTTACTTAGGTTTTACTTAGGTAGTAGTTATTTTGGATAATATATTAATTACACTTATTATCTTTCCTTGGTTCTCCCCAATTCATTCTTTAAAGTTTTGTTTTTATGTACCTATTAAATAAAAAGATATTACAGTCGACTAAAATCACTTATCATTAGATGAGCTGTTTTCTTATTGTCAAACACCAATAAAAAAAATAAGCAGTACCTTTCCCCCATTTTCTAACATTTCTATTGTATGTCCGTTAATAAATTTAGATAAATAAAAATGAATATCTTAAAATCTATGTACGCGCATAGCTTCCGGACAACTGCATCAAATTGGATAATAGTTTTGTTATTATATATGCCTCATCGCCAGGACAAGGTTTGTATAAAACAAAATTTAGCAGATTTTTTAATTGCTTAGCAATTATCAGTATAGACTTTGTATCCTTTGCTATCCCGTATTGGAAAAAGAGTTCAAAAAAGTGAAAACTGACATTATTTCATGCTACACAAAACGAGTATGGCTTAGTACTCCCAGTATATTACTTTACTCTTTGCTTAGTACCTTCTCCTGTCCCTATGGACGAAATTGACAATAACTACACAAAACGAAAAACATCACGATAAATAATTGCTAAATGAACTTAATTGCTAAGTGTCTTACTATGATTAAGTACTTTAAAAATTTACATTGAAGAAAATAAATAACTGTAGAAATAGAATAACAAAAGTCAATTTAAAGTTGGAAATATGAAGAACAATGAATTTGTATGATAAATAATAAATCCAAAGTTACTAAAAGAATCGGGGAAAATAGCTTGTAGAGCAATTGATGCATAGTTTTTTTTTCTCCACGGAAAATTGGCAGCTCATAAAGTTAATGCTAAGAATTTTAGATGCGCGGGTGTATTCACGGATCTTGCGTTTTGGATAAAATTCTATCTCCTGACAAGATTGCTTTTAAAGTACTGGATGGTAATTCTAGATGGATTTAACGAAGAAATTGAAAAAGTAATAGATGCGGTTACGGGTCCCTGTATGTTCCTAATACTATTAAAAAATGGACAATAAAATTTATTCAAACTTGAATTTTCTTCAAGGGTCACGCGTTCAAAGGAAAACGAAGTCTGTCACAAGTCTGAGTGACAAACGCAGGCCTGCTGACAGAACGATTGAGGTTCATAGTATGAAACGCACGAACAGTCAGCCGATAATTCGAAATGTGCCAATTCATAGTAAACCTAATTTTCAAAATACGCTATTACTATGCGACCGTTATCGTATAACTCTTTGCGTACAGGAAGTACCTAATGACAAAGAACGTCAAATGTGTACCATTTCGAAATTCAAACAAGCTATTTGTCAAAATCCCACTGATTGACGACCTCGAACCGTTCTATTTTCAAGTCGAGGCTGTGCCGCGACGCGGCCGTCGTCGTAACATTGAGCACTGACGCCGAAAGTGTTACCGTTTCCATTGGAGTTAAATGTACCGTCACTAATCGGTTATCAATAGACAAACCGATAAGACTCCGTAATTACCGGTCCACATTCACGGATTCATGGACGCCGCGGGAAACCGTATTGGGCGGTAATCTCGTTTGAATATTATGCTTAATTAACTTTAGTGTTTAATGTGATTATGTCCCGTTTTAGACTGTTTTGAAGCAGTAGTTTAATGGGAAATGTGCATACCTGCTCGTGGCATTCATATCTGGAATTGAGAACCACAGTTTTAAATAGATTAATATTAGAGTGAATCACTGTTTTATATGAACTTGTACTTATTCATAACTTGCTAGAATTTATTTGTTTTTCTCTGGAAAAACATATAATGTGATCTTTCTCTGTAAATATATTTTAAATTACTAACACAACCTAAGTAAATCCACAAATAATATTTACAATTGACTAAAAATCTTTTCTCAAAATATTTGAACGCTATATTTACGTGTAGGTACTCACTGTGAAACATTATTCTATTTTTCTGACAAATCAAACGTGAATTTATTCGTAATAAATAATATAGTAACTGAAAAAAGTTCGGTTCACATCACCTCCATTCGGCCAGTCACGATTTTTGACAGACCGTTCGCCCGCCGCCGTTCCAGATTTGAAATTAAAATTGATACGTTCGCTTTGAATATCGATGTCTCGGCTTAAGAGGCGCAAATCGAAAAAGTTCGATAGTCGCCACGCATTCGACGTTCACAGATTAAAAACAGCCGCGGAGTGAAAAGTTTTTGCTGCGCATGAAAAGGTATATTTTTTAATGAGATCTTTTTATAACGAAATGATTGTGTTGCGCTTTTTACGATGTGAAGTCTGTATGGAAGATTTGAGCGTTTAGTGAAAGTGGCTATTTGAACTATATATTTGAACGTTTATGAGATAGAATGAAAGTGAACTGTCACTACGAGTATTTGAAGTTAACAAGAAATGGTTACTGTATTTAGTAACGATTCTTATTAAAAAATAAAAAAAATGTTAATAATAAACTGGTTGGTAACTTGTGATATGTCATAGATGTGAAGTCATAGCACCGAGAAATTTCACTGCCATATCTTACCGTTCAAACAAGAACACAGCACTGCTCACAGCAGAAATAGGTGCATAGGAAGCGCAGCAAAATACCTTAGTAGACAGTTAATAAAAAAAAATGGAAAAAATGCTAAAACAGATAAAGATGTTTACAAGAAATAAGCTAATATATGTATATTCACTTATCCTATAACACCACGTAATTATTAAGCTATTTTTAAGCTTTTCATAAGGTTAACAATAATTATCTATGAAACAAACATGTTAAGAATGTGTTGTTTGCATTACGCCCTCTCTTGAGGAGCGGTCGCTCTCTCTTCAAGCCATAGGGTTATTAGGACCAACTGAGTCGGTAAGTAACATTCGTCGAGCTGCTTCGATTGATCTGAAGTCTGACATAACCACCTGTGTGACTGAGAGAAAAAATAGAAGAATGTGTTTGTTTTTAGCTACAAATACTTAAGAATGTTACAATTTTATATGCTGGTGGTAAAAAATACATATTCCAAGCATGTTTCAAAATTAGACCTTTTAATAAAAAGACCCTCTAAAATGTATATAATTTTTAGTTACGCAGTGTTGTTATTTAAGCAAGCTAATATAATAAAGAACTAACAGATGTAAATAAAGAAAAGATGCATTCCTGGTAGAATCTAAGAAGCGTTCAGCTTACCCGTTACCTCGAATCCGTAATGTGATAGATATTATCTCCGGACACTCCCTTAAACAAACTGCTACTGTTAATAGGTGTTAAAACAGAAGAAACGTTATATAATATCCTTGCGAAGCGCAGAAGCATGACTGAACAACGGCGGAATCTTATTCGCTACCCACTATCCCAGAAGCATGCAGAAGCCCACAAAGGCTGCTGATCTACTGGGAGAAACTATATGGTTGGAGTAAGCCGGCAAGAAACCTAAGGTAGGAAGGATAATCACTCAATCATGAGGTAAGGTGTCGAAATATCATAGCAAAACAAAACTATATTTTACCTGTATCCAAAGTGACAGACAGTAAAGACTCCCACACACGTTTGCTTCTAGGCAAAAGCAAAAAAGTATCAACCTCTCGTAGGCAGTTTCATATCGGGATTTATTACTTTGTTAAAATGTATTGGAGGCTACGGACAATCGAATAACGTCAGGTAGTTGTCCCTTTTCGGACACAAACCCAGTTTTATTACAGTCCTGATTCCGTAATTCAGTTCACACATATATATTTTACCAATCCTGTTTTGATCGCAATGTGTAAACGCTGTATCATATAAATATTCAATAATTTTATATATTTACTACAGAGTAAAGGGCCAGGCACCAACCATTGAATGTATTATATATATTGAAATATAATATATATATAGAGTTGTATATATAGTGGATATCAGCAGTGCATACATTAATAAATAATAATAATGTCATACAAAAATAAATGATTTCATTAAATTATTAATCAAAATAAATAAATTAATACTAAATATAATCTTAAATAAATAGAAAATGGACTCCAAATCACTGTAAGGTAAGGTAAGTTAATAAGAAGTTGGCAACATTCTCACCTTGCATACCTAGATTTGAAGGAGTATGTGCAGTGTTTGAAAGGATATTCTAATCAAGACAGTCCAACATTTTTGACAATGCACTGGAAAAGCTTAAGAACTTGTTAACAAATAACACATTACAGTATCAAATACATCTACAAAATCATAAATAATGCAGAATATTTTTCGGTTCAGCGGTATTCGTAACGACGGTCAACATGAATAAAACGACTAGTTCATTCATTTCATTAATATTTATTACAAGTTTTATAATATTTTACTATAACTACATCCTAAATCCAAACTGTATTATTAATAATCAAAGGGCCAAATAGAACAAAGTTAATGCTAGGGGCGCCATAATGGGCAAATGGGATTATGGATATTGTATCACGTTCCCGTGATTTCGAAAACGAAACTTATTGGTGCAATGAACACATTATTGGATTATTTACGATACGGGTGATTGGGTTGTTTTAATCGATTTTTGGTATCGATATTTAAGTGGTATGATATGCCCGTACTGTATTGCAATCCGTACTCGTTCCTTTTTATTATCAACAACGTTGAAAGATACATTGATGCATCAGCGATTGACTGAGATTTTTTGACACAATATCAAGATATTGAGAATGGTACAAAGTTTTAATATAAAATTTCTGGAACTGTACAATCGTCACGCGCCTCTTTGGTACATTAAATTGAAACACAGCCCGGCTCCATGGCTAAATACCAAGATTAAGGCAGCTTTTCCACCGCCGGCGAGGAAGCGATTAACTATCGGAGATTTTCTCGCTCAAGAAACGTACAATAGATATAAATTCCGTGTAAATGAAAGAGATGAATATATTGATAGTTGATCGCTAACTGTTTATACTGCCGACGGGAACTTCACTCGTTTGTAGCTGAATGACATTGTGATATCTATGATGATATTCGCTCAGCGAGTTTGGCACAGCGATGATCGCTTGGCAGTCAGTGCTTACGCCGAGAGACCAACAAGCGGTCATTTCTCTACAGTGCGGTTTTGGAAGTACACGTATTCGTTATAGGCGCCAAGCTAGTCCAGAGGGCCTAGACAGATGCCTTTCTATTTTCGTAATCGCATTGCTAAAATAAAAAATGTATGGTATTGACATAATCGATCGCTTGATTTTTCGAGTGGTTCTAGGCCCTCAGAACTGCCGCAGCGAGCGACTCGAGCGAGCGGCGCGAATAATCGCCCATCGCAGTCACACGCTCGCTAATAGCCCAGCGATAGAACGACCGGAACTACATACTCGCTTTCCGTTGCTCGCTAACCCGTTTCTAATTGTAGCTCTACTCGCTTGTTGTTCAACGTCGGCGGTGAGACAACTGCCTAAGGAGTAGACAAAAAGACGTGATAAAGCTAAAAAAGGTATAACTGGAGTTCGTCTGATCACGATTTAGAGAAGTATAAGTTTTTGCGTAACCGTTTGTGTAGGGATGCTATGAAGCGATACTTTCATGAGCTCTTTGTCTGTCCACAATCCTAGTCAAATCCGGAAATTTCTTAAATCTAATGGTATCAGCAAGGTCCCGTGTGTGTGTGTGTGGGCGGGCGGCGTTGTGTGTTTGGTTGGTTTTAACACTCTATAGTAAAACACATAGCGTCACCTAGTTCACTATTACTCCCAAATAGTGGATTGGCATCTGGTCTTGAGGGAGAGTGCTGCATTTAGCGCAAAGATCCTCAAGGCAAGCCTGATTGTTATCCTTCACGTGGTTGCCGCCTGTTATTGGTCTGGTTCCCTAAGAAACAGACGTAACTGAAACGATCAGACGAAATACCCTTCCCACATAACTTCAATCCTATCCTTTCCTATTCCTATATCCTCACACTTCACCCCGCCCCCCCCAATCCAAGGTGTTAGTCGTACCGTGCCGAGGGATGCGTGGCCAAGGGGAAGCTTGGTCGTGAACGGTGTCTCCTTGATGACCGGTGATCTCAAGGTAGTATTAAGCCTTACCAGGGCAAGCGGGGCTCTGCTCTGGTGGACCGTTTATTTCCCTTGCTACTCGTGGGAATTGTATGGATTTGTCTGACAACTCTCTCTCCTCTCTGGACGACCAACGTCCAGGAAAAGCTAGCGTAGCTTCATCCTTGCCGGATATATACGGTATTGAAATCAGATCCGACAGCGACGACCTCGTCCTCTCGGAACTGGATATGGAAACTGGGGGCGACTCCCAAGTCCCCCTTGATTCCAAACCTACACAGGAAGACGATGGCCTTGAAAAGACCGACCACCTTTCGGTGAAACCAGTCCGCCGCAAGAAGCTCTCCGGGTCCGCTAGAAAGCGCCTGAAGAGACTGAAAGCGGAAGGAGTAGAAGCGTCCGAAGCCTACAATCGGATTCGGACAGAAATAGAAGCGGCGAGTAGTGGTGACACCGCCTCGAAGCGGAAGACGATGAAACGTATCCGTTCCGAGGAGGAGTCTCCACAACAACAACCTAAAAGAAAAACATGTGTTGCCCCGGGACCGGCCATCAGGACGCAAATAGCGACTGCTGATCGGGAAGGAGCAAACACGCTGCCGGTGGCGGCACAATCGACATGCACATCGTCGGTAGTGCGGCCAGGGGGAGCGGGTATATCTTTTAGGGACGCCGTTAGCTCAATCCGCGTGGGAATATGCAACAAGACACCCATGACGGATGAACAAGTTGAGCTGGTAAGGGAGGCCATCATTGGGGCAATTATAAGTGACCCAACTGATGAAGATGGTCCTAACTTATGCGGCTACACCTATAAGTCAGGTTGGTTGCTGGTAGGAGTGGAGGACGAACGCAGCAAAAACTGGCTTAAGGACAGGGTCGGCAGTATGAAGCCTTGGCCTGAGGCAGAGCTCAAGCTCTTAAGCGAAGACGAACTGCCCAAGCGAAGGATTGGTACTGTTTTCATACCAAAAGGCTGTCTGATGAAAAATCAGACGGCGAAAGAGATCCTCAAATGTATTGAGAAGCAGAACCGAGTTCTGAAAGCAAGCTCGTGGAAGGTTCTTCGGCTCCAGGAAGGCAAGGACGACACCGCCCTTACCGTCTCCCTGGATGACGAAGCCTATGAGGCCCTCGGCAAGCTTGAGTTCAGAATTAGAGTGGCCTACAAGAAGCTGCCGGTCCGCATCAGAGGTCTAAAAACCAATGCGGCCAAGGCGGCTTCTGCTAAGCCAAACACAATGAAACGGCCTGGATCGACCCCAGGAGCCAGCTCCCAACAGAGTCGCGTAATCGAATCTGTGGAAGCAGGACCTCCAAACAGGCCGCACAGGTCGAAGGCCCCAGGGACCAGCTCGCAACAGAGCCGTGAAATCGACTCTGCGGTAGCTGGGCCTTCAGGCTTAGCAGGTCCAAGTGCGCAGGCGAGAAGGACAGAAAAGCCCTCACTCGCTCCGCGCAAAACACACAAAAAACACACACACGCAGGCACACAACACACGTCCATAGAAACACCAGCAACGAGGCCGATCACCTCAAAAATAATAATGGTCCCATCAGTGGACTCACCACTTAAAAGACCAACAGGTGATCGACCTCAAAGCTAACAACACACACTGTTCACGCAGACCACCACACATACACACGCACACAACACGTACACGTACATAAAAAAAAAAAAAAAAAAAAAAAATATGATTCAATTCATACAAATCAATCTTCACCACGCTAGAGCTGCTTCTGCTATTCTTGAGAAGACCTTCGTGGAGGAGAAACTCAGCATTGCCCTGATTCAAGAACCATGGCTATCGAATACCAATGCGATCATGGGTCTAGGTTCTGCCGGCAAGGTAATATCATGCACAAGTGGAACCAAATCTAGAGCATGCATTCTACTCAATAATAATATTGAATTCTTAGTGATCCCAGAGTTCTGCAAAGACGACCTGGTGGCAGCTTACGTTCATCTCAAAGGGTCAGCAAGGCGGAGAGTGATTGTGTGCTCTGCCTATCTGCCCGGAGAAAAGAGTAACCCAACTGAAGAACTAGAGAGCGTTGTGGACTATGCAAAAGAACACAACGCAGAACTCCTGATTGGGTGCGACGCAAACGCCCACCATACCAACTGGGGGAGTAGCGATGTCAACATCAGGGGTGAGTTACTTCATGATTTCATTCTGACCAACTGCCTTCAGATTCTTAACATGGGCCGTAAACCGACCTTTGTTACGAGATCCAGACAGGAGGTCTTAGATATCACTCTTGCTACTAACAACTTATCCAGATCAATTAACAACTGGATAGTAAGCAACGAAACGTCCATGTCTGACCATCGTATGATTAAATTCTCTATTCAGACAAATCAAAACACTAATCTGTATTTTAGGGATCCTAAAACCACAAACTGGAACCAATATAAAACGTGTCTTAATAACCATCTGACAAAGATTCCTAAAATCATTAAAACACCAGAGATGGTCGACTATTCGGTACATCTCTTAACCAATGCCATAACAGCCTCCTTCACGGAGAGCTGCCCTATGAAGGTAAAAAAAGACAACAAAGTACCCTGGTGGCACCCTAAACTTGAGGAACTCAGGCGTAAAACAAGAACTTTATTCAATAAGGCCAAAACGCCCGAGGATTGGGAACGTTACAAAAAGGCCTTAACTGAATATAATAAAGAAATAAGAAAGGCAAAAAGACGTTCCTGGAGAAGGTTCTGTGAGGAGATAAGTAATACTCCTCAGGGAGCAAGGATCCACAAGGTCTTAGCCAAATCACCATCCAACCAACTGGGACTACTAAAGAAACCAGATGGCTCTTACACTGAAACAGAGGAAGAAACGTTGGATTTACTAGCGAAAACCCACTTCCCTGGTTCAACAAATATGCTCGAAAACTATGACTCTGAACATTCCAATCGCCTTACCAGACCCAAAAGGGAAGACTGGAGGCGAGCTGCAATGAATATCAGGCCATATAAAGTAGGCTGGGCTATTGATACTTTTAAGCCCTTCAAATCAGCAGGTGAGGATGGCATATTCCCAGCTCTGCTACAACGAGCTAAAGACATCCTCATTCCACTTCTGGTAAAAATTTTCCGGGCAAGCTATGCTTGGGGATATATGCCAAGAACATGGTCCTTGGTCAAAGTCCGCTTTATACCGAAAGCAGGAAAAAAGGACTACTCCCAACCAAAGTCCTTTAGACCAATAAGCCTAACCTCCTTTCTTCTAAAGATAATGGAAAAATTAATTGACGGTTGCATCAGGGAGGGCCCTCTAAAGGAACTACCTCTGCACCCGAAACAACATGCCTATCAAAAAGGAAAATCCACAGAGACTGCCTTACTAGAGCTTACGGACAACATCCACAGAGCTCTTGAGGACAGGCAAATAGCCGTCTGTGCATTCCTAGATATAGAAGGAGCATTTGACAACGTGACCACCACCTCTCTAACCAAAGGGCTGAAGAACAAAGGGATCGATGAAACAACGACCCGATGGATAGTTGCAATGCTAAAAAACAGAATAGTAAAAATAGACCTCCATAAGGTAACTAGAAGCTTCAGAGCGACAAGAGGTTGCCCGCAAGGAGGCGTTTTATCGCCATTGCTATGGTCCCTTGTCATAGATGAACTTTTAGTAAAAACTTCAGAAATGAATCTTAACGTACAGAGCTATGCAGATGACGTAGTGGCCTGTGTCATAGGCCCCTGTCAAAGCACTGTAACCTCAATTTTACAGAAAACCGTAAACACAATTGTTAACTGGTGTTCAGAAAATCAACTGACTGTAAATCCTACGAAAACTATTGTAGTCCCTTTTACTAGGAAGAGAAAGCTGGATAAGCTCTCACCACTGACTATAAAAGGAACAACAATACCATTTTCAACAGAGGTCAAGTACTTGGGCGTAATCATCGACAAGAAACTGACCTGGGAGTCACACCTTAAGAACACGATACAAAAGGCTAAAACTGCCTTAGGTATATGTCAACGGCTTGTAGGGACGAGATGGGGACTAAACCCAAAAATCACCTTATGGCTTTACACCACCATCGTCAGGCCGTCAATAACTTACGCCTGTACGATATGGGGCTCGAAGGCACAGCAAGTTACGGCTATAAAAAAGCTATCAGGCCTGCAGCGTACTGCATGCCTGATGGCTACAGGAGCCGTTAGATCAACACCAGCCATAGCCCTCAATGCAATCCTCAGCCTCCCACCTCTAAACCTCTTTATTGAGAAGGAGATGATGGCTGGCATCTATAGGACTAACGCTGGCATAGAACACTGGAAATCCCAGACAATTAGGACACTATATCAAAAAGTGTTTGAATGTCCACTTCTTGCAATGACGACAGACGTCTTGCCTCCAGAAGTTAGCTTCCACAAGAATTTCACTGTGGAAATCTCCAAGAGGGAAGACTGGGCGCAAGGCCGACATAGAGATCCCTCATATGACGGGTGTCTGGTGTGGTTCACCGATGGCTCCAAAATGGGGGCCAACGTAGGATGTGGCATATATGGGGGCAGACCCAGGGTTAGCAAAAGCATAAACCTGGGAAAGTATGCCACTATATTCCAGGCGGAGGTCTGTGCCATAATTGAATGTGTACAAGCTAACCGCCAACGAAACTACGTAAACCAAAAAATCGTAATCAATTCAGACAGTCAAGCAGCTTTACTAGCAATAAACAATATCACACTTAAATCAAAGCTAGTAAAAGACTGTGTGAAAAAACTCAATGACCTGGGAGAAAAGAACAAAATCACTCTCAAATGGGTGCCAGGTCATTCTGGAATAACCGGCAATGAGAAGGCCGATGAACTAGCCAGGGCTGGGGCTCAAGGAATACAGTTCGGCCCAGAGCCTATCTGTGGTATCTCAAAGAACCAGGCCATGCAATACCTAAAAACTCGCCTTCTTAACGAGGCGAAAGCAGACTGGCACAGTACGTCCGGGATGACACACTCAAAAGCACTAATCGAACCATACTCTCGCAAACGCACTGACGAGCTACTAAAGCTTAACAGGAGTAACTTGAGCGTGATGGTTAGGGCTTTGACCGGTCACTGCAAGTTGAATAGACACCTTTACAACATGAAACTAAAGGACACTGACACATGCAGAGTCTGCGAACAAGAGCGTGAAACACCAATTCACCTCTTGTGCTACTGTGAACCGCTGATTCACAAAAGAAACAGACACCTGGGGAAACACATCCTTGACCCAGATGAAATAAAAACAATCCGAACTGGGAACATCCTATCGTTCTTGGTCAGTGCCCAGTTAAGGGAGCTACTGTAGGGCCTACATAGAACCTACATAGGAGGCTGGTCACAATAGATCTTAATAGGTCGCAGTGATGCATATCAGCCCCGACTTTCACACGAAATAGAAGAAAAAATGTAGGCTCTTCGAATTCCCCTCTTCTCTCTCTTCTCTTCGAAATCCTCAGGGGAACAAAAAAAAAGGCTTCGAATTATATCGACCTGAATACTCTTTAATAAATTTGCAGATCAACCGGTGATTCTTATGGATGGATCCACAGAACTAACTATATTGACTCCTTACTTAATTCTAGATTAGCTTCGAATGTTCCATTAATTAATCTGCAGACTGTCTCTGACAAAGAAGTTGAAAAGTTATTCGGAGCATTAGAATTTATACAAATTATAATTACTACTTTATTATTTTGGAATTGTCGCGGTCAGTAATCTACACAGATTTTAGTGTTAATATATATCACATGCTTAAGAGTATCATATTAATATTAAGTTTAAACTTATATTTTCAATTTATCATCACAGTATATATACGACCTTACTGAAGGGTTCGAGCCTACCCTAACTATGTTAGGGCGATTAGCTCTTTAACAACTACTCTGGCCCTATAAAATTCTTTGCAAGTATATGCAGTGGCTCTGCCATGAGTTTCGTTTTCTACTGGTATGGTGTATAGCTACAAGAGACGAATTTTCGAAACAATAGAAAACAAATTCGCATTCGAAATCGTGAGATTCGTATACGAATTACTGAATTCACTATTTCTGAATTTTCATTTCGTGCGTTGTGCAACGAGTGGTTCAACCCACTCGTTTTTTATTTCTACTAGTAGAATATCCAACGCTGACGTGACCTTGACAGTGATCCGTTTCACGTTTCAGATTTTTGTTTTTGTTGTTGTGATTTTTGAATTTTTCTGCGTTTAAAACGGAATTTAATTAAGAATTTGTTCTTTAATGACAACACTGAATTCGAGTGATTCAAAAATCTATAAAATTGTTACAACAGTAGAAAATAATTTCACGTCTAATAATTCAAATTCACGTCTAATAATTCAAAAACATCTCCTGAACTCATGTCAGTTTAATATGAAATAACAGTACGGTCCGCTAGAGGCGCTGTATACAGTTTTTAAACAAAAACTTACACTATCGATATTGTTTGCAAACGAATGTAAACTCATTTAGCTATGTTGCCTCACCATGTTTTCCTTCACTGTAGAAGCGTCAGACGAAAATGAGAAATTCGAAAAACACAATTAATACGTAGCAGCATCGATTCTGGTTTCCCCGAATCTCTTTATCCCAAGACTAGTGCTAAGACCACAACGCCACCACATTATTAATTAGAAATTCTTTGCGCTTAATTTTTGTGCATTAATTACATTGAGCATACATATTTTAGGCGCTGCATCGCTTCCTCTCCTGAGGGGTGCTCGCTCTCACGATTAGCCTATACAGTTCTTAGCTGAGTTTAGTCGGTAGGTCACGTGGCCGGACCGCTCCGGTCGTGTGACCTCCTCTCTTGAGGAAAAAAAATCTTAGACTTATAATAACAAATTTTGAACATCCATAGAGAACGAGGTCCATCTAAACTCTATATAAGCTACTCCATGACTCTACTTGATCGAATATGACAATCGGCTGCCATATCTAAAATAAGTCCGTACTTGTCTATGTAAAGACCTAGTTACATGCCACTATTAATATCTCGTATTATACTTACCTTATATGCCTACATTCTACAACTTACAAAATTTTATAAACATATATAACAATTATTTACTTCATAGGTAGTTTAATAAATAATGTATTAGTCTTTTATTGGAAGATAGTATAATGTAAGTGAATAGGTACTATCAGTATATGTTGAGATCTATTATCGTGGCCCCCATTTTTATTTTATGGACCCCCGAATTAATTTGTCGCTGACGTAGACCCCTTTTTGGTTATCATAGACCACTTTGGGAATCACTGATTTATATTTTTACCTCCATCTAATTATGTATTAATGAAAGAAAAAAATGTTTTTACATATCGCACCTTTAGAAGTGAAGTGACTAGTTTAGTATAAAATCATGAAAACAATTCATATACTACCATTAACAATAAAAAATATGACAATTAACGTACAACTTAATGATAGAATGTCTAGAGTCCTTCTAGCAGGACTTTGCGTACTACCAGTAGGACGCAAAGTTTTTGGTTATAGGAGGCTTTTTAAGCCTGCGAGCAGGACATAGTTAACTTAACTGCCAAGGATAGTGCGTCTCTTTCTGATTCGGCGAGTTCTTATGATCAGTCTGGCCAAAATGGGGACGAATATAACACGTGGCGTCCGCGTTCGCGTCAAAGCCACATATTTTGACGAAAATGATACACAGAATACTTGGAATCGAAAACATTTTGGTGATGACTACGATAACAGTTTTTGTTGGGGTACCTACCATAAGAAAGGTTGAAAATAACTAACATAAATAAAATTTATATAAGTTTCTTTCAAAATTTCTTGTTTATTTTTCTAATCCATAATTCTATGTAACGCTCGTGTCTATTTAGATACTCATATATTATATTTATATAGATACTTACTAAAATACAGAATGTTTGCGGACTAATTTTTTTATCCACGAAAGTCAGGTACTGCTAGAAGGACAGACTCCGACTATTAGTGAATGAAACAGATCATACAGAAAGTAAGAAATAGAAAGAGACAGAGTTACGTTAGCCGAACATAGCACCGAAACGAACAACTACGTCTTGACTCTCTCGACCGTTTCGAAGCGCTAGAGGTGCAGATTCATTCAGAAACCTGCTAAATTGGTAAAAGTTTAGGAAATTGTCAACTTCTCTTTTCAGTATTATATAGTGTCTGGTATAGTTTAAGTTGAGTAGAAATTGGTTTGATTTTGATCTCGCGAATTTTGTTGAAATTCTATTCGACCACGTCATAGTAAACACAAGAATCTAAGTGTCAAAACATTTTGGGTATAAAACCAATTTCTTTAATAGTAGCCTTAAGCAGTTCAGGCAGTATGGGAACAATGGATTTGCTTCTGGCGTGGAGATAATATTGTTTATATAACAAAGAGCCATTACATTGTTTTATCAATGCATAAGCATTACGTATAACAGTTTGCCGCTTGTAATACAAATTGACCGGTTGCGTTCGAAAACAATGCTCTTATGATTTTGTTAGGTAAAAAAAGTTTTTTCAAACTTAACCTAATATAGGTTTGGATACAATACTAGTATATATCCACAACATAACTATATTTTATTGTATATAATTTCTTAAACAACTGGTTCTATCCCAGGTTATGTGGAGAGACAGAAATCTAAATCCAAAGAACTAATGCAGGAGAGCATACTCGTACACGCTCCTTAAGCATATAAGGATATCAACGAAATTTTAAGGGCTTCGTGACACGTGAATTACACCTCTGCTTAATCTTTCGGGGAATAATCGTGACAATTTATTTTTGTTAAGTTAGATCCGCTATATATTTTTAATAAAAGAAAATCTTTTGAGTCTTATGTGATACAACAAAACGATAGAAATTAAAGGGGATAGAAATTAAGATCTAGCTTTAAATTCCACATAAAAATATCGTATTTTCAAATTTATACATATAAAAAAAATAATGACATATAGTACATTATAACATAATTATTATAATAATGTAGCAAAATATCTAAAGTCTAATCATTAATTCACTGGAGTAAACTGACGTTTACGGTGTTACCACTTTATGAATGAACAGAAAATAGTGTTGTGACTAGAATATTGAAATCAAACTCATTCATTCAATTTCATTCCGTCCTCAAATCACATTACTCATTTTATTTACTTTATTAAGAAATCTTAATCCAATTTTGTTTAATCGATGTAATAATATTAGCATGGTACCTTTAGGGCAAATAGGTGATAACTTTGAAATGTTGTAATTACTCGAATTATATATATGAAATGAAACAAAAATATTCAATGGATAGCTTTTTTATTCGTCATCGTCAGACATAATTTTATCACTATCGTCGTCGCTGTCAGTGACACTTATTATAAAACGGTCCGTAATATTGTCCATCATATGGTCGTGATTAAACATTTTATTTTCTAAGTTTATTACATGATCACACAGCTTCTCCATCTTGTAATCCCAGTAACAGTAATAACCAGCAATAATTAAAAAACTTGACGTAAAATTGTCGTGGTTATATCCATACAACGATAAATAATTTACAGAATTATGTTTTGTCTAAAATGAAATACAATAACTACTATTACACAGTGGTTAAATCTGTATTTTTCTTTTAAAAAGATTGCAATAATTAAAGTACTTCCGAATGTTCGAATAATTACAGTTCAAAAAATTGATTTACTGATTAACTGAACGCATAGTTCGGGAACGCTAGCAAGTGAGTGAATTTCATTTTTTTGTATCTGATAGAATTCATGTACCTATATTATAATTAATTGAGTACTTTTTTTTAATAAACGTTGTTACTGACTTTGTGTGAGTGATCTGAATAACAACGAAGGGTGAAGTCCTTATCGATTTATTCAATTTATCCAATTATATTTGCAGGTCACCTCACTAGTACGATAAATATGGCAGCACAATTTTACAATGTGACATTAGCATCTGTCAGTTTACTCCAGTGAATTAATAATCAGACTATAAGTTGAAAATTACGCACAAAATTGACATTAGGAAAATGTCAACCAAGCATACAGTCTCATTTTCAATAGCTTACGAGTGTGAAAGTCGTGTAATATATAATATATATATATATATATATATATATATATATTATATATATATATATATATATATATATATATATATATTATATATATATATATATATATAATAATGGCCATATCTGCATTTTTTGACATCACGTAGCACTTACACAAAAATTGTAAATACGCTTAGACTAATATCCAAGTCAATATCTTTGCTATTGTTAATGTACCGTAGACAATTATAAAGAGTCTATGTCATAAGCAGAAAAAAAATTAATAGTCATTCGTTATGTCACAATAAAGAAAATTATTAGGTCAATGAATAAATCTAAAGTGTTAAATAAATGTTAAATCGTAACCTTAAACAACATAATGTTGCCCAAATTACTGTGAATAACAAGAGAAGTTGATATGCAATCTTTGGGCCAAACAGAATGTGATAGCATCAAGTTTGATCATGAAGATAAAATGACTAAATTACAGTCTGGGCTTTCGAAGCTAGACTTGTACGTATTAGGTCGATTTTGGATACAAGCCCTAAGAACAGTGTTAGTAGGCGCGAAATTTTGCATGATCCCAGTAGTACATGCCGCCATGAAGCCAGAAGAAATACCTAAGAAACCACCACCAATGAAGTACAAGGAATTACCTCTATACAACTCTCCGCACTACGAATATAAAGATTATGTGGCAGATCAAGAAAAATGTCCCGAACACAAAGATAAATTGCTTCATAAAGCTCTAATACCATATGTTAGGGAACACAGGAAGATCGCTGAAGAAAGGATATGTAAAACTTGTAATGCAATCAAAAAGAATTTCGAAGATACTTCGAAACTTGTCGAGAGCAGGAAGAACGAAGCCAAAGCTTACATGAGGTCTCCAGATAATCTGCAGTTGAGGCAAGGTGTTGTAGCTTCGGGAGTGTTAGCAGGATACCTGATCGGTGGTGGAGGAGGAATACCGAGGCGAATCATCTGTACTTCTCTCAGTGCCCTGGCTACTGGAGCGCTATGTTTTCCGACAGAAACAGACCAGTATTTTCGGGAAGTATGTTACAGATCTGCTAAGTTGGCGATATCATTTTATAACACAACTTGTGGGAAAAATTTCTCGTTGAGAGAACGATTGCCGTGTAAGGACGACATGCCACCGCAGCCCCCTCCGAGGAAACCACTGTGCCCTCCAAAGAAGTAGTTATGAGACTTAAGAATCAGAAAAACTGAAAAGGCATAATATACAAAACTTGAAGTGAATTAAAATTTATTTTTGTTTTATTTTGAAAACTGCATTTAATAACTACTTAAAATTTATTTAAAGTTATTGCCATTCATTACTAATACTACTACGAGTATTCATAAGATAGATAGATATATATCCAATAATCTATCTATCTTATGAATATAAAATATCAATAGTCCAAACTGACGATCAAAGAATCAACAGAAAGGTCCAGTATCCATCTGACCGAGTCCATTTCTGACCCCCGTCTGAGGACCCCGTCTCAAAATAATCTCCCATAGGCGTTAAGACTCTGATCGATAGTCACCGGTCGGGTCATCCTGAGATGATCCGGAGAATTTGGTTTTTCCAGTCCCTGTATCGCCCTAAGGATAAGATTGAGTTCGGTGTAGTTTCATAAAATAAAAACTAATATTTATTCAACATAGGTTTTTACAAGCACTGATTGACGTTTAACAAATATAAGCACAGAGTTTTAAAGCTTCATAACCTTGTACGCGGATAACAAAAGTTATTGTTCGGAAATCGGTTGAGTATGCTAGAGAAGAACAGTCAAGAATCTCTGAAGGTCTATTTTTATCTCGTTTTAATTTAGTCGATATACCCTATGGGGATTCTTCCACACCCCTGATGACTAGCCATCATTCGATATGGTGCGCAAAAGCATTCCACCTCGATAAAAAATAAGGTGCGGTACAATCGCCAGCTTATTCACAGACTTAGCAGCTCTCGTGAAAACTTAACTATTCAAGTAGTCAGTGTAACGTGGTACAAAGATTGGGTGTTGTATTCTCGCAGACCCACTGGGGACCTTGAGGTGTTATTTGTGAAGGAGACCGACAGGACAATTTATCCTTGACGATGTTGTTTTAACAAAAAAAATAATTTTGGCGATTTTCCTGCGTACGGCAAGAGGGAGCAAGTGCTGTCGTTTACACATAATAGGCATATACATTATTATCATGTTAGTGGCATTTAAATTGCAGGTATCTAAGTAGAAATGTGCTTTATAAGTTTAATGTTTATAGATGTATGCTTATAAATAATACATTTTGCGTTATTTTTATTACATTAATAAGGTCGTAAATCGTAAAATGGAATAAGCGAAATACTCGTACTTTATGAACCACACTAAACAGCAATGAGAGGTGGGGAAACAAAATTGGACAAACTCGTAGAAAACCCTAGACTTGCATACTTCACATCGCAGTTATATCAATTATCATAAAAAAAATATCATTTAAACTAGCTTAAAAACGATTAAACGCATAAATAACTATTCATTACAAAGCAAAGGGGAATAGCTCCGAACACGCTGGTGCCAAGAACAATTCGTTCATTGTTATCTCTACAAGCTACGCTGAGGACTGTGGTGTATGTAACGAGAGTATGGCGTGTGGATTCTGACTTCAGAGTACAATAAATCAATACAAATACATCTTTACATGTCACTTTTTAAAGTTTCTTTATAACAACGGCAAAAAATACTCGATTTAACAATGGACGAGATCAGTTTGGAGATAGACAAGACCTATAGCCAAGTAGGTATCCTGTTTTATTTTCATTAAAATAAAATTCTAATATTTATTCTTAACATGTTGTGACTTTAACCTATAAGTATTCTCATGTAAACAACACGTTAAGTTTATAACTTACTTTTACTTTTCCATCGACAACACTTAGATTGTATAGGTAGTTAAATTAATTTTATACTCAATACCTACATCAATGATTTCACTTTTTTTAAACTAATTTACCATAACTACTGCAGTATTATATTATCTGTGCCAGGACCTAGTTTTGTACTTGTCATACAGAATTATTTGTATAGGCACTGGTTGATGCGTATTGAAAGCAAATACTATGTAATTATTAGGTATCACAGTATACAGAGAGTATCTTATGCCTTATTAATGAAGTAAATGATGATATTTAATTATGTTAGGACAATGCAATTTTGCACATTATTATTATATTAGAACAAACCGCTACTAGTTTATCTAAGGTGTCGAATCCAAATGTGAATGTAGAGCAGTTTGTGTGTATAGACACACTCAGTACAACATTTTTAAATAAGCAAATAGACTTATGTTCGTTCGTTCGCCTTCAAATAAATAAAAAATGTAAGAATACAAATAACTTAAGAGCTACATTTCCTTGTACACGAACACGTACAAGGAAAATTAAAAAAATCAAAAGCATCGCTAATTTTATAAGTAATATTGGACAAGTTTCTATAGAATTGACCAAAAATTTTTTACTTTGATTTGAAGCACAGGCGATTGCTCCTAAAACTAAGTTTTAAATTACAGAAATAAGAATTTGTTTCATTTACGTAATTATTCGAGCGTCCAACTTGATGTGACAACTCCAAAACGTCGCAAATCAAATAGGCACAGAAACATTCGATTGTTTTCCTTTTTAATTGTTTTACATTAACTTATCGTTTTCGCAAGAAGGTTCTGTCAATTAACAAAGAAATTGTCTCATTTTATTTTTTCCTAATTTGTATTTGCATGCATTTTAAAAAATGTTTGGGGTGTCGATTATTATAATTAACTAGCAGACCCGACAGACTTCGTCCTGTCAAAAAGATTTGTAAAGTGACAGTTTTTTGTTTCTACTTATTTTATAGTCACCCCGGTGGTAGGGCGTTGTGATTAAAAAAAAAATTATTGCAAAAAAGGTCCAAATGAACTATTTACATTTTGTGATTATTCAATTTTGGAACGTGACACTAAAACCTCCAACGATGTATTCTGTGCCCTAAAGCACACATGCATACTGTTTTGATAGATATGATTTTATTTTTTTATATAGAAAGCGCAAATTGACACACACCCCTACAATGCTTAGACAACGGTGAGTGCTTGCAATATGAACTTTATACAATAACAATAAAGCTCAAATTGACTGTACGATTTAGTTAGAAAACGTTTGTATGGAAAAAAATGGGCTGTTTTTAGGGTTTTTCCGATAATTACTCGAATTTTTCTCGACGTAAAAACCATCCTTGAACTTCAACGAACATTGTGAAAAAAGAATTGACCAAATTGGTCCAGGCGTTGTTGAATTATGCACTTACCAACACATTTTGCGATTCATTTTTATATATAAGATTATAAGTTTTGTATTTAATATAAGTCGATTAGTCTATACTGGGTTCCCGTGACTGATTAAGACCCGATTACTTTAATGTAGCTTAAAGTGGGCTCATACCCTCGATAAGGACTTATGAGCTGTAATGATAATGAAGAATGTTCGCTGTCTATGAACCCATATTTATTTTAATGCTATGAAATAAGATGAATATTAGCTTTTATTTTATTATCACTACTAGCGAACCCGCCCCGGCTTCGCACGGGTGCAGTGAAAAAATGTTTATGGTGGGTTATCTTATCTTATCTTATGAGCGGGGCTGCTCCCATCGGGAGCTTGCGCACTTCGACCCTTGTTGGGTCTTTTGTGCTACCCCATGTGTCGTTTGTGGTGTGCTATCTAGCTTGCGTGGCCCTCGTCACTAGTCCAATCTATCGAACCCATGAGTCTGACGATGATCCTAGGCGATATGGTCCTATAGTCTTCCGGTCTTGGTAACCAATTCCCGTTAGCCTTAGTCTCCTGCAGGCCAGAGCATCGCAATGACACAATATGTGCTCCATGCTCTCCTCTTCAACCTTGCAGGCCCTGCACATTTTGATCCTAGCGTGACCCATCTTATGTAGCATGACCCTTGTACCCCAGTGGCCCGTTAAGGCACCTAGTGCCAGGCGAGTTTGAGGTCTGCTTGAGCTCAGTGCAAACTTAAGCCAGCTGTCCATACCCATGAACAGTTTTGAATGTTTCATTCCTTTATGACTGGCCCATTCTTTCTGGTGCTTTTCTTGTGTATGGGCTCTGAGGCATGAGCCCACTATTTTGGGCGTGACTCCAACAAACGGTTCTGGTCCCACCAGAGGTGTTTCCGATCCAAGTCTTGCTAGCGAGTCCGCTTTTTCGTTACCATAAAACCTTTATGTCCTGGTATCCAAACTAGGTTTACTGTGTTTGTTCTACCCAGTTCATTTAGCACGTTAATCGCGTTCATTACGAGTCTAGAGTCTACTCTATAACTCAACAATGCTTTGAGTGCTGCCTGGCTGTCGCTAAGAATATAGATATTGAGACCTTTACGTCGTTCTCTAGATTCTCCTGGGCACAGGCAATGATGGCGTATGTCTCAGCTTGAACACGGTTGCCAGTTTGCCCATACTTATTGATATCTCTGTATTTTTGCAGTATACTCCTGCCCCTGTACCAGACTTCATTTTAGATCCGTCCGTGTACCAGATCATGCTGTTTCCTTTTTGGGGAAGTCAGCCCTTTATCCCACTCCTCTCTTGTTGGAATGTGTACTACAAAGAGTCGCCTAAATGGTGGGTTATCCCTAAGAGATAGACATATACCATCGCGGACTTTTTTGTGGATTTTTGTAAGTTGTACAATACTGTAGTACATTATTTTGGTCTATCTCGTAGGTTCAGCCAGCGTTCAGCCAGCGTTTGCAATATAAGCGCAAAAAAAACGTGCTTATTTACGACATCACATTAGAAACCTTTAAATTTATCAGTGTTTCTCTACTATATTAATGCATTTATTATACATACAAACCTTCCTTAAGAATCACTCTATCTATTAAAAAAAACCGCGTCAAATCCGTTGCGTAGTTAAAGATCTAAGCATACATACGGACATACAGCGAAAGCGACTTTGTTTTATACTATGTTATGAAAAATAAGGAGCTGTACATGGAGACATGCTGTCCCTACGCTTATGTATGGCAGTGAATGCTAGATGCAGAAAGAGAAGGATAAAGCAAGATTAGTGCAGTGAAAATGAACGGTTGAAGGGAATGGGTAGAATGAGATGAACGATAAATTGGAAATAAGTACTTGCAGAAAGAAAGTTAATGTAAGCGTAACATGGATAACCTAAAATTTTCTGTTTTTGTTTGCTATTCGTTTTCTTTCCCTTTATTGTAAATATTAGTACATAAATTAAACTATCTATTCCGAGCACTAATGATAAGGGAAATGTGCGGTGTGAAAGAAGCTGTAGTGACAAAAATCGAGAAGAGAATGCTTAAATAGTTTTGACACGTAAAAAGGATGGACGACAAACGACGAAAGAAATTTATAAGGCACATATGAATGGACCAGTTGGTAGAGGACGACTAGATGAACGTACTTGGACCGAATAGGTGATATATTGAAAGAAGGTCAGGTTACCAGTACCCGTAACTGACGAGCGTGCATGAAAGTATTAATTGAGACGAGGAAGCTAGAGAAGCATGTTTGGATCAAAGCAACTGGAAAACCATGATCTCTGCCTGCTATCAAAATACTGTACAGGCTACAAAAAACTAGAGGTTCGTTTATGGGCAAATGTATAAATTTTTATAACAAGATTCCACATAGTGTAGCTGACTTGCCTCTTCATAAGTTCAAGGTACATGTTAAAAAGACGCTAATGAGTAAGGGCTATTACAAAGTCAATGATTATTTAAATGATGCCAATGCTTGGTGTTGATTTGAGGTTACATTCTAAAGTGTAAATATTTGTTTTCCCGTATAAATTGTAAACACATATGTACGTTGTATGATAACGACATAATTTATTGTAAATGTTGTTATTACTTTTGATAAAGCTGATAAGTTTCTTGCGGCCATTTTTCTTATCAGCCAAACAATACGTCCTGAATGGGAGGTAGGAAAAAAATTTGGACGATTCAAAAGAGCTTTCTATAAATTTCAAATATGTTGAATAAAGTTAATTTAGATTTAGATTTTTGTATTTTGTGGTAAGTATTAACTTACTAATTTTATGAAATAGTAAACAAATAAAATATTCACTTTTTTTCGTGTCAACGAGACACATCTCTGAACAAGACAGATCACAGACGAAATACTTATTATTTTTTATTGTGAATATTGTTTCGAGACATTCTAGGAATATTGGCACTTCATCATATAGTGACAACTTAATGGCGTTCTCTTATCGATCCACCTAAATTGATATAGAATTGAGATAAGCAAGACCTAGATCTAGAGAATTATTCTATTTTAACTATACAAATTGACGTTTGAAAAATTGATTATTTATCGAAAAAAATATGTTTATTTTATGTAAGGCGGGTTTTTAGAATAATTAAATTGCAATCAATTACAATTTTGGTGTTTCGAAATATTGGATTCATGTTATTCCTTTATCATGTTATATTTTTAATTTATGTGAATCGTTGACAAACAAACAGATTGCCCGTCTGATTGATGGTAAGTGGTTATAGTCGCCTATATTAGATATGGTCAGTATGAGATTTCTAGCGTAACTCCAACCCCACAAAAACTATGTTAGCAATCATGTGACATAAGATGTAGTTACAGTACTGTAACGGTGTAGCCGTTACATGTCTTATGTTGCCTATGGTTCACCATCGGTACTTTAATTGCTTGCACTAGTAATTTAATTGCTTAAATACCCTTTACGCCATAGCACTATATATATGTGTTTGTGTGTATATGTGATACTTCTAAATTAATCATCACAGGTCATCACAGGTTACCCAAACTATGTTAGGGCGATTACGTCTTAATCAACTACGCAGTTAGCGCGGATTGGTTGACTACTTCTGATGGTCTTTGAATTGTATTCGCAGGTGTATGCAGGTTATTGGCAGGTGAAGGCGGGCACTCGTTGTCCGTCTAAAGACCTGCCGTGAAGGCAGCGTGCACGGCCGGCTACCGTGTACGCAGACAAGATGTCTCTCTGTCTGGGGGATTGTCCTAGTGTTCTTGGACAATCCCCCCCCCCCATGGCGGTGGCTCGACCAACTAGGTCGAGCTGGCCCGTGGGCGCGTGGCGGTACAACCGCGAAAGGGCACCCCACCACGCGGATATGGGCTTTGAGGACACCGGGGGGTTTTAGTGGGTAGGCCGGTCCCTCTGACCGGAGAGCCCCACACACGGCCGCACCTAGCCAGCGCGGAGTCAATATATATAATTCGATAAAAGATAAACACATTGGTCTATGGTAGGATCGATCTCCGCCCCCGAATCGTCCGAATCGTAGACCAGCGCCATCGACCCTACCTCTGAAGTATATTTTTAAATGACAAATTCATCTTGCAGAAAAAGCTAAATAAGTCATATCGGCGATTGAATTAGGTTAGAATGAGATAATATCAATTTGTGATTAAAGATCGTAACGGAAAATCTCACTAATTATATTAATTTGTGAAATACTGGATTGTATTATGGGTGTATTTTTGAAAAATATGCATCGTTTTAAGCTGCAAATCAACACAAATATTAATTATTTAAAGATTCTCTTTATAATATTGACATTTGTGTTAATTAGTAACTATGGAAGTAGAGCATGTTACCAGTTGTAGTTTTCGGTTATTTGGACATTAAATAGATAATTTCTACTTTAAAGGAATTATATATTTGACGCCCAAAAATCTTATGATAATGGTTTCTATACCTTACTATATGTATAATAATGCAACTATAAAATATCTATATTTTTTTTCTCCACCGCTTCTTTTTGTCGTTTATGGCGGTAAAGAAATATACTTGAATCTGTCTTCCTCATTGGGTTCCCATTCCCATTTCCCGTTTGTACATAATATTTAAAGTACGTATAAATAAATTTACAAAGAAAATGTGCTGAGTAGCAGGAATAAGCCAATTATCTTTTTTTTTTAATAATTGACAGCCCGACACGATTCGCGAAAATCACAAATGAAAGAATCCTGGGAGCATTATTGGAACAAAATAAGCTTTGTGCCGAAGTATTTTAAAATATTTTGCATTTAATGTGCCGTGATTCCATTTGAAGTACCTATACTCGGATTTTTAATTCGGCGAGCACGAAAAATAAAATAATTTTATATCGCCGCCATCTTTACAACGAGATAATAGCATTGTCACCTCTGTTCGTTTCGAAGACTGTAAAAGTAAGAGTGGTCATAAAAAAAACTAGAAGATAAGTCTTACGACCGTTGTCCACTTTGCTTTTGAGAAAAAAGTAAGATTGAAACGCACGATACCGCTCGCATGACGTCACACTAGTCTATGCCGCCATTTCAACACGCGTGAAAATAAACTTTATTTTTTCAAACATTAAAAACTCTTTGCTACGAAAAGTTTGTTTTATAGAGCGCCAGTTTATAGCCGGACGGCGTTTCTTTATTGTTGTGTTACGGCTTTTTTAATTCGCGACGACTCTTTTATTTTGGACTTTATTCGTGGACAAAAGAGGTTCTAATTGTCTATGGTTACCGCTTTTTACTAGCGAAAAGTCATTGTATTCCTTTGGTACTTCTTTGGCAGTCAAAGGTCGTGAGTATGGCTCAGATGCGAGGTAATGAGTCATAGTGACTGCGCTTATCTTTCTAAGAAATTTAATTACGTACTCGATTCGGTTGAAAGTAATGTGTCAACATAGTTTCTGATAATTTTCCATCCACCCACAGCTCGACATAGAATACCATGTCGAGCTGTGGGTCGATGTCTAAATCTAAGTCAATAATACCCTGTTGGTCATTAAACTATTTAACATATTTTAATTTTTCAGACTATATTATTATTTTTATGTTTCTATGTACATGTACCTGATTCTCACTAGGCCACTATATTAGGCACTATATTATAACATATGATAGTAAAATGTATAATGCTTAAATTTGTTTAGTGTTATTAAAATACAAAATAATACAATAACAACATAAATTTAGTACTAGCGTCAAAAAGACAACATTAGCCCTTAATAATATGTATGTTTTATGGTATAAATGGTACATGTTTATTCAAAACTGAACTAAAATATGACTTGTTGTATTAGTGTTCTTGTTAAAGTGTTAAAATTATTCAAGATATTAAATAAGAAGACATAACTTGAAAATAAAAAATAATATTGTAATACATTACGCGATCATTTTGTATATAAACAGTAAATATTACAATACTGATTTCTCAATCTTAATATTTTTGCTATTTATTCTGATAACATGATTATTAATTACTTTATGTTTTAGAAAAATCATTACTTTACCTATGTTTTAGGCACGTGCGTTATATTTCAAAGTTATCATTACAAATTATGACGCACGGAACACAATAGCTAAAGACTTCGAAAGCACGAAGAGTAATCAACCCGTTGAACCCGGGTTCAAAGTACCTCGGCCCGTTACAAAAATTAATCAGTAACACAATACACACACCATTTATGTCTTAAAAAGTTTAATCTCCAAAGTTTTTGCTGCGTCCATTATTACATGCCGTTTTGAGCATCCCGAAATGTCATTAGCGGTATAAATGGGTTTCGCGCCATAACGAACGTCAGTGCTGCCACAATGGCGGATCATAAATCAACTGTCAGTTTGACAGCCGCTGAAAGGAGGTCCGTCAATGCATCGATGCAAAACTTTTTTGAGGAGCGTCTTAGAAACTCTTTTTGATTAATTGCGAAAAAAGAGGCGTGCTTATGGTTTTTTTTGGCTCGGATGAATGGAGATCTACGGGGCGACTCTTCAATTGATAATAGACGTTTCATTTTCTTTGTTTGTCATACATTGATGCGTATTCCAACATCAAAAGGAAGAGGCAGGCTAATGTAGACTAATGTTGATAAAATAGACCGAATAGACAAATTTAGACGAATCTTGTACATTCTCTCTCTGGTTAGCAAAGTAATCTAATTCTTCTGATAACGTGACAGTTTAATATAAGAGGGGTACTTTACTACTAAACAGGGAAAGTGTGCTTAATTTTAGAATGTACATTTCTATTGGACAAATAACACACAGATATTTTTATATTTGTTAAAATCACCAATCAACATAGTTTTTTTAGATACCGATTAGATGGAAAGATTCAATATGTAACGTGACGTCACTATAGACGAGCGCCATACTAACCGCATTTAAAAGTACATATTTTGCATTTTGTATTTTTCAAGAGGAAAATAGCATGCAATTTTCCATTCCTTAGTGATTTGTTTAGGATATGGAATGATGGTGCATATTCTCATCTATCTCGTCATCTTATCCAGTAAATTATTATTTTCGTTATTGTAACATATTATGGTATTGTCTCCAATGAGCTTGCGATCTTGGTATATTTATTACATGGATCATTCAAATTGTTAAGCGAAGTCCAATCTCCTTTCCGAATCAAGTATTAATTTGACTTCAGTACTAGTTTCTCATTTAATCGGTATACAAAAGATAAATAATAAACAGCATTGTACATCAAAATACGAGTGAAAAACTTAAGTAATCGATTACAAGAATCGCCCATCTGGATTAATACGTGTTATAGCCAATTGGGAGCCAATGTCAGAAGCTCAAAGGCTCATTTGCAGATTCTTTGTGTGTTATGATTGTATAATTACGTTTTAATAATGTTGTCTTGTGAGAAAGTTGAGTTATCTTCTGGTATGGTTTTGTATAGTGTTGACGTGATAGATAGATAGATTTCCATTTCCAGTTAATGATTTTATTCAAATAATTTGATAGACTTTTTTATGATGTAGAATGCTGTTACGCACCGTATCTGTCATTGGCTAATCAACAGACGTGTATAGGACTTACCCGCTGAGAAGCAGGGCACAATCACTATACAACTCACTGTCTATTCTGTCATCAATTAGGCGATCCAGGCAAGCCCAGTTTCTCCAGATTGTTCTTGGACATCCCGGCCAGCTACGGGTCGGGTATTAACATCTGTGGGGGATCACCGTGGACATAGAGGTAGTCCCCAGACAGGGGAGCCTTTGTTTGTGTGCTTAAGAGCCAGAGAAGAGTCATACCCATTTCTTCCACCCAACTGTCTTCGTCGTACGGGATCGGCGTAAGGATCATTTTCCTCGTTCCTCTCAGCTGCCTCCTTCTGAGTAATACCATTTTTACAGATGCAGCGTATCAACCTAACTATTGGCTACACTAGAATTGCAGTGAATGCGCATTCTCTACTCTTAAAACTGAGGATCACAAGCGCATGTGATCTTATTGTTTTAATCGCCAATGCAAAATGCATCGTAAGTGAAGGGCATATAGTGTATATGGCGGCGTGTATTGTCGTGTAGTGATTTGAATCCGTAATAAAACATTACAACTATTTGTCGATATTTCTGATGATAAGAAGAGTCAACGTCAGGATGTTTGTGTTATGAATGCGAGCATTTGTACCTTCGTCATTGTTGTTAATACGTATATATTTCTATGAAAAATATTTATATATGTATGTCTATCCGTTACCCTAGATCCCATGACACAAGCCTTACAGAGCTTAGTTTGGGCTAGGCTAATTGATGTTGGCAGGTGAAGGCGAGCAAGCGCTCGCCTAATGACCCTGCCGTGAAGGCAGCGTGCGCGGCTGGCTTACCGCGCACGCAGAGGTGTCTCTCTACCTGGGGATTGTTCTAGTGTCTGGGACAATCCTCCCTTGGCGACCTTTCGGTCGAGCCAGCCCGTGGGCGTGTGGTGGTAGAATCGCGAGAGCGCACTCCGCCACGCGCCCCGATATGGGCTGGAAGGACACCGGGAGGTTTTTAGTGGGTAGGCCGGTCTTCTACCGGAGAGCCCCACACAGGGCCGCGCCTAGCCAGCGCTGCGCGGTGACAAGGTGCATAAGGTGCATTTTCCCCCGCAAAAAAAGGCTAATTGATGTTAGTGTAAGAAATATTTATTTAAAAGTGGTTCTATACATCAATTGTCTTTATGGTTCTTGTAGGATTTGCAATAAATCTGTAAGTTTCTACAAGCCTACAGACTAAGTTGACAATCGGTGACGTGTAATCATAGTACCAATATTTATTTATTTATTTATTTATTCAAGGTTTACCAACAGATTTTACGTTATTAACATGAAATCATATAGCATGCATTAATACATTATTAGAGTGCAAACCCAATTACAGGTACCTATATCACGTCGTCCCCTACCCTGCATCGCCCCTCTCCTGAGGGGCGGTCGCTCTCACGATTTGCCTATATGGTTCTTAGAACTTAGGCACAGGCTGAGTTTAGTCGGCAGTTAACGGAGTCAGACCGCTCTGGCCGCGTGGAGTCCGACATAACCTCCGTGACACTTGCCGTTGCGGAGGTATCCTGGGTTTCGTGTTCCTTGTGAGGATTCTCAGCCTTTCTCTCCTGAGGAAAAAAAAATGTCCCCTACGAACTGGCTCCATTCATATTTGCCTTATGAATGGAGCCAGAATCGTCGTCGTCGTTGAAAAGTCTTCTTTTATCCATCCTTTCAAAGTGTCCAAACCACCTAAGCATTCCTTACTCGATTTTTGTCACTAAGCCACACATTTTGTAGAAAATGCATAGCAGAATAATTGGATCGTCACATAAATAAACATACGGAGTGGAAATATCAATAATAAAACACGTGCTTATCAAATCGAACAGTTTTGTCTGTTATCGTACTCGTACTTTCAAAAATGTAATAAAATGCGTTTATACTTGTTCCAATATTCTCAAAGTTAGTCATTCTGAAGGCATAGTTTTTGACCTTTATCTCACATAGTAGATTATATTAAACGAAACGATAGACATGTTTCGGTATTTAAAATATTTTATAATGAGAAGTTTTCAAGTTAGTTTAGGAAAACGGAAACCAGATTGTTACGTACAATAGCACATCAAACTATTCAAATTTGTCAAATTTCTATGACGGATTTTAAATTTAGTATCGAACGCATAGAGTTCAATATCAATTAAAATCTACATCTGTGTTATGCTGGAGTCGGCATGGTAGTTTCCGACCGACCTCCCGATTAGAAGGCGATTAGACCACAGAACTACTGATGCGAGTGTAATATGACCATTTTACTAATACAAATATTTATTCGTCGCGTTATTCATAAAAGGAAAATGACACTTTAAAATTTGAATATTTGATATTTAAAGCCCACACAAGTAGCTAAAACTGAGTAATATATCTACCTCCTTATTCTGTAACTTCAACTGCCAACTTCAGACTGGATTTTGATATACCTACACTTGATTCCGCTGCTGTATCAATACATGCTACCAACACAATAATCTCACAAAATTAGTAATTTATACTGTATTTCAATATGAGAGAGTTGCTAGTCACTGGTTACGTAATAGGAGGACAAATCTATTTATCTAGATTTGAAACGAAATCCTTTTTTCAAAAATGCTCATTTTGCCTCACGGAGCATTTGCGTCACAGTTTCTTGCGATACACAAACAAACTCTTTGTTCGCTTGAAAGAATACGATCTCGATTTTATTGAATAACCTTATTCCTTTTCGTTTTGCTAAGACACCTTTCACTGTTGTTTACGTCTTCAATTGTCTTAATAGACAGAGACGCGAGCTTGACATAAAAAACAAAACAAAAGCAAATTCTCAATTTAAATTTCGAACGGAAGCTAAACAAACACAGAGTTTGAAATTCGTTTGCCTGCAATGACCATTATAGGAAGGCCTGGCATTCTCTGTCGTCGTTTATTTAACTTTACAATCGTCTATAGGTCTAGTAGGAATGGTCGATGTTTTTTTTTCTAAATATCGGTTACGAACTAATAAAGAAGATTGCCGGTTTTACAAAATGGCCGAATATCGAATTGCAAACTTTTGTTTTGGTTGTGAACTTTGGTGTTAATAATTAAGAGCGGGCGGAGTGCCGTGTAGTGGAACTGTAGGGTTGCCTATACCTTTATTAGATTGATAATGATGTATGTATGCGTGTCATGTCCTGACTTATAACTGTTTTATGTTTAACAAATATTTAACTATTTTTTTTAACTTAAGTACATCAAACTTGTTCCAAAACTGACCACCTGCTTAGATTTTTAAATGATGATTTCATTCAATAAGAGAATTTTGATTTAGATAAATATATTTTTTTTTCAATAGTTAGACGCTACATAAAAAAATACATTAACAGCTCTATCATGAGTAAATATTGTAAATAAAAAATCTTTTAGTTTCGTTTACTAGTTAGTTAAAATGGGTCATCGGAAACTTAGCCTGTTAATTTAGGGTTAAAGAACAGGGTACTGAAAGGGGGAAGTTAAAGCTGTGAACGAAGGTTTGATCTATAAATTACATCAGCAGAACGATCAAACTTTCATCCAAGCCATAGGTCTCTTAAGGCCATGGCTCAGACTGAATTTCGTCGGTAGGTCATTCTAGTTTATTTATTTATTTATTAGGACCAACAACAGCCAACTTATGTATATACATATACTAAATACATTTTTAAAGTAACTTAAGCCAAAACAGTCGTTCACAATGTATATCAACTTATTTTCTACCTAATCCTTAACTTAAAACGTCACTTTAATCGGTCTCTAATTTTATATAAAAACTTATTTCCGATAAATGGATCAATATCACTGAACTCAGTGTTGTAACTAGTTAAGCCGCCTGAACCCGTCTGGAGTCTGACATAATCACAGTAGCACTTGACTGCGGTGGTATCCATGAAAATTCTCAGCCTGTCCTCTTCAGAAGGAAAAATACGATCAAATTTAAATCATTTACCAAAGCAAAGCAGAGGATTTACAGTATGTAAATTGTTGAGAAGATCGCAAATATGTAAATTTATTTTATACTAGCTTTCTGCCCGCGGCTTCGCCTGCGTGGATTTCGGTATTGGGTCTATAGAGGATTAAGGGTCATAACTTTTGCCCACAGCTATATATGCGCGGAAGTCGGTTTATGGCGCGAAGGTTTTATCGCGCTTCCCGTGGGACTATGCGTTTTTCCGAGATAAAAAAATACCGCAAAACCTTGCTCAAGAATCACTCTATCTATTGATGAAAACCGCATGAAAATCTGTGCAGTAATTTTTGAGCGAAGCCTTTATTGCGCATCCCGTGGGATCTGTCGATTTATTTAAAAAGTAGCCTATGTTACTCGGGGATAATGTGGATTTTCAAAGGTGAAAGAAATTTTGAAATTGGTCCAGTAGTTTCGGAGCCTATTCATTACAAACAAACAAATCTTTCCTCTTTATAATGTTAGTATAGATTTAGAGAAAAAAAATGATTAAGACTGAGCAAGAATCATTACACTACACTGTAGTTTGCATACCACCAATGTCAGGAACATACGTGCAGAAGCGAGAGAATAACACAATAACAATAAAAGCAATATGAATGTATTCTAAAAATGCGTGAGTCAGTAAAATAAATATTTTCATCGCTCGACAATAATGCCAAACACGTTTTACGGCCGGCAACGCTATTGTAATACAACATAGTAACGCAACGAAAATTCGGTCCGTTCGCGTATTTGTTATACGCAACGCTTTTGCACTTCGTCAAACAAAGGCCTATAAAATTGGTAATGCTGTTCGAGTTTTCAATGATCAAAAATCCATGTGCAATTTTCTTCTCTCCCTCTTTTGTTGCATTATAGAGAAAGGGAGAGATAGTTTCTTGAATTTTTTATGGTATACCAAGTAAGAATGGAGGTGACGCTGACGTGTTAATCAATTTTCCTTTTTTTTTGTAGATTGAAGGAAGGAAAATATTTAGCATTTTATATTACACTAGGTTTGCACCTACAATTTGGTCGGCGTTATATCAGATTTTAAAGTCTTTGTATTTCTTTCATATTTTTGTTTTCTGGGCCGTAAAATATTTTTGCTGACGTGATATCACACACAAAAACTTTCAGCCTCTACTTTTATCCTCTTAAGGGTAAAACTTTTACAAACTTTGAGCGTATAAAATAAGTTTCAAGCTTGCTTTAAAAATTGACTTGATTTAGATACAAATTTTCATCCCCTATTTCAACTTCTTATAAAAAATAGCCTATATCCTTTTTCGGGCTTTACACTAAATTTCTTTTAAATCGATTTAATATTTACGTGATTGCGTAACACACATACAGATAGAATTACTTATGCATATATAATATTAGAAAGGATTGTATATTTTATGTGCTTATATAAATTGCTTTAAAAATAAATAAGTACGTTTTTCGAGATTATTTATAGAGATCCATACACCGTACAAAAAAGAAGGAACCCTTGTAAAATCAGTTTTTTGTCCGTCTGTCAAGACCCTTTTTCACGTGAATCCGTGAAGGTATTAAGTTGAGATTAACAGATTAATAAAAATCAATAGAAAATATCAGGTCTGAAAGAAAATACCAACCCGCACTGCTCCTGCATGGTGTAGCATACTTGTAGATCTTGTATTTAGGATTCAAATCAAATGAAACGCAGTGAACGGCTATATAATATGATAAAAATATATCACGTCTATTTTTCACTTGTTATTAAATAAGACGTCTATTTTAGTAACAATGTTCCTACAAAAAGTTACTATTTTCACCTATTCCAAATAACTATAATAACTGAAACTCATTCAGCGATTCGAGTAACAGACTCGATAAGTTTACCGTAAAAAATAAATGTGCTATTCACGTCCTCGGAACAAAGCCTCTTAATAAATGGGAGCTTCTTGACAGAAGCCACGCCCTGAAATCTTTTCAATAAAAAAAAATCTTTTTATAAAACATCTTATAATTTACAACGTTCAGATGTGGAAGATTTATTATAAATTCAATAACTTACATTTATTTTTGTCGTCTGCTGAGTTTTTCTGTTGTTTATGATTGGAGACTGTGCTGTATATCACAATATTTAGAATCGTTTATTAAATATGATTTTTTTTTTGGCTAATTGTTCTAATTCGCTATACTTATAAAAATTATATTAATATTAACTGCCTGAATACTTTTTATCACGTTTCCTAATCCTTGTTGTATTTTAAAACAGATATTAATTGTAAGCCTAATGGGCTTATCATATCTTAGGACTTAAGACAAAAGTCTTTTTGTTCATGTTACCAATAATGACGTGTGGCGAACGTAGACGTTTACAAGTAACTTATAAAGACGGCTCAGTCACCTATAGGGCAACGGAGAGAACTATGTTTACAATTTCTTTGAGTGATCGATTCAGAATTGATTAATTCGCACAAGAATCAGTCATAAAAATCCATACTAATATTATAAGTGCGAAAGTAACTCTGTCTGTCTGTCTGTCTGTCTATTCCGCTTTCACGCCAAAACTACTGAACCGATTTAAATGAAATTTGGTACACAGATAGTCTAAAGCCCGAGAAAGGACATAAGCTACAAAATAGGTTTTTTTATACAAAATAGGTTGTAAAAGGTTGAAAGAAGGGATGCTAGGTTGTATGGAAATATTGTTAAAACTACTGAACCGATTTAAATGAAATTTGGTACACAGATAGTCTAGAGCCTGACACAGAACAGAGGCTACCTTTTAAAGCAGAAAAGGGCTGTAAAGGGTTGAAAGGAGGGGGTGAAAGTTGTATGGCAGTATTGTAAAAACCACTGAACCGATTTAAATAAATTTTATACACTGATAGACTAGAGTTGGTACGTCGGTTGGTCGGACGGACTACGTTTGGTATATACGGGGTAACCACCCCGTATATACCAAGCGTAAAATCCGAGGACCCAAGGAAGGAAATAAAATAATTTTACCGACGGAAAACATATCCTTCCTGTGGGAAATTCGAATATAACGCGGGCGAAGCCGCGGGCGGAAAGCTAGTAGTTTATGTAATGACAAACTTTAAGTGGCTGTGAACAAAGAACTTGCTTAAAGAACTAATGGCCGTTAGGGTCGTTCTCGAGTTGCTAGCATAAGTCGGGAAACGCAGCTTTGCCTTACCATAAGATAGACTAACAATATGGTGAAGATTATTTACCTTAAAAACTTAGATTCTTTCAGAAAACAAAACAACTGTATGGTACTTGTTTATTGTCGCTTCTATCACGTGGTTTTTATAAGACACGGTCCTTTATAAGGCGTGCGCGGGGATACAGATCCAACGCGTAGAGGCCATTTAAGCGAAATTTAATGAAAGTGTACGTAGAGTGTACCAAATGGGTCTAATTTCTATCTGCACCATGAAAAATGCAGCTAACGATTATACTCAGACTATACAGAAACTATTGTTATTACAGGTCATATGCATTCTGATCTGTAATGACAATGATGGAATAGCATTTCTAATTTGGTGGTAATAAGAACAGGGCTATGGTCTCCGGTCACCTTCCTTCTCACAGCCTCATAATTGATTTAAATATGGCAGGTGATGCCTCGCCTCTTACTAAATGGGACCCCCAAAAAAGCAGATCACGTAGAAGCAGAGGTACTTGTTAATTATTGTGATGGTACCTATATTATTATATGGTGATTGTTTTGTTCCATTCTCTTGAAAGTAACATGTATAGTAGTAGTAACACATTTGCATACTCACTTTTGTATATAAAAGATGATCCTTGTACTGGAAAGAATTAGCAAGGGCAGAAGCTGACCTCAGATAAATAGTCTGAACCTAACTTTCTGTACAAGTTTAAACAAGTTCAAATTATAACTATAAAAACTAGTTTCATTGTGTTCTTTACTATAGTCAAAACATTGGTAACCGAACTATTGAGGCTTTAAAATTTACCAAAGCATTGTTATTAAGTAATTCTTAAATGTAAAATAACCTTTTTTCACGTCAGGACACCTTAGCCAGCTACATTCTTAGCGCCTACGGAGGGCCACCCTGGACATAGATGTAATATTACATTTACTTTTTCCCACGGGGGATGGTAGTGGATCTTCATAAGGGGTGCGCTACTATTGTAGTCTTCTTAATAACCCCTTGGTGTTTTACAACCTTATACCGGATACCACCCGCGCCCGATCTACAGCGGGTGGTTATGTTGGACTCTAGCAAAAGGCTAAGGCTACCAACTAAACATTACTACAGTCTTTGGTTGGGCAGGAGGGCTGGGACCTTATCGGCTTTGAACTAAAGCGCCCGCCCTTCAGAGCGGTGGGCGGTCGCTGTAATCCTTTTTTTTTTTTTTTTTTTCCTCAGGAGAGGAGGCTGAGAATCCATCATGGATACCAACGCAACAGGCAAGCAGGATGCGTTGATTATGTCGGACTCCTGGTACTGTCGAGACGGCTCGACTACACAGACTACCGACTAAACTCAGCCTAGCCTTTGGCTATTGACCCTACTGGCTTTATTGACGAGAGGACCGCACCTCAGGAGAGGCACGGTTAGCGCTACCCCATGGTGAGGGTATATGCGCTAGAAGAAGGCACGAATCTCCAAAATGGGATCGGCCAGTATTGACAAGAACCTATTCAGGCTAAGCAGAAGGCTGCCGTTTAGGGGTTGACAAGGGGAGCGACGGCTCAGACGCCGCCACTTGCAGGTCTAGAAGTTCCTGCGTGAGTTGGTTAGGGGGGTCGCTAAGGACATGTCGCGGTCTACGAATCCTCTGCCGGTATTGACTAATGTTGCCTTGAGACTGGCTCACAGTTGGTGGTATCACAGGCGGGAGTGCTATATATGTGCACAACAGAAGCCACCTTAACACACAGGCTACACCTAGAGCGGCCATAGAAGACCTCCTCATGCAAAAAAATCTTCTTAAAAGATGACAACAGTCTTCCACTCCCGTTCTTCACTAGACAGCAGTTTGGCTGGCAACTCGGTACGATGGTATCGCCACGCCAGACACTCCAATAACGTGTGCTCTGCAGTGGTGACACTGCGGCGTTTCCTCGCTATCGCCTATCGCTATCGCTCGATAGTCGCCTTTGTTACGAATCCCAGTCCAAAATTGACTGTAACTTAGCAATTCGAGATTAGTTGACCTTTGTACCCCTGGCGCCTATCACAACCGCGCACAGTCCAGCAATATCTAGTGCTTGTTAGTTGGTTTGTTAAATCATAGTGTTTATAAATAGGTATATATTTTAATTATTCTTGAGTAAATTATACTTGGTTTATACGTACATATGATAATATTTATTTAACTAAACAGCGGCCACTACATGAGTCAGGAAGCGGAGTTAGGGCACGTCTGAACACCAGCGCAGTCTCCGGTTCCATCTCATGTTGTTTACTTTGATGTGCTGTTGATTGAACTTAATTTAATAATTAAAAAAATTCTACTGTCACATGTACGCGTTTCACTTTGATATGCTTATAGGTATATATAATATAGAAAATAATTATAAAACTAAACGTAAATTTATCTTAATAACAATTAGGTACTATTCTGAGCACATTTATTACATTTATTATCAGTGAATCGTAAGACCTACACTGATATAAATAAAATTATTAAGGTATTTTTCTTTTTATCTGTTCCGAAGGTTCATTAAAAAGCTAATAAACTGCGGATTACAATAGTCTATACAACCATTTTATGTATTAATTCATTTGTTACATAATTTTGTCAATTGGTATCTTTATGTTTTATTCAGAAAGTAATCTCATCACGGTAGGCAGCGGCTTAGCTGTGTCCACCCCTGGAATTAATGAAGTCCATGAGCAGCGGTTAACGCTTAACATCAGGTTGCCGCTTGCTCGTCTGCCACGTACGGCAATAAAAAAAAATTCTACGTAGGCCTTTACAGGCACATTTTGACGTCAAACAAATATACATTTCAAGGACACAAAAAGCTATGTATTTTACAAATTCGAAAATTGAGAGACCCTTTTAATTCTATAGAAAGCATCAAAAGTATTTGATTAATTCATAAAGTTATTGATGTGTTGGTATATTGTATACTGCTCAAGTATTTGCTGGTAATTATCCCATGTATTTACATAGGCTAATTACTCAACGGAGGTATTATTGAACGGAGTACTTTCCTTCATAATTACCATTACTTTCAGAAGTACCTTTGAGCACACGTCTTCCAGACGAGCACCGTCCAACGATCAATCAATACTCACTCGGAGTTTAATTATTGGTAACTTAATTATAACGGTGCCCAACTTGCAGGGGTGCCCGACCGTGGAATTAATGATTTACATTATTAGCAACATTTACTTAGGACCCCTGATTCGGTTTGTCTACAGATCCTTTGCGAGATTTCGGTCGGTTTTAAAGAACATTGCGCGTTTTTTTGATTCTATGTTGAGATATTGAGAAATAAACCTGGAGACCTATTTTTGAATTACGAATGCGATTTCGAATTCGTGACCTCAAAGTCACCGCTGACTAAATAGTCAGCGGTGACTTTGAGGTCACGAATTCCTAAACATCCAATTTTTGAAAGTCGATCGCAGAGCTGCCAACATAGATAAAGTACACACATAAATGTAAGAGTTCGGTTCCACGCAGAATGTAGCCGCTGCCGGTTATTAATATATATATATATATATATATATATATATATATATAATATATATATATAATATATGTGCTACATTCATATTCAAACAAAACACAGATAACATTTCCACAAGTATGACTTGATTACGAGTGGGTGAGGGCACTCGTAATGAAATCACACCTGTGACTAAAGTATTGAAAATCGGTGATTATTAGTCACATCGGTGATTTCGAAGTCGCATTCGTAATTCAAAATAGATCTCCTGTTTTTATTGTGATCTTTAATATTTCTATTATACATTGTCTGGATTAAAGCTACCGGAGTAAATGACACTTATCTTATTATTACTACTTATCTTGACATTATTAAGATACTATTTTTAGAATATTTTCTTTACTTACTATTAAAACAAACAAATATGTATATGACATCTGTAAGGAGTCATAAAGAATAGAAATTTAGAGACGAACCTCTTATATAATCTATATAATCTATTTTATACCCTTGCACATATCGAGCAAGCTGAGTTACAACTGTATAAATAATCAATACAATAACTATACTACAATTTATTGAAAAATATTTTTTTTTTAGATATATGGATGAGTCTACATTGATCTGTATATTTAATATTTTATTATGTATTTTTTTTTTAATCAAAGAATAGAACAACAAAATGTTGAGTATCCATTTCAACAACATTATGTTGGTACCATTGTCTAACCATTGTAGAGAATATGGATAAAAAAGGACAAGCCAGCTACCTTAATACATTTCATTGCATAGTGCTTAAATATTCAGTATAACCGCCTCCGTGGAGTTTTCGCTTAGACTAGCAACTTTCGCTGAGGTGCGGGGTTCAATTCTATTGTACGCTGTTATATGGGGTACTTAAATAAACATTGATTTTTTTTATTTGTGGTATGTTATCTCTGCAAAAAAGGTTTGTGTAGAAAAATTTTAAAAGTTAAGCTCAAATTGCAGAATAGTCGCCATACATTTCACTGCAGCAGCTGAAGTTTTTATGTTCAGTTCTTTTTGTGATAAAGTTTCTAAGTTCACATTATTAGCTACCACCACTTTAGCATCGTCTCGTTTACAATTACAAGTAAAACGCCCATAATCTCACTTATTGAGATCGGGATATCTAAATATACCCGTCTCCATATTTGTTGCTTTCGTCCAGTTATTCACTATCACAACTGCAAAAAAGGAATTTTTAGAAACATATATGACATTATTTTTATTTTGTAGTTAATCAAATCAAAAAGCTCGATAAAGTAAAGAGATCTCAGATATCTTTATAAGAATATACTAGAAAATCGAATATACACATAATCATATTGTGGCTCAGATGACGATCACGCCACGTGCGCAATTTCAGAGTTTTATTTGCTTGCCAATCACAAAAATTCTTCCACAACTGCTTATTATAGTTATAAAAGTAAATGTGTTAAAAATTTTATCATTTAATATTTCATCTTAGAAACAATGTTGTATTTTTTTAATTACATAGAATAGTTTTTATCTCATTGCACTATTTATTGAAAACGTACCGTAGTGATAGAATCTTATTAATAAAAAAATTGTTTAGTAGAAGGTGTAGTGACCTTTTTTTTCCCACGGGTGTAGGTAGTGAATCCTCATAGGGGGCGCGCCACCACAGTGGTCGTCTTAACAACCCCCTGGTGCTCGGACGACCTCACACCGGATACTATTCGCAACCGGTCTACGGCGGATGGTTATGTTGGACTCCTAGCGGAAGGCCAGCCTACCAACTAAACACTGCCTGGCCTGGGATCTTATCGGCTTGAACTAAAGCTCCTGCCCGCCAGAACGGGGCGGTGCGCAGTTCGGGCGGAAGGCCTGGGATGGTGTAGTGACAAAAATCGGGAAGACGAATGCTTAGGTGACTGGCAACTGGACTGGCAACACAGAAAAGATAGACCAGAGGTTCCCAAACTTTTTTGTGTAGTAGAACCCTTTGCCATGTTTTTCGGTTTTGGGTAGACCCCCTACTTACCTGATATTGAATGCCTACATCCTACAACTTACAAAATTTTATAAACATTTATAATGTTTTTTTTACTTCATCGGTACTTTTTATGTATTTATATTAGAAGATAGTATATAATAAGTAAAAAAGTACTAAAAGTGTATGTTGAGATCCATTATCGTGGACCCCCGTTTTCATTACATGGGCCCCAAAATTTTTGTTTCGCTGACGAAGACCCTTTGTAGGTTGTCATAGACCCCTAGAAGGTTGGGAATCACTGAGATAGACGAAAGACGACTGAAGAAAGAAATTTATGAGGCAAACATTAATAGACCAGTTACTAGAGGACGACCTGGACGATAATTGGACCTAATAGGTGATATACTGAAGGAAGTCACGTCAAGTGTACCCGTTACTGACGAGCATGCTTGAAAGTATCAATAAAAGTCGAGGAAACTAGGGAAGTAAGTTGAATCGTACTTCCCTAGTACTGGAAAACTGTGATCTCGACCTACCCTCATGGGAAAGACGCGTGATTATATGTAAGTGTAGTTAGATAGTAGGTATAGATATTAAGTATGGATATTGAAGCTAATTCTGGATTGAATGTCAAGTTAATTCCTGTTATTGATGTTTCTTTTTATATGTCAATTCGGATTTACGTATTTATCGATTGAAGAATAAATAAACGGAAAAATTCAGATTTTACACATTTAACTATTGAGATGGTTTACTGAGCACATGTTTTACTGCGCGCCTGTAATGGACTACCTGACATTGATATATTAAACAGTTAGAAGCGACATTTAATGTATGAATGAGATGTTTAGATTCTTCAATGATTTATACACTCGAAGCCCATTGTTGGTTGCGATTCTAAAAATTATTAGAATAATACTTGTGAAGCTTTTGAGAAAGATGAGAAGTCTTCAATAACACTTCTATCTGTAATGGTCTATTTGGAGAGAGTAGCTTAATATACAGGTTCATGACAATCAATTCGACCATTCTCCTTTTTAATGTTTCACCTTAATCTTAGTTGGTACCGTTAGAAGTATTTTTTTTTATTCCGTACGTGGCAGACGAGCAAATGGCCCACCTGATGGTAAGTGGTAACCATCGCTCATGGACATCTGCAGTGCCAGGGCATAGCTGAGCCGCTGCCTACCTGGAGAGTAATACTCTTTTAAGCCTCGTTTGAAGTGTTTGAAGTTAGCTCATTCCAGAGTTTGCATGTACACGGAAGGAATGAACGCTGAAACCGAACTGTACTAGACAAGATCGGTTCCAGGTGATATGGATGAACTCTACTGCGGTGGCGGTGGTGCGATGGTAAAAAGGTGACAAAGGCACCATTGTAAATAGTTCCTCAGAGCACTCTCCGTTAAAGAGCCTATAAAGAACACACAGAGTCAAAGTCTCTCCGCTGCTCCAAGGTCTCTGTTGAGGCCGTAATATTGGGATCACCGATGATACGGAAAGCACGCCTTTGCAGGGAGTCAAGAGGGCGAGTTGATATTCGGGGGCTCCAGCCCAGAGGTGAGAGCAGTACTCCATATGCGGCCGTATTTGAGCTTTATAAAGCATCAGACGCTGCCTGGGCGTGAAGTACCGCTTTGCTCTTGAGAACACCCAATTTTTTACTTGCCATTTTGGCTTTGTCCTCCAAATGACTCCCGAACTGCACTGTGGCTGAAATTACACACCTAAAATCCCAATAGACTCGGACATACGAAGAGCGGACTCCTTGAAACTGAGGCACTACGATAAATGGATCTTCTTCGCAGTGAACGCGCACACTTGTGATTTTTGTGAAAAAGTATCTATTTGTGAACGTGCAGCAATAAAGAATACATTTACAAGCCCATAATTTATTTTTACAGAAATAAAAAAGATAGAAGTATTCAATAATACTATTCTGGGCTCGTATTATTCAAAATCAAAATCAATATCAAAATAATATTTATTCAACATAGACCTTTACAGGCACTTATTGACGTCAACAAACAAAACAAAAAAAAAGCTTAAATAATAAAAAAAAAAAACAAAAAACCTTGTCCGTAAGTACGAATAAGGAAAAAAAAAAAGAAAAAATATATTGACTCGACACCTGTTCGGAAATTGGAGAGCCTTCTCGAGAAGAACAGGCAAGAAACTCTGAAGGTCTATTTTTATCTCCTCTTTTCAATGTTATAATTATAATAATATAATATAAAAATACAATATAGTATAAGATACAATAATACCTAATACGATTACAGTCGTATGTATGTTACATACACATATAAAATAATACAATATTATAAATAATGTTACCAAACATGGCTCTATGAATAGTGTCCCTATTCCCAAATACTGTGATCATTTAGATAGTCACTTACTTTATAATAACCTTTACTCATGAGTGTATTTTTGATATGGATTTTAAATTTATATATATTCGAATTGAACTCATTATATGATATGATCTAAGTAGATATTGGTCCACATCTCTCTCTGACTATTTCGTGTCTATGTAAACTGGAGTAAGAGGTCCTATGTCATAATTAACGGTTCGATGTTTGTTACATTACCAGTTGTGAAAATTTCAAACAATTTATAGCTTAACACTTTAGTATTATGCCGCAGTACTACAACTACTAATACTATACTCCATACATCATAAGTAGCTACTTTTGATGCTGTCTGTACTTGTGAGATTTGAAGCAAATCTGCTACAACTAAAAGAACGGATATATACTGATAAATAATATATGCCATAAGATATAAAGTCACAGTGCTCTGTAATTTCACTGCCTATCTTACCCTTTTTTCCCTTAGGAGAGAGAAGCTGAGAATCCATCACTAAGGAGCACGAAGCGTGCCCAGGATACCCCCGCGACGGCAAGTGTCTCGGAGTTTATGTTCGACTCCACGCGATCGGAGCGATCCGACCACGTGACCTAACTAAACTCAGCCTTAGCCTTGGCCATAAGGGCCCTACGGCTTGTATGGAGCCTATCTTACCCTTCACATTGGAATATAGTAATGCCACTAGTCTCCTACTCCTACCTATAGTTCTTCTTCATTATCACTTCATTCGCAATCGCACAGACAAAACTCTCGGTTTCTCCAAAGATTCCACCGAACTGCAGCCAGTTTACCGACGCGGACAGGTCTACATACGGGTCGTGTCCCATTACTTCCGTGCAGCTTCTTGTCCTACCACCCTTCCGTGCAAGCCGCATAGGCCCCTATTGACCAAGGCTCAGGCTGATTTAGTCAGTAGGCCATTCTGGTCGAGCCGCCTCGATCCGTTTGGAGGCCGACTTAATCACCGTGGTACTTAATTGCAGTAGTATCTATGAGGATTCTGACCATCTCCTCTCCAGAGGAAAATGTCCTTGCGATGTTCGTCGATTTTACAAAAAACGAAAAACGACAAGGTGTGAAAAATTTACCAAAAATCTTTCTTCTACGTGTGCTGCGAAAACTATTGATTATTAGAACAAAATAATGGACTACGACTTTGCAGAACATACGAATATAATTATCTACAAAAAATATCACGACAGCATATGTCTAACTGTTATAGTTATGTGACGACAATGATTTTTCATTTTAAAAAATATGTATTAAAAGTTCTTTTATTTATAATTTGAAATTAATTTTTATCCAAGTCTGCCTCGATACCTTTATAAACGTTTTTGAATTATTCAATTTGGACATTCCATTCGAAAGATATCACTAGTTTAAAAATGTAAGTTATTTGAAAAATGTCGCATGGTCGCCGCTCACGCCGTTCGGTTAAACGGCATCATAATAATAGCACGAATAAGTATAGACGCGATTACATGAAACTGTTCGAGACATACAAAAGGAACGGAGAAAGTGAAGTATATAGTAAAGACTTTTTTACAAAATTTCAAATAATAATGCTTTTACGCCCAAAAACCTGTTTCGCGCTTGTTGCCCTCACGCGCTCCCTAGTAGATGTTAGTCTGTTGCAACGTGGCGGCTGGACTGATGCGACAATACACGACCCGCGCCTTTACATTTTTATTTCTGTAAGTGTATAAACTGTGCCAGCCAGTGAGAATATTAAAGAGAAGAGAAGAACTCGGTGAATAATTTCTATGGCCGACCTAGGGTTCTCCGAAGGCGTAGTGAAATCGCGGTAACAATTTGATTTGACATTTAACAAACAACGATAGCAGGGCCCTGCACGTTGTTATATGTATATACAATGTTTCCCTACCAAATACAAAAAATATGTAATTACATATTCGAATTTTTTCATTGTAGTATTTTTAATGACTCTACACAAAAACGAGACGTAGTATGTTTGGAAGTGTGTGTGTGTGTGATAAAATTATAACTTTTGAAATGTTTGTTTAATACCCGTGCGAAGCCGAAGCGTGTTGCTAGTTCATACTAAAATAATCATAAGAGTTATTGTACTAAAATATTAAAAAAAAAAACATATCTTATTATATCCATGTTTAATGTTAACTACCATGGAACAGACAATTGCAAAATGTGAAACAAATATTGCGAGTGGCGATAAAATTCTTAATTATTATTTCTGCTGAAACCAATTTGTCAAAATGATAATTTTAGTATCTTCGCTTAGGATGTCCCGTAATTAAAAATTAAGTATCTATTATGGGCTTCTATAAGTGGACCAGTTTGTGTTGGTCGTTCGGAGTTCTTGGCTTGTCTATTTTTATATTTGAAATTATTTGCAACCTCTTCAGGATTATACAAGTGTAAATATTACCAATTGATGACAATATATATGACTCACCTACATTAAATATTTTATTTGTTATTTTAATAGTTATTTGTTGATAATGCACGTACAAAGATTTTGTACTCTAATCTTTAAATGTCAATAAGTGCCGGTAATAATACTTCCCTAGCTTCCTCAACTTCGATAATATATATACATATAGCGGTAGTATATAGTTTATTTATTTATTTATATACATTAACATCATAAGTATGATACCTATGATGTTAATGTACCACACTATTACACTATCACTTAACTAATAGTACATTATGGTACAAGTGTGTAATGTTGGTGATTACCGCTGAGGCGCGTTGAGGCCCGAGCCGTCAGGCGAGGGTCTTAAGGAGCCGAGGACGGTAATCATCAATACACACGTGTATCATACAACGTTTTTCAAACACACTTCTGAATAAAATAATACTGAAATAAAAAACCATTTTCTTCATAAATTGTATTTGCAGACATGTTAATTAATAACTAACTAAATAACTGCAAAAGAGAAAACGAGACGAGTTGTGAAAAATGATTCGTAATGGCGGGAAAAATTAATCAGTTTTCCTATGCGCGCGCATCGGCCATCGGCAATTATAAATATAAATGTAATAAATAAATATTTGTTACACTTACACCAATTAGCCTAGCCCAAGGTAAGCTCTGTAAGGCTTGTGCTATGGAATCTAGGGTAACGGATAGACATACATATATTATACATATATAAATATTTTTTATAGAAATATATATCAATAACCATGACTAAGGTACAAATGCTCGCATTCATCACACAAACATCTGCCCCCACCGGGACTCGAACCCGGGACCTCAGAGATGGCGACACCTTGAAACCGGTGTACTATCCACTCGACTATGGAGGTCGTCAAAGTTTCCTTCCTTTTTAATTAGTTTTCTATGCGCGCGCATCGGCCATAGACTAAAAAATTACTCACTCGTGAATAATAGTAATAAAAAAGTCACAGTTTGATTATAGGTGTCATTATGTGCCTAATTGCCATGGGATTAGAGCCACTTTATGAGGAAGTGTGTTGAAAAGTATTTTATCTTATACATATGTCAATTAGAAACGCACACGACATTGTCCATTAAAGTTGTTATAATATTTATATTTAAAGAGAAACAAATTAAGAAAAAGTACCCTAAAATCAAACACCCATCCTCACTTAATTATATATTCCTATTATTACTAATTCACTATTAATTACTTAGTTTTCGCTTATAAGAAACCAATGTGTCAAACAATATATTGACATCGCAATTTGACTGTTTCTCGCTATAGCCTCTATATATACAAACTATTGGGGCACTTAAGCCCAAGTTGGTTCTACAATATCGCTTATGAAAGTCCTCGCGATAGGGTACCTTGGAAATCGAGACAGTACCACCAAACAGACCTGGCTAAGGATATCACTACTATCAATAATTCCATGAGTATATTATATAAAATAAAATATTAAATATAATCATTCTATGGCAGTAACATTTTTTCTAACTTGATTTCAATTCACAATTACGATGAAGGTAGCGTAAACATGTCACATACAAAGCTTACATAGGTATCTTATTTCGATACACACAGTTCCTAGTAAACGTATGTTAATAACACCAGCCTTGAAATTTATTGTGCTCAAATAAGCTCTTACAAACTTTATCCCGTTCCATGAAAAGATGAACGTTCTCTTGGTTTGACATTAGACCTACCTACCTTTTATTTGTTAGTATTGGCACGGTTCCAAATTCGGAATTCTCTAGGAAAATTTGTTTGATAAATCTAATAGCCACAAACTGCTGTACTAAATGAAAATGAACTGAGACTTATCTAAAAGTGGAACGTGAAAAAAACTTATGACTAAATTATCTCTTACATCAGCCTTTTTTTGTTACGAGGCGGAATGCAGTTACGCACCTGACCTGTTGATTTGGCAAATCAACAGATGTGTGTGGGACTCTCCTGGCGAGTGGCCGAGCATACCCACTAAAGCACCTCGATGTCCTGTTTGTCCATAGTTGGGTCATCCAGGGACTGGGAAACCCAATCACTCCGGACGATCCCAGGACTGCCTGACCAGATTTTGGGTCGGGTCTTAGCGCCTTTGGAAGATTACCCTGGATGTAATGGTAATCCACGAACGGAGGGGCTTGTGACAACGTGCACCAGAAGCCACCTTAGCACGCAGGCCTCACCTCGGTCGGTTATGGACGACGGGTGTCATAGACCCGCCTTCTACCGCCCAACCGTCTGCGCCGGAGAAGAGCGGCGCATTCCTACATCAGCCCAAGTGGAATGATCATCAACATTCATAATCCTATGGTGTAGAGATGCTGTCCTTCCATCCAAACCATATAGCCCTTATGGCCAAGGTTCAAGCTGAGTTTAGTCGGTAGGTTATTCTGGTCGATCCGCGTCGATAGTAAAGGGTTATATAGTTGCCTATATTATTTTGTTAGGCTTGTCAACAGTAATCATAATGTTCTTAACATAAGATTCGTATATAAATACTTACGGACCTGCCGGACCTTTTTTTTTTGATATCGCTGAGGAAAATGCATTGAATTGCATAGCCTGCACCCCGGGAAAAGCGCAGATCGATCGCGCGATCCCCCGGGGAATCCGGGGGACCGCCGACTGACAGCGACCGGTGCAATGCAGGATCTGCCTTCCCGGTGGCCGGCCCCGCTGGTCGCCGTCATTTACTTAGACCTAAATACGCTACTTTTTTTGTAAATAAACTGTACTTATTATAAATAAACACTACTTATACATACAAATAATTACTTTAACAAGCATCGATTATCCATACTAATATTATAAATGGGAATGTGTGTCTGTCTGTTTGTCCGTCTTTCACGGCAAAACGGAGCGACGAATTGACGTGATTTTTTACGTGGAGATAGTTGAAGGGATGAAGAGTAACATAGGCTACTTTTTCTCCCGGAAAAATTGACAGATCCCACGGGATGCGCAATAAAGGCTTCGCTCAAAAACTACTGCACAGATTTTCACGCGGTTTTCATCAATAGGATATATAGATAGAGTGATTCTTGAGCAAGGTTTTGAGGTATTTTTTTATCTCGGTAAACGGATAGTCCCACGGGAACCGCGATAAAACCTTCGCGCCATAAACTTCCGCGCATATGTAGCCGTGGGCAAAAGCTATGACCCTTAACCCTCTATAGACCCAATCCCGAAATCCACGAGGGCGAAGCCGCGGGCACAAAGCTAGTATCATATATATATGAAGGTGGTAAAGGTGGTAAGACTTATAATAATATTCTATGAAAGAATTTAATGATTGTATTCTAAAATTAAACTTAAACTCGGATCGCTACTTGAGTACAGTTAGAAAGCAATGGTGCTATTGAACCTGGTGCTATATAGCGCTATCCCTTTCTAACTGTACGCAAGAAGAGATTTAAGTATAAACTCATTCTGTAGTACAGAATGAGTACTGTATACTGATACTGTAGGTATCATAAAAAATATACAACATCGCTGTTTTCATTAAGTCAGCGTACCATGTAGGAGAGTGGGGAGCTAAGAACAAATTTACGTTAGAGTTTGGAACAAGTCATGAGCAGGAAATTTTAATCTCAAGACAAGAAAAGACAAGAACAACAGTGTTCGTTGTCAACTTATACCTCTACATTAAAAAAAACCTAATTTCATTTAAACTAACAAAACTCCAAGTGGCTGTTTACAAGTAGATGCCTTATACCTTGATGAATGTAGACGGAATTAAAAATAAAATTCGGTATAGCTGCTTCAGATGCTTCAGCTTTTTATGTTGTTTCTTTGTTATTATTGTTATGTAGCGCTTATGTCACAAGTACTTTATTAGGTTGTTTTAACGGATTTATTGAAAATAATATTTCATGAATAATTATAAATAGTTCCCACAGTTTTTTTTTAATTTTATTGTATAAAGTATTGAAATTAAGTGTATTATTAAATGGTTGCATGTAGGTATATATTAGGATAGTTATTAGATAAGAAAGTACTATTGTTAGATAAGTAAGTGCTGCGCAACTCACGTTAATGTTAAGTCACGGAATAGTATTATAAGATAATATGACGCTGTACGTACAGTACTTAGTAGATCCAAACGAGGACAGTTTAAAAAAGGCACGGACTACGAGTCCGTGGAGTAGACATATATATATTAAATAAAAAAAATAGTTCCCAGACTCACACCAATTAGCCTAGCCCATAGCAACTACTATAAGACTTGTGTTATGGGATCTAGGGTAACGGACAGACATACATATATTAATCATAAATAGTATCCTTACTTGATCCACTTATATTATTCCATATTAAAAAAAATCCCTTGCTGATTTTCTTATTGATTCTTTCCAGTCAAGTCTGACTTGAGATTTCTGAACCAATGTAATGCAACGTGGTTGTGAAAATTCTATTCAAATTTTTGATTTAGTTTGAAATAGCCATAGTTAATGTCCGTCAAAGCTTCTGAAAGTTTAATTTCTTAAAAAAAGGAAATGGGAAAAGGGCAGGAAAATCCTTAAAAATATTTATACAAAACGGCAATATTATTAAATAAAAATATCCGATGGTTGCCTTCACGATTTTGGAACGCCATAACCGCAGAATAACCTTTTGAAAGATTTGTAAGCTTAACAGACATTACTATGATAAATTAAGCTGAATAATTACAAAATTACTTAAATTAGCTAATCATATAATGAATTCTTCAATTATATGATTAGCTAATTTAAGTAATTTTGATCGTATTAATGTAGGTACGTCAGAATAGAAATGTCGGTAATTTCTTTTTAAATAAAATATAAAATCTAACAAATTAAATTAAACGTTAACATTAAACGTATTATTTTTCAATATAGAAAGTATACAACATACGTATAAATTAATGGATTTAACCCGTGAATTCCCAGTGTCACCTGTCATAAAAAAAATATACAATTACGATGAACTCAAGAGTCAGTAGTATTTATATTTTTTGTTTTGACAACACTAATCCGCACGTTATCTATCAAATTATTCAATTGTTTCAAAAGGTTCTGACATTTTTGTTGCGCGGGAGCGGTTTGGTAACTTTTTATTATTGTAAAAATGGCAAGAGGGTAAGTACTCTAATACTTATTTTTGCAAATTATTATTATAGAATCTAACTTGTAATGTAAATAATTATATTGTGAAATCAACAGCTTTTATATTCAAAAAAACGGTCAAATTCGCAAGTGTCACCTGCAGGTGACACTGGGCATTATTACAACGAAATTCCTGTTTCGACTGCATTCATGATAGCATCTTTTCTTCTTTCTGGTAAACGTTGAATGAAATAGTTGATGCATTAGAAGATGAAGATAAGTTATCTTCATCTTCTAATGACATCATCTTATTTCCACCTGTAGATGGGAACTTTACTGATGAAGACAGTGGGAACGAAAATGACGCCAGTTTCCTTCACCTTCCGAGTAGAATGTTACGTTTAGAAGTAGAAACACAAGTTAGACCTACTGATACAAACAATGAAGAAGAAGAGATAGAAGAAGGGCAGCTTGAAAATAAAGAACCGGCTAGAAAAAAAATAAAGAATTTACAGTAAAAAATGGGCAAATAATATATCACTTTCAGCGTCGGACTGGCCATACAGTCGAGGTGGCATTTGCCAGCCGGTCCCCAGCCTGCGCGGGCCCCCGCGGGTCTGGGTTGCGGGGCATGCGGCAGGGCACGTAGCACAGGGGCAACGCTGCGCGGCCCCCTGTGCTACGGTTGCCCGCGTGCATGTCTCGGAAACTATGCGTCGTACAAAAAGGTGCCTCGGGATTGCGATCAGCCACCCGGGCTCTGCCGGCCCAGTCCGACCCTGATCACTTTTTACACCTTGTGAAATAGGGGATGCTATTGTCCCCTATCCTTCGATGGAGGATATGGCCTCCAATTGGGCCAACAAAAGTTGACCCGAATGGTGTAGTAAACAAGAAATGAACAATAGTTATTTGTGCAACAAGTGAGCAAAGTTGATGTTTGCTGCGCGTGCTGATTTGAGTCCCGAGCAAGCGAAGGATTCTGTTTGAATCACGAGCGAAGCGAGTGATTCTAGAGTAGAATCCTGAGCGTGTCGAGGGATTCAAAGGCACGAGATGCAAACAACTTTGCTCTCGTGTGACACACATAACTTTTCACTTCAGCAGCGAGAACAAATATCATACCTACTTTGGAAATAAAATAAGACACAAGAAACGAGTATATTGTAAAATAACTCATTTATTTTAATTCAAAATTATACAACAAATTAAAAGTTAAACATAGTCTGTATGGTTATCTCATTAGTTACTAGGTAGTTACTAGTATACATAGGTTACTATAATCTGTGGTTAGCTTTGTCTCACTAGTGAGTAAAAATCGATTTTACTCACTGATTTTAAGCAGCAAAAATGAAGGATGTTTGAGCTACTGAAGTGAAAAAATACAAGTTGACTGCCCATCACTTATAAAAATGTACAACAAATACATGGGTGGTGTAGATCGCTTTGATAAAAATGACGATTCTATGAGGATAGGTTTACGAGGAAAGAATTGATGGTTTCCACTGTTCGCTTTCGGACTGCATGCCAAAATGCTTCCTGATCCAAAGAAACCGTGGAAGTAACTGGACTTACTGCGAGTTTCAAATGTCAACAAATGCTGGTACAAATTTCATAACAAGTAAAAAGTAGTCTATGTGGTGTATATATTATACATTCAACATACATACATATATTAATACATATTTATTATTCTTTTTCACAAAATAAAACTATAGAGAAGGAAACATGTCGTATTCTTTTTATTACCATATTAAGTCAAAAGTATAAATTACACCCAGTGTCACCTGTAGGTGATACACCCCATACAAGAAAAATAAGGGATGTAATTTTTTTTATTATTATTTTTCATGTTTTAACACATAACATAACATAACATAACCCTTTATTGTATTCATAAAATATTCACACACAAAAAAAAAAGATAGCTAAACTGTTTTACATAGCTAAACGCGTCAGTTAACACAAAAAAAAATAACTTTCCTTTTATCTAGAAGCTTGGGAATTGACGGGTTAACTGGAGGGAGACTATACCAGAATCTTTTCCTTGGATACCTCTGTCTTACTATCTACTACCTACTAAAATAGTGAACTGAATTACTGCACAATAACCACATGTACTTAATATGGGCGACTGTAGCCACTTACCATCTGGTGAGCTTTCCGCTTGTTTGTCAATATATCACAAACAAAAAAAAACAAAGCTTTGGGTAATTTTCTTTGTATGCTCATATAAATTGGTCGACTTTACTAAATGATGACGTGATTATTGCAGTGTATTTAGTATGAAGCGTTTCTGAGCGAAAAAATTATCAACTACCCTATTAGAATTACGAGCACTGTCAATTGTCACAGTGATTAGTGAATTTAGCTTTCAGCCATTAAATTAGCATTTTCATTAGATTTGGTTGCTTGCTGTTTAATTTCAACATTGACCAGCCTCTCGGAAAATTGATATTGGAGTAACATCTATCTATATAACAGTCTACTCATTTTAATCGTAAATGACTCGAAAATTCTAATAACAATCTCGAAAATTCTTTCTCTATGCGTTGCTGGTCGAAAAAAATCAATTCTACACTTCCTCGAAACTAGTTACGTAATATTCTTTTCGAATTTTACATAACGAAATAAATTTATTATAATAGTAAACATATTAGGTATTTGTTGTAAATAAAAATTAATTAGTTTCACGAATATACCTCCAAATTGCATAATAATTTTTGTCATAGTAAAAAAGACATGTAAAACAGTACAAAGTAGCAGTGTAATAACAACTGTGTTCAGAATAGTTCTCCAATAAGAAAATTACACATTTTCAATACTTTATTATATCTTCCAAAAATATTACAAGGGTAAGGAATTCGATGTTTATGGTATCACACAACTGAAGATCCGCCTTGCAAAACAAAAAATCATATTATATTTTTTAACAATTTTTGATTTCCTCTAAGGGTCACTTATTTATGATTTTTACAATTCAATCATTACAATTCAAAAGGCAAATTTCATAGACGCCTGCAGAATTCAAATTCTAAGCATTTTTTCAGTCAACAATATTTTAACAATACGTGTGTATTTCTTTGGTAATATTAAATTCAGTCAATATGATTACATTATCTGTAATGAATTTAGTCAAGCGTAAATGCGGGCGATGCCATCAACTAATTTCGACACCGTAATGCATTTTACGATGTTGTTTAAGATGTTAAATGTAGGAATCTAGTAGATGCGGCCTGTAAAATACACGTGCTTTTTGACTCCGTAGCTGCAGATTTTTTTTATGTCATTATTGTGGCAAACTCTCGGTGGCGCTGTGGTCTTTGCACTATGGCTTACGAATTGGATGATTCAGGGGACCACCCGGGTCCCCTGAATCATCCAATTCGTCAATCCTGCCATATATCAATTTGTTTTTTGTTTTTCGAGTTTCATACCATAAGGTGTACCTTAAATAGAAAGTAAATCATCAGATTTTTTTATCATTTATATAAATGGAGCGGTGAATGAAAACGTTGTGGGGCAACCTGCGTACAACTACGAAGAAATTCAAAGGTGGGTAGTAAACAATCCGCACTGGGCTGGCGTGGTTGAGAGAGGTCTAATTGTCTTAACATTTAGGATATGTTTGTGCCCCTCGGTGGGGGCGAATAAGAGCTGTAATGATTGTAGTAAAAAACTCTGGGCAAGCAGTCACTGTAACTTATGGTTACCTGTTACACCTGGGGTATTATATACTACAAGTGCTTTGCCGTCCCTTTAAGAACCTTCTTCCTTCATGAAGAAGCCCATATTGTACTCCCCGGGTAAAACCTCAGGGAAACCTTAGATAATAGTGTGATTCTTTCATGTGTATATTGATAAACGTATCAAAATTTAAATTTTGCTTTATGAAAACCATCGTTAGGGCAGTCTTTGATTCATAACCTCCTTAAGTCTCGGGCGTTGTCATGTTTTAATTACTTTATATTAATTTTTTGCCTCACACATTACGTTTGATAAATAAATAAAAATAAATAGCATAGTCATCAAATCAATTTAACTACATGCCATGTCTGTGAAACGCTAACATCTCTAGTCAGCATTTGGCGAGCTCAGCGTTCGGTCTCCGCAAATATTTGCGGTGACTCACGGACGGCTCGCGGCAAGACGTCCGCCAGACGCTGGCTGTTACGAAACTTCTAATCGCTCGTTCACTACTACTTCACTAATCTGTTATTCTTTCGTTAAGTAAACTAAAACGTTTTGTCGATTAGTTTAACGTGGTGGTAACGTAGATCGCAGGGACTTTGGAAAAACAATACAGGAAAAACACATACGATAATCCTAGACTGGAGCACGAAAGACACTCCTCTTCTAGATGCACCCATGGATAGAATACCATGTCAACATATATTTGACAGGAAATACCATATCCAACTAACAGCAGAATGGAAAGATTATTCTAACATCCAAGAAGTTAGGATATACACCGACGGCTCCAAGACCATTTCTGGAACCGGGGCCGGCGTCTTTTCAAATGACCTAAACATCAAACTATCCATAACCTTAGATAAACGAAATACAATCTTCCAAGCAGAATGCATTGGCATCACCCGAGCGGCACAGGCGATTGCGGCCAGAGGTCTTACAAACTCAAACATAAAGATAATCTCGGATAGCGCATCGGCCTTACAGGCCCTCCAAAACAATACTATCAACTCTGTCCTCATACTGGAGTGTCATAATACGCTCCAAGCCATTGCAGATACAAACCGGGTAATCCTGCAGTGGATAAAAGGACACAGCAACTCACTCGGAAACGACGCGGCAGATGAGTTGGCAAAAAGAGGCTCCAACACGAAAGTGTAAGGACCAGAACCCCTAATGCCTATTCCACAGGCAGAAGTAAAAGCCTGGCTGCGCAAGAGAACAGAGGAACTACACCTAAAAGAATGGACAACTAAGAAGGGGTGCAAGCGAACGAAGGAAGCAGTCCCGGTACCTTCCAAGAAGCTTGCCCGTTCCCTTATCAAACTAAAGAGAGACAAGATCCGAAAGGTCATAGCCACCATAACCGGACATTGCCTTTTAAACAAACACCTGTACACAATAGGTATAACAGACAGCCCCCTGTGCAGAGGGTGCATGGAGGCTGAGGAAACGCCACAACATGTTCTTATGGAATGTGCAAGTGTGGCCGACCAACGGGAAAACTTCTCCATTCCCCGGCGTCCCTGCCAGAAGCATGCAGCAGCCCACAGAGGCTGCTAGCGTTCTGGAGGAACTGGGATGGATGGAGTAGGAAGAAGGCAGGAGCCTTCTATCATACGCACAATGGCCCAATCGTGAGGCTAAGTGCGGTGGAGCCCAGCCAAACTAACTAAACTAACTAGTTTTAACGTGTTGTTAAAGATTTTTTTAACAACATCAGTTATTACGTTTACTAAATCAGTGTTATTATTATATTTATAATGTCTAGAAAGAAAGAAAGACCAGCCCCCGCCAAGGATTAAATGGCATATGATTGGTGACAGGAAGTTAGGAGAGGTATTCCGTGAGAAAGTGATAGAAAAAATGATAGATTTGAAGGATATGGCGGAAATAGGCGTAAATGAGTGCTGGAATGAATTAGCGAACTGTATAAGAGAAACAGGTAAGAATGTTTTTGGTTTATCCAAAGGAAAAGACCGATCGAAAAGGAGACATGGTGGTGGAATATAGATGTACAAAAGAGTCTGAAAGAAAAGAAGAACGCTTTTAAAGAATGGAAAAAAGTGGAAAATGGAAATGAGACGTCTAAAGAGATCAAAAAAGCAAACTATGTCAAATGCAAAAAGATAGCTAAAAAGGCAGTTGCTATTGCAAGAGCAAGGGAATGTAATGAGCTGTACAATGCACTAGACAGCTCAGATGGCTTAAAAGATCTCTTTAGATTAGTAAGAGAGCGAGAGAAGAATGCAAGAGACATTGTGAATATCAAATGTATAAAGGATGAAAGAGGAAAGATTTTAACTGATGAAGAGGCAATAAAAGAAAGATGGAAGTTGTACTTTGAAAAATTGATGAATGAAGAGAACGATTGGAATGGAGAGTTGGAAAAGGCCAACCCAAATATGAACATGGTGAGAGATGTAAGTATGGATGAGGTGAGAATGGCAATACAAAGAATGAAGAATGGAAAAGCAGTTGGCCCAGATTGTATACCAGTGGAAGTATGGAAGTTATTAAAGGCAGATGGATGGAAGTGGCTAGCTTTATTTTTCAATAAATTGCTGCAAGAAGTGGCGATCCCTGACGAATGGTGCAATAGCACACTTGTGCCAATCTTCAAAAATAAGGGTGATGTACAGGACTGCAACAGTTATAGGGGAATAAAGCTCATGTCACACAGCATGAAAATTTGGGAAAGGATAATTGAGCGAAGAATAAGAGAAGAGAGTGAGATAAGCCAGAACCAATTTGGGTTCATGCCTGGACGCGGGACAACGGACGCCATATTCGCACTTCGGCAGTTATGCGAAAAGTATCGTCGTGCGAATCGAAACCTGCATATGGTGTTCGTTGACCTAGAAAAGGCATACGATAGAGTACCCCGAGAGGTTCTATGGTGGGCTTTGAATGTGAAAAGAGTGCCTTGGAAGTATGTAGAGCTTGTTAGAAGTATGTATGAAAGAGCGAGTACACAAGTCAGGTCCGAAGCCGGAGTAACTGAAAAGTTCAATGTGGCCGTCGGCTTGCACCAGGGGTCGGCTTTGAGCCCGTATCTGTTTCTCCTTGTTATGGATGCTCTTACAGCTGACATACAAGGAGAGGCACCCTGGTGTATGTTGTTCGCCGATGACATTGTTCTTGTCGGAGAAAATGTATCCGAGGTCCAGAGCAGGCTGGAGGAGTGGCAGAGAAAGCTGGAAAATGTCGGTTTACGTGTGAGCAGAACGAAAACCGAACACTTGTTCTGCCCATTCGGTGAGGCATCCAGTTTCGCGAACATTGCCTTAAGCGGCGAAACTGTTCCGGTTTGTTCCGATTTCCGGTACCTTGGATCATTATTCCAAAACGATGGCGATATTGACCGTGCTGTAAGGAATAGAATAACTGCGGGATGGATGAAATGGCGACAGGTCTCTGGAGTTGTATGCGACCCAAGACTGCCCCTTAAGCTTAAGGGGAAAGTTTATAAAGCAGTCGTTAGACCTGTCCTTATGTATGGATCTGAATGTTGGGCAACGAAAGCGAAGGACGAAAGGAAACTGCACGCTTCAGAGATGCGAATGTTGCGATGGATGTGTGGGGTTACAAGAATGGACAAGATCAAGAATGAGTATATAAGAGGAAGTTTGAAAGTAGCGCCAGTGACTGAGAAGATAAGGAGCAGTAGGTTAGCATGGTTTGGGCATGTAATGAGGAGGGATGAAAGCCATATAACAAGAAGAATGATAGATATGAATATAGATGGACCTAGGATGAGAGGTAGACCAAGAAAGCGATGGATTGAATGTGTGAATTCTGATATGAGAGTAAAGGAAGTCGATGTTGAGCTGACGAGTGACAGAGGAGAATGGAAGAGGAAAACATGTTGTGCCGACCCTACTTAAGGTGGGAAAAGGGCAGGAAGAAGAAGAAGAAAGAGTTATTACGTTTACTAAATCAGTGTTATTATTATATTTATGATGGCTATAGGATTTCTTGTCCCTTATAGCTACCAAGTGTCACGGTGGTGATGTTGGACACAAGACCGATCGCGGCGGCACGACCGATATGTCCTACTGACTAAACTCAGCCCAAAGTCTTTGGTCCTAATGACCCTATGTCTATATCACAAATTTTATTATTAATGTAACTTTTGCCTTCCACTCTATCTCTTCACAAGGTACACGACAAATTTTTCTGAAATTATTCAGAACTCGTTTCTACACAATTGATTTTATCCGAAACACTGTCCATGAATTAATCGAGAGCTTTTACTAGCGCCATTTCTCGGGGTCATCAATTTAGTGTCACTTAATAAATAAATCGTTGTGAATATGATGAAAATTAAGCTTTTCAGGTGGACTTTTGTAATATTAGTGAATTTAAAACTGTCTCTTAATATAAAATATGAGAAGATGATGTTCGTCAAAGTATTAATATATAATGCGGAAAGATGAACGGAAGGTGATAAGAATGATGATAAGTATTAATGTGAATGTATTATAGGAAGAACAAAAAAGAGAGTGATAGATTACGTAAAAGATGATGTGAGATTCGTTGACAATGCTGTTGAGTAAACAGTCTAACAGCTAAGAGAAATGAGTGGAAGAGCATAACATATTGCTCTAATTATATAAACCGAGAAACGGTAAGACGAAAAATGATGGTGGTTATGGTGGATACACCAGACTTTGTTGTAGCTTATCGAATATATAATAACTATAGATTTGTGCAAGTAACGCTTTAGCTATCCAACATTTTCTCTCCTACACGTAGAAAGTATGTAGGTAGTTCGAAGATAAATTTGGCCACATCTGAATGTTATCAGAATTATATTATTGACATATTACGCGCCATCAATCTCTCGCTGTCGCTACCGTTGTGCGCACTCATCGCTGAATATTAGGACGAGGATTGCCATACAAATATAAAGTTGGATTCAATAAAAACAGTTTTTTAATGTTTATATTATTGCAGGTTTTTCACTATATTTGAATTTACCTTTATATACTGAAATCACATCACATAGATAATTTAATGACGTTGTTCAGTCAAAGGGCTAGCTGTTTGATTGAACGGCTATTTTAACCAGTTTGCTGCGTGATATATAATAGGTTAATTTTAGATATTAAAGATTTTTTGCTCTTATATCGAACTTAATAATTATACTTATTTTAAACCTATAGAAACTAATTACTTTTTGTCCTACAGTGCAAGTTTTGATCCGTTTGAATTTTTTGAAACTTTCCGAAACGGATTTTTTGCCTTCAATGAGTTAGTTAATTGTTTATGAATGTGTCTTTAAAATTTTAACAAAATATTCTTTCATACTTATAAACAAAAAACAAAAGCAGAATATTTAGAAAATATAAGTCAAAATAATATTTATTAAAGTCAGGCATCAACAATTAAGTATTGTTTTTATTGTATATTAATATTAAACATTTATTGACGTTAAAACGCATTTAAAAATGTAAAAATACAATAAGTTTATTATATAAACAAAAGAAGTATAATACTTCCTCAATAATGATCTACTGGTTTTATGAAACCTATAATTTTTAACGGCAAGTCTATTTTTGTTTCTTGCGTTGACGTAATATAATTCACTGGATTTATTTAATGTACAATAACTAAATGATATGTATTAATGTTATGAATATTCTATCTAAAAATTTAATTCCTTTTCCTTCCTTAAAAAGGATTATAAAGGATTATCCACTTTATCCACTTCCACTTCTGCTTTTAACAAATAATTTCTTTTGGTATTTTATGACGCGTTAATAAACTTATTCCCTCAATGTCCACATGAATTTGGTTTGAGGACAGACATCTCCACGGGCGGCCTCCATCCAAATTGTCTTATACGAAAATGATAATACGCCTACGTAAACAAATTAAATAAATTACAGCTTTAACGTTAATAATCTGATAATCAGCATGAAAAAACGACAATTAGTATTGAGTAGCGCCTGCAGCATTTATTGCGCTAGAAACTTTCAATCGATTCGTACAAACTTAGGATCGAAAACAAAATCAAAATAATCTTTATTCAACAATGGCTTTTACGGACACTTTTGACGTCAAACAAATATAAGATTTAAAGATAGAGAGCTACATAGCCTTGTACAAGAATACGTAAAAGGAAAACAAAAAAATGGTACTCTGCATCTGTTCGGAAATTGGGAGAGCCTTTAAGAGAAGAACTGACAAGAAACGCTGAAGGTCTATCCACCTTGGTATTCTAAAATCTGTCCACCTGATAGTAAATGGTTATTGTTGCCCATACTATTTTATTTTCATGGTGTGGTCGCGTATTAAGAAGAGAGAACGATCATGTCACTAGGAAAATTATGGACATGAAACTGGATGAACGTGTAGAGAGAGGAAGACCGAAAAAAAAGATGGATAGACTGTGTCGATGATGATATTATTGCTATTTACTATTTATGTTTATTGCTATTTACTGTTTACGGGCTAGAGAATCCCTAAAAGAATTGTTCAAAGAAATTAATATTTTAACTTTAGCTAGTCAATATATCTATACTAATATAATAAAGCTGAAGAGTTTGTTTGTTTGTTTGTTTGAACGCGCTAATCTCCGAAACTACTGGTGCGATTTGAATAATTCTTTTTTTGTTGGATAGTCCATTTATCGAGGAAGGCTATAGGCTAAATAACATTACGCTATGACCAATAGGAGCAAAGACAGAGCGGTAAATGTGTAAAAAATGGGGAAAATTATTCATTTTTGAAGGCTTTCTTTGCGTGCGCTGCGAAAAACGGTTCAAGATACACAAAAAATATGTATGAAAGAGTTATTCCTCTATACATGATCTAAAAAAAAGTCCGCGACGGCATATGTCTATCTTTTAAGGTTTAGTCACAATGACCGTTTTTATGGTACCAAATTTGGTCGAAATAATTTGTTTAAGTTGTATCAACATAATAATATTAATCTTTATTCAAATATAAATATAAATATGTTGTTGGTTAACCAAAAATCTGCCGGAAGTCACTATTCCACGCGGACGAAGTCGCGGGCAAAAGCTAGTATATGATAATTTAGTTTTTATATATAGAAACTATAATAAATTCAATAAAAACAGTGATCTACATAATGTGGATACTAGAAATAAAAATAAACTTGCCGTTCCAATGTTCAGACTCCATAAAACTAGCTGTTCGTTCTTGGGGAAATGTATATCTATGTTTAACAAACTTCCGCAAAGTGTCATTGGTTTGCCTTTATATAAATTTAAAATCCATATCAAAAAGACACTCATGAGTAAAGGTATTATAAAGTAAGTGACTATCTAAATGATCACACTATTTGGGAATAGGGACACTATTCATAGAGCCATGTTTGGTAACAACATTATTTATAACACTTTTCTGCATATTCTTGTTTGTTCTGTCGCCTAAAATGCCTAAAACCACTAGAACACCACCTGTAACGTCGAAAAAAGGTGACGAGCAGCGGATCGATCAAACACCAATACCATATGTAACAAATAGGCCACATAAGAGACAGGCTACATCTTCATCTCCGCAGTCACAGACAGACTCCTCCACTCCAGTCACACCTCAAGATCTTAGAGAGATCGTAACTGATATAGTACAAACACAAATGAATTTGTTTATGGCACAGATTGGCGAAAGTATTACTAAAACAATTAATAAAGAACTCACATCGATAAAGCAGGAAATCGAGAGTGTTAAAAATTCAATGGACTTTATTAACGAAAAGTTTGAGGATGTTATGAAAGATCACATGACGATAACAAATACAATGAAGAAAATATGTGAGGAAAACAACACAATGCAGGGTACTGTCGCGTCGCTCACGAATAGGCTTAACCTTTTGGAACAAAACGCTAGAATGAGCAACGTTGAAGTGCAGTGTGTACCAGAAAATAGAAATGAAAATCTTAACACGCTAATAATGCAAATCGCAAATACCGTGGGTATCAATATCACAGAAGAACAAATATTATTCTGCACTCGGGTGGCCAAAAATGACAGATCGAAGACACGTCCTAGATCCATAGTCGTTCAGCTGTCTTCTACAAAGTTACGCGATAATCTATTGGCAGCGTCAATTACATTCAACAAGAATAATAAAAATAATAAGCTCAATACTGAACACATTGGCATACAAGGAGAGAAGAAGCCTATTTATATTATGGAGCATTTATCCTCTGCTAATAAATCCCTCCATGCGGCTGCCAGGATTAAAGGGAAGGAGTTGGACTATAAGCACGTGTGGGTCCGAAACGGCAAAATCTTTATGCGAAAGACAGACGATTCTGCTTTCGTAATAATTAGAAATAAAGACTTCTTAGATAAGTTACATTAGAGGTTCACTTTTTTATGCATGTATTTTTTTTTTGCATTTTTAACCGTAAAATTCAATCATTTAAGTATATACTATCAGAATTGCCGCGGACTAAGAACAAAAACTAATGAGTTCTATAATAATGTAGCATGTAACTCTTACGATATCATTGTAATAACTGAAACATGGCTTAGGGACGGTATATTCGATCAAGAATTGTTTGATAGTAGATATGTAGTATATCGGCGGGATCGAGACTGTGCCACAAGTAATAAAACTGATGGTGGAGGAGTATTAGTGGCAGTCTTAAACAAGTATAACTCTAAAAGACTAAAGCAATATGAAAGTACTTGCGAGGATTTATGGATTTCTCTCGAAGTCAACTTCTCCAAGTCGATCAAAAGATTAAACATGTGTGCTGTATACCTTCCACCACCGGTAACTTGTAAACTGCTGGATACATTTCTAACTAAGTTTAATGAAAATTATGAACGAACAAAACGTGATAAATATAGTGTAGTTTTGGGTGATTTTAATCTTGGTCGGGTAAAATGGTCGGATGGAAAATGTATGTATAAAAACTCTTCTACAGGATCTAATATAAACAAAACGCTAGCCGATTTTTTGGTATTGACAGAACTTAAACAAATCAACACGATTGAAAACACGAAGGGTAATATTTTGGATCTGATTCTAACCGACATTCCAGACTGCAAGGTGATACAAGCGGCTGACATTCTATCCAAAGTTGACATGCCTCACCCACCTTTAGTACTTCAGATATCGAATACTAATCGACAAAATCTTGCATTTAATAATAATACTGTAAAATATAATTTTCACAAAGCTGACTATGAGACTATTAGAGGTGAACTTAGAAAAGTAAACTGGTCTACTTTATTTAATCACAGGGGTGATGTAAACGATCACGTAGATGCACTTGAAAATGAAATATGGAGTATTATTAGAAAATTAGTACCACTCAAGAACCAGATGAAAAAAAAATACCCCCCTTGGTTCACATCAGCATTAATTAACCTACTTCGTGAAAAACACAAAATCAGGCGCCGTTACAACAAATATAAAAACTCGATGGACCTAGTATCATTAACTTTGCTTAAGTCTAGATGTAAAGCACTTGCAACGAGCTGTTATAACCGTTACATCCAGAGTCTGGAAGATAGTTTAGCTAAAAACCCAAAACTACTCTGGACATTCATCAAAGCTAAAAGGGGAGGAACGAGTGCTTATCCTAGCATGATTTCTGATGGTCTACAAACCGTAACAGGGGGTGGAAATGTATGTCAGTTATTTGCATCTTACTTCGCCTCTGTCTATAGCGACGTACCACCTCATTTCCTAGCAACAAATTGCATCTCAGATCACTTAAACCATGGCAGCCTTACTAGCATAGAATTAACGCGCAATCAGGTTTATAAAAAATTGCAATCTCTGGATGTAAACAAGGGTCCTGGATCAGACCATATACCACCATTGTTTATTAAAATGTGTGCTGAAATACTGTCGGAACCCTTGCAACATATCTTTAACAAATCTTTGGCTACAGGAATATTTCCAACGAAGTGGAAAATAGCTAAAGTGGTACCTGTACCCAAAGTACCTCGATCTATATCTGTGAGTGACTATAGACCCATTTCACTACTGTGTATTTTCGGTAAGGTATTGGAGTCACTAATATGCCCTTACTTACAATCTCACTGTAAACATATTTTCACCGAACATCAGCACGGTTTCTTCGAGGCTCGATCAACAGTTACTAACTTAACTTTATTTGAAGACATATTGGTTAAAGCTCTAGATACACGATCACAAGCAGACGTCATTTATACGGACTTCAGCAAGGCTTTCGACAAGGTTGTGCACTGTGTTCTACTGAGGAAATTGTCGTCATATGGTGTATCGGGATCTTTGTTGAAGTGGTTCGGGTCATATTTAACAAATCGCCTATCCTTTGTGGTGGTTAATGGATTTGAATCAGACAATTACAACATGGGATCCGGTGTCCCACAAGGATCGCATTTGGGACCTATATTGTTCAACCTATTCATTAATGACATCACACAATGCTTCAGGACCTCGTCACCCTTTTTGTACGCAGATGATCTAAAGCTGGTACGAATAATAAACTCAAGCGCTGATGCTATCTTGCTGCAGGAGGATTTGAATAGACTCTCTGAGTGGTGTTGTTGTAACGGCATGCAATTGAACACTAATAAATGTTACCAGGTTACGTTTACACGTAAAATTCAGCCTGTTCAAACTCAGTATTCTATAGATGGTACTAAGTTAAAGAAAACAGACATGATAAGAGATTTGGGTGTTATTTTCGATAGCAAACTCACATTTGTGCCTCATATAGACAATATTATCAAAAGAGCTTCTAAAATGTTGGGATTCGTGCTTAGGAATGGAAAGGTATTCAAAACACCTCAAACCAAAATACTTTTATATAATTGTTTGGTACGAAGCATTCTAGAATATGCCAGTGTAGTTTGGCGTCCACATTATGCAGTACATATGTTAAGAATAGAGCGAATCCAGAAAAGGTTCATGTGGCATTTGGCTTATTCTCAAGGAGTAGCTAAAAGTAAAAAATCATATCTTGAAAGACTAACCCATTTTAAAATGACAAAAATTAATGACAGATTAGATTTTATGGACCTTGCATTTATTTACAAATTACTAAACAATAAAATAGATTGCCAAGCTCTATTGAGTAAAATAGACATAAAAGTGCCATGTCGCTATCCACGAAAACCCATAACACCTCTTTGTCCTCCACTTCGGCGTACCGCTTTTGGTAGAAACTCGGCTATACCAAGACTCTGTAGAATAGTTAATAAATATAGTAGTAAAATAGATATATTTAACAACCTTTTGGAGAATAAATGCGCATTTTATCCGGCCGAATAGGGACCTGAAATTGTATTATCTATGTTACATATTTACATATTTTGTTAAAGTTACTGCTAATATTTTTTAGTTTTTGTCATGTGGTGTCAACCAGTAATTGGTTTTTATAATTAAATATTAAGATGTTCTAAGAATGTTATAATTAAAATAAGTATAATTGTAAAAACTGTTGGTTAACCTTAATAAAAAAAAATAAAAAAAAATAACTAGCTGTGCCCGCGACTTCGTCCGCGTGGAATAGTTATTTTGCGCACCTCAGCTGTTACCCGATCTTGACAACGCGACATATCCAAATTTGGTACCATAAAAACGGTCATTGTGACTAAACCTTAAAAGATAGAAATATGCCGTCGCGGACTTTTTTTTAGATCATGTATAGAGGAATAATTCTTTCATACATATTTTTTGTGTATCTTGAACCGTTTTCGCAGCGCACGCAAAGAAAGCCTTCAAAAATGAATAATTTTCCCCGTTTTTTACACATTTACCGCTCTGTCTTTGCTCCTATTGGTCATAGCGTAATGTTATTTAGCCTATAGCCTTCCTCGATAAATGGACTATCCAACAAAAAAAGAATTATTCAAATCGCACCAGTAGTTTCGGAGATTAGCGCGTTCAAACAAACAAACAAACAAACTCTTCAGCTTTATTATATTAGTATAGATATTGTATTATTTTTATATGTGTATGTAAACATATATACGACTGTAATCGTATTAGGTTTGATTGTATCTTATATTATATCGTATTTTTATATCATATTATTATTTGACGACCTCCATAGTCGAGTGGATAATACACCGGTTTTAAGGTGTCGCCATCTCTGAGGTCCCTGGTTCGAATCCCGGTGGGGGCAGATGTTTGTGTGATGAATGTGAGCATTTGTACCTTAGTCATGGTTGTTGATATATATTTCAATAAAAAATATTTATATATGTATAATATATGTATAATATATGTATGTCTATCCGTTACCCTAGATCCCATAGCACAAGCCTTACAGAGCTTACCTTGGGCTAGGCTAATTGGTGTAAGTGTAACAAATATTTATTTATTATAATTATTAACATTGAAAAGAGGAGATAAAAAATAGACCTTCAGAGTTTCTTGCCTGTTCTTCTCGAGAAGGCTCTCCCAATTTCCGAACAGGTGTCGAGTCAATAATTTTCTTTTCCTTATTCGTACGTACGGACAAGGTTATTGTTTTTTTTAAGCTTTTTTTTTGTTTTGTTTGTTGACGTCAATAAGTGCCTGTAAAGGTCTATGTTGAATAAAGATTATTTTGATTTTGATTTTGATATGTTAAAGAAGGGAGTGAGTGTCAAAATGGCGAATGATAGAGGAGACTGGAAGAGGAAGACCCCAAATAAAACTGGGAACAGAGCACCGTAAACTTCTTTCTCTTCTTTGCAGCAAATATAAGACTCCGGGAAATGTAATTTGTATATTTTTAATTTAAAACTTTTCAAACAATTTCTATTTCTATTCCAAATCCAAAACCTCTATCTATTTGACTACACTTGTCCTGTCAGGAACACCACTTAAAGTATTTACCGAAAACCATAAAATACAAAATTCCACCTATAACGGTGTTCCTACGAGTATATTACACATGGAGATTGTGTCGAAATGAAATTATTTGCATAGATTTTTTGGTTGAATATCACAATAACAACCACTGTTTATTAATATTAAGAAGTTGATTAATAGAAAAAACTGTACAAATAGAAGAAGGAAAACGTAAACCTCGGGGTATACCTTGTCTGTAGTGGCATCGCAATGTAGACCCTATCGCACGCACGCAGAAAGGTAAGAAGATCACGGAGGATTTTAGTGGTTAGGCCTAGTACTCGCCTACCGTCTAACCAATGGACGGGTCAGGTGCAATTTTACGCATTTTCCTTCGAAAATAAAGGGTATTTTGCTTTACATCTATTTACTGTTAGTTTATACATACAACACCAATATATTACAATAACTAGTGGAGCCTGCGGGTATACCGGCTGTTTACCTCCAATCCAGCAATAGATCCAAGCCACCCCGATATTACTTTCGCAGACACAAAACATTGTTATTCAGCGATCGCCAGCTCAGTGATATAGTTCGGCCAGCTCTCCCCGTGGCTATACGTCATAGAATGATGGATGCTGACGGAGCGAAGCTGCCCACTTTCCTCGTATTCAACACTCCTGTTATAACTTCACGTAGTTTTCGGGATAATCAATCTTTCGTAGATTTGGGTCGATTTGAGTATCAGTATTTTAAAAAGAATATTTAGTTGAATTAGTATTTGAGAGGCGAATCGGGGATCTCAGTATTGACCTTCTTGAAAAAAGAAAGAGACAGACTATAACCATATATGTTTTTTTTTTTTTTTTATCATTTTATGGGCTTACTCTTGGTCTCAGGCTAGCCCGAGGGCATAGACGAGGCCTACGATGGAGCGAGTTTGCCCAGATAATGCCTGTGCACTCGATTCCTAAATAGTTCCGGGTTGTATGAACTCGGAAATACAGACGCCGGCAGGGAATTCCACTCTTTTGCGGTGCGCATAATAAAGGTTTTGGAGAAGCGCTGCGTACGGATATGTGGAATATCCACCAAGTAAGGGTGGTATCCTGCCGTACGTCTGGATGTCCGATGGTAAAAGGGAGATGGGGGAATGAGCTCATGCAGCTCATGAGCACACTCACCGAAGTGCAATCTGTAGAATACCGCCAGACTGGCAACCTTCCGCCGATGAGCTAGGGGTTGTAGTTGAGCTACCAGCCTCTTGTCGCCAATTAACCTTTTGGCTCTACGCTCCACCGAATCTAATGCGGCGAGTTGGTATTTGGCTGAGCCATCCCACAGGTGACTGCAATATTCCATACACGATCGGACTTGTGCTTTGTAAAGTGTTAAGAGCTGTCCCGGTGTGAAATATCGCTTAACCTTGTTGAGGATGCCCAGCTTTTTGGCCGCAGTTAGTGCCTTAGACTCGATGGAGGCGCCAAAGTTGAGGTCAGAACTCAACTCCATGCCGAGGAGTTCTAGGCTGGCGGTTACAGGTACAGATGCACCCCGGAAAGTAGGAGCCAGGTCAAATGGGCTCCGTTTGGCGGAGAACAGACACGCCTGCGTTTTGTCTGCATTGAACCCTACCAAATTGTCGTCGCCCCATTGGGACACACGATTCAGGGCTAGGTTCACTCGTTCTACCATGGCTTCTCTCTTAGAACGTATATCGTCCCTACTGTCTTTTGCGCTGGCCAGATATCTCTCTACAACGGTGCTGTCATCTGCGTAACCGACAATGCTAAGATTTAACATGTCGTTTATATGGAGCAGGAAAAGTGTTGCAGAGAGAACAGACCCTTGAGGAACACCGGCATCGATGGCCATTAGGTCCGAAGAGCAGCCGTCAACGACTACTCTGATTGACCGTCCCGTCAAAAAGTCTGATACCCAGCTACAAAAGTCAGCAGGGATGCCATAAGCAGGAAGCTTGCTAAGGAGACTTGCGTGCCAAACCCTGTCAAAAGCCTTTGAGATGTCGAGCGAGACCGCAAGGGCCTCGCCGTTCCTCTCAATGGCTTCGCCACAGCAATGAGTGACATACACTAGGAGATCCCCAGTAGACCGGCCGCGGCGGAAGCCATATTGCTGGTCACTGAGTAGATTGTTGTCTTCTAGGTAAGCCAACAATTTGCTATTGAGAACCTTTTCCATGACTTTACAGAGTATGGAGGTGATGGCGATTGGTCGGTAGTTACAGGGATCGGCACGGCTACCCTTCTTGGGCACTGGCTGCACATTAGCAAGCTTCCAGGATTTTGGCACCGTTCTAGTTTTGAGAGAGAGGCGGTACAGGCGTGTCAGTATAGGAGACAACTCAGGTGCACACTGCTTAAGTACTCGCGCAGGTATACCATCTGGTCCACTGGCCTTATTCATGTCCAAACTGAGCAGAGCCTTACGAACCTCTTTTTGGTGTATAGCAATATCCTTCATTGAGGAATTGCTTTGAGGTATAGTAGGTGGTTGACGAAGGTCTGCATCAAGACGTGAATTGCTCGCAAATAGAGAGACAAACAAGTTCGCTTTCTCTATCGCGGAGTAAGCCAGCGTACCATCAGGTTTCTACAACGGTGGCAATGTGGGACGGCAGAAGTTGGATTCGACCGCTTTCGAAAGGGACCAAAACTGCTTGCTACCAGGAGGGTAGGAGGCAAGTTTGGCCCCTATTCGACCGACATGGACGAATCTAGCCTTCCGAATCACCCTTTTGCAGGACTTGGCGGCAGAGTTAAAGGCTTTCTTCTTCCTGCGGACCCTCCGGGCCCTCGCTTTAGTGTCGCGGGCTTGCACCCAAGCCTGGTATGCTGACTGTTTATGGGCTTCAGCCCGGGCACAATCCGCATTGAACCAAGGTTGAGGTCTGTGATCGAGCGAAAGGTCGGAGAAAGGAATAAAATATTCCATTCCCTGCCGAATCATATCCGTAACAGCTTCGGCAGAGCAAGAGGGATCGCCGGAAGAAAAACAGACCGGCCGCCAAGGGAAAGACGCAAAGAAATGCCGCATCTCATCCCAATCCGCTGACTCATATCGCCACACTCTCCTCGTGCCTCTTGGGCTGCTATCTGGAGGGGAGCGGATCGATACGGATTTCACCAGACAGTGGTCTGACGATCCTAGTGGAGCCGAGACCGAAACAGAGTGCCTGTCTGGATCAGTTGTCAGCAGAAGGTCCAGGCAATTGGGTGTATGGTCAGCAACATCCGGTACCCGCGTCGCATCGTTCACCAGCTGGGTAAGGTTTAGCGACAGCGCGAATTTGCGCGCTTCCTTTCCAGCGTAGCAGGTTTTCTCGTACGGGAACAGCCACTCCTTGTGGTGGGCATTGAAGTGCCCGAGGAACACGAGTTCCGCCGCAGGGTACCGTTGTTGGGCTTTATCTGCCGTCTCAGTGAGATGTTCGAAGAGCTTGGTTGACTCTTGGTCTCCGCTGTGCGATCGATAAACACAGGCATACAGGGTCACCTGGGATCCTGTGTTTACAATGACCCACAAAGTCGCAAACCCGGAAGCTTCAAAGCAACGGAGACGCTTGAAGCAAATGTCATCGCGGACGTACACACAGACCCCAGCATGCTCTTTGAACTTATGTTCAAGTGAGTAGCCTGGGTAGTTGAGGTACGCCGCGTCCGCTGGGGTTTTAATCTGCGTCTCCGTTAAAAAGAATAGGTGCGGCTTTTCAGTCTCGAGGTGGTAGTGGACTGGGTTGAGATTTGAGTGCAATCCTCGTTTATTGCAGAGGTGCACTTTCAGTGGGAGGAAGTGCTGCCGGTGTTTACCCTTATTCTTTTTCTTTGGCTTCATCATGTGTGGAGTGTGGGTTGGATGACGGTTGGGTGTCGAGGCGCTGCTTTCACCAAGTAGGTTGCCCGAGCAAAACCGGGCGGTGAAGAGCTCACCTGGAGACTGCGGGGACGCCCGAGCCCCCCCGAAATAGCCACCGGGTCCTCTCATCCAGTCGCCAGGTGGCACGGTGGAGCTATTCCGGGATTTTTCGCGAGTTGGCGGGGCAGCCTTTTGCACGTGGCTGGCGCGCTACTTGGGCCCCCTACTAACTGCGGTCGGCCACCGGCAAGGCCGTGCCTCGGATCCCGCTACCCTCCAGCGTGAGCTACTCGGCCCGGTGTCATTCAAGTACCCACAAGAACGGCTATATGCAGCGCAACTGACAACCCTTCCATCACCCAAAGGCTCTGGTATTCCCGCGCACAGATGAAACACAGCAAGCTGTTTTACACCTGACTCCGGCGGGAAGGTGGTAGCTACCAGGCGGCCCCTTGCGGGACCTACCACCGCTGGTTGGGTCTTTCGCCGCCCCCACTAATGGAGACGTTGCCCGGGGTGGACCGCTAGGAGGTAGACCCAAACCACCCCAAATGTATTACAATAACGACAGCAATATACAACAGTAATCGGTATGAGTATTTGTGGATATTTGAATTTATGTCTTACTTGTCAAGAACGTTGTTACCTAGCGACATACGATCTGTCTTTTTGTACACAAATAAATTTCAAACAACTATAACTGATTTTCTCTTGCTGCCGCTCTGCGTATATTTAATAGGTCATGGCCCAGACAACTAAATTCTCAATAACTAAATTGAACGGTCTGGAAGATTATTCAAAATGGAAATTCGCTACGAAAATGTTGCTTTTGCGTGAAAAATTATTTTGTCATACGTCAACTCTTTCCGATACAAGTAAGCCGGAGGCATTGGAAAAGGATGAGGAAGCTTTAGCTTTAATTTGCTTGCATATCGAGCCGCACTTATACCCATACGTCAAAGAATGTAAGTTCGCTAAAGAAGCATGGGATGCTCTTGCTGCAGTTTTTGAGGATAAAGGTGTCAATCGCCGTATTATGCTCATGAATGCACTGCTAGATGAAAAATTGGAGAAGCATTCATCTATGCATGAGTATGTAGCTGCTGTTATGTGTCATGCGCAAAAGTTAAAGGACATTGAAAAAGGTATTGACGATGACCTGGTAGCTGTCGTATTACTGAGAGGTTTACCTGAAGAGTATAAGCCGATGAGAATGGCACTGGAACACTCGGGGATGAAACTTACTTCAGAGAATGTACGATTGAAGCTTTTGCAGGAGGATTGACGTCAGGACACATCAAAGTGCTCTTCCTTGAATTCCGCTCTAGTTGCAAAAGGCAATTTTCTTCGTGCGAGGGGTATTAAACGTCAATTGACAGTACCGTATACTCCGGAACAAAATGGAGTCGCAGAACGAGCAATGCGAACTATTGTTGAGATGGCACGTACAATGTTAATAGGCAAAAGCTTAAACCGTAAGTTTTGGGCTGAAGCTTGTAACACAGCTGTGTACATCAAAAATAGATTGCCTCATAGCGCGAACAAAGTTAACAGTTCGGAAGAAATGGGGATGGATAAGGTTCAAAAGGTTGATTACTTTAGAGTGTTTGGTTCAATAGCCTATGCTCATGTTCCAAAGGCAACTCGTAAGAAGTGGGATCCTAAGGCTAAAAAGTACATCTTCATAGGGTATTGTGAAGAAACAAAAGGATTTCGTTTAGCCGACTTCAATAATCCACGTTCTGTGATTGTTGCTCGTGATGTTACTTTTGTAGAAGATAGCTGTGATAAGTTTAAAACTGAAGTTGTTCCAGGTCTTGTGACAGAAGATAGTAATGTGTCAGAAGTCACATGGGAATTTGTTAAGGATCTTTTTGAGACTGGAGACAATAACATAACTTCACAGGCAGTTGGTGATACAGTTATCAATGATGAAGTGGCCGCCGAAGCAAACGTCACTGAGGATTTTCAAAATAGAGAAACTGTAGTTAATGGTATGCATGAAAATAATAATTCTAATGTATGTAGATATCCGTTACGAAATAGGATGCATGAGGTTGATTCGGGTTTAACTTGTTGCATAGAACAAGAACCATTGACAGTCCAGGAAGCATTAAATAGAGAAGATGCAGTTCACTGGAAAACGGCAATGAAAAAAGAAATCGACTCTATGTTTGAAAATAATGTATGGAAGTTAGTCGATAAGCCACCTGAAGCTAAAGTTATAGGTAATAAATGGATTTTCAAGTATAAGTATGATGCGGATGGAGTGAAAACTTTTAAGGCGCGATTAGTTGCCAAAGGTTTCACGCAGTCATATGGCGTGGACTATTTTGAAACGTTTTCACCTGTTGTCAAGAGATCTACTTTACGGTTTTTATTTAGTTTGGCTTTAGAACGTGATTTGTATATAGATCATTTCGATGTAAATACAGCTTTCTTAAACGGAAATTTACATGAAACTGTTTACATGCAGCAACCAGAATGCTTTATTACAAAAGGCGCAGAAAATAAAGTTTGTTTACTACAAAAAGCAATCTATGGATTGAAACAAGCCTCAAGAAGTTGGAACGAAAAAGTAAATGACGTTTTGTTGTCATTGAACTTCAAACGATGTCCATATGACAATTGTTTGTATGTAAATAATAATTTATTTATTTGTTTATACGTCGACGATTTTCTTATAATATATAAAAATAAAAATCAGAAGACGTGGTTGTTAACGGAATTACAAAAACGTTTTAAAATTAAAGACTTGGGCGAAGCAAAACAATGCTTAGGAGTGACATTGGAACGTAAGTCTGATACTTTATGTCTCAAACAACGTAAATATATTGAAAGCTTATTGTTGGAATTTGGAATGTCTGATTGTGAAAGTACAAAGACACCAACTGAGCTGGATCTTCATAAGGTCTTGGTCGATGGGGGAGGAAAGGAACTGTTGTCGCCGCAAGAACGGTTAAGATATCAGTCTCTGATTGGAGGCCTCAACTACTTGGCTACCAGCACCCGGCCGGATATTGCAGCTGCAGTGAGCTTTCTTTCTCAATATAATTCTTGCTGTCGTGATATTCACATGATCGCAGCGAAACGAGTACTACGTTATTTAAAAGGAACTTCTGATCATGGATTGTTATTTAAGAAAAATAATAAAGCTGACGTGTTAACTGGTTTCGTTGATGCTGATTGGGGTGGAAATATCGCTGACAGAAAATCTTTTTTAGGTTATATTTTCAAGAATGGCTTAAATACAATTTCTTGGGAGTGCAGAAAACAAAATTGTGTTGCTCTGTCTTCTACGGAGGCAGAATATGTAGCTTTAACAGAAGCGTGTAAGGAAGCCACTCACTTGCAGAGATTGGTTTCGTTCTTATTAGGTGAGTCATCTGTTAAAACTCGTCTATTTGTAGATAACCAGAGCGCTATAAAATTATCAAATAATCCTGTAGCACATAGGAGGACAAAACATATCGACATCCGATGGCACTATGTTCGTGAATGTGTACAAATGAATTTAGTTACACTAGAATATGTTCCATCAGAACACAACTTCGCAGATTTTTTAACAAAGCCACTGAGCACTGACAAATTTATTAAATGTGTGAATGGCGTAGGTATAGGTTGTACGTGTGATTGATTCTGTGTGTTGTGTGTATGTATTTTTTGTTACTTTCTTTGTGATATTGATTTTATATTATGTGATCGTTGTTTGAGGGGTAGTGTTGGATATTTGAATTTATGTCTTACTTGTCAAGAACGTTGTTACCTAGCGACATACGATCTGTCTTTTTGTACACAAATAAATTTCAAACAACTATAACTGATTTTCTCTCGCTGCCGCTCTGCGTATATTTAATAGTATTTCGAAGAATATTTAGTTGAATTTGTATTTGATAGGAGACTCAGGGTTCTTAGCATTGGCCTTCTTGAAAATAGAAAGAGACTGACTGTAACCAAATATGTATTACAATAACGACAGCAATATACTCGTACAATTGTAATCGGTTACAATATTTCGAAGAATATTTAGTTGAATTTGTATTTGATAGGAGACTCGAGGATCTCAGCATTGATCTTGAAAAAAGAAAGAGAAACCATAACCATATATTATAATAAATACAGCAATATCCAATAGTAATAATAATAAGTATCAGTGTTTCAAAGAATATTTAGTTGAATTTGTATTTGATAGGCGACTCGGGGACCTCAGCATTGACTCTTTCTTTTGCCCTGTTCCTAATTTTTATTTGGGGTCGGTGCAACATGTCATCCTCTTCAACTCTCCTCTAACACTTGTTATTCCGACACTCACTCTCTTCTTATACATATCATCATTCACACAGTCCATCCATCTTTTCTTAGGTCTTCCTCTCCCTATACGTCCGTCCACTTTTATGTCCATAACTTTCCAAGTAACACGATCATTTTCTCTTCTTAATACGTACCATACCAGGAATGTCAGCATTGATCTTTTTGAAAAAAGAAAGAAACAGACTATAAGCATATATAACAATAAATACAGGAAGAGGGAATGACGTAAAAGAAGAGAAATGAAAAATAACAACGAAGTATGCTAGATCAACAAAGAACTCCGCCTCATCTATCATTTAGAGTTTTCACATTGTTTTCTGAGATTGAATGAAAGTGAAAATGGGAAGGACTGGGATGGATGAAAAGATGGACTATTTATCCTATGTAAACTATATATGTCTCGGCCGAAATGACAATTGTCCGTCTCGTATTATTAAAGACCTCTCTTTTAATGGAATGTGCCCGCAACGAAAGAGACAGAGTAAAGTTGATGAAAGATATTAGATGTAGTAGGCAAGAACTGTTTTTTGCTTTTCATAAATGTTTGTTTTAGTTTTAAGTGTAGTAATAGTGCTAGAATTTTAAGTTTTCTCCTTTGTTCTTTCATTTGATATTATGTCAATGTATGAAAATTATTTTGTAGCTGGCTTAACTATTATGGTGTAAGGCTTAATAAGATTAAAAAAAAGAGTTCTCCTGCAGCTTTCAAACTCATACTCAACCTGCTTACTGTGTATTTTTTTGCGGGCTATGCATTAATGTACTTGATTAATATTAATAATTAATTTTTATTATCTTTCCCTATCTATTATATCTTTCTCTGTCTATGTATCAATATATGACGAGCTTTATATAAAGTCTTTACGATGAATTCCAAAACTCAAAAAATTAACGCTCATTTTGTTTTCTCATAAAAATTAAAGAGTCCCATTAGGCTAACCATTTCTATTGCCATCCAAAATATGGAGAGCTGCGATTAAGCGTGTTGTATTTAAACGTAGAGGCCTAAAATTCTGGGCGTGTCGCAACATAGAATTTGTTGCCAAGTAGAAAATTACAAAAGTTAATTGAATAAAATAACGTGATCTAATCATAGGCAGCCTATACTTAGCGCCCGTTGGAACTGAATTGTAGTGAGGTCAGTGTGTATTGACATTGACATTAATAATAAAATCATAGTAATAAACGAAAACATATATACATATATATATATGTCTTGTCCTAATATGCTTTTCCAATTTCATATGTGCAATGATCTAAATTCTCCTAGTACTGTGAAGGAAAACATCCTAAGGTAACCTGCATACACCTGCGAAGATATTCAAAGATCTATGTAGTCAATCCGCACTGGAGCTACGGGGCCTAATCGCCCTTTCTTTTTTTTTTCTCCTGAGGAAAATGCATTAAATTGTATACCCCGGCTGTGGCGAGCCGGCGGTTATGTGGGGCTCTCTTCCCCAGAAGGGGGAGGTCTACCCACTAAAAATCTCAGGGATGGCCTTCCTCAGGCATGTAGAGAGCCCCCGGGAACGCTAAGCGACTTCCGGGAACCCCCAGCCTCCGCTCCCCTGCTGATACAGGGGAGCCCTCCTCGGGGAGGCTACACTACCTCCCCGATCTCCTCCACCGACGACGCCCCCCGGCATTGCTGGAATCAATGCCGGAGCAGACAGATCTCGCCCGATCTCTGCGACCAAGACTCAGCGCTCAGAGGCCCACGCGGGGCACTCCGCCAGCGTGTGTTGGACCGAGTCGAGGTCAGATGCGCAGTGGTGGCAATGTGTCGATCCCTCCCGTCTTATTCGACAGCAGCCGTGCCCGGTGAGTATTTGAGTCAATCGGTAGGTGACCTCCTCCTTCCCGTGGAGCCAAGCTTCGAGGTGCTCGAGTACGGCACCGACGACCCGCTGGCGCGCGCAGATCCGTAATTCGAGCTGCGCACTCCAGGCCGCCACAATCTGTTGGTGCCACTCCCGCCTAATAGGCACTTCGTGCGCGGGTTCCGGGGCGCTCGCCCGGTCGACACGCCGCGACGCATACGTCGCCTCGTACATCGCCCTAACATAGTTTAGGGTAAGCCTGTGCCCCTCAGTGAGGATGTATACGGACTGTGATGAATTAAAGGTACAGAACGCGGATTATTGTCAAATTTGTATACATTTCATTCTTCTTAAATGTAAGTGCCATAGAGTTGTAGATTCGACATTTCTACTCAAGATCAGTGCGTACTGTAGCATCACGATGCACGTGGTAGCTACTGGTAATTATTTATTACTTCTATCTTCATTCAAATTACTCACTAAGTCATACTTCTTTCTTTGAGACCTTGGCAAGCAGACTAATTCTGCTTCATTTGCTATATATAAAGTACGACAACTGACTAACGTTGAAACGGCAAGATTAGTCTATTTCAGCTATTCGTTTTATAAATTTAAAGCACATATTAAAAATACTCTAATGAAAAAAGGGTATTACAAGTTTAATGTTTTCTTGAATTATAAAAATGCTTGAATGTAATTTTTACCATATTTAATTTTCTGAATAATCAAACATGCTTGAATGTTAATTTTGCTATATATAATTTTAATGATTCTTTAATAAATAACATTTTTAACAACATTGGTCTAAGGTCTAAGGTCAATTATTGTCCAGCTTTATCATAATCATTTGCCAATACATTCTGATCCGACTATACTAGTGAAGATAAGTTTACCACCGGCGTAAAATGATCTGTCACTTTCGTCGTAAGCCTACCATGTAGCACCAGTTCGGATGTGAAGCCCGGCTCTTCTTATTTGGACGCTAGTTGCGTGTCAAGAAAAAGTAAGTTTGAATTTCATTCGGGTCAATGTAGGCAGTAAGCATTATGTATGTTAATGTCATCGCACCACGCAGCTTAGGGTTGGATTTTAAAGGCGCTGCTCTACTGCGCCAACACCATGCTATAGCGGGTTCTACACACGCGCCTCGAAAACAGCGAACCGCCAGTATGGATAGTTCCGCAGCATCACGGTGAAGGTTGGCGTAGATCACCGTCCGAGGCGAATGCTTACATCCAATCTCGTGGTGTGTTCGCAGTTTTGTTCTAAGCGCTGTGATAAGCAGATAAAACAATAAGTTTTGATTTAAATAATACTATTTCGTGAGTGTCAGCAAAACACACCGCCGGTGTTAGTTGTAATATACAATTTTTTTTGTTCGAGGGGAAATGCTCCTTATTTACCGTGACACGTGCCCCACGCACGTGTCACGGTGAATATCTCCGGTCTGAGAAAACCGGCTTACCCACTAAAACCCCCCGTGTCCTCTAAGGCCGGGGTGCGCTTTCGCGATTCTACCGGCACAGTTGTAACATACCAAAGAGTACATATCTAGCAACTGTAACTTCCGCGTCTATATCAATAAATACTTGAAAGTTAACTCGACTTTTCGAGAGAGTAGCTCCCGCAATATGAGCAGCGATATATTCATAAATATGGTATAACCGCAATTTTGAAATTTTTCCTTTGAATTTTCACAGTTCAAAGTGATAACACGCTCTACCAAATCGCGTTACGATGGTCATGATATGGAAGCTGGGCTATTTTACGCGATAAGTTCATAGGCGAATTATAGCCGAAATACACAATCGCAGTTCACGGATGAATGTACTCCATGGACACGCGACGTGTTAATTTACGTTAACAGTACACGCGTAGGTACTTCTGATCTGAACGGCACTTACAGAGCTCGACGCTGCTTTTTAACATGCTTTTATTAAGTTATTTTTATACTAGAGAAATAACTTCGCTATTTCTATGCGACTAAATTAAATTACACCAATTGCCCGAATTTGAACGCTTCAGTTTAAGGTTCTAGTGCGAAATTCTACCTCTTGGTTTGTATATAACATTATTGAATCGAAGCACCATTGGCAGTAGTTATACTTGTAAATTTCTGAAAGCCTCATTGGCGACGCAGATGTGTCTTTACCAGAAGTGCAGTGTGTAATGCACACAGACACAAGATCTAAAGGATTTTTGTGAACTTACGCTGTTTGCCGCAGATGGAATAAAAAGACACCCTCATTTTGTTTGGAGAAGGTGAGAACGGCTATCACAGTGTTTGCAATCGGATTTCTAGGGACTACCACGAACATCACCAGACCGTTCAAGATAGATTGAGATACATGGAACACGAACGCGTTTATTTTAGGCTCAGTCACCTAATTTTTCTAGTAGAAAGCGAAGAGAATCGACCTGGACCGATTATGTACCATGCATTTCGCAAGGACTAGCACTCACGAAGCTATGCAAGTTAGCGGTGTGGGTACAACGGTTTAGTTAAGCACTTTATGGTCGCGAGGTTTGATCGGTAATTGATATCGATTTGTCGTATCGTCCACTAGAGAAATCTGTTTCTAATTTTAGATCATTGCGTTTCTGCTAGGAATGTTGTACATATCCAATGCTAAATTAAGCAGGCTGGTGGCAGTGGTACTGGTTATTAACGCGGGCGGCTAACAAGTACTTATGGTTCAATGGATCGATCGACGATTTAATACGAGAGAACATTTAATATTCGGGCAATCATAAAGAAAAGAATAGTAAAACATTCGAAAAACATGGAAAGTGTATGCCAGTATGCATCATATAAGCTGACAATCGGAATATCAGTCAGCGCACAGTGTGCATGCAAACAAGCATGCAGCATTATAGCGGTCATGCATTATTATAGCGGTCATGCAGTATTATAGCGGTCATGCAGCATTATAGCGGTCATGCAACATTATAGCGGTCATGCAGCATTATACCGGTCATGCTGTACTATAGCGGTCATGCAGCATTATAGCCGTCATGCACCATTATAGTAATCATGCAGCATTATAGCGGTCATGCAGCATTGAAACGACAATATTCGACAATATTCAATGTATAGGATACTATCAATAATGTACTATTAGTTAGCTTACTCATACAATCGTATTACCAATAATTATTGAACCTCACGACACTAAAAATATTTATATAGCAGCGTAATAGGTGTTTAATTGTAAAATTGCCGTTTTATTTATAATTCTCATATCTAACTATATAACTTTTTTTTAATTTAAGCCTTATATGATATAATAATTTACGCATTTTTGATTACTCTTCAATCTCACAATTTATAATTTAATTTGAATATGAAATCAATCTCGAAAATAGCTGAATCAGAATTCTGTTATTTATAAGGTGAAACTTTCTAAAACATTTTTTTTTTATCTTCAAATTTGTGTAGATGATTTCACGTTTATTCACACGAGTTTGAAATTTCATAGTCTGCTTATTGCTTAATAAATAAATAAAATAAGCTTTATAGATCTAATACTATATGTCAGCGCGAACGTCAGTAGAGGGTAGTACTTGTACACCTGTCCGGGGTCATTTAGAAGGTACTGTAGTATCTTTTCGACTTTTGGTACTGGGTCATCCCTTTTTATCTTTTTTTAAATTTCGTTGGTAAGAATATTATACAACAGTAATATACGTACAGTCAAGCTATAAAAAAAAACCTAATAGTAATGTGAACATTCTATTCTATTGTAAAACCAACGCGTTATGTAACTGCAGTTAAACTACGATTGGTTATTTATTACTGCGTGATCTATCGTAAAAATTCCTATGCATTATATAATTTCTAAGCTTTACCTGCTCATACTGTGCACTCATAACTACTCTGAGTTTGCGTAGCTACTGGAAATCATGGTAGATATTCAGATTTCCTTATTCTTGGAGAAGCCTATGATTATGAATGGTGATATATAACTAACATATTCATAGGTTGTTAGTTATATATTTCTAATGTATTTTTAAGTCTAGCTTAACCAGCATAAGCAACACACGGGTCCTTTTAAACGCATATGCCCTAGTTAGGGTGGCGCTGTATCGCTCATTCCCCTGAGGGGCGGTCTCCTTCCGATAAAGCCTGAATAGCCACAAGGGTTAAAAACATAGGAGCAGCAGAGTTCAGTCGGTAAATATCCGAGATAACTATATACGCGGCTGTATAGTGGTATCCTATGAGGATTTTCAACTTCTATCCTATGGAAAAAAATATTCAACCCATCAACCGCTGCTCGGCACGGGTCTGAATAGGTTAATGTTAGCAATAGTCTCATTATTTTTATTTGCAACAAAGGAATATATGTACGTGGTGGGAAAGCAGCGCGCAGGAAATATAAAATAGTGGGAAAAACTCATTATCAACCCAACTAGAAATAAGTAGTGCAATGGAAAAAAAGAGTTAATGTAAATTTGTCATTTACAGCAAGTGAATAGTATAATTTATGGAAACCTATTTTTTTATGTTTTCGTTTTTTTTAGTTCATGCTCGCGAAACGGGTTGCTACGTAAACTTAGTTTGAGTTTTGTTGGACTATTATATACATTGCACTGTAAATTAATTGCTTTCACTGGACCTTACAAAGAGGTTTAAAGTCACCTGAAGGATGGTGGAGAGTGCCATGCTTGAAATTTCTCTACCTAATCAAATCAAAACGATGAAATCCTTAGAAGAATCAGGATCCTTGACATAACTCGAAGAACTACGATCTTTACACGGCAGGGCTCATTGCGCACAGACCTGATACCCGTTGGAAAAGAAATGTCCTCAGATGACAAGCTTGGATTTCGTAGATTTTCCACAAGGCGAGCCGACGATTTGGTGAAATTCAAAGAAAAACTCTGAATGTAAGCAGCGCAGACGTGGAGGTCCTTTGGGCAGACCTTTGTCTAGCAGTTGGTGTTTGTCGGCTGCAGTGACGGTATTTGATGATTGTATAAATCATCAAACACGATATCTTAATATGTATATTAAATTCACAGAATTTCTATTCTCGATGCCCTTTTAAGGCTAAAAAGACAAAACTCAAAAGATTTGGTCAACGATAAAAATTCGTGACGTGCGGATTGTTATATACATTTAAATACGATATGTCTATCTGTTCATCCAAACAACGCATCTGCGGCTGTGGTAAAATAATAGTTCAATTAATATTTTATGAAATACACATATTGCGGTTTGCCAGAACAAAGACAGTGGAGCCGAATTAAGTTAGAATTTTGTTTTAGTATTTGGCTATTTATTCGTAACTAATGATAGATGAATTTTAGTGAATCAAGAAAAAAATATGTAGTTCATTATATTCACTTATTGAGAGTCAGCCATATAAAAATGCAATATCTACGCAAGCATATAACATAAAGTCAAATACACTACAAGTAAGCAAGCGTGCAACATGCAAGTCATTCAGCATGTTAGCGAGCATGCAGTATACAAGCCAGTTGTATACTGCATGCTCGCTAAACGATTATGCAACGTATTAGCGAAGAATTAAAGTACAAAATGCATTCAATACTAATACAATAACGATTAGACTATGTGTCTTTTTTATAATTAAACATATATAAGTTGAGTATATACATACATACATTTAGAAGTACAGTACATTTAGAAGTGTCAGTGTCGTTGCGATCACGGTACTGAGCATCAAACTTCGAATCGAGAAATTCTGAAAACCCGACCTTGATCTTGTCATTTTTAATTTTATTATATTTATATTAATTTTTTCAAATTTCATATGTACATTTATTTGCGGCTCCTACGGTAAGTAAAACATAGTGAGACTACCTCAATAGACCTGTAATATATTCAAAATTCAACGTGGTTGGCTAAGGCTTAGTCACCCTAACACAATTACCGTAGGCTCGAGCTTCTCAGCCGCGACGTACATGAACTATGATAGTAATATGTTTTAATTTTGTTATAAGCCCGCCTGTGGCTACTTACTTCTTCCGCTTCAGAGAAAATCGCCTTTCAACTAATTTTTAGATGTGATCATGTACGTTCTGCCATTGGAATTAGAAACATCCTTATACAGTAGTACTCGCTTACTATTAGGCGATTCATGTATTTATCTGTTACCTTTGTGATGCAGCTTCCACGTTAAGTGGGACGAAATAAGGGCGGTTTTCGTGGTGTGTGTAAGACTTGGTACTACCTTTTTTTTTTTTTGTTTCCCTGAGGAAAATGCATTAAATTGCATACCCCGGCTGTGGCGAGCCGGCGGTTATGTGGGGCTCTCCTCCCCAGAAGGGGGAGGCCTACCCACTAAAAACCTCAGGGATGGCCTTCCTCAGGCATGTAGGGAGCCCCCGGGAACAGCAAGCCACCTCCGGGAACCCCCAGCCTCTGCTCCCCTGCCTAGAGGGGAGCGCCCCTCAGGGAGGCTACACTACCTCCCCCGTCTCCTCCACCGACGACGCCCCCGGCCACGGAACTGGCGTGGTCCATCCCGGGTCGCCGTAGCAGTCGCGACTTCCTCGCGCCCGCCGGCGACCCGCGGCGGCGCCGCAGCTGTGCTACCGAGCCCGGCGCCGCCTTCTTCGAGCGGGATCGGCCATCTCCCGACCCCGCTCGGCGGCCTCCTTCTGGAGCATCACTGCTTCACAGAAGGAGGCTACAGCCCTCCAACCTCCCTCGTCCGCCAGCATTGCGCAATCAATGCTGGCGGAGACAGATCTCGCCCGATCTCTGCGACCAAGACTCGGCGCTCGGAGGCCCACGCGGGGCACTCCGCCAGCGTGTGCTGGGCCGAGTCGAGGTCGGATGCGCAGTGGTGACAATGTGTCGATCCCTCCCGTCCTATTCGACACAGATACTCACCGAAGCAGCCGTGCCCGGTGAGTATCTGAGTCAATCGGTAGGTGACCTCCTCCTTCCCGTGAAGACTTGGTACTACCTAATTCTAAGAAAACAAAGTTATAATTCTACAAGTTCTGTGGTAAAAATAAAAGCAGGAAGGTGATTTTTTATGAATATACTTTCATAAAAATACAGTTAAAAAGATATTCAAGTGTATTCTAAATTCATACACGTAGGGAATCGTATCAATGCGAAGGGAATAATGCTTGATTCTGTACAATCGGCATCCTGTCCAATTTGTATTTATATTTCATTTACTGCTCGCATTTACACGCTCGGTCCTGGGGAAGTAGTTCCTGAACCCGCACATTTCATGATTGTGCCATTTACAAGCCACGAGCCCCCAACTTCCGTGGAAAAAGTGTTCATGTAGCACGCGCGTTATGTTATGTACGTGTTATGAGTAGATTACGGTCTCTCCTATTGAGGGAATATATTAATTGAGGCATCTTTATTTTTTTTTTATAATACTGCTCGATATCAAAGTTGAATTAATTAATTAAGTTATTATGAAAGAAGTCTCCATAGATTTTTTGTTCGAACGCTATATTTTCATTCCATTAAATGGTGACGTGAAACTGTGAGCCTTCTCAATCATCATATTGATAATATGCAACCAATCGTAAACTTTAAACAAAATAGTAATGGTAAAAAAATAAAATATTAAATTGTAAAATTGCAATATTGTTGTATATAATATGTCGAGACTATGTCGAGAGGAATATATATTTAGCGTAAGTATTTTCTTCGTTTATGTTACTTCAAAACATTTTCTATTTCAAGGAACTAAGGTCCTAGTTGACACATCAACTCCGTGGTTTCAGTTCCACATAGCAGCAATGCCTACAATGTCTTATGCTAAAATAAAGCGAAGAGCTGATTGAAGAGATGAAGAGACGAAGTCAGCATGAATTAAATATTTCTGTCATAAAGCAGTAACTTGAATTGTTGAGTCTGATAGCCCAAATCAATATATATCTTCACGACTCTCGCTGATAAACGAGAATCGCGAGGCGAGTTCAAAAACAACAAATATTAGAACGAAGAATGTTCCTAACTTTGCACTAAATTGACGTAAATTCACAAATTGTTGCAAGCGAGATAGTTTGACCCGGCGGGTTAGGTCATTGTTAACCGCTGGGTTAGAGAGCAAACATAATACATAGAAATGATATTAAAGTTTTGAAATGATATTATAATGTGACATTACATCCTACCTATTTTAGTAAATATTTAATCTCTAGAAGAGAATCTCTAGAAGATTAATTACATATATTACAGAAAAACCACATCATCATCATATTGATCAATACTTTATATCTTTTTATCACCTTTGAACTTCACCGCAGCTGTCGCATGCTCATGTTGTCTTCCGGTATTTTCCTTATCCATGGGTGAATCTAATAACTGTACATATAACATTCGACAATTAACAAACTTCCGGTTAAATGGTCAATACTAAGACTAGCGCCATCGACGCTATAAATTTTTTTTTAAGATTAATTCAAGATTTTACATGTAGGCTCGTGTAATATTTCCCACGTCAGCTTTTGTATCAAAAATTCGCAGGCAATTTCGCCCCAGCCTCTATAATTAGCGGGTGACAGTGCGAGTTTTGACTACGATGCGAACACTTTTGAGCACTTTTTGTCATATCCCTAATTAAAGTGAGGAATTCCCGGCAGCCCTATATGGTGGTGACTCGACGAACGCGGCCGAATAATTAAATATTTCCATAGCACGGTAACTGCTACGTACCTACACATAAATCACTGGAGATGGCGTGTTTCCACTGTCGCTGGTTCTCGTCATACGTCATTTTCTTGATGACTTGTTCACTAATCAAGGAAATACTTTAGTATATACTAGCGACTCGCCCCGGCTTCGCAAGGGTGCAATGAAAAAATGGTTATGGTGAGTTGTCGCGGACGTTTTTGTTGAACTTTTTAAGGTGGACTACTGAGGTACATTATTTTGGTTATTAATAGGGTTCAGCCAGAGTTTTTGCAATATAAGCGCAAAAAAACGTGCTTATTTACGACATCACATTAGAAACCTCTAAATTTATCAGTGTTTCTCTTCTATATTACTCGTATGCATGTATTTTACATATAAACCTTCCTTAAGAATCACTCTATCTATTAAAACCCGCATCAAAATCCGTTGCGTAGTTTTAAAGATCTAAGCATACATATGGACAGACAGACGGCGGATAGCGACTTTGTTTTAGTAATGTAGTGATTTATTTATTTAAAATTTTATACACCCTAAATTAAATATATGTAAACAATATAAAAACAAAATTATGATGTGCATAGGTTCTCCTTATTTCATAAATGAAATTCTTCCAGCAGACCTACGAGCGAAGGACTGTAGAGTAATGTAAATATGCGTGTCTTACAGAAGAACTGAAAATATATAATAAACGAATACAGATAAAAACGTATTATATAACACATAAAAATACGTATACCAATATACTTATAATAATATACATAGCAACATTAACAAATATGGATTAAAACGTACAGATATAAAAACCAGTCTCTTCCACAATCCGGTTCTTTATACCGCCAAAATAAAAATAGTCCTTAAACGTTTCGACCAGTAACGACAGTAGTTTCTGTGCATCTAACTGGGTTTAGTCTTTCGGCTTATAAATAGCAAGAACTATGCTCAAAGGAGTCTCGTGCCTGATTTTGATGAAAACTTAAACTTGAATCAATATTCCTTGCCAGTTGACTTAAAAAGTACAAACTCTGTACAAAAATTATTAAAATGTAATATAGTGTTCGTGACAAAGTCCAGAAAATAATGACATATGACAAGCTTATAAAAAATTTTAATTTATTTTTATTTATTTATTTATTGATACATACAAGCAAGCTTACAGTACATAACCAATACGCTTACAAGTTAGTTATCATACAAAAAATGATAATAAGAACATATACATGCTTGTCTAGAAGTTTAAAATGTGAACAAACACTTAAAACATAATTAAATAGAATTAATAAGAATTATAGTCACCATAATTTGCAGATTAGATCTAAAAATTATGAATAGTAAAATTATACAATTAAATAATGTCAAAATCTAAATAATAATATTAATATGTCAAACAATTTAAAATTACATGTCATTAATAATTAATTCGAAACAATTGATAAGATGTCTTGGTGAATGTGCAAATATTATGTCAATATCACAGTGCTGTGCAAGTATGTCACTTATCAGACTTAGTGCGTAATTTGTTGGTGCGTGAGCTGTTCGAACAGTGCGTACCCTACATATATACGTTTCCACCGAAGGGCGCTACCCTAACTATGCTAAAGCGATTAAGGCTTAGTCGACTATCCTAGCCCTAGATTGGTGGACTATACAAATGTATACAGACTTCTTCACGATATTTTCATTCACTGGAATTGCACAATTTGATTCCAGCATCCCCATTCAACCTCAGGGAACTAGACGGCGGTTGGGCTTCCACCCTTATGCTGTTGATAATTACCACCTGTACGCACTAAGCGTTTCCCTTCTACTTTTATAATGCGCACAGCAAAGGAGTGGAATTCCCTCCCGCCGGATATATTCCCTGATAAATAATCTGGGTAATTTCAAGGCAAGAGTGAATAGGCACTATTCAGGCATGTGGACAGGCATGGACCATCTTCGGCCTCATCTTCACTTACCATCAGGTGAGATCGTGGCCAAATGCCTGTCATGCATGCATAATAAATAAAAAAAAAAGAAAATTCACCGTAGGAGCGTCAGATAATTGTACCCCGAAATCGACCCAGGGGCCTCCGAATTTTTGGACAATTTACAAATATATAAACATTTTTAGAATGATTTGTGATAACTAAGGTTATGTCGCTACTAAGAGATATTGTTTTTTTTTTGTAATGGTGGTATTCAGGTGTAGTTTGCTTCACGGCTTTGACCATAAATTTTTAGGAAATACCTAAGTAGCAACACGTCATTATTAATATTCATCGACGTACTCAATAGGATTTAAATAAATAATACATATATAGATATTTCCAACACTTACACAAAGCTATCCCAAAGTAATGCTTGTATTATTGTATCTAGGATAACGGATAGAAATATATTATAAAAAACATGACTAAGATACAAATGCTCGCAATCATCACGCAAACATCTGTCCCCACCGGGACTCGAACCCGGGACCTCAGAGATGGCGAATTAGCGGTTGACAAGACTTTTAGTATGCTCGTGTACCTCGGAAGGGACGTATAGAGACTGTAATTATATAGATAGAGTTATCTATATAATTAATCAATCAATTAATATCTTTATTTGCTGAAAAACATGGTTACATTTGATCTAGGTGATTTACAAATAGTCCAGCACATTTTGCCAATAAATAGCATGCAAACATATTTCTCCAAAAAAATTATTAGTTACATTTAAAAAAAATCGTTCAAGGTGTAAAACTTATTTGATTTTAACCATATAAGTAATTGCGTCTTGAATTCAAATAATGTAATTTTTTTAATTTATCAGGTAAAGCATTATATATTTTAACACACATAGCAGCGCCTTGATTTTTATAAAAAGCTAATTTTGGGAAATGTTCATACACTAACCTATCTCTGTTTCGTGTGCCACGTGGGAACATATCACTGGCTTCCTTAAACAGTCTATTATTGTTCTTTACAAACCAAGCGCATTCGAGTATATATAAGTCCGTAAGTGTCAGCAGATTCAATGACTTAAACAATGGTCTACATGATTCATATTACAGCCTCTATACATCCCTTCCGGGGTACACGAGCATGCTCAAAGTAACTACCACGTATCATTATGTAAATAGGTATGTAGTACATTTGTTTGCGGACATTTCGAATATAAAAATCGCATTATATTGGAAACACGCACCGCTACAAGGGGTGTTTCATTACAAGCGACAAGTTCACTCGTAGGCGCTTATTAATACACCTTGTTGTACGAAAACAATAAGCTTTGTGCTATTTTTCCACGCTATCACGCTATATCCGTAATTTGAGCTTAGCGCAAACTTCCAGCGATAGGTTAGTGACTGATGTCAAATCGTGTCGTAGGCGGTTGTCAACGAGAGACATTGGAACGTTCCGTCCACATCGTTAACTAATATTTCCTATCGTGTATAAAACACGTGTTGAATAAATCAGATTGTTTAAGCGACATGTAGTTTATGAACAACTAGCTGGTGCTCGCGACTTCGTCTGCGTGACACTTTTCGTCACATTTTAAACAATTCATACAATCACATAGTATATATAAAACAATGTCGCTTTTTCTAGTTTTATATCCCTATGTATGCTTAAATCTTTGGAACTACGCAACGAATTATGATGCGGTTTGTTTTAAATAGATAGATTGATTGAAGAGGAACGTTTATATGTTTAATAACATCAATTAAACAGTGGAGATATTCTGTTATTTTTGAGGTTTCTAATCTGATGTCCGCTTCCGATTTCCGCTTACAAAATAATGTACCAAGTATTGTACACATTGAAAAGGTCTACAGAATTTCCGCGATGGTATATGTCTAGTGATGGTCCATCTCTTATGGATATCCTACAATAACATTTTTTGTCATTTACTTTTTACGACGAATAATGGCAAATTTTTGAAGCGTTATTAATAGAGATGGGATAATCGGATGCATATTTACCTAAAGTTAGTTTAGACAAAGTATGGAAACTGCTTTTTATTGTTTTGTTAAATAAAATTTTTCACCATTTCTGTTTTTTTATTCAATTATTGTAAGTAATCAATCAATTATTGATTATTGTTTTAGTCAAACTAGCTCACTACTTTCGTATAACACTCTTCATGTAATAAATCGTACATTCATAAATCGCACGGGGAACTGAAACTAAACTTCATGTAAATACGTATGCATAGTTGTATAAATGAACCCGGAGTCTCGGTCTTTTGAAAATAAATACCACGTACTAATTTAGTAACTTTCAAAGAATATCACTAAATTCTTAAATTTGCAGTCCCGTATTTTCCCGGGATTTTTTTTTTTTTTTTTTTTATAGCATAGGGCAGCAAACGAGCAAACGGATCACCTGATGGTAAGCGATAACCGTTGCCCATGGACACCCGCAACACCAGAGGAGTCACAGATGCGTTGCCGGCCTTTTAAAAGGGAATAGGGGGAATAAGGGAATAGAGGGGAATAAGGGGGGTTGGGCCTCCGGTACCCTCACTCACTCGGCGAAACACAGCGCAAGCGCTATTTTACGCCGGTTTTCTGTGAGGCCGTGGTATCACTCCGGTCGAGCCGGCCCAATTCGTGCCGAAGCATGGCTAAAGCATTTTTGAATTTCATTCATTTCATTCATGAAGCATTTTTATTTAACAAAATGTATTTTAAAAAGCCGCTTCCATAATTTGTGAGCCAAAAATTAACTTTAGGTAAATATGCATCCGATTATCCGATCTCTAATCATAATGTTGAAATAAACGAAAAGCTAAAATGAACTTAATTAGTTAAGTTATAGTTATACGAGTAGGTACCTACCAGTTATCAAACTTGTACCGTTGATTAATATATAAAAAAAAATTGATTAGAATACATTAAGAGAGTACCAAACAAGATAAATCAAAACGACAGACAGCAGAATTCATTAAAAATGTAAAATAAAAAAATTGTATATAAACACTAACTGGAGCGAGCGACTTTGTTCAATTAGTATTTCGAATTAAAAAATAAACATTTCCATCCTACATACGAGTATGTGTAACTAGCGAATATGGCAGCGCACACCAAAATAGTCGCAACTCGCAGATAGTCGATTTTTTCGTATTTACTTATCAATCAATACATAGTATAAAACAAAGTCGCTTTCGCTGTATGTCCGTATGTATGCTTAGATCTTTAAAACTACGCAACGGATTTTGACGCGGTTTTTTTAATAGATAGAGTGATTCTTAAGGAAGGTTTGTATGTATAATAAATGCATAATATAGTAGAGAAACACTGATAAATTTAAAGGTTTCTAATGTGATGTCGTAAATAAGCACGTTTTTTTGCGCTTATATTGCAAACGCTGGCTGAACCCTACGAGATAGACCAAAATAATGTACTACAGTATTGTACAACTTACAAAAATCCACAAAAAAGTCCGCGATGGTACGAGTATATGTCTATATCTTAGGGATAACCCACCATAACCATTTTTTCACTGCACCCGTGCGAAGCCGGGGCGGGTATAGCGGGATATGGCTAGTATATTATATTTTGTTATTCTATACTCCTATACTAATATTATAAAGCTGAAGAGTTTGTTTGAACGCGCTAATCTTTGGAACTCCTGATTCGAATTGAAAAATTCCCATTTATCGTGGAAGGCTTTAGGCTACATAGCATCACGCTTCGACTAATAGGGGCGAAGAAATAATGGAATATATGGAAAAAACGGGGAAAATTATTCATCGTTGAGGGCTACCGTTGCGTGCGCTGCGAAAACGGTTCTAGATACCAAAAAATATGAATGAAAAAATTATTCAAAACATGTCCGCGACAGTATATGTCTATCTTTTAATGTTAACTCACTAGAATCGTTTTTATGGTAATCAAATTTGGATATGTCGCGTTGTCAAGATCGGGTACAGCTGAGGTGGTTGTTAGCAAAAATAAATATGATGCTCAAAATAACTATTCGACACGGACGAAGTCGCTGGCACAGCTAGTATTATTATATTTTAGACAATTCACACAACATCATTATAAATTGTAAGCTATACGTCATTCTGATATATAATCTATATTATTGTAAAGTTTCATTAAAACCAATTCAGTAATTTTTACGTGAATGAGTAACAAACATCCATCCATACTTACAAACATCCATCCATACTTACAAAACATCCATCCATACTTACAAACATCCATCCATACTTACAAACATCCATCCATACTTACAAACATCCATCCATACTTACAAAACATCCATCCATACTTACAACCATCCATCCATACTTACAAACATCCATCCATACTTACAAACATACATCCATACTTACAAACGTCCATCCATACTTACAAACATCCATCCATACTTACAAACATCCATCAATACTTACAAACATCCATCCACACTTACAAACATCCATCCATACTTACAAACATCCATCCATACTTACAAACATCCATCCATACTTACAAACATCCATCCATACTTACAAACATCCATCCATACTTACAAACATCCATCCATACTGACAAACATCCATCCATACTTACAAACGTCCATCCATACTTACAAACATCCATCCATACTCACAACCATCCATCCATACTTACAAACATCCATCCATACTTACAAACATCCATCCATACTGACAAACGTCCATCCATACTTACAAACGTCCATCCATACTTACAAACGTCCATCCATACTTACAAACGTCCATTAATACTTACAAACATCCATCCATACTTACAAACATCCATCCATACTTACAAATATCCATCCATACTTACAAACATCCATCCATACTTACAAAACATCCATCCATACTTACAAAACATCCATCCATACTTACAAACATCCATCCATACTTACAAACATCCATCCATACTTACAAACATCCATCCATACTTTCAAACATCCACCCATTAAATATGGGTGGATGTTTGAACGCAAACTTTCGCGTTTATAATAGCAGGATTGACCTCACAAATACTGGACTTACATTATATCTCTTTTAAAAATATAAATAAGTATAAATTATATGAAGTACAATCGTCGACATTAAGCCAAAAAAATATATATATTGAAGGAAATTTTTGCCACGGTAAAATCTAATAAAATCTGTTGAATTATCATCCCCATATCAAATTGAAGCATAACGCGTCTGCTTCAATCTGCTATGGGAATGATTAGAGATCCGGAAAAAAACATAAGAAATTTTTTTTCGAGCGAAAATATATCTTACCTTTTAGAAGCCCCGATATAACTCGAGCGAAGCTATCATATATCAAATCCTGAGATATATAATGAAAATACAAAATATTTATTCGGAACCTTCTTAACTTGGCAAGGTATATGTGAAAAATGCAACGTGAATTCTGTTTTACATTAATAATCTTTGAATGTATTCTTACATAACATTAAATAAGTCAGTATCATATGTTTAACCTTCTATGAAAAAAGAAACAATCGACAGTTTTCCGAATCATCATCACAGCTCATACACGTCCCCACCGAGGGGCTCGAGACTACCCTAACTAAGTTAGGGCGATTAGGCCTTAGTCAACCAGGCTGGCCCAGTGCGGGTTGGTTGACTACGTACACCTTTGAATCGCTTCGCAGATGTACGCAGGTTTCCTCACAATGTTTTCCTTCACCGTAGGAGCGTCGGATAAATGTACATATGAAATCCGGAACGAAAAACACATTGGTACACGGTGGGGATTAGATCGCGGGCCTCCCGATTCTATGCGGCGCACAATCCAGTGCCGCTTCCGAATGTCATAACATAAAAACCAAATGTCTTCTTCCAGCAGTCGCAACATCAGACTTTAATCGGGGACAGTTATCCTATACAGCAACAAGACTGCATAGCGTGTCAGAGTCATTTATTACTTCCTACGGAACCCCAAGTCCATCAGCTCTATTCGCAAATTACCAGACATTCTTGTTAGTTCAAAAGAAAAAGACTCTTATACTTTTAAGATAAAGCATAGTGTTGTTTGATGTCGAACCATGCTTGCAAGTGGAAACGAGTATTATTTGCGCCGTGAGATATGGACCGAACTTAGGGTTGTCGCGTGCTAGAAAATAATAAACAATGTTATGTGTCGTCTTGGTTTATCATTGTTAGAATCTGGTGGATGCACAACTTTATATAGATCTGTATAGCACACTATGCATACAAGTTTTATTTCGCGATGTGTCTATTCTCATCTGAAAACGAGGTAATTGCCTTCTAAAAAAATCCGCCACATTATTTATATTAAAAATATTTTTATTATTATTATTACGAATATTGAAAGTTTTAATGTTTTACAAAAAGGGCGATTCACGCGATCAAGAGAATCTCTTACAGATATACATAAGGATATTAAAATTAGTAAGCCTCTATATTAATAAAAATTTATTTAATGTTTATATTTTAATTTATTTCGACATTTTATACATGTTAATACAATCGTAGATCCTACTTAAGAATTATATGAACTCTTATATATTTCTCAATTACATATTCATGTAGAAATTCATCAATCACATACAAGAAATAGGTAATATAAATTACCATTCCAAAGCTTGACGTGTTGCTAATTGCTGTTGTTAAGATGAACCAAGATAAGAATAATATTTTAATGGCAGTTAGACTTTTAATTTGAGCCATAAGGTTTCCAACTGAGACGTACTCGTGTATTTGATGTAGAAAAGTGTTATAAAAGAAAAAAAAGAAGTAATGGGTTTTTGCCTGTATCATGTGACAAAGGTCACCCAATTTCCGAATAAGTGTACAGTCATTATATAATTTTTATATATACACATAATAATTATATATGTTATAAGTTTTCCTTTATTTACTTATTTTTAAATTAGCTTTGAGGTCAATAAGTTCCTATAAATGCGTATATTGATAAAAAAATATTTTGATTGCATTTGATTGGTAGAATTTTATGGTAATAAAGTGCTGTAATAAGTATTCATAAAGCAAGTATACAAATCTACGAGTCTGATTCTAGTATTGCAACAAGGTAAGACGACCCTGAACCTAGATTCTCATCAAATATTATTATAGATAAAGATAAAATGAGAATAACACAATGAAATAGGATGTTCAATATGTAAATTAATTTATATTTAACATTTATGTATTTGGAAACTGCTGAATTTAAAAAAAAGTTAATTGAACAAATCTAAGCACATCGCTGTGATATCGTCGCAGATATAATTCCACATAATCGCAGGTCCAATATAACATTTTAATAAAAATATTTGATATCCAGATGCCAACCCTAAGTGCAGCAGCTACTCATGTACTCGCGCGCGGTTTTGCTCTTATTTCTGCATATCTGTATAATATTTTTTCGAGCTTCGTGTTATCTGCAACAGACTTTTTATTGCATAAAGAAACGCATTCGACTCTCTTTTGTTGAATGCAGGATGGCCGAAGGCGCGGCGCTGTACGTTTGACGGCGAATGATTTGTGAATGTTACTTATATTTAAGTCCTTTATTTTCCTCTCAATCGATGAAGTAAATTGTGCTCTGTACTATACCTAATACATTTATACAATATCCCCCTTCTATCCAAGCCGTAGAGCCCTTATGGTCAGTGCTCAGACTGAGTTTAGTCGGTGGGGCTTTCTGGTCGAGCCGCCTCGATCCGTCTGGAGTATAATCACAGTGGCACTTAGTTGCAGTGATACCCATGAGGATTCTCAGCCTCTCTCCTCCAGAGAGAGATGATGACACATATGTGCCTTGCTGATGGCCAAGTAGTCATAGTTGAGATCATGGAAGACTTGAGCGCAAAAGCCCCAGTAAAGCTCCCCAATAAAGGGTCTTAAAACAAACATGGACAAGACGAATATCATATCAAATTCCCATAAAGCATCTAGATTGTGAAGGTTGGAGGCTCTACACTGAAAGTTGTAGAGTATGTTTAATTGGATTATTGGATCCATCTTATAAGAAAGTTGAGCGTCACCCAAATAGCCAATGGAGGGGACCTTAGAACACAGAAAGAGATGTTTTTCTGCGTTCTGAAAAAGCGTTCAAAACTTCTCTGTACTTAAACAGTAGTGGGCAGGATAAACTGCACGCAGAACTGACGGCCGTTGGGACGAAAAGGTTTTCGCGTGACATACATGTACCGAGAAACGTTGGTAGTCCTCTCACAAGGTGGGCCAACTATTTGTTGATTTTTATTGGTGACAAAGATAATGTCTACGCTACGTCACCTTGATCACGATAGTGTGGGTGAACAAAAGTCATCTTTACGCGATACCTCTTCTAGACAGCGAATATAAGCGCGCCTCGAAAGATCATTTTGCGTTGATCCTTGAGTTGGACTCGACAGGCCTGGGGGCTGATTATTACCAGATCGAAAAAAATCTAAGGAGACATATTTTTTGAGTGGTAATTGCATCTTCTGCTTAACCTTACGAGGGGGCCATGTATAATATGCATGCATGTATTATATTGTGATGAAAATTATATATGGGTTTGCCCTTGTGTTAATTCCGTCATTAACTCTCTTTTATAAGAAGTTGTTAGCGATTCAAAAGGTCTGTTTGAAATGCATCTTATCATAGAATGTGTACTAAGAGTTGTAATAATTACGATCGTTGAATCTACACATACCAAACCCGACCATTGAGACTCACCAGAATAACGGCACTTTGCATAACGCAGGCTTTTTAATAAGGCCTTAGGATTCTAGCCATTCATTTGCATAGGTCAATCCAGGAAAGCTCGCGGCATAGAGTAATGTGCAGAACCGTCAGTTATTATAGACTATTTACAAGTAGCGTATTTATTTATAAGTAGCCAGTGGGACGCCCGCCGGCGACCCGGAAGGGACCACGCCCCTCCCGTGGCCGGGGCCGCCGTCGGTGGAGATCGGGGGACTTATTCTAGCCTCAGCCGAGGAGGGCTTCCCTGTATGGGCAGGGGAGTAGAGACTCAAAATCAAAATCAAAATAATATTTATTCAACATAGACCTTTACAGGCACTTATTGACGTCAACAAACAAAACAAAAAAAAAGCTTAAATAAAAAAAAAACAAAAACCTTGTTCGTACGTACGAATAAGGAAAAAAAAAATGAAAAAATATATTGACTCGACACCTGTTCGGAAATTGGGAGAGCCTTCTCGAGAAGAACAGGCAAGAAACTCTGAAGGTCTATTTTTTATCTCCTCTTTTCAATGTTAATAATTATAATATATAATATAAAAATACAATATAGTATAAGATACAATCATACCTAATACGATTACAGTCGTATGTATGTTTACATACACATATAAAATAATACAATATTATAAATAATGTTGTTACCAAACATGGCTCTATGAATAGTGTCCCTATTCCCAAATAGTGTGATCATTAAGATAGTCACTTACTTTATAATAACCTTTACTCATGAGTGTCTTTTTGATATGGATTTTAAATTTATATAAAGGCAAATCAATGACACCTTGCGGAAGTTTGTTAAACATAGATATACATTTCCCCAAGAACGAACAGCTAGTTTTATGGAGTCTGAACATTGGAACGGCAAGTTTATTTTTGTTTCTAAAATTCACATTATGTAGATCACTGTTTTTATTGAATTTATTATAGTTTGTATATACAAAAATTAATTATCATATATATATTGACTAGCTAAAGTTAAAATATTAATTTCTTTGAACAATTCTTTTAGGGATTCTCTAGCCCGTAAACAGTAAATAGTAATAGACTGGGGGTTCCCGGAAGTCGCTTGGCGTTCCCGGGGGCTCCGTACATGTCTGAGGAAGGCCATCCCTGAGGTTTTTACAGGCAGTGGGGCAGGGCACATCGTTTGCAAGTCTGACGGTCGTTGGGGTTGACAGATCTTTAAGTGTCAGTCATATGCTGAAAACAGTATTGTTAATAGACGATTTGTTGAAAGCGCAGGAAAGCGCTGGACGTTATTACCACAGGATTTATCGATGTAGAGATGTAGAGAAACTCTAATGTTCAGTGGGTGAACAACAGTGGGTGTTTATTGGCTAAAATGATGAACAAAAAGCTATGAGATAAAATCGTTGATAATATTTTCTTAGAGTATTTTCATTGTATGGTCAAATTTATTTAACTGTACATAAAATTGCGTCATAGCTAATCAGAAATGTGGAGATGGAGTGTTTTTCTATTTTAATAATATACGAAGAGGAAAAATCGTATCCTCGGAGGAAAATCCCGTTCACATCTGTATAAGCAGATAACTTCAAGCGTTACATCCGGAACATGAGAAAGGAAAATAATATTTTTTTACGATTATATGGCGAAGCTTTTAGAAATAGATTTTCCACCTGGTTGTAATTAGTTAGTTTAAGTAGATTCTCATTTTTATGTGTTTTTGATAGATTGGTATGTTATGTAGCACCTACTGGAAACTAAAATATATGCTGCTAACTTCAAAATATCTATTCAGACAGATTGAAGTTAGGATCATATACTTTAGTTTATATAAGATATATTTTTATATATCTTAGTAAATCACCATTAAAACTGCAATAGAGCAACATATGGTAAATTCTGAGGATATCAAGATATAATTACAAATATAATGATTTATCAATAAAACAAAAAAATGGTGTTTCATGTCGAGGTCATTGATTGCGTTTCAATACATTCTACATGAAATAATGCATAATATTATGAGTTTTTTTTTCTATAATTTTTGTAGTTTGTTTTATAATTTAACTCATTATTACGGTATTGATTAATTAATTCTACAATTAAATGAAATGACTTAGGTTTCATTACACAATATCGTAATATATAGATATGAATTGTCAATGTGACATGTCGTGTCTACATTTTAAATCTATGATAAGCCCCTTTCATTATTATATTATTCTACGGGAGGGAACAAATTAATGCAAAACCTATGGCCTCGGGTCACGTAAAGATTTGGCAATAGTGGAATAGTCGAGTCTTATCTTCGCACACCCTACCAACTAACTGTTATATCTATGATTAAGACGATATTTGGTTTAAACTCTTTCGTTGTGACGTCAACGTATAGTCGCTATTGATATTAAAATCGAAACAATTTTTTTTCAAACGAAGTCCGACGAACATTATAGGTTATTAATACAACTAAATAATAATAATAATGAAATCGGCGTCTAAGTTATAACACCGCGTTTTTGTTTTTCTATTTGGTCATAATTTTGAGTTATACGGTTTTGTAACTAAAACGACGCTTCGACGTTCATGTTCGCCGTGTAATGGAGAAGAAGTGACACTTGTGCACAATATCCATTGCAGGGTAACTCGTAATTAAGTTAATTATGTATAAAAACTTATATTGTAATGTAAGTTAAAGCTCAAACATTTTTCTTCACGCCAGAATTAAGGATTAAAGGAGTCACTATATTTAACATATACATTAACAGATATATTAACAATTTGATTTAAAAAATCACTCATTGATCTCTTTCGATCTTTTTGTTCATTGGAACTTTAGCTGACAATATTTACATTATAAATTCACACCACTATTTTGCTACGGAATAATTTAAAGCTTAAAATGTAACATGTAAAGCACATTAAAATAATGAATGCCTATCTGTAACAACTTTATTCGCTTGTCCGAAGCACTAGCATAAAAGAATAAGTTTTTTTTTTCTCTCGGCCCAACGTTTGTTAACCCTTTTGATAACCATTACAAAAAAAAACTCGCCTCATCCAACACTAGAAACTCAACTTTTGAACTTCGAACAAAAGTGACGTGCCTCTATAAACGTAGGTAACGCTTAAAAAACACGAAGCGTTCTAAATTCAAACTATTCAGCCCTTCTCGTTGAAAAATTGTGTGGAATGCCCGTTTTATCTTTTTTATTTTTTTTTTATTTATAGACATAGGAATTTTTCATTCGCGGTCTTATTCACGCAGGAGAATAGCTTGAATATTGAGTTAAAATTTTAAAAACACTTTTACTACTTCAAAACTGTAATTGGTCACTTAAAACTTATAACAAACAAATGTAAATCACGATTCGTTACTTCTGTTAAAATAAATAAACCGTATTGATCTAGAGCGCTGATGCATCGTAAGGGACTTAAAAGGGACTTTAAACCTGCACTTGGGGTACAAGTTCGATGCTGAATCTGGGTCTCTGCAAAACTTTAGGCTTATCACTCGTATGGAGACTGCATGGAAGGCTTATAATTTTCGTCTCTACAACTGAATATACATATATAAAAATAGACGTAACGTATATAAAAGGGACTTTAAACCTGCACTTGGGGTACAAGTTCGAGATGCTGAATCTAGGTCTCTGCAAAACTTTAGGCTTATCACTCGTATGGAGACTGCATGGAAGGCTTATAATTTTCGTCTCTACAACTGAATATACATATATAATAATAGACGGATGTACACAAATAATCAAGGCCTAATTTTGTGAATACAATAAAATATATATTAATTATCTAGTATACTGTAATAAAAATAGTTAATTTATCATCATTATTTATTTTTAAGTCTATAAAATTGATCTCACCTGACCTTTAGAATTATTACCTAGTTGCCTGAAATATTTGTACGTTTCACAATTTTTTATTTAATTTTATCCCTTTTGACGTAAATTGCTTCTGTGCTGAGCAGTCTAGACGTCTTCATTAGTTTGTGATTCAAAGTCAATATTGGAAGTAAATAACATAATTGTACTTGAAACAATTTTAACTTATCTACTAGCGACCCGCCCCGGCTTTGCACGGGTGCTTATTAGTGAAATGAAACAATGTTTTTTTTTTCAAAAATGTGCCTATTAGTGATGTGCCGGATGAAGAGCCCCACATAACCGCCGGATCGCCACAGCCGGGGTATGCAATTTAATGCATTTTCCTCAGGGGAACAAAAAAAAATAGACCCCTACTGCTGGACATAGACTACCTCCAACTCACTCGTCAGTTCTGCGGTGCTAGCGTGCAGCGCCTTCCTGCGGTCACCAAATTGACTAATGATGGAAAAACGTATCTTTGTTGAGATTTGATCATTTGTATCCGGATTAATAAAAAGATTCGAATCAGTAAGGTACTTCATTTGCATCATTTGTATCAGTGACTCGAATGAAACCGAGATGCAATTGAGCGACGTGATCCGAAGCGATCCGACTCTGAACTATTTACTTATCTCAATCGTCCGAGCGCCGCGTGCCGATTGAAACCGAGATGCAATTGAGCCAATGGTTCATTTGAAGCGCTGTTAGAGATTGAATCAGTGAATCACTTGGAAGAAACGACTCACTGAGTCGTTTCTGTAAAGATTGACACATCTCTTAAATTGACTGCTCATTCCGTAGGAAGCCTATGGTATCCAGCATATGCTTGCCACTCGACGACCTTTCCACCTCAGCGGATTTCGGTCCTGCAAGTAATGTGCCATGCCCTATTACTTACATTTCGTAATTTTAAATGTCCATATATTTATTTATTTGTCAACACGAGTTCAGTGGTATTGTCAACTGGGTCAAACTGAACCATGTTGATATAAGAATACATATGTGAAAGAATCTAATTTCATTTAATAAATTACATTATGTCAATTGTATATCAGTACGAATTAAAAAAAAAGTTACTAAGTCTTCATAAATAATAATTTAAAAAAAATATAGTTACATTACATACAATTCTTCTTCTTTATCTATGGCGTATTATTTAAAACATGCCAAATGGAATAAAAGACAAAAATTAAAAATCTATAAAATATCTATATGCTTCTGTAGAATTTAGAATCCAACATACGAAAACAACATTCTCCACCATATTATTTATTCCTGTTATATGAGAAAGAATCGTGTCATAGACAGTGGCTGCCATACAGGAAACACTAGCTCGAAGATGAGGTGTCCAACTTTGTGTCCTTTGGGATTAAGCTCATTTTATGGATTCTTTGGATGCCGATGACCCTGGTGAAGTCATTGTTTAAAAGTGTCGCCATCTCTGAAGTCCCAGGTTCGAGTCCCGGTGGGGGCAGATGCTTGTGTGATGAATGCGAGCATTTGTACCTTAGTCGTGATTGTTATATATTTCCATCAAAAATATACATATATGTATAACATTTGTATGTCTATCCGTTACCATAGTACCCATAACACAAGCTTTGTAGAGCTTACTTTGGGCTGGGCTAATTGGTATAATTGTAAGAAATATTTATTTATTCCTTTATTTATTTAACAATTAAATTAAAGCTAACAAATTAGCTAGTTTACTACCGCAAAATAGGAAGTTACTTTTTTTCTACAGTCTATCCGGACTGGATTAATCAATAAATATAAATTTTAATCATAAGCCCATATTATATTTCAGACTTCTTTCATACCTTAAACAATGAACATCTAAATCAGTAAAGTAGAAAAAAACTTGTCAAACGTTTGAAAAATAACCTAACCTCGTTGCACACCTTTTGCGGAACAGACAAAAAAGAAAACAAAAAGCGCGCGAATCCTCACTCTATGGTATTTATACCGCATCTAGAGTTTACGGACCTCCTTTATATTCACCGTGAGGTTTATTTTTCGCCAAGTGTCGGTTATTATTATTTAGCCGTCGATGTATCCTCACGGAACGGGTTTCCAGTCGGTATGGGCCGTGACCTTTAGTGATGTGTTTTGTTTATATTTCATCGATATTAATTTCTTAAGCGCATTCAAATTTCTTACTCCACCTTTTTGTTTAATAAGGCTGGCAACACCATCAATAAGCTGGCAAAGAAGCGGAAAATCCACCGAGGGTGGCTACAGTTTTAAACTAGCTTAAATAGTTAAAGTCTACGGGGTTCATTTACCACAGATCACAGGGTAATTGACGAAGTTAGAACAATCATTCACATCATCACAACAACATATCTAGGAATTTGACTATTTTTTTAACCCAGCTAATAAGCACTGCTTTATATTAAAAATAGGTCAGGTAAGAGAATCATATAAGATTCACAGAAGTCTGTCAGAAACTCTGTTGATGGATCGGATTCAATTAATGGATTGACAAATGTAGCGATAAATGAACTATTATTGCATTCTAAGATCCTAGGCTTGCATGATACTTAATAAGATCTGAGCTGTTTTGAACTGTAACGGTAACGTTGACGGCCGTCAAGGAAACATAATGTCTTGATACTTTTTACTCCAACTACTTCATAATTCATTCAGTTATGGAAATATTCCATGAATAATAAAGTCTAAACAAATTTTTTTTCGCTTAGGTGAGGTGAGGCTGAGATCCTCATGGCTACCACCGCAACTAAATGTCACGTTGGCTATATCGGTCTCCAGATCTATCGAAGTGACTCGACCGATGTGCTGACTGACCAAACTCAACCTAAAACTTTGGTCCAAATAACCCTACGGCTTGGAGTAAGAGCAACTAGTCCTCAGGAGAGGGCGCGGTGCAAATCTAAGCTATGAAGTCTTGAATTAAATTGTGTTATTGTATAGTGTGATATTTTATAATAAACATTTTAGCGAGAATTATTAAAGTATACCTTTTTATAAATTCAAGAGATTACGAATTTATCCTTACACTACGAATACCTATCCATTCCTTCTTCTAGGTGTTCTCAGGCTAGTACAACCTAAACGTTATTAACAAAAGTTGAATGAACATTCTGTGGAAAAGACCAAATTCATTTTATTAGTTGTGTCTAGTCCCAAATACTCTTGCATTATTTTATCGTATAAGTGCGTTAGTTTACAGAACAATGAGTACAAGAAACTTACTGACGTTATCTATTACATGCCAAGATACAATGCTGAGAGTCCATCAAATGTCACATATATGTTTCGTATAGCCGTGAAAGAAAGAGTTAGTAAATATTGTTAATCACCTGAATAGTTATGAAACGAAAACCACAGGTTTACTTACTGCCATTGGACCAGTGCTCACTATATAGTCCAAATCAATTTAGTTTAATAGGGAACGCGTTGTTAAAATGCCTACATAAGCTTCTATAGTTGAGTCGTAAGAAACCAGAAGTATTTTACAATATCGACATCAAATTCTCATCACTAAATCTCACGTCATTTCGTGTTTCATCTTTACACCTTCCATGGTGCACCTCGCGACAGTGCTTCTCGCTCATGCATATCTTCCGTCTCTGTCTAGCACAATCGCCTCGGCTTTGGAGGGAGCGCATATTATTATGCTAATTTTTAAGCGTCATATTATGACAATTTAGTGGAGGTTCCAATATAAGTATGATATATTAATCATCCTTTTTTAAATTCAAACGTAAATGGCCGCTTTTAGCCGGCGACTTTGCACGCAATTTTGCTTGAGCTGCAATGAATTTTTTTGACATAATCTTGATCGCATTTGGTGTCCGTTTTGAATGCCTCACCTTTTTTTTATTTATGCCTAAGAATTTCCGATCATGGAAAACAATTATGGAGATTTTATGTTTTTTTTTATTATGTTTTTTTTTTGTGACTAGTAATATTCTACAAAATAAATCCCTACTAATATTATAAACGCGAAAGTTTGTATAAATGGATGTTTGTTAATATTTCACGTAAAAACTACTAAATGAATTTTATTTAAGCATTACGATAATATATACATCAGAATACCAAATAGGCTACAATTTATCATTGACCTTAGATACATATGGACCGGTTGTACCTTCAAAATTACCGTGACTACCATAAAATTACGCAAAAATGACCGCCAATGTTTAATGTTTAATACTGTTTAATACAACATGAAACCATGATGAAAAAGCTTCTGGCAAAACGTTCAAACAATAAACACTTTGTATCTTGGGTTATTTAACAAAATTTACAAAAACATCTAGACCAAAACACCGGCTGACAGCAAATCTACCACATAACTCGTCGCATAAAATGGCGGCACCGGTCATGGAACAGAAAATCAGTGACGTCACAAAAAAGAGTTGTCAAAATTCAGACATAGCATTTTTCTTCTATCCTTTTCTTTTACACGGAGTTAAACGTAAGTAGAAAAGAGATAAAGGGCATTATGACATTTCCGTGTCGATTTAATATTCATATGTATAATGAATTGTTGCTATAGACAAATAGAGCGTCTCCATAAGTTCATATCTCAATGCAATTTATAAGGATGTACGCTACGCTAATATAAGCTACTCGAAATACGTATCCTACGCAGACGAAGTCACGAGGTACCAGCTAGTAGATTAATATTTATCACTACAGCTTCTAAACCTTTACCAAGCTCAAGTCTGATCGTGTATGAAATACTGCTGTCATCTTTGGGACGGTTCTGCCAAATACCAACTGGCTGCCTTGGACTGAATCGAGAAACATGCTAGGAAGCTCATTGGTGACACACGTCTAGTAGAGGCTAAACTGCAGAGCCACGATCATTGACGCAAGGTAGCCTCTATGGCTATCTTTTATCGGATGCATTTCGAAGAGTGTGCGATGGAATTGCACAATTTGATTCCAGCATCCCCATTCCACCTCAGAGGAACTAGACGGCGGGTGGGGTTCCACCCATATGTTGTTGATATACCACCTATACGCACTAAGCGTTACCCTTCTACTTTCATAATGCGCACAGCAAAGGAGTGGAAGTCCCTCCCGCCGGATATTTTCCCTGATAAATACAATCTGGGCCTTTTCCAGGCAAGAGTGAATATGAACTATGTGGACAGGCATGGACCATCTTCGGCCTCATCGTCACTTACCATCAGGTGAGTTCGAGGCCAAATGCCTGTCCATAATACATAAAAAAAAAACAAAACAAAGTCGCTATCCGCCGTCTGTCTGTCGCTATGTGTGCTTAGATCTTTAAAACTACGCAACGATTTATCGAAAAAAAATATATATACTATATTGCATTTCTTTTTAGTTGATCTACCTTAAGAATCATTTGCAATAATTTTATGTGTTTTAATAATATCAGGAGTGCAAGCATAGAACTCTCGATAAACAAAATCTGACAGATTGGATCGACATACTCAAAGATGAAGCCCAAACTTGTATTAGTCATGCATATTTTTATTGAAGAATCACTACATAGAAAATTGCTATCCGCCGTCTGTCTGTCCCTATGTATGCTTCGATCTTTGAAACTAATCAACGGATTTTGATGCGGTTTTTTTAATAGATAGAGTGATTCTTAAGGAAGGTTTATATGTATAATATATGCATAATGTAGTAGAGAAACACTGATAAATTTAGAGATTTCTAATGTGATGTCGTATATTTACATGAGTATTGCACCCGTGCGATGCCGGGGCGGGTCGCTAGTAAGCATGCCCGCTTCGTTGGGCACAATGTTAATAATCCCCGAAGCGAGCACGAACGCGAACCGAATTATACCCGAAGCCATCGCGCGCCGTCCGCTGCTTTGACCTGCTTACACTTAAGACGACAAGTTTACTAATTTTCGTAAAGATTTATAATTTTTGGTAATATGTGACTAATAAATATGACTTAATGAATTAAATTATTTTATTAATATTAAAAATAAAATTAGCTATACTAATATTAAAAAAAAACTACTTTTTGTAACTTAAATATAAAAGTTAGACATATGCTGTCTTTGACTTTTTTGTAGGCATTTTCAAGCTCCACATCTTTTCTTTAGAAATCAAAAATATATCTTTCATAGTTAAGGCAGCGTTCGTAAGAAACGCTTTAATTCGACTGGTTTTTCTCCGATTCACTTTGCAAAACGGACTACCACGTAAAAGCCTTTTATTTTTTGTTTTTTTATACAACCTATGACACTCAGCAATAATGTGGCTTTCTATTGGTGAAAGAATTTTTAAAATCGGTTCAGTAGATCCCGAGATTACCCCTTACATTTTAACAAATATACAAACACACAAACTACTTCTTTATAATATTAGTACCTATAGATATTTGTCCTTGTTCAGCCAAGATGGCCCAGTGCATATTTGCCGTCTTCACATATATCATTGAGTCCTTCACTGTAACTGTTTTCGATCAACTGTCTTCGATAGGGGAGAACTCATGTGAGATGTTTCAACAGTAATAAGTAAATTTGACTTAAGAATAATGCATAAGTACGAATGACTCAAAAGTGAGGTCTGTCTGAAAAATACTTCTACAACGTAACCCAGGTCTTTACTGCCCTATAGTTGCGACCCAGACGTAGATTTTATCTGCTTCTGGTACTGAGGTGTGATTATGCGTACCCGATGAGCTCTTTTGTGCTTCCCCTCACTATTGTTTCGACCCCTGCAACATGGAAATATTAATAGTTAGTTTTATTATGTTGTTAACCACGTGTGAATAACTTATTAATGATGGAAGATTGTTTCTACTGTTGTGGCTAACATTAAATAATTTATCATTTACACAAATAAATTGTTGATCATTTGTCGATTCTATCCAGTACAAGGTCCCGCCGCAGACTCTTTCAATCATTAAGCTTTTTTGTCATAAATATTGATTGGTGTTCCAATTTCAAAAATTAATCATTTGACAGTTATCTTCAGTGACTCTGCCGTGACTTTAGTATCGTTTTCCATAGATAATGCAATGAACTTCTTGTTGGGGCTGCCGCCTCTCTATTGCTCTATGGGTGATTGTGTCAGATTTAAATGCAGAACGTACGGAATGTTACGTGACGAATAAAAATGAGTGTAGTCAGGAACCTGATTTCCTGGTAACTAAATAGATGAAGATCCCAATCTGGATGCATCATTACAGTAAAAATTCAGAGCACTGCAAGATGCGTCAGTATTAATATGTAATATATAGTTGACTATAAGAATCAAGTTACTTTCTACTAGGGACGCTGTAGAAAATTTATTTAAAAAAATTACAGTGTCGATAGCGACTGAACGAGAGCATTGTGAATGAATATGAGTGAACTTTGACTAATAAAACATATATGTCAGCTCGAAAATAAAAATGAACTTATTACCACTTTATAAAACTTCATTCACCTTTGTCGAAAAATATAAAAATACACCGCTATGCAACGAGAATGTGCCGACTTTCGGTACTGTAATTGTATCAAAATTCAGTGTGTGTCAGGATTACGAAAGTTGGCAGCTGATATGAAACTTATTAACGTACTCTGAACCTGTCAGTTGTATATTCGCTGCCGGATTTATAAAAACTACTGCGCGCGGCTTTTTCAACAATCATGTGATTCCTTGGTATTATAATTAATACTAATTGCATTAATTGACACAACGTATCCTGTTAGATAGTATATAGATGCTTATTATATTTCATTATTTTGAAATTTATAAGGCAAATATAAACGGAGACCAGGAGACCTATTTTTGAATTACGAATGCGACTTCGAAATCACCGATGTGACTAATAATCACCGATTTTCAATAATTGTTATTTTTGAATATCACTAACGTGACTACCTTAGTCACAGGTGTGATTTCATTACGAGTGCCCTCACCCACTCGTAATCAAGTCATACTTGTGAAAATGTTATCTGTGTTTTGTTTGATTTTTCAGTCTATATATACAATTTATATATATATATATATATATATAATATATATATTAAACCTTTATATACCTATAATATAGGTAATGTTACATTCTGCGTGGAACCGAACTCTTACATTTATGTGTGTACTTTATCTATGTTGACAGCTCTGCGATCGACTTTCAAAAATTGGATGTTTAGGAATCCGTGACCTCAAAGTCACCGCTGACTATTTTGTCAGCGGTGATTTCGAAATCACATTCGTAATTCAAAAATAGGTCTCCTGAGGCTCCGAAACTTTTTTGTGTCGTAGACCCTTTGCAATGTTTTTCGGTTTTAACAACTTACAAAATTGTATAAACATGCATAATGAATTTTTAACTTTATAGGTAGTTTTATACATAATTTTATGTCTTTATATTAGAAGATAGTATAATGTAAGTAAATAAGTACTATCTATGTTTGTTGAGATACATTATCGTGGACCCCTGTTTTGATTTCATGGACCCCCAAAGGTTTGTTTCTCTGACGTAAACCCCTCGCAGGTTGTCATAGACCCCTAGGTCGATATAGACCACTTTGAGAATCACAGACCTAGACGAACATACTTAGAACATGAATCTCAGAATTAGATTATTTTAATCTAAAAAAGTCTGAAAGTACCTACAATTTTGAACATTATTGACTATAACTTTGTGAAAACTAAATTCTTTGCCGTCAAAACTATGTCGTTATTACTTAGTTTAATGTTTATTGACGTGTGTGTAAAAAAACATAACGTTTTCATTCTTGATTATTAAATAATATTTTAAAGAAAACGTTAGTTTGAACTGTTTGAAATCTCCATACAAAACAATACGTAATTTCGTATTTGAAAACAGAAGATTACGGTTATTCCTGCAATGTCGCTTCATCCCAATTATATTCTACTAGCGACACGCTCCGGCTTCGCACGGGTGCAATGTTTATGTAAATATACCTACTACAAAATGTCCTTTTTTTTTTTTGTTCCCCTGAGGAAAATGCATTAAATTGCATACCCCGGCTGTGGCGAGCCGGCGGTTATGTAGGGCTCTCCTCCCCAGAAGGGGGAGGCCTACCCACTAAAAACCTCAGGGATGGCCTTCCTCAGGCATGTAGGGAGCCCCCGGCCTCCGCTCCCCTGCCTAGAGGGGAGCCCTCCTCGGGGGAGGCTACACTACCTCCCCCGGTCTCCTCCACCGACGACGCCCCCCGGCCACGGAAGGGGCGTGGTCCATCCCGGGTCGCCGTAGTAGTCGCGACTTCCTCGCGCCCGCCGGCGACCCGCGGCGGCGCTGCAGCTGTGCTACCGAGCCCAGCGCCGCCTTCTTCGAGCGGGATCGGCCATCTCCCGACCCCGCTCGGCGGCCTCCTTCTGGAGCATCACTGCTTCACAGAAGGAGGCCACAGCCCTCCAACCTCCCTCGTCCGCCAGCATTGCCGCAATCAATGCCGGACTACAAAATGTCCTTATACACAATGTTCACAGTTTTTTTAGTAAAGAATAAAAAAATGGTTATGATGGGTTATCCCTAAGAAATAGACATATATAATCGCGGACTTTTTTGTTGGACTTTTTTAGGTGGACAATATGGTCCATCTCGTAGGGTTCAGCCAGCGTTTTTGCAATATAAGCACAAAAAAAGTGCTTATTTACGACATCACATTAGAAACCACTATATTTATCAGTGTTTCTCTACTATATTATGCATGTATTATACATATAACCTTCCTTAAGAATCACTCTATCTATTTAAAAATACATAAAAATCCGGTACGTAGTTTTAAAGATCTAAGCATACATAGGGACAGACAGACGGCGGATAACGACTTTGTTTTATACTATGTACTGATGCGACTTTTTTTTTATCTTTATTTTAAAAGGACTTTTATCCAAATGGATATGTCAGTCCTATCGGACCATATCTGATGCGACTTGTCAATGCGACTCAAACTAAGTAATCTAGTTAGTTTCAGAATTCAATATTGTACTAACTTGGTGCGTTCTTTTAGAATGACATTTACTAAATTTAGTGTGAATTGTAGTTTTTGGGTTATTAAGCACATGATCTATGATAATTATACAGCTATAATTTAACATTAATTGCTCTGGAAACACACAATGTTATGATCGTCGTATCACGACAAGGGGTAAGATAAGATCGCGTCTTGAAACTAGCCAGGGTGAGTGATCTCTTATTAACGCCAATCCTGCATACCACGCTGACCATTAATAGTTTCGTTTTGAATTATTCACTAATTGTCGCTGTAGTATCGTTTAACCTTTTTTTTTGTTCCCCCGAGGAAAATGCATTAAATTGCATACCCCGGCTTTGGCGAGCCGGCGGTTATGTGAGGCTCTCCTCCCCAGAAGGGGACCCACTAAAAATGGCCTTCCTCAGGCATGTAGGGAGCCCCCGAGAACGCCAAACGCCGGTAATCCCCAGCCTTTGCTCCCCTGCCGATACAGGGAAGCCCTCCTCGGGGGGCTACACTGCCTCCCCCAATCTCACCCACAGTATTGTTTAGCCTAAATACTGGTCATCATTCTACGAGTGCTACTAACAGTGTGTTGGGTGTGAAGAGTGTGTATTAATAAATCAATATATCTTTACACTTACACCAATTTGCCTTGCCCAAAGAAAGCTCTATAAGGGTGTGTTATGGGATCTAGAGTATCGGATACATATACATATATTATTTTAATATTTTACATAGAAATATATATAAACAACTATAACTTAGATACGAGTATAAATGCTTGCACTTTCACACAAACATCTGGCCTCATCGGGTCTCGGACTCGGGACCTCAGAGTTAGCGACAATTTGCAACCCGTGTTGTCCCAACACTCCGTAATCGAGTGGTCACATCTTCTTGAATACAGACGTCGTCAAATTACATGTGATATGTTGAGTCCATTATTAAATTATGAACTATAATTATATCAGATTTAGAATTCTGCCATTTTCCGCAGTTTCAAATTCAAATTCATTATTTCCAAAGGAACTAATTAGTCTATAGTTATGTTTCAGAAATCCTCCTAGGCAGGCGATCGCGCTCTTTAAAACTTTTTTTGAAATTAAAGGCCTGAGCTTGTTAAGAATTGTGTGTGTGTATGTGTATATATATATTAATAAAATACTATATTTTATTTAGTTTGTACAATTCGAGTTAAGTCTCGTCGATAATTTAATCCTACCGTTGGCTATTTAAAAAAAATCTTTTATTTTTATTATAACAAAATATATAAGTTCTAGTACTATGGCATTAATGAATATTTGAATTAATAATGGATAATTAAAAATAATAATCAACATTAAATATGGACTTTGATTTGCATTATTCACATTAAAATTGAGACATTACATAATTTTTGGTATTACTTATTTATTACATTCTCGAATTCTTTCCTTTTTAATATTTTTAATTTTACAGTTATTTGAATTCTATACTTGAAACAATTCCAAAAGTCAATATTATCTTTTTGTCTGGTGTCAAATCAATCATGAAATGAACTGAGCTTTTGGATCAGGTGAAGTTAGCTTCTTGATATCGTCACTTAGGTACTATCAGATGAGATAAATGCCATTGCTTTTCTTTTTTGGTGTATGATAAAAAACAATCATACGCAAATGGTAAGTATTTTTTCACATAAATTCAAAATTACATAACGCGATGGCAGACTACATACCGGGAGGCGATAAAACACATCTGTTCGTGTGTTTCTTCTTTTCAAAAAGCAATTTACACCTCACAAAGGTCCAGTATTTAAACTGGCGTATGACGAATGAGTTATAACAGACAAGGCAAGCTTAAAAATGAAAAGTTCGCGGGCCTTAATACGATTCAACGTGAAATATATTTTAAAACATGACCACTAATTTATGTTCTGGTCTAAGGAACGAGAGGTTACCTCAAATAATGGTAATTTAGTTAAAGCTTATCTCAAAAATGCTAAGATAGCGGTAGTAAGATCTTCCGTGTATTTTTTATTCAAAAAAAAACGTGGCCCCACTCTGTAGTTTTTAGCTTGTGTCGTGCAGTCACGAAAATAGAAATATCACATACACTCAGACCGTAATAAAATTTGTATGACAATGATATGTATTAACTGACTGACTTTATCTTATATTAAGGATAAAGTCTATATGGAGTCAAAATTCATAAAGTAATTGACGAAATAGAGCCGCCATTTTGCAGAAAAGTAATTAAAACCTTTAAGTAATAAAAGAATCGACAGCTGAATATTTGTCGTAATAGACAATTTTATCGTTATCTTTAAAGCTTGATGAACTTTATTTTAAATGATCTATTATTGTTACTCTGCACCATACTCCGTGCTAATATGGGGTATAATTGCCTGAAATAAATTATTTTTTTTTATTAAACTCATTTTGAAGAATATGACATTACATTTTGTACAAATGAATGGACATATATAAATTTATAATTTGTAAGATTCATGATTTGTAATATATAAGGGTATTTTCACGAAATATGAGGAGAAACTATTTCTTTCTGTTTTATACGCTATCAACAAATGGGTATACGTACATATTTTTTAAATATTTATAACTTAAGTAATAGAGATATTAAAACATTTGTTTTCCTTTACTTCTCTTTTACTATTTTTATAGAGATTTTGAAACTTGTTATTAATGTAATAAAGAAATATAAGTAGGTTGACTGCGAAGATCGTAATATAGTTTACCTTTACGCCTTTGATTTGCACCACCAAAGATCAGAGCGATAAAAAATTGCAGCAAGCCTTCTTGCAGCTTATTGCAGTTAAATCATCGTCATAGTGTACATCGCTGCAGTATCATTATCAATGCACAGAGCCCAATGTTATCATATTACAGTTGAAAATAACCGACATCGTAAATGATTTAATATCACGTCTTATTTTCATTTTCAGCTGAAATTTGAAGAAGGCTATCAGTGCGGTTATCGTGATTTTTACTATGGCTTCACCGATGTAAATGATATAACAATCGAGTGCAAACTGCTAAAGGTAACGTAAGAAACTACATATTAGAATTATAATTTAATAGTTTATAAAATACTTTTTTATTCAATTATTAGTTTACGCTACGTCAAACGCCTATAGCAAAACGAGGACAACTTGTGCTAGAGTTATTAATAATAAATATAAATCAATTAGGAGACTGAGAAGGCAGGTGACCGGAGTCTCTTCCATAGCCCAGTTCTCATTACCGCCAAAATGGAAAAAATGAAACAAACGTTCTGACCTGTAATGATAATAGTTTCTGTGCATCTAACTGGGTATAGTCTTTAGCCGCATTTCGCAGATAAAGAATAGACTCAGTTGGTACACTCCTCGCACTCTCTCGTACTCCTCCTCGTGGAGTGTACCAACTGAGATCGGTTTAATGGCCTCTACTCGCTGGAACTATATCCTTTTTTTTTTGGACGGTCCTATGCTGAAGCCTCAGTTAGGTATGTTCAGCTTTGCAACAGCAGCAGTGTGTTTTGTGGAAAGCGCACGAATAGAAGGTTCGACACCTTGCCTGCTAACCGTTCCGGAGCCGTTAGGGTCGAAACAAGAGAGTCGACGAAACTTAAGCGCGCCGTCCAATGGCTAGGACTCAAGTTCGCCGTGTAGTGGGCTGGAACCGTGATTTATAAAGACGTGTGATATAAACGACAATAATAAACTTTTTATTCAATACAGATACACGGACGCAATATACACGAATTGGGTATGATACAGTAGTGACTATATTTGGACTACACTTGGACGTGGGTGAGAAAAAATAAAATAAATAGATATTATATGGGCAAACACTAGTATTCATATTACAAATGACATCAATCAAAAAGTACAAGTTACGCATGGCTCCTCCTCCTCAAGTCTTTTGTGCCTAATATTCCAAATCTCGCAATAAAGAAATTACCGTTGAAAGAGGTCATATGGAATTCTTTACATAGTAATGTTAATCGAGAAGACACGTTTGGCGCAGCGTCGAGTGATCGGCACACGGATTCGAATCACTAAAAGGTAACTACTAACGTCACAGAATCCTGCACTCCGTTCACTCGTTCCCTCGTTCACTCGTGTTAGGTTCCACAGCACCGACCACACCAATTCGATTACCCTCTTCTTTAAAAGAATATACAATTATATATTATATTTGATAAAAACTCACGCGATAATGTGGCACTTGGTGTCTTTTTATGTTAAACACTTGGATGAATGTGTTAATAGAAAGATGGTATACTGATCGACACTTCCACATAAGTACTCACCGCGTCCACAAGATTTTCAGATAGAAAGTCTATACGCAGTGACTGAGCAAATCTGACCTATTTTTGCATCGGATCTCCTTTGACGCGTGAAATGTATCGATCATGTCAAGCGTGAGTCGTTCACTCGAGTTCGAGACCTTGTTTAAAGTTACGAGGGAGCGCCGAGTCACTTTCGTGAGCACTTGACCTTTAGGTGGAGAGATGTCGATACCTGTTGATAATGAATCGATATAGAGATAGTAGAATTTAATATCAATGGATGGAATAAGTGTATATGATATATAGTATGTATGTATGAACTATGTAAAGCATGTGACGTACCATTATCCTCAGCAAGAATTAGAAAATGCTATAGCAGCTGAAAGAAACACTCAAAACTGACACAATCTTCCAGTAGAAGATGGACTCCAGTTTTTGTTCTGATGTCAGCTTATAATTTTTGTTATGACAAAAAGGGAGATAAACAGTCCGTTGTTTATTACCCGTTCAAGGTGTCACTGTGGAGCGATAGTAGATTTTTTATCTATAAGTACATAATCACTTTTGGATATCGAAAAAGCTACGCCATTTATTCACAAATCAGTGATAATGTTAATTATCTACCTAACAAGGTCAATGAACTCGATCTTGTTAAAACAAAATTCAAGCATTTATTGATAAACAAACAGACTGCCTACCAAAGGACGGCTGACGCTGTACCGTTTATTTTTGTACTTATTCAGATTAAATTGACCTAGTAGATGTATAACGTCGAAGTACGAGTGAAATTATTATCTTCCGAACGAATTAGTGAATAATCTTAATTGTATTACGATTACGTTTAAGATTAAATCTTAAGCGTGTACAATCTGCCTGATTAAATAGTATATTTTTGTTTTATTCAGAATAAAAATTGCGTGATATTTGCCAAGACCCCCCCCCCCCCTCCAAGGTAAGATTAGACGATATTTGACACGACTCCCTCCCCCCTTAAACATCTCACGTTAAACATCTCACATTTATGGACGCCCCCTTACCTATAAGTACACGTGGTGGTCAGATTCTTTGCATAACTACAACCCTCACCAAAGTCTACGTTGCCAAGATGTGACGCAGTAATTTCACTGCCTATCTTATCCACCTTTCATGCTTTGACGATCTCCGTAATAGAGTGGTTGGCACAGATGTATCAATCTTATAGAAACGACTCAGTGAGTCATTTCTTCCAAGTGATTCACTGATTCAAATCTCTAACAGCGCTTCAAATGAATCATTCGCTCAATTGCATTTCCGTTTCAATCGGTACGCGACGCCCGCACGATTGAGATAAGTAAATAGTTCAGAGTCGGAGCGCTTCGGATCACGTCGCTCAATTGCATCTCGGTTTCATTCGATTCGCGACGCTTACACGATTGACAATGTTAATTTGTGTCATTTGTATCAGTGATACAAATGATGCACTTTACTGCTTCGAATCTTTGTACTGATCCGGATACAAATGATCCAATCTCAACAAAGACACGTTTTATCTTTTTTTTTTAATGACCTATGCTGAAGCCTCAGATGGCTATGTTTGGCTTTGCAATGAGTGTGTTTGTGGAAGGCGCACGAACGACGGTTCGACGCCTAGCTGACTGACGACACCGGCGACCGTTCCGGGGTCGTTAGGGTCGAAACGCGAGTCGACGCAGCTTGAGCGCGCCGTCTAATGGCTCGAACGCTCAGGTTCGCCGTGTAGTTGAGGGTGATAATCTACCCGGTACGTGACGGTACCGGGTATATGTTTGACGGATGTGTGGCCCGGGTCTTCGCGCTCGTCGACGAGCGCGGTGAGTGAGCGAGAGACATGCGTGTGTGGCGTGAGGGACGACGCGGTTGGTGGCCGGTGGGAGGGATTGGTTTGCGCGTGTGATAGGGTCGGGCGGGTCGGATAGGGATACGTTTTTTCTATCATTAGTGATTAGTACACCGGTTTCAAGGTGTCACCATCTCTGAGGTTATACACCGCCCACCGCTCTAGAGGGCGGGCGCTTTAGTTTCAAGCCGATAAGGTCCCAGGCCTTCTGCCCGACCCAAGGCTTGTAGGTAGTGTTTAGTTGGTAGGTTAGCCTTCTGCTAGAGTCCAACATAACCAGTGTGGGGCGCGAATGGTATCCGGTGTAGGTCGTCCGAGCACCAAGGGGTTATTAAGACGACTACAATAGTAGCACACCCCTTATGACGTTTCACTACAATCCCCCGTGGGAAAAAAAATGGGGTGGGACAAATTTACAGCTTCATGACTAGTACTCGGAATATGTAGTTTAATTTTTTGTATTTGCAGAAAGAAAGTCAATGTAAGCGTAACATGGATAAACCTAAAATCAGCGTGATTTGTTCTGTTTTTATTTGCTATTCGTTTCTTACGCTTTCATTGTAAAAATGTATGATTACAACTTATTATTACAATAATTAGCTAAAAGATGAAATACTATTTTGAAAGTTCAATATAATATTATAATATTTTTACAATCTCTGAAAATAGTAAGTTCCCGGGCATATCCATACTGTTGATGTCACAAACAAAAACAAACAAAAAAAAAAATCATTATTGAAATCAGACACGTAATACAATTCCATATCAAGCCCTGGCTACCAAACTAGCGCTAGCTGTGTGCCAGTAGCCAGTTCCTTCCCATTTCAATATTAAATCATATATTGCTGATATTAATTTGAGTAAATATTAAGAATCATATAGAATAATTTCACAGATTAAGTAAGAACATAGTACAAACTAAACTGTAAGAAATATATATTTATATATATAGTATTTAAAGTAATAATAATAATAATAAAGATATACATATATAATATTATACATATATACAAATATACATACACATATATACACAGCATACAACTGTATTTCTAAACGATACTATGAATCATTTATTTGAGTAAATTTTCTATATCATTATAATCAATGTTCCGGAGCCAGTCCTTTAGTTTGTTTTTTATTTTGTAATTAGACAAATTTCTTATTTTAAATTTTTTGTTAATAATGTTATATAACCTCGCAATTACATAAAATTAAACTACCTATTTCGAGCATTATTAATGACAACGAGTAGTTAAACCATGTTGAAATATAACATGAGTCTGGATGTAACAATATATCAGTTGCATACATAAGTACGCCTTTAACACACGTGTATTTTTAAAACTTGGTGGGACTTTGAAGTCCCACTGGGGGCAGATTTTTGTGTAATGAATTCGAGCATTTGTACCTTAGTCATGGTTGTTCATATATATTTCTATATGTATGTCTATCCGTTACACTAGATCCCATGACACAATCCCTTACAATAGCTTACTTTGGGCTAGGCTAATTGGTGTAAGTGTGAGAAATATTAATCACTTTTTTATTATTATGCCGGAAGACAGTAATGTGAACACATCAGAAATATGTAAGCTAATTTCTGCTGTAACTAATAACTAAGTTAAAAGTAATGTGCTTGGATACTGATTTATCCAAGCAGATTGTTAAGAGAAGCAGAAGCAGAAGCAGACGACCCTAGTATTTCTTCTTTCGACGACATCCACATCTAGACACACAAGCTTTTGAATTAATAATATAAATAGATTAGGATGTATACATAACTATAGGCCTTTAAATCATGGTTAGCGACTTAAAAATTTGAGTATTTTTGTTATAGACAAACGTTTGATCATCTAATAACATAGGATTCATTGAAAACTGTCATAAAGTCTACCCCTAACTGCTTTTGACCAGTGTAGTAGAATGTAAACTCATAGTTGAGTTTACATTCAATTTTGCAATCGATATCGACAGCGTAAATTTTTGTATGAAAACTTTGTACAGCGCCCCTAGCGGAACATAAGAGTATTAATCTTTCATATTAAACTGACATGACTTCTGTAGTTCACTATACGTCAAATACCTATCGAAAACGATAGTTAACTGACAGGTTACGTATATTTGCAATCGATATCGACAGCGTAAATAATATAAGGAAATAGTGCTTGTTGTTAATTAATGAATTTTTAAAAAATATTTACAGTTTGTCATAGACATCGACTTTAAGTGTATTTATTAAAGCTAAACGGTATGTTTTTTTTAACGCAGTAATCTCAAGAATGGAGATTGGAATTGAAAAAATACTCTGTCTTAGATATTGTAACAACGAAATCCAAATAATAACACACAAGAATGGACAAGCTGAATTAGACTGTAAATTTAGATTAATACGTTCGTTTATTTAACGTTAATATCAGTTTCGCGTATGCGATAGTTATGACATCTCGCGGCAGGTACTGCGGTTGTACTACTTAGAATTCGAAAGCGTGACGTTACTGTTTACTACGCAATACATTGCTGTTTTTAGTGTAATACTCCCTGCTATTTACAAACACAAACCGCAAGGTTCAGTCGAGTGCAATAAAAACAGCTAACGATAATAATAGTGTCGTTTATATAAGTTCGATTAAATTTACGAAAAGGAGAACTTTATAAATGAGTCATCGGGATTACGAAAAACTTGGTGGCGCGAGCTCCACCTGCCCAACTTCTAGTGGGTTATTGTTAAAACCTTTCTGAGTAAAGACTGTATAACATAAATCTACGACCAATAGGAGTGGAAGTCGTTGATAAATATATTCTAGTAAGCAAATCATTTTACAACTTGAAAATTTAAGAAATAATTTCAAATATTAAGTTCTACATAACTTAATAAAAAACTGTTTCTTTTATTTTTTGTAATTTACTATACGTTCAAAGTTTGTCCACAACTTAGAAACCTTTTGACAAATGCCTCCGAATTCTTTTACTTGGGTGCGAAGTGGTCTGCGGTTAGGCGCCTGCTTTATGACAAGACTTATAGGAAAGGAGCCAGCCGTAAAAAAAAAACATTCTATTTATATATTGTTAAGTATTGCTACTTAATGAAAAAAATGTCATTTTTATATTATCTGTTCTCTTTCTATTCTTTTCAAACTGATTGACTATACGACGTTCATCTAATAAAATAATTATTATAAAATAGTATTGTGTTGTAATCGGATTTATTTGTAGTTTTTATTCAATAATAAGCTAAAGTGAACTGAATACATCGTTTTCTTCAACAAATATGGAAGGTATGTTGAGAAATTGTGAGAAAAAAGACTGGTCTGGTATGGTCACGTATTAAGAATAGGACGTATCAGGAAAGAACATGAAAATGGATGGGCGTGTTGGGAGAGGAAGACGAAAGAAAAGATGAACTGTATGAATAATGATTGTTGAAGAAAAGAGTGAGTGTCAAAATAGCGAGTAATGGAGGAGAACTGAAGAGGAGGAAATGTTGCGCCGACCCCAAATAAAATTTGCGTAGAAAATTATGAATTTGGTATCTATAATGCGTTGCCGTTTCATACAATTTTCTCCAAAGGAGAACATCGATGGTTCAATGGTCTTAGCGATTCCATTCGGACATGCACTGATGTTTGTATGACATTCAAAACAAAATTTATAAAAATTTCCCTGTAAAATTAATAAGGTAAACAAAAACAATTGTGAAGTATCTTGGAAAGGTTGATCTACCGCACTGAAGAGCGTGGTTGAGAAGGTTTCGTTATTCTTGAACATTTTAGCCAAGAGATTCATACTGCTGAATAAAGGCCTCTTCAGAGTTCTGCTAGCATCCCAGGTGTTATGATTTTCATCATTACATCAGCCTACTTTGTTAAAGACATACCAATGTTAAAATTTCCCAGTACATGTCAGAATATTATTTTTACGAGTAATGTTCTCTACCTTCTGCAACTAAAGATTGTAGATTCTAAAGTCGCAGTAAGATTCTTTGGGCTATGCTGGTGAACCTAATTCTTTTACGAACTTTGCTCTAATACAATGAGTTGATATAAAGCCAGATACAATTAAAGTGAAGATCGATGAGAACTTCTATAATGACAAGGACAGATAATAAATATAGGAAGTGATAATAGCTCTTTTATTTGCTTTCAATAACTAGTAATTATTATTTGAATCAGCTAAATTCTCAAATAACTAGATTGCTTACTGAATTTTAAAGTATCGAACCAATATGCAGCTTCTCCGTATATTATTACTCTGTGGAGTATGTACAAACTTGTGATATAAAGTGCAAGTCAAAATACTCAGTAACTTCTCTATCAGTTAGGAATATAGCAATGCAAGTACTTATACATTGCAATAGAAACAAGTAAGATAGATATACCCCAAATAGACGAATCTAGTGCAACATGAATAAAAGGAATTATTGCCTAATAGAACGTTTCACGTTTTGATATTTCGAAATTAATGTCTGGTAAAGGCAGCCAAAACTTTCAAACTTTCAACAGATCAAATTCAGAGTAAGTTTTTGTTAGAATTCAATATTGTCTGCCGTTAGTCGCTTGCCTGACTTTGGATTCATTCGCAGTCACATTGACTCCGTATTTTTCATGTACGGCAATGTAGTGAAATAAAATGAGTAGTTCTAAAACTTAAGTTCCTTAGGTTACGAAACGTCAAACATCTATCTAAAACAAAACTACAGTAAGCTGTAGCATTACCTATTCTGTATATCGGAATGTAAGGTTTTCATGCAGCCTGCTCTTGGTCTATGAGATTGTGATTCATTACACGTGTTAATTTGTGAAATGAGTGAATGTTCATTAACAGCAACACCACAGATTATATGGCTATGGCTATGGCTCGTCTGATGAATATGATAATCTGTATTATTGCCATATTTCTTTAATTGTTCCGTATCGCTGAGGCAAGCGAGGCAAGGCCCAAGCTACCGGTGGTTAGGGATGTAGAGAAAGGAATCTCCGGACAATACGTGCCGTATCCAGAAGCACCGTTTTCTGTATCCGGCCCTTGATCCATCCGTCAAGCGAGAGCCTCTTAAGATGCGGACAGACTCGATCATATTCGCTATCAAGCCATTGGCAGATACAACTATCAGAACAATAATTGTCGAATCAACATCCCATCATGGCGATTACTTCGTGTGCTAAGTCAAGGTAGTTGCTGACTTTGTGCTGGCTTGATTTCTCAGCTTTCACGAGGTTCTCATCATGTTCATGATCAATAATCATGGTGATTGGTCGACCAACGCAATAACAGGTTTATTGCAAACAATAGTTCTGTCTGTGATTATAGAGCGATCCCAATAGAGCAATGCACGGTCATGCAGAACATTCCTTCTTCAGTTTTCATTAGACATAAGTTGCTTTTGCTGTTTGTATTTATTTATTTTTTTTATACCACGATGGTGGCAAACAGGCCTACGGCCCGCCTATTGGTAAGCGGTTACCGTAGCCTATGGACACTTGCAACACCAGTAGCCCTAGACAAAAAGCACGCGCGTCGTTTCTATTCTATTTCTATGTTGAATAAAACTCTTGTACTGTTCCACTAATTTTAATTAATATCGACCTGACCGGTTTCGCTTTACAGCATTTTCAAAGGTGTTAAATTACACAGCTGTTCGTGTTTACGCTTCTATCTAAAAATTAAATTATAATTTAATTTTTAGATAGAAGCGTAAACACGAACTAAAGAAAAGAAAAAATTATAATTTGCTCTAAAAATTAAATTATAATTTAATTTTTAGATAGAAGCGTAAACACGAACAGCTGTGTAATTTAACACCTTTGAAAATGCTGTAAAGCGAAACCGGTCAGGTCGATATTAATTAAAATTAGTGGAACAGTACAAGAGTTTTATTCAACATGTATAATAAGTTCCACCAAGAGCCAACAATCAACTCAATACAGAATATTCTATTTCTACTATTATAATAGTCTAAGCGTTTTCTAAGCTTGTATTTATATGGTTTGTGCGGTTATTAATATATAGAAGGTATTGCGTATGTTTTATATACATTGTATATAAGTAAACAAATATTATTTGTTTTTTCTCTTCCTGTAAATCTCAACGATTTAAGAATAATTTAAGAATATTGCTTCCTTTTCGCGACCACGATCAAAATACACGCAACGTAATTTTATTCACCTTTCGTGACGAAACACAAAACTCAATTTGAACTGTATTAACTTGTTCCAAAGATCAACACGCGGTGATTGGTTCAAAGTTGAGATGACAACATTGGTGAATTAAAATGATTGTTATTCACCCCGCGTATGCCTGCCGTTTGACTTGAATCATGGGCAATAATAGAGATAACAAAAGTTTATGAAGTTAAAAATAATTAACAACTGCTGCGTTACAACATTACTACGCCGTTACCTATTTAGTAATTTTAAAAAAGAATTAATGAAAATTGAAGTTTTATTTATAAAGAAGTAAAGTTTGTGTGTTTGTATATTTGTGAAATTGTAAGGGGTAATCTCAGGATCTACTGAATCGATTTTAAATTTTTTTTCACCAGTAGAAAGCCACGTTATTGCTAAGTGTCACCATAGGTTATATAAAAAACAGAAAAATAAAAAGGCTTTTACGTGGTAGTCCGTTTTGTAAAGTGAATCGGAGAAAAAGCGGTCGAATGAGCGTTTCTTACGAACGCTGCCTTAACTATGAAAGATATATCTTTGAGTTCTAGAGAAAAGATGTGGAGCTTGAAAATGCCTACAAAAAGTCAACGACAGCATATGTCTAACTTTTATATTTAAGTTACAAAAAGTATTTTTTTTTAATATTACAGTTAGAAATTAAAACATAACACTCTGTACTAAAAAAGGATTATTAATAATATGCCCAACGAAGTGGGCGCATGGGTCAGCTAGTCTGTCATTAGATAATTACAATTTTTCACTATTATTTCGATTTATAGAGAGACAACCCTTTCATGGGTTTCGTCGCTGAATAACATTTGGCATTTCCTCAGTAGTAAAAAAATCGTCACTTTAGTAATGGTACTTGAAAAATGTTTATTGGTTAAAGGTATTTCTTTAGTATTTATAAGAAATAAACAATACAAACTGTAAAATATATCACAAACTTTTATTTATCGCAATATTCACATCTTTTAATATATCTTTACAGGAAGCAATAGAAGTAAAAACAATTAAATGTTTCAATTTTGTTTTATCATGTTTGAGATTTAGTTATAATTATAATAACAATACAATGTATCTTTTACGGCATATGGTATAACATATATTTTTTAAATAACTGATGCACAGAGACGTTTCTCTAGAAACTCCTCCATTAGTTCTAATTGATAGAAAGCAATTTACTTTTTTTAATTTTATCATGCCAAATCTATAGTATTTTATGCAAGCGTGCATTTGTTGGAATTTATTGCATTTGCAGTTGCATTATTATTTACAAAATGTAATAAACTAGCTGACCCGTCGAGCCTTATCTGTTAATATCAATTTATTTGTAAGAAAAAAAATAATACACTGTGTATTTTTTAAAGTTTATATCTTACATACGATTGTAATTGTATTATGTTAGATTCTAATAAATTATGTATTATAATAATATTGTGAATTGAGATTTATAAGAGGACATAAAATAAAATACACAGGTTCTGATAAAAAGAGTGGTGCATGAAACTGATAAGAAAATTTGGGATATATGTACAAGCGGTTTTAAGAATAAAAAAGGTGTATAGAAAACAAAAAGCATTTTTTTGCAAAAAAAATTTTGTTTTCATATGTAATAGATATGAGTTTTAAATTACGCAAAGTGAAGAAACAAAGAGAAGACTACTTACAACAACTGAATATATCATAAGAGCCAAATTTATTATAAGTACATGCAGGAAATGACTCAAATATCCCCGCTTAATATGTACAGAGCGGCGCATATTGGTGTGTCATTTGTTTCTGTTAATACAGCTTGTGCGAACCAAGATTTGGTTACTTCTGGGCTTAAACTAGTTTGACCTAGCTCCTATACCTACCAACATTGACGAAACACCTATTTTTCATTCACGTATTATTCTTTTATTTAGTCACGTGTAAATACACGTTTCTAACTGTTTATCCACTGTTTGTACTTCTGATGTTACAAATGCTTTTCCGAATTTCCTCCTAAGAAATCCTAAGAGATAGGGCGATATATAAAACCCTCAACTTAAGCGGGATTCGTACTCATTTCATAGAAAAGTCCGTGACCAAGTTGATTAAAATGTTTAAAACAGCAGATATTTTCATTTCAGTCCGTAGTCTTCACGTAAAATATCAAATTCGTTTTACCGTCACAGACAGTTAAAAATTAAAGGATGACCAGACTTAACTTCGCATTCACGATATTAAGTTTGGATTATGGACACCTAACACCTTTATATTTTTATTGCGGACATATTTTTGAGGTTGTAAAACTCGCTATAAGTCCGATGACTTCCAGAGTGAGAGGTTTTAACGTGTCATTTTACAGTCGACGTGCTAATGTGGTGGTATAAAGAATATTGGGATTTGAATTCGAGTACAATAGTCGAAAGGTTAGACATAGTCGCGTAACGCCCACGTGATCCGCCAACGAAAATATATTTTTATAACAATTTAATAATAATTTGACTTTGAGTCATTTGTGCGGCAGAAAATTTTATCCGCTCATATATATATTACGTGACTACTATATTGTGACATCACAATGCTGTGTATTTCAATATGAAGCGATTTTGAACGAGTCGCAAAAATAACGCAGTCTCTTCAAAAATAGTAATTGCAGACACACTGTTACTTCTACAATATTTTACATACTAAATGAAATACCCCATTGGATGTAATTACGCAGAAAAGGTCCAATCCACTTAAAGAGCAAAATAGAATTTGTTACACTAATATAATTTACAAAAGACAAAAGGTCCCTGATAAAACTGTAATTCTTATATTAAATAGAAAAACTTGAACCTTATTTTACAAATTCACATCAATCAAAAATGAATTCTAAAATTTTTATAAAACTATTGCTCATTTGTCAATTCATGTTAATTGGGTCTTTCTTGTTCAACTTTTGATTTTATATCTCTAAAGGATATTGCTGTAAAAATAAGTACGCTAATAAAAATAAATTTTATATCATCATCTACACCCATGATGTTATAAAGGTTCGTCAACCTTTATAACATCATGGCTAACAGGGATAATATTTTTTTTGAGTTTCATACAAAGGTGTCGATTCATACAGTCAGATTTATTGTTTTGTATACTTTTTATAATAATGTTACCACCGACAGTATATTTTCAATTCCTTAATCACCCCGCGAAGATTAAACAAAACGCATTTTGCCTTTCGCCAAAAGATAAAAGATAAGACACACGTATATCTTTCTGTTGGTTTGTTTAAGTTCGGTTAAATAAAAGATCTGTTGTGTCATGGAATTATAGACTTTAATTACTATGTTTTAAAGTGTTAATACAGTTTGAATGTTAACGTGCCAATCTAAAATTTGGGCGGGCTGGCAGTTCTGAAATATATAGGACACGATCACGAATACAGTTCAGGGGCTTGGACTTATTTAATAATCAAGAAATTAATTTTGTTTAGTAGCCTCGATATATATAAGCAATAAATGAAAAAACTTTCGCGTGATTCGATTACTATTATATCTGAGATTTATATCTGAGAGATATATTTAACCTTGCATATCGTCTAAGACTCACTTAGAAGATATACAAGAAGGTAGCAGTAAAAGTTCTTCTTAATCTGTGACTTCACGGGCAGTTACAAATATAAAATTGGTAGCGGTTAATAGTTGGAGGAGCATATTAGATTAATCACCTGATATAATATATATTCAAGTAAATTAAATACATAAAAACATACATAAGTATTACTTTAAAGGGGATAGTGTTGAGACATTAGAACTGTCTCATTTTTAGGGCGTGTAATTGTATTGAAAGTTTGCTATTGCATACTAAGCGTACCAACTGAATATGGCCGTTTTTATACTATAATTATATAATATCTAATTTGATCAATTTATATGTTATGAAAGTATATCAATATAGAAATTTCAGTTAATTAGGGTATAGGATCTAACGGATCTATAACGGATATAGGATCACTTTGTTGTCCGTCCGTCTGTCAAGACCCTTTTTCACAAAAACGCGTCGAGAAATCAACTGAAATTAATATCACATACTCAGGTCTCCTATCTCTCAAAGCAGTGAAAAAATCAAATTTCTAAATCAACGCAATAAAAAGATATTGCTATTTATGTTCCATTTATATTGCATAATAATATTCTGATATTTGCAAGGGAATCAAAATCTATAGGGTCATTTCCGTTGACCTAGAATCATGAAATTTGATAAGAAACAATGTCAAGTAGCACAAATAAAGGGAAAGCTCCAAAAACCAAAAATTTGTTGTTATATCACAAAAAAAAATTGTTGAATGTAGATGTACTTTTTTGCCTAACAGCTTACACTTTTAAACGTACTTGTTATTATTATTACATATTTTAAATCTAAATATATATATTACTAAAATATATTTAGATTTATAAAAAAATGTGCTATTATTTTTTACGTATTTCTAATGAAACGAACACATTTCTAGCATTCTCACATTAAATGTATCAAATTAGACGAGTTTATTTCAAACATGTCCATGTATTTTCAAAAGTAATAAGCGCAGGTACACTGTTGGTTCTATAATATTTCTCAATTTAAAGAGTATATAGTATATAGAATTAATAAAATATCGTATACCCACGATCAACCTCGATGTCCGTCTTATCTTTAATTCCACCTAGTTTCGGTGATCCGGTGACTGTAAAAAGCTATTTCTTGGAACAATCATGAGTTGCCTAGCCTATCACAAACCTGGTGCAAATGCTTATGATTTTCTAACAGATACGAGTTATGGACACGAAAATATTTTTTATTCGGAATAAGATGACATCTGACAGTTACGGAAGGCTCCATAGACCCACCATATATCCGACTATCTGCATCGCAGAGATTAAGGAAGATGGTCCCCTACACTAAAAAGGCTGTGATCAGTAACTCCACACGATCGGCACTGATGCGCGCCCACAGTGGCTGTGGTTAATTGGTTCCTGTGCTTGGACCGGTCACAGCCCGCGGCCTCGCTCACTGACAGCCAATGTATGCCATCATAAATCTATTGCTGAAAATGCTCCGAACATGTTACCGGGAGTTTTATTAAATTATGGTATGTCCGCTGTTGTACAGACTTTAGTGGGGCTATAAACTAAACAGAATTAACTAAATAGATTGCAGATAGAGAAGACTAAATAGATTAAAAATATATATACACTAAACAACAGGACTTGCGTAAATCATCGCTTCGAGATTAAATAGCTTCTTTCGAATTGATTGAATTGTTTCGAGATAAAACTGTTCACATGACAGAGAATAATATTACACAAATCTCGCAAAATCATATTTACTGTTCTTGTCTTAATATAGTAATTATCAAGGTTTAATAAAATTCATCATTAGCCTCTTGTGTGGATCACTACACCGATCGACTTTACGCTGCCAAAATCTAGCGTCTTGCTGCGGTCTTCAGCAATTTTTTCCATCTTGTGTAAGGTTTACCAACGCTAAATTTCCGAGCCGGTCTATTCCACTCCAACAGATGTCCTCCAATTATGTGAGCCTATAATGTGCCCTAATAGGCCCAGCCTGCATAAGGTTTTCGATTCTTCGGGTATGTCAGCTAACTTGGTTGTTCTTTTTAATTCTTTACTGATTCGATCACACACAGAAGCTCTGAGCTAAGGCCCTATGAGTGACTTTGAGTTTCTGAGCTATGCAGCTGGCTCTAGATATGCAACAGCTACATTAAAAATATCCGTAGGACCTTTATTGGATTAAGTTACATTTTACAACTAACATGTAACAGAACAAGACAAATCACAAAGTCGCTAAATCACTACTAGTCTTAGGTGTAGATGCTTTATCAATAAGGCTGTAAGCCATTTACAGTGTTACAATTTAGACTCTTCTAATCCTCTCTCCATTCAAGCCGTAGGGCCCTTATGGCCAAGGCTCTGGCTGAGTTTAGTTGGTAGGTCACGCGATCGGACCGCTCCGGTCTTGTGGAGTCCAACATAACCTCCATAACACTTGCCGTTGCGGGGGGTATCCTGGATACGTTTCATGCTCCTTTTGAAGATTATCAGCCTTTCTCTCCTGAGGAAAAAAAAGAAACTTCTAATGGGACAAATTAAAATAATAACCAGATAATACTCTGACTTTGGTACTTCCTCCGATAGCTTTACTGTTGTTTCTCTGTCCATCTTATTATTATAAGCGCGTTTACGCATACACGCCGCCTACACCGCACCGCATCCATATTTTGTATAATAGAAATTGTAATACGTGTATAATTTAAGCCTCCAGGCGGAGTCAGGTCAGGAGCTTGTCCATTGTGTAGACCGAATGTTCGAGTTTGTTTAATATTAATAGGGAATGCCATTATGTGTCTTAAGTCACACAGTTGCTTTGCAGGGTCATTCCGACCGTTCCTTCCACTCGACACCACCAGAACCGCACCACGAAGTGAATGTCTACACATGTACAACAGATAGTAGAAGAAAACCTGTGTTTAATTTCATGGGATAAATATGTAAAATTGTCTTATTTCTTTGAAAATCATTGTCAATCAAAACATCACAAGTTGGTAAAGCGGTCATAGCTGCCTGTAGTACAAATAGTTTCTGTGAAATTCACGGAAAATCTGCATCATAAGAATCTAGTTTGCTAACTTGTGACATAAGATGTAAATTCACTGTATCAATTTTACTACCTATTTTCCCCATTACCTTTCGAAACACTGCCAATTTGAAGACTGCTGTATTGTGACAGAAACAGGTATAACGGAAGCACTTAAAAAAATGATTGGTATAGAACCTCTTTTATTAATGTCAAATAGAATAATTGAGTCTGCCACAGGAGTGTGTAATAGTTGCTTGTAGTATATTACTGTAGTAGTAGGTATTACGACAAAACACACATGATCGTGTCTTGCCGTAAATCTGCTGTTTTTTGAAAAGATATTTGTTATTATCAAACGATTACATATACGACTAAGAGTAACACAAGGTTCGATACTAATACCGGTCCTAAACCTAACTTATTGGTTTATCAACATACCACATCGAATTTGTAATAAACATCTTAGTCTAGTATTTAAGACTACCGGGTATTGATCAGAAGATTCAGAATTCAATTACCCATTGAAGCGGACGTTTTTGTGTTGTATTTCGTAGTCATTAAGCCTTCTGCAGCCGTATTATTGATCAAGCTACGATTTACACGCCTTAACTAAGTTTGCTATCATTTTTGCATTTGTCAGGTCAACTATTGACCCAGCTATAGCTATTGAACAGTCTAGGTTAAGTTCGTCGACACAATGTTGTCTTATTTTCACTTATCATCTAGTTAAATAAAGGTCTGAAGTACTGTCTTCTGAAAATAACTATAACTTTAGTACTATTCAATAAGTGCATTTATTAGTGCCGAAAGGCACCACCGAGATTCTGACTTATTCATTATGTCAGATTTATTTACAAACTAAATCTGCAAATATATATTCTATTAATCATCGTTCCGTTACAAAACTCGTGAAATATTATTATTTTAATATCCTCCTTCTATTGCTTTATATGTTTCTCTGTCGTACTGTTCTGTGCTGAAATTTGTAAACATTTTCAAACTTCACAAGGAGGTGAATTGTGTCGATTTAACATTTCGTCCCTTAAGCGCCCGTTCTGCGCTAAGCCAACAATATTTACATTATTACCTGTGGCACATAGTTGAGTATTATAATGAGTTGCGCCTACACATGACAACGTCGGCAGAACAAGCTATAAACGGCAGCGTGGGATCCCTAAGATTCAATTACTACGACACCCGCACTCTGAATTCTTTTAACTAAAATATAGTCTGCAGTCTTTTGTGAAGATCACCTTACATATGATTATCGTGGGTAAGAAGTAACAAATAATAAGTCCCAAAAGTGTTCTTATTAATTATAGGAAAACGGTACGTAGGTAGTAATGCCGAAAACGGTACGCTCTACAGTACCACATCTAGTATGTCCTATATAAGATTCCATTTATCTGGAAAATAGCTCACAGTCAAGTTCTCTTCCTGAGAAAAAAAAAGGTTGAATTATCTTACTGAAGAATTAGAACGGCAACATCCTTTATTTACGAGGTATTATAAACTGCAACAGCAAACTATTAAAATACCAGAACTGTCAGCAATCCATTACCAATACTTTATGTATCATCAGATGACTAGTCATATTTATTCAATAGATCTCTATGAGGAAAGATCCATACACGCTCGGCGATTAGCCATTGTTAGATATGGAGATTTTGCAGAGCTAAACGTAGAGTTTACTCGTAATCTAGACATTTTAAGCGTTTAATAGGATCAGACATATTTGTAGTAATTATATATATATATATATATCTGACATATCATACAAGAAGTGCTCTTCGTGTAGATTCTGCCATCCTTTGTAAAGCTCTGGGTGGACTTTAAGAATCGCTGGAGTGACGGACAGACTTCAAACCTCTTTGTCTATTAACGATTTTTAATCAATGAGTACTCTAGGTAATTACTAGATTTAATACCATCATCCCTGTTCTATTATTGTACACCCCAATGGCTGACTGCTTTATTCGCGTCGTTTAAATTTTAATTCTTAATTATAGACCATCATTCCCGGTTTTGAGTAAAAGTTGACACGCTATTTAATAATACATTGAAAATAAGTTTATGAGTGTGACAGATAGAGACAATGATAGTAATCACAAGATTTATACATGGTGAAACTATTCCCTCTCACTTATCACTTGCACCATACGCCATCTTGTCACATAACAGTAACTTACTGGCTTTTAACTTCATAAAGAGACCATGTTTCGACCATTCACAATGTCGTGCCATTGTGCGATGTCGAATGGTATTCTGGGCATTCGATATTTGGAATCCAATAAACGCAGGAGTAGCACTTCTCGGCCTAATCACCTGTTTGATGACGTCATGTTGCACGCCTACGTCTTCGAGAATAATATAAATATTTAAAATTTTCGAATAATCTGACACAAGTTATATGTAATAAGACATGATGAAGGGTCCTCCAAATAAATACAAAGTCTAAGGGAGAGATTCAAGGTTTGGCCGCGACATGTACTAATATTATTTTTGAATTACCTATACATATTCTATCTAAGGCAATTATGATGAAGGATCATCATCATGAGACAACCTGCATTTTCTGTGATGAAACTCAAAGCTACAACCCAGCGAAAGCCATCCGTCGGTTCTGTTAAAATAATGTTAAAATGAAGTTGAACCCTTCATTAAAATTACCGTCTCACTCGAGAGTCAGACGGTACGGTACGGAGAGTGTGCGCAGTAGTATTCTAACTTATTACTACATTTATTTAACAGTGTTTAATAAGTGACTTCCCGTGTATGATTTTGGGAGAAGCCAGTTTAATTTACGATAACACTTATTGCATATTAATGGGTATATATTGTGCAACAGAAACGAAGAAGAAACTTGTTCGAATACCAAATTTTAATAATTTTGCGAAATACACATTTTAAATACAGCATTGTATAAAATAAAGTCGCTTTCGCTATCTATTCGCTTAAATATTTTTTACTACGGATTTTGATGCAGTTTTCAGATAGATAAAATAATTCAACACGAAAGTTTATAAGATTAATACAAACATATATTAGAGAACAACATACTGAAGTCGTGCGAAGCCGGGGTATGTCGCTAGTATAATATGAATATGACACTTGAACTCACACTTGAAGGTGCATCTAGTGTAATAAATATTCCTAAAATTATGCATATATATGTTCAAAACTCCCGATGGGTTGGAAATTTTAAAATTGCCGGTTTTAATTGAAAATGGCGTAGTATAATCAGGTAATCTGATAAATACAAAACCGTGGTAATAAACAATCTTACTAATATTATAAACGGGAAAGTTTATAAGTATGGATGTAATAATTTATATATTTATTTATATATAAGTTACTCGAAATACTAATCCTACGCAGACGAAGACGCGGGCACCAACGTGTTGTAAGTAAATAAAATAGTGACCCAAAGAGACAACAGCGAAACCTCTTTTCTGTATTTTTTTAATCCAAACACTTTTAAAACGCTTTGCTCCTGGATTTTTCAATATTAGGCGCTACGTTCAATCTAAAAAGGCAAGACCCTTTTCTTCAGTCACAATCAACTCTTAACCATAACCAATGAGCGATGAAGTAATTGATTTGTGTAATGAACCGGTCGTGATGACAAGCTCGTGATTCACAGAATATAGACGAATTTTAAAATAAAAAAAAAATATGTGACTAGCACGATTTGATCATTGCTACGTGAATTCCGTACATATAAATCTTGATGATGTATTTATTTTTTTAGCTTCATTTCGAGAGCGAGTATTCGTTTTTTTTTTCAGTTCTATATTTGAGCTATACTTAAATTTAGTTGCTGATAGACTTAACCTTTTTTCGAATTTGTCAAAGATTTACTTTTATGTCAGTTTTAAAATTGTAATATGTCAGTTAGTTCGTCATTAAATTCAATAACAAGAAGAAGTGCGTTTCCTTGAAATAACCAAATAATTCGTCTGAACGTGATCCTGATAACAGCGTCCTGACCCTCATCACCTACAAATATATGTAATTTAACTATATATCAATTTCTAATCTAGGCATTATTAAAAATGTCATAAAAATGAATATTTCCATATTGTTGTTAATGAATTCAAAATTCAATATTGTTCTTTTCCCGTGGTAGGATGATCTGCATGTAATAACTATTACGTTTAAACTGTATTCAATAACTTTTATTGTAATACTGGTATCATAATTAACAATACCTATGTAATTGGGTAGACGATAATTTTTTGAATTCTATATATAATAAGAGTATTCCTTTAACTGAGAAAGATTGTAGAACCAACAGTATATCTGCGCTGCACCTATTACTTTTATAGAGAAGAAGATACAGCGCCATTTGCGGCGCCGTCGCGGATTGCTCAAAAACGTTCCATATTAATTGCACTGCAATCAGAGCGTATAAACAAATATTAAAAAAAAACAATCAAAAATATATTTTTTTTAATCTAAAAACAAAATAAAAAAAATAATTGAAATTTCTATATTGACATACGTTAATGAAATATTGCTCAAGTCAGATTATATAGTATAAAAACGGGCATAATCAGATGTAGTCGTCTACCCTATTGTCAGGAGTAAAAATACAAATTAAAAATTATAATCAAACATGAAATATGAAAATATTTTAAATAAGGAGAAAAGCAAATACAAGGCAAGCTTGTTAAATGTAAGCTCTAAGAAAAATCTCTTTAAACTTGTTCTAACAAGTTAATTCCTTTTACTCTCGTCAGATTGCTTACAATGTTAACAACGTAGCTACACTCACAAGACAAAATAAAAAAAAAATAACTGAAATTTCTATATTGACATACTTTAATGAGATATAAATTGCTCAAATCAGATTATATAGTATAAAAACGGCCATAATCAGTTGTAGTTGTCTACCCTATTGTCAGGAGTAAAAATACAAATTAAAAATTATAATCAACATGAAATATGAAAATATTTTAAATAAGGAGAAAAGCAAATACAAGGCAAGCTTGTTAAATGTAAGCTCTAAGAAAAATCTCTTTAAACTTGTTCTAACAAGTTAATTCCCTTTTACTCTCGTCAGATTGCTTACAATGTTAACAACGTAGCTACACTCACAAGACAAAATAAAAAAAATAATTAACTGAACTTTCTATATTGACATACTTTAATGAGATATAAATTGCTCAAATCAGATTATATAGTATAAAAACGGCCATAATCAGTTGTAGTTGTCTACCCTATTGTCAGGAGTAAAAATACAAATTAAAAATTTATAATCCAACATGAAATATGAAAATATTTTAAATAAGGAGAAAAGCAAATACAAGGCAAGCTTGTTAAATGTAAGCTCTAAGAAAAATCTCTTTAAACTTGTTCAAACAAGTTGATTCCCTTTTACTATCGTCAGATTGCTTACAATGTTAACCACGTAGCTACACTCACAAGATTCTGTTTGATAAAAGTAAGCCTTTGAATGTATTAAAGAAGTTAGTTCATTTTTACAACGTTTACGGTCATTTCACTTGAATCCCTAAATAACTGTCACGTACGTGCCATAGATTTCACGTCCGGCTCACAATTACTACTGATTGTCACTTACTTTTTTTTAATTGTTACAATTGTGTAACTCTGTGCCAAATTCACTGATTGGTTGTCTAATATTACGTGGATTTCAATTTTTACTTTCATCTGCACATCACTCAATAAAAATTCACATAAAAACTATAAATGAAATCGAAAATATCTTATAATTTTAATTATTTGTCGGCTACAAATCGAATGTTTCGTAATCCTTTGCAGTTTCCCAGCATGCATTGCCATCACCAGTAGCCAGATTACATATTTCCAGTATCTAAAAATTTATTAAAGATTTAATTTTTCATATTATTCCATTAGTTACAAAATACACTTCACAAATAAATACTCTCTACTTAAAATACACATTATATATCTTTTGTATATAATATCAAATAATTAAAAACACGAAATGCACGGACCAAATACATATTACTAAACCGCCACATCTATTAAATTCAGTAGAAAAGTCAATCATTTGACGCTACTTTTAACAGCAATTAAGGTCAATAATCAAAACTGAACCGCTCATATGTCATTCTAAGAGGTTCAAACAAAGTCACAATGTTTATATGAAATTTGTGATTGGATATTGAAGTCTTCCAACGATAATTAAGTAAGGCAAGTATAAACACATTCTTATATCCAATTCAATTATACTTAGATAACTAGCTATTGATCTCAAAATAATTTAAAATATCGAATCAATTGCAGCATATTACAATAGGATTACGTTTCAAATGCGACTCAGATAAAAGAGGAAATTGATATGGAATCTTCTTTGAAATGTGTCCAACCAAAAACAAACAAAATAAGACAATATAAACCTATTATATTTAATGAGCGACTACATAATGGCTCAACAAACATAATAAATTACAATCAATGTGATAATTTCCTCCGTTTTGGAAGTCGTTTAAAAATGACACTTTTCCTAAATGTACAAAAAGATTCTGTGTTCAGTTAATACAACACCCAGGTTTAGCCCAGTCTATATGAAAGTACACGCTTAGTGCTGGAATTATACGTTTTCTTCTTTGTTCTTTCGTTTAATACTCGTATAATGTCAATGTATGAAAATTATATTACGGCTTAACCTTAATGGTGAAGGGTTGATAAGATTTAAAAAAAATCGGGTGGGGCTGTGCCGGGGCACACGGCCGTTGGTTTTAACGTGAAACGTTTATGTTAGCGTATCGCTTTTAAAGTAAAAGATTGAAATAAAAACAATATAGACGATGTTTTAAGTATTTTAATAAAAAACTCAATGTCACAACAGCGAGCTGACTATATAAGTGAAATATTCACACCACATTTTTGTTTCTAGGACTAATAGTTTTTAATTATTAAGATTTATTAAGATTACGATGATATAGACCTTTTCGTTACGGTCCACTTTTTAAGCCTGGTACCCGTTTGTTTCGGCGCGATTTTAAAGACGTTTCATGTTAAAAAAAAAAGTACACGCTTGAGAAACTAGCACTAGAATCCGAATATATTTACATATATCACAAATAACGTAGTCACTTAAATAACTCACTTATGTTTAAATCACTCTGACGTTGAAATGGCATCTACAATAAATTTCTACATTCGTATCCAAGTATCGAAACACTTGCCACACACTACGAAGCTGTACGACTACGTGCGTTAATGATGCGGCGATAACACAACCAGCAATGGATAACATTCAATATGTAAAAACCATTAAATATGGAGTAGTGCCACAGAATGCTCATGAGATTATTACGAGCGAATGTAAAATACGACTGAGTTTATGCAGTTCAAATAATAAGCTAATTACAAAAGGTGGTTTAATTGACTCTTTGAAAAGATGACAGCTTCGTTTAAATTTCTGACTGTTAGACTAATATTAATGCAATATTTTAGTAAAATTTATTTCATATCAAATCAAATAAGATCATTTTACTATGCAGTCTACATAAGTATAATACACTGATATAATGGCCACTGGACGTGGTGGTTAGTTGCCAATAATGAATAAATATAAAGACAAACTTTGTGGTAAACCCACCTCAAAACAGTTCATAGTTTCCAATCATGGCGAATTACTATTGTAAAGGACTTAGGACACGTGGCCCTTTGATAATATTGTTATTTTGCTTGAGAATTGTTTTGTTTGTTTAACTGTATATGTTTTATAACAATATACTAATTGTATTTGTTTATTATCCGTCATATATACTAATAATAAACCTGTAGATAGTTCAATTCTGTACATGAAATATATTTTCAAAATAACTATTAGGGGGTGAAGGGATCGATACTGATGCCAAAAATGTAATCAGTTGTCTGTTCATCACTTAGCCAATCATAGTCCACTGCTGGGCATAAGCCTCTCCCAATTTGCGCCACAACACTCGGTCCTCCACCTTCCGCATCCAGTCCCCTCCAGTGACATTCTTCAGGTCGTCAGTCCACCTGGCGGGGGGCGTCCTACCTTACGGCTGCCGAGTCGCGGTCTCCATTCAAGGACTCGTCTGCTCCATCGGCTATCAGTCCTTCTTCAAACGTGACCAGCCCATTGCCACTTCAGCGAGCTTCTTTTGCGAGCTATGTCGGTTACTCTGGTTCTTTGTCGAATGACCTCATTACGAATTCGATCCTTCAAAGAAACTCCGAGCATAGCTCGCTCCATAGCCCGCTGCACGACTTTAAATTTATGGACTAGCCCGACCGTTAATGTCCACGTTTCGGCGCCGTAAGTCATAACCGGTAAGACGCACTGGTTGAAGACTTTCATCTTTAGGCATTGCGGTATAGGCGAAGAAAAGACCCGACGAAGCTTGCTAAACGCTGCCCATCCCAGCTGGATCCTTCGATCGACTTCTCCTTGCCTGCCCTAGGTACATATATTTTTGAACAACTTCGAGCATTGATCCTTCGATATATATCGGTCTCGGCATGACATGTCCATTGAACATAATCTTGATTTTATCCAAGTTCATGCCAAGACCGACCCGTCGTGAGGCATCCATTAAGGTCAGCGACTCTGCTATTCTCGTCTGTTTGTCTGTCTGTATAACCGTAATAGAAACAAAAACTACTTGACGCATTTTAACGAAACTTGGTACAATTATTTTTCATACTCCTGAGCTAGTTATAGTATACTTTTCATCACGCTACAATTAATAGGAGCCGAGCAGTGAAAGGAAATGTTGGGAAAACGGGAGAAGTTACTCCATTTTTTAACCTTCCGTCGCGTGTGCGACCCTTAATGGTTAAAGCTACACAGAAATCATGTATGACAGAAATGTTCTCCTTAAAATTATATAAAAAATATCTACGACAGCATGTCTATCTTTTATGGTTGACTCACAATAACACGTGTAACTCCGATAGCTTAGCAGTTCGAAGCTTTCTGCTTATATTTGTCTATTCTTACATGTATAACAATCAGTTAAATACTAAAAATGCTACCTAAAATTACGATTCCACGCGGACGAAGTCACAGCTAGTTAATTAATAAGTTACTTACGAAGAATCTTTGTATTAGCTAATATGTAATTTGATAACGAATGGAAATATCACAGGTCGTGGAATTGTCATCCCTCTTGAACTAAAGGGACTATATAACATCACCACTTCTCTTGTATAATCAGTAGATCAGCTGCTCAACTACTGAGTTAGTAATCGATCGGTCTCCGGACGGTCTTAAAGTATCAACTCTGTATATTATAGTCCATAAGTTGACAAGTAAATTCAGTTCGTGACAAGTATTCGCGTGTCTCATTCATAAGTGAAATCCCCAGTCATCAACCACAACGCAACCGCTTGGGACATAACAATACGCTATAGACTCAGGATCTCTCTTGTATTGATCAGCTAATAATGTCAGAGAGCCTAATATACATATGTAATAAGGTCGATAATTTTATTAGAATTCGTTGAACAACACGAGTGAGCGATAACTCCACTTACAAATATTTAAGCTCGTGTCAAATTAAATGAACCATCCTTTTTTTTTTATTTAGAATAGGTTTGCGTTTGTCCACAATCTCACCTGATGGTAAGTGACGATGAGGACTAGGATGGCTTACCTAGCTTACCTAGCAAATGCCTATTCACTCGTGACTTGGAAGACCGTAAGATTATATTGTTCCGGGAACACAGACGTCGGCAAAGAGTTCCACATCTTAGCTGTTCGTATTAAAAACGAAGACTGGAACCGTTTTGTACGTGTGCGAGGATAGTCCACCACGTAAGGATGGTAGTTAAACCTACTGTCTGGTTGACTGGTGGTGGAAAGGAGCGGGTGGAATTAATGCATGTAATTCCAACGCACACTCTCCGAAATGCAACCTATAGAAAACCGAAAGGCAAGCCATTTTAATTAATGATTTAATCAATTATTTCCTAATTGTTATTATAAATACCAACAGTATGCACATCTTATTAAATATAATACAATACTTTTTTAAATATTGTTTATTGTAAAAACTTTTTGAACTTTCATAAATTGACTAACTTTTCGTGCTCCACTCGCCTTTGATATGATTTGATTGTACTATCCCATGTGCTAGTTCGGGATTTAAGTTGTCCCATAAGTATAGCAATTTTTGGTATTATAAATTATATTGAGATCCCTTTTACAATATGTAAGTATTATAATTTATTAGTACGCTATGCAAATAAATTCAGAACCTCACCCCAAAAATCCAGCCTATATGATTTTATGATACGTTTAGATAACTCTTGTTAATGCTAAAAATCTATCATAGAGGCTATTGTATCTTCATTATAAAATAAACAAAAAATAAACTATAATCCAATTCACAAGCCAAGCAAAACCTAACATGACTGTATACAACATTCCCTTTGCCCTTCCACAGAGAAAAGGATTTTACGTGAAAAGAAATTAACATGATATAAGGTTCAGCATATTTAGCATCGCTCGAAGCGAATTTACGATTCCAAGTATAAATTTAACATGAAATTTTAATTGGTGGTGTGTTGTGAAGGTTTGAAATAACTTTTTTGGGTAACATAACGATATTTGTCGGACTTCGGAAGGTGTGTCTTTGGGTAATAAATTATATCCCCTTATTTTTTGTGAGACAGATGTTTTACTCTGATGATTCGTTGCCGCTAAAACAAATGTATGAAATACGAAATAATACACAAATCACATTTTGACCCCACCTTGTAATTACAATTGAAACAGGTAATTTGTTTATTTTATTTGAAATAAGCTTAATTAACCAATTATGGTTTATAGTGCACGGCAACATAATGTACCTAATAATTTTGAAATATTGTAAGACTAAATAAAATAAATAAATATAAATATTTCTCACACTTACACCAATTAGTCATAGCAAAAATGTATATTTTCCCTTCAATAATAAGCTTATTGTCTATTGATATTGTAAGTGTAAAGGGTTAAAATATATTTGTTTTTGTTAGGATTTTGATACCGCATGGCTGCCTCCGACTTCTTTACAATATCTCGTCTCTCGTACCAACTGTGTGTCGGTATTATTAGCGGTAAGAATTCCGTCGATTTTATTGTCACTGAACATCGGGTAAGATTACGTGACTTCTTACTTTTATAAAAATATTTCAATGTAGGATATATAAGTATAAAAATCTAGTATTTATTAAATACAATAATGTACAACCTCATTCCTCTTTCTGTGGTAAACATCTTCTGGCATCAGACTCAAACATAGTATTTTTTTAGTCCTAATAAGATACTAAATTGCGTGATAGATAAAAACATTTATTTATTTAGTTTATCCAGGGACGACTTCTAATCTAAAGTATGGGCTGAATCCCCGGGTCAGGTGATACATTTTTCTTAGGTCTGGCAAATTATCAGGGTCACATTGAAGTCTGGATTTAATCTATGAGAAACTTTCCAATTTACTCTGGGACATAATAAGAACTGGCTGTATATATTTAGTAAACCTCTGCCTACCTTCAGAAATAACAGATGTGATGATAACATTTAAATTTGTATATACATTATTATTTGTTTATCAACAAGAAGGTAATTCGCGTAAGCAAAATAAAATAAAGAAATATTCCAGAAGTATCACTAACCAGGTTTAAACTGGAATTTAAACAAGCCTAAACAAGTTTAGGCTAATACAATTATGCTTAAGCAAAGACGGAGATAGTGAAGTGGGCAGAGCTTAAGCCGGGATTTGAACCCAGGACCACACGCCTGACAGTGGCACCTTATTATGCGTCGACGACGATTTAATATTACCAGTATGCAAATATGTATATAGTGATGGCACGCTGGCTAGCGGTAGCGGGTGTCAGAGCGGTAGGGAGTAATGTGAGAAGTGTTTCAAATTATGTTATTGGTAGAATCAAAGATGTAGACTTGACCAGAGACAAATAATGCTTCGATTTTTGAAATTTCAGCAAATTGCTCAGATTAAATTTGTAAATCGTTGATATTTTAAATGTTGTTATTCCTGTCATTAGCAAAAGTAAACAATACCTATTTGTTATATACTTGTAGTTTTTTTTAGATTTTTACGTGCTATTTTACTTTTGGTTTCTGTAAATTACGCCATTACGCCATCCTAGGATGACCAAAGTATATGTTGTCAATTTATATGTGACTTAAGGTGTATTATCATAGCACCTTGTGGATACTGTGTATGCACGGTAGCCTGTTAGTTCAACCTGTATACACACCGCAGGCGTAGCAGGGGAGGTTAAGGTTACCACCCCCCTCGAAATACTCAAATTATTATAACAATATCAATGTCTTGAATTAATTAAGACAAGCGGAAAGCGTGATAAATTTTACATATCATAAAAAAAACTTGTTTAATCGCTAATATTGGTAAGATAGTTACTAATGAATTTAAAATAACAATGCAAACTCCATAGAGGTACGTACAGATGATTGGTTGAAGTTCCGTGTGAAAAAGCAATCGCTTCTGCTCAATAATGTATCCACACCCTAGAAGACATATTGTAATTATGACTAAACAATTGGCAATTACCGCGAATAATTATGGCTTAACAGCAATTTGCTTCAAGCTGCGTTGAGATTTTATGACGAGTAGATTAGAAATTAAAAGGTGCGAGCATTACGACTAATTAACTGAACGAGTCGTGGTAGGCGTGCAAAGAGTGAACGAGTATAATTAGCACGCTTAATTTGTATGTTTGCCGATTACATTAATTACTTTTCAAAGCTATCATTGCGAAATATTGGAAAGAACAGGTCAATGTATTGATGTAAAAAATAGCAGGTGACTAGATGAGGATGAGATTAAAATAGTAAGTCGAATACAAACGTAACCTTGTCGTCGTTAAAGTACCTAAAACTTAGGCGGTTTCTGCGTTTTGCAGCTAATTACGAAACGTGCGTGTGTAAACTTGCAATATACCGTTCTTGATTAATAAATTTTACTAATAAAAGATAATATTTTGCCAGTCAGTATTTTCTTTAATATTTTTATATTTCAATACATAATTTATTCTCTTAAACTATTAAGTAACTTAAATAAATGCTGCAAAAAATTCTACTATTTTAAAAATTTAATATTTTGAAATGTATAACTAAAACTAATATTAAATAAATAGTCTAACAGTCCGTGGCCATTAAGTAGTATGCCCAAAATACCCAAAATTGTTATTTATCATCGTACATATGAGATTTTTAAAAAAATACAGTATTTCTTATTACTAAACTTTTTATTAAGACCCACACGAATACCTAGTTATCTGAAATTTTATACACTATACACATAAAATCAAATCTTATAAATCGGGGTTGAATCTATTTAGTAAATTGAAGGATAATATTAAAATACTAAATGCTGAAATATTTTACATTGCGCATGCGCTAAAGCGGGCGTCGCCATAGATACAATTGATCAACATTGAAAGCAAAACTTTTCCAGGAAATGGAAATTCCTTGGTGACGTTAATTACGAAACATTATTGTATTTTATCAATATCATGTAATCATTATAATATTAATTTATTGGAGATTAAGTGATAATATATTAAAATAATTATTATTTTGAATTATACTTTTTTGCGCTTAATAAGTAGGTCAATATAAGCTCATCTGAAATTTTCATTATTAGAATAACATAAAATGTGACTGAATAAAAAAATACCCGTGTTAAAAAGAGACATCTTCATGTCATAGCCAAAAACTCTTTCATTGTAATTGTATTTTTTTTACTACTGACTGACTTTTACTAAAGTAAACCTAGGAGGTAGACTCTGTACTAGGGTCGTCTGCATGGGTACCTCCGTCTTACCTATTTCCGCCGCCAAACAGCAGGGTTCGCTTTGCTGTGTTCCGGCGTGAAGGGTAAGATAGGCAGTGAAATTACTGGGTACTGTGACTTTACATCTTATGTCACAAGTTGGCAACGTACACTGTGGTTCTTATGAGGTTTGCAGATTTGCTGCGAATCTCGTGGGAACCACATGTACTATAGGCGACTGTTACCACTTACCATCAGGTGGGCAGCCTGCTGGTTTGTCAACTTTAGCATAAAAAAAAAAGTTCCAGTTTTTTATAGCTTTGTATTTTTTATGAGAACCTTGTTTATTATACGAGTATTATGAAAATGTGTAAAAATAATATGACCAAGATTATTTTAAAGTTTATTAACTTATGTACATTTCCTTATATCAGATAAATCTAGAGCTAGACATTTATCTGACACCTTATAGCGAAGGCAAATATTGTGAATCAACCTGCAACACCTGCAAAAGAATTCAAGGATATTTGTGAAACAGATCAATTCGCATTGATAGGTGATCCCTCAGTAGAGGCGGATATCTCCCTGTGATTTGGACACTTTAACTATGTGAGGTTAGTCGGAGCCTGCTAGTCTACTCTTGACCACGGCTTTTGAAATCCAACTGAACCTGGCGTGCGCGCCAGCGGGCCGTCGGTGCCGTATTCGAGCACCTCGAAGCTTGGCTCCACGGGAAGGATGAGGTCACCTACCGATTAACTCAGATACTCACCGGGCACGGCTTCTTCGGTGAGTATCTGTGTCGAATAGGACGGGAGGGATCGACACATTACCACCACTGTGCATCCACCCTCGACTCGGCCCAGCACATGCTGGCGGAGTGCCCCGCGAGGGCCTCCAAGCGCCGAGTATTGGTCGCAGAGATCGGGCGAGATCTGTCTCCGGCAGCATTGATTGCGGCAATGCTGGCGGACGAGGGTTGGAGGGCTGTGGCCTCCGAGCGGGGTCGGGAGATGGCCGATCCCGCTCGAAGAAGACGACGCCGGGCTCGGTAGCACAGCTGCGGCGCCCCCGCGGGTCGCCGGCGGGCGCGAGGAAGTCACGCCCGCGGATACGGCGACCCGGAATGGACCACGCCCCTTCCGTGGCCGGTGGGCGTCGTCGGTGGAGGAGATCGGGGGTGGTTGGGGATTCCCGGAAGTCACTTCGCGTTCCCGGGGGCTCCCTACATGCCTGAAGAAGGCCATCCGTGAGGTTTTCAGTGGGTAGGCCTCCCCCTACTGGGGAGGAGAGCCCCACATAACCGCCGGCTCGCCACAGCCGGGGTATGCAATTTAATGCATTTTCCTCAGGGAAACAAAAAAAAATTACCTCTTCACTCTGTCACGCTCAACAATCGACTGCTCAAGATTTTTATAAGTCTTTCCTCACTTGCTCCGCCCCACTACCACTTCCGGCCTACAACCAACCTCCTTTCGTTTCACGATGGAAACGGTTACAAGTCTCAGTCAACACACCAACTTTTTGTTATAACTTGAGTAATATGTAAGAATGAAATTTATATTGTTACGAAGTTTACATTTTTACAACTACGACGGTGGCAACAAGAATTATGGCTTGCTTGGTGTTAAGCAATCAACGTAGCCTATTGACTCCTGCAACATCACAAACGCGTTGCCGACTTTTCAAAAACCTTTTCTATATTAATGAAGCGAATACAATGTAAAGATGTCAATCAAATCAAATCATTTATTTGTAAACATAGGCAGTAGAGAGATGGTTTAAAAAACTTTATAAATCACTATACTTGGCCATTAAAGTCGTACAAATCTCTAGAAATAATTACTATTAAAGCCACAGTTAAATAGTGTGTTAGCAAATTTTTCATTATGTAATATTTAATTGTGCTCATATTGCATTGCATTTTATTTGTCGAATGATGTTTTTAGGAATATTACTAAAGCTTAAATACTACACTGAAATATATAATAATTTAATCAGATGTCATTATAATAACATATTGTCGACCTCTGTATATATATATATATACGTATATATATATACATATATATATATATATACATATATATATATATATATATATATTATATATATATATATATACGTATATATATACATATATTATATATATATATATATATTATGTATATATATATATACAAAAATTTAAATACAAATTTGTTTAAACAGATAGAACATATTCTAATCAAAGGAATTTTTGTGCAAAATAATAAGAATGTTATAAACTGGTAAATAACCAGCCTATTTTCTGCTAGGTTTTGTTGGCTCTGGTTCCATTGGGAATCGATCGCTCCCGGTCAAGACCTCGTAGGCATATGGTTTGAAACCTCAGTAGCTATTTAAAACTATAGGACTTTTAATCATATGCAGAGGTTATCTACAAATGTATATTGGGAATTAGTACCATTGTCAAAGCACAATATAAATTCCGGTAGCTGTGAATGCTTAAATCCAGCAATAATAAAGTGAAGGTGGTCCGTTGATGGATCAGCCAATATCCGTACAGAGTACATATAAATCAGTGCATACGTCAATCAAAACTCCATATTCCATTTAGAGGCGCGCGAATTTTTGATCGAGTCAAATTTTATATTTTCAGTCCATTCCGTAAAGCAAACAAATTGATATTCACATTAAAAAAGCAATTTTGTCCGACAATACATGTACTATCCCCGCGTCTCATTCATTCGACAGGCGGGGCGCGTGGCTGTGTGTTGGGCGAAGCGGGTTACATTTAATACTTACAATTACTATTAGTGAATTAAATAAATTATTTACTTATTCAGGTAACTAACAACCTTATAAATACAATTCTCGTTGACAAATATATCCAAACAAACCTAGAACAAACCTAATTTGTGTGATAACCATTGTTGTATATTGCGCAAATATGTGACGGAAACATCTTAATACTTAATAAAAAATATAATTAACCACATAAAGATAAAAAATTTACGAAATAAAGATAAAGAGTTATCTGTACTACAGATTTTAGAAACAGTTGCTTGCCAGGTAATTTCAACTGATTGTTTTGTTTAATTTCTAATAAAATTGTAGAATATTGTGAAACAATAATCCTCTTTAACCTCTCATTTGCCTCACCGTTTCTCTTCGCATTTTCTTTTAGTGCCATTACGGTCTCAGCATATATGCCCATAGCCATCCAGCTCCCCTGATCTTCGACTATTTGTTTGATCACGACTCGGCGGGAAAGATCCCAATTGCTGCCGTCAATCTACTGCACTTCGCTATCCAAGCTGTGCTTTCAAGCGCGTGTTGGTTGTGTTCGATTTCGCACTCTTCGCAGTGATGGCACCTTTTTTTCATTTTTTTTTTGTTTCCCCTGAGGAAAATGCGGCGAGCCGGCGGTTACGTGGGGCTCTCCTACCCAGAAGGGGGAGGCCTCCCCACTAAAAACCTCAGGGATGGCCTTCCTCAGGCATGTAGGGTACCCCCGGGACCGCCAAGCGACATCCGGGAACCCCCAGCCTCCGCTCCCCTGCGCATACAGGGGAGCCCTCCTTGCGGGAGGCTACACTACCTCTCTCGACCTCCTTCACCGACGACGCCCGCCGGCCACGGTAGGGGCGTGGGCCCTCCCGGGTCGCTGGCGGGCGCGAGAATGTCGCGCCCGCGGATACGGCGACCCACGCGGCGCCGCACCTGTGCTACCGAGCCCGGCCCCGCCTTCTTCGAGCGGGATTGGCCATCTCCCGACCCCGCTCGGCGGCCTCATTCTGGAGCATCACTGCTTCACAGAAGGAGGCCACAGCCCTCCAACCTCCCTCGTCCGCCAGCATTGCCGCAATCAATGCCGGGGGAGACAGATCTCGCCCGATCTCTGCGACCAAGACTCGACGCCCAGAGGCCCACGCGGAGCACCCCGCAAGCGTGTGCTGGGCCGAGTCGAGGTCGGATGCGAGTGGTAGCATCGTGTCGATCCCTCCCGTCCTATTCGACACAGATACTCACCGAAGCATCCGTGCCCGGTGAGTATCTGAGTCAATCGGTAGGTGACCTCCTCCTTCCCGTGGAGTCGCAGTGGTGGCACCTGGCTGTGGGATCGCCATCCGACACAGATAGCCCCCGAAGCAACCATACCCCGAGAGCATCTGTGTCAGGCGGAATGTCAGGACGCAGTGTCGCCGGGCCAGCCACTGCGGGAGGATAGGCCGTATTGCCTCCAAGTCTTAGACCCCATCTCCTGATGGCCCTCGTTCTTTGCGCCTGTCTCTCTGCTTCCATCTCGCTTGGAAGCGGTAGATGACCCCATGCAATCGCCTCTTCTCTCCAGAAAAACACATTGGCAAGATTTCGGCTTCTAGGTCTCATGGAACCAAGCCAGCCAGTAGGCATGCCGCCTCATAGAATATCGTGCGGTATTCACGGGCAGCTGTGATCGCCATGACGTGGGTTACGTCAGTTTCATTAGGAATATCTGATAGCACTGGACTATAGATCACAGATCCATTGATGCTTCTTATTAACCCTGCTATATAGACTTGCACTTGACACTATACAGTCAAATAATAATTTTGAACTCGAATGGTTAGTTAACCGTTCGAGTTCAAAATATCAAATCAGCTTATAAATAAAATTATTATATATTTATTTGTGTATAAAATAGTACTATATTTTTTTTAAATTTTGGTTTTAACTCATTGGTAGGTAATTACCAATGAGATAAAAGAGTATGTTGTGAAACTGGTTACTTAATAATTCTTTTACATAATTAATTAATAACTCAGTACCTAATAAAAGTCCTAGACTTATATATATTGTATATAATGTAGTATTTATATGACATATTTAATTGAATATATATTAGTAATCGGCGTTAATAATGTATAATTTATATTTGTATGCTATTTATATTAGCTATATGTGCATTGTTCTGTAAAAAACCATAACACCTATGCAATGTTACCACAGAGATTAAGACAAATGAAGTATTCCAATTCTAATTTTAAATGCATTAAATTACGCATTGAATCTCGACTTGTATATTTGTATTTATTTATCTCGACGTTCCAGTAGAATTGCATCTATCATGGTGGGTTGGCTCAATGTCAATGCCACATACAACGGAGCGAGTAAAAGCCAGCCCGACTTAACTAAAATTAATATACTTTTTAATTCGTAAGATAGATTATATTTCCATCCATTAACATAATTACTAAAAGTATTCACTCGTATCTGTTTGGTATGTAAATATCTAGCAATTCTTTCCATGTCATTAAATAGACAAAATGGCATTTTCATCCCACCACCTCGGAAAGTGTAATCTTGCGCTTCGAAATCTGGCTGGAAAATTCTATTTTATTCGCTTGAGCGGCAAAGTAGATTTGAATTTAGAACATCACATATAATGAGTACTCAATATAATTGTAAATTCAAAACGTCATTAAACCTATTTAATGTAACCTCTATGGTGCCAAATTTATGATTAGAACTTTTTAAATTGTGAAAAAATTTAAATTTGGAACCTTCTTGGTTTCTTTGTTTTATTTGCGTGCTTCGCGCCATTCTAGTTTTTCACGTTTTAATGCTTAATATAATTTGTCATTATAAATTGTTTTCTTTTTCATTTTGTCATTTCCTCGCTGAGGTGGGATGAAAAGTTACGTATTGCACTCGAGTGGAAAGATTTTTCACCTTGTGCTCGTTTGTTTCCCTCGCTGACGCTCAGGATTCTAATTTAGAATCACTTGCTGCGCTCGTGATTCAACTTTAGAATCCTTCGCTTGCTCGGTCATCCAAATCGAGCACGCGGTTAAAAAGGAACTTTCCACTCTTGTATAATAAATAACTATTTTCTTTTCTAAAATTCCGAAAACATAACTTGATACAAACAATAAGATCCAGTGTTCGGATCATTATCAATTAATAACATTTAAGTATCTTATTATCCTTATAACACGAGACATAATCGAATATTTATTTCTTCATGAATCGCTTCAAATGTAACCGCGACCCGAAAAATCGTAAACACAGCCATCGGTAAAATTCATAGCCACCTTTATGTCAACCCTCGTCCTCTTTATTTTACGGAGTCCCGGAACTCGGAACTTTTTGCACTGACTTTTTGCTCAAGCGCTGGACTATAAGAGGACATTGACTAGGGTATAAAATAAGTACTAGACGTAATAGAATCGTGTTATGTTTATTGATCCTATTTTAGAATAATGATGTGACGTACTCGGTTGTGCAGTGCATGTACAAAAATTAGAACTTTTATTACATTAATACAATAAATGTGGTAAACTTTGTTTTATTAATAAATTTAACACATTTTGTCAATTTATTTAGCTTGTTTTAAAATTTGAACGCTTATTGTCACTTTCCGGGTACTTCGCAGAAATAGGTTAAGTTAGGTTTGGTTACTCTACGCATCCATCTTGTGCAGCATAGCGCTATAAGGCTTCAGTCTGGACCAATGCTTTTCGTACCGTTGCGTCTTAATAGGGCCGCTATTATACTCGTACGGAGAATAGATGGTGGCCACAGCACTGTGTCGTACATCACGACATGAGTTCTTAGAAGCACTTCTCCATAAGAGTGGGCCGCACAGATCTTTGAGGCGGTCTACTGCGTCAGACTACCGAATAGTGGTCGTAGAGAGAGCCGCCTCATAGCAAGGGGTAAAGATGAAGCTGTTCTTCGTGAACCGGTACTTATCACAGAACCGTTGAAGCTATATCTGGCTTCCTTACCAAGTAGGCGAAACGGCGACATGGGTGTCGCTCATATCACCTCACGCTGAGGATCTGCACGGCCATGTTACCTCTCATTCCATAGGATGATTTGAGTCGTGTTCGAGAGTAAGTGGTCGTGGCAAATGGTAAACTTTCTCTGCGCGCAGGCGGAATTGGGAGGAGGATCCCGAGATCAATCCATGCCGATAGAGAAAAGCGCAGTGAACAAAGCAGACATAGGCTCGACTGCTTCCTGCTGACAGCATGGCTGCTGTGCCTTTACAAGGGCACCAAGTACATTATTTTAAATGAAATTTTATATATGTACATTTATCAAACTCCTGCAAAGAGAAGAAATTCGTGAGGATACACAACGGTATATGTGAAGTCGACAAATCCACACTGGTTGCCTAGGGCCTTATTACCTTAATTTAGTTAGAGTGTACCCGAGCCCATTGTTAAAGTCGTATATTAGTTGTAATATAATGAGGGCGATAAGATTGCTAATTAATCTTCAGAATGACCTTGATCGGAGATCGATCTAGGTTTTGAAAACTACAAATAATTTGGCCAATGATGGATCCTCTTAGTTAGCTACCAACATCTGGCGTTAGTCTTGTAGTAACAACTTGATCATAATAGAAGATTAAAAGTTACCCCCATGACAGAGTTGATAAGAAGTAACTAGTGATCGTGGCTTGATTACAAGAATGCGCAAGAGATTGTCATTAATATTTAATACGTTCATATATGTTAGTAATAATCATCTCCATTCACCGACCACTAAAATAATACCAGGGCCACAATTTATTTAATCTAAACTGTCTTTGATCGCCGTGCTAATGTGCAGTCAAAATGGCCGCCCGATTAGGGTTACTACCAAGAAATTTTGATTTACCTAACCAAATTTCTAATTCGCAAATTAAGATATATACTTTTGTCGTGACGGCGGTTCTGTTTGCTAAGAAGTTATAATTATTGTAGCATGATAATTTACAGAAAATAAATTACGTTTTTTTTTCGTACTAATATAAATGTGTGTATATTATCTATATTTTATTTTAAATATGTTTCTTTAAACATCAATCATTTTCCGACTCTTTCACACATCATCTACACATTCTATTCATGCTTGAAACATTATCATAAATATGTACTTTAATAATTCCGATAACTTATTCTGGCCATATAGTACATTTCAGATTTCAGGTAATATCTATAATCTAACAACCCTACGCCCAATCATTTTATGTCGAATCGTAAACTGAGGGGCATATGCAACTGTTTTCTTAATTTAATGTGACGCTTGTGCTAATTTCTTAATTAAGTTTCAAATTAGGTGATTCAGAATCGAAGAGTTGGAAGCCGCATTTAGAACAGGATTTGAACGTTTTACATTTTTTTCTTTTTTGTTTTATTTCCATGTTTATAATCTCGTATATATAGATATAGCAAAACTAAAATAGCTACTAAAGTCTTCTCAATCTAAGAAGTCGGTTTGACAGTACTTTGGGTCTTGCAATTTCTTTGATTCATTGTAAAGACTATTATAACATTTTTATAATCCTGTCGTTTTCGTATGTGTTCATGATGAATGATATGGTGCCACATATTTGGCGATTGGCGATTTACATTTCTCGCAATTTCTCATCGTCTGTACTTTAGGTACAGATTACAATTTGTTTTTTTTTGATCACATGAAGGCTACCCTAGGAAGATATCAAAACCTCAATTAAAATTAGCTACCGCAACAGCCTACAGAGCTATTTCAAGGAGAATACTTTCGACAAAATTTGAGACGTTAATTCTAAGCACTTATTAAAATGAGTATAGAAGAATGCTGTTCACAAATATTTGTATGTAGATTTATGCAGATTAGATCAGTCACAATGGGCCATAGCTCCGGCCTGGAGTGGTTCTAATGGGGTGGCCAGTGACGTCACGGGTCGTAGAGGAAGCTATAAAGCCTCCGTATTGGCTTGTCCGAATTTTAGGCGCCTATTGACATGAATGCTAATATCGCAATGGAATCTGAGTGCAATGGTCGTTGTCGTATTACTTACTACTTTTGAACTGAAATTTGTCTTAGTTGTTAACCACCATTGTGTTAAAACTCACAAAAATGTATACTAAATCAATTTTTGTGTAATGACTAATTAATGAAAACTAGTGTTAGATTATAATTAGCTAGATCTAATCTAAATAGCGAAAATAAAAAAAGGAGCTCAGAACTACGACATGACAGTTTTAATTCAGAGAAAAAAGATAGTAGTGATATCTAGGTATCTATGATGAAAGGGTGCGTTCACTATGGGCTGCGTTCATATTTTCAATCTTTTCCACCAATTTTCAAAATTTACCTCAGTTAGAAAATCAAAACATTTTCACGGAATCACGAACTGCTGATCACCAGATAAATCAACAGAGGAAAAACTAATTTTGAAAAGTTTCATAGAAAACTGAAGTAGAATCAATTAATGTTAACAGTTATTATTATTTATTGTCGATTTATGAATCGTATATATACGACTTCGATCAGCAGATCAGTGTATTGTGGCAATGACTGAATATTCATTTTCGCAATTCCACACAAGACATTTTAGATGTCGTAAAAGACATACCTACTTTATCTTTCCTTTAACGGCGATATCTTTATTGCATAAACTTTTAATAGACATAGATTGAAATGGTTAATTCTCTAACAAGAGAACAGGTGATCCCAGTTTTATATTACTGTACTTGTACTTTTAATGTACATATACACATATACTAGACAATTTGGACACAATACTTTCGAATTGTACCGGCAGACATTTCCATACCAGATTTCGACTTATAAGTATAGAGAAATGAGTATATTCTTATAATATATTTATAATTGACAGTACAACAAAAAAATCCAAACGACCAATTCAAGTCCGCGCTACTCGACGCTATGCACACTCGGACCGTATTAACATATCGATTTTCTAGTTGAGCTTTATCGATTCTTAGAACACGGAATGTGGCACTTGTGAGCATTGCCAAGTAGTGCATTATTTAAATAAAGCTATGGTCGGGGCAATCGTCTATTTTATGGAGTTTTGCTGGCGTAATCAACTATAATAATATAGTTTTAAGTGCTATTTTATTAGTTGTACCAAATTGTTAACGATGGACTATGATCAGCTCCCATCGAGTAATGCCTTTTTTTTGTAACCCTGAGGAAAATGCATCAAATTGCATACCCCGGCTGTGGCGAGCCGGCGGTTATGTGGGGCTCTCCTCCCCAGAAGGGGGAGGCCTACCCACTAAAAACCTCAAGGAAGGCCTTCCTCAGGCATGTAGGGAGCCCGAAGGGAACGCGAAGCGACTTCCGGAAACCCCTAGCCTCTGCTCTCCCGCAATAATCCAGGGGAGCCCTCCTCGGGGTAGAAAACTACCTCCTCCGATCTCCTCCACCGACGATGCCCCCGGCCACGGGAGGGGCGTGGTCCCTCCCGGGTCGCCGGCGGGCGCGAGGAAGTCACGCCCGCGGATACGGCGACCCGCGCGGCGCCGCAGCTGTGCTACCGAGCCCGGCGCCGCCGCCATCTCCCATCGAGTAATACCTAATCGTTCTTTCTGTTATTTGTCGTCCGCTTTTGACATTAAGACGACCTCCGTTGCCGAGTGGTTAGTACACCGGTTTCAATCTCTGAGATCTCTGAGATCCCAGGTTCGAGTCCCGGTGGGGGCAAATATTTGTGTGATGGCGGCGACTGCGACTGCGCATTTGTACCTGAGTTATGGTTGTTAATATATACTTCTATAAAAAAATATATGTATACTAGCTGATGCCCCGAATTTATCTGAGCTTAACGTCATATTTTGGACAATTCACAAAATATATTCACTAAATTCTGATGTATAGGGTATATTATTGTAAAGAGTAACAAAAATCCATCGATACTTGGAAACTTTCGCGCTTATAATATTAGCACGGATTTACTAACGCTGCGTTTCCCAGAATATGCTTGCCAATTAAGGTAATTTTCGCCCCAACAGCCGTTAGTCTCGGCAAATCTCAAGGTATATCGAAGAACTTGGATCTTCTATGGATTTCATTATTTTTGATTCGGTCAAGGGAAACTTAGATAAAAACAGAAGGGCTCAATATAATTGAACAGATGGCGGTGCCATAGTTCATAACAACGCGTTGTTGGTTTTGATGCACGGTGGTAGATGGCACTAGAGCCAATCATGGCAAAATTTTGGAAAGAGAGTTACATTTGACGATCTCCGTACGAATCCAGGTGGGGGCAGATGTTGTGAATGAAAGAAAGAAAGAAAGGAGGCATTTTTTCACGGTACAAAAGCACACGTAACACATACAAAAGCTTAATAATACTAAAAAATATAACGAATAATAATAATAAATACAAATATAATAACTATAATACATATAGCATGCAATATTTTGATTTAGTAGACAGTAGTAGCAGCAATAAATAATGTATAATCGTCGAGCATGTATGAGGAATGTTATGAAAGTAGATGAAGCGAAAGAGATATGTAAAGACCGTAGCAAGTGGAAAGACGTAATCTCTGCCTACCCCCGTGGGAAAAAGGCGTGAGTGTATGTATGTATGTATGTGCTCCTACACCGACGAATCGGACACTGGCTCAGCATATGCTGAGGCAGTCGCCTGCAGCGCTGGTTTACTCTGGATGGTTGTTATTATATATTTCTATCAAAAATATTTATATATGTATATCTATCCGTTACCCTAGCTCCCATAACACAAGCCTTACAGAGCTGACTTCGGGCTAGACTGATTGGTGTATTTATTTACGAGTATTATACAGGACCATAGTTGGTAGGTTTAACCAAAGCAAATATTTAGATTGTGGTATTTAACCCGGCGTGAGTGAGGTTGGGTATGTCATACCCGAAAAGTTTCTAAACGCAGATATTTTAATGTTACTGTTGCCATGCAAGTCCTGTTGTTTCAGTAGCTGGAGGTAAAGATGCAAGGGGTGAGGTACAGTATCGAGTTTAGTGTTGCACCGGCGGCGACGGCAAATACACATGCGTACACGCGGCTGGGGTACGGAATTGTGTTGATTTGTAGGTGTAATTTTGGTGCTTCATGATCTCACAAGACTTTTCAGTTCCTTTTTTATTTATAATAATAAAAAGACACTATTGTTATATTGATTTACCAAAGTTGGAATTTTGTTAGATTTTTATGGCAAAAGAAATGAATTGCCTAAATTTGTATTTTTCGAAAATAATTTAGATATTTTGTTATTTCAATAAAAAATAATGCTGCTTAACTTAATGTTTGTATTTTATTTACTCATTTTGTTGAATAGTTACTATTATTAATATATCTTAAGCATTAATGCTAATTACACAATCATAGTATCACAAATTTTACATCAAAATTTTGGGTATATCATACCCACATCATAGCTGGTGTAACAATTTCTCACCTCATTCACGCCGGGTTAAGGAACTTATCTAAGAATCACACTTATATTTCTATCTCACAAGCCACGGTCACTTTGTGTATCCAAAATAGTATTGATTCTAAGTATGAAATAGATGTTAGGTATTTATTTACTTTTACAAAGTAGGTCAAATTACAATTGCAATAGCTGCAGGTCACTGGGGATAATACAGGGATACACTTGCCTTGCAACATATCCACTAAAATCGTCGACAATATTAAAAATCGACCATAGCGTGGATTATATATCCATTATGTCCGTACTTACGATAATAACAATACCCACAGTTTTAAACAAAACAACCTACGAACACGAGTCCACGAGAAACATGCGCAACTGCTTCTTCCGCCGCCGCACCGTGCCGACCATCTCCCACACTCCTGGAGAGGCATCCATCACTCATTATCGCGCAGCACACTTACGCCGGCGCATACATTATAATTATATTACTAGCTAGATTACCAGGATATATCTACATTTGGGGCGACGCCGATCAATAGTCTTGATACTTAACACGTGGGCGAATGTATTAAAATTGTTTCATCGATTTAAAAGGAGACTATCAATATATCCAAGTAAAATGTTTTGCGACTTGAAATATGTTATATCAGGATCGCTTTAGTTTTAAGACGTATAGTGCATTCAATACTATTTTCTGTAAGACAAGTGGTGCAGAGTTTTGTATTGGCGCCGCAATATATGTCAAATGGAAACCCATAGATAGTTTATCTAACAGTAAAACCCTGGGAACGGCCTTGGGATTTTATTATGTTAGGGTGCCAAGCAGGTTCTATCCAACCATTGTCTGTTTTGAAATTAAGTTGTTTTAGTAATCGCACATAGCATAGGAATGCAACGCTGTTTTATCACGAGAATTTGTGGTTTGCTGAATCTAACTAATGACTGGGTCCATCAGGAGCGTGTAACTTTGTATCTCATCAATCTTTTACGCTAGCTTTTGTTTGTTTGTTTTTGTTCTATGTAAGAATGATCCCCTTTTTATCGAGTAATAAGTAAGAGGAATTCGTAGCTGTTCATAGTCGCAATTCAATTTGTATATGCCGGTCCCTTGATAGGGAATTTCACACTTGACGAGTATTGATTTACTTTCTTATTAGGTTAAAATAGGTTTTAATCAAAACTGTATTTAGAATGTTCACAATATTGTCACTGACATATAGTATATGATAATTTACTATAGATAACAAATATTCATACTGTGTGACATTTCAAAATCAAAAAATCAAAATCAAAAATTTATTCTTCAAATAGGATTTTACAATCACTTTTGAATGTCAAAGATGCTACGCCATTGGTTCACAAGTCTACGGCGGGAGACCTTTTACTGGAAAGAACCAGCAAGAAAACCAGCAAGGGCATTTTTTTTTCTCCCTGTATCATTACAGAATCGTCAGTTGGAAGCCGACTTCAGATACACAGTCTGAACGCAACCTCCGATTTCAAAACTGACTCCGTTTTGCATCTCCATACTTATCTTACTAACCTAACATGACATAACACTTTATTGCCAAAAGCAAGAACATGGACAAAAAATACACCGAATAACAAATGTACAATAGGCGGAATTATTGCTAAATAGCAATATCTTTCAGGCAACCTTGGAACAGATTATATAGAAATCGCGGAACATCTCGAGACGGGACAGAAATCTCGCTAATACTATACGACTAAATCAAATTACTCCAATTGTCTAAATTTGAACGGCACAGTTTTCTCACTATTGTGATATCTACCTCTTGATTATATATAACTTTACCATATATATACCCTATACCTTGATTATAAGGTATGGTAATACTGCAGGCAAATGTTCGACTGTTGGTAGTTTTACTCAGCTACTGACGTTACCGTAATTTGCTTTCCTTTCACATTTTTATATGCCCAGAAGCTCAGTTGTCATATGTTCACAGACCTCTAGCGCTCTAAAAAACAAAATTTTACCCACAACATGTATCTCTTACCAGTCAGATAGCACCAGAAAAGGAAAATTTAAAACAATTTTAAAAACATATCTATAGTCTATAAGCTAACGAATATCACATTTGTTAAGGTAAAATAAACTGTATAATCAGCACAATATTAAAATTGTGCGAAATTCAATTAATAAATACAAGGATAATAAAGATAGATTTTTTCTATTTACGTAAAGTGATGAAAATCTGATGCTATAGTAACAGAAATTGCAATAATAAAGGGAGCATATGATCTTAAATAATGAAATACATATGTTGAATCATAAAAATGAAGTTTTATTCTAAGCGAGAAAAATTTATGTTTATATACTTTAATGTACTTAACTGATATATCTAAGACGAATTCGAACCACACGTATACAAAAATGATAAATGTCGCATTCAACTATCAACTCAAACCGTCTCGACTTCACAGACTTGAGACTAAATCAATAATTGCTCGCCGCGGGCCTGGTTGACCAACAATCATTCGAAACATACTATTGATAAACAACTAAGCAACACGGGTTCGCTTATTACCTACTTCATTCCCACGTCAGTCTTTGTAATAATAGAGTGGTTGTCACTTGCACTAATACTACTGGACACTAAAGTGTTGTAAGTCAGTGATCCTTATTACCGCGCTACTTTCTCGATTTTGATACACTTAACTGCGTTAAATATAAAAAGTTAAGTTCTGAAATATATAAATAATATGTTTGATGATATATATAACCGATTGAAATGAAATTGAAAAATTAATTCAGTTCATTAAACAGTCTTAAATTTGTAAATATTTGATATAAAGAGTTACGATTTTTTTTTATTTACGGGCCATTCCAAAAAGACTTTTTAAAAACTAACATTTACGTACGATCACATCGAATAAGTGACGTTGGAAGCTATGCAATAATCAACTTTAAGAGCATACAATAAAACAAAAGCCTGAGTATAGAATATATACAAGTAGATTAAAAAAAAACCTCGTCTTAAGTATAATGCTAAAAGTGCAAATGACTTAGCTGTACCCTTTGATTTTTTTAAGTGGAAACATCTTGAGCTTCTTTTCACTTGGATGGCACTTGGATAGAGTAAAAGCTAGTAGTGAGACTGCTTTAGCTGACGTATAGATTGTTAAAAAACGGAGGATCCAAAACCATTAACATTACAAAATGAGAACCACAACATAGATATATTTTTCATACATGCTTAATAAGACGAGGTCGATTCATTTAATATATGTAGCGATTCCACCCACATCTTGACAATACAACATAATATATATTATCTGGAACATGAATGTTAGAAAATTCCTTCATTTCAAGCCATTTTCTTGTTCGAATCAATATGTTCTAGACCAAACATAGACCAAACAGCCGCTCTTTTTTTCTTAATCAGATTACCCTTACGATTTTACTCGTTCCAAGGTCACCACCGGCGAGAATTATCGCTGGTCTCCACTAGCACACAAAGTCAGCTGAAAAACTAATTTACGAACACATGATTGAACCCGTGTATTTGACATTAATAAGGTCGTCCAGATCTAAATGAAATATATTTATTTTATACTCACACAATTAGCTTAGCCCAGAGTAAGTACTGTAATGTAACTAAGTGATGAATATACTTTAATATATATATACACATCTTAGAATCATACATATATTTTTTTTAATTGACATTTATATATTAACAGCCATGAAAGCATTTGCCCCGCTTTTCTGTCGGAATTTTAAGACGAAACCTCAGAAATGGCGACACTTGGAACTGGCGTACAAACCTGTAGATACTATGAGTTTACATTCGGTAGCAAACGATATCGACAGCGTAAATTTTTGTATGAAACTTTGTACTCGTACAGCACCCCTAGAACGTAATTGTACTGTTATTTCTTATTAAACTGGCATGACTTCTGTATATATAAGTTATATTCTTGGGACGTAACGCGATGTATATTATGTAGTATGTAAGTACTACTTACTGCTCTACGTTTCGGCTAGGTTGCACTAGCCCGTACATCAAGTACCTGGGCCACACCCTGGACCGCCGCTGGAGCTTCAAGGAGCATTTCGTGCGGTTGGTCCCCAGAGCCAAAAGGGTGGCGGACGCATTGCATCGCCTGCTGCCCAATCTCGGGGGACCGAGGGATGGAGTTCGCCGCCTGTACGAGGGCGTCGTGCGATCCGTGGCCATGTATGGGACTCCCGTGTGGTCGCAAGACTGCGCGAGGTCCCCCCGCTGCAGAGCTCTGCTACGAAGCCTGCAGCGGATAATGGCCATACGGATCGTACGAGGCTACCGTACAATCTCGTACGAGGCGGCGACGGTTCTGGGAGGCACCCCCATTCGACATCCTGGCCGACATGTACGCGGCGACATATGCGTCGCGGCGTGTCGACCGGGGGAGCGTTGGGGGGAGCGCCCTGGAACCTGCGCACGAAGTGCCTAAGCGGGAGTGGCACCGACGGACTGTGGCGGCCTGGCGTGCGCAGCTCGAATTACGGACCTGCGCGCGCCAGCGGGCCATCGGTGCCGTACTCGCGCACCTCGAAGCTTGGCTCCACGGGAAGGAGGAGGTCACCTACCGATTGACTCAGATACTCACCGTCACGGCTGCTTCGGTGAGTATCTGTGTCGAATAGGACGGGAGGGATCGACACATTGTCACCACTGCGCTTCCGACCTCGACTCGGCCCACCACACGCTGGCGGAGTGCCCCGCGTGGGCCTCCGAGTCTTGGTCGCAGAGATCGGGCGAGATCTGTCTCCGCCGGCATTGTTTGCGGCAATGCTGGCGGACGAGGGAGGTTGGAGGGCTGTGGCCTCCTCTGTGAAGCAGTGATGCTCCAGAAGGAGGCCGCCAAACGGGGTCGGAAGATGGCCGATCCCGCTCGAAGAAGGCGGCGCCGGGCTCGGTAACACAGCTGCGACACCGCCGCGGGTCGCCGGCGGGCGCGAGGAAGTCGCGCCCGTGGATACGGCGACCCGAGGTGGACCACGCCCCTTCCGTGGCCGGGGGTGTCGTCGGTGGAGGAGATCAGGGGAGGTCGTGTAGCCTCCCTCGAGGAGGGCTCCCCTGTAGGCAGGGGAGCGGAGGCTGGGGGTTTCCGGAAGTTGCTTCGCGTTCCTGAGAACTCCCTACATGCCTGAGGAAGGCCATCCCTGAGGTTTTTAGTGGGTAGGCTCCAGAAGGGGGCTTCTGGGGAGGAGAGCCCCACATAACCGCCGGCTCGCCACAGCCGGGGTATGCAATTTAATGCATTTTCCTCAGGGGAACAAAAAAAAAAGGTTGCACTAGCCGTGGTCACGAGCGCGCGCGGCAGTCTATATAATTAATATACGTCGCGTTACGTCCTGAGAATATAATATGTACAATGCAACGCGAAAGTTTAAAATATTATATGGCTTCTGTAGTTTAATATTCTGTAGTGAAATATCTATCGAAAACGATAGCTATAACTTAAATTTAATATACTATTTTAGAATTTAATTCAAACATCCGTCTATAGATATAATATAAATAAACAAGCTTCACTAACCTTTAATTTGAAAAAGCTTAAAGAAACAAACTTTATGGCGTAATGCATTACAATATTTTATCTGTGGCTGAGATAGCTCGAATAAAGATAATACCGATCTTCGCTCGGCTTGTTATCACGTTACGAACCATCGATCAAGGGCTGACAACAGCCCGATACGAACAAACATTATTTAGATGACACACATAATAATAACATTATTATGTATTTATTGCCGACGTTATACTATTGTTTGTCACTGCACTTACCAAATTACCTTAAAATTAACAAAGATTTATTGTTTGATACACTGTGTACACAATCCTACTAATTTTACAAACGCGAAAGTTTGGAAGTATACATGTTTGTTACTCTTTCGTGTAAAAACTACAAAATGGATTTTAATAAAACTTTACAAAAATATACCTTACACATCACAATAGCGTATAGGTTATAATTTATAAAGATACGAGGGCTGCTACTTAAGTATCCGGAATCTGGGATTTCAACATTTTTAAACGCAATATATGACCTCCATGGTAAAATTCGTTCTTTTTTTGAAATACTGGCCGCTATTTTTATTTCCTTATGTACGCTAGTGTTTTGTTTCTGATGGGTTTAAAATGTCATATCGCTGAAATGATGGAACTCACACGTGAAAATATTCGTGCTAGGATTTATTACGATTTTCGACGTGGTTTAACGCAACAACAGTGCGTAGATCAATTAAGTAACTTCAACTTTTGGTGTTGAAGCTCCATCAAAAACCACTGTGCATCACTGGTTTAGTGAGTTCAATCGTGGACGGAGTAAGCTCACGGATGAAGTTAAAAAAGGTCGCCCGAAATGAGTCATTGTTCAAATCATGTATTGTGGCAATACATTAAAGCTGTACGAAAACTAATTATGCAAGACCGTCATGTCGCGAGATAGAGGCTACTCTGGGCTTATGTATGACAAGCATTAATAAAATATTACATGAATGGTGCAAGAATATGTTAAAAAAAATTAACGGAGGTGACTCAAAATCTGTTTATAACATCTACACAGGTGATGAATCTTGGATCTATGCGTACGATCCCGAAACTAAGCAACAATCTACAATTTGGGTGTTTCAAAATGAGCCGAACCCTACGAAAGTGACTCGTGCAAAAAGCACTTTAATGCAAATGGTGGCTTGCTTTTTTGGTATTAATGGTCATGTGGCTACAATACCACTGGAGCATCGTAAACGGTCAATTCGGAGCGGTACATGACCATTTGTTTGCCGGAAGTATTTGAAGAAATACGTAAAAACAACAAGCGACGCGGAATCATTCTACACCACGACAATGCCAGCTGTCACACTTCACGCGAAACAAATACATTTTTGGAGGGTCAAAAAATAGAATTGATGGGTCATCCACCGTATAGCCCAGCCCAGACTTGACACCTAATGATTTCTATTTATTCCCAAATGTATAGAATAAATGACGTGGTCAACGATTTTCGACCCGTGAAGATGCCGTCGACGCGTTCAAACAGCACGTTTCAGAGATACCGCAATCAGAGTGGAAAAAATGCTATAAAAATTGGTTCCAACGTATGCAAAAGTGTATCGATCATCGCGGATAATACTTTGAAAAACAAAAAACCCATATTTAGCCATATACATTTGTTTAATTTTTCTATTCCGGATACATAAGTAGCAACCCTCGTATTGCGTAAACAGAATATAATGATAAGTGTCTTGCGCCTCATTTGGTAAAACGCATGCATAGTAATAAAGAGGTTTTCAATTAGATTAGTAAATAAAAATAAAGTATAATCATATAAGTGTAATAATATATCTTTAATGTTATTACAGCCGATTCTTTCATCAAAGTAAAATCTTTCATCATTTTACTTTCAATCAATCATCAAAAAAAAAAACATTTAATGACTAAATAGCTGTTCGATTTTGTTAATCATTTCAGACTCTAACTTTAACTTAATTTCACATAAAAATATCTAGCATTAAATAATTGTCAACTAAATTAATTTATTATGATGTACGTAACAAAGTTCTTATTCAAACAACCGAAGGTGAATTTTGTGAAAAAGAAATATTGTAACTCACCGACGTAACCTTGTTGCTACAAATTTTCATACTTCCCCATCCGATTATCAGAGCAAACTCTATTTAATACTACGTAATCCATCCTTCAACCCTCCCTACCTAATACCGAGCAGCACTTAACTTCATGAAACTTTAAAAACGCGTACATAAATTGCACGCAGAGTTAAGTAGAAACACGCATAATACAATATCACAGGGAACGGGTATTGTTCCAGTGTAGAGCTACGCGATACCATTTTCAATTTCGTCGCCGGAAATGTCATCTGGTACAGACAGACTGGTTTAATGACAGAACGTTAAGCACGGCAGTTGTGGCCGTAGCTTCGGATGTTCCATTATTTAATCTGCAGACTGACAGACTTAATACAAATTATAATTAGTACTTTATTATTTTGGAATCGTCGCGGTTAAAATCTATACAGATTTTTATGTTAATATATAATATTTGTTTAAAAGTATCATATTAAGTTCAAACTATATTTTCAATTTATCATGACAGTTTATATACGAACTTACGGGAGGGGCGCAAGCCTACACTATTTTAGGACGATTAGGTCTTTATAAACTTCCGCGCCGTGGTCGGATGACCTAGGGGTGACGGAGAACTAGTTCGCCGGGGCCAAATCGCGGCTCTCAGCGCGCTGCATCGCACCGCCCAGACGGGGTCCCGGGTTAGGGTGCTGGCCCTTGCACTCAAGGCGTTGGAGAACAGAGTGTTCAGTGGGTAGGCCTTCCCCTTCTGGGGAAGCTCTGGATATGCAATTTGATGCATTTTCTTCAGTGAAACAAAAAAGGTCCTTATCAATTACGCTAGCCCTTTGAGGTTCTTCGCAAGAGTATGTAGTGGCTCTACCATGAGTTGGCTACCGTTTCTAATAAGTATTTGTCAAATACTATTTGACGTATAATAAACTACAGAAGTCATGTCAGTTTAATATGAAAGAATAGTACAATTACATTCCGCTAGGGGCGCTGTACAAAGATTTCATACACAAATTTACGCTGTCGATATCGTTTGCAAATGAATGTAGATAAACTCATGGTATTCCATATATCGCAGTAACGTAACGTCTTACATTCGATACGTTCCAACTTCGGTCGAGCGTGGGTTAAGACGCTGGCTGTTGCCCATTACGGTATCGTGAAAATATTTTGCCAGCGCGCGAAATTGAACCAAGAGCGCTATCAAAATACTGTTAAAATTAATAAACTGGATATTTTTAAAATGAAGTCAATGAAAACAAACATACAATTCTATGTTTGTGTCTATGGATCATAACGTTTTTGATTTGGTAAGGAGTGAATTTCGATTCCGATGAAAGCGGTAGTGAGATACAGATTTCAATCTGAAACAAATTGCAAACGAAACGAAAACAAATCGAAACAATATCGAAACGTTACCAAAAATGACATTTTACGTGACACAATATCTTTACACAAGGTTAGCTTAACCTTGAAACAGCTCTTATATCGCTCATGATAGTGACGGTTTTCGTAGTACAAATGTAAAGTTTGACGTGTTGCTGACTTAAAATTTGCGGTCTACCATCAGAGGGATACCTTTGTTTGCATGGTAAAAATGAACATATTGCAGTTATATATCCACTAATAAAATTACATCTTGCCATTTTCAGCTCGTCAGCTTATAGCATTCCTTGTACTGTAACCCTTATGCGTGTCGTTACGTGCAATGACTCCTTACTTTGCATGCGCAATTATGCCTGGAACGTATTATGATACAGCGTTACGTCCAGTCGTTAGTCTGAACGAGAAAGCAGAGATGGTTTTGCGCGCTGGTGTACAGATAACTGAAAAGAAGGAAGGTTTGCTGTGGTCGTTGGTGAAAAGGTGACCTGGATTTTAAGTTACATTAAGCTATCCAAACTTGTTGATAGTTACGTTTCGCTGTTCGATAAACAATGTGCAGGGTTTCATAATTCATGGGTGGATGGGTGATCTCACTTTTAATTAAGTATTTAAGAATGAAGTTCCATCATCATAGCTTGCAAACGTCTTCACCAAGAGTTACCAACATAACCTCTCTTAACTTAGGTCTAAATCTCCTCTTAACTTAAGTCAATTACGTTGGCCCAGAATGGATCAGACAAATTAACATACCTTTTAGATTTCCCTTTGGTGTAAGCAAAATTTTACATTAAATCCGTCACTGAGTCTACTGATATCAACTGAATGAACTAAAAAAGAAGAACAAAATCGTACGCTCTGGATAAGAAGTGGTAAGTGTACAATTAATTACTCGTAAAGAAGAAGTCTGTAAATATGTCGATGAAATAAGAAAAGTGCTTCTTTATTTCTTCGACATATTTACAGACTTATTTAGCCCGGATCATTTATATATACGAGTATATAAAAAAAACAATCACACATCTTTTTTAGGGTTCCGTACCTCAAAAGGAAAAAACGGAACCCTTATAGGATCACTTTGTTGTCCGTCTGTCCGTCCGTCTGTCAAGACCCTTTTTCTCAGGAACGCGTGGAGGTATGAAGCTGAAATTTATATCAATTACTCAGGTCTACTGTCCCTTGAAGCTGTGAAAAAATCAAACTTCTAAGCCAACGCAATCAAAAGATACAGCCGTTTATGCCGCAAATTTTCGACACTTGCAAGGGAATCAAAACCTACAGGATGCTTCCCGTGAACTCAGAATCTTGAAATTTGGTACGAAGCAACGTCTTATAGCATAGATAAAGGAAAAATTACGAAAACCATAAATTTTTAGTTACATCACATAATATATATATTTTTTAATAATTTTAAACTTACTACCCATTTCCTCATAAACGCGTAGAGGTATTAAATTGAAATTCATACCAAATACAGGTCAGGTCTATAATACCTTTAGGCTGTAACAAAATCAAACGTCTATGTCAACGCAATCAAAAGAAACAGCAATTTAAGCTGCATATTTTGAAACTCGCAAGTACTCGCAAGGGAATCAAAACCTAAAGGGTACTTCCAGTCGACCTAGAATCTTGAAATTTGGCATGAAGCAACGTTTTATAGCACACATAAAGGAAAAATTCCAAAAACCTTAATTTTTAGTTACATTACAAAATATATATTTTTTAATAAATATAAACTTATTACTTTTTTCCTCATGAACGCGTAGAGCTATCAAGTTGAAATTCATATCAAATACGCAATAAAAATACCATAGTTATGACTCGATTGTCGTAATGAACGAACTTTGTAAACCTTGCAGGTTTGTACGGAACCCTCGGTGCGCGAGTCCGACTCGCAATCCAGTATACCAATACCACAGTATACATTGCCAACATGTGATATAAGATAAAAAGTCACAGTAACCACTAATTTCACTGCCTATCTTACACCGGACACTGCACACTTATCTTATCTGCACACCGGAATACAGTAATACTCCTTTTTTGCCCTGGAGAGGAGAGAGAGAAGCTGAGAACCCTCATGGATACCACCGCAACCAAGTGCCACGGTGATTATGATTATCGGACTCCTGACGAATCGACGCGGCTCGATCCGAAAGACCTTTTTTTTGTCCCCCTGAGGAAAAACATTAAGTTACATACCCTGGCTGTGGCGAGCCGGCGGTTATGTGGGGCTCTCCTCCCCAGAAGGGGAGGCCTATCCACTAAAAACCTTCCTTCCTCAGGCAAGCTAATTCTGGGATGGCCTTCCTCAGGCATGTAGGGAGCCCCCGAGAAGCCCAAGCTACTTCCGGGAACCCCCCGCCTCCGCTCCCCCGCTGATACAGGGGAGCCCTCCTCGGGGAGGCTACAATACCTCCCCCGATCTCCATCACCGACGACGCCCCCGGCCACGAAAGGGCGTGGTCACTCCCGGGACGCCGTATCCGCAGGAGCGATTTTCTCGCGCCCGCCGGCGACCCACGGGATCCGAAAGACCTACCGACTAAACTCAGCCTGAGCTGTTGGTCCTAATTACTCTATGGTTTGACGTGATAAGGAGGACCCCACTTCAGGAGAGGCGCAGTCAGCGCTGCCCTATAAAAGAGAGCATATGCGCTAGAAAACGCACGGTACACCCAAATGGCTCCGGCCTATGTTGAAAGGAACCTACTCGTGGCTAAGCAGAAGGCTGCCGAGAAGGGGATGGCAAGAGGTGCGGCGGCTCAGACGCTGCCGCAAGTAGGTCTTGTAGGTCCTGCGTGAATTGATTGGGAGAGTCGCTGAAGGCGGTATGGAGCTGTAGTAATATTTTGTAGCAGAAATAGGTAAGACACAGAGATACTCAAGCAGACATTGCATTGTGTAGTCTATGTGTTATTCTGATGTATAAAAAATTAGCTATATTATTGTAAAGTTTCATTAATATCCATTAAGTAATTATTAGTAGGGATTGTGTAAATTGACCAAAATATGACGATAAATGTCAAGTAAGTAAGACAATATCTAACATCTGTGCAGGCGAAGTCGCGGGCACCGGGTAGTTTTCTATAATAATCGCAAAAAAATAAGTACTCCATAGGAAATAAACAGACCCCTAGATTGTCTTTGTCACTTATGTCGAATGACACTTAAAATACAAGACAATAGCTTTCGTCATCAGCAGCTTTAGCATCATCACAACTCCTTACGCCTTTAACGTATGGCGTCAAAATGGTCCCCAACTAGCACTAAACCATAGAGCAAATAATGTCTCGACAGGCGTGACGGAAAATTGAGTGTGTGGAACGCACGCGGTACCTTGTGGGACCGCCGTCGCGTGAAATATTGAACAACAAACACATTTGGGTGCGTGTTTGAACTGAGATGGCGTTGCGAGAAGACGTTGTTGTGTTAAGAATGTGTAGACTTGACTTATTGGTTTTCGGCCTCTGAATTTATTTTCAGATATACAAATGATGGCAATATATTTATGTATCTTGTATTTGATGTAGAGCGGCTCCTGACAGGAGGTTTTGCAATTCGATCGATTGCAGATTCTTTGTTATTTCTTAATGGATTTCAGTAAACTTCGTGTTTCGTCAGTCGTCAGATTTCTAAATAGTAGTTAATGTAATATATTCACATTGTTATAAATTAATTAATACATGGAAACATTCGATTGCGTTCGGAAATGCAATAATAAATATCAATAACACGACATGTGTTCTACGCTCCTCTACTTACTGGCAGAACCGAAATAACTTAGGACTTACAAATGTTACACTTAATAGCCATATTACTATTGTATCCGTTTTTTGCAGATAATAATAAAAATATACAAGATTAATCGTGAAATTTATTATTATTTTACAACTTGATTATGATTAATTTGAAAACAAGAAAAATATTCCTACGACGAATAAATTATCCCACGACTTGTCTACAGACTGTTAAGCCTGTTACGAGCAGGTAGACTACTTATCGTTAATATTGACTCTAGTTGAGGGCTCTATCGCTTATTTGTACTGACTTCGGCTACCGTTCACGATATTTTGGAGAACCCTTCTGTTCTGTCTAGACATTTGAAATATAAAAAAAATATAAATAATTTACCTACTTCATGCACTTGATGTCCAGACCACCGGGTGTTGATTAGAAGTTCTTTTTTTCCACAGAAGATGGCAGTGAATCCTCAAAATCAAAATCAAAATCAAAATAATATTTATTCAACATAGACCTTTACAGGCACTTATTGACGTCAACAAACAAAACAAAAAAAAAGCTTAAATAATAAAAAAAAAAAAACAAAAACCTTGTCCGTACGTACGAATAAGGAAAAAAAAAGAAAATATATATTGACCTCGACACCTGTTCGGAAATTGGGAGAGCCTTCTCGAGAAGAACAGGCAAGAAACTCTGAAGGTCTATTTTTTTATCTCCTCTTTTCAATGTTAATAATTATAATAATATAATATAAAAATACAATATAGTATAAGATTACAATCATACCTAATACGATTACAGTCGTATGTATGTTTACATACACATATAAAATAATACAATATTATAAATAATGTTATAACCTCATAAGGGGTACCCTACTATTATAGTCGTCTTAATAACCCCCTGGTGCGCGGACGACCTTACACCGGATACCACCCGCGCCCGGTCTACGGCAGGTGGTTATGTTGAACTCTAGCAGTAGGCTAGTCTTCGACTAAACACTACCTACAAGCCTTGTCGGAACTAAAGCACCCGCCCTCCAGAGCGGTAGGCGGTGCATTGATTAAAAGGTCTGGGTTTATTTGATTTGTAGTAATGATTCTCTGTCCGTCTGGCCACCTATCACTATCTTACCTAATTTTACGACCACTAACATTGTTAACAGCATTGTTGTGATAAAAATCCAGTTCCTCAGTTATTGAGGAATTCAGTTGTTTCCATTTTTAACCTTATTATCACTTACCATAAGGCAAGATGAAGGTCATGAAATTTTCTGTACAATATGAAACAAAATGTGTAATCTTGCTACGGGAATTATTATAGTCTTAATTATAATATTAAGAAACGATCATATTCGATTTTTTTTCTTTTTTCGAATCTGATCTGGTGGTATACCAGGGGAGACTATACCAGGGTCGTTTGCTTAGGTACTTCAATCATAAGATTACAGAACCAAAACCCTGTACGCGCATATGAACAGAGAAAATTTGAGTCTACACAAATTGGGAGAGCCTTCTCGAGATGAACAGGCAATGCAACTACCATCTATTCACACAGGCCGGAGCCACTTTGGTGTACCGTGCCTTTTCAAGCGTACCGTAGGGCCCTTATGGCCAAGGGTAAGGCTGAGTTTAGTTGGTACGTCACGTGGTCAGACCGCTCTGGCCGCGTGGAGTCCGACATAACCTCCGTGACACTTGCCGTTGCGGGGTATCCTGGGCACGTTTCGTGCTCCTTGTGAGGATTCTCAGCCTGAGGGAAAAAAAGCAAAGAAACTCTTTTCTAATTTTTATCTCCTCTTTTAAATCTACATCAATCAATACATAGTATAAAACAAAGTCGCTTTCGCTGTATGTCCGTATGTATGCTTAGATCTTTAAAACTACGCAACGGATTTTGACGCGGTGTTTTTTAATAGATAGAGTGATTCTTAAGGAAGGTTTGTATGTATAATAAATGCATAATATAGTAGAGAAACACTGATAAATTTAAAGGTTTCTAATGTGATGTCGTAAATAAGCACGTTTTTTTGCGCTTATATTGCAAACGCTGGCTGAACCCTACGAGATAGACCAAAATAATGTACTACAGTATTGTACAACTTACAAAAATCCACAAAAAAGTCCGCGATGGTATATGTCTATCTCTTAGGGATAACCCACCATAACCATTTTTTCACTGCACCCGTGCGAAGCCGGGGCGGGTCGCTAGTAATACATAAACTTGGATAATCATTATTAGTACAGTTATAGTCGTATCCACGCTTACATACACATTACATATTAAAATATATATATGTATGAATATTCTAAGTAAATTATGTCGTTACTAAGCATGGATCTATGAAAATTGTTCCTAGTTCCAAATAGTGTGATCATTTTAAAGGTCACTTACTCAAGAGTGTGTTTTTGATGTCGTTTTTAAATTAAAAAAAGGCATTTCATTGAGATTTCGTGGAGGCTTATAAAAAATACATATACATTCCTAAGAAAGAACTGTTATTGAACACCAGAAGTCACACTATTGCAAAATGTGAATTCGGAGTAACATAACAAATTTCAGCAATAAATAGAGTTATTGTTATATACTTTTAATAATTTTGTTTTTCTAACAAGTAAAAAATATAATAACGTCACATATAATCGCAGTAAGCTTTTGTATAGATGAAATGGAACGTTGGTTGGTAAAAGTTCGTTACCCCTGTGTATGTGATGGATAATATTGAACGGCCTAAATGAAGTAATTTTCAAATTATTTCGTTATTAGATAGTTATCGAACTTATTCATTTTCTATTTTTTAAACAATAAAATTACGAGATAGGTAAAGTAAGAAATTATTTTCTAACCTACTTGTGATAAGATAAATGATAAGAGAGGTAAATATAGTATGTACTAATAAATAAACATATAAGACGACCTCCATAGTCGAGTGGATAGTGCACCGGTTTTAAGGTGTTGCCATCTCTGAGGTCCCGGGTTCGAATCTCGGTGGGTGCAGATGTTTGTGTGATGAATACGAGCATTTTTACTTCATTTATGGTTGTTAAAATATGTATATATTTCTATCAAAAATATTTATATATGTATGTCTATTAGTACCTTAATACAAGCCGCATAGCTCTTATTTTGGACTATAGGCTTTTTTTTTTTGTGAAATAACTACAAATTTACTGCTTATTAATATTATATATTTACTTATTATTACTTTATTTATATGCTACATGACATTGCTTCCTACTAAATGTCATGATTCTAGGTCGACGGAAAGTACCCTATAGGTTTTGATTCCTTTCCAAATGTCTAAATATACAATATGAATGGAACATAAACGGCCATATCTTTTTATTGCGTTAATTTAGAAAATTGATTTTTTCACTACTTTGAGATATAGGAGACCTGAGTATGTAATATTAATTTCAGCTTGATATCTCGTCACGTTTCTGAGAAAAAGGGTCTTGACAGACGGACATCAAAGTGATCCTATAAGGTTCCGCTTTTACTTTTGGAGGTACGGAACCTTAAAAATCTAAAAAAGACACATTCAGGTGCTATTTGGGTTGTTTTTTCACCGTATCGCCATGTCATATTATATCATTCCTTTCGTTTATCCTTTTCTTTTTAGACTGCTACATGTTATTTATAAGAGAATTCTTCATTATTCCTAACACTGGAAGCTCAAACATCGATCTTATCCTCGTTATCTGATAAGCTTTAACATGTTAACAAGAAAAAAGCGCGTCTAAGAGTCCATTAAGCTCTTATCAGATCCAACGCACCTAACGCAACTATCCTTTCGATATTAAGAAATAAAAACGTTTCACATGCCGGCCGATTCCTCTGGTGTCGCGCTGTCAATGAAAGGATATGGCTTCCGATCAAAGTAAACTGCTGTCAAAATACACGCATACATGAAACCTAATAGCTTGCGTACAGGGTGATAGAAAAGTATGTCTCGTGTTTATATCGTGATTTCTTAGTCATTTCAGTAATACAGAAGTTGCATTGACCGTTGATCTGTTTACAATCATGAATTTTTATATAATACTAGCTGTGCCCGCGACTTCGTCCGCGTGGAATGCAATAAAAAAAATACTTTATTTTTGACCTAAGTTACTCCTTATTACATAAGCTATCTGCCAGTGAAAGTCCCGTCCAAATCGGTCCAGCCATTCCAGAGATTAGCCGGAACAAACAGACAGGCAGACAAAAATTTTAAAAATATGTATTTTGGTATGTGTACCGTATATACATTCATAAGCATGTAGTAGAAAGCGGTTATTTTAATATTACAAACAGACACTCCAATTTTATTTATTTGTATATAGACTAAGTGGTGCTCGCGATTTCGTCTGCGCGGGACACTTACCATTATATTTTAGATAATTCAGAAAAATACCTTTATAAATTGTAACTTGTGTGTTATTGTATAAACATTAAAGTCAGTCTTGAAACTTAATTCCCTTTACCTATATCGTTTTCTTCCTAAAATTGAAAAACTTACCAAAACGCCGCGCAACTCTGGCGCTGGTATCACCGTGCGCGAGAAGATCTGCCTGTCAAGAAAAATATCGTATGGCGGCCGCATAACTGCGCGTACATACTTTTGATATTATAAATAAGAGCCCTCTAAAGATTACTAGACTGTGTGATAGAAGTGATCAACCCTACCTGAAGACGAGAATAAATAAACCTAATTCTATATTGTACCGGAATTGTAGTTGTGATTTAACAATACTAGCCGGCCGGCGCGCAGCCCCGTCTTTGGTAAGTCCCTTCATTTTCCTACCTATCCAGATTTGAGTTGAATTTATCGTCCGCTGAATTACAGGGTTTCTAAAATATTTTCAGTCGAAGCAGTGTCCTTTCAGAGAAGCCTGTACAGTTATTTTGATTATTGTAAGTTTCATTAAAATCCATTTTGTAGTTTTTTCGCAAAAGAGTAACAAACATCCATCCATATTTACCTTCATATAATATATAATATTATTGTTATTTATTTTTCTAAAACAAAAGTGGCCTAAATTACTCCTTATTACCTGCTGATAAAAGTCCCGTTAAAATCGGTTCAGCCATTTCAGAGATTAACCGGAACAAACAGACAGACAGACAGATGACATTCCAATTTTATTCATATGTATATATATAGTACAAATATTAAGATTGTAGATCTAAATAATTGTTTATTTATTTTTATATAGTTTATTTTATAAAAAATAAGACTCTGAGTCTGAATAACTGTCATCTACATATATACAGTTTATTGTACAAAGAATTAAACCATGAGTCTGAATAACTGTCATCTACATATATACAGTTTATTGTACAAAGAATTAAACCATGAGTCTGAATAACTGTCATCTTCATATATACAGTTTATTGTACAAAGAATTAAACCATGAGTCCGAATAACTGTCATTTATTTGTATACAATTTACTCTACAAAGATTAAGATTGTAAGTTTGAATAACTGTGATCTACTTATGTACAGTACGTTGTACAAAGATTTAGACCATGAGTCTGAATAACTGTCATTTATTTATATACAATTTACTGTACAAATATTAAGACTGTAAGTTTGAATAACTGTGATCTACTTATGTACAGTTCATTGTACAAAGAATTAGACCATGAATCTGAATAACTGTCATTTATTTATATACTCGTATAATTTATTGTACAAAGATTAAGACTGTAAGTCTGAATAACTGTCATCTATTTATATACAGTTTATTGTATAAAAAATAAGACCATCAGTTTGAATAACTGTCATTTATCTATATACAGATAATTTTATTCATTTTCGAGAGTACCGATGTAGAATACATTACTTTGGAGATCTAAAATGGCGTTCGCTACATTGTACTGAAAATCAATATTATTTTTGAGATTTCAAGGGGTCGTCTAGTATCCAGTATCCAGTCGTGAGTAAATTACTATGTCTGTCTGTCTACGTATGAACCTCTTACGTCATATGGAAAGAACTGATATGGTGATATTATGAAAATTTAAGGTGAATTTATAGTGATATTTAGGAAGAGAAAATATCTCTATGTAAATAAAAATAAAAGTGTATCTTTGTGAAAAGAATAAGTGTGGAAAACCGGAAGTGGATAGCTCATTTATTGTTAAAATAGTTTTAATATATTATTGATATGGTGTCAAAAGATTTATTAGAATTTAATGAATATTTACTATTTCCAAAAGTTTATTTAAATACATAATAACTAGGTTTCTGCCCGCGGCTTCGCCCGCGTGGATTTCGGGATTGGGTCTATAGAGGGTTAAGGGTCATAGCTTTTGCCCACGACTACATATGCGCGGAAGTCGGTTTATGGCGCGATGATTTTATCGCGCTTCCCGTGGGACTATCCGTTTTTCCGAGATAAAAAATACCGCAATACCTTGCTCAAGAATCACTCTATTGATGAAAACCGTATGAAAATCAGTAGGTTTTGAGCAAAGCCTTTATTGCGCATCCCGTGGGATCTGTCGATTTTTCCGGGATAAATAGTACCCTGTTATTTAATACGAACTTTTATCTTTACGTCTGCAAAATTTCAAAGCAATCAGTTCAGTAGATACGGCGTGAAAGCGGAACAAACAAACAAACTCACTTTCCGATTTATAATATTAGTAAGGATAACATTATTATTAAAACACAATGACTTTAGCTGAAATACGTTTATCTAAACTTTTACAAAACTTAGTTTATACTTGAACTCTTTCTCCATAAATCGTTTGCAGTTTCCGTCCAATAAAACTACGAACATACTGTACGTTAAGAATGCGTGGTTATACGACACACTTTTAATACGTTGTGGCCGGGAAGACTGGGATGTGTTTGGGCGGAGAAGGACTTTTATTATTTTTTTTACAGTGAATGCTCTAGCGGCTAGAGTCTAACCTACCCGTTGATTAGGCTGGAATTCCATATACTGATCCTTCTTTACCTGGAATGTTGCTGGAATGACAAGTCAATGGTCCGTGTTAGCTTTTCCCGTATAGTAAGGGTTAATTCTATTATATCCAACTTAGGCGTTCTTCCACAATCAATTGAGACCTTAGGTTTGAAACTCTTATGCTACGTATTGTATGCTACGTATATGCATATGCTACGTATTGCTACATACATACGCACTGCTCGGCGCTCTAGGATCGATGAAGAATTTAAAACGAACGCAAACTTTTTGTATGGAAAATGTTGACAAACAGTCTGTGAAATTCGCAGCATATCTGCAACTCCACAAAAATTACAATGTACATTGCTGACATATGACATATAATGTAAAGTCAGTCCCCAGTAATTTCACTGCCTATCTTACACTTCATGCCAGAACATAACAATGCGAACACTGCAATTTTGCGGCAGTAATAGATAAGACCGAAGTCTCGCATCGGTAGATATTATCTGACACACCATAGATAAGAAAGGAGGCGAACTTCCAATGAGTTCGCTACATTACTAACTCAAGAATTATCTAAATATTTAAAATGGAACGAACTCACCATACACTATTGTTAAAATAGTATCGCAACATATATATATATATATATATATAGGAGCGTCAGAGGAGGCCTCGCAGCGATATTGGTTATCACTGTTCATCGCGGACGTTACAACGAGAGGAATACAAAAATATAAACACAGTCGTATTGTACAACACCTTTTTAATCAATTACTTTTAATATTAATTACAAAATATAAAACCAAAAACAAGATTACAGTGGATTGAGCCAATAGGTTAGCACGTGTGCGCATCAAGCGGCGACCGTCAAACAACTGCCCGCAGCCATCGCTCGCAGCGTCACCTACTACCCTATTCGGGGTTACCCGCTCAAAATTTATTAATTTTTAATATTGTCGATTACAAAAATCGAATGAAACTAACACGTTATTATTAAATCGAGTTCTGTTTATACAATCATAATAATCGTAATAATCAGTAATTATTGTATAATTTTCCACTAAAACTAATCAGCCTTCAGCGCGCCGTCACGGCCGTCCTGCAATATCACACGTCCTCGGGTGTATCTGTCTCATCTGTAAGCAATCGACATAGTGTTTTACATCATACTCCGTTCGGTCTCCCTGACCTCATAATAGCCCCATTATGTTATAGAACAATTCACAGCGATTACTAACTTTTAAGTCCAAATATTACAAAATATTTCGTTACATATTATAAAGCCCTAGAAACCGGTTAACGCCACACAGGCCGCTTGCCGCTACACAGGCCAGTCTTAGTCGCTTAAGCGAGTCATTACCACGCAGGCTGGTTATGGCCACACAGGCTAGTCATTGCCACACAGGCTTGTCGTAGCCACACAGGTTAGTCATTGCCACACAGGCTAGTCATTGCCACACAGGCTTGTCGTAGCCACACAGGCTAGTTATTGCCACACAGGCTTGTCGTAGCCACACAGGCTAGTCATTGCCACACAGGCTAGTCATTGCCACACAGGCTTGTCGTAGCCACACAGGCTAGTCAATGTCTCTTAAATAAAAAGTTTAAATTGAACGAAACTGCAATTACTTACCATCGCCGTCATCGGCACATTCTGTCTCAATTTGATTTTTAATTTCTAGTCCGCCACTTAACTCTAATGGGACGTAGCATTCGGGCATAGCACGCACACGTTCGTGCGCGTACTTATAAGTCCTTTTCGAATTAAGGGCCTGCAGTAAATACCTGTCACCGTCTAATAGCTCTACTACTTTATAAGGACCTTTAAATTTTGGGTCCAGCTTTGTTTGGTTACGCTCGTGGTTTTCAAGTAGCACATAGTCACCTACTTGAAATTTTTTTAATCTTGCTTTATTTTTATCAAACCTAGCCTTGTCCAGAGAAGCATTAGTTTCTATTGCTCTTGTCGATTGCTCTCTAATGAAATTCAAATCAACTTCTATATCATCAGTTTCGAATGACATTAAGTTCAGGGGCCTAGCAACTTTTCCTATTAACAATTCTAAAGGGCTTGCCTTTGTTACTCTACTCATAGTACAGTTAATAGCTAGCTGAATGTCAGGCAGGGCATCTTGCCATGATTTATTACTATCTGCTTCGACAGCAGTTAACATATTCTTTAATGTGGACATAGCCCGCTCTACCTGCCCATTTGCGCGGCTTGTGCTAGTAGCTATAAGATGTAGTTTAATGTTGTGTTCACCGCAAAAGTCCCTAAACTCTTTTCCAGCAAAGCATCGACCCTGGTCAGCTATAACACGTGTAGGGGCACCAAACAATGACACATTGTATTTTAATGCCTTAATGGCACTATTTGTGTCTATGTTGCATGTATGATGTAATATCACGTATTTAGTAAAAGCATCTATTGATACAAAAACGTACTCTTTCTTGTCTTTCTTCCCACTAAGCTTACCTGTTGCATCCATATGAATGGTATGCCATGGGATTGGTGTTTTGGGAATTGGATGTAGTTCAGCTTGGACTTTCCCCGAGTTAGATTTTGCCATTCTGCAAGTAATGCAATTTTCTACGAACCTTCGTACGTATTTGTTCATATTTGGGAACCAATAGTGGGAATAGGCCTTTTCTAAAGTTTTCTCCCAACCTAAGTGCATGATATTTTCGTGCACATGATTGATTATAGCCCATTGAAAATTTCTGGGTACGATTGGCAACCAATAGCTTTTATTGTTCCTATCAATTTTTCGATAAAGAAGACCGCGCCTAATTTCGTACGTTTTAGCGACGTCACTATTAAGCTCATTTGCCTGAAGTTTTGTAATAATGGAATTAATTTCGTTGTCTTTATGTTGTTCAGCTTGTAACCAATGGTCTGAAATGGCAGTCAAATGAACACGTTTTTGTTCTGTTCTAATTACTGAACCTGTTGTGATTGGTAATAGGTTTCGAGAGAAAAAGTCTACGTGGTTCATATGTTTACCCTGTCTATATTCGACATCGAAGTCAAACGCTTGCAGAAAACACCACCACCTGTGCACCCGAGGTGTAAGGTCAACTTTCGACTTAGAAGCCTTGACAGCATTACAGTCAGTTATGACTGTAAACCTTCTACCTTGCAAATAGTGGCGAAAATGCTTGACAGCATTGACCACTGCAAGCGTCTCCAGCTCATAAGAATGGTATTTTGATTCAGCACTGGAGGTTCGGCGACTGTAATACTCAACTACGTGTAGTTTACTCTCAATTCGTTGCATAAGTATAGCACCGTAACCTTCTGCGCTGGCATCTGTATGTAGCTCCGTTGGGAGTTTAGGATCAAATATCATTAACACAGGCTTTTTAGTCAAAATTTCTATTATATGCTTTCGGACTTTCTCGAGTTCGGGAGTCCAATTGATTTTTCCTTTCCCCGATGTAAGCCCATAAAGAGAGGCTGCCTTTTGAGAAAACCCAGGTACAAATTGCCTAAAATAGGAAGCCAAACCAATAAATTGGCGAAGCTGAGTGACGGTTTGAGGTGGAGGGAGTTCGGTAAGGGCTCGAATTTTGCGAGGATTTGGTCTTATTTCACCAGCTGACACCTCAAAGCCTAAAAATTCCACTGTAGTTTTAAGAAACCTACATTTCTTGATATTTAATGAAAATCCCGAATCAGTCAATGCCTTAAGAACTAACTCTAGTCGTTCAATACCTTCACCTACTGTTCGCGATGGGACTATGACGTCATCGATATAAACTACAGCGAATGATTCGGTTAAAGTCCCAAGAGCCTTATTAATAGCACGTTGATAAACTGACGGTGCATTACGAAGGCCAAAGGGCATAGACAAATATTCGAACTGACCATCAGGTGTAACAAACGCAGTACGCTCTATGGAACCTTCTTCGACTGGGATCTGATGGTAACCGCTAGCCATATCTAAAGAAGTAAAGTAATTTGCTCCCACTAAACGCTGTATTTGATCCATAATAAGTGGCAGAGGGTATCTATCAGGCACCGTATTGCTATTCAATTCCCTATAATCAACGCAGAGCCTGTCGTTCCCGTCCTTCTTCTTAACAAGAAGGATTGGGCAAGCCATGAGGACGCAGAACCCTTGAGTGCCTTGCTCATTGTAATTATCAAATCGCTGCCGGAAATAGGTTTTTCCTTTAGACATATGTCGGCCGTTTCACACCAAGCACGAGCATCATGCTCTGCAATATCAGGATTAAACTCGGGCAACGTTATTTTCATGCTCGATACATTTGGTTCTCGTATAGCGCGAATTAACTCCAGCATACTTTGTTGCTGCATTTCAAAAAGATATTTCCAACGTTCACACTCACTATCTTGTAAAATATTCACATTCTGACCTTTATTTTGTTCCTGATCCGTCGCTGGTAATCCCACTTCTGATATAGGAGCGTCAGAGGAGGCCTCGCAGCGATATTGGTTATCACTGTTCATCGCGGACGTTACAACGAGAGGAATACAAAAATATAAACACAGTCGTATTGTACAACACCTTTTTAATCAATTACTTTTAATATTAATTACAAAATATAAAACCAAAAACAAGATTACAGTGGATTGAGCCAATAGGTTAGCACGTGTGCGCATCAAGCGGCGACCGTCAAACAACTGCCCGCAGCCATCGCTCGCAGCGTCACCTACTACCCTATTCGGGGTTACCCGCTCAAAATTTATTAATTTTTAATATTGTCGATTACAAAAATCGAATGAAACTAACACGTTATTATTAAATCGAGTTCTGTTTATACAATCATAATAATCGTAATAATCAGTAATTATTGTATAATTTTCCACTAAAACTAATCAGCCTTCAGCGCGCCGTCATATATATATATATATATATATATATATATATAAAAGGTTGCCTAGTTTTTATTCATTTTTGTATTAAATAGTTCTTCATTAATTAGTCTATCGTCATCATTAGTATCTTACCATTTCATTATATTTATAATTACTACTCATTACTAGACATTTGATTCGAACTGTAACTCTTATACAAATATTTAAATTATCAATCAATACTACTATTAAAATCCTATATTTTCTATTTATTTTATTTTATTACTTTGTTTATATTGTGATTTTATCAAAAGCTGCGACATTTGTTGCTTCTGAATAAACATCCGAACACAATTGCAATTGGAACGGGAAAAGTTGATAATACGAGTCTTCTCCATACTTAGTTGGCTTCAACATCGCGTGTCTCCGCAGTTATGGCTTCTTAGCACTGAGCGTATCTGGGGCTAGTATGACGTTACGCTCTTTTTTAATATTAAACCTCAAACACCAGTATTGAGTGTTAGGTAAGTTATCTATTTATTTTTATACTAGCTATAACTACGGAAACTTTTTTGTACAAATATGATTTCTGAGATTTTACTTCTTTTGTATTTTTTTTTTTGCCTTCTTAGGCCCTTCTTTGAGGTATAAACAAATTAAGCCCTGTAGTGTATCATAAAGCTCCTGGCTTTACTTTGATACATTCATCCGTAACTAATCACTACAACATAGTATAAAACAACGTCGCTATCCGACGTCTGTCTGTATGTATGCTTAGATCTTTAGAACTACGCAACTTTGATGCGGTATTTTAGTAGATAGAGTGATTCTCAAGGAAGGCTTATACGAGTATGTATAATATATGCATGATATAGTAGGAAAACACTGATAAATTTAGAGGTTTGTAATGTGATGTCGTAAATAAGCACGTTTTTTTGCGTTTATATTGCAAAAACCAAAATTGACCAGATAGACCAAAATAATGTACTTCAGTATTGTCCACCATAAATATATGTATACATAAGATCAAATAAATTGTACGTTTATTATAGATCAATATGCTTTTTACAGCATGTAATTTAAGTCAATATTTCCGAAGATATTACAAATTTAATTTAAAATGCAGGGACGTAGATAAGCATTACATCCGTGCTAGGGCGGGTCGCTAGCAGCTTCTAAATACTAAGGAGATACAAAGAAATATTAATTCTAAAACGGTCACAAGTAAATTTTTAAAATAAGCTACTTTGTAGAGATAATGGTAAGAAATAGGCTTTTGAGACGTATAAGGATGAAGATAAAGTATATTCCTACATTCTAGTAGTGAAGAATATCTGTATGAAGATCCTTGGGAGAGTTATTTCTCTCGACAGAAAATCGTTTCCGATGATGATGCTATACATAGTTTTATTCTACATATTTTCTAATACCTTTTTTTTCTGGGGGATATGCTCCTTATGCACCGTGACACCGCACTGGGAAGACGCAGCCGTGTGTGGGGCTCTCCGGTCGGTGAGACCGGCCTACCTAGTAAAACCGGTGTCCTCTGAGCCCATAACGGGGCGCGTGGCGGGTTGCGCTTTCGCGATTCTACCGCCACACGGGCTAACTCGACCTAGTTAGACGAGTTATCGCCAAGGGGGGGATTGCCCGAGAACACTAGGACAATCCCTCAAGTAGAGAGGCACTTCAACGGCGTGCGCGGTAGCCAGCCGCGCACGCTGCCTTCACTGCAGGGTCATTAGACGAGCCCTTGCTCGCCTTCCCCTGCCATCTACCTACAGTAAGGAGTTTACGACTCCATCCGCTTCGGGGCCGGCGATTTGGCGGCACCAGGTTGTGCCGCCTTTGTCGGAATTAGACGTCCTCTTAACCCCCATTCTGTGGTTCGCCGGACGCTTGGCGTCCGTGCAGATTATACAGAGCACATTTATGTACCGCCTTGCACTCCTCCGCCTTGTGGCCCTCGGCACCGCAGCGGAAACAGAGTCCGCTGCGGTCCTTAGCGGAGGGGCACCGCTGGGTTGGGTGGCCCGTGCCCATGCACCTGAAGCAGCGCATGGGCTTAGCTTCAATCGGTTGGATAGAGGCAGAACTCCATCCAACCGATAAGCGCCCGGTGTCAACCAGGCGCTTGGCCACCTCGACCGGGACCGTTGCGAACGCCACTCCGACGCCGCGAGCCCCGGTATGTACCCGGCCAACTTTGATATTGGTGGCAGGGCACTCCCCAGCGTGAGCCAAGGTCTGGCCCAGCTCATCGGCGAACACGGAGTCGTCTAACCTGACGACTCGGATGTCCACCGTTTTCGTTGGGCGAGTGACCTTGGCCACATCCCCAAGCGCCTTCCCGATCTTCTCAGCAAGCGCATCTGCCTGTTGAGCGGACGTCTCTTTGGGGAGCTCGATGATTCGAGCCCCCGTAATCCCCGTGCGGAATTTTGCCGGCCCTATCCCTAATTCCTCTCTCTCTATATATACCTGGCTTAACTCATACATAACAAAATTAACTTTATCTCCTTTTACTTCGGAACTAAAATATATTCAGTACAATTTTGTACTTTGCACGTTTGTTTAAAAAATATTTAGTATATGACAAATGATGGTGAAACTGATCAAGATTTAAAAGCAATTAAACTTAAAATATATAAATATGAGTCGAAATAAAAATTGTGAACTATTAAGTGAAATATGTGGCAAGTTTTTATCAATGTATCTGTTTGACAAAGACGACTATGTGCTATGGCACTTTTCATCGGAGATTGGCTAATTAATAAAAAGAAAACCGTATTAAAATTAAAGAGACAGTGGTAACCAATAAAACTGGGTACCTATGGAAAGTCCGTGTGCTTGTTTGTCACTTCAAAAGGTATGTTTTCAAATTAGTAATGGAAATCTCAAATTTAAAAAAAGAATTCTAAAGTAATAAAATAATACAAGCTATGAGTAATTTCAGTTCGACGCAAAGCCAAAATATTATTTTATCGGATTAGAAGTTTTCAAGTATTCATAAAAGTAATCATAAAGAAATGGGTTCTTGTTTATGGTGACATTTACTTTTGACTTTCCAAATCACAAGATAATTATATTTATAGACTGATTTGACTCAATATAATTCGCTTGGTTTTGGTATTAAGCTCAAAAATTATCTATTTAATGACTTTCACCTTTTGAGATCAAACGCCTTTCGCTGGTTTATTTATAATCTTCTCAATAATGCTTTACGAAGGTTATTGAATGTCAATTGACTTTTGCTTCGATATTTATGTTCATCACAAAATTAATTAACGTTCGCTTTTCTAATTATTTAAGATTTCAAGCACACCTACTCAGTCTATATTTGTGGCATATGTAATATGTAACCCCTCAAGAGAATTTTTGAGACAAGATGTCGAGTATATTTATAACTCCAAACTTTAGCTTAGGTTCGGGCTAACCTGCAAAGTACCAACGGGTCACACGTGGTTAGCTACCTTTAAAGCATTTAATGTGCTCGATCGAGCAGCGCTGGAATTATTAAGACATAGTGATAGATTCGGTGAACAAAGTCTAAAGACTCCATGACATTTTAAGTTAATGTACCTATTCAACAAGTCTATTGGATCAGTAAGTAGTACTAGTACTGGCCTGAGAGTCAAAAACAAGGCATCTGGCCACACAAAAAGAAAAAAGTTATGAAGATGTTATCACTACAATAAACTTAGTCTTATCTACTAGACTAGATTGTGTGTCAGATGTTCTAGACTGTACTGAAATACCCCGATACTACGTTGTCACATCTACAGAAATCTCCTCACTTATTGATCCTACACTGCTAGCATTGACCTTCCTTCTTCCTGCCTTCATCGTTCTACCTTGTGCGCGGCCTATACTAATATTGCGATTGCGGGCTGACGTGCCGTCAAGCATGAATCCCGGCCACTTATAACTTTAAACCTCAAAGCGGAGAGGGATTTATAACACTGCAAAAAGAATTGTGAACCACAGCTGGCAGTGTTAGAGCACATTGCTGATAGAACTACAAGCGTTACGGAAAAGAATCTAGAGTATCGGGCTTATACTGTGAAATTTTTGGTGCAGTAAATGTAAAAATTCAACTACGTATTCCTATTTTAAAACGTAAGTACGTCAAACGTGATTACGTTTCGGGCCTGTCTGTCCATCTAATCGGACCAACTTGTGTCTGAATATTTCTATAGACACTAATGCATTATAATTTGAACTGCTGCAGTTGGATAATCTCTGATGAGGCAATTTTTTTTTATTAATTTGGTTAAATGTTACAAATCTAATCCGTACTCATAGACCAATAATCATAGAATTTAAATATAAAAATTAACAGTAATTATAAGTATCGGACTCTGTAATATCTTTCGAATTAACCTTCCGTATTTAATTCGAAACATTTCCCAAATAACTTTACTCAAACACTTATCTTTTAAGAAAAATCAACATAAATCAACATCACGTTTGCTAATTGCACATTTAATTTTCGCGTCGACATTTTGTGTCCAAAATTCAGACGCGGTTACAATCAATTGAATGTTCCTGGCGATATATCAGTGCAGATTGCGATCGCGCGGAAAGGTGGCACACCACAAGATGGCGGCGCATTTTTAAAATGGCCGCACAGGCATTTTGCATAGAGTAATCGTGGGATCAAAGATGCAATCGCTCTGTTAGGAAGTGTTAATTATTTCGAAAATATTTTAGGTGCTGATCGTTTGGCGAATAAAGAGATAATCTAAAATCAGAGAATGTATGTAGTCCCAGGTTTTTAATGAGGCATTAATTTTATAATGCAGCCAGCATTTTAAAATTTATACCTAATGTTTTACTTAATAAAAGCAATATGTATTATGTATACTTAAATTATTCATGTTTCTACACTACATGCACAATATCACTGACATTCGAACTTAAAAAGCAACAAAAATTTTACAGATTGGAGTAATCTGAAACGGTAGTAATGTTTACTACAATTCAACATTTCACTGCTTCAAACTCTTCTTCCTATCTGATAGATCTCATTTGATTAAATGGTTATCTGATTTTAGGTTCTTATACTTTGTATATCTATTACGATTTCTTCGTTGCTAGTTTGCTTTTACAGCTCACATAAGTAGTACTAAGCAATATAACCTCGCCAATATATCATCGCCATCCTAGATGAATCGTTGAAAAGTGTCTGCTTACAGATCAATGGACTTCATTAAATGCTTTTGGACCCGGGAAGACTTACTCTATGACACAATCAAATAAATAAAGAAATCTTATATTTGAAAGACAAAGCAAAAATAATTTAGACGACTTGAGACGCGAACCCGCGTCTTTAAAACACTTTGTTAAAGCTTTCACCAATTTAAGTATTATTTGAAAGCGGTTATTTGAAAAAATCAAGTGTTATTAATTCATTATTTTAAGCCAAATTAGTCTTTGTTCCCTGTTAATAACTATGTATTATCATTCTTTAAAAATTGTATTTGTGACCTATTTTATTCGTATAGTTTTGGAATCTACTTCATTCCTAATAGATATTAAACAAACGTATTGAGATTAGGGGAAGCCACTAATGACACTAGTGCAATAGCAATTTTGGAATTAAGATAAAAGAAAATGGTAAACAATTCTGCCTAATATCTGATTGCCACCTCTAAAACTGTTCTTACTCTGAGCGCTTCAAAATATTAATTGGCACCAAATTCAAGCGGTGTACCGAAACAATGTCAAAAACTTTTTGCGTTAAGCAGTCAGTACAATTTAAAAGGGATTAAAAAATAATAAATAACAAAAAAGCAACGATGGGACAAAAAATCGCGCGAGACAAATTTCTTTAGCTTTTCAGTAACATGTGTTGTAGAGGTACAGAGAATTATCAATTTATAGCTCTAATCCGTAAGCCTTAAGGTTGTTTGTTATAAAGTCAGCTAAAGAGATCAGCCTTTCGATTGCATAGCATAGTTGGTATTTCCAGATTTTATTCTTGAGTTTAATTGTGCGGAATTGCTACGCGCCTGTTTTTGCCTGAAATAAATGGATTATTTTGGTGACTTAATTAATAATCAGCTTTGTGTCGTAGCAATAAGGATTATATTTATTTAGATATTTCTTTCGTTATTAAACACTTAAAACTTCAGATTTCGCAAGATGGTAATTCTGGTATCGTAAGAAGTTAGTATCTAAGCTGAAATAATATAAATTGAAAAGTAGTTCTTCAGAGTTTCTTACCTGTTCTTTTCAAGAAGGCTCAGATCATTTCTCGAAGCGATATAATGTCGTATTTTTTAACTGTATATTTGTTTTAAAAATGAGTAGTTATTGACTTTATTTTGTTTCATTATGTCGATAAATAAATTCATATTAAAAACAAACATTTTATTGACAATAGTAGAAGAGAGCTTAAATCCTTTGTTATATTAGGAGTCAGAGACTTCATTAAAATTTTTAACTTATACAAACAATAAAAAGATTATTATTATGTGAACACCATTGACAAGAACACCACTTGGTTTGTGATAAAGGCGGGATCCCCATCATCCCAATATTTCACGATGGTTACACGGATCAACAAAAAGTAATATGAATCAGCTTAGGATATCTTTGGTATTCAAATATAATAGGCTTCTTCGTAACCCACAACTCAAGGATAGCCTTAAATGTTATATTTGAATCTTTTTCTGGTTTTGCCACATTAAAAGAAAGCAGTGACTGATGTGTGACTGTCGAAATGCGCTGCAAGTGTACTCAACATCTCAAACATCAAAATATCCAGATAATTGTCAATCAATGTCATTATAGATCAGTCACTACATTACACGATGAATTCTTCCTCAGTCATAGTCGTGACTGTAAACTGACAGTAAAACCTAATCTGCTTTAAATTGCTGGTTTTTTTTTTAATTATTTTATGTGTGTAAATTTTCCTAATCATATCATATTATACTTGAAAAAAATTGAAAAGAATCAATAGTAACACAATTCAAGAAGTAGAAAATGCATAAATTGCAACACGAAACGGACACGCATAAATCAAAACGAAAATAGGTATTTATTGCGAAACTGCCTGAGTTCCCGGTATTGCCGGATTAATCGGCTCCCAGATGTCGAGCTGTCTGCCCGAGCACTTCCGGTCTATTGCAGGAGCGCGTATGATTGGGATTTGAGTCCATTAATAGCTCAAATATTATTAGGTATTAAAATAGTTTCTCGTGGAATAGTTTCTCGTGAATTGAATGAAAAAACTCTTTATATCATAACAAATTATTTTTATACCTTAAAAAGACGGAACTCTTATATCATCTCTTTCCATCGATCCATTTGTCTGTCCGTGAAGATTCAAATCTATAATACATACATTACATATATACCTAATTTACCAAAAAATTTAGACTATTGAGACTCGAGAAATCTTTAAAAATATCACCTCACGCCTTAAGTTTCCTAGATCCTAGTTTTTTACATCACCACCAGAAGTTACATCTCCCAAATGTGACGAGGTAATTGTCACCAGTCTATTCGCCTACCACCAAAGTGATTTGGGGTCCATTTTCTATTTAATTTATAATGTTATTTAATTCACATACATATAATAGAATTAATTATGTGTACATTTATAGTACAATAAAATACCATAATTAAATTCAAATACAATATTGTAAGCAATCGCATCAAAGCCCAAAAACACAATATCGACTCGAGATCTCTCGACGCAAACTAATGGTGACAGTTCTTCTTTGCCTTAGCGCCTTTTGAGGCGCGCTAATGCGACGTTCGTTTGTTTTGTGTCGCAACACACGCCCGCAAAAAGCCACGAAAAAATGGCATGAAGGGTTGCACGCTTTTAGCTATGCAAACGGAATTTGGATCTGATCGGTACTGATAAGGCGACAGGCCTTTTGTTACTGTGGCATATATATAAATGCCTCAGTATCATTTTTTTAAGTGTCAAGTTGTTTATTTTTTTTAATTATTAACTAAGAAGGAATGTGAACTTTACGCCACTTTTAAACACATATCAATATAAAAGCAACTAACTGAAACACATTATTGTTAAGTTATCAAAATTTGTTTCCACAAAATTAAAGTAAAGTAATATACAAAATTATGACGTAACGAAGGACCCATTTGCGAGGTTCGTGTTCAATAGTAATAAAAAAACCGGAGTAGGATCAAAATATAGTAATATAGAATTAAAAAATCTATGGCCCTTATGTTAAAAAAGTATAACATTTTTGTAAATACATAAAAGTATTTTTAAATGTCTATGTGCGTAAGGATATATAGCATGCCGTGTTCACTAATATTAGAAACTACACCGTACGTGTCTTTATTTCTTTTGTAGTTATAATCTTGTGTATGTTTCAAGTTGTGAAGCAAATAAACAAAAAAATAATAACAACATTACATCTACGAAGGAAGAAAATGTTAATACGTTACGTTAATCAGTCATATACTATAACTATATTATATCAATTCAAAACGCGTATAACATATTAATACACACAAGAACGCCTCAATCTTTACATATTGAACATGAGACAGCTTTTAAGACGCTCTGTAGGGCGGACGCTTTAGTTCAAAGCCATAAGGTCCCAGGCCTTCTGTCCGAACGAAGGCTGTAGGTAGTGTTTAGATGGCAGGCTAGCCTTTTGCTAGAGTCCAATATATCTCGCCGTAGACCGGGCGCGGGTGGTATCCGGCGAAGGTCGTCCATGCACCAAGAGGTTAATTAAGATGACTACAATGGTAGCGAACCCCTTGTGAGGATTCACTATCATCCCCAGTAGGAAAAAGAAGATGATTTTTTTTTAATAACTCACTCGGACATCTTTGTACCGCCTCACAGTATATGAAAATAAAGTGACGTATCTGAACCATATTGTATATTTTTTTTGTATTTAAAAAAAATATAGACCTTATTAACCATTTTAATAAAACTTATGTAATGCAACTTTTTAGTTGGTTCCACAACTGTCAGTAATTTGAGACATGTCGCCATTGATTATATAAAATAATTGATTTACCATTTACAGTGCACATTTAACTTCAGAAAAATTTTAAAATGTGCTCTGTGAGCTTTTTTCAGAAGTGTTTGTTTTTGTATGTTTTGAGGGTATCACAGCGTCAGATTTACCATTTTAAATATTAAAATTTTACTACTGTTTTCCGCAGTTGACATAAAATTTATACCGTTTTTAGACGGTTTCGATAACTTAACGTACTGATGAAACAAGATGGTGGCAATGCAAAATACTAACTGCGCAAGACATTATGACCTCTGTCGCCAAGAACATGTTTACTTGAAATCCAGCCGTTTCGGATTCGAAGCTAACCCCCCGCAGGCCGGTCTATTGTTCCCTAACCTTGAATATCATTTCACGCCAAAACTAAAACCTCTAACGCCGGTGTCGACAAACAAAACGATTGCAAACACGACTGGAACGACCTCTGCTTAGGGCTTCCAAACACGTAAAGTTCAAGATATAGAGACTATTTAATTTCAATAAACTGTAAAGGTATGGTCTATTCCCTACTTAGGTAAATTTTTCAAGTATGTATGTAAATATTAGCAGTTTCACAACTGTACTTATTCGAAAATATGATAGTTTGTAGTTATTTTAAAGCTTTAAAGGCTTATTTAATTTTAATGAAATATCAAGGTATGGTCTACACATTAACAGTACAGTGATTTTCGAATACGAATAATTATTAAATTGGTCCAATGTGTACAATCGACTTAATCTTTTTACCAATCACTTCAAGGAAGTTTCAAAAGAAATTTGAAAATTATCTAGAAAATGTCACAAATACATATATTAAGTAACAAAATCAGTAGAAAAAATTTAAATGACCTGAGTTGGAAAAATCTATTATCAGATTGCCGCAAGTTTCCTGCAAAATTTCGGAATGCCTGAAAAAAGGCATGTGGTTTTACAGAAATAGGCATATAAAAATCTGCAGAAATTATACATCAAGAACCCTGCCAAATCTGCATCGTATATGAAAGCCCTTAAATACATTTATTTTCTTATTTTAACATCATTCTACATCGGCACCGGCACACAATCTTTTTGCCACTTTATAGAATTTTGTCTCGCGAACTTGTCCTTTTTGTCTTTCACGGGAAACCAGGCGACGTATTATTTTTTATTTATCGACATTTACTGTCGCTAGTATCACTTTTTAGTCGATCCAAAATTGGCACATATTTTTTGGCTGAGAACTCTTTTGTTCCCGCGGCTTGTCTTAAGGTGTATTTGACACTTTTTATTGTGTTGTTTACAAAGAATGTATCAAGATAACTTTCGATCCTAAATTATTTTTGTAAAATAAGCTTTATTGAGTTCGAAAATAGGTAAAAATGTTGCATTTTATTCATAGACGGAAACAAAGAAAAAGTCAATACAAAGAAGTACGGTTAGAAAGATACGAGAAAATCTTTAAAAGCACGTAACTCGTAGTTTAAAGGAACCAGTCTACCATAGAACCAAAAATGAGACTGAAGTATGTTATATTATTAGCACAATTTTTTTATATAATTTTTAGTTTTATTTTTCAATTGACCTACATAGATCAATTTGACAACATAGGTTAATCAATAAATCACTTTTGAACTTAAAATTTTGATATATAGAAAGTGCATTTTCGTTAGCTGTATCTGATTTCAAGATATCGCCATCTTTGAGGTGCCGAGTTCGAAGCGTTTGCACCTTGGTTATAATTGTTAACATATATTTCTATCAAACATATTTATATTTGTTGTATATGTATGTCTCCCCCTAGATCCCATAATACAAGCCCTACAGAGCTTACTTTGGCTAGGCTAATTTGTGTAAGTGTAAAAAATATGTATTTACTTATCCATTATTATGCAGATTTGCCGCTACAGTTCTATTGAACTAAACTTAACACAATACTTATTTTATTTAACAGGATATGCTCATACGACTACCAACTACCATGCTTAAAGCAAGTAAATAAAGTTTATAATATTCCATTAACCATTTTGAATCATGATTATTGTTCGTGTTTGCTTCTATCTTTATTTTTTGAATGGCAACTAAAAAGTGATCCTAGCACTAGCATACCATAAACATTCGTACCCAACCACCAACGTAACCTTACGGCTATGATTCACAGATAATAAAAAACTTCCCACTATTTATGACAAACTTCAGCTTTCGAATCAACATTTTCATCTTCACCTAATTCATGTACATATTACATATAATTTTAAATCTAATGCAAGGTGCGATTATGTCAAACACCGGAGTATAAGTTAGGTGCCTTCGAAAAAAGTAAGCCTTTTAGCGTCGCACTATGAGACCGAGTGACAGTCTATATATCAAAACATTTTCTTGTTACGTTTAATAGTGAACCTCACCGCGTCGCGTTAAGGGTTACTTTGGATTACTATCGTCGATCTAAAGATAGAACATAAGTTAACAAAAAACGTCCGGTAACGACCGGTCAGGCGGCATCCGAATTACTTTATAAAAAGCGACGCCCAATATTTTTATTGACTAGTTCGACGTAGCGTTGCAAACGAGCGATTTTTGAAAATCAAGTAACGTCTAGAATGAAATATATATAGTGTTTTGAATACGATGATTCTGAAAGCTATTATCAACTTTACATCTACCTCTTTAAGATACAAAATATCGTTGTCGCTTCGTCACACATCTCGCCCTAACTTCACTGTGTGTATGTAAGTTAGAGCAGGACATAGCACGACAACGACAATCATATATCAAACTTGTATATTTATAGGGCTAGGCGATAATATAATTAGATATTACTAATTAGGCGACAGTTTGGATCCTCTTACAGTAGCTTGACTTTCTATCAAGTGCATATTATAGGGATGTCATTTTTAAAAATACTATTTTATTACATGGATCTATGATAAACTAAAAGTCATCGCGCTTTGTCGACTAATGAACGCGGCCATCATCGGTCATCGGACACTTAAGACCGAAAGAGTTTTCTTTTTTTCCCACGGGGGATGGTGGTTAATCCTCATAAGGGGCGCGCCACCACAGTGGTCGTCTTAATAACCCTTTGGTGCTCGGACCCAGGCCTTCTGCCTGACCAAAGGCTGTAGGTAGTGCTTAGTTGGTAGGCTTACCGCTAGAATCCAATATAACTACCCGTCGTAGACTAGGCGCTGGTGCTATCCGGTGTAAGGTCGTCCGAGCAGTCGGGTCGTCCCTTATGAGGAGTCACTACCATCTCCCGTGGGAAAAAAACAAGGACGTTAGCAACGCAGGATTGACCAGTGTGGAGAACCTTGGGGGAAGCCTATGTGCAGCAGTGGGCGTCTACTAACTGAAATGATGATGATGAATGAAGAGACGTTACACAAACTATTGCTGGTTTGTTTTTACATTAAATCAGAATTAATAAATAATCTTTAAAATGTTACGACAAAGTCAATAATTAATGATAGCAATGCTAGGGTAATGACAACGTTAACTTGTTTTTCGGTAAATAATGTATTGGTTATTCAAACAAAAAGTACAATTATAATTAACTAGCGACCCGCCCCGGCTTCGCACGGGTGCAATGTTTGTTGAACTTTTTAAAGTGGACAATACTATGAACTTTATTTTGGTCTATATCGTAGGGTTCAGCCAGCGTTTTTGGCAATATAGCGCAATAAAACTTGCTTATTACGACATCACATTAGAAACCTTTAAATTTATCAGTGTTTCTCTACTATATTATGCATTTATATACATACAAACCTTCCTTAAGAATCACTCTATCTATTAAAAAAAACCGTCAAAAATCCGTTGCGTAGTTTTAAGATCTAAGCATACATACGGACATACAGCGAAGCGACTTTGTTTATACTATGTATTATGATTTCTTAACTAATCTTGTAATGGTGGTTAGGTTCAAAGGATTTCCAGCTGCCTCAGTAACATTATAGAAAATAATAATAAGCCCATGTAACTTTCTTTTCCTACAAGGCATCTCAACGTGATCATGTAACAATTCACGGAGTAAAAATTGAGAGCATTGTTAAAACGGCAAATGTAGTGCCATGCATTGATAACTGATTTGAGAAATTACCTGAACGATAATGAGATAATTTCGCATTATCAAATATATACACTGAAAAAAATACCTGAATCCTGCAAACTCTATTCTTTGTATTGTTGTATATGTGACGACAAAAACTTTTTGTAAACTCCACCTGACTGATTTTGCTGTATTTCAACTGTAACTAACAAACAATACATTGTGAAGAGTATAACATGAAAATGTCGGTCCAACAATGTAGTTACTAAGTGTAACTAACTTTAGGAATTAACATATTTATAAACGAAGAGAAATGTTGCATGTACTTATTCATTCTTTAGGGGCAACTTCTTTTTAGAGGAAGGGAAATTCGAAGTATGAAACGAATATTGTATGAAAATTTATTGATCTAATTGTCTTGTTTTTGCCTAGGCAATGTTATGTTTATATTTTTTGGTTTCTGTTGATACAAAGAAAATTAAATATACTAGAAACAATACAAATTTTATGAATCCAAAATTAGATTTATATATTCCACTAGAAACTTTTACAAATTACGTAAGACGGGACGATTATTTGACTATAATACGTTCTTGTTGAATTGTAGAAGAAAATATTTATTCTTCAGTGTAACTCGATAGCAAACAAAACGACGCCCGTTTGCACGAGTCAGTGCATCCTTATCTTGTATCAGACTGTACCCTTGTCAATAAAGAGCAACTTTAACTGTACAATTTGGACAGTTGCATCATTCATCAGGTTATGTGTGAGTGAGAAAAGTGAGTCCTCTCTTCCTATAGTATTCAAGATTAAGGCTCAAGGTTAAGCTTCATTTTGATTATTTAACTTTTTTTTATATTAACAATACAAGTTACATACAATTGCATTCAAAACATAGTGCCACTTAATCCTCTAAGGTTTGTGTGTGAGACTGTGACATTGTTTCCTTTATGAAAACTCAAATTAAATCAAATTTTCATTATTTAAATAGGATTTTAACAATCTAACTATTGCACGTCATAGATGCTACGCCGTTATTTCACAAGTCCTTGTAGGTATTGGAAAAAACCAGTAAAGACTATTTTTTTCTCCCAGCATTTTTACAGAGTCGTCAATTAACAGCTGGACTCAGATAAATAATCTGAACCCAACTTTCCTCAAGTTTAAGCAAGATCACATTACATCTATAAAAGCTATAGTTACATTAGGTTATTTACTATAGACAAAATATTTTGCAACGCAACCGTAGAGTTATTAAAATGAAACCCGAGCACTGTTATCATTTAAGGAATCCTTAGCAGAATAATAACCTGTTTTTATAAGAATATTCTTGATAAATGACTTAAATCTGTGAAAATCGGTAATACTTTGTGGATCACTATTGGGAAAAGCATTTCATTATTATGCGCTTTGAATAAAAAGATAATAATAATAGTAGATAATAAAGGCGTAGGGAAGTGACGACCCCAACGCCCGCTGGTGGGGCATTTAATGCCCCTTGACTGCCATAAATGCCCCATCAGTGCAGTCAGTCTCCCTCAGGGCAGCTTGTGGCGAGCTGTCGGTGAGTTGCGTCACCGAGGGTACCGATGTGCTTCAGGGGGGCGTATGCCACTCGCCTCTGTTTTGCCTTAACCAGCCGGACAGAGTGGAGTCGCAAGAGCAAATGCTCGAAGGGTGGAAGTGTAATAATGCCATAACGCCGACGGCGTCTCGATTGCTGTCGCAGACACACCTCTCTACACTCTTAGCCATTCACACCAATGTTGCTCTCTTCGCACCAATATTGGTCTGCTTTTTTGGAGGCCCATTTAGTGAGCGGCGAGTCACCACCTGCCATATTTAAATCAATTAGGAGGCTTTGAGAAGGTAAGTGACCGGAGTGTCTTCTATAGCCCGGTTTTCATTACCACCTAAATCGAAATGCAATAGGCCACAAACGTTTTGACCACTAATGACAATAGTTTCTGTGCATCTAACTGGGAATAGTCTTTGGCTGCATTTTTCATGGTGCAGATAGAGATTAGACCCAGTTGGTACACTCCACGCACACTTTCATTAAATATCGCTTAAATGGCCTCTACGCGTTGGATCTGTATCCCCGCGCAAGCCTTATAAAGGACCGTGTCTTATAAAGATACGTGATTTAAGCTACATAATAATAAAAAACATCTTTATTCAATAAATCTAAAATACATTTTTATATTATATCCTGCCAAACTGCAGAGCAGTTTGTTGGCGGGAAAAGCAAAAACACAGTCGCTATTTATGTATCAAAAGGAGTATTTGAGATTTTCACATATCACCGGCACTCTTATTTACTAAAATCTAAATCTAACAATAATTGTTTTATTTTCTTTTTATACATATGTATGGACATATTTTCTTCTCTGATTTCACTTGACATACTGTTTAAAGTTTAGGTATCATAAACGATTTGGTTCTTTTACCATAGTAATTGCACTTACTAGGCACGAAATACTTGTCAGTAAGTGCACTCCTAGTATTGTATTTCTAGTAACAGTAAAAACGACACCTTCCGATAGATAAATACATATTTTATTTGGTCTACAGCCACAAACACACAACAATGATTAGTACGAACAGGGAAATAGACCTGTGCGCCGTACAGAACAAGCGATATACATGTGTGCTGCAGCAGCAGAAAACAGCAAAGAATATTTTTATTTTCAATAACATTCATTTTTGTCTTGCAATTATAATCAACTTTTATATCATAATATTTGTAATCAAACTTCACTTTAATATTTGGTATTAGTTTGGTAAGGTAAATAATTGTTCATTAGAGCTTGTGCAGTCCTTAATCCTTCCCATCATCGACTATGGTGACGTGTGTTACTTTGATCTGAATTCAGACTTGCTGAATAAACTTGATCGGCTTTTGAATTATGGCATTAGATTTATATATTGTCTCCGTAAATATGACCACGTTTCCGCCTACAGACAAGAGCTGAAATGGTTACCCATCCGGTTCCGGAAGAAACGTGCGTGCTCTCACTACTCTCTATGCTCTGCTTAACTGTTCCTGTTCTCCCTCTTATTTAATACCTCATTTCCAATATCTATGTTCTACTCACTTACGAACGACTAACAATCTTCTTCTTAGCTGTCTTCAGCACACTTCTCACTCTGTCCACTCTTCTTTTCAAATTCAGTCCATATTTCTGTGGAACTCTCTCCCTTATGAAATCAGGATGGCACCAACTCGGGCCTCATTTAAACGGAAAGTCCGTAAACATTTCTCGGATATTATGGCACAAGCTTGATCTTGCAAGGATGTTGTTAAAGAATTGGCAGACATTAACTAATTAATATTTACATATTTTATATATTGTTATTTATTTATATAAATATATATTTATACTTGTATATATATGTTACTACATAGTTTATTAAATATATGTATATAATTGTATTATATATTAGTTTATAATAATATGTAACCTGCAGCATTTTATTCATATATATTTAAGCTATATATAAGTATAGACCTTTCAAAATCTCGTTGCACCTACACCACATCTCCACACCACCCAAAGGTTGGCTGGTAGAGAATACCTTAGGTATTAAGCCCGCCTATGTAGATATTTTTGCATAAAGTTTAATAAATAAATAAATAAAAATTACCAAACAAAAAATGATTGATATAATGTTTGACATACCGCACCCCCAGTGCGACACTGTACCACTTTTGCAAAAATGTAGTTTTTCAGGAGAAGCTTTTAAAACTTTGACACATCACAAAGCAATGACGTTAGAAGATTAGACGAGATGAGTTGCTTATACTGAAATGTCAACTTTTACCTTTAATTTTAGATAAATAATTATCAAGTAAAGGGGTGCTTTAGGATAATTATTATATACTTAACACATTTTTAAAATTTTCGCAAAAGTGACAGTGGTCTGTATGTTTGTGCATGTGAGATTTCTATGTTTATGACTACACCCACAACACAGGATAAAAATCCTAGTGTAGGGCGACGTTTAAAAATTATTCAAACTTTTCTAGAAAATTGATAAAAAAAAATTAAAAAGCAAATAAAATTAATAACATCCCACTTAAGCTAACGAAAACTGCCAAAACGATTACAGGTAATTAAAAATACATACCTTTACTGACCTGTCACAGAAATGTAACCTGTATCTCAGATAATTAGGTTTAGATATATCTCTCCAAAGATCTCCCAAGCGGATAAAGCGCCTAACCGAATTTTACACATACAAAGATCATATTATAAAATAAATCGTATACAAAATACATACGACAATTTTATGAGCAATAAAGCAGTCACTAAATGGCGACAAATAGTAAAATGAATAATTATAAATATTAGCATTCGCAAGAATATGAATTCCTTAAAATTTGACATCACTAATGTCGACTATATGGCATGTAACATAATATGTCCAAGGATTTAGTTTATTTAAAGTATTCACAATCTTCTTCTTCTTCAAGTCTTTTTTGAATTAATCTATACATATAATAAGACAGTAAAAATATTTTGTCTGTACATTTAGTATTTTTGACTGAAATGGATAGAGGGGCACTTAAATAGATTATTAGAAAGCAAAAAAAAAATTTTTGGAATTTTTTGTCTGTCTGTCTGTCTGTCTGTATGTTTGTTCACGTTTATCTCCGAAAGTACTGAACCGATTTGCTTGAAACTTTCACTATTTGCTTTGTTTTAACTCAGAATAATATCTAACTTTGTTTCATCAAAATCGGTTCATTAAAAAAAAAGTTATCGTCATTTTAATGAACTCAAGGCATGATAATATTGCGAATTATAATGTACACCATTCTTACATAAGTTACATGAAATTTAAAATCTAAAGACAATTCATCATCATGATACAATACATACATAAGATAACGTCTTTATCCCCGCGGGGTAGACAGAGCCACAGGTTATAAGACCCCAAAGGCCACGTTTAGCATGTTCGTGGGCAGTGAGATGGAACAGGGAACCAAAATACGATGAAACGAAACCAGTACCTCAAGGAATTGCTTTATACCAAAAATATTTTAATCGGTAAAATCGTATATTAATATGATTTGTGTATCAATAACATTCAACTCGAAATTTACGCAGACGAAGTCGCGGGCAACAGCTAGTTTGAAAATAAAATCTTTAAATCAGCGTGAATTTTTCGTTCCAAGACTCTGTTTTAAAATTTTATAAAGTTTGCTTTGTCAGTTATTTAAAAAACGAGGAAAATTTTTATATGACACGTTTTTTTTTAACTCTTTTTGGTTTTCTGCGGACTCTTTGGTCCGCACTCTTTTTTGTTTGTGTTAGTATTTTTTTTTACATTTCCTTATATATTATTTATTCTACAAGTAACATATCATTTGTCGATCAGGAGAAATTGTTCTCCGTTTTGTGGGGACAGATGGTCTTGTCCCCCACATAGCCCCATGAGGCACCATCTATATCTATGTTCTAACTATTCCTTATATTTACTATGACACTTACCATAATGTTTATATTATCATTATCATCTCCATAATAATAATATAAGTAAGTATAATATAAGCTACAGTCCCCTTTTGATAAAAAAACACAACATTATTTTGTATTTCGTGAACTTTCATTGGATGTGTGTTTGACATATACTTTACTTATTAGCACTTTATAAATATGACAAGAAAAAACAACAATTGCTATTTATGGTATTATATTCTGATGGTATGTAATTACAATCGCCTACAGTACTTATATGTTAGTGCAGTGAGATTCGCGGCAAATCTGCACCCCCCACAAAAAGTTATGTTACCAATATGCGACATAAGTATAATACATCTAATAAGTATTGTATTACATAGTTTATATGTGTGGATGTTTAATATTGTATGTATTAGTTTTATTTGTCATGTATCTAAAATATGTTATAGTTACCATCTAATATGAATGTGACATGCAATAAAGAAATAAATAAATAATATGTAATGCCAAATTAAAAAAAATAATTAATAATTGATTAATAAATTGAGTCAATAATATACTTTGAATGTCATTTGAAAGCTTATTATATTTTTACGGCCATTGAGCGACAGTTACTGGAGTGCAATGCAGTTCTTATTATTGGAGAAAAGTAGTCTATTTAATGTCTATGGCTATGAGTGCGAATGACTAATTACTTAACCTATATATACTTGAATATATGACCATATTGCCACTTTGGCTTCCCGCGCCTCTTCTAGCGCTTTTGGGCCTCTTTTATGGGTCTGCGCTGCATCGTCCCTATCCCGAGGGGCGGTCGCCCTCACGATTTGCCTCACGATTGCCTGTCAGCAAGTCACATGGTCAGACCGCTCTGACCGCGTGGAGTCCGACATAACCTCCGTGACACTTGCCGTTGCGGGTGTATCCTGGGCACGTTTCGTGCTCCTTGTGAGGATTCTCAGCCTTCGTCTCCTGAGGAAAAAAGAACGAGGGGAAATGCGTGAAATTGCTCCAGCATTCATTCCTAGCAGGTCTACCCACTAAAATCTCCCGGTGTTGTCTTTCCCTCTTTGGGTGTGTGCGGTAGGCTCCACATTGCGACGCCACTACAAATAACTTATATATGTAACCTATCTCTACATACATTTTGGAAGCATCATTATTTCTTTTAAAACTCTCTAATGATAAACTATGTATGATCCCTTTTGAAACTTTTGAATTTGGAATATATATTTGTTTGGACCAACCGAAAAATTCTGTGTGCTGGAAAAGCAAACCTCAGAAGCGAATTCTCAAAATTAGGAGCAGAGAATATTCTATGTAGAGTTCTTACACAGTCAGGGGTTTTTATAAAGAAGTATTGAAAAGCCACCGCCGAGAGAGAATCTTAAAACTACTAATTGATGAATCATTTGTTGACACAAAAATGAGATGCCGACGACGTGTATATATGGGGGAATATTGCAAGCGTGTCCACTGCACAAGATATTTTTTTTCATAACGAACAAATAACGGTTCGTTTCATTTGAATATTTCGTTGGATTACTTACTAATAGATGTTTGGTATAGGAAAGATGGTCCTGAAACTAGCTTCAACTGGAAACTTATGAGAGCTATCTAGTAAAATTGAAAACCAATTCGGAATGTTAACAAAGAAAAGATGCAGTCCTGATCTAAGAAACTTGTCCATTTTCTTATCAGATTCAACTAGGTCAGAATTCGAAAAGTACTTTAACTGGTTACGGTTTCTTAAACAAACGCCTATTCATGATAAGAATGACATACAACCCTTTGTACATAGGGGGTATATATACAGAGGAAATTGCGAAAATACTTCCTTATGGAATGAGAAATTTAGCCGATTAATAGGCGAACCCCAAAAGTCCACAGAGATTGCTGGAGAGGAGGAAGGTTGGAATAAAAGGCGAGTAAGTCTAAGGTAGGAGATATGATGGTTCAAGCTGAGTGTCAAAGAAACCCAATAAATTTATTAACTAAGGGCACTGACCTTTTAATCGAGATATTTAGCGTTTGAATCTGACGGCTTTTAACCTTGTAGAAAAATTCTTCCACAACAGCTGCTATTACAAGAGACACGAAATCTGCCTCTTAAACAATCATCATATCTCTAATTGCAGGAATATAAAGAAAAAATATAACGTTGAAACATGCGCAGTCCGAAACGCCAACACGTATGTTTTCACGACAAAAACCTATTTCGCGGTGCAGATAAAATCTGCGACAGGTCGCTTAAGGCATCATTATGGGCTGCAAAAGGTAACATACCCGGAGCATGTATCCGTTTTTGCCCTACGGTAGCCCTTTGGTTATTAAGCGAGAGATAGAATGAAACGAATTTGTCACATAAGACATGTTAGAATGTGTTGTTAACCATAAAAATATTTTGTATGGTGCTGATTTTTTGACACCAGGTAGGTAGGAGTGGTCAGAGATTTATATTATTTTTCACGTTCAAAATAGATTGACACTACTTAAATGTGCCTTATTTTTCATAATCACTGGTTGATCTAGACTATTTTTGCGAGATTTCTTATCATGTTACAGAGATTACTCTATAAATCATTAAAGTAGAAAGTCGCGTTCGAAATTTCAAATATACAAGATGGCGACTGTTGTAAAATGTCTTTGCAAAATGGCCCCGACTGTGATAGCGTTCAGGAGTCATATTTATATCGGTCACGTGCATGTGATACGAATGTAAACATGTAAAAATAATGTATTGAATAACATGTTTCGAACCTTGTTTACGTGTGAAAACAATGAAACCATAAAAAGGGCCTCCATATGCCAAAAAAAAATACAAAATAGCGGTGGTTCCGGGGATCAAATTGGATTGCTAAACATTTACTTTGACATTTTCAAACCCGGAAGAGACATACAATACAAGAGTAATTATAAAAATTATTTAACGATTTATTTACTAATTTGGATGTAATAAATTATAATTAAAATTAAACTTTTGCATAACAAATATCAAAATAAAAAATGTACCCAGATCTTGCACTCTAAATACACAAAGACGACATATCATCGTCGTTGTAAGGCTATCCTACTCTAGCTTACATGAACATATGAAGCTTAGAACGAGACGTATGGTGATATTGACGCAAATAGTCATAGCGTAAGTTCAGCTCGATCATCGTTTCTCGAATCATTTTCATATCTACATCGCTGTTAAATATCGCAACGATTTTGATAACGAATCGAACACGAATGATATTTTATCTAGGGACCCAGGAGAGGCAGATATGCAACGAATTATTATATAAAGGACATTGTTCAATTTTGGCCTAAGAACCGATGTGAATATAAATTATACTATAATTTTTATTTATTTTTATATTATTTGAAACATATTTTAGTATTCCACGGACACTTCAAATAAATAAATTCCAAATAAAAGGTTGGGTCACAATTATTGATGCCGTATAAAATGTTTTCCGTCAGCCAGTGCTGCCAGTTTCGGAAGTTTTCGCGATTTCGGTAAATACGGATCGAATTGAAAACCTCCTCCTTTTTGAAGTCGGTTATTAAAATTAGTTGATAACACTTTATTCATTTAAATACCTATATTGACTAGCTAGAAAAAAACTAGTATTATATATTTTTGCTTGCTTGGCATTCGAGTATTATAGTTGTCGTAATTGGCAACACTGGTGTACTTCATACCTTATCTGAGTCCGTTTCATTCAATTTTTGATTGCTTTGCGACTATCGTTTCTTTTGGGATTTTCTATGCGTTTCATGGTTTTATTCTAACAACTTTGGCTTGATTACGGACTCCGATTACATTGCGTACTTGGTACACTCGGCTGTGTGTAAAGGACTGGATTTTGTAAAATGATAATTGTCAAAGAATTATCTTAAACTTGACTAGGTACTATCTCTTTTCCTAGTATCTAGTAGAGTAGTCCTTTCCTAGTTCTAGAAGAGAACATATATAGCTGTACATAGTATTGTTAATATTACTTTGATATTACTACTCTGATATTTCACGCAAGGTTGGTTATTATTTATTTATAACCTCAAAATATTAATTTTTTTCGTAATTATTTTAGTTTCCTGAAGTGTCCGTTCGTGAAAACTTATTTCATAGGATTCCATATAATTTAAAGAGTTTATATAAGTCACTTTCGATTCGAACGGTTCTTAGGCAGAACATGTATGGAGCCGGAACAATGTCTGTTCTATATGTAACTAGGAGTGGTTTTCATAGAGCCATGTTTGGTAACAACATATTCCGTATTAATATTATAAACGCGAGAGTTTGTAAGTATTTATAAATGTTTGTTACTCTTTCACGTCAAACTACGGAATGGATTTTCATAAAACTTTACAAAAATATAGGTTATACATCAGAATAACACATAGGTTATCCTGCCCAGACAAAAACGCGGCACAAGCTAGTATTTTCATACATTTTCATATACTTTTACCATCGAAAGTAATACTACGTGTTACGATTCAAAGGTACGAAAGCTCACAATAATTACAGAAATAGTTTTCAAGACAAGCCTGTCGAGTAGAATATACAAGTTCCATCTATTGAAAGCTATAAAATACTCTTTATAATTTAATAAAATATACACTCGAAGATTTGTGTGCGAGCGGTAAAAAGAACCAAATAATTAGTTAAACCACAAAACGCTCGGTCCGAAGAAATCGAAACGTGGGAATTGGACAGACGGCATAACTCTCGGGATAGGAAAATGAGTGGAGCAATTTATGTTGTAAACTACAAAAAAATATTTCCTTTGCTTTCGGCTGTCACAATATTTTTTAAAGTATTTTTTCATATAACTTAGCTTTCTCTTTATATAACTTATTTACTTATACTCCCAAACCACATTAGATCTAGGCGACCAAGCTTTGCAAGGACAACCAAACCAAACTATATATATCGTAACTTTATGGTCAAGGAAACTCGGTGACTGTTAATGCCATCCCAAAACCATTCTGCTGAATCCACCTCATTAGTTAAATGACGACGTTTGAAGACGTTTGACGACCTTCATAGCCGAGTTGTTTCAAGGTGACGCGATCTCTGAAGTCACGGATTCGATTCCCGGTTTAAACAGATATTTGTGTGATGAATGTGAGCATTTGTGTCTTAGTCATGGTTGTTAATATGTATATACCTTTCAAAAATATTTATATATGTATATCCATTACTCTAGAGCCTTACAGAGCTTACTTTGGACTAGGCTGATCGGTGTGAGCGGGGTCGGGGAGATGGCCGATCCCGCTCTACTGAGCCCGGCGCCGCCTCCTTCGAGCACAGCTGCGGCGCCGCGCGGGTCGCCGGCGGGCGCGAGGAAGTCGCGACCGCTACGGCGACCCGGGATGGACCACGCCCTTCCGTGGCCGGGGGGCGTCGTCGGTGGAGGAGACCGGGGGAGGTAGTAAGCCTCCCCCGAGGAGGGCACCCCTGTGTCGAAGGGGAGCGGAGGCTGGGGGTTCCCGGAAGGAGCTTGATGTTCCCGGGGGCTCCCTACATGCCTGAGGAAGGCCATCCCTGAGGTTTTTAGTGGGTAGGCCTCCCCCTTCTGGGGAGGAGAGCCCCACATAACCGCCGGCTCGCCACAGCCGGGGTATGCAATTTAATGCATTTTCCTCAGGGAAACAAAAAAAAAAAAGAGTTAATAGGCACTATTTGAATTTGCATGTTCCACCTTAGGCAACATCTTCACTTAACATCAGGTGAGATCGTTGTCAAACGCACTCAAATTAGTAATAAAAAAAATACTAAAATGGAGGATGCATAGTGGACTTTTGTGGTTCACAATATGCTGATCTACAATACTGGTAAGAAAGAAGAATTCATCTGACTCCACGCGTTTGTTGTCGACAAGATGCACCAAATACTAAGTGGGCGTGCGCATGGGCGGCACAATTAAATATATAGTAATGCGCCGCGCCCACCGAACAATGCGATATCTGATGGGCTAGGGAAAGAGCACTCTGAACTGCCATAAATTAGGAACATCTGCAACTTCCTTCAAATGGTGAAGCTACTATTCCAACAGAAACTATAATTTGCCAACTCAATTTACCTTATTTACAATTGACATTTGGACCTCAAGCAAATTGCGTCTTTAACACAAGTGCCTTAGAAGTGTCGTGAAGAATTACCCTTCAAGTCAGTGTGTACACCTTCTAGAATATCTCACTACACTCTCACTTGTTAATAGTTGGAGTGAAATCGTGCGCTTGTTTTTTTATATTAACGTAGTGACTTTGGAGGCTGGTGTATAATAAGTAGGTACACATCTTAATGATTCCTAGTTAATCTACTGCATCGCATCCTCTTCTGAGAAATAGTTGTTTACAATACAAGCCCAATGTCAAGAAGACCAAGGCTTTAGGCAGAGTTCAATTAGTAGGCAAACCAAGAAGGCGCCGTCCAACATAATCTTGGTACTATAACTACAGAAATATCCTAGGTGAAATTCCAATTCCTTGTGGCAATTGTCTACATTCCTTTTCCAAGGAAATTTATAGTACTTATCTTGTTTTCATGATGATAGTGCTCCTTAAGAAGTATATAATGTTATCTTTGGACGACAGACATAGTTAGTTACATGGAGATGAATATTTTGTACGCAATTATATAAACTAGTAAAATTTATTTAACAATTCCGAGATCCGCTAATACACGTAAAGTCCATGTTGACAATTTATTTGCTACCAGTGTTTGTCGTACACACACTGGACTACGCTGTCCTCTAAAATCGCATTTTAAAATGTTATAATTCTATGTTCGGATCTGTAGATGTTGGTATTCAATATGTCAAAACGTAAATTTAAAATAGAATTGTTAAGAATATTAATATAAAATCTAATCACATGTATGTAATTAATAGTAATTGGTTAAATGTTGTTCATTTATGTCAAATTTAATTTGTTTTCATTTATTTAATTTTAGACATAAATAAATATATAGTATATATGTGGTATGTGTGTGAATATGTGTATGTGTGCGCTGTGTGGTGCCGAGGTCAAGTATAGCGCACTATATTCGTTTTTGTTAATCTGTGGATAATATTGTTGGTTGTAGTATTGGCATGCGAGATTAGCAAACTGTATTATACTTTATATTGTAACTGTTATTATCCCTAAATTAATAAATAAATAGTGGAATAGAAAATCTCGTGTCCTCCTCGTCAGTGAAAATGACAAGATAAGGACCGCCTTGTTAACGGACAAGACCATGGGAGTCGTAAGATCACTTCTATGATAACTGTAATCAACCCATGAACTGAGTCATAAAATCTGAATACAAGGCATATTTCAATTTGCAAAGAGGTTTTCAATTGACATTTAACGATTGGGCGTTGTGCGCCTTAGTGGGATTAAATTAAAAGCAAATTTAACTTTTTATTATCACATAAAGGTATCGACATTGCATGGAACTGGCCAGTAAACATGTTTAAGTGGGAGCACACTTGCTTTTTAAATTCTTTATTGAAAGCCCATTTTTGTCGATATGAGCTTAGTCCGTTAATGAGCACCATTTTTGTTAAGTCAGGGTATGTCCAAACCATAGTTATGATTTTGATCGTCCGCAATTGCTTTTAATTTTATTTAATCGTTTCTTTTCGTATCTACATAACGAAATATAATTAAAAATATTATGGTGTATGTAAAAATATTATCATATTTGATCATAGTCTTACAAAAAAGAACTACGCTACAAAAATATTCTTGTAAAGGTTTCTCATCATTACACATTTCTTTATCATTTGTATAGAAAAAACATTACTCACATAAAATACCTCTGAGAATTCTTTACGATTCACTTCAAAAGTAAACAAATTTATCAAAAATTCGATAAACCTTTAAATTCGTATTTAGACAAACGATGTTTTTTACCAATAATTCTGAAATTGATTCAATAACGTCGTCTTACTCTGATTATTTGTTTAACTAACTATTGTTTCGGCATTAGCTTTCATTATGAAAATTTAGCATTCTGTAAATATGATGTTGTAGCAAGTTATCATTATGAAAAGTTGTGATAGTCCGCATTATAACAGTTTGGGTTGAGAAACATGACGTTTACGACCAATTGACATTTTGAGATTAATAATTTTATGATAGCACGAAAGCAAAATTAAGAACAATAATTGGAAATTACTTTTCTTAATTTTGCGTTCTATTCTAACATACAATCTCAAATCACTGGAACCACCTTTTCACTTGAAGCAAAAAACAAAACATTTAAACATAATCGTACAAACTGACCTGAATTTATATACAGATATTAAAACATTCCTTTTTAATCGATAAATACGCCCGAGACGTACAATTAAAGCAATTAATACAAATTGGACGTAAAGCCTTTAACAAATAAATAATTCTATATGAAAGTGAAAACCGTTTTGCTTGTCAAAAACATATTTTTTACGTATCATGAAGGTAGTCCAAGGGACAGGGTCCTAATATATACGATGATATTATAAGTTTATATAAGTAATATAATTTTGTGCGTCTGACTTTATAGGCTACATTTGCAGAGATGGCAAGCAAGTTACAAAAGGCATATTTGGTTGTGCGTGAGCCGTACTGGTCCCTACGCTTATGTATAGAAGCAAATACTGGGTGTGGCAAAAGAAAGATAAAATTAAAAAGAATACAGTGTAAATAAGAGCTTTGAGAGAAATGGCTGTAGTGCCGATGAAGGATAATTTGCGAAATGTGCGGTGTCAAAGAAATGTAGTGGCAAAAATCTAGAAGGGAATGTTTAGATGGTTTGAACACGAAGAAGGGATGGACAAAAGAAATTTATAAGACAAATATGAATGGGCAAGTTGGTGGGGGTGACCTAGACGAAGTCTATAAGAGCAAACGGATCACCTGATGGTAAGCGATAGCCGTTGCCCATGGACACCCGCAACACCAGAGGAGTCACAGATGCGTTGCCGGCCTTTTAAAAGGGAATAAGGGAGAAGGGGGGGGGGAGGGTTGGGCCTCCGGTACCCTTACTCACTCGGCGAAACACAGTGCAAGCGCTATTTTACGCCGGTTTTCTGTGAGACCGTGGTATCACTCCGGTCGAGCCGGACCAATTCGTGCCGAAGCATGGCTCTCCCACGGTTAAAACCTAGAGGCTAGGCTAAGAGTACCCTGTCGAATAGGACGGGAGGGATTGACACGATGCTACCACTGTGCATCCGACCTTGACTCGGCCCAGCACACGCTGGCGGAGTGCCCCGCTTGGGCCTCCGAGCGCCGAGTCTTGGTCGCAGAGATCGGGTGAGGTCATTGATTGCGGCAATGGTGGCGGACGAGAGAGGCTGGAGGGCTGTGGCCTCCTTCTGTGAAGCAGTTATGCTCCAGAAGGAGGCGGCGCCGGGCTCGGTAGCACGGCTGCGGTAACGACTGCGGTAATGCATTTTCCTCAGCTGAAAAAAAAATGGCTAAGAGTACCCATAGCCAACGAATGTACATGAAAGTATTAATCAAAGTCGGGGAAGCTAGCGAATATATTTATGTATGTATGTATATTGAACATATAAGTAGTAGGACCTTAGTCTACAAATTGTTATGTTTAATATAATAATGAATTATGAAATGCAAATTTGACATCCCAATTCGCAAAATAACCGTCATATTGACGACCTTCGTAGTCGAGTGAATGGTATACCGGTTTCAAGGTGCCGTCATCTCTGAGGTCCCGGGTTCGAGTCCCGGTGGGGGCGGCTGTTTGCGTGATGAATGCGAACATTTGTATCTAAGTCATGGTTGTTATATTTCTATCAAATTTATTTATATATGTATAATATATGTATGTCTATCCGTAGTGTAACCCCTAGATCCCATAATACAAGCCTTACAGAACTTACTATGGACTAGGCTAATTGGTGTAAGTTTAAGAAATATTTATTTATTATTGTGTGGCAGTTATCTGTTGATTTAACTACATATGTAAAAGTATGCAGTTAAATCGACTTACAAAAAACAAATGTATTTATAAAAATATCTTCTGAAAATAATTTATAAGAAATATTAGATTCTCAATATTAAAAAATAATAGTAAAATTATTTTAATTGATAGACTGCGATATTTCGTAAAATTTCACCAAATATTATTTTTAATTGCTGGTTTAACCATTTTCAGTGACGCCTTCTAAAATGACCTTCAAAAGCACAGAAATTGTAAATTATTCTTTCCCGTCTATAATTATAAGTGACGACTAAAAATAGAAGTTAAAAAATACACATTTAGATGTTCGTTTCAGTCAGGCTTTGTCGATTTCCGAAGCTGTAATCTTTTTTTTTCTTGTACGTACAAGACTAAGTATCTCTTTGAATTCTTCATTCTTCGAAACATACTTTACCGGTTTTGAAGAAAATAAGAGCCTTTTCTGAGACAGCGATTTATGTTTTTCTTTTTAATTGTATATATAATATTATGTTAGATAGCAATATTTTGAATAGCTTATATTATATCATCATCCTCTTGCCCATTTCCCATTATCTGGGGTCGGCGCAGTAGATCTTTTTCTTCCATTCCTCTCTATCAGCCGTCATTTCCATGCTTACTCCTTTCATTCTTATATCATTCTTCACACAATTGATCCATCTTTTATTCGGCCTTCCTCTGCCCGTGTATCCCTCCTATAATAGCTTATATTATATATTGTCATATAAATATAAAAGATGATTTTAATCAACTATACCTTCGAGAAGCTATATAGTTATATTTTATACTGCGATGCGGCCTATTTCCAAGCAGGCACACCATCTTGGGTCAAATTGGATTTGAAAATCAACTTGTCGATAATGCTGACCATCAACGTAACATAGTGAGTATGCCCCTATTCTAGAGACCCACATACGCCTAAACATAACAGCATTAAGTCTCAAAAAAATTGGTAAATTGCTCAATAAACAATAATATTACATGATTCTCTCAAAGTTTTACTCACTGAAAATTTACAGCGGCGGTGATATTGAGCTCTTGATACTAGCCTTTAAGTTGGATGATTTACTCTGCTATGTAGGAAAGATGTATGTGAAGTCGACATTGGGTTGATTATGACTAGAGATCGGATAATCGGATGGATATTTACCTAAAGTTAATTTTTGGCTCACAAATTATGGAAGCGGCTTTTTAAAATACATTTTGTTAAATAAAAATCCCGGGAAAATACGGGACTGCAAATTTAACGTAGTGATATTGTTTGAAAATTACTAAATTAGCACGTGGTATTTATTTTCAAAAGACCGAGACTCCGGGTTCATTTATACAACTATGCATACGTATTTACCAAAATGTTCTACAGTACCGGAATTCCGGGATTTTTATTTATGGAAATAAAATAAAAAGACAGTTCCATACTTTGTCAAAAACTAATTAGGTAAATAAATAAACATCCGGCTATCCAATTCCACAATCCCGGGATTTTTATTTAACAAAACAATAAAAAGCCGTTTCCATACTTTGTCTTAAACTAACTTTAGGTAGATATGCATCCGATTATCCGATCTCTAATTATGACGTAGGGACCATCCATAAATTACGTCACACGGTTAGGGGGAGGGAGGGGGATAACGAAGTGTGACATTGTGTGACAAGTGGGTGGGAGGGACCTTAAATTTCGTGACGTCACATTACAAAATCTATTAAATCAAATAAGCTAACTGTTAAAACACAAACTTTAAATTATTACTATTAGTATGAAAAGTGCTGTAAATATTAACTTTTATTGTAAAGTCTGTATACTCTCATAAATAAATAAATGAATAGTGTCTTCTTCTATCTATTAATAGGGGTACTCCCGAAAGGTACCATTTTTCTAATTGATTATAGTAGGTGATTTTGAAAAATATAATATGTGAATCATGTAATGACCATATACTTATTTAATATAAGTAATCGTTTCATTTTTTTTATGTTAATTTTTAAAATAGAAATAAAACTGATTGCGATACCGCTTTTGTCATTCAATAATTTCTATAATTTCAAAATTTGTGACGTCACACTAGGGGGGGGGGGAGTCTCACAAATATGACTAGCTGTGACAAGGACGGGGGGAGGGACAAAAAAACACGAAATTCGTGTGACGTAATTTATGGATGACCCCTAATTGCCCTTACATACTCAGGGTAGATTCGTTGTTTAGTATAGTTTAGTCTAGGAACGTATGTGAGCTGTGATGATGATGATATTGACAACTATCTTTTCCGTTTGTCTGACAACAACACTGTTTTATTTTTAAATATGGAATTTGTATCTAATTACTATAATATATTCTATGTCCCTTAGACTAAACAGCCCGTTAAAATACAGAGCGCACGGCGCGGGCGCATCTAAACCATAATTTGGCTGTCAAACACTTTTTAAGAGACGTCATTCATACTCGCGCGAGAACGTTTCATTATCTATGACCGTTCTGGGTCGTACCTCCTTTAATATCTACTTTTGAATTTCGAACGCATGTTTTACTTCTTTGTGATTTACTATTCAAACCTCTTTGTTTTCTTTTTTTCGTTTCGATTGTGCTGTCGGTGTTCAGTTATGATACTAGCTTCACAGATGGCTGAATGTGTCTTAGCACCTTCGTCTAAAGAGTTGAAGACGCCTAAGGCTATTTTTTATTTAATAATATTCAAATGTTAGAAAGATGACACGTGTTAATAATGTTGTGGAAAGGTTACAAATAGTCGTTGCACCTTTAGCTGGCATACATGTTTGTTTTTATTATTGTTTTTTATGAGTAGCTTGGTGGAGGGATCGCATTTGTGTTCTGTTAACGATTGGTAAGTTGGACGTGGTTACTTCTCCTACTATGTTTCTTCTATCTACTTCCGATGTCAAGCTGTCATATATACTTTATATCCATTTCTGTTACAAGTTACCGATATAAATCAATAGATGTAAAATTTTTACCGTGGGAGAGCCATGCTTCGGCACGAATTGGGCCGGCTCGACCGGAGTGATACCACGGCCTCACAGAAAACCGGCGTAAAATAGCGCTTGCGCTGTGTTTCGCCGAGTGAGTGAGGGTACCGGAGGCCAACCCGCCTTATTCCCGTTTATTCTCCTTATTCCTCTTATTCCCTTTTAAAAGGCCGGCAACGCATCTGTAACTCCACTGCAATGAAGCCAAGGTGAAGGTCAGGACATGACCACCACCAACACAATGACCCAGCCGTCGTCACGGCTGGCGGTAGATTCCACTGGAAGGGGACAGGTGTCCCCGAGCAGTTACCTTCGTCGAAGAGGCGAAGAAGATTACCCGCACGTGTAACTCCACTGGTGTTGCGGGTGTCCATGGGCAACGGTTATTGCTTACCACCAGGTGATCCGTTTGCTCGTTTGCTGCCCTATCCTATAAAAAAAAATCTGTTTTGAAATTTATAAATTGGAAGTTACATATAGGCAGGCCTATAATGACTGATCAAAATGTCAAACATCACAAGCACTTCCGAGCATCAGAAAGACATGTTAAGCAGGGAGTCCAGCACCCAATCTCCCATCGGTGATAGCCGTCTGTGGTTGAGTAGTAAAGGAAGAGAGACTGCACTTGCTTGTGCGCAGACGCAATAATATCTCCCGCGCAGATGAGGTAGTCAAAGTTGAGGAAATTGTTTTGGAAGACTTTTTATCAATACTCAAAGTAGACACAATTTATGGCTGCTGCTACCAAAAATGCACTTAGAAACAAAAATAAGCAAAATAACCGTGAGAACGTGTTTAAGTGGGTATGAGATAAGTTAACGAAGTTTCTAGTTATTCTACTCTGTTTTTTTTTTTATATAGAACTTAATTCTATTGTTATACATTTTTAAGGTTTAAAATAAAATCGAAAAGATAACTCAATTGTTTATCTCCATAATAATAATGTACTTTAGACAAACCAGTGGTAATACAAAATACTATTGCTATTCATAAAAATACTATAATATAGGTAGTACTATAACTATAGTATGTACATAATTATATGTAATTATTTACTGCTGTTTCAAATTAAATTGTATGGAATCTCAAAACATGTGAATGCGTCAGACTTTTCATGTTGAACTTGAGGCAACTCTTATTTCAATCGCAAGAGAGGCGATTTTCGTCGTGCCAAAGTAAATCCTGACAACACTCACTGTACAATCGATAAAATAACAAGTTTTAATACGTGTACCATGAAACCATAGCTATTTTAGACGGTGCAAAGGTCAATTTGTAATTTTTATATTTTATTTTTATTAAGCAGTTCGAAGTTATTCATTGTGATCGTCAAACTGTCAGTTACAGTACCTGCGCTATCACCAAGACCTCTGTATAATACAAGCTCCAGATTTTATTTGAGTAATCAACGGAGGGCCCTCAAAAACCGCCAGTGGCGCCTGCGAGCATGAGTGCCACCTCATTGTTCGACAAGCCAGAACAGAGATGTTGATATTTCGACACTTCACTGGTTAAGTAGTGTTGTACTCGTGCATATCGAACATTTAACAAAAAGCCACAAGTTGACAGAATAGACTACACACTTAAAAATTGTCACATCATCACTACATAATATAAAACAAAGTAGCTATCTGCCGTCTGTCTGTCTCTATGTATGCTTAGATCTTTAAAACTATGCAACGGATTTTGATGCGATTTTTTTTTTAATAGAGTGATTCTTAAGGATGGTTTATATGTATAATACAGCAGTACATAGTATAAAACAAAGTCGCTTTCTTTGTCCCTATATCCTTATGTATGCTTAAATCTTTTAAACTACACAACGGATTTTGATGTGTTTTTTTTAATAGAATAGTAACATTGCACCCGTGCGAAGCCGGGGTTCTTTAATGTAGTTCATATAACACAAGTCATATAGCGCTTACATTGGACTAGCCTAATTGATGTAGGGGTGCGACGTCAGACAACCTCGTGGTGCACCTAGATAACGTCTTTTGACGGCTAATACTCTGACAGAGGGCCCCCTGAAAGAGGGAGCGTGGGATGGCCGGGCCCAACCTGTCAGGCCTCTAGCGGCCAGTGGCAAAAGGGTGAAGCCCCCCTTCTTCTTTAAGAGGGGGTGGCTATTGCTCAGAGGACCCATTTTGGGTCGGAGGATGGATGGATATATTCGTCGGTCACCTTCGGGAGGTTTCGTGTAGGCGACTTGTCATACGCTGAAGGAGTCGTAGTAGTCCGCAAGAGCTCCCATGACCTCGTCAGGGCACGATGCAGCTCTCTTTCAGGATGATGCTCTTGCGACCAGGCGTAGTGGGGTTAATTCTGCTTTCAACAATTTTCTACTAAATACGAGTACATAGTTTGTAACAACGGAACGTTCATATAATAAAAAAATCAATTGAAACAGCTTCAAACAATGTTCATCATTTTAAATATAAGATTGCATATTAAGCAAACGTACTACACACGTTAACTTTAGGCAAATTTTACAACACCAATTCCAATTTTATTCCCCACGATGTATCAGAAACAACACTACGTCTGTGGTGATCGACCATGCGTTCACAAAATGGCAACCGTGAACTGATGTCGGCACAAATAGAAACACGCTTGGCCGTTTTATATAAAGCCATACTGACAATATTTTCTATAATACAGATATTTAATTTATAAATTATTATTTGTATTATCTTCCGATCTTTTACAAACAAAGTAAATTATACGAGATAGTCAGAAACAGACTGTACTATATGCATATTTAGAGAATATGTACATGTTATTATAGTATTTCTTACAATTCCTTACTAATATTACAAGTGCAAAAGTAGCTCTGTCTATCTGTCTATTTGTCGCACTTTCAATAGAAAACTACTGAACCGAATTAAATGAAATGGGTACATAGATAAGCTAGATCCTGGAAAGGACATAGATTACTTTTAGCTGCCAAAATATGACTGCAAGATGTTTAAATAGGAGATAAATACGCCCTCATGATAAGGCCGGCGCCTCTTTCGCTTCCCGCTCCTCTTCTAGCGCTTTTGGGCCCCTTATATGGGTCTGCGCTGGTCGCCCTCACGATTTGCCTATATGGTTCTTAAAACTTAGGCACAGTCTGAATTCAGTTGGTAGGTCCGTGGTTAGACCGCTCTGGCCGCGTGGAGTCCGACATAACTTCCGTGACACTTGCCGTTGCGGAGGTATCCTGGGCACGTTTCGTGCTCCTTTTGAGGATTCCCAACCTTCCTCTCCTGAGAAAAAAAAAGAGATGAATGTTTATATGGAACATACATCATTTTTTATCAATTTTTTTTAACGACCAGTCGACCTAGAAGAACATACTTGGACCAAATAGGTGATATACTGAAGGAAAGTATTCATGAAAACTCAGGAAGTTAGGGAAGTATGTTTGGATCCAAATGTTTTCCATTTAGTGATCTCTGCCTACCTCCATGTATGTAATAGCCTATCTCTCTTTGCTTCATCCCACTTCAAGTGTGGTCAGCTTTCGTAATTTCACGCAAAGACATCCTGCCTTGAGATGTCGGCTAAAGCAGCAGTTTTGCAGAGTTTTAATCATTCTAAGCCACCACATCAACAAAAAGCAGCCTCTATCTCTTTTGTTTTCTCGGAGTCATAGAGCGTTCTTAACTACGTGTTCTTGTTTTCTAGGACTAATTAGTTTCTCTTTGATGCGGGCTACTTTCAAACTGCCTCGGATATACTCATTCTGGACTTTGTAGAGTTTTGTTACTCGGCCCGAAAATTGTCCGCACTTCTAAGTGAACCAATATGGCGTTTCTTTATCTTGTTTAGATAAAAGATATCAATTTACAGAAACAGTCGAGCACAAAAGTGTCAACAGGCAGAACATGTGAGCGCTTGAGTGGCGCACAGTAGGCGCGCCGCGACAGATGCGCAAGAGCATTCTAACTTTGGACAGTCGCTTAGAAAACTTTTTTATTTGTATCTAATATTTGTTTATTTGTAAAATAATATAATATTATTTATATAAAACATAGCATGTCATACTGAAATATTACACCATTTCCACATAAATTTGGCCTTATATGGAGGACTGTAGGCCTTCTATTATCTCTAAAAAGAGGAATAAAACTGCCATTCAATCAAGATGGCGCTTTATCGCTATACGCTGCAAGAGGTGTCTGTCGGTTTCAATATTGTTTTAACTTTATTGTTTGGTACGGCGTCTGCTCGTACTGCAGACCAGAAGATCCATCCATTGCAGATACCCTTAAGCTACGATTATTCTCTGCTACTAAATGGCATTTTAAAATCAAAAATCTAATAACACATACGTACGTAAAGTAGAAATAAGGATAAGGCGAAAACTAAATAATGTTTTTGATAATTTCATATCAATACAATTATTCATTTTTCATAAATTTTGTTTATTTATTTATTGTTTGTGCTGTATATTTATTATTATATGTATATTTATATGTTGACATTAGGCCTGCACTCAAAAATGTAGATACGAAGAAGTGACATACAAAATTTTAAAAAAACATATAATTCTTATCATGTGTACCAAAATGATGTAACGTTAAAATCTAAAAGACCTATAAATATTTAGAGCGTTCTCACGTCGACTGTACCAGTTAGAGTCAATCTGTTAACCGCATAACTCGTATCTCAACATGACAGCGGTAGCATTTTTTAACTGTACCACTTTTTATACGGTTATGGGAGAAAAACTACCCTACTAGTTTTGACAGGCATGTTATTGTTCATATTGTTATTATATTTTATTACTGTGAAAGCTTCCTTTTTATTTAGTCTATTTTTAAGTTTCAAAGTATGCTAAGACCATACGAAATTTTTCAATAAACAATTGCAATATATGTATATATATATATTTAAGGCAATTATAGCCCATATTAACATGAAGTATAGTGCGTGTATAGCGTAACAATTCACTTATATATTATAGATTATAAATTTATAGATCATATAGAATAAAATCTATTAATATTAATGGCGATACAATTTCAATAGTATCTGAATATTATTCTTGGTAATAATTCAAAATTAAATAGATTTTCGGTATACCAACAGAGTTTCGATTTTAATAATATATCAAAGAACCCACCAGAAATTTAATTATATAATCATGATCACAGCCCAAACACGTCTCCAGCTAGTTGCCAGGCCATAAAACTGCGCACTATATAAGGCCAGACATTTTGTCCTAAAAGCCGGACATGTTTTTTTTTTTTTGCCAAACATAATGTTTTTACAGCTGGGCTTTTGACAAAAGTATTTATACGTGGTGTAAAGTGAGGATGAGATTTTGTCGGAAGACAGTTTGTTCTCCCCTCCCCCTTGTCCGCTTGGGTCGGATGCTCGTCCGCTCATCTTCGTACACATCGCCACTTTGACAAAAACCCTGACAAAAGCCGTACAGGCCAAACACGTACGAACATATTTGGCCGGACGCGACCGCAAAAAGCAAGCAAAGCAAAGGACACCTGGCAAGCCTATCTCCAGCGAGTGGTACGAACCTACCCCAACTACATATATTAGGGCAATTAGACATTGGTCGTCGAGGCACTGGCCTCTATTATACGTACTTGTACCTGGTATATTCGATGCTTTGATCGGTAGCAACGACTCACGATATCTTGCTGCTGATCTGGTCTGCTGAAAGAAATTACAGTTGTGAAATAAGCAGTACCTTGTATGTTTTGTTTTTAATGTTGTTTTGTTGTTATTTGAAACTATATGCGCTAAAACTATGAAATAAATATAATATTACAGTGCAACCTTGATACAACAAATCGGAAGGGCACAAAAAATATTCGTTATATCGAATTATTCGTTGAACTGAGGTTTGTTATGTTGAGGTAAGGTGATCTGAAATTCGTTATAAAGAGGTAAAAAAATAGTTTTTTTTATCTGGATATAGCGAACAACTTTGACTAATAAATGATGTCAAATTTTTTCGTCATAGGATTTTTATCAACATAATTAATGATGTTTCGTTTTTCTGCGACCTATAAGGAACACTTTTTACGTTTCGAGCTATTTTAACATAAATCTTTACCATTAGTGACGAACAGAAGTGTGTAACATTACTTTCCATCAAACAACAAACTTTATATAAAGGTTTTGGGTTGACAAAATTCGTTAATTAGAGGTTGTTCCCAAAAAATGTTCGCAATGTAAAGATATATTTTATATTGACTCTTATAGACAATTCAAGGGGATTACGAAGAATATGTTTTATCGAGGAAGTCGTTATATTAAGGTTGCACTGTATAAGCGCTTTTACTGCAAGAGTTCAACAATTCTTCAAAGGAGATGGTGGTTAATTGCATACAAATTATTGAAACAAATCAGTAAAGTAGGACTTGCCATTCCATTCTAGTATCAGTGGGAAGTCTGAATCGTGTGTTACATCATGACTGGCCTGTGATTAGTGATGTGCCGGATATCCGTATCCGCGGATATCCGAGGCGGAAGAAAGATTCGTATCCGTGTTCCGTCAGAGTATTCTTTAAAGAATAATTCATATTCTTGAGGATGTTTTCTTTGTAAATGACTTTTTAAGGAAGTTGAGCCTTTACCCTTACGAGAATACTTTCCATCACAAGTTTTACACTTTGCACATTCATCATTTATTATCACAAAATAATTTCATATTACACTGCAAAACATCTTTGTAGTCATTTATTTTTAATTCATTGTACCAATACCAAACACAAGCGTTATCTATGCTGCCCAGTTCATATTTAAAGCGTGTCCCAGACAGACGCGGCCTGCGGTGGCGATCTGCTGTTGCCTTCTTGTTTGACCGTGATAACAATACACTGCCGCGGCCGCGGTGGCGGTCATTCTAACCTACGGCGGCACATTAGCTCTCGAGTCTCACCTGCGAGTGGACGTTAGGAATGGCCAATTGTAACGAAATTTTATTGCTTTTATTGGCGCTGGAAGAAGATGAAAGAAAAAGGTATGTAAGTTCAAAGTAATAAAAGCACAGTTTAGAAAAAAATATGTACTAACGTATTTAATATTTTGGTTATTCTTTTCAGAAAAAGAGAATTGTGGGTCCATGACATTAATAAAGAACGGCAGCAACATGGGGAATTCTGGACATTATATCCTCTTCTAAGAAAAGACGAAAATAACTCAGTGGTTTCACCAGCGGCCTGTTGTAAATATTTGCAACTGATCGCGTAACGGCCGCCTCAAGTCCGCGCGCTCATTGACACAGAAGCGGTGGCGGAGGGGCGGGGCTTGCAGCCGCGGTGAGCCGCGCTGTGACCGCGTCCAGGCCACGTGTGTCTATGTCGTTCCTAGAACTCTTAAGTCATCCAACTGACCGCCACCGCCACCGCCACCGCAGGCCGCGTCTGTCTGGGACACGCTTAAAGTAAAACAAAACAAAAAAAGACCCGCCGCGAAATGCAAGTCGAAACATATTTCAACTCAATTGATTTTGAGATTGTGTAAGAAAGCTAAGATCCATATCCCTATTCGTATCTGCGGATCTTAACACCAAATTTTCGTATTCAGATCTGTATCCGCGGGTCTAGATTTTTGACGACCCGGCACATCACTACCTGTGACCAATATGTAGCGCCGGGTGTGGTGGACGATATGTTATAAACAAAAGGCGGAATAATGTAGAATCGCATACAAAACTTTTTTATAAACAATCAAAAAGAATCAAATATTTATTCCAGCAGAAGTTCTTATCAAATCAAATCAAATCAAAATAATCTTTATTCAACATAGACCTTTACAGGCACTTATTGACGTCAAAACAAACTAAAAGGAAAGCTTAAAAAAAACAAAAACCTTGTGCGTACGTACGAACAAGGAAAAATATATATATATATTGACTCTACACCTGTTCGGAAATTGCGAGAGCCTTCTCGAGAAGAACAGGCAAGAAACTCTGAAGGTCTATTTTTTTATCTCCTCTTTTCAATTTTAATAATTATAATAATATAAAATAATAATACAAAATTAAGATACAATCATACCTAATACGATTACAGTCGTATGTTGTATGTTTACATACACATATAAAAATAATAAAATATTATAAATAATGTTGTTACCAAACATGGCTCTATGAATAGTGTCCCTATTCCCAAATAGTGTGATCATTTAGATAGTCACTTACTTTATAATAAATAGCCTTTACTCATGAGTGTCTTTTTGATATGGATTTTAAATGTATATAACGGCAAATCAATGTCACTTTGCGGAAGCTTGTTAAACATAGATATATATTTCCCCGAGAACGAACAGCTAGTTTTATGGAGTCTGAACGTTGGAACGGCAAGTTTATTTTTGTTTCTAGTATTCACATTCTCTTTTTGTTACTTGTTATTACTTGGATTATATGTTTTATAGTCGAAAATAACGTGCTATCTAAAATTTTCTTCTTATAATGCTACTTTGAATATGGCGTTCACAGTACCAAGATCACAATCTGTTCCTGCATATGGAACTTTCTAGATGTCACAGCAGGGTTACTGTGCGTCTGTCGGTTGTCTGTCCGAGCGATACCTTTCGTAGATAACTCGGATTCAAGCTAAGTGACAAAAGCGTTCGATCAGCGAAGTGAAGTGTCATCAGTCATGGTCGATGTTGGATGGGTGGACAAAAACATAGATATGCAATGACCACTTGATAAATTTTATTTGAAAAGGCTCAATTTTCCGAATTCCGATTCGTAGGTGTGCCGCGGACGCTCCCTAGATTATTATTTTTATTATTTATAAGTTATGTATATACGTGTCGTTACCATTAGATCCTATATCACAAACCTTACCGTGCTTACTTTGTTCTAAGCTAATTGGTTTCCAGTACCCTGATCGCCCTAAGTGAGGACAGAATTAAAAAAAAAGGCTTATTGGTCTGAGTGTAAAATATATTATCTATTCCTAAGTGAAATATGAATTTACTACATAATACGGTTTTGGCAACGCACGCCAGCAGAATAGCTTGCAGATGATTTGATTGAGTTTTTCCTACTTTTATTTTTTTTTTATTTCGTGTGTAAGTCGGGACTGATATGCATCACTGCGACCTATTAAGATCTATTGTGACCAGCCTCCTATGTAGGTTCTATGTAGGCCCTACAGTAGCTCCCTTAACTGGGCACTGACCAAGAAAGATAGGATGTTCCCAATTCGGATTGTTTTTATTTCATCTGGGTCAAGGATGTTTTCCCCAGGTGTCTGTTTCTTTTGTGAATCAGCGGTTCACAGTAGCACAAGAGGTGTATTGGTGTTTCACGCTCTTGTTCGCAGACTCTGCATGTGTCAGTTTCCTTAAGTTTCATGTTGTAAAGGTGTCTATTCAACTTGCAGTGACCGGTCAAAGCCCTAACCATCACGCTCAAGTTACTCCTGTTAAGCTTTAATAGCTCGTCAGTGCGTTTGCGATAGCATGGTTCGATTAGTACTTTTGAGTGTGTCATCCCGGACGTACTGTGCCAGTCTGCTTTCGCCTCGTTAAGAAGGCGAGTTTTTAGGTATTGCATGGCCTGGTTCTTTGAGATACCACAGATAGGCTCTGGGCCGAACTGTATTCCTTGAGCCCCAGCCCTGGCTAGTTCATCGGCCTTCTCATTGCCGGTTATTCCAGAATGACCTGGCACCCATTTGAGAGTGATCTTGTTTTTTTCTCCCAGGTCATTGAGTTTTTCCTACTTACTTGACACTTATCATTATATTTTATACAATTCACACAATACCTTTATAAGTAAGTAAGTATAGCCTATGTGTCATTCTGATATATAAGATATATTATTGTAAAGTTTTAATAAAATCGATGTAGTAGTTTTTACGTGAAAGTGTAACAAACATGCATCTTATATTTATAATCTTTCGTGCTTATAATATAAGTAGGCATAATGTGGATACCAAATTTTCTGCGGTATTCATTAGTCCTAATTCGAAGATAAATTCGAAGTTCCCTCCTTTGGTCTTGGGATTACTGTAAGTCTCCATTTTAATTTTACTTAAAATTTTGGAGTTTATGCTAAATCTGAAAGCTATAACGTAATATTTATAGAATATTACCAAATAAAAGTTTAAAATTAATCTGAAACGCATCATTCATAGTTCCGAGTAGCCGCCAACTGTGTAAGAATTGCCATATGATTGTCAAACTTCGGCAGGTGCCGGACCAAGGAACGTGACGATCTCATTGGGAGTTCACCTCTTTCAATATCGGCGGAGAGTGTGTCCGATTTCAAATAAAGAACTCGCTGCGTTTGACGTAGCGAGCTATAAGCAGTTGGTAGTTTGACTTCTAGGATGGACGACCTTAAACCAAAAGCAAAAATCCTTTCGCTTACATAAACCAAAAGAAAAACAAAAGAAGTGATTGTATCTATGTTTTAAAGTATCCCCCACTATCTAGGAGCACCCTTGAGGATATCACAGTACTTTATAAAGAAGTGATTAATTGAAGAAACAACATAAGTTCTCACAGTCGAGTGACTCTCAGCGAAGTTGACACTCGTGTACGTCAACAATACAAAGCTTAATTGGAAACCAATGCAGCATAATAATCTCATTGAAACATTCTGATTTATTTCCATTTGCGTTCGAGTGGTGTGTTCCCGCTCACCATCTATCCTTTGTTACAAAGCTGATTTCTTAAGCAATATCTTTAAAAAATTGTGAGAATTATGATCAATTGATACTTAAAAAAAAATGATTAGGTTCATATATGTATTTAAAAATGTCTTTTAAAATTACACATATAAAGAAAATAAGTTATTATAAAATTACTATGTATATACAAATTAAAATGAATAAATATTATTTAAATGTGCCTGTATTTTAAACTACTTAATTCTCTTAAACAAGTTCTTCAGCCATTGTGATGTTTAGGTTACCATTCAACCGGGATGGACCACGCCCCTTCCGTGGCCGGGGGGCGTCGTCGATGGAGGAGACCGAGGGAGGTAGTGTAGCCTCCCCCGAGGAGGGCTCCCCTCTAGGCAGGGGAGCGGAGGCTGGGGGTTCCTGGAAGTGGCTTGATGTTCCCGGGGGCTCCCTACATGCCTGAGGAAGGCCATCCCTGAGGGTTTTAGTGGATAGGCCACCCCTTCTGGGGAGGAGAGCCCCACATAACCGCCGGCTCGCCACAGCCGGGGTATGCAATTTAATGCATTTTCCTCAGGGGAACAAAAAAAAAAAAAAAGTTACCATTCAAAAGAGCTTTCTATAACGATATATATTTGTATAAAGTTAATTTTGATTTTGATTCATATAAATATTTAGAGACAGTTTGTTAAATAAGTGACCTTGAAAAAAAATATACTAAAGAAAAATTCCACTTCGAACAAAGGTTATATATTATAAGATCAATCAGCATTAATATATGCATACAATTACTTGTAAGACAAAAATATTATCTTTCCTTTTCGCTGTACAAGCAAACGAAACTATACCACTAAATTCCATTGCTCCGTAAAACCATCGCTAACAAAAGACGTAATAAACGTCTATTGTGCGTTGTCTATGGCCCGGTGAGTCGACGATCCGTTCTGAAAGAAAGCAAAAAAAAGCACTTCGCCTATAGTATGTCAATTTACAAGTGATAACTTTAACACCATCTGTCAAGAGATTAAACCGTTTATGTTGAGTTAAAATTGTTATATTATATCCATTGTTGAACCTATTGTGGGATCACAAGTCTTATGATGATAAGTTCGGATGTACATGTAGTTATTTGTTTAGCCTATTCTTTATTGACGAAAGCAAAGAAAACATATGGCACTTCCTCATTACTAAGGTTCATTTTACAAAAACTATCGTTAGAGTTGCCGTATGATTTAAATTTACTCCCTTCTAAAATTACGTTATCCTTTCCATCCAAACCTCTTATGGCCAAAGCTAAGAGAAGCGTAGCCAAATTTCTTTTGTCAAAACAGAAAAACCTATATAACCAAAAGTTATAGCATATCTATTTTTATTCGAATAAACTCAAACTCAAATTATATTTACGTGACAATAGGCAAAAATATAGTATTTTAATAGTGCGCTGCACCACGCTCAAGTTATCCCTGAAAAGCGGGACTGAGCCCATCCCGCGCAGATTTAATTTTGATTTAAAAAGCGGAACGTCTGGCAACGCCGGCTTCTCATCCGACCCACCCGACCCCATCACCCGCGCAAACGAATCCCTCCCGCCGCCGGCCACCAACCGCGTCGTCCCTCACGCCACACACCCACGTCTCTCGCTCACTCACCGCGCTCGTCAGCGAGCGCGAAGACCCAAGCTACACATCCGTCAAACATATACCGGTACCGTCACGTACCGGGTAGATTCTCATCCTCCACTACACGGTGAATTTGAGCATTCGAGCCATTAGACGGCGTGCTCAAGTTGCGTCGACACCTTTTGTTTTGACCCTAACGACTCCAGCACGATCGCCGGTGTCACCCATCAACACCGCCTTCCGGCGAGCCTATCATTAGGCAACAGTCAATATCGGCAGAGGATACTTAGACCGCGACATGTCCTAAGCGATCCCCCTAACCAACTCACGCAGGACCTTCAAGACCTGCAAGCGGCGGCGTCTGAGCCGTCGCCTTTTTTGTCATCCCCTAATCGGCAGCCTTCTGCTTAGCCACGAGTAGGTTCTCAGTCAACATAGGCCGGTCCCACTTTGGTGTACTATGCCTCTTCTAGTGCTTATGCGCTCTCCATGGAGCAGCGCTAACCGTACCTCTCCTGAGGTGCGGCTCTCCGTCACTTCAAGACAGTAGGGTCATTAGAACCAAAGGCTTAGGCTGAGTTTAGTCGGTAGGTCTGTTGGGTCGAGCCGCCTCGATTCACCAGGAGTCCGACATAATCACCGCATCTCTACTTACCGTTGCGATGGTATCCATGATGGATTCTCAGCCTCCTCTCCTGAGGAAAATAAATCGCCGGTGTCATTAGCAGGCTAGGCGTCGAACCTTCTTTTCGTGCGCCTTACACAAACATACTCATTGCAAAGCTGAACATAGCCATCTGTGGTTTCAACATACATTTGTCAAAAAAGAAAAAGCTGGCTGAGTTTTGTCGGTAGGTCATCCCGGTCAAGCCGCCTCGATCGGTTCAGAGTCGGACATAATCACCATGGTTCCGGTGTGTTCTCAATCTCTCTTCTCTAGAGGAAAAAAAGGATGTATTATGTGAAATTGAAGAAATCATAAATATTATAAAGAAGTAAAGATTGTGTGTTTGTATATTTGTTAAATTTTAAGGGTAATCTCGGGATCTACTGAACTGATTGTACGAGCTAGCAACGTACGTTTTTGCTTACGCTGCGACCTACTTCAAGGCGCACGGTTTTACCAATTAACTTTATAATTTTAATTAATTAACTAGTACGTCAACAACTGTCTTACTGCACACTACTCAAGAAAGAATTGCCTATTGAATATTACTGTGTACTTTTACATCAATGTAATTTTACTTAAACTTCGGCAATCTTTCTCTTCGACGTGCTCTTCATCCTAAACTGCTACTACTTACTAACTACAACTACTCATCTCTTGTAGGGTGTCCGTGGTCTACCAAGATGACCATACACCGATTTTAAAAATTCATTCACCAATAGAAAACCACATTGTTGCTGAGTGTCATAGGTTTGCAAAGTGAATCGCAGAAAAGACGGTCGAATGAAAGAGTCTCTTACGAACGCTGCCTTAACTATGAATGATATATTTTTGAGTTCTAGAGAAAAGATGTGGAGCTTGAAAATGCCTACAAAAAAGTCAACGACAGCATATGTCTAACTTCTATATTTAAGTTAAAAAATGTACTTTTTTATTATTAGTATAGATAATTTAATATTTAATATTAATAAAATAATTTAAATCATTAGGTCATATTTATTAGTCATATATTACCAAAAATTATGAACCTTTATGAAAATAAGTAAACTCATCGTCTTAAGTGTGAAGGCCAAAGTAGCGGACGGCGCGCGATGGATTCGGGTTTAATTCGGTTCGCGTTCGTGCTCGCTTCGGGGATTATTAATATTATTAACAACATTATTTGTAATATTGTATTATTTTTATATGTGTATACATACGAAGTAATCGTATTGGTTATGATTGAACCTCAATTTTGTATTATCAATCAATACATAGTATAAAACAAAGTCGCTTTCGCTGTATGTCCGTATGTATGCTTAGATCTTTAAAACTACGCAACGGATTTTGACGCGGTTTTTTTTAATAGATAGAGTGATTCTTAAGGAAGGTTTGTATGTATAATAAATGCATAATATAGTAGAGAAACACTGATAAATTTAAAAGGTTCTAATGTGATGTCGTAAATAAGCACGTTTTTTTTGCGCTTATATTGCAACGCTGGCTTGAACCCTACGAGATAGACCAAAATATGTACTACAGTATTGTACAACTTACAAAAATCCACAAAAAAGTCCGCGATGGTATATGTCTATCTCTAAACTTCAATCCTATCCTTTCCTATTCCTATCTCCTCACACTTCACACCGCCCCCCCAATCCAAGGTGTTAGTCGTACCGTGCCGAGGGATGCGTGGCCAAGGGGAAGCTTGGTCGTGAACGGTGTCTCCTTGATGACCGGTGATCTCAAGGTAGTACTCAGCCTTACCAGGGCAAGCGGGGCTCTGCTCTGGTGGACCGTTTATTTCCCTTGCTACTCGTGGGAATTGTATGGATTCTGACAACTCTCTCTCCTCTCTGGACGAACAACGTCCAGGAAAAGCTAGCGTAGCTTCATCCTTGCCGGATATATTCGGCATTGAAATCAGATCCGACAGCGACGACCTCGTCCTCTCGGAACTGGATATGGAAACTGGGGGCGACTCCCAAGTCCCCCTTGATTCCAAACCTACAAAGGAAGGCGATGGCCTTGAAAAGACCGACCGCCTTTCAGTGGAACCAGTACGCCGCAAGAAGCTCTCCGGGTCCGCTAGAAAGCGCCTGAAGAAGCTGAAAGCGGAAGGAATAGAAGCGTCCGAAGCCTACAAGCGGATTCGGACTGAAATAGAAGCGGCGAGTAGTGGTGACACCGCCTCGGAACGGAAGACGATGAAACGTATCCGTTCCGAGGAGGAGTCTCCACAACAACAACCTAAAAGAAAGACATGTGTTGCCCCGGGACCAGCCAGCAGGACGCATATAGCGACTGCTGATCGTGAAGGAGCAAACACGCTGCCGGTGGCGGCACAATCGACATGCACATCGTCGGTAGTGCGGCCAGGGGGAGCGGGTATATCTTTTAGGGACGCTGTTAGCTCAATCCGCGTGGGAATCTGCAACAAGACACCCATGACGGATGAACAAGTTGAGCTGGTAAGGGAGGCCATCATTGGGGCAATTATAAGTGACCCAACTGATGATGATGGTCCTAACTTATGCGGCTACACCTATAAGTCAGGTTGGTTGCTGGTAGGAGTGGAAGATGAACGCAGCAAAAACTGGCTTAAGGACAGGGTCGGCAGTATGAAGCCTTGGCCTGAGGCAGAGCTTTCGCTCTTAAGCGAAGGCGAACTGCCCAAGCGAAGGATTGGTACTGTCTTCATACCAAAGGGCTGTCTGATGAAAAATCAGACGGCAAAAGAGATTCTCAAATGCATTGAGAAGCAGAATCGAGTTCTGAAAGCAAGCTCGTGGAAGGTTCTTCGGCTCCAGGAAGGCAAGGACGACAGCGCCCTTACTGTCTCCCTGGATGACGAAGCATATGAGGCCCTCGACAAGCTTGACTTCAAAATTAGAGTGGCCTACAAGAAGCTGCCGGTCCGCATCAGAGGTCTAAAAACCAATGTGGCTAAGGCGGCTTCTGGCAAGCCTAACACAATGCAACGGCCTGGATCGACCCCAGGAGCCAGCTCCCAACAGAGTCGCGCAACCGAATCTGTGGGAGTAGGACCTCCAAACAGGCCGCACAGGTCGAAGGCCCCAGAGACCAGCTCGCAACAGAGCCGTGAAATCGACTCTGCGGTAGCTGGGCCTTCAGGCTTAGCAGGCCCAAGTGCGCAAGCGAGAAGGACAGAAAAGCCCTCACTCGCTCCGCGCAAAACACACAAAAAACACACACACGCAGGCACACAACACACCTCAATACAAAAACCAGCAACGAGGCCGATCACCTCAAAAATAGTAATGGTCCCATCAGTGGACTCACCACGTAAAATACCAACAGGTGATCGACCTCTGAGCTAACAACACACGCTGTTCACTCAGACCACCACACATACACACGCACATAACACGTACAAAAAAAAAAAAAAAAAAAAAAAAAAAAATATGATTCAATTCATACAAATCAATCTTCACCACGCAAGAGCTGCTTCTGCTATTCTTGAGAAGACCTTCGTGGAGGAGAAATTCGGCATTGCCCTGATTCAAGAACCATGGCTATCGAATACCAATGCGATCATGGGTCTAGGTTCTGCCGGCAAGGTAATATCATGTACAAGTGGAACCAAATCTAGGGCATGCATTCTACTCAATAAAAATATTGAATTCTTAGTGATTCCTGAGTTCTGCAAGGACGACCTGGTGGCAGCTTACGTCCATCTCAAAGGGTCAGCAAGGCGGAGGGTAATCGTGTGCTCTGCCTATCTGCCCGGAGAAAAGAGTAACCCAACTGAAGAACTAGAGAGCGTTGTGGACTATGCAAAAGAACACAACGCAGAACTCCTGATTGGGTGCGACGCAAACGCCCACCATACCAACTGGGGGAGTAGTGATGTCAACATCAGGGGTGAGTTACTTCATGATTTCATTCTGACCAACTGCCTTCAGATTCTTAACATGGGCCGTAAACCGACCTTCGTTACGAGATCAAGACAGGAGGTCTTAGATATCACTCTTGCTACTAACAACTTATCCAGATCAATTAACCACTGGATAGTAAGCAACGAAACGTCCATGTCTGACCATCGTATGATTAAATTCTCTTTTCAGACAAATCAAAACACTAATCTGTATTTTAGGGATCCTAAAACCACTAACTGGAACCAATATAAAACGCGTCTTAATAACCATCTGACAAAGATTCCTAAAATCATTAAAACACCAGAGATGGTCGACTATTCGGTACATCTCTTAACCAATGCCATAACAGCCTCCTTCACGGAGAGCTGCTCTATTAAGGTAAAAAAAGACAACAAAGTACCCTGGTGGCACCCTAAACTTGAGGAACTCAGGCGTAAAACTAGAACATTATTCAATAAGGCCAAAACGCCCGAGGATTGGGAACGTTACAAAAAGGCCTTAACTGAATATAATAAGGAAATAAGAAAGGCAAAAAGACGTTCCTGGAGAAGGTTCTGTGAGGAGATAAGTAGTACTCCTCAGGGAGCAAGGATCCACAAGGTCTTAGCCAAATCACCATCCAACCAACTGGGACTACTAAAGAAACCAGATGGCTCTTACACTGAAACAGAGGAAGAAACGTTAGAGTTACTAGCGAACACCCACTTCCCTGGTTCAATAAATATGCTCGAAAACTATGGCTCTGAACATTCCAATTGCCTTACCAGACCCAAAAGGGAAGACTGGAGGCGAGCTGCAATGAATATCAGGCCATATAAAGTAGGCTGGGCTATTGATACTTTTAAGCCTTTCAAATCAGCAGGTGAGGATGACATATTCCCAGCTCTGCTACAACGAGCTAAAGACATCCTCATTCCACATCTGGTAAAAATTTTCCGGGCAAGCTATGCTTGGGGATATATGCCAAAAACATGGTGCTTGGTCAAAGTCCGCTTTATACCGAAAGCAGGGAAAAAGGACTACTCCCAACCGAAGTCCTTTAGACCAATAAGCCTAACCTCCTTTCTTTTAAAGATAATGGAAAAATTAATTGACGGTTGCATCAGGGAGGGCCCTCTAAAGGAACTACCTCTGCATCCGAAACAACATGCCTATCAAAAAGGAAAATCCACAGAGACTGCCTTACTAGAGCTTACGGACAACATCCACAGAGCTCATGAGGACAGGCAAATAGCCGTCTGTGCATTCCTAGATATAGAAGGAGCATTTGACAACGTGACCACCACCTCTCTAACCAAAGGGCTGAAGAACAAAGGGATCGATGAAACAACGACCCGATGGATAGTTGCAATGCTAAAAAACAGAATAGTAAAAATAGACCTCCATAAGGTAACTAGAAGCTTCAAAGCGACAAGAGGTTGCCCGCAAGGAGGCGTTTTATCGCCATTGCTATGGTCCCTTGTCATAGATGAACTTTTAGTAAAAACTTCAGAAATGAATCTTAACGTACAGAGCTATGCAGATGACGTAGTGGCCTGTGTCATAGGCCCTTGTCAAAGCACTGTGACCTCAATTTTACAGAAAACCGTAAACACAATTGTTAACTGGTGTTCAGAAAATCAACTGACTGTAAATCCTACAAAAACTATTGTAGTCCCTTTTACTAGGAAGAGAAAGCTGGATAAGCTTTCACCACTGACTATTAAAGGAACAACAATACCATTTTCAACAGAGGTCAAGTACTTGGGCGTAATCATCGACAAGAGACTGACCTGGGAGTCACACCTTAAGAACACGATACAAAAGGCAAAAACTGCCTTAGGTATATGTCAACGGCTTGTAGGGACGAGATGGGGACTAAACCCAAAAATCACCTTATGGCTTTACACCACCATTGTCAGGCCGTCAATAACTTACGCCTGTACGATATGGGGCTCGAAGGCACAGCAAGTTACGGCTATAAAAAAGCTATCAGGCCTGCAGCGCACTGCATGCCTGATGGCTACAGGAGCCGTTAGATCAACACCAGCCATAGCCCTTAATGCAATCCTCAGCCTCCCACCTCTAAACCTCTTTATCGAGAAGGAGATGATGGCTGGCATCTATAGGACTAACGCTGGCATAGAACACTGGAAATCCCAGACAATAAGGACACTACATCAAAAAGTGTTTGAATGTCCACTTCTTGCAATGACGACAGACGTCTTGCTTCCAGAAGTTAACTTCCACAAGAATTTCACTGTGGAAATCACCAAGAGGGAAGACTGGGCGCAAGGCCGACATAGTGATCCCTTAAATGACGGGAGTCTGGTGTGGTTTACCGATGGCTCAAAAATGGGGGCTAACGTAGGATGTGGCATATATGGGGGCAGACCCAGGGTTAGCAAAAGCATAAATCTGGGAAAGTATGCCACTATATTCCAGGCGGAAGTCTGTGCCATAATTGAATGTGTACAAGCGAACCGCCAACGAAACTACGTAAACCAAAAAATCGTAATCAATTCAGACAGCCAGGCAGCTTTACTAGCAATAAACAATAACACCCTTAAATCAAAGCTAGTAAAAGACTGTGTGAAAAAACTCAATGACCTGGGAGAAAAGAACAAAATCACTCTCAAATGGGTGCCAGGTCATTCTGGAATAACCGGCAATGAGAAGGCCGATGAACTAGCCAGGGCTGGGGCTCAAGGAATACAGTTCGGCCCAGAGCCTATCTGTGGTATCTCAAAGAACCAGGCCATGCAATACCTGAAAACTCGCCTTCTTAACGAGGCGAAAGCAGACTGGCACAGTACGTCCGGGATGACACACTCAAAAGCACTAATCGAACCATACTCTCGCAAACGCACTGACGAGCTATTAAAGCTTAACAGGAGTAACTTGAGCGTGATGGTTAGGGCTTTGACCGGTCACTGCATGTTGAATAGACACCTTCACAACATGAAACTTAAGGACACTGACACATGCAGAGTCTGCGAACAAGAGCGTGAAACACCAATACACCTCTTGTGCTACTGTGAACCGCTGATTCACAAAAGAAACAGACACCTGGGGAAACACATCCTTGACCCAGATGAAATAAAAACAATCCGAACTGGGAACATCCTATCTTTCTTGGTCAGTGCCCAGTTAAGGGAGCTACTGTAGGGCCTACATGGAACCTACACAGGAGGCTGGTCACAATAGATCTTAATAGGTCGCAGTGATGCACATCAGCCCCGACTTACATGAAATAATAATATGTCTATCTCTTAGGGATAACCCACCATAACCATTTTTTCACTGCACCCGTGCGAAGCCGGGGCGGGTCGCTAGTTTTTAATATTATATTATATATATATATTATATTATATTATTAAAATTGAAAGGAGATAAAAAATAGACCTTCAGAGTTTCTTGCCTGTTCTTCTCGAAAAGGCTCTCCCAATTTCCGAACAGGTGTAGAGTCAATATTTTTTTTTTCCTTATTCGTATGTACGGACAAGGTATTTGTTGTTTTTTTTAAGCTTTTTTTTGTTTTTGTTTGTTTTGACGTCAATAAGTGCCTGTAAAGGTCTATGTTGAATAAAGATTATTTTGATTTTGATTTTTTGATTTATGCCCAACGAAGTGGGCACGGGTCTGCTAGTCTATCATAAATATAATAAAGAGGTAAAAATCCAGCTCTGTTAATAGGGTTTAAACGTTATAGGAATCCTTGGGAAGGAATTTGTATGAATATAACTTAGTAATCTCTTTATCCGTATTAGCGTGACAATATAAAAAAAATATCACAGTTACTAATTCTTTTACTAGCATTGGTAATCATCACACTTACACACGCGCAATTCCACACAGAATCATTATAGAGCTAAAAACCGGCCGAGTGCGAGTCGGACTCGCGCACGTAACGTTACGTACCACTATACATCTAAATAAATGTAATTCTTTATTATATATATATATATATATATATATTATATATATATATATTATATATATAGTATATATATAATATTATATTATATATATATATATATATATATATATATATATATATTATATTATATATTTTAATTATATATGTCTACTCCACGGACTCGTAGTCCGTGCCTTTTTTAAACTGTCCTCGTTTGAATTTACTACGTACTGTACGTACAACGTCATATTATCTTATAATACTATTTTCCGTGACTTAACATTAACGTGAGTTGCGCAGCACTTACTTATCTAACAATAGTACTTTCTTATCTAATAACTATCCTAATATATACCTACATACAACCATTTAACAATACACTTAATTTCAATACTTTATACAATAAAATTAATTAATCTAATAATAATAAGCTACCTAACATACAATAATAATTAAATTAACCCTGCAATGGTGTCGATTCTAGCGTGATTCTCTAAAGTCAAAAACCAATCCGACAACAGTCCCCCCTGTCATTTTGTATAGAGTATGACAAGGACAGACCGCCGCCAAACTCAGCTTTATTATATATGAGTTGATTGAATGAAAGGTAAAATGCGGTTTACGATTTATAACGTATTAAAAAAAAACAAATTTTTAGATCTCGTTCAAACCAATTTTCGGTGGAAGTTTGCATGTTATTGTACATCATATATTATTTTTATTACATGCTTTTATATTAACTTGTAACTATGTAAGAAAATCTTGGAATCTTAATTTGACCCACTTCCCGGTCTCCGATTGAGCTGAATTTTTGCATGCACTTGTAAGTCAGATGACAATGTATAGTTATGTGTGTGACATCATTCTAAATCCAACATGGCAGCATTACCAAGATGGCAGATCAATTATTTTTAATGTACCCCTACAATATGGGTATCAAATGAAAGGGCTTGCAAAGAACACCTCAATAAATAATGTGACGTCAGTCTTAATCCAATATGGCGGACTTTCCCAAGATGGCGGACAAATTATTTATAATGCACCCCTACAATATGGGTATCAAATGAAAGCGTTTGCTAAGTTTGGTTTTTTAGTCGGAAAATAAATTGAAATTAAAAAAGAAATAATACAACTTTTTATTAAATGCGCTAAAAAGAACAAAATAAACTTTTACATGTAAAAGCTTGTCGTTAAAAGTATTCTATAAGTAAATCTCGCGACAAGCTTTTATATGTAAAAGTTTATTTTGTTCTTTTTAGCGCATTTAATAAAAGCTTTGAATTTTTTTTTACCTTTACTTAAATTGGTTATTCCTTTATTTTAGATGTTACGGGGAAGGGAGACACACATTTTTCCACTTTGGAAGCGAGTCTGCACAAACTATTTAGTTTAGTAAAAAATTATATTAGAAACCTCAATATCATTTTTAAAGGTCTATCCAAAGATACCCACACGTATGGGTTTGATGAAAAAAAATTTAGTTTCAGTTCTAAGTAAGGGCAACCACAAAAATTTTTTGACTTTTCTTCTATTTTTTTATCAAAATCTTAATGCAGTTCACCGAATACATCTACTTACTAAATTTCCACAGCTCTTATAGTTACGGAAAAAAGTGGCTGTGATATACGGACGGACAGACATGACGAATCCATAAGGGTTCCGTTTTTTGCCGTTCGGCTACGGAACCCTAAAAAGTATTGTATGTACTCTTCAGTGGAGTAATCTTCAAAAAGGATTCATATGCGTAGTTAAATGCACCGTCAGTTTAGTGAATAGGCGGGTTGCAAACTTCACCCGCTACACATTATTTCACTCACAATACATAATCCCAACTAATATTATAAATGCGAAAGTGTGTTTGTTTGTTTATTTGTTTGTTTGTTTGTTTGTTTGTTTGTTTGTTTGTTTGTTTGTTTGTTTGTTTGTTTGTTTGTTTGTTACCTCTTCACGCTTAAACTACTGCACCGATCATCACGAAAATTTGCATACACATAGTCTGTGGTACGGGGAAGGATATCACATTTTATCCCGGAAGAAAGTAGCTACTGTTCCCGTGGGATCGAAATTAACGCGGACGGAGCAACGACGGGCGGAGCCACGGGCAAGAAATAACAATATAATTATTTAATAATATTTAATATTTGCATACACATAGTCTGCGGAACGAGAAAGGACATAGGACACCTTTTATCTGTTCCCGTGGGATCTAAATTAACACGGGCGGGCTACTAAACTAATATTATAAATCGGAAAGTGAGTTAGTTTGTTTGTTTGTTTGTTCCGCTTTCACGCCGTAACTCCTGAACCGATTGCTTTGAAATTTAGCAGACGTAAAGATAAAAGTCCGGATTAAATAATAGGCTACTTTTTATCCCGGAAAAATCGACAGATCCCACGGGATGCACAATAAAGGCTTCGCACGAAAACTACTGCACAGATTTTCATGCGGATTTCATTCATCAATAGATAGACTGATTCTTGAGCAAGGTTTTGCGGTATTTTTTATCTGTTTAGTCCCACGGGAAGCGCGATAAAACCTTCGCGCCATAAACCGACTTCCGCGCATATGTAGCCGTGGGCAAAAGCTATGACCCTTAACCCTCTATAGACCCAATCCCGAAATCCACGCGGGCGAAGCCGCGGGCAGAAAGCTAGTATAGGATATATAAACAAATAATAAATAGAATAATACATATAAATTAATATACAATACATAAAGCTGATAAAATGTTTATTACTTCTCTTAAACCTCGTTAAATCAACACCACCACAATGAGATATTTTTTAATTAATAATAACTCCACAGACTCGAGGTTCTTTTATTCTTACTTTATTTAAATCTGGGATATATTTCGCTCTCACGGCGATAATGGAACATCTTCAGAAAAAGTAAAATTCACTTTTAGTAGTCATAATATTAAAGATCAAAATAATAAAACAACATATCGGCAATGTCAACAGTTATCGATAGAGGGCGTTGTTTACTAAACGTGTCTTAGCTTACGTTTAATTCTTGCACGGGACAGATATTTTGTATGATCTAAATAATTTGTTCCGACTTGGGTGTATTTTATGTGAAATTCTATGTTTATAAATGTGGTATGTCTAAATGTGGTATAGTCTATGTTTATAAAATACAATATGGCACATATACTTGTGCCATATTGTATTATTGTATAGTGCGATACTACCAATTATCATATTATTACAACTATTATTATTATTATTGGTGCAGGTCGACCTAGGCGGACATATCTCGATCAAATCGAAGATGTCCTAAAGAAAGGCCGGGTCAAGAGTACTCGCAACCGACGAGCATGCATGAAGACGCTCATGAAAGTGGAGGAAGCAAGAGAAGTGTGCCAGGATCGTAGCAAGTGGAGAGAGGTGGTCTCTGCCTACCCCATTGGGAACAAGGCGTGACATATATGTATGTATGTATTACAACTAGAATGGGCGGCTTTAATAAATTTCGTAATTCTATTTATTTCTATAAAAAAGCTGACCATAAATTTTGAACCTTCGGATAGTAGGGACCATACATAAATTACGTCACACGGTAAGGGGGTGGGAAGGGGGAGGGGTCATAAATTTCGTGACGTCACACTTCAAAATCTATTAAAAGCTAACTGTTAAAATACAAACTTTAAATTATTACTATTAGTATGAAAAGTGCTGTAAATAAGATTTTTTATTGTAGTCTGTATACTCTTATAAATAAATAATAACTAGGTTGCCTGGAAGAGATTGCTGTTTAGCAATAAGGCCGCCTTTTGTACATTTGTTATTGGCGAGACCAGAGCATGCTACGTTTTTATTAAATACTTATGTCAGATAGAATTTCATGTAGCTTTAAGGCAAAATGTCTGATCAATGCTTGAATTTCGCAGACTTTTTTTACAAAACACAAGATGGAAAAGCGATAAATATATATATGTTATTCACGTCGATATTTCGTTCAATACTCCACAATAAATCATCGCAGTGCACACATCCCAATAATTTCGAAGTATTAGTGAGCAAACAATGAGGTAGATATGATCTCGCTGTAATGAGCGGTGTGTAAATTTTCAATGTTTTGCATGAAATAAGTTGCATTTTGGACCACCGTATCTTACAATCTTTCCTGTGCGGTGGCCATGCTTTTGGAAATTAATGGATAATAAATAAACCTTGAATTCTACAACAGCGAAGATATTCCTTTAACATTCGCGGCTATTCCAATTTTAATTGCAATGTGTTCTATCACTTAAAAATATTAATTAAAAAACTAGGAGGAGGTAGTTCCAGTTCAATACCGCCTTCAGCGAACCACTTTACTCAAAATCGGCAGAGGATTCGTAGTCCTTAGCGATCCGCCTAATCAATTAACGTAGGACCTTCAAGACATGCTAACAGCGGCGTCTTAGCCGTCGCATCCCTCGCCACCCCCTACTTGGCAGCCTTCTGCTTAACCCCGAGTAGGTTGCTATCAATATAGGCCGGAGCCATTTTGGTATACCGTGCCTGTTCTATTTAATCTATTTATTTATTTATTTAATTATACGTACAAAACAAGTTACAGCCAATTAAATAACAAAAACATTCTATATCGTACCTTAAAAGCTAGGTTGAATCTCAAGATATGAACATTTTACTTATTGTATTATTAACGTGCAGTGAACAACATCCTTCATCTTGGAATAATAAAACTCACGATTGGATTGGATTTCCGAGTATCAAAGGATAAACAAAGCAAAACAAAACTTAGATTAAAAAAAAACAAAAATACATACATTGTTTACAATTAAACCACAAGTTATCTTAAATTATTTGACAATAAATTCTTAAAACTATAAAAACTATAATGAAAAATATCCTAATCAATTCCTGCGTCTGCGCAACACCTGACGAGCTCATTATACTGGCGACACATTCTAAGGGATTATAATCTCTAAGGGATATAAAATCCGGAGTGAGAATAATTTAAATTTACGAGCACGATGGTAATTGTTAAAACTTAATTGGGAAAGAAGATATGGTGAATCAATTTGGGAGAGTATGATTTTATATAGAAGTCTTAAATCTTGCTGCCTTCTACGGCAGCCAAGTGCAACCAAACCGAACCTAGCCAGCAAATATTCGTAAGAACGTGCAGAACGTTGAAGATTCATCCTGAAAGAAAGCAACCTTAAAAATCGTTTTTGTATGTGTTCAATTCTATCGCTACGTACCTGATAAAAAGGTGACCGAATTGTCACATTGTATTTCAAAACACTGCGTACCAAAGCACAGTAAAGCGTTACATAAGATGACACATTCTGGAAATGCTTTCTAACTCTAGAAATAAAACCCATTACCTTAGATGCCATCGCAACGATGTGATCGTAGTGCAGTCGAAATGACAGCTGACTGTCAAAGATAACTACCAAATCTTTGATTTCCGTTATACGTGTTAAGTCGTGACCATTCAAAGATTAATTGAAATTAGTAGTATTATTTTTTTTGGTAAACGTAATAATGTAGCATTTGCCGACATTGAGTATCATCTTCTACCGCATATGCTCTCTTTATGGGACAGCGCCGACCGTGCCTCTCCTGAGGTGCGGCCTCTTATCTCGTCAAGCCATTGGGTCATTAGGACCGAGATTTGTCTCCGCCGGCATTGATTGCGGCAATGCTGGCGGACGAGGGAGGTTGGAGGGCTGAGGCCTCCTTCTGTGAAGCAATGATGCTCCAGAAGGAGGCTGCCAAGCGGGGTCGGGAGATGGCCGATTCCGCTCGAAGGAGGCGGCGCCGGGCTCAGTAGCACAGCTGCGGCGCCGCCGCCAGTCGCCGGCGGGCGCGAAGAAGTCGCGGCCGCTACGGCGACCCGGGATGGACCACGACCCTTCCGTGGCCGGGGGGCGTCGTCGGTGGAGGAGACTGGGAGAGGTAGTGAGCCTCCCCCGAGGAGGGCTCCCCTGTATCGACGGGGGAGCGGAGGCTGGGGGTTCCCGGAAGAAGCTTGATGTTCCCGGGGGCTCCCTACATGCCTGAGGAAGGCCATCCCTGAGGTTTTTAGTGGGTAGGCCTCCCCCTTCTGGGGAGGAGAGCCCCACATAACCGCTGGCTCGCCACAGCCGGGGTATGCAATTTAATGCATTTTCATCAGGGGAAAAAAAACAAAAGGTTCAATTGGACCAACGGCTTAGGCTGAGCTTAGTCGTAGGTCTGTCGGGTCGAGCCACCTCGATTCGCCAGGAGTCCGACATAATTACCGTGACACTTGCCGTTGCGGTGGTATCCTTGAGCCTTCCTCTCCTGAGAAAAAAAAGAGCTAGTTTTTTTTTCGTCCTACAGTCGTCCTCTGCTTCCTATTTACATACATAATGAAAAATATTAAGTTGAGATGATGCAAACTATTCAATATTGTGTCTATCTTATCAAATATTACAAATACTTACCTACTGTAAATAAAAGCCATCGAAACTCCGTATAAGGAGCTTTAATCCATCAGTGAATATCGAATTTGCTCGCCTATAAGATGAATTCGTATTGTGCGAAATTCTTGATGCTTTACGACATATTTTACTTTTCTTTTCACGGGTCGTGCTAATATATTCGATATTTTCTACAATATATAATCTTTTATATAACTATGTATAGAACTAAGGTATGTTATAGAACTAACATGGCGTTATGTACTACTGACACCAAACGTTGTGATTCAAAAGGAATTTTATGTTAAAACAGGTTCAATGTATGACTCAATGGTAGTTTTTTTCTACCATTGAGTCATACATTGCACTGGAATGACTGTTTACAAATCACTATCAAATAATTGAAAAAGATTGTTGAGTGTTTTGTTTAACTTATTGAGTTATTATAAAGATTTGTATTTACTCTCGAGTCATTTTACTACGTGGCCTATAAGATGAGGATTCCATCAGATTTCTACGATATTTTATAATCTATAAATTATATTAAATAAAAGAAAAAAGAAATCTTATAAAATAAAGTTTAATTTTATTACCAAGTAATCCAACACCGCTCAATGAATTTGTAGTGAAACAAATCATATTTATGAAACGGTGATTGTTTTAGATTTTATATAATCGTTTTTAAATGCTTGTTATTTAAAAATTAATTGCACTTGCAAAACATTTAATTTTATGCAAGTGCTGCATCTGTAAAGCAAGTCAGCAAGTATTTTGTTACAAATTCCTCTTAAAACTGAAAAAGATGGAAAGTCAAAAGCACTATTTTGGAATTTGTAAACTAACACCAGGATCATATGTATAAGTATTATATATAATATTAACTAGCGAACAAAAGTGGTGTAACACTTTTTTTTTCACTGATTTTAAGTACTATTAAAGACACTTTTTTTTATTCATATTGATTAAAATCACTTTTACAATTGTTCTTGCATTGGTTATGTTTACGTCGAATTGTTACTTTGACATTGACAGTTCTATAGTGTGGCCGCTTATCATGATCCTAACACCATTATCTATGCGCAAATTAGGCAATCAAATCTAGCCAAGCGTCGTCTACAAAGATAGGTTCTTTATCAATAATACTGAAACATCACTCCAGAATTCATAGATTAAAAACAGTGTCGTAGATTAATAACTGCCACAGATTATATACCGGATACTAATTAACAACAAACTATTTGCACTGCCGGTTACAAAAATATCATTTAGAATTAAACTTAAATTTAAGAAGATCAATTCTTCCTTTCCTTTATTTGTGGCGGATCGACATAGTTTCCACACCATCCTAGTTCCATTTAACAACAAACATCACATAGGTACTATACATCGTCTATATAGTCTTTGCCTCATCGGTGGTAAGCAATCTGTAATGGTATACTAATCTGTGACTTGGAGATCTGAAATCTGGGAATTGGGAATCGATCTATTGTAAAAATCTCACGCATATTTCGGTATATAACTACGTATAAAGTTACTGAAAGTGGTGTCAGGATCACAAATTTCAGGAGTATTTTATTTCCCATAAAATTATCCATATCTCTTGGAACCAACATAATTTAACCTAGTTGCCACCGGCACTTAGGAAAAAATAATAAACTAAAATATTTACATATTGAAAGCCCGATAAAAAGGTCAGTAATAGTTGCATTTATCTCTTTACTTCTTTAATCTCTTTAATTTCAATTTGTTCCCAATAGTAATGATTTTCACAATTAATTATTGATATTTGTTTTGAGCGGGTAGGCTTAACCACCCATACCAAATCATGCTGAAATTAGTTGTTCAGCTGCTAATCTCATGTATTTGAGGTAATTGGTGTTTGTATTTAATCATAATAATATAATAATGTAAATTCTTGTTCTTTTAAAATGAAAATGTACCATAATTTGATGAATGTTCAATAGATCATGTTTGATATTTTTCTTTGTAACCTAGTTGTCAGATTTAATTGTCTGAAGAACAATAATGTATATGGGTTCCTTCTGAACCGCATAGACCACCCACAGTGAGTCCATGACTATGATAATGTAGCATTTTATGATATGTAACAGGGCAAAAACGGTACCGGGAGGTTGTTATACCCGGCCATACAAATTTATGTAAGGAAAATATATAAAATACAAAATCCTTGAAGAAAATTATATAAACTGAACTGAACTGAGATAACTGCAATCTATTAAAAGAAGAGTGTCTGGACCCAGTCTCAAGGAAGGTATTCAGTACTAACCACCGGGGGATGGGAATTTAGCATTAGAATACATGTTATTTCTTAGATTTTAGAATTACCATAATAAATAGTTTATTTCAATACCCTGATCAACTATTGTTGTTAAATATCCTTGCCGCGAGATTGGTCAAACAGCACCAGAACCAACCTGCCCTTGTGTCTACTCATCAAAATTTGTTATTTAAGTATATATAATAAAGTTATTTATTTTAATTGGTTATTTTAAAAATAATATTTAAAGTGTTAAAGTTGATAATTAAATCAGTAATTTGTTTATTTTGTATTATTTGTGTTTTCTTTATAACTTTAGTTGGTGAGTAAGAGTATTATTACATTACAGTGGTAGCTCAGAATAACTCGTAGTGTGCTCATAAAAAAATTGTTTTAATTTTTAAATATACAAAAAGCATTTTAATTAAAATAAGTTTTACTTTATTTTATCCGCGATAAAAATCTGTATAATATACTTTAATGTCAAATCAATACGAAGCGCCCCGAAACTTTGCTCGGCAGTTAATTTGCTAAGACTGTAATGTTAGCTACATTGCCTTTGTAATTAGAAAATTATTAGCTTTATAAAAAGTAATAATAAAATATATTGCAATCCTATAATTTCGTGAATCATGGTCACCACAAAAATCTGAATTATTCGATATTGCAACACGAAATATAAAACGCGGATTAATCAGGCAACTTTTGTTGAGCGAACTCTTAATAAAAATCAATGTTTAAACTTAATAGCGTTCCGTTTTGCGCTTAGATTCGAGATAAGCCGCTCGAACTTCCAACTATTGGGTGGCTCAGAGGTTTTATTCCCTTTTTAATTATTGCAAAAAATATTTTCATTTTCGGCATAATTTTATTACTCGATAACGGCAGGCGGAGTATTTGGATATTTTTAAAAGTACGTAGGTGTTGCAACAAAGTTTATATTGTTAGTGTTTTATGTTTTTAGGGTTCCATACCTCCAAAGGTAAAAACGGAACCTTATAGAATCACTTTATTGTTCGTCTGTCCGTCCATCCGTCGGTCGAGACCCTTTTTCTCAGAAACGCGTTGAAATATCAAGGTGAAATTAATATCACATACTCAGGTCTCCTATCTGATGAAAAAATCTAATTTCTGAATCAACGCAATAAAAAGATATGGCCATTTATGTTCCATTTATATTGCATATTTTGACATTTGCAAGGGAATCAAAACCTATAGGGTACCCTGTAGATTTTGACCTAGAATCATGAAATTTGGAGCAATCTCATGTAGCACAAGTAAAGGAAAAACTCCGAAAACTGCAAATTTGTAGAACACAAAAATAAAAGTTAGAAAAATCTTTGACACTTAATTCTAGTAATGGACTAACAATTTACAACGAACGAACGAACATGTCGACAAATTTGTATGGAACCCTCGTTGCCTCCGACTCGCACTTCACCGGTATTTTTGGTGAATTCAAACGTACGTTACATTAACTTCCTCAAACCGTTTTCAATAAATAAGCTATCAAGCTGTTGCCGACTTATAAAAAAGTCGATTCTATGCTTTTCTGTTTTCCAAAACTGTGATCGGAATGAAAGGTAAGAAAGAGAATTGTGTAGCAATCTCTTTCTAGAGAGTTGAGAGCAGTAGCTTGACGCACAGATATAACTATTGCTCATGCTGAAAATTTCTATAATAATAGTATTAATATAGTATTTATTTTGAATAATTAAACTCCGAAAAGGCTAAAAATGTGGTTCAAAGTTAGTAGGAGAATTCCGTTTACAAACCTCAAAAGTTTGAGAAATTGTAGGAAAACGTTGAAGTTTCTAACGTAAGCAAAACTGCGGGAGAAAACTAGTTTACTTTAATATAGAGTGAGTTTATATTTACTTTTTATGAAAATGTTGTTCAAACATTATACTAAATATTTTCTCTTCAGAACTAATTTTGAGATTTTGTCTCTTCTGTGTAATATGTTGTTTGTAGTATGTATGAAAGTATATGTTGTTACAAAATAAACATTATCTATCTATCTAAAAATATATACAGTTAAATGATAATATAGTCTTATTAACAGAACTTGCAATAAAACCCTAGAAAAGAATAGGATTTTTCTTTTATTACGTAACTTCGATTAATCCATTGCTGTTTCCACAAATGACACAAATACAAAACATTTTACTAAACCAGCAATAAATTTAAAGCGCATTACAAAATAACAAATTGGTGTTGGCGCACAGGTTACATAATAGGAGCCATGTAAAAGTTGCGCAAGTTGTTCAGCGACTTCTTTACATATATATACATGTGTCATAACTTGTATGATAGCCTTATACAAGTAGACATAAACATTTTCTTATAACGATCATCGTATTTCAATTTAACACCCGCAATAACAACAAAAAGGCTGTACCATAAAAAACCGACGTGTCATACCCTAACACAATCTGTGCGTCACATCAAAAGATGATGCAGAGTGCGAAATATCATCTTGGACGCGATCGGTAGATTGAAACTTGAGACCGTGACACTTTCTGTGCTGAATAGTCACTACTTTGTCAGCAAAATACACGTATATTGCCGCAGAGAATATTCGGAACAGAAGGTCTTAATTTCAAGCTTTATATTCGTATACTAGCAGACCCGTGCCCACTTCGTTGGGCATAATATTGTATTAATAATCCCCGAAGCGAACCGCGAACCGAATTAAACCCGAAGCCATCGCGCGCCGTCCGCTGCCCGTTTTTTTCTCCGATTCACTTTGCAAAACGAACTACCACGTAAAAAAGCCTTTTCATTTTTTTATATAACTAATATTATCTTTAACATAATAATAAAACAAACCTTTTAGTCAACTCAGCAATAATGTGGCTTTCTATTGATGAAAGAATTTTTAAAATCGGTTCAGTAGATCCCGAGATTATAATGTTAGTACAGATATATTTATTATGTAGACTTGCTAGAATAACGTAGTTTACTTCTTTTTGAAATAATCTTTATATTAATTACTAGTAATCGTATGGGATGAATTATTAAAGGTTAAGTACAAAATGACGAATTTTTCATTAATTGAATGAATTTTATACTTATTTCTATGAATATAACATTCTACTGTTTCATATTTTGTTATCCTATATAACTATCTATTGAACTTTTTATTGAGTTTAATATAAACACGTTAAGTTTTTATTTTTCATATGACGGGGTGGGCCTGCTTCAACTTTATGAAAAGATGACAGTTTGAATTCTTTTTATTTACACATATTCCAAAAGTATTTGGTATCACGCGCTTAAATACGGAATTTATATTTTATGATATACTAATCAACCCCGCAGACTTCGTACTGCCTCAATCAATAAATAAAAGAGCAACGCTTTTTTGTCATATCGCTAATCCGCGCTAAAATTTACTTCAACCAGTTTTATTGATCAAAATTATTGTTTTTATTTAATTCCGAATTTATGTAATTTTCATATTTATTCACCTGTACATCTTCTCCGGACTTCTACAAATAATGCAAGACAAAAATTAGCTAAATAGGTACAGCTTCTAGAGTCTTGCGAGTCTTTAGAGTTCTAGAGTTTTAGCGAGACTAACGAACAACATTTTAGATATGTAATGTCGTCAACAGCATGATCGCCGCCGATAAATAGTTAAAACACAACATTCATTACAATATTAGACAAATATCAGTTCATCTGAATTTAAGTTCATCTAAATTCATCAGTTTGCATCTCGAAGTGTACAGACGTGCCTCAGATAAAAACAATTGCGTAAATCAATAATTAAATCTAGTGACCTCCTTATACAAAGAACAAGTGACTAAGCGTTATATTGAATAAACTATTATGCTTACTACATGAAGTAAAAATTTACTATTATTATGGCTGAGGACAGCCCCTTTAACCGGAGTCGGATCACTCAACGCTCGCCCCCGTCAACGCCTATTCATCAGGATCAAAAGGATGAAACTCAAGATGCTCTAGAACTAGTATCAACTGCTGAGTTACAAAGATGGAAGAGTTCTATTGAAGTCCTCTTGAACGAAATTTGCCAAATATCCGCTGATGGAAAGCTTCAGACCAAAAACTCAAAATAAGCAATCTGTGTCGAAAGGTGGGCCATGGCGCTTCGCAAATGGCTACGCATTATCAGTCTTTGAAGCTAAAAGCCATCCAGACACTCAGCTCTCTCCAGACCTTTAAAGAAAAACAGGACCTTGCTATGAGTCTTTTGGAAATAAAAAATGCGATCAAAGAGTCCAGCATCAAGCAAGAATCTGAAGATAAGTCCTTTGCGGGAATAGTGAAGAAGGGAGTGAACAACTTTGTGCGCCCGAGCCCTCTTAATTCCGTAGCCATTTACCCGTCTGATGTCACGAAAACGAGCGACGACACGAAAACCCTGGTCCAGAAAATTATTGATCCAGAATTAATGAAACTTAAGGTACGAGGGCTCAGAAAAACCAGGAATGGCGGAGTTATTATTAGCACGCAGACCAAGGAGGATGTAGAAAAGTTAAAAAATTCACAGCTCTCATCATCAGGTCTTACTGTCGGCGAACCAACTAAAAGAAATCCCCGTATCATAATTCTTGGAGTTCCAACTTCCATGGCGGATAATGAGGTCCTTAAATGCATCTTTGAGCAAAATTTAGCCGATAAATTATCTACCATGACAGCCAAAACATTTATGACCTCTATTAAACTTAGCCACAAATCAGGAAAAAAAGATGCTCACAGCTGCAATTACATTCTAGAAGTTACAGCAGACATTAGAACAGCTCTTATCTCTCAAGAGAGAGTGTTTATCAACTGGACGTCTTGTCCTATAAGAGATTTCACACTTGTGTCTAGGTGTTTTAAATGCCAGCAATACGGTCATGCAGCTAAAACATGTAAGTCCTTAACCTCAATATGCAGCCATTGCGGACAAGAGGGACATTCCATACAGGAATGTTCTAAAAAAGGCGAATCCCCGAAATGCGCAACGTGTTTACGTTTCAAAAAACCATGTGATCACAAGACTGGAGATGCGGAATGCCCTGCGAAAAAAAATGCGGAATTAAGGTACATTAACTCGATTAATTATGAGGGCGCCTAAGAGCGTCACCGCTTTACTGTTATTTTAGAGCTCTGTAATTTAGTTTAATGGATTTAAATTTAATTAATGAAATTGATAGTATATCTGTATCGCAGTCTAAATTATGCGAGGTTGAAGATTGTCGAAAGTATCTCTCCGTTTATCGAAACTCAATCACATTACTAACCCAAAACATACGAAGTATATACAAGAATTTCGATTATTTTAATGTTTTTCTGCATAGACTTCGGTTTGATTGTGAGCTTATGGTTCTGACAGAATGCTGGTTACTAAAACGGCTTGGCCTTCTGCCGAAATTGCCAGGCTACGATATATATTTTAGTACAAAAAATAATAACCAGAGTGATGGGGTAGTCGTTTATGCCAAGCAGTCATTACAAGTCACAGTGGAAGAACCCGACCTTCAAGACAGTAGTTGTTTAATTATAAAGACTATTCAAAGCACAGCCATAATTGCTATTTATAGATCCCCAGCACAGAGAACCCTAAATTCTTTTCTCAGCTCACTAAATCAAATCTTGCAAACCTTGTCAAATTACAAAAATATAATATTAACTGGTGACCTCAACATAAATATTAAAGCTGATATTCCCGATGCAGGGACGCATGATTATCTTAATCTATGCTCATACTTCGGCCTTTTACCCGCTCACACTTTACCTACTCATCAAAGCGGATCGTGCCTAGATCACATGATGGTAAAATGCATATCAGCATGTAATACACTTGTGACTAACTCGTCAATCACTGATCATCTTGCTGTTTTACTTTCCTTAAATTTAGAGCTGCCTAAGCAAAATAATAATCGCGTTAGACTGAAAACAAACATGACTCATCTTGATCACGACATGTGCGGAATTGACTTTAGTCCAGTTTATGAAACTGCTGACCCTGATGAATCTATTACATTCTTAATTAATACGATTCAGCGCGTGTTAAAAAATAATACCATCTCAATACCAATCAATAAAAAATACTCTAATTTAAAACCGTGGATTACACCTGGTCTTGTGAAATGCATAAGACACAGGGATAAATTACATCAAAAGTCAAAACGTTATCCAGCTAACTTGATCCTGCAGATTACCTACAAAAGATATAGAAATTACTGTAATAACTTATTAAGAAAATTAAAAGATAACCATGATAAAAACGAGTTGCGCAGAGCAGGTAACAATTCTAGGTTATTATGGAGTCAAATAAAAAAGTTGACTTACACAGCAAAGCTATCAGACCCAATGTCGAATTTATTGTTAAGTAAGGCTTCTCCACTTTTGTCTGTTAACTATACCAACGACTTTTTTGTAAACGTTGGAAAAAATCTGTCTGAGCAATTAACACGACAAAACTCTAATAGTTATCAGTCGGCGCATTTAAAAACAACACGTCAAATAAACACCTTTGGCATGATGGATACAGACGAACATGAAATAAGTCAGATAATTTCCCGTTTAAAAGACAATAGTGCAGTTGGATGGGATGGTATAAGCAACAGAATCCTTAAGAGATTTCAGCATATATTTGTCAGACCTCTAACATATATATTCAATAATTGTATGTTAAAAGGCGTTTTTCCTAGATATTTAAAAAAAGCGGTAGTCATACCTATCTATAAGTCAGGGAACAGGGATCTCATTACAAACTACAGACCGATATCGATACTGCCTTCTATATCAAAAATCTTTGAAAAAATAATCAATAAAAGGTTAGTCGACTATTTGGAAAAATTCAAACTACTTTCCTCTTGTCAGTTTGGTTTCAGAAATAAATTATCTTCTGCAGATGCGGTACATGAGCTATCAGACTTTTTAACTAAACAACTTTGCCAAGGAGAGCAAACTTTGGGAATTTTCCTCGATATGGCTAAAGCTTTTGACACAATTTCGATTCCCATACTTTTGCGCAAATTAGAAGCTTTGGGCATTAGGGGTGCCCAACTGAATCTTTTTGAAAACTACCTAAGTGAGCGCTGTCAATGTGTCAGAATCGGAAACATTAGTAGCCATTATCAAAACAATACATCCTACGGAATTCCACAAGGCAGCGTACTCGGATCGACTCTATTCTTAGTATACATAAATGACCTCCTAAATATCGAGTTAAAGCACGGCAAGATAATATCTTACGCGGATGACACAGCCTTAGTATTTAGCGCACAAACTAGCACAGAGTTGTTTCATAACGCACAACTAGGTTTTAATGCTGTACATACCTGGCTTCGTTCTAATTTACTAACATTAAATGCTGAAAAAACAAAATATCTCCATTTTACCTTGCGAAAATCTCATATTAATCAGTTTTATCCACAAATATATGCACATCAATGTAATAATAACCTACCAGTCAACACTTGCGATTGTCCCATTATTCTAAAGTCCAGTCATATAAAATATCTCGGTGTTATCATTGACGAAACACTTTCATTTCGACCACATATAGAGAATCTGGTAAACAGAGTGCGTAAGTTGATGTTTGTATTTAAAAAACTTAGGTCTATAGCTGACGAGAATATTATCAAACAAGTTTACTTCGCCCTTTGTCAGTCTGTGTTACAATACTGCATTATTACTTGGGGTGGAGCACCAAAAACCAGCCTACTACCCTTAGAAAGAGCCCAGCGCGCAATCTTAAAAATATCACATTCTCAACCCTTTTACTATCCTACGCGTCTCGTATATGAATCATGCAAAGTGTTGACTGTCCGCCAGCTTTTCATTATGCACACATTATTAAAGCAACATTGCAATCTTTCATATGATACTAATATCACTAACAAAAGGCGGAGAGATATAGTCTGCCAGTCAAATACCTTTACAAAATATGCTTTTATACATAGATATTTTTCATTTCTAGGACCATTTATTTATAATAGGCTAAATAGAGTACTCGATTTATATAGCTTAAATTATTTTAATTGCAAAAAACTTAGTTATAAGCATTTACAGAGTTTGTCCTATGACCAGACTGAAGAACTACTAGTTATATGTAAATAGGTAATTAAGTAATTTCTAATATTCTTATTGCATAATATTCATGCAAACAAAAATCTGTATAATGAAGCATAACTAACAATAAGATGATTTAACATAACATAACTTCTGTATTTGTATTATTGATTTATTGTGTATTAGCAGTGTTTTAGCATGTAAGCATTTTTCTCACCTGAAACACAGGTTCAACCTAGTTCAGGTAACACTATCTTAGGTAAATAATTTATATAAGAATAATGTTAATGTCAATGCCCTATGTATTTAAATAAACATATTCTATTCTATTCTATTCTATTCTAAATAATCTTATTTCATAAGACTACTATTGAAAAATGTTTAATTCTTTCCTTTTTAAAATTTATGAAAAATCATATCTGACATCTGCGACCTAATTATACACATGACTGATTATCCCAATATAGTTACCGCAAAGCGCTATGAAAATAGAATGTAAAATGCTAATACTTTTCTTGTATAACAAGTAGAGAAACTTAACCGAACCCTTCTTATGCCCTATAATACCTAACTTCCTCCAGGGAGCAATGTTCCCTTAACAACAACGCACTGTCAAATACTACTACTACATGTGCCGCGTCAACGTTTTTTTAAATGGTATAGTGAAATATCACTCAGTCCTTCGCATGACCTTCTGGGCGATTGAGCGATTCATCACTGAACTGTCAAAAGGCAAAGAATGCATTTCAAGATGGTGGTTATATCGCAAGATGAACGATTTCATCTGAACGAACGAACGATGAACGAAGATATCTTGTTTCGTTGCTCCTACGATATATAGAGGAGGGAATAAACAGACTAACAAGATATTACCTTGCCTTATTAAGCCTTTTAAGAGTAAGGCGGCATCGTGACTTCTCCTGAGGGCCACCAATCGGTAAAACCTGAAAAACCAATATAACTAAAGGCACACGCAGAATTTAGACGATAGAGTCAAATATATACGGCGAGAGGGTCCTACGAGGATTTTCTACCTCTCCCAATCGCTCGAAAACAAATAGAGTGGAGAAAGCATCCGATTTCGTCGTGATTTACATCATAATACACATGTTTTTTTTTTAAGTGTATCTCATCGCTCAATATTCTCAATAGTATAATATATCCTCACGTTGATGATGGCACTAACTTAAATTAAATGTTTCGAAGGTTATTTCATTCAATGTTAAAAAGAATATTGATATTATTTAAAAAACAAAACGAACAAAACAAATTACATATAATAGAAAATCTAAACTTTTACTTACCTATATTTAAAAAAAAGTGTATTATTATATCATGTTTTATAGGTATATTTTATAATCTATACTTATAATAAATCTGTAGAGGTCAATTCTCTACATGAATATATTTTCAAAATTACATATCAGGGGGTGATTAGAGATACTGATGCCAAAAAGGCAATACTCCTGAGCTGGTTATAGTATACTTTTCTTCACGCTACAATCAATAGGAGCAGAGCATTGAAGGGAAATGTTGAGAAAACGGGAGAAGTTACTCCATTTTGTGAGTTTCCGTCGCGTGTGCAACCTAATTGCAGCCACACAGAAATCATGTATGATGGAAATGCTCTCCTTAAAATTATATAATAAATAGCCCACGACAGCATATGTGTATCTTTTATGGTTGACTCACAATAACACGTGTAACTCCTGATAGCTTAGCAGTTCGAAGCTTTCTGATTATATTTGTTTACTCTTACGTTTATAACACTCTCAGTCATTAAAAATAATACTTAATATTATAATTCTGTTCTGTTCTGTTTATCATAATTTTATGACCTACAGTGTTATATTACACAACTCTTGGTCAAAAGAATTCTTTTTAAAACTTATTTAACCCACAGCATCGCGACTGAATCGATGTAATCCCCTTAATGCACATTTTTATATGGATGTTTTTCAAACTAATAATGATTACATTAAATAACAACCGCGAAAAGGCATTACAATAGTTAGTACCCAAAATTTGCGGAATCATCAAAGAAATGTATCATATTTAGCACTTCCTTATCCTCTCAGTTAATACATTTCTTATACATTACATTATATGTTACATCAATCAATTATTTCAATAAACCACTCTACAATGTAACGCTTACATGTTACAACATAATGGAAGCAATTTTGACAATGCAAGAGCGCACCTTGCTTGGACAATACAAAAAAGTAAAAACCATACCCGAGCTAGTTCATTTAATGTCAATTATCATCCCAAGGTCCTCGACTTTGCCTCGGAACACAATAAGCTGTTTTCGTACATCTGCTCGTCACCATTCACACAAAGGCACGTGGTTCTTGAAGCATTAAATTTTGATCCACATACCCTTAAAGCTTACAAAGGAAGCGATGTCGCAAAATTATTATTGTTCTGATTTCAAATTGTAGACGTTTTCAAGAAACAACCTAACGTCTTGGCTGTAAGACCGAAAATGCGATAACCTTATTTTTTTTTTCTCAATGCCGATCTATTGTAGAGCTTGTGAATGAGCGTGGAAAAAAGTTTCACGCGTGAATGTCTTTCGTATTTTTGAATTTGGAACGGTAACTCAAAACTTTGTCGAAAGAGGGTTTAGCTAAAGTATGACCAGCGCCAAACCTATTATTTTTTCAAATGTGATTTTGCAAATGCGGTTTGCGCAATATTATATTACTAGCGTAGCATTGATGATTTTTGTAGAATTTCAAACTTTCTAAGAAATGCGTTAAGCTGTTCTTAAATCTGCTTATAATTCGCGTGTAAAATATTAAATGAAGGGAAAATAACATAATTTTCTATTACAAGGATATTGATTATTTTAAGAGACGACGATAAAATTATAGATTTATTATTCTATATCTATACTAATATTATAAACAAGTAAAGTTTGTGTGTTTGTAAATTGTAAGGGGTAATCTCGGGATCTACTGAACCGATTTTAAAAATTCTTTCACCAATAGAAAGCCACATTATTGCGGAGTGTCATCATCATCATCATCATCATCGATTTTAAAAATTCTTCACCAATAGAAAGCCACATTATTGTTGAGTGTCATCATCATCATCATCATCATCATCATCATCATCAGCGGACGGCGCGCGATGGCTTCGGGTTTAATTCAGTTCGCTTTCGTGCTCGCTTCGGGGATTATTAATATTATGCCCAACGAAGTGGGCGCGGGTCAGCTAGTATATATATATATATAAGAATCATATTAGTAAGTAGCTGTTAATCTCTCAAAGACGTAACAAATTATTATTACCAATACAATTTTATAATTTGTACATGTATTAATTACAATTTAACTTTGTAGACAATATTAAATAATGTTAGCTTAAATGTAAAAAAACGCTCATTCTAAGGCTTGGAAATAGATTTTTTTTAAAGATAAGATTCCATTCCATTCCATTCTTGTTTTCTATAGAAATCAACATTATATAATAAAACCGCTATATTTAGTTGTAGGAAAATATCCAGTCCCACAGGAAATGTCATTGGAACACAATCATTACGCACGTAACGCGGATAAGTATGCATCAACAAAAATCTATTTGAGTGTAGTCCACATCGAAACCAAATCAATCATAATGGTTTACCAATCATTTGTAACAAGATGCTACATCATCCTGTTGATATAGAATCGCGTTGCATTCCTGTTAAGCCTGGCTACAGACTTTTGCGTATTGCAATTATGCGTGTAGAAGACTACTTTTATCACACTCCAGTCATTTTATGAAACTGGTCATTATGATACTCCGGTCATTTTGATACACTGGACAATTCAATATCGGTCATTTTGTAGAAATAGACATTTTGACACTCCGGACATTTTGATACGTAGGACCTAATGGACCGGAAGGTTATAGACTTAGATATGTTTTCATTTCATTCCATTTTCGACATAGACGCGTGAAAAGTCTTCGTGTGATAATTTAAATTATATTAGAATGTCAACACAAGACGGTAAATAAACTCATTTATCATATTTAAAACTCGATTGTATAATTAATATAGCTGAATATGATAGCGAGATATGAAATTGGTGTTATTAAGAAGCTGAAAACAACGGAACATAAAAAAGAGATTGAAAGAAAAACAAGACCAATAAAGAAATAAAAATTTATTACACTGACGCCTATTACCCTAGCGCAAAGTAAGCACTATACTCGTAGCTTGTATACTAAGCTTGTATTATGGGATCTAGAATAACAGATAGGGATACATCTTATGAATCGCAAAATGTGTTGGTAAGCGCATAACTCAACAACGCCTGGACCAATTTGGCCAGTCCTTTTTTAAAAAGGATGGTTTTTACGAATTATAATCGATTTTAAAAAGATCGAATAATTATCGGAATAACAGCCCTTTTTCCATACAAACGTTTTTTAGCTAAAACGTACAGTCGATTTGAGTTTTATGGTTTTGTTATTATATAAAGTTCATATTCAATCACTCATTTCTTTATATTATAAGCAATCATTTACCACCACTACTACTCCATTAGATCTCACTAGAGTGATATCTGCTAATATTGTATGTATACGTCTATGTATGTGTGTATAAATGTGTATAAGTTTTAAGTGTGTATATGTCTATCTGTGTTTATCCGCTCAGAATCGCTCGTATTACAGTCTCAATCCTGGTTCTGGCAGAATAATCAGCGCCACAGCCAGCTGTGGCAAAATGCTGAGTCAGGACCGTTTCGCTTGCACAGTACACTACCAGCAGTCACTGATATGTGTGTTCTCTTGTTTTGTTAATAATTTTTTACGACGATTGTATAAAAGTCTTGTATCTGTACTGTGTAGACGAATAAATGTTTTATTTATGTTTAAAATCGATTGCATAAGCGTATAAACCTCTGTGGTTTTTTGTATGCATTGATTTATGTAAAATGATTGTAAGATTCTTTATATGGTAAATAAATGAAAAAAAAATAAAATCTATCTATCTATCTATCTATCATAGTTATCTAACGGCCGTTTTCAATAACCTATCTAAGATCAAAGATAAATTGCTATCTCCGATTAGCAGTAAGCTGTTATCTATCTGTAGTCTGCGTTTCACAATCAAAGATACGAGCTATCTATCTTTGTCTAACTAAGGATAGCTTTATGCCCTCTCGTCTATCCAAGCCCTGTAGAACGTTTTGTTCGTTGCTAACCATAAAGCTTTAGTACGTTTAAAACATATGTACAATTTATTGATGTATTTTATATTTAAATATTATGTTGTAAAAAGTGCATACAATGATACTATAATTGAAAAAAAAAATCTTAGATCATCATTTTCACTTTATTTGCTGGTGTTCTTTATAAAAATCATAGAACGAAACGTTTATAAATGACAAGTGGTGTCATTCGAACATTACTGACAGATAATTTGTTGCCGCCAATTTGTGTGTATTACATGTTTTTGATATTAAATATAAGCAAAAGTGGAAAAAATGAGTTCTGTAAGTATCTGGATTTACGATACTTTTGTAATTTAAGTTATAATGTTATTAAAGTTAATTTTTTCGAAGCCTATCTGTGTTTTAATCCACCGATATTGACAGATAGCCAAATGTCGTCACTAGAGATAGCTCCGCCTATCGGAGAGTAAGTTGAAACTTATTTGAAATGCAGTTACGTCAGATTTGTATGAGCGTCCCTATCTCTAGTAAGCTATTCGTCCTCCCGACGATGGATAGGTAACTTCGGTAGGCGATGCTATCCATCAGTAGGTTATTGAAACGCAAGTTAGGGCATAAGGGTAGATTTTACTATCTTTAGTAGCAAAAACAAAGGATAGATAGGTTATTGAAAACGGCCGTAAGCCATGTTTGTGTGTTCCTAACATCAAAGAGTCAATTCACGCTATATAAATTCCATCATATCTATCAAAACAGTGTGCGTGTGTGCGTTGGAGCACAATACATCGTTGGAGGACTTAATGTCACGTTCCAAGATTGAATAGTCACAGAATGTAATTGTTCGTTTGGACCTTTTTTGCAATTAATTATTTTTTATTCACAACGCCCTACCAGGGTGACGGTTCTGTACAGGAGAATTTTTTGCCTTGACTATAAAATAAGTAGGACCAAAAAACTGACACTTTACAAATGTTTTTGACAGGACGAAGTCTGTCAGTCCGCTAGTTTATTATAAATTTACCATAGAAATATATATCAATAGTTATACCTAAGGCACAAATGTTCGTATTCATCACACAAACGTCAGCCCCCACTGGGACTCGAACCTGAGATATGCGAGTTGGCGACACCTTGAAACCGTTGTATTAACCACTCACCTACACAAATTTTACTGTGTGTTAAAACCTCTATGATTATATTATGACGTTTATACTTTTGTAGTTCCTGATTTATAAACTTTTCAGCATATTTGTATCATTTAAATTAGTATTTAAAATAGTATTTAAATTATCGTCTCGCACACTGTGTATTAGATAGTCAGGTCAGACTGACTCTTTTAGTACAACTACCTCTTTGTAAGTCTGTACCACCTGAAAGTTGACAGGTAGAACGTTTCATTGATATGGGGACTTAATACCTAAGAAATGTTCTTTGTATATCAATATATGTACATAAAGTTTAAATAAAATAAGCTTTCAGAAGGATGTGAATATAGGCCGGCCGGTAGCAGCAATAGACTACATTAATTGCCAACGTCGAATAAACACGGCAAAATTCCCGGATATTTGGGCGAAATATTGTTCATTCCCCGGACACCTCTGAAAAAAATATTTTGCAACAAAAATAAAAACTATGCTATAATTTTGTAATTTTTATTTATTTATAAATTTTCCTTTTTAAGTAAATTCTATTTCAATTTATTACTTTTTTATTTTTAAATAAAGCCCCTCTTTAAACTATGATGAATACGGGGTATCCCGGGCGCATAGCAGCCTATAAAAAGCACGCAGACCATTATATATTTTAGTTTTTAAGTCAAAATTATTTCAAATTATTAGTTTTTTATCTTTAAATACTCCTGCCGGTTGCTCCCGGATCCCCTTCAAACTAGGATGAATGCGGGGCATCCCGGACGGATGGCAGCCCTACCTGTAGTGCATTATATATTATAAAATTTTGTTCATTTATGCTTGTTATTAAATTTGTTTTTTTAAGCAAAGTTTATTTCAATTCATCAGTTATCTATAAATACTCTTGCCGACCGTTTTTACTTTAAACTAGGATGAATGAGGGATATCCTGGACGGATGGCAACCCTACCTGTAGAGTACGCAAACCATTATATTTTTAAGCATTTTAAGTAAAATTTATTTCAATTTACTACTCCTCTTAAAAAACTCCTGCCGGTCACCTCCCGGACGCCCATCAAACTAGGACAAGTCCGGAGAATCCCTGACGGATAACAACCCTTTTTTTAGGGCGAAATGCATTATGCACCTTGACACCGTGCTGGCTAGGCGCGGCCGTGCACTGAGAAAAAAATCCAGCTAAATTAACAACAAAAAGTTAATTCGGGAGAGCCGTTCATAGTGAATTGCTACCATAACAAATTTTTTATTGTCAAATGAAATCGACAATTAGGTAGATTCGGCAACAATAATATGTTGCTAAAAAATAATTGTGATCTTGTGCCATATCACAACCCATATTAGTTACACCAACAATTTAGCTTTGTCACCATAAATATTTCCTTTTTGCCATGATTAAAAACGGTCATGAAGCAGGTTGGGTGAATCGTTGGGGTTACCTACGAAATATCGAATTCCAAATGATCGAATATCAAAATATTATCAGTGTATTTCGATATTCGATCATTTGGAATTCAATATTTCGTAGGTAACCCCAACGATTCACTCAACCTGCTTCATGTCCGTTCTTAAACTTAGCACTAGTTGTAAATTGTCTTGCTTTTAAATTCACATTAAATAGAGCAGAAGTATTTCTTGTTCACAACCGTGATTTAAAGTATATTCCGCCATTGTGCTACACCGACACAATACGCGCCCGCTCGGTCGAACATTCGCGAAGGAAATGGACGAGCCGAGCCGAGTCCTGCGTATATAAAAAGTACCTACTATGTGTCGGCGCCCTACTCGGAAGTTGTCACATAACACTAATTTATTTGCTAAGCGAACAATCTTAAATATTGTTAGTTTTGAATATTGTTCATCCAGCATCGTAATAAATAAACATGACAGCAACTTCAATTTTGTTACAGATTATTTTGTCATACTATAAACACTAAAGTTAATATTCGAACAACAGTCGCGGTTGCTGTCTTAGCAACGTTAATAAACATTGTTACTTTGATTCAGATTTCCGAAGCCGCAGGAACAATAAATCTCTAACAATAAAAAAATTGCAGAGGACACTATGAGACCTTTGTTATTGTGTGTCAAGTGTTTTGTTGCAGTTACTGTAATTATTCAACAAAGCTTTTATGGAAACTTTGTTAGCCATTTTTTTTCTCAGTGTGTGTGGGGCTCACCGGTCTGAGAGGACCGGTTTACCCACTAAAACCCCCCAGTGTTCTCTAGGCCCATGCGGGACACATGGCGGGGTGCGCTTACACGATTCTACCGCCATAACAAATAGCAACCCTAACCCCAACACAGACCCGCAGTAAAACAGCGCAAAGCATGCTGGTAGACAGAAGAATGCCGCGACTACAGACGAGTAGTAAGCCTGTACCCGTCAGTTTTTTCTCGTCAAGGAGGGCATAATCTACTCATAGATGCATCCTAAAAGAGCTGTTCCTGAAACAATAAGAATGGTCTAGGTACATAGTAATATCACCTTCAACAAATCATTTGCCTTTACTCAAACTAAGCGTAGAATAATACTCAAAGCTGGAATGTAGAGCGAACTGCCCAGCAACCCTGGTCCGCCTTTGTACTAAGCACTGACTCGAATCGAATCGAATAACAACATTCTGGATTCGATATAAAAAATTGATATTGGCTTAAAAATATATATAGGTACATATTTTACGGATGGAACACTTCACGTCACATCTGATTGTTATTACAATTTATAAAAGACAAAAATATTTAGGATTATAAATATTTGGAATCTATTAACATACCACAGCTAAAGTAAACAGAACCGTTAAATATAAACGTGGAATTCAATGAAAGTGCTAAAAGTCGAAGTTATATAGAAATTGTGTAACTTAGTGTTAAAACTTAAACTCAAGCTTTCAGTGCATTTTATAATTTATTTTCTCTTTTCTATAATCTTTGCTTTCCTGTATGCAAAATTAAAGTTTCTAATAAAAATAAAATTAAACCGTTAACTAAAGGAATTAAAAGATCTTGTACATATAAAAGAAAACTGTATATCAAAAGTAGACAATACAAAGATCATAAACATATATATAAAAGGTATTCAAAAATATTAAAAAAATGTATAAATAGTTTTTATAGGTCAGAAAATACAAAATATATTGCTAGCACAAACAATACTTGTAAGGCTACATGGAGAGTCATTAAAAAATATACTACACCCGATTTTAGCGGTAATACTATAGAAAAAATAGCATGTGGTAACTCTGACATAACTGATCCTCAACACATATCTAATATTTTTAATGATTTTTTTATAAATATTGTCAAAGATAATTGTGATAAATCGATAGCAAATGACCTTAAAATGGATAATATCGAAAAAAGTATATTCTTAAGCCCAGTAGGCATGAAGGAGTTTATTAAGGTAGTTGGATCATTCAAAAATTCTAATTCAGTTGGGTATGACGACATAAGAACGGACATAATTAAGGAAGTTATTACATATATATCCGCTCCGTTTTTGTATGTGGTTAATTTATGTTTAGGGCAAGGCAAATTTCCAGACTCACTCAAACAGTCAATTGTAAAACCATTGTACAAGAAAGGTGGAAAAAGTGAAATTGAAAACTATAGACCCGTTACTCTGATACCAATATTTTCAAAGTTACTTGAAAAGGTAATTTTTATTAGGTTAAATAATTTTTTTGAGAAAAATAATATTATTACGGAGGAACAAAATGGGTTTAGAAAAGGTAGAAGTACTTCGTTAGCGGCATTTAAATTAATAAGACATATAATGAACTGTATAGATAAAAAGAAACCAATAGCAGTACTATTCATGGATATGTCTAAAGCATTCGATTTCGTCTGTCATGAGCGACTTCTCACAAAATTATCTAGATATGGTGTGCGAGGACCTGCACTTGAATTGATTAGATCATATCTAAGTGATAGGACGCAGTGCGTTGAGATTAAAAGATATTGCCCTAAAACAAAAACTATTTTGCCATATAGGTCTTCTTATAGAAATAATCACTTTGGTGTTCCACAGGGCAGCATACTAGGTCCTTTACTGTTTTTATTATACATCAACGATTTCCCCAAACATATATCTCAGGAGTGTATCTTATTTGCAGATGATACAACCCTTATCGTTGAATGTGGCGACGTAGCCGCATACAATGATGAGGTGAATGATGTGTTATCGCAGGCTGTGGCATGGCTTAAATCTAATAATTTAAAATTAAACTCAGAGAAAACTAAATATATTCAGTTTCGAACGGTCAAAGGAAATCCTCAACCCTTACATGTTACAGCCAGCGGTAGCATCATTGAAGAGGTTGAGCATATACAATTTCTGGGTCTAAATGTAGATTGTCATTGTAACTGGAAGTCGCATATTGATAAATTGTGTACCAAAGTAAACAATTTCGTATATGCTCTAAGGAATGTCAGTAAGGCGGCATCTGTAAATGCGGCGCTTACAGCTTATAATGGTTACATTGACAGTATTTTGCGTTATGGAATTATTCTATGGGGGAATTCTGTAGACATTCATAATATATTCCTGTTACAGAAACGATGTATAAGGGCAATAGTGAATATTAAAATAACTGATTCCTGCCGACCCTACTTTAAAAAACATAATATTCTACCATTACCATGCTTATATATACACGAAATATGTTTATTTGTATTTAAGCATAAGACTTTCTTCGTAAAGAAACAAGACGTCACTTATGGTACGATACGTAAACAATATATATATAAACTAGAAAGACCTCGTGTAAAACTGTCGCAGTGTCAAGGAATGTATTTATTATGTGTATTGACATTTTAATGAATTACCAGATAAGTTCAAAGACGAAAATTTAACATTAGGACAATTTAAAAGAATGACCAAACAATGGTTAATAAACAACTGTTTTTATAGCTTGAAAGAGTTTTGTTTTGTTTTTTTTTTTTTTTTTTTTTTTTAATTATACATTTGCTACTCCACAGACTCGTAGTCCATGCCCTTTATAATTCTTAATTAAATATTTTTTACAATTCTCTTAATTAACATGTACTCAATTTTATTTTATTTACGCAGCTAACAATATAAATACAATATACTCATTTAAACTTACGCTATACCTATATATTAACATACATATACACATGCATACTTAATAATGATTAAAAAATAAAACAAAATACAAACATTAACTTTATATTAACTTAAATAAAACTAGAATTAGAGGTACGAAAATAATTGGCACCTAGATCGCTGCATTATTTTGGTCCTTGAACGACATTTGCCAATTGTAGTTTCTGATCTCTTCATCAGTTGCTAAGCATGACGGGGTTATGAGTCGTTTGATGGCGTCGTCCTCCTTTCGGTCCCCGCAATAATAGATGAAGGACTCCGTGTGTCTAGATATAGCCACTACAGCATGAGGGACACTATCGTGGACCGGGTTTTTCGGTTCTCTGCCCCTCAGCACAATTACTCTACGGTGCGTCAGCCCCTGAGCCTCATGTATCGTTAGCAATTTGGAATTTTCTCCGGTACCATACCCTTTCATTTCGTATTCCTCCTTTTCCTCCTGGGTGAAGGTCAAGAATTGAAAGAGTTTATGGAGGATAGAGGGTAATTAGTTATTAATTGGAAAATGTTAACTAGTATGTAATTCAGATTAGGTTAGACTGTACGCAATTTAATTGTAATCTTTTGACTTGTATACATGTGAAAATAATTTAATTTTGAATTTATTTAATATTGACTATATACATTTAATCGTTTATTAGGTATTTGAATTCGGATATAATTTGGACCCTTTAATATTGACATTCTTCTATTGACATCTTGTGTATTTTGACTGTATTAATTTTAAATTTGACTGTATTAATTTGAAATTATAAAATCAATTCAATCGTATGTAATCTTAATTTGTTCACCTTAATTTTGATTGATAACTTTGTATAATTAGTTTAATTTTAAAGTTATTTGTACGCCTGAAGTAGGCAGCCTGTAAGGGAATTTTGAGTACTAAGTATAAGACCTAATGTATACCTACATGCTCGCAAATAAATAAATAAATAAATAAAAAAACAGGATTGAGAAGTTTCTATGAAATTTTTATTTATTTATTTATTTATACTTCGTGTACAATGTGTACAGTGGCGGACTTAATGCCTGAGCCATTCTCTAACAGCCAACCTTTAGATGGTGCAGAAAGCAAGGTGGTAGATGTACCAGTGAAATGACTATTTATAAATCATCCATATATATAAATATAAAATCCTAATACATAGATATCATATATAATATACTAATACATAAAATTATATCCCGAAATAGTTAGAAATATATCTATAGTAATAAATAAATAAACCGACAAATATGCAACGAGTCTTTAGAGTATATTATTCTGATGAATATGTTTTCGCAACTTATTTTTGAAACTAGTTCTGCTAGTTGATGTTTTAATATCGATAGGCAAAGCATTCCAGAGATGAATTGATTGTACAAAAAATGAAGCGTGAATTATTTCAGTATGGTGAGATGGAAATTTTAGAAGCAAGCCAGATGATGACCGCAGAGATCTATCGTGAGAAGCACTTAGGAATTGGAAGTGAGGACTTAAATAACTTGGTGTATTAGGGCCATTGACGATAGTGTATAAAGCACTCAATGTTCTCAGATATCTACGCTGCCGAATAGTCAACCAGTTCAAGCGCTTGCGATACTCGGAAACGTGGTCATATTTTCTCAAATTAAAAATGAACCGAATGCAGTTGTTCAGAAGCCGGTCTAGTTTATTAAGTAGATCTGCATTCAGGTCGAGATAGCACACATCACCATAATCAATGACAGGGAAAATCAAGGTCTGAACAAGCATTTTCTTAATATCAGCAGGTAGAAAGTTTTTTAACCGATATAGCGACCGTAACATTCCAGTAACTCGTTGACATATGCTGGTAACCTGCGGTTGCCAGCTAAACGTAGCATCTAAATAAAGCCCAAGATCCTTCACGTGATTACAAAATGGAATCAAGTTATTATTAAATACAATTGGACAAACATTATCTGTGTCCACTTTAGCAATGAGTCTGGGACCACCAACCAACATTGCTTGACATTTCGCTGGGTTGACGAGTATTCCAAATTGGTCAGCCCAAGATTTAATAACAATAAGGTCGTCATTAAGCTTATGAATAGCCTCATTTATATCATTAACAGCAGCTTGAGCATAAAGCTGCAGATCATCGGCATACAAATGATACGAACACCGAAGACGGTGAGTTATGAGATTAATAAAAATTGAAAAAAGAATTGGAGATAAAATGCCGCCTTGAGGAACACCAGCCCTCAAGTTACTCCAAGAAGACGATTTGTCCCCTGAAATAACTGACTGCTGACGATCCTGAAGATATGAAGAGAACCAATTTACCGCCTCATGAGAAAGCCCAAAATGGGTGAGGATGGATAAGAGAATTTGGTGGTTAACAGCATTGAAAGCGTTGGAAAAGTCAATTAAGACAAGAACAGTTAATTTGGTATCATCTATGCCAGCTCTAATATCTCCCGTCACCTTCAGTAGAGCGGACATAGTACTATGGCCTGGCCTAAACCCAGATTGGAAAGTGCTCAGCAGAGAGTTATTGTGGACAAAAGTGGAAAACTGCTTATAGACACAGGCCTCAAGAACTTTAGAAAGATAAGGGAGAATAGAGATTGGGCGGTACTCATTGGGAAGTGATGGATTGGATTTTTTTAGGGAGAGGTCGAACAAAGGCTTTACGTCAAAGCGACGGAAATGTACCAGTCTGAAGAGAAAAATTTATTATGTGTGTAAGAGGAAGAAGAATGTAATCTAAAATAGGAATAATCATTGGACGACTAACTTTATCACATCCCATAGCATTAGATCTAATAGAAATGATAATTTTCTATAAAATGATATTTTAAAAATAAGTGAAATTTATAAGTATAAAAAGGATGTATACATATATAGGTACAAAATTAATAAATGTAAAGTTAAGTAATGTTGAGATATTCTTATTTGTTGTTACGTGCTAGATTAATACCTACACTATGAAATTGCCAAGTTTATCGCTCATATTTCAAACTTTATTTTTATTTATATAAAATAAGTCAGTTAAGTTATAAGTTTGGCAAAGAGGTGACGATGCCAGCGTTCTAGGTACTGTTTCCATAGGCCCTCAGCTGCGGAACATTTTTATTATTTATAGCTAATTTTAGATACATACTTCAGTAAGTATGTATAACGTTGAAACTTTCTATAATGTTTTTGTAATTGTATTCTTCTTCTTCATGTGCCATATCCTTCGCGGATGTCGGCGACCATAGCACGGAACTGATTCCTATCTAACGCCATTCTGCCCAAAGCAACAACGTCACAACCGGTCCAGCTTCTCAGATTATTCGCCCAAGATGTTCTCCTTCTTCCTTTCCCTCTTTTACCCTCAATTTTTCCTTCAATTATATTTTTAATGATATTGTATTTACTATTTCTACAGACATGACCAAAATATTTAATTTTACGTCTCATTAATGTTTCTACTAGTTCCTGTTTCTTATTCATACGATTTAAAACTTCTATGATTGTGACCTTATCATGCCAAGATGAGATGAGATTCTTAACATGCGTCTATATAGCCACAATTTAGGTTATTAGATATATTTCTATTTTTATTAACGTTTAACCAGAAAATACCTACAGTTATTTTGGTGGGTGGAATGTTCTGTTATCGTACAATTTGAAAACTTAATTAAACTCCATAACATCAAAGTTCAGAACTCACTGGATAGATGGCAGCGCAATGCAGTCAAAACCAGGCTGCTATGCACAACGTTATTTAGGATACATAACCGCCGGCTCGCCACAGCCGGGGTGCAACTTAATGCATTTTCCTCACGGGGAACAAAAAAAAAAGAGGTGGTAGGGCTGATTTTCTACACACATCATCGCCGGTGCGTTTATCGCTCGACATTCATAACGTCTTGTGAATCATCGAATCAAGTGCGCATTACATCTTCTCTCGAAATTTCTACATACGAGTATCTGTCTACTTATATCAAACCGAGTGTGTGAATCCAAAATAAGTGAAAGATCAGCGGCGCGACGGAAATCCGAGGTACGTACTTGCATTGTATTGTTGTTGCCTAATATTAAGTTTTGAACTTTGATTGACACCGTGTCGCGAGACCAGATTTTTTACCCAGAGTAGCATAAAACCAACTGTTTTCACAGTGCGATTGCTACAGGCACATTTCAAATGCATTAAGTTTATTCAATGTTGCTTTAGTGAGAGTCCATGCCTCGGCTCCATAAAATAGACCAGATATTACATAACAGTTTACCATTCTCCATCTTAACTCTTAATTAATATCTATGTTAAGCACAAGTGTCCTCATTTTCATAAAATTTATAATATATAATTATATACTTTCTGTAAATTATATAATTTTGACACATGTAAATTTACCTTTTTTTTATTATTTTACCTACACTCCAGTAACTAAATCCTTTTTTTATTTACAATGCTGTTTCGTACCATACCTGTCAATGACTAATCAGCAGGCGTGTGTGGGACTAATAATCTTATTTTGAAGGTAGAAAAACATATTTTCACAGATTAAATACTAAAATTTATTTATCTAAGATCGGTATTTTAAAACAAAAATTTTAATAAAGGCATTTTGAGAAACGTTTGTAATCAATACACTCACGGCAAGGTCAATAGAATACATAGTATCTGAAAGCGAGTGGACTGTATGAAATGATACGATGATAGTTTTTAGATATATATATTGAACTAACGGACCCGACAGACTTCGTCTTGTCAAAAAGATTTATAAAGTGGCAGTTTTTTGTTCCTACTTATTTTATAGATAATATCGAATAGCCAACCAAAAAAGGCAAAATAGGTCCAAATGAACTATAACATTTTGTAAATTTTGGAACGTGACATTAAATCCTCCAATGATGTATTCTTTGCTCCGACGCACACTGTTTTGATAGATATGATCGAATTTCAACTTTGTATAAAGTTAATAAAGCGCAAATTAACTCTTTGATGTTAGGAACACATCTACATTGATTGGACAACAGTGAGTGCTTGCAATATGAACTTTATACAATAACAATTAAGCTCAAATTGACTGTACGTTTTGGTTAGAAAACGTTTGTATGGGAAATAAGGTCGTCTGGTTTTAGGGTTTTTCCGATAATTATTCGAATTTTTCTCGCCGTAGAAACCATCCTTAAACTTCAACGAACATATTAACGAAAGAATTGGCCAAATTGGTCCAGGCGTTGTTGAGTTATGCGCTTACCAACACATTTTGCAATTCATTGTTATATATAAGAAGATAATAATACAATAATATGTATGAAATAACTAAATATCTAATTATAATATAAAGTTTCTGTCACCTCAGCAGACCGAACAAGAAACCATAGCAACCCTCTAACAATACTATATTAAAGAGTAGTATTACAATTATTATACCATAAACACTATGTCAAACACGATAATGTATAAAGTCTATTAAAGAGGTAACGTTCCGTTACAGTATCTCTAACTCTGAAATTCAAAATGTTAAAAAATTATACTTCACTTACATACTTTTATATTAACTTGGTAATTTGTTGATAAATTCTATTACATCCAGAGAATAGCGTTGAGATTTTTATAATTAAAGGATGGCCCAAAACTTTCTCTAACTCATACTCAATTAGAACCCTACAATAGAATTATCTAGAAAATGCAATTACCACACATGCCGATTGACCAACCATTGACCCGACAGATGCTATTAAAATAACACTGAAAGAAACCATAAACAAAATATAAAATAGAGAAACATTGACATTAACACCTTCCGCGCATAAAAGTCAAAAGCACTCAAGTCCGGAGATAACATAGACTAAATGAGCAATACGACTTTGTAGACGACCGTTATCTATGGCACAATTATAGTCTATGATTATTTATTGAACTCTGTGTGGTCTGAGAATGAGGAATAAAATTATTGAAATTATTGCTTACTTTTAATGTTAATCAATTTTTAGGTTGTACAGGTTTAAGAGGAGCCTTTAAATATGTAATTAAAAATGTGGATGATATTGTCTCTCGTTGCCCTCTCACATGAAATTGGCAATTAGGCATTATAAATGAACATTTAGGAATTTTTTGATCAATCAATTAATCAATTTTTATTTGCGGAAGACATACATTTATAAAAGTTAAAAAAATATATATTGTGATAAATTTAGCCCGTGACTAAATTCACGCATTTCACGCATTTCATCTGGAAAAACAAAGACAAGACTAATACGACTAATAATAACTAATAACGGCCAGTAAAATAAAAATATTGATATTTTGAGAGCTTTGAAAAGAATAGCTGAAGTGACAATGAAAGATAAATTGCGAAATAGTGTGAAATGGAAATGTGCGGTGTGAAAGAAGATGTAGAGAATGGAGAGAGAAAAAAAAATTGGGAATGGAATATTAATTAAATAGCATAATTTTTAGATCGCAAACGTGGTCGTCCAAAACAGACCTGGCGGCGGACTGCCATTGGCGAAGCGAAGGCTATTGGAAAAACCTGCAGCGCAAATCAAATGCAAAGCTCAAGACCGTGCGGAATGGAGATAATTACAAATAATTAATAGATGGTAAATAATTACAAACGGAATAAATACTTCGTAAAGCCTTATGGACTTCCTTAGCTACAGAGCACACATTGCGAAAAGTGGAAAGATTAGGAAAATTTATCAAATCTTTAAAATATGTTCCCAAAACTACGTTCAAAAGCTTTATTCAAAAAAATCTGAGCAATAGAAAGTAAAGCTTTTTTTTTTGTTCCCCTGAGGAAAATTCATTAAATTGCATACCCCGGCTGTGGCGAGCCGGCGGTTATGTGGGGCTCTCCTCCCCAGAAGGGGGAGGCCTACCCACTAAAAACCTTCACCAGGGATGGCCTTCCTCAGGCATGTAGGGAGCCCCCGGGAACATCAAGCCACTTCCGGGAACCCCATCCTCCGCTCCCCTGCCTAGAGGGGAGCCCTCCTCGGGGGAGGCTACACTACTCCCCCGGTCTCCTCCACCGACGACGCCCCCGGCCACGGAAGGGGCGTGGTCCATCCCGGGTCGCCGTAGCAGTCGCGACTTCCTCGCGCCCGCCGGCGACCCGCGGCAGCGCCGCAGCTGTGCTACCGAGCCCGGCGCCGCCTTCTTCGAGCGGGATCGGCCATCTCCCGACCCCGCTCGGCGGCCTCCTTCTGGAGCATCACTGCTTCACAGAAGGAGGCCACAGCCCTCCAACCTCCCTCGTCCGCCAGCATTGCCGCAATCAATGCCGGCGGAGACAGATCTCGCCCGATCTCTGCGACCAAGACTCGGCGCTCGGAGACCCACGCGGGGCACTCCGCCAGCGTGTGCTGGGCGAATCGAGGTCAGATGCGCAGTGGTGACAATGTGTCGATCCCTCCCGTCCTATTCGAGACAGATACTCACCGAAGCAGAGGAAGTAAAGCCTTTTTTTTTTTTTTTTTTGTTCCCCTGAAGAAAATGCATTAAATTGCATACCCCGGCTGTGGCGAGCCGGGGTTATGTGGGGCTCTCCTCCCCAGAAGGGGGAGGCCTACCCACTAAAAACCTCAGGGATGGCCTTCATCAGGCATGTAGGGAGCCCCCGGGAACACAAAGGCCACTTCCGGGAACCCCCAGCCTCCGCTCCCCTCTCTAGAAGGGAGCCCTCCTCGGGGGAAGCTACCACCTCCCCCGGTCCCCTCCACCGACGACGCCCCCGGCCACGGAAGGGGCGTGGTCCATCCCGGGTCGCCGTAGCGGTCGCGACTTAGAGGAAGTAAAGCCTAGAAGAACTATTATTTTCTTGACTGTAGATCAGAAAACTGAGCATTTGGAGTGTGTTTTGTGGAAATTTTGTTTTATGGATTATCAAACAAAACAAGGAACTTATTTAAATATGCTGACATTGATGATGGTCATTTTATTGTGACGTGAGTTAAAATATTTATTAGGACTTAAATTACCTGTTTATTCTGTTGTGATATGATTGCTTTTTTATGATAAGATTAGACATGTAGCTTAGTTAAATTTAACCAAAAATATGGTAAGACCCTGAAATCTGTTTAGATTAAAATCAATTTAATGTAGTTGATAATTAGTAGTCATTGTTAGCAACGAATATTATCGTTACTATAGTTGCTTCTTGTGACATTTGTTAGAAAACGTACAAAAATTGTAAACTTATAAGTGTGTAAAGATATATCACACTTTTGTTGTTATTAAGTACCAGACAAGTTCTATTGAAACATTTATTCAAATTGCGATATTATTACTGTTATATGATTTAATTATAAAACTTGATATTTTTTGTATATTGATATATATTGAGGGATATTGTAGTTGTTGGAGAAAATTTATCAAAACGCTTTATCTTAACTCTTTTGCCATACGAAAGTCACTTAAACCCCTCCTCTTGGGCAAAGCGGGCAATTGTAGAGATTTCGTGATTTCATTATAAATATTATGCTTTTTATTTTTTTTACATCGGACCGTGCTACATTCAAGAGCGATAAAAAACTTAATTATGTTATAAACGATTTTTTTCAATATTTCCTCAAAGTGTCCGCTTTGAACACACCGCCCCAAATGCTTTTAATTAATAAGGAAAACACAGTCACAACGATAGAAGCATAGATTTTTAGAAAAAAAAATATTGCTCTAAAGTGATTTTCCAGTAGAGTTGATTAACAGGCGAATGCATTTGTATGAAAAATACGCCGCGCGGTTTCATCAGCTTTAAAATCGAAGAGCACGACTCTCAATTGCGAACGAAAACTGCAACTAAATATTTTAAACTAGGCAATGTGGCTACCGCTAGTTGCACGCGTAATATATTAATATTACCGTAGAAATTATAGTCAGGTTGACTTAAACTGCAAATTACAGTCATAAATTAGTTAAATTTATGGTTCAATTGTGATTTTACACCATCGGAATACGGAAGGCTTACTTTGTAGTTAGTTGAAACTTGGCTTGTGACCTGGGAATGAAAAAAGATAAGTCTTGCCTACAATATGAGAGAAATAGTAGACTTTTTGTAAACACTCTTTTAATGTTAATTAATGTTGGATACGCATGAAATATGCATAAATTTGCAATTATGTGACATTGTATTTAATATGTATACGGAGCTTTTAATAGTTGGAATAATACTTACTGATAAATTAACTAGATTATAGATTTTATACAGGCTGTAAAATCTTCATATTCATAAATGTATATTATACTAATTAAAGCCCGCGGCTTCGTACAACTTATATTGGATTTTCTAACTGGAATGATATATTTAGACGACACGTTTGGCGTAGCGGTCGAATGTTCGGCATCTACGCAACGGGTCGCGCGTTCAATTCCCGCACAGGACAGATATTTTGTATGACCTACAAAAATTTGTTCTATTCCGGGTGTCTGTGCATGTGAAATTTCTTTGTTTGTGACTGTGTGACTTTGTGTGCATCCATACATACATACATACATACACTCACGCCTTTTTCCCATGGGGGTAGGCAGAGATTACGTCTTTCCACTTGCTACGGTCTTTACATATCTCTTTCGCTACACAGAATATAAAAATCCAAGTGTGGGGCGACGCTTTTTTTTTAAATATATATTAGATAGAATGATAGATTAGATACGAGTAAATTTGTAATAGTTTTAATCATTGTCAGCGCCAAACACAGTTCTTTATAACTAGCCTCTGTTGACTGGTAGAGAATGTTTTGTTGCATTAAGTCCGCCATTTGTACTTTATTTATTATGTTCTTCAATAAAGATTAAATAATTAAATAACATATTTTCCCATGGTATAAATTATCTTATTTTCTTGCCCGGGTCTCCTAACATCCGTTTACCGAATTGCATCAAACCCGGATAATTATATATAAAAAATATTGGTTCCATATGTTATATTAAAAATTTCCATTTATTTTCATCAAAATCGATTCATTAGTTTCTTAACACCGTAAAATGGAAAATTTTAATTTTAAATGCTCGAAGGGTGGAAGTGTAATAATGTCATAACGCCGACGGCGTCTCGATCGCTTGTAACGTTATACGTACATTCCTACTTTAAACAATAATAAAAGGAATAATTAATAAAAAAAACATAAAAAATAAAACTAAATAACTAACAGAAAAAGATTATAATAATAAAAAGAAATCCTAAATTATTTAATAATAAAAAAGTACACTATAAAAAAAACATACAACTTAACATCATAAATACATAAACTTAGATTAAAATAAATAAATTCATTAATTACAAATTTAAATCACACTTGATTAAACAATAAACGTAACTTAACTTACCAATATTATATATACAATAAATAAATACAATCAACTAAGCGAATAATATGTAATCGATGATGGTTCACTTATTTGACGCGCGGTACCCTAACCGGCAGCTATTCATTCCTTACGCCTTTTGTTCGCATAGACCAATGGTGCGCGCTCTGTGCACGAGCCGTGCGTAGCCGATCTTTGCCGATCGATTCCCACTCGTCGCAGGAGCAAGCCCGTGGTAGCACGGTCTGCTAATTGAATATTGTCGCAACATTTTTGTAAATTTATAATAGCAGTCACGTATTGACTGTAATATTGTAATATTCACAGTATTCAACGTAATATACTTTTGTGAAGTGATTTATTTCCCCGACAGGGTAAGTGATGAACAATTGCTATTTTATAATCGCTTAGTATTATTAAAAGTATAGATAAGCAGTAATTAATAGTATAACGTAATGCTTTATGCTTAAAAGTGTAATTAATAATTATTTAGCACCCTTTGTTTCTTAGTCGCGTTTTAATTATATAAATTTTATCGTACAGTCAGCGTCAGGTCAATCTACCTCCCAATAGCACTGCTACCTCAGATGTAACGATCCAAAGGTCAATAAGGGTGACTTGACGTGACGCCGTGTCTACATACTTTAGTATTTAAATGAATAATAAATAAAATGAATTGTAAATAAATAAATAAGTAGTAGGCACTCGATTACCTATTTGCTTTTAATTTTCTTTTGTTAGTTGTTTGTTCTCGTACTCCGTTCTGATTGTGATCACCGCCACTTCACCTTCTACCTACGCTTTGGCACCCGACTTCGCTTGGCTCGGCTTTTATGGTGATCGCAATCAACGGAGGCGCTCAATAGAATCGTGGCTTAAGCTGATAATCATTTCCCCAGGGAACAAAGTACGGGCTTAAAAGCGGCGCCGCCACTTACGGGCATCAACCCTGGCCTGTCGTTGTTCGCCATCGCCACCTACACCACGCTACTTGGTTCCCCTCCAGCGGTCACCCATCACCTTTGGCTGCAACCCACCAGGGAAGTCCGGGAATCACGGAAGCAACCTGTCAGTCGGGCCTAAATTACCCACGACCCATTTGATAATATTTAAAAACAATAAATACATTACTTCGTGTACGCTGGAGTTGGCTTATTCATTTACCACCCGCGACACTGGCGCCCAACGGGGGGTAAAAAAAACATACAACTTAACATCATAAATACATAAACTTAGATTAAAATAAATAAATTCATTAATTACAAATTTAAATCACACTTAATTAAACAATAAACGTAACTTAACTTACCAATATTATATATACATAAATAAATACAATCAACTAAGCGAATAATATGTAATCGATGATGGTTCACTTATTTGACGCGCGGTACCCTAACCGGCAGCTATTCATTCCTTACGCCTTTTGTTCGCATAGACCAATGGTGCGCGCTCTGTGCACGAGCTGTGCGTAGCCGATCTTTGCCGATCGATTCCCACTCGTCGCAGGAGCAAGCCCGTGGTAGCACGGTCTGCTAATTGAATATTGTCGCAACATTTTTGTAAATTTATAATAGCAGTCACGTATTGACTGTAATATTGTAATATTCACAGTATTCAACGTAATATACTTTTGGTGAAGTGATTTATTTCCCCGACAGGGTAAGTGATGAACAATTGCTATTTTATAATCGCTTAGTATTATTAAAAGTATAGATAAGCAGTAATTAATAGTATAACGTAATGCTTTATGCTTAAAAGTGTAATTAATAATTATTTAGCACCCTTTGTTTCTTAGTCGCGTTTTAATTATATAAATTTTATCGTACAGTCAGCGTCAGGTCAATCTACCTCCCAATAGCACTGCTACCTCAGATGTAACGATCCAAAGGTCAATAAGGGTGACTTGACGTGACGCCGTGTCTACATACTTTAGTATTTAAATGAATAATAAATAAAATGAATTGTAAATAAATAAATAAGTAGTAGGCACTCGATTACCTATTTGCTTTTAATTTTCTTTTGTTAGTTGTTTGTTCTCGTACTCCGTTCTGATTGTGATCACCGCCACTTCACCTTCTACCTACGCTTTGGCACCCGACTTCGCTTGGCTCGGCTTTTATGGTGATCGCAATCAACGGAGGCGCTCAATAGAATCGTGGCTTAAGCTGATAATCATTTCCCCAGGGAACAAAGTACGGGCTTAAAAGCGGCGCCGCCACTTACGGGCATCAACCCTGGCCTGTCGTTGTTCGCCATCGCCACCTACACCACGCTACTTGGTTCCCCCTCCAGCGGTCACCCAATCACCTTTGGCTGCAACCCACCAGGGAAGTCCGGGAATCACGGAAGCAACCTGTCAGTCGGGCCTAAATTACCCACGACCCATTTGATAATATTTAAAAACAATAAATACATTACTTCGTGTACGCTGGAGTTGGCTTATTCATAACCACCCGCGACACTGGCGCCCAACGGGGGGTAAAAAAAACATACAACTTAACATCATAATACATAAACTTAGATTAAAATAAATAAATTCATTAATTACAAATTTAAATCACACTTAATTAAACAATAAACGTAACTTAACTTACCATATTATATATACAATAAATAAATACAATCAACTAAGCGAATAATATGTAATCGATGATGGTTCACTTATTTGACGCGCGGTACCCTAACCGGCAGCTATTCATTCCTTACGGCCTTTTGTTCGCATAGACCAATGGTGCGCGCTCTGTGCACGAGCTGTGCGTAGCCGATCTTTGCCGATCGATTCCCACTCGTCGCAGGAGCAAGCCCGTGGTAGCACGGTCTGCTAATTGAATATTGTCGCAACATTTTTGTAAATTTATAATAGCAGTCACGTATTGACTGTAATATTGTAATATTCACAGTATTCAACGTAATATTACTTTTTGTGAAGAGTGATTTATTTCCCCGACAGGGTAAGTGATGATACAATTGCTATTTTATAATCGCTTAGTATTATTAAAAGTATAGATAAGCAGTAATTAATAGTATAACGTAATGCTTTATGCTTAAAAGTGTAATTAATAATTATTTAGCACCCTTTGTTTCTTAGTCGCGTTTTAATTATATAAATTTTATCGTACAGTCAGCGTCAGGTCAATCTACCTCCCATTAGCACTGCTACCTCAGATGTAACGATCCAAAGGTCAATAAGGGTGACTTGACGTGACGCCGTGTCTACATACTTTAGTATTTAAATGAATAATAAATAAAATGAATTGTAAATATAAATAAGTAGTAGGCACTCGATTACCTATTTGCTTTTAATTTTCTTTTGTTAGTTGTTTGTTCTCGTACTCCGTTCTGATTGTGATCACCGCCACTTCACCTTCTATTACGACGCTTTGGCACCCGACTTCGCTTGGCTCGGCTTTTATGGTGATCGCAATCAACGGAGGCGCTCATAGAATCGTGGCTTAAGCTGATAATTCATTCCCCAGGGAACAAAGTACGGGCTTAAAAGCGGCGCCGCCACTTACGGGCATCAACCCTGGCCTGTCGTTGTTCGCCATCCCACCACAACCACGCTACTTGGTTCCCCTCCAGCGGTCACCCATCACCTTTGGCTGCAACCCACCAGGGAAGTCCGGGAATCACGGACCAACCTGTCAGTCGGGCCTAAATTACCCACGACCCATTTGATATATTTAAAAACAATAAATACATTACTTCGTGTACGCTGGAGTTGGCTTATTCATTTAACCACCCGCGACACGCTGTCGCAGACACACCTCTCTACACCCTTAGCCGTTCACACCAATGTTGCTCTCTTCGCACCAATATTGGTCTGCTTTTTTAAATCAATTAGGAGGCTTTGAGAAGGCAGGTGACTGGAGTCTCTTCCATAGCCCGGTTTTCATTACCACCTAAATCGAAATGCAATAGGCCACAAACGTTTTAACCACTAATGACACAGTTTCTGTGCATCTAACTGAATATAGTCTGACTGCATTTTTCATGGTGCAGATAGAGATTAGACCCAGTTGGTACACTCCACGCACACTTTCATTAAATTTAAATGGCCTCTACGCGTTGGATCTGTATCCCTGCACAAGCCTTATAAAAGACCGTGTCTTATAAAGACACGTGATTTAAGCTACATAATAATAATAAAAAAATCGAAATGCAACAGTCCACAAACTTTTTGACCACACATGACAATAGTTTCTGTGCATCTAACTGGATATAGTCATTGGCTGCATTTTTCATGATGTAGAGATTAGGTCCAGTTGGTACACTCCACGCACACTTTCATTAAATTTTGCTTAAATGGCCTCTACGCGTTGGATCTATATCCCCGCGTACGCCTTATAAAGTACCGTGTCTTATAAAGACGCGTGACTTAAGCTACAATAATAATAATAACTCTTAAATTGTCATATTATTCATTTAGTTTTGTGTCGCTACATATTATAATTCACCACTTTCATTTTTACCAAGCATTTACATTATTTCACAAGGAAGCAACAAACCCCTGTAGTCTCTCACTACCGAGCATTGCCAGATTATTGCCGCCCAATGCTGAGCTTAGCTCGCGACAATGGAGTATGAATTTAATATGACGACCTCCATAGTCGAGTGGATAGTACACCGGTTTCAAGGTGTCGCCATCTCTGAGGTCCTGGGTTCGAATCCCGGTGGGGGCAGATGTTTGTGTGATGAATACGAGCATTTGTGCCTTAGTCCATGGTTGTTGATATATGTATATTTCTAATAAAAATATTTATATATCTATACTAATATTATAAAGAGGAAAGATTTGTTTGTTTGTTTGTTTGTTTGTTTGTAATGAATAGGCTCCGAAACTGCTAGACCGATTTCAAAAATTCCTTCACCTTTGGAAAGCTACATTATCCCCGAGTAACATAGGCTACATTTTATCCCGGAAAAATCGACAGATCCCACGGGATGCGCAATAAAGGCTTCGCTCAAAAACTACTACACAGATTTTCATGCGGTTTTCATCAATAGATAGAGTGATTCTTGAGCAAGGTTTTGCGTTATTTTTTATCTCGGAAAAACGGATAGTCCCACGGGAAGCGCGATAAACCTTCGCGCCATAAACCGACTTCCACGCATATGTAGCCGTGGGCAAAAGCTGATGACCCTTAACCCTCTATAGACCCAATCCCGAAATCCACGCAGGCGAAGCCGCGGGCAGAAAGCTAGTGTATAATATATGTATGTCTATCCGTTACCCTAGATCCCATAGCACAAGCTTTACAGAGCTTAGTTTGGGCTAGGCTAATTGGTGTAAGTGTAACAAAAAAAAATTAGAAGAAAATATTAGATTATTTGTATGGAAATTTCAAAGAATTTCACTTATTCTAGACTAACGTTTTTTTTATTTATTTAATGCTGTCAATTCTATTAATTTAAGGCATCCTCGACCCAGGCACGTTCTTTCCGACCCTCCCCGACTCCTTAACGCTGGCCTTGCGAGAGGCGACATCTGCGCCGTCTACCCCTAGTTAGTCCATACTTTGCAGCTTGCCATACTCGTATACAAATGTACGAGTAGGCCCCATCAATTTACATAGGCCGGAGCCACTTTGGTGTACCGCTCCTTATTTCGCGCATATCTCCTCTTCGGAGGGCAGCGCTGACCGTACCCTCTCCTGAGAGTGCGGCTAACCTCTCTCCATTCAAGCCGTAGGGCCCTTATATATGGCCAAGGCTCTGGCTGAGTTTAGTTGGTAAGTCACGCGACCGGACCGCTCCGTTCGTGTGGAGTCCAACATAACCTCCGTGACACTTGCCGTTGCGAGGGTATCCTGGGTACGTTTCGTGCTCCTTGTGAGGATTCTGAGCCTTCCTCTCCTGAGGAAGAAAGACAAATTTATTTAATATTAAGAGCTAACTTAATTAATTTTTTACACACGCGTCAATAGATAACTACAAAATAACTTAGTTTTGGTAAGAAAATTAATTACACAAATTGATAGTCAATAATTCATAACACTCTGACGAGAAAATGAAAGGTTATTGAGATTCAATTGTTACCAAATTTGAGTACAAGCGAACAAAACGCAATCCTATTGTTTAAAACCTATTATTATAGTTGCATGGTAATATTATTGGTAACGAAAATTTAGTGACAAGAAGATAATAAATCTGTAAGGCGTGACGTGCTGTCGAGTGTACTTTAAAGTGCCAGTAGGTCCGCCACCGACGTCGCAAGCTAAGCTAAATTTAAAGAAAACAGTTCATGGTCGAATCTAAAAGTATGTGTGCTTGCATTACTTGTATTCCGCTTTAAAGTTATATGGTAGTGAACTTATTGGGTGACTTAAGGCTTATTTACACAGTGCCAGCTACTAGACCAGAGGTTCCCAATCTTTTTGTGTCGTAGATCCTTTGCCATGTTTTTCGGTTAGACCCCTACTTACCTGATATTAAATGCCTACGTCTACGAGTGGATGGCAAGAAGATCTTTCGGGGTAAGATATGTTATTTTCAAGGAACTTTATTATTAAAACCTCCGAGAATATAAAGCATTTTGCGTCGCTACTTGTTTATAGATACTTTTTTTTATGAAGCAGTGGGAAATCTATCCAAGATACCTCCGCGCGTATTGCCGCGGAGATTATGTCGTAGTTACTCTGAACTGACACGGTTCGGTCTAAGCTGGCTGGAGCTTTGGTCCTTTTACTATGCCCGCGGCTTCGATCGCGCTACATTGGAAACCTTTGGCGCAGCGGTCGAGTGATCGGCTTCTACATAACGGGTCGCGTCAATTTCCGCACGGGACAGAACTAAAAAAATTGTTCCGGTCTGGGTGTCTGTATATGCGAAATTTCTAAGTTTGTGACTGCATACACGACACAGGATAAAAATCCTAGAGTAAGGTGTCGTTTCTTTTTTTAAATCTGTTATATATTTTCCCGAATCTCCAACCATTCCTAGACCAGCTATATCCAATTACGCGTCTGACACTTTTATCAAAATTTGTCTAGTAATTATATACGAGGGGTGATCAAAAAGTAATGATAAACGGATATTTCTAAATATAATAAAATTCGGAAAAAATATTTGTTCAACTCTCTGGTCCTGTGCAAGTTCCCGGCCAAAAAATGGTATAAATAGGACGTCATTTTTAAAAGTTACATTCATTTGAATACGAGCAGTCGGAGTGATAACATCAAAATGGAGAAACAAGAAGTACGAAGCGTCATCAAATACTTCTGCTTGAAAAAAATGTACACCAAACACATTCATACAGACTTGGTGGAAACATTAGGGGACTCTGCGCCTCCATATTCTACAACTGCACGCTGGTGCAAGGAGTTTAAGATGGGAAGAACATCCACGGAAGACGAACATCGCGAAGGCCGGGCGGCCTTCCTGTTCCCTCACTGAGGAAAACGTCAAAAAAGTTGAAGATCTGGTTTTGGCAGACCGAAGAGTGACCATTCGACATTTAGCTGAGAACACAGGCATCTCATTTGGTGGCATTCAAAGGATCTTAACTACCGAGATGAACATGAGAAAGGTCTCCGCGCGTTGGGTCCCGAGAATGTTAACCGACGAACAAAAGAAAAAACGACTTGACATTTCAAATCTTGAAATGTTCCAGGCTGATCGAGATAATTTTTTGGCTCGATTTGTGACTATGGATGAAACGTGGATTCATCATTTTGATCCCGAAACAAAACAACAGTCAATGACATGGAAAAGGCCATCCTCACCGACACCAAAGAAACTCAAAGTTTCAAGCTCTGCTGGCAAGGTTATGGCATCTGTTTTCTGGGATGCTGAGGGAATAATTATGGTTGAATACCTTGATAAGGGAGCTACATTAACAGGCTCCTACTATGCTGAACAAATTAAAAGATTGCGAGAGGCCATCAAGGAAAAAAGACGGGGTAAACTGCGCCCAAAAGTGCTGTTTCATCAAGACAATGCACCTGCACACAAAGCTGAAGTTGCAATGGCTGCCATTCAAGAAGTCGGCTTCCAGCTGGTGGAGCACCCACCCTATTTTCCAGATCTATCCCCAGCGACTTTTATTTGTTTCCTCGGCTCAAGGAACACCTCCGGGGCAAGAAATTTGAAGATAATGACGCAGTGATGGCCGCTGTAGAGGCATTTTGGAAGAGGCAAGATAATGAATTTTTTTTAAAGGTATTGTTGGTTTAGAAAAGAAATGGACTAAGTGTATCGAACTGTTAGGAGATTATGTAGAAAAATAAATTTAATTTTTAAGTATATAGTTATTTTAATATACCTATTCTCATTACTTTTGGATCACCCCTCGTATTAATTAATAACACACGCTAACAATCAAATATTTCCTATTTATAATATTAATATAGATGTGTCTGATTGTAATTATATTGAATCAAAATGATAGCGCTAGAGACACATCAACGTATTTTATAGATCCTCTTAATTTATAAAATGTAACTAATGTACATTATTTATTTCAAGTATAAATTAAATTATGTCAATGCAATGATGTTTTTAACGATAGATAACGCATATCCGTACGTTGCGCAACGTTTAAAACTAACTTTGTTTACACGTACTTATTTTTTTTAATAATTAATAACACAGATTATATAGAAAGTATGAAACGGAAAGATACGTTATGCTAGTCAAACATAACATCGGGGAGATACGTGACGTTTTCACTCACTCGCTATAACTATGTGACAAAATTAAATAGTATAAGTAATACACCAATTGTCATGAAACGGACCTCATTTCTATTGTTTGTTTTTTATACTTTTATGGCATTTTTGTATTTCGATGGTTTTTTTGGTTGTCATGGTGATATTTGAGTTGTTATATTTTTACGTACATAATTATAAGGTGCAAAGAAATGCTGTCGCCTTTTATTTATCTATAACAAAGAATAATCATTTACACCAATTATCCGAATTTTAACGCCTGACACTAACACTAACAATGTATTTTTTTTTCTGACTTGTGCCGATAAAAGGCGGTAAAGAATAAGTAATAACTATTCTAATATTTGAGTTTGGAATTATGTTATGAGACATTGGTATTACAAAGTACCTACAGGTGTCATTCGGAAAATCCTTAACTCAAAATTGCGGTTATAACTGCACGTTAGTCACCATTTAAGTATACGACCTGCAAAAAATACATGTTAGTATCAGCGACACTAACTCGTAAAAAGACTTTGTTCAGTATATTTCCTCGAATTCCCCCTCATAACTGAATACCGCGCAGGCTCAGACGTCTAAATGGCTGGGTCGTGTGCCTAAATGTGCATATTAAAGCAATTATATGGCAGGCCAATAAATTCTATTGCAGATTCCCACGAAAGGCTATGTAGACGTGTAATCAAGTTTCAGTCTATTAGTGGCGTAGGTACGCTTTCAGTCTGTAATATCTATGAAATGAAGAGTAAAAGAGGGTGTTTTTTCGCTAGTAACTTCGCACGCATAGACAAATTGTCATTATATATAATCAATATATAATTGTTACGCTTATGCATGGAATTGAATGCTGGGTTTTGTAAAAGAAGGATAAAATCAGGATAATGTAGTGGAAATGAAAGCTTTGAGAAGAATGACTGGAGTGAATATGAAGGATAAATTGCGAAACAGTGTGATAATAGAAAAAAAAGATGAAGTGACAAAATCACAGAGACGGGAATACTTAGATTCTTTGGACACGTAAAAAGAATGGGTGAAAGAGAACTGACTAATGAGATTTATAAGGCAAATATCGGCAATAAATGGGCAAGTTGGTAGGGACGAACTAGATGAACCAAATAAGAGATATTCTGATAGAAGATAAGATCACCCTTAACCGACGAGGATACATGAAAACGTTAATGAAAGTCGAGGAAGTTAGAAAAGTATGTTTAGGTCTTAGCAACTGGAAAGCTGTGATCTATACTTATGGCAAAAGGGTATATTTGATAAAAGTACTCCACACAATTTAAAAATATTTGACTATCAATATTTTGTACCCACCCAAACGTTACATCAAAATGTACAACAAAATATAATCGTTCCTACACGCTCCAGACAGGTCGCGTTTCAAAGGAGTTGCGCGATGAAAAATAACCAAACCATTTACAAATAAGGGCGGTTTGACAGAATCCCTGGAAGCGGCCATAATTACGCACACGTCAGAGTGAAAAGGGTGCGTGGATTACTATCTGTGCGTCGGAATTAGATGACTTTCTATCTAGTTTCATGACATTTCACATGACAACACGAATTCTATTTTTTACAACTACACACTAAAACACACGCGTGGCTTACATATTAAAATATTTTTTTTAAATGAAAGATATCATCACCCCTGCTGGACACAAGCCTTCTTCAAGGATTTCTACACTGATCGATCCTGTGATTTGGTGAAGAAGGTCTTGGATGCTTTGTAATCGTCGGTGCACTTTGTAGGTTGTCTACTGAAGTTTCCTATCATGTACCTGCTATTTAAAAATCGTTCCGGCGCCATCAGTTCTGCAGGCTATTCAACAATTTTCAATTAAATTCTTTTCTTCCCAGTCTTATGCAGCCTTGTCTTTTCAATCCAGATGTACGACTTTGGGTTTCAACGAACACGTTGCAGTCCCGCCTCTCCACACCGGTAACACACCGTACACCGGTCTACCCCTGCAGTTGCCCTTCAGGTGTCCAGTTTGCTGCGGATTCGTGGATTTCGTGGAGGATTTCGTGGGGCCTCACCCTCTTAACCGATCAGTCAACAGCCTCTTGCAGACGGCAACTACGCGGCCCTACGAAATCCGCTGCTACAGGTATCCAGTTTGCTAGCACCTATACCAGCGGATTTCATGGGGCCTCACATTCTTAACGGACCAATGAACAACCTCTTACAGGTGGCAACATTTTAGGCTGCCCCGGCGCACTTCACTACCGTAGACCAGGTCTCCTCCATACTAGGTGGGGCCTGTGATAGTTAGCGTAATTCCTTTATAGCGGACTTATCCGTAGCGGTCTATTTTCACTTTCTGCTCTCTTGGGAGCAAGCGCAGCAAGAGATGATGGGGTATTAGGAGAAGTGTTAGTTTCAGTTTTCCTTTCATGTTGTAGAGAGTTTAGCCTAGGATTTAACCCTTCGAGCCTGGCATTTATCATGGTGACCATGCGCCTCGTCAATCTAGCTCTTCGATTTCCTCCGGAGTTGGCATCGCCTACATGTACGCTGGAGCTGTAGAGGCAAATAGTGGACTCCTCCATAATATATCTACACTTAAAGAGTTTCAAAATCCAGCCATACCTCATTCTCCTATAGGGGTGCCTCTTTCAGACTATTAATTGTAAAAACATTGCCCTGATTGAACCACAAGTTGTCTGACGTCGCACCCCAAATGTAATCAAAGCTTAGGTGAGCTTATCACCATAAAAAATAGATGACCAAATATTGTTTGTAATGGCGGTGTAATGTTGTTTTAATAAAGTAAAAGTATTATAAATAAGTTATCTAGCAAATGAAAAAACCTAAATAGAATTTTAAAAAAAGTGTCGTATTTCGATAAAAATATACTTATGTCTTATTTCTATGATATAAAAATTACAAAACAATAACGACAAAGAGGTTATCGATCATTTTGGATCTAATGAAATCAGAGCAAATTAAGTTCGGCTAAAGAATCTTTTTTCTTTATATTACCAGTTGTTTTTTTTTTTGTGCACCAATTATTGAATAAATAATTTATTTTGTATCGGCATTAAATCTTCGGGAACACCTGGTAGGGGACAGGCTAACGTCGGGAGCGCCGTATTAGTCGATCATTGAGGAAGAAACTCGAGATACCGTTGCCATGACAACCGGCCCCGATGTTTTCACGGGTCACAATCCCCAGAGCTTATTATATCTAATTATTGAACGATTTTGTTATTCTGGTGGTGATAAATGTCGGAGCGGATAGCTAATTATACTTTTTGGTCACCCTATTAATAGTACAAACATTCAGCTTTCTGTTCCGTTTTTATTTGCTCTAGCAAACGATTATTGACTTTCGTTATTAAGGTACAAAACTATATGCTACTACCTTGCATACAAACATACATTAACAACACAAATATAGCATTATTTAGATTTATAAATAAGTACTATTAATAAACTATACTGCAGGTATAGGGACAAATATATGAGTTTGAAATAATGAATGATAAAACATGACTACCCTTGACGACCATGATAACCAATTGACGCAGGACCTTCTGTCCTTGTGGAACCTCGGCTTTAATTATGTGCTCCGCCTGTCTCTCCTGCAGCGCGTTCGCGTATTCTGCTATGCGGACGATACGCTGGTCACGGCACGCAGGAGGGACACGGCGGAGGCCGTGCGACTAGCGTCAACCTACACGACGCTAGTCGCACGCCGGATAGGGTCACTCGGCCTCCAAGTGGCCTTGTCCAAGACAGAGGCCCTGATATTTCAACGGCCTCGGCGACACCCCCCGGCCGGGAAGGCGATCGCGGTTGACGGGGTGTCAGTCCATTTGCAGCCCCACATCAAGTACCTGGGCTGCTCATTGACGGGAGATGGGGGTCCGAGGAGCACTTTCGACGCCTCGAGCCCCGTCTGCTGAAGACGGCGGACGCGCTCGGCCGCCTCCTGCCTAACGTGGGTGGTCCGAGCGCGAGCTGCCGCCGCCTGTAGTACGCCGGCGTCGTGCAGAGCATGGCCCTTATTCGGGGCCCCCGTCTGGGCCGACTGCACAGGGCCAGCAAGCTGTAGCCCTGAGAGCCGTACGGGGCTACTGCACGGTGTCCCATACGGCGGCATGCCTGATTGCGGGAACTCGGCCGTGGGAGTTCACCGCCCACATCCTCGCCGCCCGCCTACCGCGTCCGTGCAGAGGCGCTCAGCGGTCTTCGGTCTAACTTTTATATATCAGTTACAAAAAGTAGTTTTTTTTAATATTAGTATAAATAATTTAATTTTTAATATTAATAAAATAATTTAAATCATTAGCTCATATCTATAAGTCATATAATATTACCAAAAATTATGAATCTTTATGATAATAAGTAAACTCATCGTCATAAGTGTGCTTTGGGTTTAATTCGGTTCGCGTTCGTGCTCGCTTCGGGGATTATTAATATTATACCCAACGAAGTGGGCACGGGTCAGCTACTGTACATATAAAGTTCGAAAATCAAAAAACATTGACACTGCATACTTACTGTTATAAGACCAGTGCCAAAACTGGCATCAATGCATTGATGATGAAAAAAAGAATGTATAAGATTTCACATGTAGACACATTTCATATAATATATTAGAATATTAGCCTTGTATCAAAAATTCGCGGGTAATTTTGCCTCATTCTGTATAATTACTTAGCGAGTGACAGTGCGAGTTTTGACTACGACGCAAACACTTTTGTCGACTGCCAAAACAATATTTTTATATAATGCAAACAAACTTCGTAAAAACATGTTTTGCGTTTCCCGAAACTTATTATATATTAGAAATATTATATATGTATATATCGTATATCATGATTTTATTAGAACAAGTAGAATTCTATGTATGAGAATTCGCGCTGGGCATGTTCCATTAAATGCGTTTAAATTTTTGTTAGGGAAAAGGATTAATCATATAGAAAAAATAAAAGGAGTACTGTGCCACTTGTATAAACATCAAGGAAATTTTATTTAACATTTTAATGGAGTGTTCCCGCAACGAAAGAGACAGAGTAGAGTTACTGAAAGAAATGATGTAGTAAAATAATGTCAATGTATGAAGCTTAACCATTATGGTTAAAAAGATATAAAAAAAAAATAATAGAAATGCTAATTATTGACAACAATTCCTACATGGTTCTTGAATGGCAGGTAGATGACAGATCTGGGAATTGTCCTGTATTACTCGGACAGTCCCCCCTTGGTGAAAGCCGGAAAACCCAGACGCATGAGTAGTGGCATGGCAACACGCAAAAAGACAAGAAAAACACTGGGGGGTTTTAGTGGGTAGGTAGCACTCTTGCTGTGAGAGCCTCACCAACGTCTAACCAACGGACGGGTGTGAACGAACAAGGAAAAAAAATTACTCTACATCTGTTCGCAAATTGGTAGAGCCTTCCTGAGGCAAGAAACTCTGAAGGATCTTGTATGTGTAAGATACGAGTAACAATTATTATCAATTTTTCAATGTCTTTTAGTACATCTACTTTATATCTCTGTATCACCCGAAGTTTCACTGAGACAAAATGTCTCAGGCACAAAATCCGCCTCTATAAACCAATATTTGTGCATAAAATTTAAATAAATAAATAGACAAGAAACCTAGAAAAAGCTCTAACAAATATAAATCACCTTTTTATACCAACCACTCACAACAAATGGCATATCAAATTAACAACCTTTTTGATTTTAATCAAAGCGCATCTAAGCTTTAAACTGTTTGTCTGTCTGGCAATTTCGCTAAAACCCTTGGCTGACCCGTCAGACTCCGATTTTGCATACTTCCCGTCTCGGCGAAGGGATTAAAATAATTCCAGGTCTGAGGTTCTCAAACATAAATATTTTTTAATCAAAGCTACTGATACTGTAATATTACGTATTAAGTATGCATTACATCGCAATCAGATATAAAATTACAAAGCCACTGACGACTAATCTAAAATGTAAATATCAAATAAAAATATTTATTACCTTATTCATCACCTGTGTAGATGTTATAAACAGATTTTGAGTCACCTCCGTAAATTTTTTTTAACATATTCTTGCACCATTCGACGCGAGCTTCTTTTTGATGCTGAGTTAAGTTGTGCGGTATCCAACGCGATCAATTTTTTTTACGAACAAATGTTCATGTAATATTTTATTAATGCTTGTCATACATATTGCCCAGAGTAGCTTCTATCTCGCAATACGTAACACGACGGTCTTGCATAATTAGTTTTCGTACAGCTTCAATGTTTTGTGGCACAACGACTGATTTCGGGCGACCTTCCTTAACTTCGTCCGTGAGCTTACTCCGTCCACGATTGAACTCATTAAACCAGTGATACACAGTGGTTTTTGATGGAGCTTCAACACCAAAAGTTGAAGTTAATTGATCTAAGATAAGATAAGATAAGCATTTATTGTTTAACTGTGTACATAGTAGGTTGTTACATAATTGGTTAGAGCTAACAGTCTGCCCATTTCGGACGTACAATATTAATATTATAAAGTATTATAATTATTAATCACTTAAATTATAATTATTATCATCGAGAGTCAGCATTATCTTTATTTACAAAATATTCATTTAAATTATAATAACATCCATTTATTAACCATTATTTTAATTGTTTTTTAAACTTATAACCATCTAGAGATTTTAAGTATCCAGGCAATCTATTGTATATTCTAATTCCAGTAATGTATGTACTTTTGTCCATAATGTAACCATTAGATGCTTCAATAGATATGTCATCTTTATATTAACGACGTATATTATTTTTAGTAGCTATTTTTTTATGAAAAATGTCAGTTCGATTTCTTACAAATAAGCATATTTCTAATATGCTTATTTGTAAGAAATAATAAAATTCTGTTCTTACATTGACATGTACACATATATACATGTCAATGTAAGAAAATTTTGGTTCTTAAATACAGTTCTCAACGATTCTAATCTTTGCATCTTGAAAATTATCCTAAGGCATTTTTTCTATAAGACAAAGGTCGATTGAATGTTTACTGAGTTGCCCCAAAATATTATGCCATAGGTCAAAAGTGGGTAAACATATCCGTAGTAAGCATTTATTGCCAATTTACTAGTTGTTATATTAGTCATGGATTGTTATGGATAACGCATAACATTTAATAGATATTATATTGTTTATTTTGTTAATATGTGCCTTCCAGTTTAAATGTGTTGTTGCGTTAAACCACGTCGAAAATAGTAATAAATCATAGCACGAATATTTTCACGTGTGAGTTCCATCATTTCAGCGATATGACATTTTAAACCCATCAGAAACAAAACACTAGCGTACATAAGGAAAAAAAATAGCGGCCAGTATTTCAAAAAAAGAACGAATTTTACCATGGAGGTCATATATTACGTTTAAAAATGTTGAATCCCAGATTCCGGATACTTAAGTAGCAGCCCTCGTATTATTCGTTATATGTGATCATGGTTATCGCAGCACTCTGTTTAGCTAATGATATTAGCGGTGCTATTTTGATAAATAGAGATCAGATAATCATTCCTATATATAATAAATAGTTATTGAGAATGTTTATACAATTAGGAGAGATGAATGTCAATTTGTAACTAAAAAAATGCAATAGTACAAAAATGATGCCAAGCTTTTCATAATCAGCTGTAATAAGAATATTTAAAAGAAGAGAAGTAACATCCGATTTAGTGCTTGAATGTTTATAGTACATTATGGTACAAGTGTGTAATGTTGGTGATTACCGCTGAGGCGCATTGAGGCCCGAGCCGTCAGGCGAGGGTCTTAAGGAGCCGAGGACGGTAATCATCAATACACACGTGTATCATACAACGTTTTTCAACACACTTCTGAATAAAATAATACTTAAATAAAAAACCATTTTACATAGTAGATAAAAATCATTTTCTTCATAAATTGTATTTGCAGACATCTTAATTAATAACTAACTAAATAACTTCAAAAGAGAAAACGAGACGAGTTGTGAAAAATGTTTCGTAATGGCGGGAAAAATTAATCAGTTTTCCTATGCGCGCGCATCGGCCATAGACTAATAAATTTTGTAATGGCGGGAAAAATTAATTAGTTTTCCTATGCGCGCGCATCGGCCATAGACTAAAAAATGAGGTTTCTTTTTTTTGGGCTTTTCGCGGATAGCTTTTTAGCGTAAATGTAAGCGTAACTCAACCAATAATATTTAAAAAAAACTATTACTCACTCGTGAATAATAGTAATGAAAAAGTCACAGTTTGATTATAGGTGTCATTAGTATGTGCCTAATTGCCATGGGATTAGAGCCACTTTATGAGGAAGTGTGTTGAAAAAATATTTTTTGCGATCAACATATATTTATAAAGTTTGAGAACCACTGTCGTTAGCCATAGACCATAGAATAAATAGAGGGCGTATGTTTGAGAAGACGGATGAAAACGTTAGGTTAATTTGCGTAGAGTTTATACTCGTATCTCTAAGAGAATGTTTGACGGTGCATTCTGTATAGTTTCTTACAGGCGTGCGATGGTAAAAGTACTGAACATGAGCGCGTCTATTATTTCTTTATTTATGTATATAGAAAGAAAGAAAGAAAGAAGGCATTTATTACACATTATTGTATAGTGAGTAATAAGACATAACATTGAAATAAGTTATCAAATGGTGAACTTATTTCTGTAATATTTCTTCCGATATGCCCATGGCAGTGGAAGTTAGTAGAGTAACACTTAAATGTGTAGTAAACTAAAAAATATATCTACACCAATATTATAAAGAGAAAAGATTTGTATTTTTGTATGTAACAAATAAACTCAAAAGTACTGAACCGATTTTTATCATTCTTTTTTCTTTAAAAAGCTATATTATCACTGAGTAATAGAGGCTATATTTAGTATTAGATTACTATAGAAATCTTTAGAAATTCTTATAAAACCAACCGAAGGTGTAAAAAAATTTGCCATAAAATGTCTTTCATCGCATACGCTGCGAAGAGTAATGTAATAAAATATACCTAATATAATCCACAAAAATTAATAACATACAATCTTATGTAATATAATACATGTATAACGATATAATACATAAATAAATATAAAATAAATGAATAACAAGATTGATAAATAAATAAAATATGAGTATAAGATACATTATGTGGTAATGTGCAAAAGGTCATTTTTAAACTGATGATTTAACGAATATTAATGTGATCTATAAGCAAAAAACAGTTTTCATATATTAAATGTAAACATTTAAACATTTGTTGAACTTTGAATTTTTTTAAATAACAAACTTCTGCAAAAAATGGTAAAATTTTTGGAACGCAGCTAATGAACAAGTATTTTTTTTTTATAATAGTTAAGTCATCTGAACTACAAAACAGGAAAGGGAATAGTTCATGGTTTTTCGTACGATCGCTGGAATGTGAAGAATAAATAATACATTTGCATATTTAGTTAGCTATAACTGAAGGCAACATCGGTAATTTCGCAATACAAGAAAGAAAGTAACTAATGCTTTGGCAGTATGGCGTTTCATTCGTTTTGTCTTTCCAAGAATTTTTTTCCTTACTTGTCTACTCGCTTGTTGTAGTAAGTAATGCAAGTCAGACTATACATATTGACCTGGAGACCGCCTCTATTCCTTACGCAATAAAAGCTGTTTTTAGATCAAACGTTATCTTGACGTGTTGTGCATTTAATGCTTTTTTCCTGTAAATGTCTTACTTGAAAGTAAACCCCCCTAATCAATTAACGCAGGACTTTCTAGACCTGCAAGCGGCGGCGTCTGAGCCGTCGCCTCCCTTGTCTCCCCCTATTCGGCAGCCTTCTGCTTAGCCACGTGTAGGTTCCCGTCAATACAGGCCGGTCCCACTTTGGTGAACCGTGCCTTCTTCTAGCGCTTATGCCCTCCCCATGGGGCAGTGCTAACCGTGCCTCTCCTGAAGTGCGGCTCTCATCAATAAAGCCAGTAGGGTCATTAGGACCAAAGGCTTAGGCTGAGTTTAGTCGGTAGGTCTGGTGGGTCGAGCCGCCTCGATTCACCAGGAGTCCGACATAATCAACGCATCCCTGCTTGCCTGTTGCGTTGGTATCCATGACGGATTCTCAGCCTCCTCTCCTGAGGAAAAAAAAAACTTGAAAGTAAATTTTGTATGAAAGAGAGAAAATATATTTGTATTTGTTTTGAATACAGGAGTCTTGAATCTAATAAGTTTATTACAATATTAAATATATGAGACATAACATTTATAATGTTATGATTATGGACATGAAATTGGATGGACGTGTGGGGAGAGGAAGACCGAAGAAACGACGGATGAATTGTGTGATTGTTTTGATATGTTGAAGAAGGGAGTAGTGTGTAAATGGCAAGTGATAGAGAATAGTGGAAGAGGAACATGTTGCGACGACCCACAATTATAACACCACTCACGCTGACTACATTCAAATTACAAGTTAAAAAATAATACTTTCGCAATACTGTTTAATACTATTTCAATAGCAGACATCCAAAATAAAATCTGTGCACATATGAAGGGGAACCGGCCGGTTCTTTGAGTAATAAAATACAAAATTATGCATGCTATGACTCTATAGACACAAGTCTAGAAGGCTTAAAATAGAAGATAATTGCTTAAAACAGAGATAAAATAACAATGCAAGCGAGATGGCACTATACGATATAAGAACGGGGTGTCTGTTTTAAGCCTTTTTTCCTTTCATGTTTTAACAGTACTCCAAGCGATTATAGTAATGCGTCTGACCTTCCGATAAGTGCGATAATGCCAACAACACTAAATATATTAAGAAATACAGCTAAAATTAAATTTAATAAACCTAATAATAAATACATCGCTAAATCAATCAATCAAGTATATAAGTATATAACTAAAACTATATAAAAAGTCTAGTCTAACAGTCCGTCGTCATTGGTTAGTGCGCCCAAAATGCTGCTAACATTACCACGTTGTATAGCAATACCTATTCTTTGACCAAAAAAATTACCAACATTTTGGTCACCCGTTACTTCAACCAGATGAGTAAAAATATCTTTGAAAATTCGATGTGCTCTTGGTCTCAACAGTGCATAATTTGCTATATTCCAAACCAATTTATTTATCAAATAAACTAAAATATTTATTACTACAATAAATTATATAAACAATTATGAATGAAATTATTGTTGACAGCCCTATTTTACAATGCATGCTATGATTGAGTCTTGAAGACTTAAAACAAGATAATTGCTTAAAACAGAGGTAAAATAACAATTCAGGCAGAGATGGCGCTCTACAATACAAGAGCGGGGTGTCTGTTTTAATGTTACAACACTACTCCAAGCGATTATAGTAAGGCCTGACCTTTGATTGAATTGAATTGAATGAAATTATTGTTGACAGCCCTATTTTACTGCACACATTTCGAACTGGAAGACAAAAATGCAACCAGTAAGTACTGTTTTATAGCAAAAATAAATAGTAACAAAAAAAAGCATACAGTACTGAATTAAAAAGAATGCTTATTCACCCCACCACCCATATTAAAACCCGGTTATCTAACTTTCAAATACATAATAGTTATTCACTTATAACCACTCAAATGAGTGGTATTAAGTTATTAGTGCGCGTAGTAGGTACTTGATTCAACCGCTTTGCTAACATCACCCCTATTTCCGGATCCGTGATTTACCGGGCATCGAACCCTGAACCTCGAGCCCCAGCCGCTGAACGCTCAGGTGGAAGTCATAAATAAATCCCTAACAACCGAAATCAATATTGCGGGAGAGGGGAGACGGGATAACGCTGTGTTCTGCTTGGAGCTATTAGATACATCCTCTTTACGTTTATCGTCCCTTGTATGAAGATAATAAGGTGCAAAATATAATATGACAGAAAATGTATTATTGTATAGTTATTCAAATAAATACAGCATCAATAATAGTCATTACCCAGTCAAAATTTATACAAAAGCAAAGTTTTTATTGACTTAGAAAGAAATTGATCATGAGTAGAACTTCCTATGGAAATTGCATTGCTTATTATTTTACACGTTGTAATTACATATATATATATATAAAGAAATACTTACCGGACCAGTTAATATCTACCTAACCCCTGCAATAAGGAACGTTGATTATTGAAAGAGTTTTAAACCTTTTGAGAAACGACCTTCTTACACTGTGATTTTATTAAGTGACTTATTCGATGGTAAAATTAAAACTTTAATTGAGCTTAGCTCATGTAAATCGACAATGGTTCTGCTAACTTGGAAAAAAAGTGAATAAAATATGAATTAAATAGTTTGCATTAGAAATAAAACCAACAGACTAAGATTATCAGGAGGTCTCTACCTTAGACAATAAACTTGTAGCATTATTTAATTCGCGTTTATTGGGTTGGTCTGAAGAAGCTTTATAAAATTGTTCAAAAATTTCTAAATTTTAGGGAGACGTTTGAATATCGGGTTCCAGAAGGAACGTTACGGCCGTCGTGTCATTTACCTGTCTTCATTAAACTGCCTTAAGCCGGGCTTGGATCATCGTTCCTGGCTTTGCTTACTATCATTATTGTTTTACTTAACTTATTATGATATCTATATTTTGATTCGTAAGTATTCGTATTTTAATTGATCTTTCTGTTGCGTATTATTTTTATTTCAGTTAAAAAAATACAGTTAGCTAATATTCTAAATATTGTTGTCTTGTTATTAATGTAATGTACAAATATTTTAAGATTTGCCTTTTTACAGATTTAAGTTAATTGTCAAAAATACTCATATGAAAAAGGCCATTATACTGTTAAAGATTACTTAAATGATAACAAAATTAAATTTTAACGAATCAACAGTTACGTTGCCAAAATTTTTGTCTCTAGTAACTGAACTTGTTTAAACTTGTAAAGGTAGTTGAAATCAGACAATTTATCTGAGGAAAACTTCTAATTGACGACACTATAAGAGTAAAGGGAGAAAAAATAGCCCTTCCTGGTTTTCTTGCTGGTTATTTCCAGTGCAACGACTTCTGCCGTAGACTTGAACCTTTTTTTTCCTCAGGAGAGGAAGATTGAGAATCCTCACAAGGAGCACGAAACGTACCCAGGATACCCGCATACCCGCAACGGCAAGTGTCACGGAGGTTATGTCGGACTCCAGCGGCCAAAGCGGTCTGACCACGTGGCCTACCGACTAAACTCACCCTGTGCCTAACTTCTAAAAACCATATAGGCAAGTCGTGAAGGCGATCGCCCCTCATGAGAGGGACGATGCAGCGCAAACCCATAAAAGGGGCCCAAAAGCGCTAGAAGAGGCGCGGGAAGCCAAAGTGGCGTCGGCCTTATCATGAGGGACCTAGTCATGGCAATGCTGAAGGCTGCCGAACTAAGAGATCATGGAGGGTTTCGCGGTGCAGATACCGCCGGCAGCGCGGATGCTGCCTGCAGAAGGTCCTGCGTAAGTTGGTAGACTTGAACCAAAGGCGTAGTATCTTTGACGAGCAAAAGTGGTTGCAAAAATCCTATTTAAAGAATACATTTTTGATTTTGATTGTTACGTTGATTCGGAACAGTATATTATTTAAAAAAAAAACCTCAAATACTAAACTGATTTAATACTTTCTTCAATAAGAAATGAAGAATATCTTTAGCTGTATTTCTGTTTAGTTTTTTGCATGTAATATTTATTTGTTGGATTTCAAACATCCACCAAATATTTAAGTTTACTTTATAGATTTTTGAACATTACAAAGAACACTAAAAGAAATATTCGTTAACAAATAGTTTTATTTAAAAAAGAAAGCTAAGAGACACATTTCATACATTTTTAGGCAAATAAATATTGCTTTAGTGAAAATTTTCATGGAGGAAACAGACAATTATATTGTATAGAAAATATCCTGCGATGTTTCCTCTTAAGTTAAATGTTCATATCGCATATCAAAATACTTATATAATGCAAGGGAAAGAATTTCAATTACATCAATACAAATTTGTACTTAAAAAATAGCCCATATCACAGTCGCACAAAGTCCAATCTAAATATACACAAACATCGTTGTATATAAAACTAATATTATTGGAGATGGCGTTCATCAAATGCAATTAGGGTGATGTATTAAGTGTGTTTTTCATGAGGGAGAAATTGAAGTATGCTTCACATGATGAATCAAGATGGGAAGCGCTGTCGAAACGAATCCACAATCAAAATAATAAATTGTACTAAGATTATGAAGAGAAAGATTTATATGGCGTAAGTACCCTTGAAAAATAAATTCACTCAATAGATCTTTTAAAGATTCAGCGATCCGAGATTGAGATCATTTGCGACAGTCTTGCTTCCGAAAAAAAATCTAATTGCATTATGAAGAGGAATGGTATGGAAATCTCGTCCAACTTAAACTTTCGCCAATACATAGAGTCCTTGGCAAAGACTGCAGCTAAAAAACTTGGTATCCTCTCTTGGCTTAGGCGGTATTTCATACCAGGGCAGCTTCTAAACCTTTACCAAGCTCAAGTCCGATCGTGTATGGAATACTGCTGTCATCTTTGGGACGGTTCTGCCAAATACCAACTGGCTGCCTTGGACTGAATCGAGAAACGTGCTGAGAAGCTGATTGGTGACACAAGTCTAGTAGAGGATAAACTGTAGAGCCTCGATCACCGACGCAGGGTAGCCTCTATGGCCATCTTTTATCGGATGCATTTCGGAGAGTGTGCGATGGAATTGTACAATTTAATTCCAGCATCCCCATTCCACCTCAGGGGAACTAGACGGCGGTTGAGCTTCCACCCTTATGCTGTTGATATACCACCTATACGCACTAAGCGTTTCGCTTCTACTTTCATAATGCGCACAGCAAAGGAGTGGAATTCCCTCCCGCCGGACATTTTCCCCGATAAATACAATTTGGGCCTTTTTAAGGCAAGAGTGAATAGGCACTATCTGGACAGGCATGGACCATCTTCGGCCTCATCGTCATTTACCATCAGGTGAGATCGAGGCCAAATACCTGTCCTTATTACATAAAAAACAGATACTAGATTATATTATATAAACAAAAAAAAAATATTACTCATACAATAAAAAACATAAATTATCAAACATAATATTTAAAATATCAATAATAATAGTCATACGGTTAGTTAGGAATAAGATATTTACGATTAAATACTCCACGGACAAGAGTTTTAACTCTTTTGTATAAAAGAACATTTTAATAAACTATTCAATTCGACAACAAATCTGTGCCTTGACGGTAACATATTGACTTCTCGATATTTTTAGTATTATTGCATACTTTACTTTACCTTATCTTAATTCATTACACACCTATAATACTAAAAAAGTCCTCAAAAGTACACATAGACATTATCTTCCAAATTTTTAAAAAATTCGGCTAAGGGACCGACAGCCGGATCGATAGCTGAATGGCTGAAAGGTTTAAGAGCCTCTTGACACATTTCAGGAGTTTCAATGCCGACGGCGAGACATTTTGGTACAGATGTTGATTGTGCGAATTATTTTGCCTGTAAAATTAACAAGGTATCATTAAAATGTGATTTTTTTCTAAGATTTGCATACAAATCGACAATAATATTCATTTAATTTGGGCAAGCTCATATTTGGTTAGTAACAATGATCTTAATGCATATGGTTAGTAAAATTAAAATTATAAATTCGGATTAATCTATCAAATAAAATTACAATAAAAATTACAATCAAACTTACAATCAAAAATACAATCAAACTTACAATCAAAATTACAATCAAACTGACAATCAAAATTACAATATATGATTATGCCATTGCGTGGATACGTACTCATGCTTGTAAAAACGGTATCTCCCACAATACAAGTATATAGTTTTTGCATTCGATATACATGTTATAGATTTATAACGATCTCCGTATTCCCGCGTTTGAGCCCCGGTGCTTTTAGAAGCTTTTAGACCTTAGTCATAGTCTTCAATATATATTTATATTCAAAAATATTTATATGCGTATATTATATGTATGTCTATCCGTTACCCTAGATTCCATAACACGAGCCTTACACAGCTTACTTTGGGCTATACCAATTAAGTGTAAGGGTAAGAAATATTTATTTATTTATCTCTCTATAACTCTACAACAGACGTGTGGCATTGACAATTCTCATGTGAATTTGCATAAGTGCTAAGTTGAGAAAGTTGCAATTTGTCGTGGATTATCAACCTAAAAGCTACTGCTCTATCTCAGGAGTTCTACAAGGGTTAATTTTTGGAGCAATTCTGAGTAATTTCTAGGATTACCATTTAAACGAGCTTAACCCTGCTTAACTTATCTTGGGCCCGTGTATATGTATTAGTACGAAACGGATCTCATTTTTAAGCATAACATCAGTCAATCTACCACACGGAAATAAATAATCTTTTCACTATTTTAACTAGCAAATATACTATATATGTTATACTAGCTTTTGCCCGCGACTTCGTCCGCGTGGAATAGTGACTTCCGGCAGATTTTTGGTTAACCAACAACATATTTATATTTATATTTGAATAAAGATTAATATTATTATGTTGATACAACTTAAACAAATTATTTCGACCAAATTTGGTACCATAAAAACGGTAATTGTGACTAAACCTTAAAAGATAGACATATACCGTCGCGGACTTTTTTTTAGATCATATATAGAGGAATAATTCTTTCATACATATTTTTTATGTATCTTGAACCGTTTTCGCAGCGCACGCAAAGAAAGCCTTCAAAAATGAATAATTTTCCCCGTTTTTTACACATTTACCGCTCTGTCTTTGCTCCTATTGGTCATAGCGTAATGTTATTTAGCCTATAGCCTTCCTCGATAAATGGACTATCCAACAAAAAAAGAATTATTCAAATCGCACCAGTAGTTTCGGAGATTAGCGCGTTCAAACAAACAAACAAACTCTTCAGCTTTATATATTAGTATAGATTAGTATAGATATGAAACTCTATTCACAAAATTAGGTTGTGTTCTATCATTACTTAGAGCAGAAGTTTCCAAACCCATTCGTGTCATTAGATCCAAATCCAATCCTATCCTATCCAAAAAATGTCTGAAGGCGTTGTACTGATAAAAGAATATGGAACTTTTTATAAGTCGCTGAGCTTCTAAAAAAATATATGTACCCTCTCTTACGATAGTGGACCACCAGTTTTATCATGCCCAATGTGCATCCCCGTCGAGTGTCCTGTGGAACCCTGGGTGTGACTACTATGGGAATTACTGGCTTAAAGCTACAAATGGGAAGCAAAAATAGGTGTTAATTATTTCATTGAAATATTTACAACATATAAACAAGAAGCTTTTTTTTAATATTATTAACCACATTTTTGTATTCAGTCTCGTGTACATATATATATACTTTATTTCATAATATTGAATTCAATGTCATTATTTCAATATATCGACTCCCTCTTAACCTTTTTAAAGAAATTAAAAATGTATCGTATCTTGTACTTATAATTTTATTTATAATAGTAGCTATTATTGAAATTCGGGTAAAAAGACATAAAAAAATTGTAGTTCTATTGTTAACTAAATGTTAAGAAGGCCAAGGATTAATCTTAAAGGTCGTGGAGTAAATATTGAATTAAAAACATTCTAAAATTAGTACGGGCATATGGATTTAGAAATAAAGGAATTGCATAACGCACTGGCTTACGTGGGACTCTGATATTTAGCTTGCAAAGCAGTTGCAGACAATCCAAGATGTTCTTGAAAATTTTGAATAGAAATGTCATGTCCGTAATAATAAGACAATATTATAACGTGCTGAGAAATTACTTGATTTTATCAAGAGACTGTTGTATTTGTTTATATGTTTGTATTTAATATGGCAATTTCTCCGCTTTAAATGTCATGTAATATATATTTTTTTCAAAACATTAAATACACTATTTCTTGCATAGATTCTATTGCAATTTTTGATTAATTTATATTGATATTGTAAATATTCCGTCGTCCATTTATTTTTCTATAATTATTAATTCAATATTACTATTTAGCGAATTCTCAGGAGTTCAGCGGAAGTGTTGATAATTAATTAGATCAAAAAATATCTATACTCTCAACGCCATCTTGCAAGCATCCATTTGCCGAACAATGAGAACCTAATTGCTTTACCTAAGAATGTTGAAGTACATCCTTTTTGCCCATAACATTGTTAAGGTCTGACATACTGTTTAACGGAAGTATTTATTTTGTAATTTAGGTCAGTAATGTTATATTTCATATTTAATCATTATCATGAATCACCTTAACTTTGGGTGATTAGGGCTTTAGTTAATCACGCTGACTCTACATAAACTTTTACATTTCTTCGCAGGGTAGGTTATTGTCTCGTGATATTTTGCTTCATTTGCACAAATTCAACCGTCTCAAATATGTTATCAGTATGACTCCGATGTATTTCTTCGCAGCTATTTGCCTCACAACATTTTTCTTTTACCGTAGGAATGTCCCATAAATGAACATATGAAATACTAGCTTTCCGCCCGCGGCTTCGCCCGCGTTATATTCGAATTTCCCACAGGAAGGATATGTTTTCCGTCGCTAAAATTATCTTATTTCCTTCCTTGGGTCCTCGGGTTTTACGATTGATATATACGGGGTGGTTACTCCGTATATACCAAACGTAAAACAACCCTTCAACCGTTTTCAACCCTTTACAGCCCTTTTCTGCTTTAAAAGGTAGCCTCTGTCCTGTCTCAGCCTCTAGACTATCTGTGTACCAAATTTCATTTAAATAAGTTTTAACAATATTTCCATACAACCTAGCATCCCTGCTTTCAACCTTTTACAACCCTTTACAACCCATTTTGTATAAAAAAGTAGCTTATGTCCTTTCTCGGGCTTTAGACTATCTGTGTACCTAGTTTCATTTAAATCGGTTCAGTAGTTTTATCAATATTTCTATACAACCTATTATCCCTCCTTTCAACCTTTTACAACCCTTTACAATCTTTTTTGCATGAAAAAGTAGCCTATGTCCTTTCTCAGGATCTAGACTATCTGTGTACCAAATTTCATTTAAATCGGTTCAGTAGTTTTGGCGTGAAAACGGAACAGACAGACAGACAGAGTTACTTTCGCATTTATAATATTATAGTATAGTATGGATTGCAATATAAATGTATGGTACATGGTAGGATCGAGATCCCGATTCGAAAGACTAGTGCTAAGCCCACAACGTCACCAACATCCCAATCAATTATCAAACTGATCAACTATTATGCTTTCCCAATCAAAAATTGCAAGATCTTCTTAGCAAGGATATCTGCACCGTCGTCTACCCACAGTCTTTGGTTGCGCGACAACCTTCTGTTTGCTGTTATTTAAAACCCGTTTAGATACGGCCAGAAACACTTCGGTTAATACACTGCTTCGGAAGTAAATGCCCTCTTTAGGGCAGTGCTGTATTGTCCTGTACCATGAGGCGATCTTTGACTTAGGTCTATAGGCAGAGTTCAGTCAGTAGGAATCTAGCATAACCTCTCACGAACCAGCCATGAAAGTCAGTCACCGATGCTTTACCACATGATGGGGCAACCTAAAAGAATTATTTACTACCGCGAGATAAAAAATTAATATAAGCTGTCGTCATGCTATTTTTATTTACTACATTGGAGAATTACATATAGTCTACTCACAGATTATCTTTCAGAGATTTACACTTTGACAATAAATTCTATAGACGTTTGGACATAATATTTATTTATTTATTAATTTTTACACACACATACATTACAGGAAAAATTGATTTAAAATATCGAGCAAAAGGTACTGCATATTTCCCTAAGAAATTTCTTCCTGCAGAGCCGGGTGGACAGGTGAACATAACGGGTTAGACTCTGTGTGTACCTACCTTCTAAACCAGTGGTTCCCAACCTTTTCTGGACCACCGCCCCCTATAGAAGAGAACAAAAATTTCACCGCCCCCTCCCCCCAGTCACTGGTTAGTCCAAAGTAGTTAGTTTTATTTGAATATCATCTGTATCCTCCCAATTGATCGGTATTTAGCTTTAACTTCAATTAATGTCTAAATTTTATTTTATTTAGAGGAATGATGAAGTAGACATTTATTAAACGACTACCAAATGTACAATAAAATTGTTTAGGTATTAAAGTTTTAAATATAAACACAGAATCAGTAAGAAATACAATTACAATAGAAATAAGAAATGCAATACAAGAACAAATACAAAATTAATAATAAAGAAAAATCAATGGCCAATCACATACAACTAACTAAACAAACATTTTTTTTTTCCTCAGGAGAGGAGGCTGAGAATCCATCATGGATACCAACGCAACAGGCAAGCAGGGATGCGTTGATTATGTCGGACTCCTGGTGAATCGAGGCGGCTCGACCCACCAGACCTACCGACTAAACTCAGCCTAAGCCTTTGGTCCCAATGACCCTACTGGCTTTATTGACGAGGGCCACACCTCAGGAGAGGTACGGTTAGCACTGCCCCATGGAGAGGACATAAGCGCTAGAAGTAGGCACGGTTCACCAAAGTGGGACCGGCCAGTATTGACGGGAACCTACACGTGGCTAAGCAGAAGGCTGCCGAATAAGGGGAGACAAAGGAGGCGACGGCTCAGACGCCGCCGCTTGCAGGTCTAGAAGGTCCTGCGTTAATTGATTGGGGGGGTCGCTTAGGACATGTCGTGGTCTACGTGTCCTCTGCCAATATGGACTGAAAACAAACATTCTTAGAGCTGTTGCTTTTATAGGTTTCATTTCGTGCATGATTCAACTTGTCTATGTGCGAATATGTCGCAACATGTTATTTTGTATGAACATCGCGCGTTCGCTTATCAACGTGCGAGGACAAGACATATACTTCTATTCTGAACTAAAAGAAATTATTATAATTATTAGTATTATTATTAATGCTAATTTAAACCTGCTTATTAATCCTTATTAAGTCATTTTTATTTAACATTCCTCTTTCTTGACTGCTTATCATTTGCTTCTGAATCCGCTACCGCCCCCCAAAAAGTCTGCAGCGCCCAATGTGGGGCGATATCGCCCCCTTTGGGAACCACTGTTCTAAACATACTAAATATTACCTAAAAATAGATATAAGCATCACAAAAATAAGAGAATATATATATACATACACATACAAATTCAAATACATATTTATATACCTACACATATACATAATAATATTACAAAAAAAAATATCTATACTACCATACTTACCTACTATATATATATATATATATATATATATATATATATATATATATATATATATATACAAATATACATAATGGCTGTTATGGTTCGTGAGATAGTTTTAAATAATGTTCCTTAAGGGACACCTTGAATGTGGATATTTTGGTACAATCTCTAATGTAGGCAGGTAACTGATTCCATAGGTGTGCAGCAAAAACAGTAAAGGACTCGGTGTAAGTTTTAGTACTTCGGTAAGGAATGTGGAGAAGCGTGCGTAATCGAGATCTACTAAGCTTATCAGCAGGACGCAAGAAATTAAAACGCTCTTAAGGTATTGCGGAGCCAAAGGATTATGGAGAATATTAAAAAGTAAGCAGAGAACGTGGTAGTTCCTGCGCTGTCTTATCGGGAGTCACTTCAATTGGTAACGGAATTTGGAGACATGGTCATATTTCCGAAAGCCGAAAATAAATCTAATGCACAAATTTTGCAATCGTTCCAATTTATTTAAAAGATCCTCATTCGCATCCAAAAAACAGGCGTCGGCATAATCAATAATAGGTAAAATTAGAGATTGAGTAAGCGAGATTTTAGAGTGCAAAGGAAGGAAGAACTGGAGTCCCTTAAGGGTATGGAAAGAGAAATGTACTTTTCTAGAAATAAGGTCCACATGTTTACCCCAGGAAAGATGTTTATCAAAGATGACACCAAGGTTTTTAACGCTATCAGAGTAAGGTATAATTGACGAGTTGAGACATATCTGCGGAATAATGGAAAAATCAATTTGGTTCCTTGTAATCTTACTCCCAATAATAATTGCCTGTGACTTAGACGGATTTACCAACAGTCCGTGGCTATAATAGTTATGTAAATATGCAATCGGGTAGATTATTACAATGGAATGTGGCTGTTTTTATTGTATAATCTGAGTAATTGTGACCTTATAGAGTAACATTGAAGCAATTTCATAAATGTTTATTTTTAAATAAAAAAATGGCATTGTTTTGTATTTTTTTTTCTAATTATATATGTTTGTTTCCCTTGCGAAATGTTATAAAATAAGACAAAGACTATATTCTAAGCTTAAAACTACTTAACGACTAAAAATTACTACAAATAAAATATACAAAATGTATAAAATAAAAAAAAACTTCACCTCCAGTGCTGCCGTCAGGGATGGTGCCCAAAAGGCTGGCAGCATTTCCCCGTTGGATGGCGAGGCTAATACGCTGACCGAGATAACTGCCAGCCTTTTGATCACCCGTCACCTCGGCGAGTCTCTTCGCCAAATCCTTAAAAAGGGACCGAGCGCTTGGACCCCATGGACCCATTGTCTCTACACCAAACGGCGCAAATATGTAGCTATCATTGAGAGCCGAATATTTACGCCGCTTAGAGCACTCAGCAGCGGCAGCCGCCGCGCCTGCAGCAAGGAACGTACTACCTGTATGACACGGAGCAAGCGTATCAGAGCAAGTTGCGTCCCACACAAGAGGACGACCCTGCTTCCATGGAATGAGCGTCATCCCATCAGGTCTCCTGCCGTCGTCACGAGAGATACCACTAGGCTCAAGAAGCGCTGGCACGTTGACTGCGACAAGAGCTCTGCGGATGACGTCATTCATGCAGGCGTGGCGGGAGACTCTGCCAGCGCTTTTTTGGCAAGAGAGGCCATGGTGACCATACTCACCGACACGAGCTCCACAACGACAGTGATGGGGGTGATTAGTCTTGATGCCAAGTCTGAACGATACAGCGAGGGATATCGTGCTCCTGTCAAGCAGCGTCCCGACACTGGCTGAATGAAGGGCTTGCAGCCAGTATCCGGACTCCACTTGGAAGGACGCTAGGAGACGAGCACGGTCAGTAGCGCCTGCAGCGGAATTTAAAAGATCGCTCTGCATACGCAAGCAGAGCGGCTCGTCCCACTGTCTCTGTGAAGATAGGGAAGATGGTGGATCTACTCATTGTTGTTTTTGCATTGTTTTGTTTTTTTTTCTTCTTTCATGGCTTCGCTTAGAGCATTTAGCCAGTGTCGTGTGATGATACTTATAATAAATTAGGTAGGGAAACTATACAATACAATAGACACGATATTCAAGTTAAGGAGAAAGGAAAAGGATTTGGTTACAGGAATTGGTGACAATAGGTGGTTTATAGAATTATTGACAGACATAGTAGTTAGCTTGGAAAACATTGGCTTAAAAGGTCTTGTACCGAGACATTGTTTTGTTATATAGTTCGAGTAAAGTTCAAAGTTAGAATTCGATTAAGACATTTTAAGTTTCTCACATTAAATGTAATATTTATATATATTTTATATTGTAAACGTAGAAATAATAAAGTTATTGGAAATGTTGTTTATACGCTCATACAAATTAGGTAGATTTAATTAAATGGAGTCATATTGAGCGATCCGCAACTACGTTGCAAACACGTCGCTGCACTTTTTAAAGTAATAATTGCAGAAACATTATTTTTATTACTTCTACAATATTTCTGAGCTAAAAGAATACTCTTATTATATATTCATTATTAACAAAAACGTTTATACCTATTTTATTAACAACTAATTACCAATAAAAACAGACAATGACGAGAGCTAATAATTGGAAAATGGCGGACTTCTTAATTGATTTTATTATAAATATTTTTTTTTCATAATTTTTTCCCTAATAATTGAATACCTACTATATATACTATTCGTAAAGGAGAGGAAAATGACTATTTAAAAGATTCAGCTGTTCTCAACTAATAGTGATGTATAGTATATATATACGTATATATATCTGACAAAAGTACTTAATCATCATATACTATATATATATGGATAAAGCAAACGTCAATTCATTAATACATAATACATATACCTCGTGATGATGATATTGATGATGATTAAGTACTTATGTCAGATCGCGAACGTAAAGACACACTGTACTCCAATTAAAACTTTTTATTTTCTCATAAAATAGAGCAAGGATTGCCATTTTGAACATGACCTAAGAGCAACATTGTCTGATCAAAAGCATCGTTTGTTTCAGTAAAAGCTTTCACGGTATGACATAAGACGTAGCATTGAATAATTAATGTCATTAGATGGTAGATAGCCTTCTAAATTCGGAGATGTTAGCAAAGGACGTCTCTATGTGTAGTCTATTATCATATAACCACCTCTTTGCTGTAGCCTACATGATTGAGACTATCATATACTTGCTCAGATACTTGCACTATATTCAGACTGTAAACTTGAAATGTATGCTTTGGAAAAGTAGGTGCTTTTCGACCTAATGACATAAGTCTTTTAACGGTAGTAGCAACAAACAGTCTCCCTCTTATTACAAAAACTTTCCAAGAACCAGGCTTAAACCAAAACTACTAGGTTTAATCGGTATTAAAGTTAAACCTCGGACTAAATTGCATTCTTATTACAAATCTCGAACCAATCAAGAACTATTTAGTACTAAGGATCGTCCCTGGTTTAATCGTAATCATAGAAACAGCCAAATGTCATTTACACCATTCAATCATTCATTCTTATTTGACGTAACGTTCCATTTCACAAAATATTTGTTATGTTTAAAATAATAATATTTATTTTTATATTTAAGTACAGAGTTTAAAATAGAAATGTTTGATATAAAAGTAAAGCTTATTAAAATATAACATCAAAATATAACGTTTTTATAACACGAGAGGTTCCACTATTATAAAATAGTATAACTGAGATTTTTGATTCAATGTACTACGTATGTATAAAAAATGGAATGTGGCACGCAATATTTCAAATTGCAGAAAAGATTTTGTATCGTCGTTTTAGTTTGATGTGATTACAATTTAATTGTTGTGAGCCTTAACTTCATTGTAATAATTTCTGTAAAATAAATTAATATAATAAATTACAAAAAAAACCGGCCAAGTGCGAGTCGGACTCGCGCACCGAGGGTTTCGTACAAACCTGCAAGGTTTACAAAGTTCGTTCATTACGACAATCGAGTCATAACTATGGTATTTTTATTGCAAAATGAAATTCATAACATTACAACTTGATAGCTCTACGCGTTCATGAGGAAAAAAGTAATAAGTTTATATTTATTAAAAAATATATATTTTGTAATGTAACTAAAAATTTAAGGTTTTCGGAATTTTTCCTTTATGTGTGCTATAAAACGTTGCTTCATGCCAAATTTCAAGATTCTAGGTCGACTGGAAGTACCCTTTAGGTTTTGATTCCCTTGCTAGTACTTGCGAGTTTCAAAATATACAGCTTAAATTGCTGTTTCTTTTGATTGCGTTGACATAGAAGTTTGATTTTGTTACAGCTTAAAGGTATTATAGACCTGAGTATTTAGTATGAATTTCAGCTTCATACCTCCACGCGTTCCTGAGAAAATGGGTCTTGACAGACGGACGGACGGACGGACAGACGGACAACAAAGTGATCCTATAAGGGTTCCGTTTTTTCCTTTTGAGGTACGGAACCCTAAAAAGGAACAACAAAAGATAAAAAGGGATAAAAATTGGAGTTCAGAAGAAAAGGTTAGTCCTAATTGTAATTGCAGTTTACGTACCTCCAAATATTTAAAAGTTTCATGCTATTATTAATACGCATATATTTATTATTTTAGGAAATATTGCGTCAACTTATTGCTCAGTCGGCTAATATATTAGAAGATAAGTCGACTAAAACTAATATAAATGTTTTAAACATGAAAGAGTGAGATAATATTGCCGATAAGTAAGTTTTGATTGTTTGCGTTCAATGAAAAGATTATTTCTATTATTTATTGCCACATTTCCAAGACTTCCAGATCTTCTATTTAAATCTATAATATCAATTGCGTTCATGTCCATTTTTAACGATTTATTTAATTTATCACTAAAATGATAGCTGCGATATCACAATACTTGCTGAATTTTGAGGTTAGTACCGAAGATAAATTAGGGGTCACAGAGATTTAACTTTAGTACCATAGATGATCCTTGGACTAACGATAGTCTTCGTTTTATAATACAATTTATTTGTGTTCATGGTTTAAACCTAGTACTAAACCTGATACTATATTTAGTCCACGTTTTGGAATAAGGGGGCCATTGTTTAATATTGCTTGAATGTCTGTACATATGTATGTATACATTACTACAAAATGTTATCATTTTCATAATATTGAATTCTATATGTTCGACATTAGGTTGAAAATATGTTAAAGATTTGGATAGCTTAATCTGTGCAGTCCTACTCTATGCGTTGTGTTCACAGTGTGTGTGTGTGACCAAAAGATTCTATGTATCTATATCTATCTGGTATGCATTACAAAAACGTATATAACATTCGCAACATCTTTGTAACTACCTACAGTTAAAGAATACAAGTGTTAACACAATACCCATACTAAAAACAAAATTAATAATCCTAGAAGTGACATTTACAACGACTATCTCATTAATATAGATAAGTCGTCAGTGTCAGCGATGTCATGTTTCGTCGCCATGCGCAGGAGTTGACAGAGGCAGACGCAAACGACTTGTTAAAGAGGCGACGAGTGAAATACTGTAAATAATACACTAAAAATAGAACAAACTACTTATCACATTTGAGTAAAAATAAGACGAATAGAAAAACGAGAATTTGATATAGATTTTCTGGCTGATATGAACAAAAGTTTGGTGCCAATAAGAGACTACCTATTTCTCACTCTCACAGACTGCAGACAAATGTTATATGGACTTGTTTTTACCAGGTCTATCACTTCTAGGATAAAACCTTCGTATAAAACCTAGATAGCATGATGCGTTAAAAAGTGACATTTAAAACTATGCCATAAAAACGATTTTTTTTACTCAGTCATGTAATGATAAATGAACATGAAGGAACTAAAGTTACGTTCGATGATCAGCATGAACAATAGCTACGGCGCACGAACGACTGCTTATCTGGTACTCTTGGATTATGAATAAGCTACCTCCAGAATTGCGTTTTATGCATAATGTTACACCGAACAATATTGTATTTAAATTAAAGAATCGTTTTTTAAACAATACTTAATTATACAATAACTATAACTTTTGTCAAAAACCTCATTATTCATCAAATGTTATTTACGCTGTATGATTTTAAGATATATATATATTTATCCAACGTTCACAGTATCAATCTTTTTGTAGTAGTGTACAGTCAGTACATATGAAGTTGCCGCTTTGTATGGAGTGTATTTAAAAACTGCTTTTTCCATCCTAACAATTCAATAATTCTTTAATCAGTAAACATTAAAGTAACTAATGACATAATTATACTATTATTTAACATATTACGTCATTACTACTAATGACGTATTACCAATAAAGAACAACATCTGTGAACTGCAATTTAAATAAATAAAATATATGGATCCATTGTAAATAAAACCTATGCGACATGGTCAGAATAGAACCAAGTCATGTAATATACCAGTTATAAACTTATGAAAGAAATACACGATAATTTCATACTTAAACCCTATGAAATTGCTGTTTCGATACGATACGTAATAAAATCGAAAACGATAGCAAACTGACGGACGACAGTTCGTTGTCGTCGTCAGTTTGCTATTGTTTTCGTCAGTTTATATATATATATAATTTTATTATTTGACGTATAGTAAACTATATAACCTATGTCAAACAAATATCTTAAATAAGTTCCATTTTTTAACTCATAACGTTACCGCTAGGAGCGCTGTACAAAATTTCCATACAGTGTCTGCTAGTGTCTGCTAGCTGTCGATATGGACTGAAAACGAATGTAAATACATATATGTTGTTGTCTCATTCCATCCATCAAATAATACTGTAAGCTAGAAAGAGAAAATAGTAAGTACAAAGATAATGTTTTCCAAAAGTTAAACTATAATCTAATAAGTCGACATAGTTAGCTATAAAATTCTACATACTTACTAGATTTCTATAAAATAGAAGGCAAAATATCAAATATATATATTCAATATACCTAATATATTTGAGAAACATACTTAATTTAGATAAATAAAAATTTACTAATTTTATTATAAATGTAAGAAGTGGAAAAATAAAATCATTATTATTCATTATACCTATTAGATTTACAGCCTACCATCAAGCCTAGACTAGCTTACGACCAAAATGTACAGACCGAGATACGAACCCGCGATACGGGAGCAATATGCCCAAGAAATAACGACTAATGCGACGTGATCCACAGATAGTCCGCGCTGAGATGCGACGAGGGCAGAAAGTATAATGCAGCTATAATGCACTTGTAGGGTGACCACATGTTATAGTTCGCACGAGATATCAGTTAATTGTTAGTTCCCCTGCTGCATAATATTGTAACTTAATTTAAAACCATGGGGCGCACTAAAAGGTTCCGAAATCAATAATAAAAAATGGGTTTCTTCTTTACCAAAATATTTTCCTTTGCGTCAATGCACTTTTTCATACGAATGAACCAATTTTGAAAATATTTGTATCAATGCCCCGTGGTAACGTTAGATATATTTTTTATACTCTTCGATAGCTACCATTGATAACGTAATTGGTTCTTGTTTTTAAAAAAGGAAAAACTACACAGTGTCAGGTCTTTATGCAAAAACTCATTTGTCTGTTTGGGAACTTGCGTTGGCGTAGTGCAAGATGATATCGCGTTTAACCTTAATTTTCCTGGAGTTTGTCAATAATTTCCAGTAAACAAATATTTGTACACTTGTCACATCAAAACGATTTTTTAAAGCAGATGTAGCCACGGGTCTAGTTTCATTAAAAAAAGAAGCAATCATCCTCTTAACACAGAGACGCTTAGCACACGTACCACTTTGATTCGTTTCAGATCATCTCCATAGAACTCTACTCTCGTTTGCTGCTATATTTTGGGATCTTAGCTATAAATTTATATTTCATGACCTATTAATATGTTTCACGCCAAATTTGTAGCCCCTTATTTGTATTTGGTAAGCATGGCATAGCATCGAGTGATGCGGTCTGTTTCGTGATCGTCAGTCAAATTGTATGGGATCCATCGAGAACACAGCTTTTTCACACCCAAAAGTTTGTGTACAGGTATGACTTCAAATAACTCATGCCTGTGTTCAACAATGTCGAATCTCATGATAGGTTATATACCTGTTTGTTTCGTTCATACAGCGCACAGCATTTATATTTTTTTTATTCACATGGGTGTACGGGACCTTTACGAATTTCATCATAGAGTATATATGACACAACTCCGATTGAATCGAATAAATAAAAAAAGAAACTCCTGCATACAACTAAATTCACTTAGCACAACCAAAATCAAAATCTGTTAGCAGGACATTATTATTCCATCATTATGTTTAGTGAGTTGCAAATGGATTATTAAGGTAACGCTGCAAGTCAAGATCGAAATTTTATAACATTTTAACAACTATAACTTTTGTCCTTTTTTCCTCCCGACCCATGGACTAAGTATCAGTCAAAGTCGCCTGCGCACCCGACATTCAAATCAGTCCAGCGCACTCACCATTTGCATGTAAGCTCTGTATGTAAAGCGTCCCACGTACTTATTCGTTTTAATCTAAATAAAAGGCTTTCGGGTAACGACTGACTTTTACCATTTTAAGAAAACCGCTTTGAGGTAGCGTCGGGAGATAAAGTTTTGCAAACAATGGCCGTTTATTAATAAGAGTGTAAAATCGAACCACTTTTCCATTTACATCAGTACTGTCGTCAAATGATTTCATATCAATTATGTAGAAAAAATACATTTCTTTTATACCTATTTAGACCTCCGTAGTCGAATTGTTAGTACACCGATTTCAAGGTGTCTCCATCTCTGAGATCCCGATGGAGGCAGATGTTTGTGTGATCAATGCGAACATTTTTACCTTAGTCATGGTTCTATCGCCCCTCTCCTGAGGGGCGGTCGCCCTCACGATTTGCCTATATGGTTTTAGAACCTAGGCCAGGCTGAGTTTAGTCGGTAGGTCACGTGGCTGGACCGTTCCGGTCGCGTTGAGTCCGACATAACCTCCGTGACATTGCCGTTGCGGGGGTATCCTGGGTACGTTTCGTGCTCCTTGTGAGGATTCTCAGCCTTCCTCTCCTGAGGAAAAAAAAAATCACGGTTCTTAATATATATTTCTATCAAAAATCTTTATATATGCATAATATATGTATGCCTATCCGTTTCCATAGATCCCAAAACACAAGACTACTTTGGATTAGGCTAATTGGTGTGATCAGGAGATGGCCGATCCCGCTCGAAGGAGACGGCCGGCGCCGGGCTCGGTAGCACAGTTGCGGCGCCGCCGCGGTCACCGGCGGGCGCAAAGAAATCGCGCTCGCGGATACGGTGACCCGGGAGAGACCACGCCCCTTCTGTGGCCGGTGGGCGTCATCAGTGGTGAAGATCGGGGGAGGTATTGTAGCCTCCCCCGAGGAGGACTGGGGGTTCCCGGAAGTCGCTTGGTGTACCGGGGGCTCCCTACATGCCCGAGGAAAGCCATCCCTGAGGTTTTTAGTGGGTAGGAGGAGAGCCCCACATAACCGCCGGCTCGCCACAGCCGGGGTATGCAATGTAATGCATTTTCCTCATGGGAACAAAAAACAATGGCTAATTGGAGTAAGTGTAAGAAATATTTATTTATTTATTTACACTACAAGTAACATCGAAACCAATCAGTACAGACTATGGACTCTAGCAACGCCAGCCGTGTCAGCGGCTTGTTATCAAACGTTACACCTGTATATAAATTTCGATAACCTCCCGAAGCTAGAAAGTCAATCATCATCACTTAATAACTTGCAAGAATATAACTTAAAAGTAGATTGGGGTTGTGTTTGGATTGCGGTTTTCCTTCTGATCAACGTTTTGACTCGATTAAGTAGACCTTTTTTTTTGTTCCCCCTGAGGAAAATGCATTAAATTGCATACCCCGACTGTGGCTAGCCGGCGGTTATATGGGGCTCTCCTCGCCAGAAGGGGGAGGCCTACCCACTAAAACCTCAGGGATGGCCTTCCTCAGGCATGTAGGGAGCCCCCGGGAACACCAAGCTACTTCCGGGAACCCTCAGCCTCCGCTCCCCCGCCGATACAGAGGAGCCCTCCTCGGAGGAGGCTACAATACTTCCCCCGATCTCCACCACCGACGACGCCCCCCGGCCACGGAAGGGGCGTGGTCGTGGCCTCCCGGGTCGCCGCATCCGCTGGTACGATTTCCTCGCGCCCGCCGGCGACCCGCGGCGGCGCCGCAGTTGTGCTACCGAGCCCGGCGCCGCCGCCGCCTCCTTCGAGCGGGATCGGCCATCTCCCGACCCCGCCCGGCGGCCTCCTTCTGGAGCATCACTGCTTCACAGAAGGAGGCCACAGCCCTTCAACCTCCCTCCAACCTCCTCCAACCTCGAGTCGAGGTCGGATGCGCAGTGGTGGCGATTAAGTAGACCTACAGCAAAACTTCCAGTTCCATAATTTCAAGCACAAGAAATTCACTTCTGGACATAGGCTTTTCCCAAGGATCTCTACACCGATCGAACCGTTACCAATTATTTTTGGAACACGTTCAAACGTGAGGCGAATAAATAATTTTCATTCCATGCGACCCTGGTAATAGAAAAAACAGTATAAGCTGACTTGAACTTTCATCTTTCATAAATCGTATTTGGTACTACTCTCAACTTCCATTTGACTGTGACTAAATTTGGTCATTGTTAATCATGGGACATCCCGTCGTCAATTCGGTAAGGTCGTTGGGTTTTCCTTAAATTATTACATCATTAAAACATCAAGTCTGTACCCAAACTAGTTTATTTAGCATACTTTCCTTACAAACTTTGGTGTGGCTTATTACGGTCGTGGCGATTATAATCTTTAGTATATAGTAATGACATTTCACCTACAAAATTTATATAATTTGAAATTTCAACTTATATACTTGAGTGATAGGTAATATATATATATATATATATATATATATATATATATATATATACATATTTACTCCTCTTTTCCATGCAGCATTTAAGTGCAGTTAGCATCTAAGTATTCCCGATTCGATTTTTCTTACTACATTTATCACACCGCACATCTCCCTTATCACACTGTTTGGCAAATTATTCTTCATCATCACTCCAGCCATTTTCCAAGCTCTAATTTTCCACTGCATAAATTTTGCTTTTAAACTTCTTTTGCCATACCCAAATTCACCGACATACATAAGCGTCATTTTTGCCATTTACAGATAAGTAATAGAACATTTCATAATAATAAATTATACGTAACCAATATAATGTATATCCGAGTTAGTTCGAAACCCGAGCGTCAGCAGTTTGGTAATAAACCCAGAGGTTATGTTCGGCTTTTAGTCCAGACGTCACAACTAGACTTTCTACTTTGCGATAAAACAATAAATTTTGTATAAAAACATTTTTCACTTGTCATCTTATTAAATTAATCGATTTATATCAAACTACTCTATTTTACACTCTATAAAAATTCTGACACTGCGGCAAGATTTTTTTTTGTTTTCTTAACCAAATGAACAAAAATAAGTATAGAATATCGCAGAGATAATAGACAAAATATTGTCGAGTAAGCTGGGAAAAGTGACTAGCCTCTTTCTTCTGAGTTAATATGGCGCCACCTTCTTTGCGGAAAACACATAAAATTAAAACTTACGTATTCCGTAAGGTTATATTCACGTACTTTTAGAGTGACATTATAATTATATGTTTTCTTAAACTTCAAAATGAAACAATGAAACAACTACATAACAAACTTCTTGAACAAAAAAAAAACATATGTAGTTTTATTGATTCCAATATTTTTCTGTGGTAGGTACTTTATAAATACCATCAAAGTTAAGCACCGTCAGTACGCACCGTTTATATGACGAAACAGTTTTTGTTATCTGCATTTACGCATTTTAATGTTTCTGCCTCTTTGTTTTATTTACTAGTTGGTGTCCGCGACTGCGTCTGCGCAAAATTCGTTTTTCGAGTAGCTTATATTAGAATGGCGTATATCCTAATAAATTGTAGCTTATGCGTTATTCTCATGTATGAACTATATTATTGTAAAGTTTCATTAAAATTCAGTAGTTTTTACGTAAAATTACTATTTTACCAAACATCCATCCATACAAACTTTCTCGTTTATATTATTAGTAGGGATAAGGCTAATATTAGCCTTTTAACGTCGAGAAATAATCTTACTTCAACATAAAAGTAGTTTACCAACAATCAATTCAAACTACAGTTTGGAAAACATGGAAATCTCACATGCACAAACACCCAGACCGGAACAAATTTTTGTAGGTCATACAAAATATCTGTACCGTGCGGGAACTGAACCCGCGACCCGTTGCGTAGAAGCCGATTACTCGACCATTGCGCTAAACGTGTCCCAAAGTATATAAAATATATAAGCATGATGTTGTCTTGATAAGGTAATAATTCGCCTAATATCATTTCAACCGATAAATATCTACAGCTGGACCCCCACACCGATCTACGCTGCTAGCATCCAACGCCTTCCTAGGATCTTGACCAAACCCTAGGTCTACTTTGTAGGAAGCCTACTGACGCTGCGGTTCCCGATATAAGCTACCCATTTGCAATTGTACAGATTGTGTTGGTGACCCTAGATCTTCTGTGAATTTGAACACTTCTGATTCGATTACACATGCATAGCTCAGCCGATTGCTCTTTACCTGACTTTGAGCCAAAGTCGCTGAGTTGAACTCGATATTTGATTAATTTGAACTATCAGTGTTTTTTATTTTGTTCCCCTGAAGAAAATGCATTAAATTGCATACCCCGGCTGTGGCGAGCTGGCGGTTATGTGGGGCTCACCTCCCCAGAAGCAGGAGGCCTCCCCACTAAAAACCTCAGGGATGGCCTTCCTTAGGCATGTAGGGAGCCCCCGGGAACGCCCAGCGACTTCCAGGAACCCCCAGCCTCCGCTCCCCTGCCGATACAGGGGAGCCATCCTCGGGGGAGGCTTGAACTATCAGCCCTAGGTGGACATAATCGTAAACAATGTACATACAACCGTCACATGGCTGCTACATGGGAATTCGACATGAGTTTCATCTTATTCATATTTATTTTAAGGCCCACTTATTGGGAACTCTACTGAGATCTTTGAGGATTGTTTCCAAGTTTTCTATGGTCTCAGTCATGTCGTAGTGGTATTCTCCTCGTTGCTGTGGATAGCTAGTACTCAGTAGATTAAAAGCTTTAACACAATTCGCTAAACAAATAACGCTTAAATTATTTTTCATTCAGAGTTTATCAAATGCTTATAGCAGACACATAATAATATGCCCAATTTCCGAAATAGGATTTTAAAAATTTAAAATATCTCAAAAAGTACCTGTTGTTGTTTTACGTCAGAATTTTGTATATTACTCGTATTGACTATAATTTTATAACAATAAATTTTCTTGCATTTAAAGCTATGTACATTTATGTATTACATAGTTTAATGTGTATTAACGTGTATGAAAAAATCTCCAATCAAAATAGCAATTACTTTAGCTCCTAATATACGCTATAATATCTGGATCCCATTATATGAATTAGTAAGAATAATAACATGATAATGATGTTCACGTTTAGAAGACGAATTAAATTTAGTACAATCGAGACTATGTTCTTTGAACGCATACATCCATCTACCATCGTATTATTTGAAGTAACCAAATTGACAGTTTTGTACAAGAGTCAATTGTCACTATGCCGTTTGTCACAAAATTAAAGGCTATCTTATGTATAGGCTTTTTTAGTGAACTTCAGTATACAGCGTGATCAATTTCACACTCCCACGGTATACAGAATGACCGATGCTGTGGTTCGCGAATCTTTTATACATGCGCCTTATACCGCGCATGCGCACTGCGATGTCGCCGTAGATCAAGCTGTCACTCAGTCCTATCTTCGAGCGTGCAGTCCGGACCAAGAGACATGATCCTATTATTTACTTACTGTACTTACAACATATTATTGTCGATAATATGTAATTTTATTGTTGTTTTGAAATTTACCACATGATTTTTTTTAAATTAATTATATTATTGTTAACTCTGGCCATATAAACCAAATTATTAGAAATTTAATTTTAAGCGTTCGAAATAATGCTTTGCTCTAATTAAATATATTTTGTTCCAAATTACTTTTTAAAGCCCTCTTAAATTTCATTTTATGTACAACTCTGGAATAAGTTTCTAGCTGCGCTTCTACCTGAACAGTACAATGTGACCAAAAGTGACTCGAATGGAGCAGTTCTTTTCAGGTAGCAATAGTTTTGCTCCACGGGAAGGAGGAGGTCACCTACCGATTGACTCAGATACTCACCGGGCACGGCTGCTTCGGTGAGTACCTGTGTCGAATAGGACGGGAGGGATCGACACATTGCCACCACTGTGCATCCGACCTCGACTCGGCCCAGCACACGCAGCCCCGCGTGGGCCTCCGAGCGCCGAATCTGGGTCGCAGAGATCGGGCGAGATCTGTCTCCTCCGGCATTGATTGCGGCAATTCTGGCGGACGAGGGAGGTTGAAGGCTGTGGCCTCCTTCTAAGAAGCAGTGATGCTCCAGAAGGAGGCGGCGCCGGACTCGGTAGCACAGCTGCGGCGCCGCTGCGGGGGGCGCGAGGAAATCGCGCCAGCGGATGCGGCGACCCGGGAGGGACCACGCCCCTTCCGTGGCCGGGGGGTGTCGTCGGTGGTGGAGATCGGGAGAAGTATTGTAGCCTCCCCCGAGGAGGGCTCCCCTGTATCGGCGGGGGAGCGGAGGCTCGGGGTTCCCGGAAGTAGCTTGGTGTTCCCGGGGGCTCCCTACATGCCTGAGGAAGGCCATGCCTGAGGTTTTTAGTGGGTTGGGTCCCCCTTCTGGGGAGGAGAGCCCCACATAACCGCCGGCTCGCCACAGCCGGGGTATGCAACTTAATGCATTTTCCTCAGGGGAAAAAAAAGGTAGCAATAGTTTTAGCTGGTGCTCCTGGCATTACAGATATATCCTTCATCCACATTGGAGAGCTATGTCCAGCAGTGGACGGCGATAGGCTGAGATGATGATGATGATGATCATTGATGGTGACCGCTCACCATCAAATAGAGCACTTACTAGTCTGTCACCTATAGCAATAAAAAATCCTACTTTTACGACCATTAATGAAACACCATTTATTCCACCATTCTATCAACTAAGTAAAAAAATTTTTTTTGATACACGAAGAACTGTGTCTGCTTCAAAAAAAATTGCAACTGACGTAATCGTATAAAAACACAGGAACGATTAACACACAAATGAGTTAGCAACACAAAATCGTTTGTAATTTACTAAATCAAAAACAGACTATAAAACAACAGATTGCCCTAATTTTGTTTTTCAAAGTTGTTTCAAACACCTACTGTCTACTGACTGACTGGATGAGGGTTACTAATTAAACATTATCTTGTTCCTTCCATTTTCCGTAGAATATGTATAAATTATTACTTGACTAATTCACTGTAACACGAGGATAAGGTCGTATCAAAATGAGCTAATGGCCGACTGTCTCTTACACTATCTTATTGCATAGTCCACGAATACTGCAGTCTCATGCGCAAGTGAATACGCGAGGCTGTTGAATTTTAATACGCGCTGATAACCAAAATAACAAATATTTGTTTCCCTTAACCCGTAGAGGGTGACTGGCTAAGAATGTTATTGCCATTAAATATGCAATTTACCGCTTCTGGATTAAAAAAAATTAATTGATGATTAAAAAGATAGCAAAATATCTAAAAAGAAATGACCAAACTAAGGAAAAATATTTTCATTTTGTAACAACAACGCTTCAGTATCTAACGTACTTTATTAATTAAAATTTAAAATAATAATTTCTTGATAATTAATGAATTTTGACGAAATTATTATAGCATTATACATCATTTTCACAATTTTAGCAGACAGACAGCTGAACATAAGCCTCCCCCAACCGCCCGGTCCAATACAGATTGATAGGTAGCGCCAGTCTTGTCTATGGTAACCGTATAATAACCGAACTCAATAACAAGCTGACAATAATCATTCACATAAACCACAAGTATGAGAGGGTCGAGGGAGCTTCCCTGTGGCACACCACAGGATTTGTAATCTGTTATTGTTGTTGTTTTGTAATCGTTAGTTCTGGAGCTGCTGTTAATTTATGTGTTTTTATAGCAATATCCCCGACTGTCTTCTTGATCAGAGGTTCTTTTTGAAATATCTATTAATATTACCAAAAACGTTAGTGGTCTTGGTTATTTTGATCATTACACATATTATGAGATAGTTACTTGATTACCTCAGTACGAGTAATATAATGCAGTATCATCAAAAAATATAATTAAATAACCAACCAACAAGTTTAAAAATGCTTTTCATTTTTGCTAATTACAACTTCTAAAATTATTGACTTTGTAAATGGATAAAAAAGTCTATCGATAAAAGACTTGAAATCACTGAAAAGGCACGCTAATGGCTTCAGCCTGCTAATAGATTTTTTTCTTGCTTTGCTTTCATGAACTAGAAGAGACGTAATAAATTATTTATTCAGAATCTTATCGTTGAAGATAGAACATAACATCGGGCAGAATCTTATGATATACTACACACCCAAGAACTGTTTATATAACGCTATATTGTTTTGTTTAACTATCGATGAATTAGCGAATGAAAGAAAAATCTTATATTATACAAGATTTTTCTTTTATTTCCACATGAAAAGTCTTGTATTAAAACAAATGTTCTTTTATCTTCTTCTTATATATAAAAATGAATCGCAAAATGTTGGTAAGCTCATAACTCAACAACGCTTGGTCCAATTTGGCCAATTCTTTTTTGTTAATGTTCGTTGAAGTTCAAGAAGGGTTTTTACAATGAGGAAATTCGAATAATTATCGGAAATACCCTAAAAACAGCCCTTTTATTTTCCCTTGCAAACGTTTTCTAACTAAAACGTACAGTCGAATTGAGCTTTATTGTTATTGTATAAAGTTCATATTGCAAGCACTCACTGTTGTCTAAGCAATGAAGGGTTCCTAACATCAAAGAGTCAATTTGCGCTTTATTAAATGTAATAGGTCATTTAGACTTTTTTTGCGATTTGGTTGGCTATGCGACATTATCTATAAAATAATTAGGAACAAAAATCTGCCACTGTACAAATCTTTTTGACAGGACGAAGTCTGTCGCGTCCGCTAGTTTACTAATAGATCTTCCTCTTAAATAATAGTGTTTTCCGGTTTGGTAACAAATTTTTAGATGGTTCGATTTTTAAACATTTTTTTTTTGTATATGCTCAGCTAGTTTGCAGTTGAAATAGAACCAAAGGCATCATGCTGAAGTGGAAATTTAGGAGGTCTATCAGAAACTGACACTCGCGAGACGAGTGTTAGGGTGTAATGCATACGAGTATTCGTGCACACAATGGGAAAAAATAAAGTGAACTTTGTATCGGATAACTGCAATCAATTAAGTATCTATCGAATAGAGCTGATAATGATATGTTTATTTATTTATTAAAATTTTTACATTATAAAAGTGTCCAAATGGCGAACTTAATTCCAACAGCATTTTCTCCGAGTCAACCACAATAAATTGTGCAGAAAAGTTATTCAAAAGGCTGGGCAAATATGTGAAAATAAAGCAGCAATTATATTAACGCAAAGGACATTAAATAAATGAAATAGATAGGTAAATACACACATATATACACACATATAATATCTTCAATAAAGTAATCAAAAAACAGCTATTGTGCAAAATTCTTGAATTTTAATTTATTGCGAACCAATCTAACATTTGGTGGCAATTTATTCCGACACAGTGAAGGAATCGGAAACAAAACCAGACTTGTGAGTAAGAGTCTTAAGAATACTCATGTAAAAATAACCCTGGACGGACTATATTTGTTCCAATGAAATTGTACCGTACAAAACCAAAATCACGTTATCAGTAATAGTCACTGCTATTACTTTAAACTTCTCAAAAGAGTTTTGTGAAACTTCACAACACTTATAAAACTGGAAGTCGGTTCATTACCTTAATAAAATAATTATTCGACGCCGTTAACACTTTGAAAAGAAGTCAACTTTTCACTGTTAAGGCGATGTTACTTAAAAGCGAATCTGAAAAAAATTTATGAATGAAAGGCATAAATAGTGCGCCCCCGTAATGATTCTTAAAGTCTTAGCTATAACATTTACGATTTATGACGTAAGTATTAAAAAAATACTCACTAGATCTCGTTCAAATCAATTTTCGGTGGAAGTTTGCGAGGTAGTAATCATATATTTTTAATTAGTTTTATCATTCTCTTATTTTACAAGTAACCAGGAAGGGGTACATACATTTTACCATTTTGGACAACAAAATTATATTAAAAAACTTAATATTATTTTTAAACACTTATCCATAGATACCCCACATGTATATAAGTGAAACGAAAAAAAATTTTTGAGTTTCATTTCTACGTATGCGGTAATTTTTTCGTGAAAGAAACACGAAACGTTTTCAAAACCACGAATCACACCTCATAATAGATTAAAAGTACAGTATTTTCCAAAGGACAAAATACTTTTATTATGAGTTATGTTCTCTCTCATTAAAATTAAACTAAAGCACGCAAACATTCTATGTATATTTTTGTTTATTAGTACAGCTTTGGGACCTGTGGTTCAAATATTTATCTTCTATATGTTCTAAAATAACGCGTATTTTTTATCTTATTGTTTATGCGGTTCAGAAAATATAGTTACTTACCAAGTTTCAACGGTACACTTCTTATACTTACGGATCTGTGACATACAGACGGACAGACAGACAGACCGACATGACGAATCTATAAGGATACCATATTTTGCCATTTAGCTACAAAAACCTAAAAATTACATATTTAAGGACTCTTCCAAGCCACTGGAGTAGCAAACCCGCCCGACCCCCAATCACCCCGCGTAACGAATCTCTCCCGCCGGCCACCAAACGCGTCGCCCCTCACGCCACACACCCACGCATCTCTCCCACACACCGCGCTCGTCGGCGAGCGCGATGACCCGGGCTACACGCCCCTCGTCAAACATATACCCGGTACCGTCACGTACCGGGTAGATTCTCATCCTCCACTACACGGCGATCTTGAGTGTCCGAGCCACTAGACGGCACGTTCATTTTGCGTCGACTCTTTTGTACCGACCCTAACGACCTCGGAACGGTCACCGGTGCGCTAGCAAGCAAGGTGTCGAACCTTCCGTTCGTGCGCCTTCTGCTGAACATGCCATCTGCGGCTTAAGATCTCATAGGTCAGTAAAAAAAAAAACACATATTGTCACATTTTGGACAATTCTCCCAAAATTTATTTATTTAGTTATATATATTTAGGAAACAATCAGATACAATTTTAGTCATAAAATTTTTATTATTCAATAATAGCAAAGTTTCCACTTCATTATTAAAACATATTATACGTAGATCACAAACATGGATATTCAATAAATATACTAGAAATAAGATATTTATAACTCAAAGAGCTATGGAAAGAAGCACACTCAAGCTAAAACGAAACACAAAAAGGAAAAATAGTGATATACGGAATATAATACAAGTCATAGATGCTCTACAACACTGCAAAAAACTGAAGTGGAAATGGACCGGCCATGTTGCACGAATGTACGACGAGAGATGGGCAAAGCGTATAACTATGTGGAAAGGCCTATTAGGCAAGAGAAGCAGTGGTAGACCAGTGGAAAGATGGCTTGACGAAGTAACTGAAATAGCGGGAAATAACTGAAAGGAAAAGGCAAATGATAGAAACATGTGGAGAAAAATGGAGGAGGCTTTTACTCTGTGGAGAAGTTCTTAGTAATAAAAGTTAAATAATATGAATGTAATTTAATAATATGTATCATTTCAATCTAAGATCCTAACTAAATTCAAATTTAATTCTAATGTAAGAATATATCTGCTAATGTAATATAGAATTAATTTATTGTAATTAAATGTAAACTTGACTTTATTATTGTATACATGTTACAAATTTTAATGACGTAATGTGATCTAAACTTTAATCGTAATGATATTATTTTTTTGAATCGAATATCATGCGAAAATTTGTAGTGTAAATTGTATTTTATTAAGGATTAAATGAGGTTTTATTATTATTATTATAAGTAGATCTCAAAATAAACCTACACACTTATTTTAAGCATCAAAATAGTAATTCTAACAACAAACAGGGGACGCTATGAGTCATGGATAAAAGCACGAATGTTGCTCTTAAACTTAGCAATACCATAAAAAGATCGACAAATGCAAAATCAATATTATAAAAATTATAATAAATTATAAATAATAACTGACTATTTAGTCAGGGCGATTTTGAAATCGCATTCGTAATTCAAAAATAGGTCTCCAGGACCGTAAAATTATTGAAAACCACATCATCAAAACCTCCCCTTAATATTTTGCTGAGTTAACAGTATCTCTTTACCAACTCAAAGTCTCATAAACTTCATAGTTGTAAAGGAATAAATATCTCTCTGCATCTTTAAGAATTTGTCACTAATTAAACGAGAACTGAAATGCTAAGCGTCAAAGAAGTTTAGTCAACGAGTTTGTTCTGCTTCGTTATTATTTATACAGGAATTGGTTCGTTTTTATATAATTACTAGCAGCTCACCCCGGCTTCGCACGGGCATTAAACAAACATTTCAAAAGTTATGATTTTTTACATACACCCATGCATACCTTCCCGTCATTATATATACATAAAACGAGACACATGACAACGAGGAAGTCCAGCTCTTGTACAGCTTCCATACCGTGGGAGAGCCATGCTTCGGCACGAATTGGGCCGGCTCGACCGGAGTGATACCACGGCCTAACAGAAAACCGGCGTAAAATAGCGCTTGTGCTGTGTTTCGCCGAGTGAGTGAGGGTACCGGAGGACCACCCCCCCCTTCCCCCTTATTCCCTTTTGAAAGGCCGGCAACGGTGACTCCTCTGGTGTTGCGGGTGTCCATAGGCAACGGTTATCGCTTACCATCAGGTGATCCGTTTGCTCGTTTGCTGCTCTATCCTATAAAAAAAGACATTATACATTAGACATATAACAGCTTCTCGTAATCTGCCATCTTTTCCAAAAGAAATTGTACGTGCAGATTTGAAGGACTGCTTAATAAAATTTGAAATCACACGCGGCATAACTTGTAACTCATTTAACTTGCATAAACTTTTCTGATAACAAAACATGTCAACAACTCGTCTCCCACTCAAAAGGTATTGTTAATTACAAATCTGGCAACACCATTAAACTTGTCTGCGACAATAAATGGAGCCACATTTTAAAATTAATAAATACGTTCTCTTTTATAGCTTCATCAAAAATTGTCCAACACAAATGTTTAATTATCAAAAATATCCTGCCGATCCCTTTAGGTATGATCGCTGATTATTTTTATCGATATCGATGTATTTTTATTACATTGGAAAAGCTCTTAGTCAATATCTAACCTTATTATAAGTAGCGATAAATTCCATTTCTAACTTACCTCCCACACACGAAAATTCCAATACAACAAACTTAGGTAAGCGGCGAGTAGCTTAGATGTAAGCTAGTTAGGTGAGCTCAGAACCCTCACCAGTAATCAAAACGCTTCCTCTATAAAAAAGTATTTGTAGAACTATTTATAACTACTACGAGGATGTTAAGATATACAAACATACGGAAGCAAATTTGTAAAAATCATGCTCTCGCATGTGGCGAAGCGTTAGCTGAGAAGACGGATGTCCAATAAATTATATCTTACATGATTTTGGTTAGAAAACATTACATCAAAAAAGAGTTGAAAGTGTATAATTAAATAAAGAGAACAATCGTCTTACTGTCGTAATGACAAAGGAATAGTAATAATCAAAAATAAAAATTAAAACTACTAGGATTACTATAATTTTGTACCATGTTTCAAATTCATGGTAAATTTGTGTAAAAGTATAATAGAGAAGATACATTACATCGGTATTTACTCGTAGACATTTGTCTTGGTATTTAGCTACATATTGTTATTTAGTTAGCATAGTCCACGCGGTAGCGAGCGCGGTGCGAGGTAAAAAGTAGAGGTAGCAATGTGGCATTAGTATATAAGTATCTGAATATTTAAGAAATATTCCCAGATACTTCCAGATACTTGGAACGGTTTGGTATCATAAAATCTAATTAAGATTAGATAAATAGATTTTCATTATCATTAAATATGACCTAAAAATTTCAATGGATGTAGAAAATTGTTGTAAAATTATATTTGTAAATTATTTATGAAACACTGTAAGTATACATTAGAAATTAAATTTCTAGATGTATTTCTTTCATCTCATTTTTAATCAACTTATTAAGTACTAATTGCCAGTGAGAAGAATACTGGTCCTCTGTAACACAGACTATTAGCCTAGCTCAGACGCAACTCTCACAATCTCAATATCAGCCTCCATAGCATCAACTACGAAACAAGATATCATAAAGCGATAATCTTGCGATATAACCGCCATGTTGAAATACTCCGATACCCCTCTGCCAAATGCAGCAAGATTATGTTGGACTCCTCTTAATTGATTTGAATATGGCAGGTGGCAGGAACTCGCCATTCCTCGTCAAATCAATGTTAGTGGAAAATGGGCAACTTTAGTGTTAGCGCCTAAAGGGAGGAAAGAGGTCTGTCGCCACCGCCGACTTTACGACATTTTTACAATTCTACCCTTCGAGCATCTGCGCTTGTAACTACACTCTAGCTGGTCGTCTAAAGTAAGGTAGAGGGAGGAATATGGGTGCTGATTATAGCCTTTGATATTACAGCTCACCATCAGCCTTCACAATCTGCTCTAAGTACGTATTATCCTACTATATTATCAACGCCAAAGTTTGTAATTATGGATGATTTTTACTCTTTAACGTAAAAACTACTGAATGGAGTTTAATGAAACTTTACAATAATATAGTTTTCAACACACTTGCTCATAAAGTGGTTCTAATCCCATGGCAATTAGGCACATAATGACACCTATAATCAAACTGTGACTTTTTCATTACTATTATTCACGAGTGAGTAAAGTTAGTTATTAATTAAGATGTCTGCAAATACAATTTATGAAGAAAATGGTTTTTTATTTAAGTATTATTTTATTCAGAAGTGTGTTGAAAAACGTTGTATGATACACGTGTGTATTGATGATTACCGTCCTCGGCTCCTTAAGACCCTCGCCTGACAGCTCGGGCCTCAATGCGCCTCAGCGGTAATCACCAACATTACACACTAGTACCATAATGTACTATTATACACAGGATACAATTTACAAAGTAGTGTGAGGAAATATCAGCTAGTCGAAATACTAATCCTGCGCAGACATAGTCGCGTTGCACCAAATAGTTATTACACATTTACCAAATATAATTTGATGGTAAGATCTAATGATGACATGACGTCAAAAAAATTCTAAGCAATTACATGGATTAAGAAGACAATATTGACTGTTACTTGAACGTTTAAACAAGAGTACAAATAAAAGTAGTAACATTAAAATATTAAGGATAACTTTACAAAAAATTACAAACGTTTCCAACTCAACTTATCATTTAAGCTTTATGTTTCCTTTTTTAGTCTTAACTGTGCTTTAAAGATCATTGTACAAGTACGAGATGAAAATTGTATTATAAAAATTAATTAATGCATCATAATTTATCTCATCACTACAACAGATCGATAGGCAAAGCCGGCTCGCAGTTACTAGGACTACAGACGTCGGCCCACCCACCTGGCTGAACACTAATAGCTTTTAACGACAACCTTATCACCGAACCGTAAAGCTCATTTTCCAGTGAGATTACATCTTAAAGAGCCTGAAGTGCCTTTTTAACGACCCTACCTCTTTGTGTTAGGGGTCAATTTTGAGTGTCGTGAAAATCGCGAGGTATTATGAAGTCGGCAATCTTATTCCGCCGAGTTTAAAGTTCAATTTTGATCAGCATACATTCGCATATTGATCTCGGTTTGTATTTTACACGTTTTGCACGCGTCTAGTATGTCATTAGCAAAGAAAACAAATTAATTTGGGGATTTTTCGTTTGTGCCAACGTCGATTCGCTTTGATACGAGAGCGAAGTTTTTGACAAAAGATCTGCGGTTTTTCGGGCTATTTGCTATGAATTCTGGAGATTTGTGTTCGTTTTTGGAAAATAATATGCCTTATAAAAAATGACAACGAAACGTTTGTTCATTAATTAGTTTTACATCTTAGTTTAATTACCAGTAATGACGAAAGGAGTAAACAGAATTATTCTTCAACTCATCTCACAAGCTTACGGCCTATGTGGCGTTGGCGAAAGTAAACTTGCGAAGCTGTGACTGTATTTCCGATTATCAACTGTTCTTGTACTGGTTATCTATTCGTGAGCGTACATACGTTAGAATAAATGAAGCCTACTATTTAACTCCCCATTACTAAGAATGGAACAAAGAGCATTCATTCTGCTACACACCCAACCCAACCCACAGTCTTCATTTTGTTATTTCTTAATTCGTGCAGTTTTTACTACTGAAAATTCCATTTCACCATTCCGAAATAATTCACACATCCCTTTCTTTTAACAAGCTTTTATTTAGTTTTAACCGTTTCAATATGTCTGTGCCAAATTTTTCAAATTAAATTTGATCCACTCCCGGTAACCGATTGAGCTGAAATTTTGAGTAAATCTAAATATATAAAAGAGGAAACTGACTGACTGACATATCAACGCACAGCCCAACCGCTGGTCCTAGAGATTACAAATTTGGCACGTAGGTTCCTTATAAGGTGTAGGGGTGTACTAAGGAAGGATTTTTCTATATTCATCCCTTAAGGGAGTGAAACGGGGGTCCAAAGTTTGTATGGAGAAACAAGATTTGTTTGAATATTTTATTCGAAACTTCGCAGGAGTACTCCTAACAGTAAATGAGTAAACACGTCTTTCAGGATTTTTTGAAAATTCAACCCCTAAAAGGGGGAAATGGGGTGTCAAAGTCTGAAAATCGACAATGGCAACAATGATTTTAAAATCCAACGTGGCGGACGTGAAATAACATCTCCCCTGTCGGGGTGAAATGGGGTTGAAATGTCTAACTATCAATATGGGTATCGTTTTTATGGTTTTTTGGGACGTTCATTACGAAAATGGCATCGATTTTAAGATTGAATATTTTGGACATGAACATTTCTTGATATATCAAAGAAGAAACTGGCTGATTGACTGACTGACTTATCAACGCACAACCCTAGCTGCTGGTTCTAGAGACATGAGATAAATTCAAACATGAGATAATCGCGGACAAACATACATACATACGTACATAAAACATACGGGTCACACTGAGAAGCCCCTTTATGTAGACGGTTGAAAAATACGATTAGTATGCGGGCGAAGCCGCAGGCACAAGCTAGTGTTAAATTATTATGATACTCCATATCTAATCTGATGAGCATACGAGTACCCGTAAACGAGGAGCGTACAAGAAAGTATTAATAAAAGCCAAGGAAGTCAGGGGAGAATATAACAATTAAATAATAAGTATGATTATCACCATATCGTCATGATTTGAAGAAACCATTAATATTTCTATCGCAGGACTTGGATTGTTGTAGCCGGCTTAAATAGTAAATACAAGACATACTTAGAAATTACAATACTGACGACATTTCAACTAAGGGCACAAGTTGGCAACGTATACATAGCGTGATTCCTGTTGGACAACGCATACATAGTACATGTGATCTTGTGAACAATAAAGTACAGCCAACGGGAAGCGATACAAAATTTAAACAAAACCTGATTTGATACTTAGAATATATATTTTATTAAGTAGACAGAGGTAACACTTTGTGGAATTTTCTTTTAAAAGGCTATGCATTTCCCCATAAAAAATACCTGTAGTTTTTTGCAGTCTGTACGTTGGAACGACGAGCTTATTTTTATTTCTCGTATTTAATTTATGAATTTGAAATATTTTATTAAAATTATAATGATTCTTATGAACATAAATTAAATGTTCAGAAATGAATTGACCTGCCAATCTCAATATACTAATTTCTATAAATAATTCCTTCAGATATTTCCTTGCTTTTAATTTATACTGATCTTTTTTGTAGAATTTAAGTACTTTCTATGTTAGCAGCGGAACCCCACAATAATAGTCCATATGACATGACAATATGAAAATCTCATAGTTCCCTTTTCAACGAAATCAGTCTTAAACAAAATAATCCGTATACAATGTAAACTTAATTGCTTTTAACCGCGAACGATCGCAAGAATGCCATCGTCACGTACAGACAATAGCAACAATGCTTCATTATAACAGAATCGAGTTTTAATTGTTCGAATGAAAAGTATCGATATCGAAATGAGTCTGTCAACAATAGCAAAGCGCACTCTGTTATCGATGGTCATTGATACGACGCCATTACAAGGGTTTCTTTGTTGATTTCTCGGTTTGGGAGATATCGATTTTAGAACGTGAATTCGAGAGACGTAGATTGAGTAGATACGGCAACTGTTACAATATGTATAACAGAAATAGTGCAAAAGATACCATTGGATTCAAACGCGTTTTACACATATTGTGCCAGTGCCTTGATAAGATTGTTACATTAATACTTGATTGAATAAACCACTAAACACTGTTGCCCATAAAGCACACATTACAACATGTACATCACACCAACCATAGACAACCTAGTTAATTACATGACTATTAATACCAATGAGATAATGGAAAGTGACTTAAATCAGGCACGGGATAGTGAGAAAACTAATATGCATCACATAATATTACTGCTAACAAATATCTGGAATAGATTATCATAAAATTATGTGAGTTAGGTAGAACTGCTATATACTATATCGGTTTCAAAGTACAACAAAATTACTAGAGTGGTAAAAATTGCTTGGGTTCTGTGAAGAGAAAAGCGTACCCTATACTGGGTGTACATACTAACATCATTCCAAAATAATTCCCTATTATTTACTACTACATGTACTTAGGATACCATCTAATTGTATTCATGGCAGTATTTTGAAAAATACTGGATGTTATTAAGAAATATGACCGCAAACTATAGTAATCCCAACTAATATTATAAATGCGAAAGTGTGTTTGTTTGTTTATTTGTTTGTTTGTTTGTTTGTTTGTTACCTCTTCACGCTTAAACTACTGGACCGATTTCAAAAATTCTTTCACCTTTGGAAAGCTACATTCTCCCCGAGTAACATAGGCTACTTTTTATCCCGGAAAAATCGACAGATCCCACGGGATGCGCAATAAAGGCTTCGCTCAAAAACTACTGCACAGATTTTTATGCGGTTTTCATCAATAGATAGAGTGATTCTTGAGGAGTTTTGCGGCATTTTTTATCTCGGAAAAACGGATAGTCCCACGGGAAGCGCGATAAAATCTTCGCACCATAAACCGACTTCCGCGTATATGTAGCCGTGGGCAAAAGCTATGACCCTTAACCCTCTATACACCCAATCCCGAAATCCACGCGGGCGAAGCCGCGGGCAGAAAGCTAGTAAAATAATAATTGGAATGTTTGATTTTATTCGTACCTCCATGGCTAGATGTCCGGTTGCGAATGTTTAAACGTATGTGCTGCGTCATTCCAAACTAAGATATTAAAAGAGCTTAAAATGCATAGACATGACACATATACATGTATTGTGAATATTTTGGAAAATACAATATTTTTGTATTTGTATATATCACAATGGCAACAATTGTTATTGTGTCAAAATAATTATTCAATACCAAACTTTGAATTTATATTATGAGAAAATCAAATCGATATTAATCATACATTTTATCATACGAAAATCACATTTTACAAGCCATTATAAACTAAACAACGTTTTTTATTAATTTTAACTGTAATTAATAAATAACAGACATGTAATTTCATATCGCCATAGCATAAACGAACTTGTATGTATGTTTTTACAAAACTATTAAAAATAGTGATGATATTTAAAAATGTTGTTTAGCTTGCCTCCCTTTATATTACTTATATAACTTTGATTGTCATCCCGAAATAGTCACATTGTACTATTATATCGTAACTATTTGATATAAATTTGCCATAAAACATTATTATCCTCTAACCTTATCGTATATGTCAACTGGACTTCGAATTGAAAGCTTGAAATTGGCATTAGCAGCTGCATCAAACTGAACAGGTTTCAGTAAAAATCTTCATCTTCACCATTTCAGTCGAAAGACTCTATATATAATCGATAGCTATATATAATCCCTCAAGGAATCGGTGTCTTTTCTTTTTTTGTTCCGGGCTACCAGCGTCTAGTGCCTTCTGAGGATCACTACTAAATCGTTTATAAACCTTAGGAAACATTTCCCGGTATTTATTTATTTATTTATTTATAACTTTTTTGTACATCGACCATAGTGAAAAAAAAAAAATTCAGATAATGAATCCTTAAAACTAACTGTACAAAGGGCGACCTTATCACAAAGAGTGATAAGGTAAAAAGGGAAGTGATAGGTCTCTTCCAGGTAACCTTAGGATGGACAGGAATTTAAATCAATTATTTCGTGGGAAGATGGCGATGTATAACTTAATGACATACTATAAATATAACAATACATACTATAATACATATATACACATACATACATATATATACAAACATACTTACATACATATACCAATAAAATACAAAATCATAGTGACAAATAATGTTTTATAACAAGTTTCTTGAAAATGGGAAGGCTCTGTGCTTGTCTTATATCAAAGGTAACGCATTCCACAATAAAACTGCTTGTACCGTGTAGGCCTTATTATAAAATTGGTGAAGTGAGATGGTATGCTCAGCATTAAGTTCTCTGCCGACCTTAAGACGCGGGAATGAGTTTCATGGAGAAACTTAAAGCGATTTTTTAAGTAAAAAGGAGTGTCAGGATTAAACAAAATAGAAAAGAGAAGGGATAGGATACGTGCATTCCGGCGAAGGCGAATGGGCAACCACTTGAGCTTAACACGAAATTCTGAAACATGATCATATTTGCGTAAACCAAATATAAATCGTATGCAAAAGTTTTGGAGTCGCTCAAGTTTATCAAGTTGTTCCTCGGATAAATTTGAAAAACTTGTGTCAGCATAATTAAGGATTGGGAGGAGGAGTGACTGAGCAAGCGCAATCTTAGTAGCAGTAGGTAGAAAGTTCCGTAGCCTTCTGAGCGATCCAGCAGATGCAAACAACTTTCTACTGAGTTCCTGCAGATGAAAAGACCAAGTTAAATTAGTGTCAAAGTGAAGACCTAAATTTTTAATTGTTTTGCTGAATGGAATATGAGATCCATCAAATATGACTTTTGGTACGACAGACCAGTCAATTTTAGACGTCATGCGGGAGCTACCAATAACAATTACTTGTGTTTTGGCTGGGTTAACTTTGAGACCGTAGCAGCTACTCCATTCACAAATTTTTACCAAATCGGAATTTACCTTATTTATAGCTTCCGTCAGTCGATCTGGTGAAGTTTGGCAGTAAATTTGCAAATCATCAGCGTAAAGGTGGTAGGATGAAGTAAGCTGGATAGAAATAGAATTAATGAAGATTGCAAATAGTAAAGGAGATAGAACGCCACCCTGCGGAACACCAGCAGATGTGCAGCACCATGAAGATGTAGAATCATTAACGCGAATTCTCTGCTGGCGTCCAAACAGGTAATTACGAAACCAGTCAATTGCCGTTGGAGATATGTTAATAGAGCTAAGAATGCCCAAGAGCACGTCAAAATCTACGGTGTTAAAGGCGTTACTAAAATCAAGAAGTGACAGGATAGTAACCAAACCATTTTCCATACCCCATCTAATGTCATCTGTGATTTTAATAAGTGCTGTGGTGGTACTGTGACCCGAGCGGAAACCGGATTGGTAGGGATTGAGGAGTTGGTTTTGACAAAGGAATGTGTTAAGCTGGTCATGAACTAACCGTTCTAATACTTTTGAGAGAAATGGTAGGATAGAAATAGGACGGTAGTCAGAAAAGGACGAAGGATTAGGTTTCTTCGGTAGCGGAGTGATTTGTGCCTTCTCATCCATCAGGGAATACACCACTTTGTACTGAATAATTTAGGATGTGGGAAATAACAGGAAGAATAATATCTAGGATAGGAACAACCATTTTGCGACTTAGCAAATCACAGCCCACGGCAGACGACGTAATAGACATTATGCTCTTTTTAACATCACAATCCGGAAATTGACTAAATGAAAAAGCAGGATAGCTAGGTTTGGGAAGAGAGGATAAATAGTTTAACGTGGAGGCTTTAGTTGCCCCAGTGAAATTGGAAGCAGAAGTGAAATGAATGTTTAGAGAATTCAAGTCCACGCCGTCAGGTACAGTCGTCTGGCGTGCCTTCCCAATACCCATTGATTGAAGAAATTTCCAGACTTTTGCTGGATCTCTGTTTTCAACAGAACTTTGAAAATAGTGGCGTTGCGCATTCCTACACACCTTATTGCAATGATTGCGAATATTTACATAGTTCTCCCAATTTGCAACAGTAGAACGATGTTTGTACTTTGTTTTGTAAGCAGCTTTCTTATCTATCAACATCTTTATTTCTTGTGTGAGCCAGGGAGAAGGTGATTGTTTTAATTTAACATTACGAACGGGCGCATGAATATTATATAAATTCATGATTTTGGTAACAAATATATCAACCTTTTCATCAACACTCTTGCTAGTATATAACGCCAACCAATCGATATTACTTGCATCTTCACAAAGTTTATCGACGCTCATACTACTAAAATTGCGAAGCTGTAGGATTTTGGGCTTGCTCTTAGGTGGACGGATTTTGTAAGATAAATATATCGCATCATGATAAGAAAAGGAATCAGCTGGACATTGACCATGAGAAACTAAATGATCTAGAGAGGATACAAGAATTAAATCTAGAAGCGAGGGAGAACAGTTTGGAAAATGATGGGTAGCATTTAAGGCGGGAATATAAAGGTTTGTTGAACGCAGTACAGCGTGTAAGGATGAGGAACGGGAATCGTTTTTGAGAAGACAGGTGTTAAAATCTCCCATTATGATAGTATGACTGTAGGAAGGAACAAGGTTTACAAGGATAGTTTCAAAAGAGGAAAAATAATCAACCCGGCAAGACGGGGAGTAGTATACACCAAGTAATATTTTTGTGCTGTGCATGATGACTTCAAGAAAAATATGCTCGCCAGCATTTGACGGAGGTGGTTGTGGCGATAAATTTAAAATAGAGAACGGAATATGCGCACGAAGATATATAGCTACACCGCCGCCTCCGCCGACCGAACGATCATTTCTGATTAGGTTAAAGCCGGGCAAAGAATATGAAGTTGATGGAAGGACAGGCTTAAGCCAGGATTCAGAAACACAAATAGCATGGATGTTCTTACAGTCAAATGTTGACAACAAGTCAGGAAAGTGTGCCGGAATGCTTTGCGCATTAATATGCACTATATTCAAACATTTTGCAGCGTCGGAAAAATGAGAATCCAGAGTATCTCTTGCTACCTTCACTAGCTGACAAGAAATCGCTATCATCACTATGATTATTCATGATAATAAAAATAGGTATATAAAAACTAAAAATTAATAAGATATATAGATAAAAATAATAATACACTAAATTAAAATAAAAAAATAAATAAATCGATAATCGATGTCCACCCGCCAGTTGTGTTATGATGTCAAAATGATTGCACAAAATATGGCTGTATGGATGTTGATCCCTTTGCGCACTCGAAAATCAAATCAATGTCAAACGAAACTGTCAATTTCATTCTCATCGTACGCGCAGGTCAATCATCATAACCTTCACAAATCGTAATTTACTTTTTTAAAATACCATCACATATTATTTTAACACATCAAAAAGTTATAAGATAATTTACTAAAAACAAAAGTGAAGCAATTATATGTAGGTAATTGCCCAAGGTTTGCTGCTTGTATATAAATTGCTAACAATAACAGACCAAAGTGAAACATGCCTCAGATCAGATAACAAAAGGCTACAAGCATACATAATTATACAATATAAAATGAAAAACAATGTACCTACGCCTGGAAGAGATCTTACTTTTTATTCGTAACTGGACGTTTAACCTTCGCTGTTTTGGTCGATGATGCCTTCTTCACCTTCTCGCAGTCAATCTTGTTCAGATCTACGATCGAAACAATACGATGACGGGCACCATTGGGAGTTATATTCGAGTTGAAGACCTTTACGCCCTAACAGACGTTATTCCTGCAAGCAATCTGCACAACCCAATGCAATGTTGATTTTAAGACCCTCTTGTTGGGACGCTGTACTATGCTGACGTCTTTAAACCAATATAGTGCCCAAGTTATCTATCGAGTCGTCTAGCCGTGACTACTCTAGCCTTTTTTTTTTTTTTTTTTTTTTGTTCCCCTGAGGAAAATGCATTAAATTGCATACCCCGGCTGTGGCGAGCCGGGGTTATGTGGGGCTCTCCTCCCCAGAAGGGGGAGGCCTACCCACTAAAAACCTCAGGGATGGCCTTCCTCAGGCATGTAGGGAGCCCCCGGGCACACAAAGGCCACTTCCGGGAACCCCCAGCCTCCGCTCCCCTCTCTAGAGGGGAGCCTCCTCGGGGGAAGCTACCACCTCCCCCGGTCCCCTCCACCGACGACGCCCCCCGGCCACGGAAGGGGCGTGGTCCATCCGGGTCGCCGTAGCGGTCGCGACTTCCTCGCGCCCGCCGGCGACCCGCGGCGGCGCCGCAGCTGTGCTACCGAGCCCGGCGCCGCCTCCTTCGAGCGGGATCGGCCATCTCCCGACCCCGCTCGGCGGCCTCCTTCTGGAGCATTACTGCTTCACAGAAGGAGGCCACAGCCCTCCAACCTCCCTCGTCCGCCAGCATTGCCGCAATCAATGCCGGCGGAGACAGATCTCGCCCGATCTCTGCGACCAAGACTCGGCGCTCGGAGGCCCACGCGGGGCACTCCGCCAGCGTGTGCTGGGCCGAGTCGAGGTCGGATGCGCAGTGGTGACAATGTGTCGATCCCTCCCGTCCTATTCGACACAGATACTCACCGAAGCAGCCGTGCCCGGTGAGTATCTGAGTCAATCGGTAGGTGACCTCCTCCTTCCCGTTGAGCCAAGCTTCGAGGTGCGGGAGTACGGCACCGACGGCCCGCTGGCGCGCGCAGATCCGTAATTCGAGCTGCGCACGCCAGGCCGCCACAATCCGTCGGTGCCACTCCCGCTTAGGCACTTCGTGCGCGGGTTCCAGGGCGCTCCCCCCATCGCCCCCCGGTCGACACGCCGCGACGCATACGTCGCCGCGTACATGTCGGCCAGGATGTCGAATGGGGGGGAGCGTCCCAGAACTGTCGCCGCCTCGTACGAGATTGTACGGTAGCCTCGTACGATCCGTATGGCCATTATCCGCTGCAGGCTCCGTAGCAGAGCTCTGCAGCGGGGGGACCTCGCGCAGTCTTGCGACCACACGGGAGCCCCATACATGGCCACGGATCGCACGACGCCCTCGTACAGGCGGCGGACTCCATGACTACTCTAGCCTACGATATCGTCTGCAAAACAAATATTCAATATCTACTAATCGCAAAAATTAAGCGAATTGGCACGTGATCAGAAGGTTTGACCATATCCGGCACAACGGACCACCATTACCATACATCGTAGTAATATTGCCAGCCTTCTGGGCGCGTTGCCGATTGACGGCGATGTGAGGCAGATTTTGGGTTATTTTGTTAGGGTTTCTTTTTACTGTTACAATTTCCTAGTTGGTTTCTTAACCGTTGCTCAGTTTTGCAGTAACTGGCTTATAATGTTCTAGTAATTTAAAAATCACTGATTTTAGTAAAATTTTATAGATACCTTACAATACCATTCTGTTAGACGGATATTCTAATAGAAGATAAACTCTACGCATAGAATCGCCTGTTGAGAGTCGAATAACCGGCACAATAGCAATTATTGTCTATGGACCTTGATACCGCGATAAGGATCTTCGATATCGATTGAAGACAGCAGGTGCCATCACTATTGTCGGACATGTAACGCCATTTCGGTATTTACAAGTGAACTGCGATTGTGTTAAAGTTAATCTCAGATATCTTTTATGATACGTTATTAGAATTGTTATCCGATGCTAGCAATTTATCTGACTTCATATAGATTTGATTTGTAACTAGAGAAAGTGTTTGATAAAATTTGTTCAATGGATTGTTCTCTACCTTTAATGAGTACTATTTTGACCCTATTCAAGTAACAAGATTGTAAATGTAGAGACAAAATTACTGGGGTGTCCCAGAAGTAAAGAGACAAAATGATCTTAAAAATATTTAATAATTATTAATACTATATCATATAATTTTGGTATGCAAATGATAGTAAAACAAATTTATTTTATATATCTATATCAAATTTGCTCCAGCGATACCTTTGTATCCTATTTTTCTCATATTAATAGCAGCACGCCTCATGACTACTTTTCCAGATGTAGCAGCTACTCTTTTAGCCAATCTAGTCTATCGGTTTTTAAAAGATGTTAACGTTTGTGGTATATCTGTATACTTTTTATACTCTTTTTTACACAGAGCCCAAAACATTTCAATACCTCGAGCTTGAGGAACATTCGGGGCGTTGTTTTGTTTGGTTACGAATTCAACACCTGAAGACTGTAAATACTGAATAACTTTAGACTCATAATGGCATGAAGCTAAATCCGGCCAAAACAAAACATCTTCTCTCTGATGATACTTGTCTATGAAAGGTACTAGAAGTTTGATAATGCACTCTCTAAGGTAAATCTGGGAGTTCATAGAACCTGTACGATAATAGGGTTCGGAAACATTACCATTTTCATCTATAGCTTGCCAAACAAGGTATTTTTTAAAAAACTTGGCCTTTGGTACAATTTTTTCACTATAATTAACAACGTCACGACTGGTAGCGTGGAAATATTGTTTCCCAGAAACATTGCTTGGGTCAACCGGTACGTAGGTCTCATCATCAATAATCAGAATTTTTTTCAAAGTTTTTTCATAAATTTTACGGCACCCTCGCTTGGCACGCGCCTCCTGGTCTTTAATATATTTGGGAGCGGCTAATTTTACAAAAGCTTTCAAGCCTATATCTTTACATTTTATTCTAGATACACTGGACTTAGAATTTTTTTAATTTATTCGCCGCAACACTCACCGATGTTGAACATGCCTGTTCAAAAAGCTTTTTCACTTTGCTTATATTTGTAAAGGTAGATACTGTACGTGGTCTTTCCGGAAACTTTTTGAAATTAGTCTCTCCCGTTTCTTCGTAACGTTTTATTATTCTGTAAATACTAGTTCTTCTAGCTCCCTCTTGAACAAAATGACGTACTGCCTCAAATTTGCCATGACACAAATAGTATTGAATAGCTCTCATTGAAAACAATTCTTGTTCCGCTCGATTCATTTTCAAAACAATGCAAAGATTTTTTAAATCCCGCCTATTTTGACAGGTAAGTTATCTGTGGTTACCATGACAACCATTAATTTTTTTTTTCGAAAACTTTTTAGTGGCCATTTCGATTTTGAGAAAAGTCTCTTTACTTCTGGGACACCCTTTATAAGGAATGATTTATTCATCATTTTGGTTTATAAGGATAGAGTTATAAAAGAAACATAAGTTGAGTATGCTAAGCAAATATCTAGCGCGGTCATTAGCCCTGTTACAAATGAAATTGGATGGATTTTTAATAACATAATATAATTTTAATAAAACCTATGTGTACATATTTAATGAAGTCTACTGTATATAATACTACTAATTCTACTAGAAAACCTTTAATTTAAAAATATATGCCTAGAATTAGTTTCTCCATGAATCTATGGACTTCTATGGGAAACTTACATGCTATCTTCAGATATTTCTGTGGGAGTTAATGTCAGTATACCGTTTACAACAGAACATGTCTTTTAAAACTTTTTGGTCTAAAGGATGAAAATTTTGGCTAGACAAGGGCTAAAAAAAGCACATCAGGTGTTCTTTTATCATGATATGTTTTTTTGTTTTATCGTATTTATGACAATCCTAGGGGAAATCGTCAGTTCTTACGATAATATTGGTCCTTTCGGATTCTAGGACATTATTCTTTTGTGATCTTAGACATATGAAATATTAATAAACCCATCCGACAAAGGAACATACGGATAATATGTAATTTTTGAATTGCGTTAGAGAGTTTGTGCAAGGCAATACTAATATGCTATTTTACTAGAAAATATTGTAAAATAGCGTGATTCAAAACATTTTTTCACACCATAAAGGCGTTCCAAATAGTAAATAATTATACTATTTGAAATACGAAAAACATAGGCATAATAAGTATGCCAGACTAGTTTGAAAATATATAAGTCAATAAAAGTATTATTAATTTGTATAATTATTATAGAAATATCACAACACGAACCAAGGCAGTCTCTTTAAATTATTTTGACAAACAAAATTTTAAGTAAGACCAATTACACAGCTTCTTAACTGTTCTAATCCAATTATTGAAGAATAGATTAGATAGAATATATTGTATATAGAATACATTAGAAATGATTAAAACCAGAAAGAAGTAGGGTCAGCCCAAAGAAAGCTTAACTGGCAGTGTGCGGGTAGATTGCTCGCAAAACCTCGAGTAGTCCAAAAACCTGGCGTAGACGGACCGTCCATTTGGTGAAGGTGAACAGGAAGGCAATGGATGCAAGAAGTTTAAGACTGATGCCCAGCAATTGGCATCTATCAGCTGAATTAACGATCATATTATATAATGGGTCATTTAAAAATCACATAAGTGGTGAAAATAATATTTACAACTGCACTCATTCAACCTTAAAAAATAAAGCTTAAAATATCTCAGTTTCAATTTCTGTGCACTGAATGTAAGTTTGATACAACTCATTCCATTCAATATCACTATTGAATTAAATAAAACAAATAGTAATGTGAAATAGTCAATAAATTTTTTAATAATTTGTATAACTATAATCGACAAATTACAATAAAAGTGACATTAATTTTACGACAATCCGGTTGCCAACTTCAACCTTGTTATGTTAAAAATAAAGACTACACAATGAACTCGTTAAGCAATCTATATTATATACACTATATAATATTCAAATCTCAATAAACTGAGTGTCAATGACTCACGGCGTATCAGCATCGAACAAATATTGGTTTAAAGAAAATGAGCATGAATTATTATAATAAGAAGATATTTGACAAGCCAAACTAATTAGGCATATAAATTATGTGTCGCCGCTTATATCTTAATTGTATGATAAAATAGAAGACAAGTTAATAAATGCTTGATACTTTGTCAAGTTGTTCTTTAAGATGTGAACAAAAAATATATCTGCGCTGTTAGTTATAAATTGGGGTTCTGTACAATTTTAATTAAATACTACATAAGTAGATATTTAATATATTCGGTCTAAACACAAACACACCGACACACACTATAATCCCAACTAATAAATGCGAAAGTAACTCTGTCTGTCTGTCTGTTACCCCGCAACCGATTTTGATGAAATTTAGTACAGACAATTTTTAGACCCTGAGATAGAACATAGGCTACTGGGATTTCTTAATTTGAAAAAACCATGAACATTTAAGCACTTGATAAGACATTTGTTCTAGCATTTTTGAAATTTCGACCAGCTAGGGGGTGAAATAAAGGTTGAAAGTTAGTATGCAAGTTCGTCAAATATCACGTCATAAGAAACAAAAAATCGTTTGTTCTAGCATTTTGAAATTTATACCAGTGTAGGGGTGAAATGGAGGTTGAATTGAAGATAAGACTATGAATCTTGGTACCTTAGACATAAGGGACCAGGATTGACAAAAACTAATTTCACGCGGGCGAAGCCGCGGACGGAAGCTAGTTAATTATAAAGGTAAGTTAATACATAGGAACAGGGGAAGTAGGGTTGCTATCTCCCAAAATATAAACACAAGTCGGGTTTATATAAATCGTTATAAAAAAGGACATTTTTCTCTCAAAGCCGGACAAGATAATCTTTTAAAGTCAAATGAGTGAAAACTAGCAGAGATGGTGAAAGCTCGAAACCCTCACTACAATCTGGTCCTAAACGTAATGCGGTAGATCGTAGATTATAAAAGCCGGACAGACCGAACAGGAAAGTAAAAAAACGGACATTTCCGTCAAAATTTGCACAGACGGCAACCCTAAATGAACCCTTTATCCTCCCTCCAAAGTGACGATATAAATAATGTAAGGCTTATGTTATAAGATTTAGGGGAATACATATAATATACATGTATAAATATTTTTGATAGAAATATTTATTAACTAGCTTTCTGCCCGCGGCTTCGCCTGCGTGGATTTCAGGATTGGATCTATAGAGGGTTAAGGGTCATAGCTTTTGCCCACGGCTAACATATGCGCGGAAGTTGGTTTATGGCGCGAAGGTTTTATCGCGCTTCCCGTGGGACTATCCGTTTTTCCGAGATAAAAAATACCGCAAAACCTTGCTCAAGAATCACTCTATATGTAAATGAAAACCACATGAAAATCTGTGCAGTAGTTTTTGAGCGAAGCCTTTATTGCGCATCCCGTGGGATCTGTCGATTTTTCCGGGATTAAAAGCAGCCTATGTTACTCGAGGATATGTAGCTTTCCAAAGGTGAAAAATTTTTTGAAATCGGTTCAGTAGTTTCGGAGCCTATTCATTACAAATAAACAAACAAACAAATCTTTCCTCTTTATAATATTAGTATAGACAACCATGACTAAGGTTCAAATGCTTGTATTCATCACACAAACACAAATCTGCCCCCACCGGCATTCGAACCCGGGACCTCAGAGATGATGACATCTTGAAACCTGTGTACTCCAGGAGCTCCAGGGTCAACCGTGCCATGTACCAATGTTGTTTCGTGTTTCAAATTTCATATGCACAATTCCCTACCGCGGTTACGATGAAAGAAAGCATCCTGAGGCAACCTTTCCTTTTTTGTTTCGCTGTGGAAAATGCATTAAATTGTATACCCCGACTGCTGAGAGCCGGCGGTCATATGGGGCTCTCCTCCCCAGAAGGGGGAAGCCTATCCACTAAAAACCTTAGCGATGACCGTCCTCCGGTGTTGTAGGGAGCCCTCAGGATCGAGTGTCGCATCTGTGAACCCCCGCCCTTCACTCCCCTGGATGTGCTAGGGTAGCCCTTCTCGAGAGGGGAGCGATCTTGCAGCTTCCCTCCCCCCCCCCCCTCGAACCTCCTACAACATCACCCCCCGGCCTTCCGGGGTTGAGGTCCCGGGTCCCGGGTCACTTCCACGAGCGCGAGCTTCGTCGCGCCTGCCAGCGACCCGCAGCGGCGATCCTGACGCAACCTAAATAAAATAGCGAAAATTTAAAAGGTATGTGTGAAGTACCTTATTTGACTAAAACCTAATACGATAGACAGACAGTAAAAGTCTATCTTAACAAGAGTAAAGCCGCGGGCGAAAATCTAGTTTGAAAATAAGTAATTTACATATACCAATAATATACATATTACCTAATAACAGAGTATAATAAGTCCCGTGATTACAATACATTGACTATCTGCTTAAATCTTCGTCTTACTTTTAAGACTCGCGATTTAAGCACGTAGTTTAATTGATGTTTTGATTATATTTCAGTCTTTATTCATTACTAGCTTTCTGCCCGCGGCTTCACCTGCGTGGATTTCGGCATTGGGTCTATAGAGGGTTAAGGGTCATAGCTTTTGCCCACGGCTAACATATGCGCGGAAGTTGGTTTATGGCGCGAAGGTTTTATCGCGCTTCCCGTGGGATCTGTCGATTTTTCCGGGATAAAAAGTGACCTATGTTACTCGGAGATAATGTAGCTTTCCAAAGGTGAAAGAATTTTTGAAATCGGTCCAGTAGTTTCGGAGCAAACAAACAAACAAACAAACAAATCTTTCCTCTTTATAATATTAGTATAGATAAAGCCAAATCAGCGAATTTGTGGTATTAAGCTGATATAACTGTACATAAGAAACAATGACAGCAATTATAAAATGTAATGAAGAACCCTAAAAATCTGCTAAAACTATTTTGTCACTAAAGTATTTTCAACATCTTAACGGCAAAAGCATAAAGTGACGCTCACTAATTCTCAGATAAATGTTATTAATTTCTTAGTGTCTTTCTTTAAATGTTTGTTATTCCGTTAGGTGCCTAAGTATAGCTAACATTACATTAAAGGTAAATTAATACAATTTGTTTTTCTTTTGTGTGAAATGTTAACTTGTTTTTATACTTATAACTAATAATATGCCATACCAAGTCACTTACCTTACAGAATACATTTTCAAATGAACGCTAATTACATTCAGCTCTTACAAATTTTGAAAAGTTTTGAAATATTTGCGTCATTTAAAATAATATAATAAATTTATTTCATCAACATATTTAACCAATACTAGCTGATGCCACCGACTTCGTCTACGCAGTATTAGTAATTCGAGTAGATTAAATTAACCGAGGGGCTCGAGCCTACCCTAACTACGTTAGGGCGATTTGGCCTTAGTCAACCACGCTGGCCCAGTGCGGGTTGGTTCACTACGCACACCTTTGAATCGCTTCGCAGATGTACGCAGGTTTCCTCACGATGTTTTCCTTCACCGTAGGAGCGTCGGATAAATGTACATATGAAATTCGGAACGAAAAACACATTGGTACACGGTGAGGATTAAATCGCGGGCCTCCCGATTCTATGCGGCGCACAGACCAGGAGACCTATTTTTGAATTACGAATGCGATTTCGAAATCACCGCTGACTAAATAGTCAGCGGTGACTTTGAGGTCACGGATTCCTAAACATCCAATTTTTGAAAGTCGATCGCAAAGCTGCCAACATAGATAAAGTACACACATAAATGTTAGAGTTCGGTTCCACGCAGAATGTAGCCGCTGCCGATTATTGCTACCGGAGTGCCACAGACAAGATTTTTTTTTTTAATCTAAAACCGCGATGCCAATGAATACCGAATAGAAAGACTACACTGTTAACAATTATATTTCAGATCAACATGAAATAAAATCGGTGATTATTAGTCACATCGGTGATTTCGAAGTCGCATTCGTAATTCAAAAATAGGTCTCCTGTGCCGAGGGCACAGCGCCATCGACGCTCACAATGTATATGGTATATCTTTATAAATAAAATTGTAGCCTACGTATTTATCATGATGTATAAACTATATATTGTAAAGTTTCGTTAACATCCCTTTAACTGTTTTCACGTTTGCGAATAACAAACATGCATACTTACAAACTTTCACGTTTATATTGTTACGAGCTGGGGTCGTAAATCAAACGGCGGTCTACCAAAACACTCAACTTTTATTAATTACCACACTAACAGTCACTAATACTTCACTGAAAGCACTGAAAGTCGCTTCTTAGTTCTCCAATATCACTTAGATGTTTTCGCACTGTATCGCAAAACAATAATGCCTCCCGGCGGCCGGACACAGCCTTATATAGTCCCCTAAGATACTTGCCACTCTTGCCAGAACATTCGCGGACACACTCGAATGTGTAGTCCAATACGTCGCGCGTTCGAGACGTTTCGAGTATAACTGTCTCGATACTCGAATATTCTCGATACACAATACTCGAATATTCCCGTACTATCTTTCTCGAATATTCTGTGTTTGTCTATCTCTTTCTAATGATGTTTTCTCATTCTAATACTTCTCGAATGTTCTATCTCTGTCTCTTTCTACTATTGCTATCTCTTTCACTCCTATTGAAATTTATGTCCTTTTACTGAAGTAGGCTTAATGGCTCATAAGGGGTCCTGAAAACGCCTGAAAACGGGTTTTCAGGTTATTGCGGCATTGGATAGAGGGTAGCCTGAAACGTACTGAAAACATGTTTCAGGCGCCTGAAAACTACTGTAACTTGGGTGTAATTTAGATTTTTTTAGTATGTGAAGGAGCTACTTCTGAAACGGCCTGAAACGACGTTTCAGCCTGCTGAAAACGTTTCTAAGTCACAGAAAATCACTTTTGAAGTTGTACTAAGCCACCGGCGTAACACTACCCCCTCCTAAGACATGCTCGTCCCGAGCATCATTATTTCCGTGGTATTTCGCCAGTCGGTCAACGTGAACAATCTTACAGGGACTACGTGCATTTCGCTGTATCCGGTACGTGACGTCGTTGATCCTCTTCAAAACTCGATAGGGTCCTTCCCATTTGGCTTGAAGCTTCGGAGATTTCCCTTTACTGCGGACTGGATTATGTAGCCACACCAACGAACCCTCTTCAAAGCCCTTGTTGTTTACATTTCGGTCGTAGCGGGTTTTTCATCTTCTCAGACATCTGTTGGCTTGATTGTCTGACTTGCTCGTGTACATCGTTCAACTTGTGTTGCGCAAATCATTCGCATACTCGGTTATATTCCGCGGGGCATCAGGTGGAATTCCAGTAGTAAGTAGATCCGCAGGCAACCGTAGTTCTCTACCAAAGTTTGCAAATGCTGGTGTCACCGAAGTACGAAGCACTTTCATGCACTGCGCTTCGATATGACATCAGGAATGGTTGGATGTGCTTGTCCCAATCCTTTTGCCTGTTTGACACAACCTTTGCAAGATACCTCTCCAATGTTTGGTTAAATCGTTCCACCATTCCATCAGATTGCGGATGGTAAGAAGTGGTCCTCGTTTTATGGGTACCCATAACTCGACACATCTCTTGAAATATTTGAGACTCAAAATTTCTTCCCTGATCACTATGAATTTCCAAGGGTACTCCAAAACGGCAGAAGACTTCATGGACTAATTTATCCGCAACTGTTGAAGCCTCTTGGTTAGGAATAGCGAAGACTTCCGGCCACTTAGTGAAATAGTCCATCACAACCATGAAGTACTTGTTTCCGCATTCACTTTCCGGAAATGGTCCCGCAACGTCTATGGCAATCCTTTCCCATGGTGCACCAACGTTATACAGTTTCAATGCACCTCTGCTGCGTGTATGAGGTCCCTTTACTGCAGCACAACTAGTACACTTGCGGCACCAATCTTCAACATCGTCACGGCAATTTATCCAGTAAAATCGTTCTCTTATTTTCAACAGAGTTCTCGTCACTCCCATATGACCTCCGAACATCCGTTATGGTACAGCTGTAGAACATCCGGTATCTTGGCTTTGGGTACAACCATTGTAGATGACAACGGTCTCCTCGAGCGTTTTCCCATTTGCGGCACAAGACTTCATCTTGGATAACCAGGCTGTCCCATTGAGCCCAATAGCTCTTCGTGATGGAACTCATCGACGCAATATCACTCCAGGCAGGCTTAGGAGTACCGGCTTTGATCCATTCGAGAATCGGTTTGATGTCTACATCATACTGCTGAGCGTGCTGAAAGGTTTTTTCCATTCATTGCTAAGATCCGTGTTTAGCATTCTCACAGGTAGGTCTGCTTTTGCCTCTTGTTTTACGCAGTGCTTGCAGTCTTCAGAGCAAGGTCTTCTTGACAAAGCATCTGCATTACCATGAGATCTTCCAGAATTGTAAGGGAGACTAACCGGCACAATGGTTTCTGATTTTGGGGGGTAGAGCGGTTTTCTTTAAGCTATACACTTTCCCCGGTGTGGCTCCTTCCATGAACAATTCTTCTTGTCCACAACTCATAATTCCTTGCTTGACGTCGATCTCACAACCATTCTTCCTCATAAAGTCTAGTCCGAGAATGCAGTCATCGACAATATCAGCCACAATGACGTTGTGCAAGTAAACTTGATTACCCAACTTCAACTCCACCTTCTGTTCGCCTCGGACGGGTATGTGCTGACCGGTGACGGTTACTAAATTTAATCGCTCCAGGCTGTTGTTTCTGAAGTCCTTCAGAGACCGATTCACAAGTTGGGAACCGACAACCGTGCGAGAAGCTCCGGTATCGATTGTCAGCTTACATGACCTTCCGTTAACCTTGCCATTGATGATCAGGCTGTTCCCATCGTGGGCTTGTGAGATCGAAATCCTTGGGGCTCTGCGAACACCAGCCAGCACTCGCCCCGCAGTCCTGGCGTTTACTCGTTTTCCCTGCTGTTGTTGGACAGCGCTATTAGCTGCCCTGTTCTCCTGAGGCCCATCTTCATCATTCCCTGAGCTACGCTTAGGACAACTTGATCGGGTGTCCCTTTTCGCCACAAGTGTAGCATCTAGGGCTGTATCCCTTGAAGCGGTCACGCACAGGTGTTGCAACTACCTCCCTGACACGGTGAGACCGATGGTTCTTGCCTCACAGCTTCCACTTCTAGAGCATGGGCCAGGGCGTCTTTAAGGGTTTCGTGGTGCCCGAGTCTCACAGCAGCTCTCACTTCGAGGTCCCGAATGCCGTCGACAAAAGCCTGTACAAGGTTGCCCACAATTAACGTCGGTGCGGACTGGTACGCTTTACGTACCAGTTTTTCTACCTCTAGGCCCATTGTTGCAGGTTTTCACCAACACGCTGAACCCGATCTTTTAGCTGGGCCCGAAACACATGTTCAAGGTGTGCGTCGCCGTATCTTGCCTCAAGCGCTTCCAATAGTTCCTCGTAGCTCACCTTCTTGTCAAGAGCTTCGAGGACTGTCAAGGCTTGATCTCGGAGGCCTAGCTTGAGTGCGGTCATGGCCTGGGCTTTAGTCCACCCATTTGCCTCCATTACAGCCTCAAACTGTATTTTATAGGCTGACCACGAGGAACTCCCATCAAAAGGTGGCACTTTGAATCCTCGCACCGAAGGAGCGGCACTGACGATAGTGGCTATCCCATCTCCGACCTTCAGATTACCCAAAGCTTTCTTGACATCGGCAATCTCAGATTCAGCTTCGGTGAGACGGTTCTCGTGTTGCAAAACCTTATCTTCTATCACTTTGACCTTATTGCCGAAAGTCACTTGGAGATCTTTGATCAGGACCATTTGTTCATCTTGGCCGAGCTGCAGTTGTTCCCTCAAAAGGCGAGTCTGCTCCTCCTGACGGCGGGCCTGCTCCTCCTGACGGCGGGCCTGCTCTTCCAGACGGCGTGCCTGCTCCTCCTGACGGCGGGCCTGCTCCTCCTTATCACGCTGCAACTGCTCTTCCAGACGGCGTGCTTGCTCCTCCTGACGGCGGGCCTGCTCCTGCAACATCGCCATGAAAGCCGCCCAATCTGGTGCGGCAGCCGACGTTGAGAGAGTGGCTTCCATAACTGACTGCTGGTCCTCGTCAGTTGGCGGCTGAGTAGCTCCGAAGCGTCTCTGGTCGGCTTCCTGTTGTCGCTGGCTTCTTGTCCGGATTCTTCCTTCCGTGTTCTTCCTTTGGTAGAACCGGCATACTGATCCCACTTCTGACACCAAATGTTACGAGCTGGGGTCGTAAATCAAACGGCGGTCTACCAAAACACTCAACTTTTATTAATTACCACACTAACAGTCACTAATACTTCACTGAAAGCACTGAAAGTCGCTTCTTAGTTCTCCAATATCACTTAGATGTTTTCGCACTGTATCGCAAAACAATAATGCCTCCCGGCGGCCGGACACAGCCTTATATAGTCCCCTAAGATACTTGCCACTCTTGCCAGAACATTCGCGGACACACTCGAATGTGTAGTCCAATACGTCGCGCGTTCGAGACGTTTCGAGTATAACTGTCTCGATACTCGAATATTCTCGATACACAATACTCGAATATTCCCGTACTATCTTTCTCGAATATTCTGTGTTTGTCTATCTCTTTCTAATGATGTTTTCTCATTCTAATACTTCTCGAATGTTCTATCTCTGTCTCTTTCTACTATTGCTATCTCTTTCACTCCTATTGAAATTTATGTCCTTTTACTGAAGTAGGCTTAATGGCTCATAAGGGGTCCTGAAAACGCCTGAAAACGGGTTTTCAGGTTATTGCGGCATTGGATAGAGGGAGCCTGAAACGTACTGAAAACATGTTTCAGGCGCCTGAAAACTACTGTAACTTGGGTGTAATTTAGATTTTTTTAGTATGTGAAGGAGCTACTTCTGAAACGGCCTGAAACGACGTTTCAGCCTGCTGAAAACGTTTCTAAGTCACAGAAAATCACTTTTGAAGTTGTACTAAGCCACCGGCGTAACAATATCATAGTAGGTGTTCTCGTATATGGTACATTGATGTATTTTTTATATTGCTCTGTTTTCAACTTCTTTTGTTCCTTGACAGTTGTGAAATGAAATTGTTTGCTTAATGTGTTCATATATTTCTTTAAGTATTTTTTCACATTCCGTCATTATTTCCTTTCAGTGGCCTTTTCTCTTAGGTCGCGGTCGAATTTTCGATTACTATTTCAAAGTGACGTGACGCTAGCAAAATGTTTTTATAACAAAAACGATTGCCATTAACAAATTGAAATTGAAATTTATTCTACTTTATACTTCTTATGAATAAATTATTATACTTCTTTATTACAATTTGAACTAAAATAAATAAAGAAGAGATTACATTTATAAATCTTATTAATTTAGCCATACGTATATATTTGTTACTGTGAACACGCTTGAACTAGGATTAACTTGTGTCGCAGGCTTATAATGACATATTTAAATTATGAACGATTAAATCTAACATATAAATGTATACTGTAATATATTCAGCTAAGTATATGACTAAAACAAACAACGGAGAGAAGAAACAAATATATTAAAAATCATTTGATCAATAGTAATAATTTCTCTGTCTCGTTATGGGACATGACTTGAAGTGTATCTTGAAGAAGTATCTTAGTTTTATTATAGGTACGAGTACAAGTATTGTTAGTATAACGTTTAATCTATTATATAGAAATGGTCCTAAAAGTACATGAAATCTGACTAGCTGAAAATGAGAAACAACTGTTGATTATTTCTCCAGACATTGTTTTCATCTTTAATAATATGACTTGGCATATGATATAACCTCATATGGGATGTTGATTCGACGGTCATTGTTCCGATAGTTGTTTCTGCGAGTAGCTTGATAGGGAAGAGTCTCAATCAACATCTGAAAAGGCTCTCGCTTAACTGATGGATCAAGGGCTGGATACAAAAAGCAATGATTCTCGACACTGCACGCATAGTCTGGAGATTCCTCTATCCTCCTAACCACGGATAACTTGGGCCTTGCCTCGCTGCCGGCAGTCCCGTCAACATCGCCTTCCGCGAGCCTATCATTAGGCAACAGTCAATATCGGCAGAGGATACGTAGATCGCGACATGTCCTTCATGACCTTCAAGACCTGCAAGCAGCGGCGTCTGAGCCGTCGCCTCCTTTGTCATCCCCTAATCGGCAGCCTTCTGCTTAGCCACGAGTATGCTCTCTGTCAATATAGGCCGGTCCCACTTTGATGTACCGTGCCTCTAGTGCATATGCCCTCTCCATGGGGCAGCGCTAACCATACCTCTCCTGAGGTGCGGCCCTCTATCACTTCAAGCCAGTAAAGTCATTAGGACCAAAGGCTCAGGCTGAGCTTAGTCGATAGGTCTGTTGGGTTGAGCCGCCTCGATTCACCAGGAGCCCGACATAATCACCGCATTTCTACTTGCCGTTGCGGTGTTATCCATGAGGATTCTCAGCCTCCTCTCCTGAGGAAAAAAAACTGCCAGCAGCATATTAGGTTTAAGTTTATTATAGTATTTATGTATTTTATATTTATATATTTGTCAATTTTAATCGACAAGTTTGCGTGAAATCTATATGTACGTATATTTGTAAGTATATAATGTAGGAGTAATTTGGGGAATTATTTGTTTTGAGATTCTGTAAGGCGCGACTTTGTATGCTACTAGGAGAATTTATTTCTTTTTATGGCACATGAAAACGTAGAAGTATAAAAGAACTTTTCATTTATTATTATTTTCTGCTTTAAATCTTACGTGATGAAACAAATTTTAAAATCGATTTTAATCAATCATCTGAAACGCTATGTAACTACAAGTCCCTAAAAAAAATATAAGATTAAAAATAAAATAAAATTTAAGGAATGCCAGGTTGATCTTGTGGAGGTAAGCTGTGGTATGCAAAGCATGAGTGGCTATAAATCTATACTAATATTATAAAGAAGTTTTGTGTGTTTGTATATTTGTTAAATTGTAAGGGGTGATCTCGGGATCTACTTAACCGATTTTAAAAATTCTTTCACTAATAGAAAGCCACATTATTGCTTTTACGTGGTAGTCCGTTTTGCAAAGTGATTCGGAGAAAAAATGTTCGAATGAAAACGTTTCTTACGAACGCTGCCTTAGCTATGAAAGATATATTTTTGAGTTCTAGAGAAAAGATGTGGAGCTTGAAAATGCCTACAAAAACAAGTCAACGACAGCATATGTCTAACTTTTATATGTAACTTACAAAAAGTAGTTTTTTAATATTAGTATAGATAATTTAATTTTTAATATTAATAAAATAATTTAAATCATTAGGTCATATTTATTAGTCATATATTACGAAAAATTATGAATCTTTGAAAATGAGTGAACTCATCATCTTAAGTGTGAAGGCCAAAGCAGCAGACGGCGCGCGATGGCTTCGGGGTTAATTCGGTTCGCGTTCGTGCTCGCTTCGAACGAAGTTGGCACGGGTCAGCTAGTGTCATATAAACTTGAATGACGCATCATGCTTGAGGTGATCCAAGACGAGACAAGCACATTGCCTCGTAGTTACAGTACTATATATAAAATGCATTACGTAAGTAACACAAATAATTGAATAAAAACTAAGTAATATTAAGTAGCAAATACAAAAGCAAGGCATCGAAAGACGCGTCAATAGTGTAAGGCCGACTTTTCACTAAGTATTCGACGGAACATTGCCATGGTGACAGACATTAGAGAGTATAATAAAAATGCCATGAGAGCTAAGTTTCCAATAAAGAAATGCCGTTGCCAGTACTTTTCTGATGAAATAAAGAAAGTGTACAATACAAAAAACAGCTACCTGTAATTTTCTGGTAAAATAAAGAAAATTATCCAATACAGAAAAGCAATTGTCAGTACTTTTCTGTTATGATAGATAAAGGTATCCTACAAAAAAACATATGTCAGTACTTTACTGAAAAATAAAAATAAAAAGGAGATCCCCGATGTCGTGTATAGTTGAATAAAAAATAGTGTATCTTGCTGAGCGAAACCTTTGTCAAGCAATGTTTAAAAATATCTCTAAAGGCGCATCATTACGCACAGTTAAAAAGGTGCGCCATCAATCCGACTTATCGCGGCCATCGTTGTATGTGTAGTACTGTCCGAGGTACACTGAGGAGCAGGAAAAATTGATCACGCCCGCAATTAAAATCAAGTTCCCTTTTTTATTACTTCATATTATTTTTTGTAGCATTACATACCTTCACTAAACCGAGTTAGTTCTTAAGTAAATATTGCACTGATGCATAGTTTATGCCGATGTACTCGTACATGTAACATTTAAAATATAAAATATGTAGCAATTGTCAATTACAGAAATGATACCTGTTACTGAAACAGATAATTCAGATTCAGAGACAGACAAGCATCGCACACTCTGTACTATAAATAAAGTAATCCCCAACCATTAATTACATATTTTTCAATTATTATTGCCTAAGATAAGATTTAAGTTGATGTGGTACAAAGTCAGATACGCAAGCAACGAAAGCGAAGCGTCCAACAAGACCATTTCTACCACAGCACGACATTACTATTACCATAATCATTTCATTATTATTTCCTGTTGACTTAGATGTTGTATTATATTTGATAAGAGATTGAGCTGTCAATGAGAAAGTTTCAAGATTGATTCAATACGTGTAAAGTATTATGGAATACTTTGCTTTCGCTCCTTGCATTACTATGTCTGACTTTGTACAATCCAATTTAAATCACACCTTCATTTATATAAAACGAGTTAAGGTCAAGGTAAGGTCAAGTATTTGGATCATTATATATAGGCGAGTAGCATTGGTGTATTATTTCATAATTTTGGATATGTGAACACTTATTTTTGCTCGAAGTTGTAATATACAGAATGTCCGCCTCGGCGACAGCGGGAAAAATCACACGATGCAGCCTAACAGATGATGACTTGTTTCCACGGTCGAATGGCACGTCATACATGACAAGTGATGTTATTTTATAGTCACAACGGATTTTATCTCAACAAAGAAACAATCGAGTATCGACTACAAATGAAATTAAAGTCATAAATAAACAGTTTAGTTTTTTATTATCATAAAATTCCAAGGTGACCTTGGTGTGGAGGGAGAATTTTATGATAAATTGCTGGATAATTTTATGGAGAATTGCTTGGGTCCCATTTTCTTGATTGTTTTTACAGCAAGACAGCAGTGTTCACACATATATGCCATATATGATGTGTCAATCTTTACAGAAACGACTCAGTGAGTCCTTCTCACTCTCAAGTTAATAAACACGTTACTGGACTTCCTACTATCGTCTTATTGATAGGTTAACTTTTTGTTATATATTGCGTTTATATTTTCGAACTGTAAACATGGCGAGTAAAAGAAAAAGTGTGTGTATTAATGAAAAAATGTCATCAATTCGCGCGATAGAATAGGGAAATAAAAAGTGTTGATTTTTATTACTTCATTAAAATATTTCTTAATTATTAATATATAGTCACGAACATAGAAATCTCACATGCACAAACACCCAGACCGGAACAAATTTTTGTAGTTCAATACAAACTACTGTCCCGTGCGGGAATTGAACCCGCAACCCATTGCGTAGAAGCCGATTACTCGACCACTGCGCTAAATGTGTCATCGATTCGTTATAACGTAATAAAATACACAGTCCCTTCAATTTCGTTATATAGAGTTTACACTGTATATGTCATTTGAATCCGATTTCTAATAGAATGTTAAGCCTAATTGACGTTACTTTTCAATCGAGTGATTGACTATTGCAAAAGAGTTTTGTATATTTTAAAAATACCCACATTTAATACATTCATGTCAGTGCAGTTAAAATGTGTTTATATATTATTGTGGAGTTCGATAATGTAGATGCTTTAGGTAAGGAGTATATAATAATTCAATTCCAGGTATAAATTAAGTTTTGGATGCAGTTCCACATGGCCCCTCCAATACATGGCGATCTTGAGTGTTCGAGCCACTAGACGGCGCGCTTAAGTTGCTTTTTTTTGGACGGACCTATGCTGAAGCCTCAAATGGCTATGTTCACTTTTAGGAAGGTTCGACGCCTAGCCGACTAACGACACCGGCGACCGTTCCGGAGTCATCAGGGTCGAAGCGAAGGGTGTCGACGCAACTTGAGCGCGCCGTCTAATGGCTTGAACCCTCATGATCGCCGTGTAGTGGAGGGTGAGAATCTACCCGGTACGTGGACGGTACCGGGTATATGTTTGACGGATGTGTAGCGACGAGCTAGACGAGCGCGGTGAGTGAGCGAGAGACGTGGTCGGTGGCCGGCGGGAGGGATTCGTTTGCGCGAGTGATTTATTTATTTATACTTCATGTACAATTAAAAAAAGTGTACAAAGGCGGACTTAATGCCCGAGGCATTTTCTGCCAGTCAACCTTCGGGTGATGCAGAGATACAATGTGGTAGATGTACCAAAAAGATAGAAAACAAGTCAATATTGAAACTAATAAATATAGATTTATAATCCTAATCAATAAATAGTATAAAACAAAGTCGCTTTCGCTGTATGTCCGTATGTATGCTTAGATCTTTAAAACTACGCAACGGATTTTGACGCGGTTTTTTTTTAATAGATAGAGTGATTCTTAAGGTTTGTATGTATAATAAATGCATAATATAGTAGAGAAACACTGATAATTTTAAAGGTTTCTAATGTGATGTCGTAAATAAGCACGTTTTTTTACGCTTATATTGCAAACGCTGGCTGAACCCTACGAGATAGACCAAAATAATGTACTACAGTATTGTACAACTTACAAAAATCCACAAAAAAGTCCGCGATGGTATATGTCTATCTCTTAGGGATAACCCACCATAACCATTTTTCACTGCACCCGTGCGAAGCCGGGGCGGGTCGCTAGTACATAAATAAAAACATATTATAATACACTAATACATAATAGCCTAAATCTAATTAGCGAAATAACGAAGATATGCATAGCCTACTTTCTAAATAACCTAGTTTCATTACCCAAAACTTTCCTGGAAGTAAAGCTTACGCAGCTTATTCTTAAAACTATATTCTTAAAACTGGTGATGAGGTCGGGCGGGTCGAATAAGACGCGCTCAAGTTACGGCGACTCCCTAGTTTCGATCCTAACGACTCCGGAACGGTCGCCGGATCGTTAGCAGGCAAGGCGTCGGACCTTCTATTCATGCGCCTTCCACAAATACACTCATTGCAAAGTTGAACATAGCCATCTGCGGTTTCAGCATAGGTCCGTCCAAAAAAAAAAGAGTTCCACATGGATGATACCGTGTGTTGAGAAACAACGGACACGCGCGCCAACCAGCCGCTCAGTTAATCGGCCATACGATCTATTAGTGTGAAATATTCGAAGCATTACGGTAACTTATGCGGCCGCCTCGGCAAACGTACATCTCTATTATAATTCCAACTATTAAGCAAAGTTAACTTGTTAATCGTCGACAAACATATAAATATTAATTTAATTTGTTAGGGTATTGGTATTTTAGGTAGGCGAAGGCGGGCACACGCAAGCGCGGTGTTGCCCGTCTAATGACCCTACCGGGAGGCCGCGTGCGCGCCTGGCTAAGCGCGCACGCCAAGGTGTGGGTCTCTCTGTCTGGGGGACTGTCCAGGGGTTCTCGGACAGTCCCTCCTTTGGCGGTGGCTTGACCATTCTGCTGGTCGAGCCGGCCCCGGGACACATGGCGGTCGAATCGCGAAAGCGCACCCCGCCATGTGCCCTGCATGGGCCCAGAGAACCTAGGGGGTTTTTAGTGGGTAGGCCGGCACTCTGCCGGAGAGCCCCACACACGGCCGTGCCTAGCCAGCGCGGCGTCAAGGTGCATAAGGAGCATTTTCCCACTAAAAAAAAAAAAAAAGGGTATTGGTATTTTGTGGATTTTCGATTGTGACGAAGTCATCTCTATACGTTTTTTGATATCGCACGCATTTTTCTCCCTTCTAGAGAAAATTTGATTACAAATATTGATTGATTGATTACAAAGGGAGACTAAATTAGTCTGCCTTTGTACACCAATATTTGTATATAAAGAATAGGTAAATAAATATAAGAGGATATCGTGACAAGAATAGAGAAAAGGATGCTTGGGTGGTTTGGGCATGTGGAACGGATGGATGAAAGTAGACTGACCAAAATGATTTATGAAGCTGGAGTGAGTGGAGATACGGGACGAGGAAGACCTAGGCGAACATATTTCGAACAAATCGAAAGTGTCCTCAAAAAAGGCCAGGTCAGAAGTACCCGCAATCGTCGAGCATGTATGAGGAATGTTATGAAAGTAGATGAAGCGAAAGAGATATGTAAGGCAAGTGGAAGGACGTAATCTCTGTCTACCCCCGTGGGAAAAGTGAGTGTATGTATGTATGTAAATAAATATATTTAACGGTAATAGCAATTGTACCATTTATTGGCTTTTTACGTTATATAAAATTATTGACATCATTTAAGTAATCAATGACTTTGTAATAACCAGAGGTCGGAATTAGGTAGAGTTGTTTACGTACTTGCATCGAAATGTTGATATTAATGTGGACCTTCCCGGGATTCCTAATGGACAATCCCGTGTGGCCAACAATATTACAAACAAATAATAATAAAAATCTCAAAGATAAACAACTTTTATTAGTTTACATTAATTCACAATACAAATTGTTGATAGTCTTAAGTAAATTCTCATACACGTATTTCACCTTTTTTATAGATACGAACGAATACTTTTGCTTCTAGCGTAGACTCGTAAGGTTATTCAAACGGCTCATCAGAATCATGTTCCTTGTCCGATTCATTCACCAGTAAGATTTGAAGTGTTCGCTTACAACATTACTGTATAACTTTTGTGAGAATTACAATAAAGAAAATATTGAAAAGCTAATGGTTATACATTAGCTTTTCAATATTTTCTGGTTTCAATGAATTTCTCCGAACGGCTAAAATCTATTGGTACATTGAAAAAGATCTTTGTATTTAAAAAATCACGGGATTTTTTTCTTCTGATTAAAATTAATCTCGGGATTTGAGGCATATCCATTTTATTCTTTCGCAGCATGTAATCAGTGTAAGTATATGAATAACTCTTACCTTTTTTTTTTTGTTCCCCTGAGGAAAATGCATTAAATTGCATACCCCGGCTGTGGCGAGCCGGCGGTTATGTGGGGCTCTCCTCCCCAGAAGGGGGGGGGCCTACCCACTAAAACCTCAGGGATGGCCTTCCTCAGGCATGTAGGGAGCCCCCGGAACATCAAGCTTCTTCCGGGAACCCCCAGCCTCCGCTCCCCGTCGACACAGGGGAGCCCTCCTCGGGGGAGGCTTACTACCTCCCCCGGTCTCCTCCACCGCCGACGCCCCCGGCCACGGAAGGGGCGTGGTCCATCCCGGGTCGCCGTAGCGGTCGCGACTTCCTATCGCCCGCCGGCGACCCGCGGCGGCGCCGCAGCTGTACTGAGCCCGGCGCCGCCTCCTTCGAGCGGGATCGGCATCTCCCGACCCCGCTCGGCAGCCTCCTTCTGGAGCATCACTGCTTCACAGAAGGAGGCCACAGCCCTCCAGCCTCCCTCGTCCGCCAGCATTGCCGCAATCAATGCCGGCGGAGACAGATCTCGCCCGATCTCTGCGACCAAGACTCGGCGCTCGGAGGCCCACGCGGGGCACTCCGCCAGCGTGTGCTGGGCCGAGTCAAGGTCGGATGCACAGTGGTGGCAATGTGTCGATCCCTCCCGTCCTATTCGACACAGATACTCACCGAAGCAGCCGTGCCCGGTGAGTATCTGAGTCAATCGGTAGGTGACCTCCTCCTTCCCGTGGAGCCAAGCTTCGAGGTGCGGGAGTACGGCACCGACGACGGCCCGCTGGCGCGCGCAGATCCGTAATTCGAGCTGCGCACGCCAGGATGAATAACTCTTACCGAATTTCGACCTCTGGTAATAACCAACTATGTTGCACACAAGCAAGAAGTAGATGTCGCACTAACTGCTCCGCGTCGTTTCCTGAGGAGCGGTCGTTCTCACCGCCACAAGGTCACTAAAACCAGGATTTTTAAGACTGAATTTAGTTGATAGATCATACCGATCAGACCACCCCGGCTGGTATGGAGAGGAGAACGGCATGTTGGGCTGAGCGCCTGGCCGACATGGCCTACCAACTAAATTCAACCCAAAAGCCTTGGTCTTAAGGACCTCACGACTTAAATGGATGAATGGAGCTCAACTAATTCGTAAGCACTTCGCTGCGAGTACCCTGTGCACGTTTCGTGCTTCTTGTGACGGGTTCTCTATTTGGCTAGCGCTACGTTATCTCTTTCCGTCACGTAATTTCTATGTTTTTTTTTCTTTCAGTCAGCAGTGTCTGATTTAAATTTCGTGCAGTATGAAAAAAAATATTATTTATAGTAAAATACCGTTGGTAACATTTTTTTTCATGACAATATTATAAACATGTCTTAAATATGTACATAAAAATCAGATCATTAACAGTTTGTGGAACTTTGTTGTATAAATTTATATATTTACCCATAAATAGTCCTCTACTTTTTACATTATACCAATACATAGTTGTGTTTCGTCACTTTTAATAGATTGAAATGAAAAATATTTAGACTTAATAGTAGGCATTCGTCCAAACCCATTTAATCATTTAATAAAAATATGTGATTCAGTTTATCTATTTTCGAACTGTACAACCAATATTCTAAATTATCATTGTCAATACTATCTAATAAATATAACAAATATGAGCTTTCAGTGAACAAATACACCTGTAATAATATTGTACACTCACGATCAGAACAAAGGGGTGTTGTGACAAAGTAAAATATGTAGATTAATAATCGTCAGTGGTGTTAACCAAGAACTCAACATGACTCTAGGGTTAGAATTCTTTTAAGGTCGTATATATCGTAATCTACTTCTTTCTTTACGTTTCTTTCTTTCTTATCTAATAATGAAATATATTAAAACTTTTAAATTCGTAGGTATGTGCAATCCTGCCGGAATCGCGATGAAGCTATACCAGTGGTGGTCCCCGCGACTTTAGGCAAAATGAGGAGAAGGAACACGGCGCCGTTTTTAATGGGTGCAAGCCCCATATTCCCCCTCCTGCCCTCTCTCGGAGGAGGGATAGTGCGTCGGGGACCAACATCTTCCCCCCGGCTAAAGGCATTTCCTTCTCCTCAACAAAAAAAAAGGTATGCGCAATCAAGAATTCTATATAGGCTATATCTAAATACTTGGAACAGTTGCAAATAAAACGTATAAAAATAGTAATCATAAACGTCAAATTGTTACATCCATAGTGTTTTGTCTATTATATTTAGATTTCGAATTCTTGTTCACTTTATAAAAAGTGAACAAGAATTCTATATCCCATAGCGCTCGGCATGCTGAACTTTTGACCTGTTTAACAATATTTTAAAACGTATTGTTGTTGTATTTAAGTTTTTAAGTTGTTGTATTTAATAAGCATGCTAATAAAATGGAAGTTTTTATAATATTTTTATGATGAGAACATCTTTAATTCTGGCCTTAAATTTGAGTTAGAAAAACAGTTTTAAATACTTGTTTCTGCAAGATAAATATTCGTATGCGTGACCGCGTTTTTAGATATAATGGGACGTAATCTTTTCGTCAACTGATTTGTTTCAAATTATTGTTTATTTACTGAAAAGGATATAAAACATGCGCATACTCACAGTTGATTGCATTTTTTCTGCTCGCCAGTGTACGAGTAAGTAAATTCAGTATTGGATACAATTCAGTGCGTGTTACAATCTGTATGACAGTTGACGATCAAACAAACAAACGAAGCCATGTTTATTTACTAACTATATACCCCAACATGGCTGCTGTAATAATCGGATTATTTGGATAAACTCTATATGAGTATGGAACTAAATTTATATCTATTTATATCTAAATATACATTAAATATATTACATAATCCTATAGCAAATTATTACATATACTTTAAAAATGAAACGTTAACTCAAATCTATAATGATTTGTAACCAGGTATAGTCTTTAGCTGCATATCTCATTGTGCAGATAGAGATTAGATACTGTAGTCATACTATTCACACCCATATCTAGATGCAATCCACTAAACTTTCTTCGCTCTTTCTCTTCTTATATCCATCCAAATCCATGCAGTGTAGAGGTAAATTAATAACCGCGGATCAAAATGCATTAGCTAATGAAATCCAAAGAAATACCTCTTCTAATTCCATCATTAATGCATTTAAGGCACGCGCTCTACTATTTATATAGTCCATATAGCTGTTACATCTCAAGAATATTATTATAGTCTTTATAATAATTAATATAGTCTGTAGTATATTATCCGTGGTTTAGTTAGTGAATTTACGCGGTAAAAGGGAATTTGTACCATTTTTTTATCATTCTAGAATATACTTTTCTATTAGATAAAAATAATAATGTTTATTAATAACACTTGAGAAGGCAGGTGACTGGAGTCTCTACCATAATCCGGTTCTCATTACCAGCAAAATTGAAAAGCAATAGTCCACAAACTTTTTTTTAATGCTGGAGAAGCATTTGGCCTCCATCTTACTTGATGGAAAGTGAAGATGAGGCCGAGGATGGAATATGCTTATCCAGTAGGTGCCTATTCACTCTTTTCTTTAAAAGCTCCAAGTTGTATACTGTGTAGGGAACAAATCTGCGGGCAAAGAGTTCCACTCTCTTGCCGTTCGCCAAATGAATGAAGAAGCGGATGACGGAAAACGTCCAGTTTGACCAGCAATGACAATAGTTTCTGTGCATCTAACTGTTTATAGTATTTCGCTGCATTTTTTATAGTGCAGATGGAGATTAGACCCAGTTGGTACGTCCACGCACACTTTCATTAAATTTCGCTTAAATGCCCTCTACGCGTTGGATCTGTGTCCCCAAGCACGCCTTATAAAGGACCGTGTCTTATAAAGACGCGTGATTTAAGCTATATGTTTGATTGTAGTATTTAAAATACAATAATAAGGTACACAATTAAATTACATTAGATTGGTGTCCATCCCTTTTTTTTTTTTGTTCCCCTGAGGAAAATGCATTAAATTGCATACCCCGGCTGTGGCGAGCCAGCGGTTATGTGGGGCTCTCCTCCCCAGAAGGGGGAGACCTACCCACTAAAAACCTCAGGGATGGCCTTCCTCAGGCATGTAGGGAGCCCCCGGGAACATCAAGCCACTTCCGGGAACCCCCAGCCTCCGCTCCCCTGCCTAGAGGGGAGCCCTCCTCGGGGTGGTGTCCATCCCTATGACACTCTGTAGTATTTAGTGTGTAGTGCTCTGTAGTATGTAGTACTTAGTAGATATGTACAGATCGCTAGACCCTCACCTTCAGAGTTTCCGACTTCACCTTCAGATTTGACAAGGTTCGGAGTCTCGTACCTACACCATTTTAAATATACGTGTTTATTATTAATAACAGCATTCTACATTTTTTTTTATAGCTACAAAGTTTTCAAATTTCTAGTCAGACAAGAGAGAGAGAGAGAGAGATCCGATATGTAATGTGTCGTCACATTACAAGTTCACGATACAATATGCGTATAAAAAAATGTTTGGCGAGAAAGAGACAGCTTCTTTTTCGTAGGTTTTTCGGAGTGATTCTCTTATCCTCAATTAATTGTGATTTTATGTAAATACACGCCTCATATTTTAATTCGTTGATCAATAGAACAAATAGCTAGTGAAGCTATTTGCAGCTACGTGACAGCAGATGGACACTGTCCTTTACACGGAAAATGGAAAGCGCACCAACAGTTTTAGATATCTGGCAATTTTGTAAAAGCAAACCACGCCTGCTTCCGATGGACACGTCGAGCTTCGCCACAGAGCTTATCGCTTCAGACATGGCATAATAAATATGGATAAAATTGGGATATTGTTTATACCACCTATAGCGGTATTTTATTTTTTATTGAACTTATAAACTTAACTACTATTAACCTTAATGTTAGTATGTATAGGTAACTATTTGAATAACAATATTCACAAGTATACTAAATAAATATAAATAATATTGCAATACACTATTTCTATATAAATAAATATATCTATACAGGATTACTGGTAAGTCGACCCACATCCGTCGTGAGGTGATAGTTTTGGTCAAAACAAACAATTTTCAGTCCATATTGCCTTATCCAAAAGTTACCTGTTTTCAAGCTATTTGATGTTTTAGGTTTTTTACTAAAGGTCACTGATGCTTAGGTTATGGCTACTTTTTTTTTATTCCCAGCCTTTACGCTAGAATTTTTAATTGATTTTGTATTAAAGACATTCAGAATAAACTATTAATAAAATAAAGCTATCAAAGTTTTACAAGACAACGGTTGGTACGACCCCAGAACTAAAATTTACATTGTTTTTTTCCTAAAACCTCTAACTTCAGCTCTATCTCTCTTGAAAAAATTACTAGTAGCTTTTCCTGCAAGTTGTTGACTTAACAGTAATCCAGTATATGTATGTATATAGGATCCGCTTATATAGAACCAAACAATTTTCAACTTTATCATATGCCTCGAAATCTCAAGCTTAAAAATGATATATATTTTTTCTAATCTAATTATTGCACCCATCTTCATTTGTTATTTATTCTGGTGTTTTTTCTGTTCATATTTTTGGTGTGCACTAAATAGTACTGCTATGTTGTTATATTTTCATTTTAATGAATTAAGAAACCAATGAATATATAACAACGTAATAGTAGGTATATAAAAAAAATATAGAAGACTTCAAAAGCTATATTTTAAGTACAATAGATAATTGTGAGAAGTGTTAGATTCTCATGTTTGTCCACCCATATCTCTTCTTCGTCATGTGGCAGGTAGCAAATATAACCTTAAATGTTAAATAAAAACAATACGCTTATATAGAAAAATTATATTTTTATACATTCACAATATCATACAAATTGTTTTTAGTTACTAGGCATATAATGATACTTTTTCAACCTGGTAGAAAATAATTCAATATTTTTTTATCAACTTCCTCCCCAAGGGAGAATCAAATCCTGACCCTTCAGATCAGTCCCAGCTATTGGTTAGATTAAACAACACACTGTTCACAATTCCAAGACAACGTCAAATTTTATAAAAAAATAATATTATACCACCAAAACTGTCAGTTCTAAAACATTTTCAACCCGCAACCAATCGCTGACGCCTCGAAATGGCTGTTTCCGGTCGCGAGGCAAAGATGGCCGCGTGGAAGCTTCCGTCAGACATCGAAAAATCCGACCTTTGATGTGCTTTCTGTTTTTAGAACGCTATTCTATCGGGGGCGAGCGATGGATTACAGATAAAACGAACCTGTCAGATTATAACAGTTTTTGCATATCATTGTTTACATTGAACTTATGGTTATTATCTGGTGTAGAGAAATTTTACCAATTGGCACGAATACTAACTAAATAAGAATTTAAAATATTTTATTCTTTACCGAATTGGGTGCTCACTGTAGCAATTTTGAACAGAGACTAAGGAAATATCTAGTCTTCGTGGTACATTAGCGGAGAAGTGCATGGAGGAACAGTTAAGTTCAGGCACAAAGCTATCTTACACTGGTACACGGCTGAAGATATGGACGAGATTGAGTTTACGGAGACAGAGAGCAATATAATTTATCAGGTGTCGGAGTATCAGAGTTAGAAAGTCACCGCCGATGAGGAAGCTCAGTCAATAAGGAACAGGAGCAAAAACTAAACACTCGATCTCTCTTATCATTTCTTTGCTAATTTAACAAAAGTTCTGAACACGGTTAGTATTAATATAATATATGTGCGAGGTGCTCTGGTGCGTTACATTCTTCGGGTCCAACGAAGGGTCCCACTCTTGGATGTTTATCCAGTAAACAATCTATCGACAATGGTTTTTTCTCCACGATTATGCGCATTCTCACGATACAAAAGAAAATTATGTTTTTATAAGGCTGTACTTGATTTGTTTTTTTTTTGTTTTTTAACCTATGAGAACCAGTTAGAAATGTAAGGTTTAATGTCTACTAGCGACTCGCCTCGGCTTCGCACGGGTGCAATGCTTACTTATAAACCTTCCTCTTTGTAGGGACACATTGCATGTTGCAGACGTAGCTATTGTGTTGCTACGCCACCAACGCATTCGCATGATCGTTAATTGGGCAGTCGCAAATATACGGAGTTACGCGGTGTACGAGTTGTATTTCTTTCTGATTAAGGTTAAGGAAGACAAGTATAGGAACCCATATATCTTATATATAAAAATGAATCGCAAAATGTGTTGGTAAGCGCATAACTCAACAACGCCTGGACCAATTTGGCCAATTCTTTCGTTAATATGTTCGTTGAAGTTTAAGGATGGTTTCTACGGCGAGAAAAATTCGAATAATTATCGGAAAAACCCTAAAACCAGACGACCTTATTTCCCATACAAACGTTTTCTAACTAAAACGTACAGTCAATTTGAGCTTAATTGTTATTGTATAAAGTTCTTATTGCAAGCGCTCACTATTGTCCAATCAATGTAGATGTGTTCCTAACATCAAAGAGTTAATTTGCGCTTTATTAACGTTATATAAAGTTGAAATTCAATCATATCTATCAAAACAGTGTGCGTGCTTGCGTTGGAGCACAGAATACATCATTGGAGGATTTAATGTCACGTTTCAAAATTTACAAAATCTTATAGTTCATTTGGACCTATTTTGCAATTTTGGTTGGCTATTCGATATCAATCAATACATAGTATAAAACAAAGTCGCTTTCGCTGTATGTCCGTATGTATGCTTAGATCTTTAAAACTACGCAACGGATTTTGACGCGGTTTTTTTTAATAGATAGAGTGATTCTTAAGGAAGGTTTGTATGTATAATAAATGCATAATATAGTAGAGAAACACTGATAAATTTAAAGGTTTCTAATGTGATGTCGTAAATAAGCACGTTTTTTTGCGCTTATATTGCAAACGCTGGCTGAACCCTACGAGATAGACCAAAATAATGTACTACAGTATTGTACAACTTACAAAAATCCACAAAAAAGTCCGCGATGGTATATGTCTATCTCTTAGGGATAACCCACCATAACCATTTTTTCACTGCACCCGTGCGAAGCCGGGGCGGGTCGCTAGTTATCTATAAAATAAGTAGGAACAAAAAACTGCCACTTTATAAATCTTTTTGACAGGACTAAGTCTGTCGGGTCCGCTAGTATACTTATATTAACCTTACACTCTTCAATTACTCTATCTATTAAAAAACCGCATCAAAATCCGTTGCGTAGTTTTAAAGATCTAAGCATACATAGGGATAGGGACAGACAAACGGCCGATAGCGACTTTGTTTTATACTATGTCGTGATAAATCTGTAATGTCTGTAAATTTATTATTAAATATGTTATTCCATACTAATATTATAAGTACGAAAGTTTGTTAGTATGAATGGATTTATTGTTAATCTATTACGTGAAAACTATTGAAAGGATTTTAATGATACTTTATATAAATATAGCATATACATATATCAGAATAACATATCGACTGCAATTATCGCTTAAACGCTCTGAACGCTCTGAATGGCAATATAATCGAATTTTTTAATGAAATTGTATTACTCATTGAAACAAGTATTTTGTTTTTACAGTAACAGAATGTATTTTTTTAACCTTTTATTAATGTATTCTCTTAAAAATATTTTTACAAATCAAACTCGTCCTAGGACATTTTTCCCGTGACTTCAAATATTACTTTATACATGTCTAGCTTTATAAATCACTTAACAAAACCCTTTTTCTTTATTGTACATAAAATATGTGTTTAAATTGGGATTAAAAATGTAGCTCATTTATTAATAAATGGATTTATTATTATGTTTCCCGATACTTATAATATAGGGATTTTCAAGGCAAGAGTAAATAGGCACTATTTGAGTTTGGGTGTTCCTCCTTAGGCAAAAGCTTCACTTAACATCAGGTGATATTGTTGTCAAACGCACTCAAATTAGTAATAAAAAAAGAGGAGTGTTGTACATCTATGATTATCAAATTAACGAATCATGAAAATATGATAAAACATTTTGGCCTTCACGTCAACACGAGTTTTCCTTATATCCTTACCAGCTGGTGCCCCGCAACTTCATCAGCTAAGCATTATTTTAATATAAATCATTTATTAATAATATAAATTAGCGTGGCGTAGGTATATCTTTATAAATAGTAGCCTATGTGTTATTTTAATGAAAAGATATGTTATTGTTAAGTTTTTGTAAAGTCCATTCGAGCGAATAGTTATGGCAACCACGTTTTGTAAAATGAAGATCATGCTCTGTCCTGGTGGCTCCACTGAAAATCAGTACAGTTATCTGTGGCTGTTAGCTGAGTGGAGTCGCATTTGGTCGCCGTTTGTTGTAAAAAGTTGTTAATTTGTTTATTGTGTGCTGTGTTGTATTGTACCTGTGCTTTAGTGTTGATATGTTAAATTGGGTAGTCGACAATTTTTAACATTTTAATATATAATAAGAGTACTCTTTTAAGTGAGAAATATTGTAGAACCAACAGTACACCTGCACCAATTACTATTGAAGATACATCGACATGTTTGCGGCGCTGTCGCGGGTCGCTCAAAAACGCTCCATACTAAAAACACTGCAATCGTGACGTCATAGCTATGTAAACTCGCCTAATTTGTATGAGCGTATAAACAAATTTTAAAATAACTTTGTTATTTGTACGTTTATAGGTATACTTTCTGTATTTAAAAATGTTACATTTAATGTGAGAATGCTAGAAATGTGTTCGTTTCATTAGAATTACGTAAATAATAATTGCAAATTTTTTAGAAAACTAAAAACAATATAAATTAATAATTAAACTGAAATTTCTATATTGACATACTTTCATGAGATATAAATTGCTCAAATCAGATAATCTTATATATAAAAATGAATCGCAAAATGTGTTGGTAAGCTCATAACTCAACAACGCCTGGACCAATTTGGCCAATTCTTTTTTGTTAATGTTCGTTGAAGTTCAAGGAGGGTTTTTACAATGAGGAAAATTCGAATAATTATCGGAAATACCCTAAAAACAGCCCTTTTATTTTCCCATGCAAACGTTTTCTAACTAAAACGTACAGTCAAATTGAGCTTTATTGTTATTGTGTAAAGTTCATATTGCAAGCACTCACTGTTGTCTAAGCAATGAAGGTGTGTTCCTAACATCAATTTGCGCTTTATTAACGCTACATATAGTTGAAATTCAATCATATCTATCAAAACAGTGTGCGTGCGTGCGTTGGAGCACAGAATACATCGTTGGAGGATTTAATATCACGTTCCAAAATTGAATAGCCACAAAATGTAATAGGTCATTTAGACTTTTTTTGCGATTTGGTTGGCTATGCGACATTATCTATAAAATAATTAGGAACAAAAAACTGCCACTGTACAAATCTTTTTGACAGGACGAAGTCTGTCGGGTCCGCTAGTTATAGTATAAAAGCGGCCATAATCAGTTGTAGTCGTCTACCCTATTGGCGCGAAATAAAACAACTTTTCTTTCTTTCTAGTTTTTATGTGCAAGGGTAACAAATATCCATCCATACAAAATATCGCGTTTATAATATTAGTAGTGAATTTCTATAATAAACAATGTTCGAAGACCTTCATAGTCGAGTGGTTAGTATACCGGTTTCATGGAGTCGGAGGTCCCGGGTTCGAGTCCCGGTGGGGGTAGATGTTTGTGTGATAAATGCGAGCATTTGTACCTTAGTCATGATTGTAATAATATGTTTCTACCAAATTTATTTATTTATATATATACATATATATAATATACTAGCTAACCCGTGCCCACTTCGTAGGGCATAATATTAATAATCCCCGAAGCGAGCACGAACGCGAACCGAATTAAACCCGACGCCATCGCGCGCCATCCGCTGCCCGTTTTTTCTCCGATTCACTTCACAAAACGGACTACCACATAAAAGCCTTTTTATTTTTCGATTTTTTATATAACATTCAGCAATAGTGTGTTTTTCTATTGGTGAAAGAATTTTTAATATCTAGTTTTAGTAGATGCCGAGATTAGCCCTTACAATTTATAAAATATACAAACAAACACACAACCTTTATTTCTTTATAATATTAGTATAGATATAGTATAGATGTATGTCTACCCGTTACCCTAGGTCCCATAATACAAGCCTTACAGAGCTTATTTTGGACTACGTTAATTAGTGTAAGTGTAAGAAATATTTATTTATATATATATTTTTTTAATGTTGCTGCATTTCAGTTGTAGGACCTGCTGTCGAACTTACTCAGTACTTTCTAAGACTATTTCTTAGTACATGATAACCCCTTTTGTTATGTTATTGAGTGATCATGAACTCAAAGCTACAATGACTTACTCATCCCCAGGTCACGTGACCGCAGGCTGGGTCAGGTGCGATACATAGCAGTAAAGCTGACTATAGACGCGACGACTTACTCCATTATTGAAGTTGAAATATGTTTTTGGAAGGTACTAGATTTGAATATGCAAAGTGATTTCAAATTTGGTATACATACTATTCATTTATTCGAAGCTCCTTCTTTATTTACTTTTCTAACTGAAATAATGAATATAAAATATTAATGAGTAGGTAAGTAGGTGTATATAATGAGTGAGTAATGTTCATATATGTATATATTTATTTATTTATTCATCAACCTTAACAACATATATACATTTGTTTATAATACTCAATTAAAAAAACAAAAACACCTACACCTACATGGCCAATAAAAAAGTTTGTCACATTGCATTTGCAGGTAACGTAGTTAATTATTGTTATAACAAAAATATATTAAAATACATTAAATATGGTATTACAAACAAAAACAGACGAAACAAAACTAATAATGTAGAAAAGAACATTTCCCGGAAGTGGCTTGATGTTCCCGGGGGCTCCCTGAGGCATGCCTGAGGAAGGCCATCCCTGAGGTTTTTAGTGGGTAGGCCTCCCCCTTCTGGGGACGAGAGCCCCACATAACCGCCGGCTCGCTACAGCTGGGGTATGCAATTTAATGCATTTTCCTCAGGGGAACAAAAAAAAAAGGCATTATGAGGTGGGTGTATATAGGTGACACTCGGACATACTATTTGAGCACCGGGGCAAATGCTTTAAAATGCTTATATGATTTTATATTTTGTGTATGGAGTGCTTCAATTGTTATAGGAGTGACAATGTATAATTAAAAATAATGAGGTTCGCCAACCTTAACTAAGAAGATTCCTATGTCGCCTTCTTTTTGTTTTTTTCTTTGTTTGTATACTGTACAAAGTTTTTATTCTTTTAAGCTTATATTTACTTTGTCAGTAAGGTCTTGTTCAGGTCTATCAAATAAAGATTATTTTGATTTTTTATTAAAGTCTGAAAAGAATCAACAAAAGTCTGACCCCAAGTCAGACATTTGCTGATTCTTTCCAGATAAAGGTTCATAATGTTTCTATAAATTCTAATTGAATAAAATTATCTTTGTAACAAAAATATTCTGATACAATTGTTAGTAATTACTATAAACTACACAGGGTCTAAATTGCAGCGCTGGCTCTTTTTCAAATCACATGTTGAAATATAACAGTCGAAGCGTTCATCACTCAAAAATATACAAAAACAATATTTTCGCCATATAGATAAATTAGCGATATAAATTAGCAATCATTCTATTCCATGATTTGTTATTCGCACAATACAATTCAAAATGCCCCGACGACGTCGGTTATTTAACTATACTATATCGCGTCATGAACAGGTAGCTTTTCGATATCATACTGACAGAACAAAAGGAAACCGAGTCGTACAAAGCAAAGAAGTGTTAAAAGATGGAACGCATTATGCGGTTGAATGAGACGACTGATTACGTGTTTTGATCGTTTACACTACCTTGACTGGATCGCTTTATGCACTAACGACATTTGCTGTATATATATAATATATATACTGTGTAATTAGTATACTTAGTATATTTAGCAGTATAGGATATTATACCTAGAACGCTAACAGCTATAAGTGGTTGCGCCGATTAACATTAAGTTAGTTTTATTGAGTATTTTCACTCACGATCGTCACATCATTTGACACCCCGATCCCATTCCCTTAGTTTCTGGATATTCCGCAAGATGGCGTGAACCGCAAATTAATTGTCCGAAAAGAAGTGATGTCGGAAAAGAAGTGAGAAATACAGATATATACGAGGGCTGCTACTTATGTATCCGGAATAGAAAAATTAAACAAACGTATATGGCTAAATATGCGTTTATTGTTTTCCAAAGTATTCTCCGCGATGATCGATACACTTTTGCAAACGTTGAAACCAATTTTTATAGCATTTTTTCCACTCTGATTGCGGTATTTCTGAAACGTGCTGTTTGAACGCGTCGACGGCGTCTTCACGGGTTGAAAATCGTTGACCACGTAATTTATTCTTTACATTTGGGAATAAATAGAAATCATTAGGTGCCAAGTCTGGGCTATACGATGGATGAATGTATTTGTTTCGCGTGATGTGTGACAGCTGGCATTGTCGTGGTGTAGAATGATTAGTTCGGTTCATTTTGAAACGCCCAAACTGTAGATTGTTGCTTAGTTTCGGAATCGTACGCATAGATCCAAGATTCATGACCTGTGTAGATGTTATAAACAGATTTTGAGTCACCTCCGTTAAATTTTTTTAACATATTCTTGCACCATTCGACGCGAGCTTCTTTTTGATGTTGAGTTAAGTTGTGCGGTATCCAACACGAACAAATTTTTTTTACGAACTCAACTTACAAGTTCATGTAATATTTTATTAATGCTTGTCATACATATGCCCAGAGTAGCCTCTATCTCGCGATATGTAACATGACGGTCTTGCATAATTAGTTTTCGTATAGCTTCAATGTTTTTCGTCCGTGAGCTTACTCCGTCCACGATTGAACTCATTTGATGGAGCTTCAACACCAAAAGTTGAAGTTAATTGATCTACGCACTGTTGTTGCGTTAAACCACGTCGAAAATCGTAATAAATCATAGCACGAATATTTTCACGTGTGAGTTCCATCATTTCAGCGATATGACATTTTATACCCATCAGAAACAAAAGTAAGTAAGTAAGTAATTTTGTTAATGGCAATGGTAGAAACAAAACACTAACGTACATAAGGAAAAAAAAATAGCGGCCAGTATTTAAAAAAAAAAAAAAACGAATTTTACCATGGAGGTTATATATTGCGTTTAAAAATGTCACTAACGTACATAAGGAAAAAAAATAGCGGCCAGTATTTAAAAAAAAAACGAATTTTACCATGGAGGTCATATATTGCGTTTAAAAATGTTGAAATCCCAGATTCCGGATACTTAAGTAGCAGTCCTCGTAAAGCAGTAAAGTGTAATGAAGTACCTTCTAGAAAATTTGAAGAACAATCTAGGCATTGAGTGATGATGTATCTACTCGTTTAGCGTTATGTATAGTTGTATTGATTAAATATAACACTTTATAAGTTTTAAATTGAATTATTGTTTAAGAGTTCTACAATGTAGCAGTTATTTTTTAAATTATTGATGTTGTTACACTTAACACTATTTCTTTCATTCTTTCAGTAAATCGCCGCAAACCATAAGTACCTGGTCGTCAATACACAAGTATTGTTGTTTCATGGTAGAAATAGGTAAAACTGCGGTACCAAATCCGTAACCCTTTTCATAACTCTTTGATAAAATATCGACTTATAGTTATTATTATTCAATTATAAGTGAAAAGTTGTACCGTGTTACCGGCATTAAATTATACTATTTTGTTTAATAACATCCGACATCGGTAATGTACAGTCAACAGCGAAAAGTGGATGTAATTTCCGCCGCAGTCGGCCGTTTGTGTCAATGGTACCGCCCGCCGCCGTTCCTTTGTACAGCAATCGAACTTTCTCCCTTTTGTCTATGACCAACTGATTTATGCTTTATCTATTGTCTATGTCCTATAACGGCTTGAAGAAAGTTTTTCTTTTGAATGTAATCAGTGTCAAGAAGGCAATTATTTTCTAAATAATTAAATTAATTTTATTGTATGTTATTTAGCTAATATCATAAATTCTTGTCAAATAATATTTACCTTTTATTAATACATGTTTAGTATTTCATATTACCTTTATCTCTAGTCCTCAAAATTTCGTTTGTATTTATAATTTCAAAACAAATAAATATCAAATCAAATAAAAAAACTGTCAAAAGGAAACACAAAAAAAAACTTGTTTTTTTTTTATTTTGTACGCATATCCATACGAAGTTATATTAATTAGCTCTTTGAATGTACTTATTTCTAAATTTGAATACGAACTTCGAAAGGTCTATATCGAATATTACCATATTTTCATAGTATGTAATGCAGATTCTCTTCGGAACAAGTGTTGAGTTTGTTTCTTATACGTTTGACGTCAATAAGAGCGCGAAAATGCAGACCTTGTTAAATGCAGTTTATTTAGATGATTGATTTTGATAACCCACCTTTAGCAACAAATCATAGTATGAGCAGCATTCCGTACCAGCACACTAATACAAAATAAATAAAAATAAAGAAAAAACGACACAGATTTGTTTAGATCGCCATTTTAAAATAGTTTCAATATGAAAGATAATAAATTAACTGCGTAGCTAACAATTGCGGATAACCATTATAACCTCTTATTCGTTGAGAGATTTCAAAAAGATACGAATGAATTCTACACGTACAAATTTTATCTATGATCTCGTCAGATTAAGTGCAATCAGAGCAGCCATTTTAGATTTTAGCACAAAATGGCGGCGCCCAGCATGTGACTACGTGAAGTATGCACGATTCTTGGGGTCACGCGAGTAGATGTTTGATGGATCACCACGGCTCATTATAAATGCTTAACTTATGTTACTGAATACAGGATGCTACAAAACATTTTGGTATGCCCAGTGTCCATGATGTTGGCTTTTTAGACCCAAGGTATCCTAAGTGCTGATTAATAATGAGGTTTTTTCAACTAAGCTTTCTATGATAAAATTTTCTATTAAAAGTTGAACACCTGACAGCGCTTATACTTATATAATAGTTGTTTATGTACACACTAGCGACCCGCCCCGGCTTCAAACGGGTGCGATGCTTATGTAAATATACCTACTACAAAATGTCCTTATAGACAACGTTTACAGATTTTTTGTCCTTAGACAATACAAACATGTTTTACTTAGAGGTTAGTCTTAACAGGTGACATATAATTGACCATGTAAAAAACTAAATGTATCAGTGTTTCTCTACTATATTATGCATGTTATATACATATAAACCTGCATTAAGAATCACTCTATATATTAAAAAAACCGCATCAAAACCCGTTGCGTAGTTTTAAAGATCTAAGCATACATAGGGACAGACAGACGGCGGATAGCGACTTTGTTTTATACTATGTATTTATTATAATTTTAATTTAACTTTAATATATTCTTTTATAACTGTATGACACGGCATTCCTAATATAGGCATGTTTTCAAATTATATTTTTATTAATTATATTATGTAATGGAAAGTGACTTCATGAATTATCAATATTGAAGTCATTTTCCAAATTGACGACTCTGTATCTATTTAATACAGGGAAAAAAACAGCCCTTGCTGAGTTTCTTGCCGGTTCTTCTCAGTACAAGGTCTCCCGCCGTAGATTTGCGAACCGATGGCGTAGCTTTTCGACATTCACAAGTGCTTGTAACAGCCCAGACTGAATAAATGATTTTGAATTTGAATTTGAATTTACTATGTAGTGATTGAAATATAACATACATATGTATTGGAGTACAACGGCGGACTAAATGCCTTAGTCATTTTCTACTAGTCACCTACACAAAGAGGTGGATATGTACAAAAGACATACATAAAAGAAATATATAAAAAATTCTAATACATAAATTTAAGACCTGGCTGTATGGCACAGAGCCTTTGCCTTTGCCTAGTGGGAAGAAGAAACTACTACTACTCTAAAACATAAATAAAATATATAATAAATAATAGCCTAATATCACACTAAGACTACCCTCGATGAAAAGTTTCGCAATTTGTATGTATAATTAATTTATGTATTCATGTACCAGTTGCTAATACATTTAAACTTGCAATAAACTAGCAAAACAAAGCACGCCGTATATCGCCGTCACCAAAATGATCTACAATGTAACATCGATCTGACTGTTATTCAGTGAAATATGGAAGAGTGTTGACCTGCGCGGACGCATTGCTCGACTAGAACATTGTACAGAGACAGTCCCGTGATATATGACGTCAAAACGACATAGCTATCAAATCGTTTGTTTTATCTGTGGAATGAACATAACTAAAATCACCGCATTCGTAACTGGAATAATATTACTACGAATTATAAGTTAGTGCTTTTTCGTCTTTTTAGTAAACCCCCTGAGGTAGTATATACCTACTATACCTACCTGCCTTACAAACACCTGAGACTGAAGACAAACAAATGCGATTTTGTACCGTATCCCCTCCTGAAAAACGGTCGCTCTCACTATAAGCCACGAGGTCATTAGAACCAAGCCTTAAGCTGAGTGTGGTCATATCAGTCGTGCTGCCCCTATCGGTCTGGAGATAACCACCGCAGCTCTTGGTTGCAGTGGTATTCTTGATGAATCTCAACCTCTCCTGTCCTGAAAGAAAATAAGTGCGATTTCTGTGGGAGTCCAGGTATCAAGACCTCCCTTTGGCGGTGGCTCGACCAGCTCTTAGTCGAGCCGGCCCCGAGGCACATGGCGATCGAATCGCGAAAGCGCACCCCGCCATATGCCCCGTATGGGCCTAGAGAACTCGGGGGGGTTTTAGTGGGTAGGCCGGTCCTCTATGACCGGACCCACACACGGCTGCGCCTTGCCAGCGCGGTGTCATGGTACATATGGTCGCATTTCCCCTACTAATAAAAAACAGAAAGGAATCAGGGCTGTGAAATGATATCAATATTGTTAGATCAGTAAGATGTTTGAATTTTTATGCGGCCTATGTCTAGTTCTAAAGCCCCTAAATAGAGTAAGGATGGAATAGCACTACATAGAAAGAAGAAAGAAAGAAAAACATTTATTTGTCTCGGAAAACAATATTATTATAATTAGGTAACTAAAAAGTAAAAAGAGACAAAACAGGACCAAGCTCAGCGCTTAGCTGCAGCATCGCGAGACGCTGCAGCGCTGGTATTCTGCTTGGCCCGCAATAGGTATTCGCACCTCGCGAAGCAATCGGATTACCATTACATATTTAAACTAATTTACAACCAAAAAATATATAACAAGTAATTGAATAAAAGTATACAATACACTGCTAAAGGATTATGCCATGACAATAAATTATAATTATGTTGACATATAATAAAATAAGTTAATATGTATAATAATGTATCTAAAACAAGGAGGTAGATCTACTGATAAAAAAATCAACTTATAAACATACTATTCAATAATTTAACACACTACACACTGTCACCACCCGAATTCATCCCAATGAATTACATGAAAACCCCAGAGCCATCAAAACAAGTAAGAAAAAAAAAAAAAAAAAAAAACCAACAACATAGCAGTGGTTCCCGAAATGGTCTATTCGACACCTAGGGTTTGATGACAACATGCAAGGGGTCATTCTTTTTTTTTTTTTTTTTGAGGGGGTATATGCGACGTTATGCACCATGACACACCGCGCTGGCAAGGCGCGGCCGTGTGTTGGGCTCTCCGGTCATAAAGGACCGGCCTACCCACTAAAACCCTCCCGAGTTCTCTAGGCCCATGCGCTTTCGCGATTCGACCACAATAACCTGCAAGGGGTCTACGTCAGCGACACAAAAATTTGAGGGTCCATGAAATGAAAACAGGGGTCCACGATAATGGATCTCAACATACACTGATAGTACGGTCGGCCAAGAAAGTGGTCTACCAGTTTTGACAAAATTTCATATGTGAGTAAAATAGCGATAAGGTTGAACTCCTGTACTTATTACCTTTTTAAGATTATGTAGAGTGATGACATTTAAACCTAAAATAATCTGACAGCTATTAATCTGTCAATTTTGTCAGAATATTTTTGCACGGGAAAATCAACTCTGTTACTTTATAGCGCGCGAATGATTTTCAACCTTAGGGTGGTATACCACTTTCTTGGCCGACCGTACCTATTTACTTACGTCATACTATCTTCTAATATAAAGGCAAAAAATTATTTGTAAAAGTACCTATAAAGTGAAACTTTTATTATAAATGTTTATAACATTTTGTAAGTTTTGTAGGATGTAGGCAATAAATATCAGGTAAATAGGGAGTTTACCCGAAACCGAAAAACATGGCAAAGGGTCTATGATATAAAAAAATTTGGGAACCTCTGCTATTTAGGCTCAATATCACTTTCCCTTTCTATCTATAATCTAGCAGATATTTGAATTTGAGACTCGTTCTTTAATACAGACCTATGAGAGCACATGTGCCAACTAATCGCGTACTATTCCTTTTAAGTGACGTCCGTACTCAGCACGATGATATTGACTTATTGAGGTCAAGGCGACACTTTTATCGAAAAATATTTATTAGTAAAATAACATAATCTTCTACAGCATAAAAAAAATCGATATACCAAAGTCAATACCTCAATACAAGAGCGATTTTGCGCATTCCACACGCTACGTGATGTAATCGATCATTGTTTTTTAATGAACGCGCTCATCATCAGAACCGAACCATCAATGCGGTGATGAATCATTAAAGTATTGAGTCAATCAAAGAACAGTTTCTTATTGTTGATGCCGTGACGAAAATGCACGCATCTCAGAGTGTACAGTTCTAGGGAAAAGTGAGTACCTTTATATAAATGACGATGCTTGGTAGGAAGCGTTAACCTAACCTAACCTAACCTAACCTATAGTCCTTGCCAGACTCGAAAAAAGTTAGCTATGTCGCTGCCTAACTTACATTGACATCAAAATAACAGACTACGCTAATGAGTACATGGTGGAATTGTTACTACTAATCCTAATTAAAATAATATGTAAATTACGTATAATAAATAAAAACACTGATTTAATATAATAAACATTAATATCTTGTTTAAAATATATAACAACCATTATTCAAATCTATGTCATAACACTTTAAAATTGGAATACGCCTCTTATTGGTAATCTTCATTCAATTGCTTTGCACAATAAATTTCAAAAAATTTAAGAGATTAGGATATTTCAAACTGCAAATAGGAACGATTTGTGCCAACCAATCTTTGCAATCATTATAAGATAAAACTTATTAATTGGCTGTGTAACAAATAATAACCAACATAATTTTCTATTACATAACCATCCAAAAAAACTGCATTAATATATTGAAAACTGCAATTATTAAAAAATCCCAAGATACATACTTGTGTTTTCACCTGTCCAGCCAATCAACGCCCCGTTGAACATCAAAGAAATAAAAATTCGTCTAATATAACTAGTATAAAATCTCCGAACAATTAACTAGTCTATGTGGGACAAATTGATTCGCAACGCCGGCTCTAGGGATTTGGGTTCCATGGCCTCGTTGAAAAAACCAATCTTATTTAACTACTAGCTAAATCGCGCGAAGATTAGCGCGGGAAACTTCGATCTGGGTTATCGCGGTTTTTTGTTTTCCAAATATTTTTCATATGTTAACTTAAAAGGATTTGGTTAATTATTATTACTATTGTAAAATATTAGTTTAAATTGTATTTATATATTATATTAGTGCGTAGTTTGCTGTAAATATTGGTAAGTCTTAAAATTTTCTATCTTGATAATGGGCGAACCGCCCGATCCTGGAGGGACATATCCTCCGAAACAAAAAAATGTTGAAGCATCACAAGCAGTACAAACACCGATGGATGTTCTCATTAACGTGCTGGAATCATCTATTGATACTGATTGTTCTATCTCTGAATCATCTAAGCTTAAACGTAAACGGGTTTCTCGCGGTGTATGTACAGCATGTAATAAAAGAACACGTAAAACAGGGTCTAAAGTTTTTAATTCGTCTGATTGTCAATGTACACAAAATAAAGAAGCCGAACTCATGTCCAGCCCTGTAGCACCTTTTAATGGGCAGTTGGTACTTAACAAGGATATTGAAAGTAATCCGAAGTCTGTGGGTCGATCTTTTTACCAGGAATCAGATGTTGCTCCATTTATTGTACATGTTCAAAGGGAAACTTTGACAGAAAAAGATGATACATCTTTACATCCAATTACTTTTGGCAAATTTCTGCAAAAAAGCTGCATTAAAGGGATTGTGAATGGTAGTCTTAAAAAAATTGGAAGAAATAGAATAAGTTTAGGCTTTGCAAACTATATGGATGCTAACTTATTTCTAAACAATAAACTTCTTACAAATGAAAAGTATAAAGCATTCATCCCTACTTTTCATGTTACTCGCATGGGTGTTATCCGAGGGGTTCCTATCGATTGGAGCGAAGAGGACATAATTAGTAATATAAATGTACCAGTAGGCTGTGGTCCAATTCGCAAAGTAAGGCGTTTAAAACGCAAAGTTAATAATAATGATGGTAACCAATTTGTTAACACTGGCACTATAGTTGCAACTTTTGATGGACAGATTTTGCCAACTCGTGTATACATGTGCTATACTATATTAACCGTGGAACTTTATATATATCCTACAGTACAGTGTTTTAATTGCTGTAGATTTGGGCATGTGAAAAATCAGTGTCGTTCAACACCCCGATGCTATAAATGTGGTCAAGGGCATTCTGGAGAAAGTTGTGAGGTTGATGAAGATGGCTATTGGTGCTGCCTGTGCAAAGGTAGACACCAGGCTATTAATAAAAAATGCCTTGAATACAATAGGCAAAAGGCAATCAAAGAAACAATGAGCAAAAGTGTTATATCCTACATGGAAGCAGTCAAATTACATCCACCAATTACAAAAATATCATATGCGGAAACTGTAGTTACACCAAGTTCCTATTCCTCTATTATTAACACACATAGACACCCATCTAATACTTCTCTCATTAAAAATAATGTTACTCAATCTTATACAAAAACCGTCTATAAAAAACCATCAACATTACCTACTTTCTCCAGAGGTTATGATCGTATAGCACATGCTGAAATTATTAGAGAACCAACCATAGATGTGCAAACTCCTTTAAAAAGTAATATTATAAGTACAACAGACATTATTAATGCTCTCACACAGTTGTTATCAGATTCTAATTTAGTACCACCGTCCAACGTTGCTGCAGTTATTCATGCATTGCATATTTTAAAAAACAACAATAATGGATCACAAAGCCTCAGTGATACAGTGGAATTGTCGCAGCCTAATTAATAAAAAACATGAGTTAATTAATTTAATCAATTCATATAATCCTTTTCTTCTCTGCCTTCAAGAGACTTGGTTAAAACAGGAATTTATATTTAAAATTTCTGGTTTTTCTACTCTTAGAGCAGACAGAAGTGATGGGTATGGTGGAGTTGCCCTACTCATCAAAAATTCTTTCCCTTTTACTTCAATAACTCTTCCTTCTTTAAGTTCTGACATATCTGCAGTAGCTGCAATTGTAAATAACATTTGCTTTGTATCAATATATTATGCTCGTCCAAATAATGTAATAATTAATGATCTAAGTAGGTTGTTTAGTTTCCTTCCAAAGCCATTTATTTGTTTAGGTGACTTTAATTCACATCATATATCATGGGGTTGTAGTTCTTCTAATTATTATGGTGAACAATTGCTGCAGTTGCTGGATGATCATAATTTGTGTATATTGAATACAGGTATGCCCACTCGCCTTACAGGTCCAAGAGAAAAGGTAAGTGCACCAGATCTAAGCATATGTACTCCAGATCTTGCTTCTTGTTTGGTATGGCAATGTGATGATTACACATACACCAGTGATCACTATCCTTTAATTATCACATTTCCATTTAATGAACCTGTTAGGCAAACAAAACAACCGCGCTTGAAGTATAGATTAAATAATGCTGACTGGTGCACATACAAAAATAAAGTTGAACAAAAATTACAAAACCTATCTAATATAGACACATTAAACACCACAGTTCATTCCGATTTATTTGTCAAAGTTCTTATTGAGGCTGCCGAAGAAACATTCCCAAAAAAACAAGGAAGTCCCAAATTTATTCCGTCCCCTCCATGGTGGGATGATGAATGTACGAAATCTGTAATGGAGAGGAAAAATGCTGAGAGAAATTACAAGTTAGATATGTCAAACGATAATTTTAATAAGTATATACTAGTAGCAGAAAATACAAAGCAACTTCTTAAAAAAAGAAATTTGAAGGTTGGCAAAGTTTTTGTAAGTCTTTATCTCCAACAGTCAAATCTTCTGTAGTTTGGCAAAATATAAGAAGGTTCCGGTCTGCTTTTAACACAAACCAACATTTTCAAATTTCACCAACACTTGCTGAACAAATTATGGATCGTCTAGCTCCTGCCTCAGTGCCCCAGTCAGAACTAGTTTTAGGGCATCCACTTAGTTATATACCCTCTTTAATACATAATAATAACGGGGTTGAAATAGATTCTGCGTTTAGTATGGAGGAGCTTAAAGGAGTTCTTTCTACTGTTAAGGATTCGGCACCTGGTGAAGACGGGATCCCTTATTCTTTCTTATCTAACTTGAGTACTTTTAGCCTTCAATATTTTTTAGATTTAATAAACACTGCTATGATTACAGGAATCATTCCTGTGTCATGGAGAACTCAATCCTTGATATTTATTCCGAAACCAAATAAACCAAAGTCAGATCCTGCTTCCTATCGTCCAGTAGCATTAGCTTCAGTTATTATTAAAATCACTGAACATCTTATAAAGAATCGGTTGGAATGGTTTCTGGAACATAATAAACTTTTTACAAATAACCAATTTGGGTTTAGAAAAGGTCACAGTACATTTGACAGTTTGTCTATCTTTACTACAGATATACGGTTAGCTTTCTCCACAAATGAGTCTGTGGTAGCTGCTTTTCTAGACATAACTTCCGCATACGATAATGTAAATATTTCTCTTTTAAAAGCTAAACTGGAAAAGCTAAATATACCCCCTATTTTAGTAAAGTTTACTGTAAATATATTATCAGAAAGATATCTTAAATATTATACGGATATAAGCACTGGAAAATCAATTAATAGAACAGTTTGGAAAGGATTGCCACAGGGCTCTGTTTTGAGCCCTCTACTGTACAATGTATACACTATTGACTTAGAATCAGCTATTCACGAGTGTGATAACCACAGGGTTAGTATTCTACAGTATGCAGATGATTTACTTTTATATATTTCCGGTAATGAAATTGATGTAATTTGCAAAATATTAACTAATGCCTTAAAGTCTTTAGAATTTTGGTTAAATAGTAATGGCTTAGAACTCTCAGTAAATAAAAGTAATGTAGTAATTTTTTCTCGTAAAAGATCACTGCCTGCGGTTGATGTTTACTACAGTGAGACACGTCTTCCATTACAAAATGAAACAAAATTTTTAGGAGTAGTGTTAGATTCGAAGCTAACTGGAATCTCTCACTGTGAGTATGTTGCAGCAAGATGTGAGAAAAATTTAAATATATATTAAAATGTCTCACTGGAGTGTGGTGGGGTGCACACCCAACCAGCATGAGATTATTATACAATTCCTTTATAAGAAGTGTATTAGATTATGGCTCTCCACTTTTACATCCCGGAAATTCTGCAGCTTTTAAAAAACTAGATTTAGTACAATCTAAAGCCTTACGCTTAATAACTGGGGCAATGAAGTCAAGTCCTATTAATTGTTTGCAGGTAGAATGTTGTGAACCACCTTTAATGCTTAGAAGACAATATTTGACTGATAGATTCTTATTTCGCTGTATACAGTCAAAAAATCATCCCCTAGTGACTAAAGTGCATATTCTTACTCATGTTTTTAACACTTCAAACTATTGGAAAAATAAAGAGGCACCTTGTCTAGTAAATAGTTATAATAAGTTTAAAAATATCCAAGCACCTGTATATCAAGCATCATGCATTCCTCTTTATCAACACAGTTATAGTTCTCTTATAATAAATCCACAAATTGAATATAACATAGGCATAAATAAAGTCGATTGTAATCAAAATTCAAAATTTAATAATATTATAAACAGCAATGATTGGTATAATCGACACATACTGTTTACAGATGCATCAAAAAAATCTTTAGTTAGTAACGTGGGGATAGGAGTTTATCATTCACAATACCAAATAGTGCAAAAAATTAAATTTCCACCAGAAGCCTCAGTTTATACAGGAGAATGTTATGCTCTTTTCAAAGCATTAGAATATATTGTAATGTTCAAATTAAAGAGATCTATTGTGTTTTGTGATTCGCTTAGTGCCCTACAGGCTATATCAAGGTTTCCTTTTAAATCACATAAGCAGTCACCTATAATATTTGATATAAGAAATATCTTACAAAAATGTTCCACTGAAAACTATGACATCATATTAGCATGGATTCCAAGTCATGTTGGTATTCTTGGTAATGAGAAGGCAGATCAATTGGCATCAGAGGCAGTCAATAATGGGGATGTTATCCATACCATAATTACAGTCATGACCTTGTCTCATTGCCCTCAACTTATTTATATGAAAAATGGCAACAGCTCTGGACTGAGGATAATTGTAAAGGTAGATTTTACCATCATATACAACATCAGATTCCCCGTAAACCCTGGTTTAGCAAAATATTGTTCAGTAAAAGTACAACATCAATATTATGTCGAATTCGTCTCGGGCATGTTTGTACACCACAACAGTTATTTAAATTAAATATCGTCACAGATCCCAATTGTCTATGTGGGGAGTTTGGTGATGTAAACCATATATTTTTCAAGTGTCCATTGTATGATCAGACAGAGTTATTTAGACAATTATTAGATAGTAAAATTCCTTTTCCAACATCAATTAACTGTCTTCTATATAATAATAATCCTAAAATGTATAGTATTTTAGCTACATACATAGAATTTAATAACATTAAGTTGTAACTTGTAAGCAATATAGGTATTTATATTTTCATTTATTATTATTGTGGTTTTTAAGGCTCTCGGTACAAGACCTTTTAAGCCAATGTTTTCCAAGCTAACTACTATGTCTGTCAATAATCCTATAATCCACCTAATGTCACCAATTCCTGTAACCAAATCCTTTTCCTTTCTCCTTAACTTGAATATCGTGTCTATTGTATTGTATAGTTTCCCTACCTAATTTATTATAAGTATCATCACATGACACTGGCTAAATGCTCTAAGCGAAGCCATGAAAGAAGAAAAAAAAAAAAAAAAAAAAAACAAATCGGCGAATTTCACGCCATCAACACCGAATAACGTGAAGCTGTCAAATGCGAAAGATGGCGGCTAAACTTGTTCATAGGATATATAAAAATTTGTGCCTTTTTTTTTAAATATTATTGTAAAAATTATAATTTATATTTTCTGAAACTGTGTATGAGACAATTTTGACATAAATAATAATAGGGTAGCATTAATAATATAAATACAAGCGCTATAAAAAATAGATACATACTTCATAACTTATTTTCCTTGCTATTTTTTAATGTTTGAATAATTAGTCTGCTATTCTCAACTATATAAATCTATGTAAGTATAACTATTTTTGAGTTACAAGTGAAATAAATAACATACCATTGTCTTTATATTTATATGTTCGTTATCACAACGGTATGGACAATTTCAAACGAGGTTCAAAAAGAAGGTAAGCTATGCATGACTATGTATTCCAGTTAAGTAATAGTTACAATATACCGTCGACAGACCTACTTGTCTGCCACCAACAGCACATGAGTAAAGAAACCCTTTATTAACATTATCTACACCAATATATAAAGAGGAAAGATTTGTATTTTTGTATGTAACGAATAAACTCAAGAAGTACTGGACGGTTTTAATAATTCTTCTTTCATTAGAAAACTACATTATCACTGAGTAACATAGGCTATATTTAGTACTAGATTACTATAAAAATCTCTACAAATTCTTATTAAAACCAACCGACGGTGTAAAAAAATTTGCCATAAAATGTCTTTCATCGCATACGCTGCGAAGAATATTAATGATAGGACAAAAAAATGTTCGACAATATCTATAAAATAAGTAGGAATAAAAAACGCCCACTTTATTTATTACTAGCTTTCTGCCCGCGGCTTCGCCCGCGTGGATTTCGGGATTGGGTCTATAGAGGGTTAAGGGTCATAGCTTTTGCCCACGGCTACATATGCGCGGAAGTCGGTTTATGGCGCGAAGGTTTTATCGCGCTTCCCGTGGGACTAAACAGATAAAAAATGCCGCAAAACCTTGCTCAAGAATCAGTCTATCTATTGATGAATGAAATCCGCATGAAAATCTGTGCAGTAGTTTTCGTGCGAAGCCTTTATTGTGCATCCCGTGGGATCTGTCGATTTTTCCGGGATAAAAAGTAGCCTATTATTTAATCCGGACTTTTATCTTTACGTCTGCTAAATTTCAAAGCAATCGGTTCAGGAGTTACGGCGTGAAAGCGGAACAAACAAACAAACAAACTAACTCACTTTCCGATTTATAATATTAGTAAGGATTACACTGTTAGTAGCCCGCCCGTGTTAATTTAGATCCCACGGGAACAGATAAAAGGTGTCCTATGTCCTTTCTCGTTCCGCAGACTATGTGTATGCAAATATTAAATATTATTAAATAATTATATTGTTATTTCTTGCCCGTGGCTCCGCCCGTCGTTGCTCCGTCCGCGTTAATTTCGATCCCACGGGAACAGTAGCTACTTTCTTCCGGGATAAAATGTGATATCCTTCCCCGTACCACAGACTATGTGTATGCAAATTTTCGTGATGATCGGTGCAGTAGTTTAAGCGTGAAGAGGTAACAAACAAACAAACACACTTTCGCATTTATAATATTAGTTGGGATAAATTCAAATTCAAAATCATTTATTCAGTCTGGGCTGTTACAAGCACTTGTGAATGTCGAAAAGCTACGCCATCGGTTCGCAAATCTACGGCGGGAGACCTTGTACTGAGAAGAACCGGCAAGAAACTCAGCAAGAGCTGTTTTTTTCCCTGTATTAAATAGATACAGAGTCGTCAATTTGGAAAATGACTTCAATATTGATAATTCATGAAGTCACTTTCCATTACATAATACAATTAATAAAAATATAATTTGAAAACATGCTTATATTAGGAATGCCGTGTCATACAGTTTTAAAAGAATATATTAAAGTTAAATTAAAATTATAATAAATACGAGTAGTACCCAGTATAGCAAAGAGCAGACTCATCTCCGCTGGCAGCACCCGTTCACGAGCATGACGCATGAACCAGAAATCGCTTCGCTCAACCATGTTTTAGGGAACGTAACGACCCGCCTCACATGACACTGCCGAAGAGATTTTAATGAGAGTATGACTACCCTTAAGCCACAAAATGATACAAATTACCAAAAGCAGGTACCCGTGTAAATTATCACAACTAAAAAAAAAACAACCGCAGGACACGCGCATACAATCATTTAAGAACTAGAAATCATTTATTATGATACAAGTAACAAAAGTGTTATTTTAATAGGTACAGTTAAATATACATATTATTATGTTACGCTATATGTATACAACGTTCACAGTTTTTTGGTAGTGTATTTAGTATCAGTATAGCACCCGTGCGAAGCCGGGGCGGTTCGCTAGTCTATACTAGTATTATAAAGCTGAAGAGTTTGTTTGTTTGAACGTAATAATCTCTGGAACTCCTGGTTCGAATTGAAAAATTCTTTTTTTATTGAATAGCCCATTTATCGAGGAAGGCTTTAGGCTACACTAAATCATGCTGCGACAAATAGGAGCGAAGAAATAATGGAAAATGTGGGAAAAACGGGGAAAATTATTCATCTTTGAGGGATTCCGTTGCGTGCGCTGCGAAAACGGTTCTAGATACCAAAAAAATATGTATGTAAAAATTATTCCTCTTAAAATGATCTAATAAAATGTCCGCGACAGTATATGTCTATCTTTTAATGTTAACTCACTAGAATCGTTTTTATGGTAATCAAATTTGGATATGTCGCGTTGTCAAGATCGGGTAACAGCTGAGGTGGTTGTTTGCAAAAATAAATATAATGCTCAAAAAAATTATTCCACGCGGACGAAGTCGCTGGCACAGCTAGTACTGTATAAAACTGTACCACGAGACAACTGTTTTTCTTAATATACGAGGGCTTGGGGGGAGAAAGCGAAAATTTATGGTGAAACTGACATATTTAATGTGTAGTTTGGAAATCTTTGTTTTGACCTGTTCCCAATTTTATTTGGGTTCGACATGTCTTCCTCTTTCTATTACGCGCCATTTCAGAACTCACTCCCTTCTCGAACATATCATCATTCGTACAATCCATCAAATTTTTTCGGTCTTTTTCTCCTTACACGTCCATCTACTTTCATATCCATAACTTTCCTAGTAACATTGATCTTTCGATGGATCGTTCGACTGGATATAATAATACTAGCTTTGCCCGTGGCTTCGCCCGCGTGGATTTCGGGATTAGGTCTATAGAGGGTTAAGGGTCATAGCTTTTGCCCACGGCTACATATGCGCGGAAATCGGTTTATGGCGCGAAGGTTTTATCGCACTTCCCGTGGGACTATCTGTTTCTCCGAGATAAAAAATACCGCAAAACGTTGCTTAAAAATCACTCTATCTATCGATAAAAACCGCATGAAAATCTGTGCAGTAGTTTTCGAGCGAAACCTTTATTGCCCATCCCGTGGGATCTGTCGATTATTCCGGGATAAAAGGTAGCCTATTATTTAATCCGGACTTTTATCTTTACGTCTGCAAAATTTCAAAGCAATCGGTTCAGTAGTTACGGCGTGAAAGCGGAACAAACAAACAAACAAACTCACTTTCCGATTTATAATATTAGTAAGGATAGGTATACGGCAATCTTATAAGATTCGCAAATCTACAAGCTCCAACCTAATAATATACGCAACAACGTAGTAACATGTCAACAGTAAATTATATAATAATAATAAATATTTCTTACACTTACACCAATTAGCCCAGCCCAAAGTAAGCTATATAAGGCTTGTGTTATGGGAACTAGGATAACGAATAGACATACATATGTTATACGTATATACATATTTTTGATAGAAATATATATTAACAACCATAACTAAGGTACAAATGCTTGCATTCATCACAAAAGCATCTGCCCCCACCGGAACTCGAACTCGGGACCTCAGAGATGACGACACCTTGAAATCGGTATACCACCTCACTACGGAGGTCGTCAAAAGTAATCTGATTGTGCAGCTGCATTGGTGCTTTAAGATGATGATTGTCACATTGATAGCAACATAGTTACATAGTCATTGGGCTAGCAATAAAGTCTTCCAACTCTTGAAACAACCACAATAGAGAACGGAGACTCAAACATAGTAAAGATAGTTAATTTTGATAATTAACTAATGTGATTAAGTGACGAAACTAATATCATAGGAATAGAAAGAGATAAATGTACTGAATAATTAAAAATGAAATACATCTCCGAACATGAGAGTGTGATCTATGTGGCGACAGTCTGATATGTTACTGCCTGGTTTTTTTCCCACTGGGGCCATCCCCAGTGGGAAAAAAAAACAGGCATCCTAGTGAATCCTCATAGGGGGCGCGCCACCACAGGGGTCGCTATGACAACCCCCTGTTGCTTGGATGACCTCGCACCAGATACCACCAATTACTGCCTGTTATCCTCCCGTGTATATCATTAGAGCAGAGTTATCGGCATGTTAGTAACAATAGATCCTCCCAGTATTCATTGAGGCCCAAGAAGAATTGTGAGGTGTTTTGACACCTCTGCCTAGCCTTTCATAAAAAATAGACTTGTATTATATAATACAAATCTATTTATCTACAGTATCTTCTTTCCTAATGGATATATACCACATATCTACATATTTTTTGAAGTGAAAACTTCTTTAGCGGCGCTGAGCACTTTTTGTATGGGTAAAAATTTCCAAACTCGCGTCAGGGTCACGTGATGCTGATCGAAAAAGCGTAAGATCGAGGGGAAGGGAGAGGAACTAGTATCTCCCACTCTTTTTACCGTGCCTGAGTGTGCTGCTCCATTTAGGCGGCACAGAGCGCTTGCGCGAATGTCTGTCATATTTGTGTACGATAGCACAATAAATAAACATTGTATTCTACCTCATAAATGATAGTACTTTTGTACTTATAATTAAACACAACGTTAATATTGAAGTTTTCACTTCTGCCGGCACTCCCGGAGTGCTACCGGTGTTTTTTTTTATAGGATAGGACAGCAAACAAACAAACGGATCACGGATGGTAAGCGATAACCGCTGCCCATACACACCCAGCATCACCAGAGGAGTCACAGATGCGTTGCCGGCCTAAATAAGAATATGCCTTGTTTTGTTTGAGTAAAAAGATTACGATTGTAGCCCAGTCACAAAGATATAACAAAATATCCATAATGCAACGGAAGCACCAATATATCGCGGCAAATTTGTAAGATAGAGAAACTATTTGAATGACAATATATACACTATACAGAACCCTTAAATACAAGCTCAACTTTACTGTCCATCCAAACCTCCCACAGATAACGTAATGGCGACCGTCTCAACTCAAGCTCCACAATAGCCGGACACACAAAAGAGGTAATAGATAAATTTATTAATCCATTATTCTTATTATTGGTACCATAAGAATTTTTGGATTCATGTAATGGAAGGTTATTTATTCTTTACAGTCTATAGATTACCACAAACTGTTACATTTTCTCAATCATTTTTGACAAAGTATCTAGATTAGTGTGAATAATTTTTCTAGAAAATCTTCACTTCTAATTCATACACGTGCTTTTACCGTGGGAGTGCCATGCTTCGGCACGACCGGAGTGATACCACGGCCTCACAGAAAACCGGCGTAAAATAGCGCTTGTGCTGTGTTTCGCCGAGTGAGTGAGGGTACCGGAGGACCACCCCCCCCCCTTCCCCCTTATTCCCTTTTAAAAGGCCGGCAACGCATCTGTGACTCCTCTGGTATTGCGGGTGTCCATGGGCAACAGTTATCGCTTACCATCAGGTGATCCGTTTGCTCGTTTTTCTGCTCTATTTTATAAAAAAATATATATATATATATAAAATCCAATATTTCCTTGACCTGTGGTAATACTTGAACACTTCAAACATCTGCATAAAAGAGTTTCAATACAAAAGCTGTAAAACTATTAATGTTTTTTCTTAGAATAAATATTGCTTAATGATTGAAGTCACAGATAACATAATACAAATCATAGAGCTAGTTAGCATACATTCAGCTGAATAACACAAAAATCTCAACAGCTCTAATCAGCCTCGCGTCTGGTTAGGCCAGTGACGTACTAATTACGGATGCCAATTTTAACCGCTGTCAGCTTGGGCTACTCGCATATCTGCAAGACGGCTGTCACTTGGATTCAGCCGGCCTCTTCAAAAAAACCATTTAACGTAGACGATTTTGTAATATAAGTGTTTATTTTTTACTGATACCCATATAAAAGAATCCCTTTAAGCTTATTTATGTTAGAGTGATTTGTTTTGACGCACTTTTTAGTACTAAATTTTAATTCAGTTAGAGATGTTTAGAATGAGTTGCAAAACTTATAAGTTCTACGTATTCTAAAACCAAAAAGAAATACGTTTGAATGAAAAAGGCTTAAACACGAGTCCCTGGACTAAATTAATATAAATAAAAATGGATGGCGCTCAACTGGAAAATGACCAATTTAAATCAAATCAAAGCAATGATATATCTATCAATGTAGACTTTTTACAGGCACTTGTTATTTTTACAAGACTGACGTTTTAAAAGCTTTTTTTTGTAAAATATTAATATAATATTAAATTAGCTATTACGTTTGAATATAAAAATAAACACATTTACGTTTTAGTAATCTTAGAGAACATTATCTAAAAAAAAGCAAAGAACCACAAAATTATATCAAAACATATAGATATGTTTAATATTAACGTGTAATATGAAGTTTTAATCGTAGTTGTTCTTTTTATTTATACAAATATATATATATTTGTAATATGTCTTAGGAATTAAAAAACTCTTCAAAAAGCTTTGATTTCGTAGTCGTCCGTCACTTCTTCGGTGTATATTATTTTAAAAAGTTTACAAAATTTTCTATATAATTGTTACTTTTTCAATAAATTATAACAAATTAACATTAATTTATGTCTAAGGTTAACATATCTAGTAAACATTAAACGAACAGAACTCGGGCATGTCTGAAGCACTGGTTATGGTGTAATCTTATAACAAACGCTTCCCTAGTCACCCCTGTCAGTACATGGGAAATGTGCAGAGTTGCTCCTATCGTTGTATAGCGTCGACACTGTTGTGTAACGCCGGTAATAACTAAATTAGCTGTATTACAATAATTGACCCACTTTCTTTTGATAACTTTTATGACAACATTTTTTTGTGCGGTTGTAAACTCATTGGCACTCCGATATTCTCTTTAATTTTATACTTGCAAATCAAATAGACATGTTTTTCTTGGCGTCTGCCCTCAGCTCTCTTAATTGTTTTGTTCGACATATGTTATTTCATTTTTATATATTCTATATTTAAAAGTTGGCACAACCGCTATGGATCAGAAAATAACGATGACCTCATAAAATGGTCTCAGTATCTATTCTTCCGTACAGTGGAAGGTTAGTTTTCAAAATGAACCACTGACCATCATCTTTTACGGGATGTTCCTCACCTAGGATCCATGCCGGCTTGATAAATGCTCTGCTCATGACCTTTATATTACTAGGCAATTATATTACTAAACTCATCACAATGTCTGAACTATGCTAAATATATGTATCATTAATTAGTTCCAACATAATGTTTAAAACATATACCAAACTTTTCTATTAACTAGCTTGATCAATGAGCCCAAATTGGTCTATATCGACCCCTAGAATGAAAAAAAAAGGGTGTCTATGACACTGATTAGGAAAAAACCATTAGCAGGTATCTGGTCCTCAAACCGCAAACTTCATGTGATAATACTGAGAGCTGGTTATAAATCAGGTAAAATTATTATTGGATATATACTTATGTACCAAAATAAATTAAACCTCTGTTTAAAAATGTAATTTTAAACTATATTTCCGATTAAAATCGTGTTGTTATCGTTTCGTATAAACGCCTCTCACGCATCACCCCAGTTTTGGCGTTAAAATGATTTAAGCGGAGACCATTCCCTGAAATTTATGAACGCACACGAAAATAACCGACTGCTTTAACCTGAGCCATGCTCGTAGCCCCCCATCAATACAAAAGTAGGTTCTGCCAAACTGGTCCTCTAAAGTTCTCATCTTTTTTCTCAAAATGTAAATCGTTTACTGAGGTCGTAACGCTTAGCCATCCGACACTGGCCGAAGTTGTGTTTTGGGCTTTTCCTCGTCTATTTGCGTAGCAATTAGGATGATATTTAGTGTCAGGGGTAATGTTGTAATTTTTATCATTTCTTTTTTCTTAATTTGTTTGTAAGTTTTTAATTAATATGACCGATGAAAGTCAGTTTCTACGTACGTGAAATAAAGTACTTACGTAATCCAAAACGCGATTCTCACAATTAATAGGCATTAATGAACTGACAGACTCTGTCGAAAATACATATTAGATTTTGATGCAATGCTTGCAGAAAATTAGATAAATGACATTCATGGAATCAAAAACGGAAACATAAAAACAACGCAAACAAATTTTTCAGTCTAAGCCGTCAAACGGTACTCAATCTATTTCATAGTTTACCACCTAAGAGTTCTATATTGTCATAGACAAAACAAAACAACATAATCTGTGGTTCCCGCAACTTCGCGCCACAATTTGACACATCTTAAAAGATGGCGGCCGAGAATAGAAAACACGGGCTTTGATGTGACTTCAGTGAATCGAATTTCAAAAGTGTCTTTCAACTTTAGATGTTATAATTAAAACAATTTGTAAAAGATTTTGATTTATATAGACAGCAAGTTAAAATGTAATCTTCAGATTATTTTCTCTCGATGAAATTTGAAGAAGATTGACTTGTTGAGAATGTAATAAACAAACATAAAATCTGAATTATGCTGCCCGTTTCTAATTGCTACGAAGTAATTAATACGAAGCTAAATTCAGAACTTTGTAGCGTCTATCAGTCAATGACATGAACTGTCAATTTCTCAAAATGGCAGAATTTAACTGAAATTATAATAAATAAAGTGCTTTCTTTTTTTTTCTTTATCGTTTTTCTTCATTTTGAATTCTGTGGTATTCTTGGCGGAGACGCATCCAATAAATAGATGACCATTTAAATCGATTTAGCCACTCTTGAGTTAAACTAACATTTGTTTATTTCTTAGTTAAATTGCTTTTAAAGTTACCGGAGGGGTGTGGTCCCCCTGCCTTTATGTGGTACTCCCCGTTCCCAAGGGGCTATTCACTAAATAAAAACTAGGAGGTTCTGACTTTTCGCTTTCCTGGCACATTCAGGAAACTTTTCACAGGCACTGCGTGTTTAGAGGGCGTGAGGGGCCTTCTGCGGAACACCTCATTCCCTCCCTCAGGGGTAATGTTACTAAGCGACAGTAGCCCCACATTATCACCCGGGACCCCTATGATGACTGTAGGAACGCATTGTTTCGCTTCGTTCTGACCGGTCTCCCAGCCTGTCTCATTCCTAACCATAATTTTGACAACGGCTGACGACTTTATTATTTATATATGATACTGTTAACTGCAGTACATTGCCAAATTTCAGAACTGTAATTATAATAAATATACAGGCTGTATTTTTGAAACGGGGCAGTAAGGTAACCGTTGCAGTTACAGCAAAACGTTCTTAGAAGACCTTCCCTAACTTTTTGACATATTTTGAACTGCATATTGTAAATTTAACTGTAAATTTTTGGACTTTTTGCATTTTTTCGCCAACTGTAAGTTTTTTACAAAATCTGTGAATGCAGTTCAAAATATGTCAAAAAGTTAGGGAAGGTCTTCTAAGAACGTTTTGCTGTAACTGCAACGGTTAAGGTACTTGCCCTTACTGCCCCGTTTCAAAAATACACCTTGTATAGTTGCTACATAATTTACCCTGTATTTTTTGTTCAGATATTTTTTTAAGGAACATCAAACAGCTACAAAATACAAATCATAACACAAAATTTGGCAATATTATAGCCCACAATGCTATCCATGTGTTACTCAATTATTAATAACACAAAAACACAGTCGCGAGCGGCGGTATAATACTAACAGTATAAAAATTAATTTCCGTTGTGTTACAAAGTGGAACACAAAATAAAACTAAATACTACTTAAACAACTAAAATAACACATAAATTAATAAAGAGATTAACAATCCTGCAGCTCTTCGAAGATACACTTTTTAAAACTATATCCACAAAATAAATCTTTAAAAGATTCGTTATAATTGTGCATCATTCAATATTTGAATAGTTATATTATTCCTAACGGAGACGAATCTAACGAACAATAATGAAACAAGAGAAATTATTAACACCGCAAACGAACGAGTCACCAACAAAGCCTGAAGAATTGGGAACATTAAGTGGCAGTAGACAAGATAAAGGGTTCAACCCAAGGTGTGGCCTGTGCGCTTAGGTGGCTCCTCAAGCGCGCATGCTAAGGCTCTCCCGTCTGGGGATTACCTCCATGTCCGCAGCATTCTCCCAAAGGCGTTAATACCCGACCCGTAGCTGGGTTGTCCAAGGGTGATCTAGAGAAAGTGAGGACAGAATGGACATCGAGGTGGTAAGTGGGTGCTTCCAGCTGGGTGAGTCCCACACACGCCTGTTAATTAGTCATTAACATGTACGGTGCGAAACAGCATTCCATCTCGTTAAAAAAAAGAAGGGCCGATGATTTGGTGAAATTTGCAGAATTGCGCTGGCTAACAGTGCAATACCAATCGGTGTGGGACTCCGTGGGAGAAGTGTATATCAAAATCAAAATAATCTTTATTCAACATAGATATTTACAGGCACTTATTGACGTCAACAAACAAAACAAAAAAAAGCTTAAAAAAATAACAAAAACCTTACGTACGAATAAGGAAAATCGAATGGCGAAATCCTATGGGCACCGCCATCAAACCCAAAAGAAGAAGAAGAAGAATAAGGAAAAAAAAAATATTGACTCGTCACCTTAATATACGTCTTACAGATGACATCTCTCGACTTAATAAATGAAATAATTTAAATGTTGTATCTAATAGTATGTAACATAACGATATTAGATAGAAGACTACTTATTCTCAGAGTAAGTAAGTACACTTAGGATGCTTACTAAGACAGGAGCTGAATTTTGAAAAACTACTAAAAAGGTAATTATATAACAACTTTAAAAATGTGTGTGTTTGTTGACTAAAATCCGCAAATGATCTCATTATTTCCAACAACAGAAATACGAAATGGAAATAGTCAAATACACCCAACAGTCGCCACCTAGTGTTGAAGTCAAAGACTTTTAGAAGGGAAGTTGGAAAGCATGGTACGATAAAGAAATTCCATAGTCTTTGTTTGGTTTTGTTACTATAGATGGCGCTTTTTATTTTAATTAGATATAGTTGAAGGGTATTTAATGTATCCTAAAATTAGAAAATTAAATACCGAAAAAAAGCAAATGGCGTGAACAGCATAGTCTCAACACACACACACAACAAATTCCTGCGTTATCGCAATTAGTATTCTACTCAATCGACACTCCAGGAGACGTATTTTTGAATCATTAGACGTGAATTTGAAATTCGAATACGAATACAAATCGTGTACGACATTATTTTCTACTGCTTACAATTTTTTAGATTTTTGAATCACTGGAATTCAGTGTAGTCATTAAAAACAAATTATTAATTAAATTCCGTTTCACGCAGAAAAATTCAAAATCACAACAAAAACAAAAAACCGGCGGCGAAAACGAAATGAAAGTTCAGAAATAGTGAATTCGGTAATTCGTATACGAACCTCACGATTTCGAATGCGAATTGGTTTTCTATTGCTTCAAAAATTCGTCTCCTGTGACATTCACAATGTAATTTGCATTCTTGGTCGTTAACCGATATAAAGGCCGACTTGTAGGGACACGACACTTTATTAAGATAAAACTAAGAAAACTAGACAATTATGGATCCGCAAATACATCAAAGTACAACGACGTTGATAACACTGATATAAATATTGACTGACTAACAACAAAAAAATCAGTAGCTCAATTTGTGACTACATAACTATTGTTTCTAGTAGACAAATTCAATGTGAAATGCAATAAATCTGTTGGTCTAAAATAAATGAAATTTATTTGTAAGCATAGTTCGCTCCTCTTCAATTATCTCAACTAATTTTGTAAATCTGTCAATCAAATTCAATAAATCAAAAAAGGAGAAAAGAGACTTTCCTGGTCTTATCCTTATCAAGAGGAGAGAAAGTCCATGTTACTAGAAAGGTTAAGGGCATGAAAGTAAGATGGGTTTGTAAGTACAGAAAGACCCTTTTTTTGCGGGGTGAATATGCTCCTGCTGCGCTGGCTAGGCGCGGCCGTGTATGGGGCTCTCCGGCATAGGACCTTTTTTTTTTTTTTTTTTGTTTCCCTGAGGAAAATGCATAAAATTGCATACCCCGGCTGTGGCGAGCCGGCGGTTATGTGGGGCTCTCCTCCCCAGAAGGGGGAGGCCTACCCACTAAAAACCTAAGGGATGGCCTTCCTCAGGCATGTAGGAGCCCCCGGGAACATCAAGCAACTTCCAGGAACCCCCAGCCTCCGCTCCCCTGCCTAGAGGGGAGCCCTTCTCGGGGGAGGCTACACTACCTCCCCCGGTCTCCTCCACCGACGACGCCCCCCGGCCACGGAAGGGGCGCGTGGCGGGGTGCGCTTTCTCGATGCTACCGCCACACGCCCACGGACTAGCTCGACCTTAGTCGCTCGAGCCTTCGCCAAGGGAGGATTGTCCCAGACACTAGGACAATCCCCAGGTAGAGAGGCACCTCAACGGCTTTACGGCAAAGTAGAGAAAAACCTAAGAAAAGATAGATGGACCAGCATCGTTCAACATTACTTATTTCAACAAGCTTTTCGTCACCTTTTAAACTTAATTCAAGAATAACCTCCCAAGAAATTACATTTTTTTTTCTTATTCTCTCAAATTAAGTACTAAACTAAAGGTCACCTTAGTCAGCTAAACGACCTATAGCTGTGTGATTCAATGACGTTGTTCAGTCAAAGGGCTAGCTGTTTGATTGAACGGCTATTTTAAGCAGTTGGCTGCGACATAAACATAGTCATGATGCGTTACATTTCACGCCAAAAACAATAATAATATTATTTCGAATTCATAAATAGGTAGGTAAATAATGTTGAATATTTTTTTTTATATTTATATCGTCATTCAATCACACGATTGAATGACGATAGATCAAACAGCTCGCCCATCGATTGAACAACAATCAATTGGCTAGCTGTTTGATTGAACGGCTATTTTAACCAGTTGGCTGCGACATTTATATCATGTATATTAATGTTCATTTCACTTCTCTTTTTAAAAGTATGTTGTATTGCGATTGGTCTTTATTCACAGCTATTACTGTAATCTCAAATTTTAGATAAAACACTGCAACTAACTTAACTGAAAGATTGTGCTTAAAAGTAATTCTTAAAAAGGTTTTAATTTTTTCACTAATTCAGATTCATAATATTCAAAAACAATTTAAAATTAGTTACGGACAGTTGTATATTCTATGATGTGAATGTCAAAATTTTTCTATCCGCAACCAAATCAAATCGTTTTGATATACCCATTCAAACATCTGAGCGGCTATAGTTGCCCAAAAATTTACTTGTTCTATTTTTCTACATGTTTTAGTTTATCTATATTAAGTTATTTATTTTATATTTATTGGAAAATTATATTTTACAAATATTAATCCCCACAGGACCAGCGTGGTTAACGAATTCCGAATCACCCTAATCTTAACAGTGTGTTACGGAACGGACTTCCGATACTTTACCAACGTGTTGTATGTTAAGTTTTATCGACAAAAACCTATACAAATGGGGGTCGCATCCCTCACCCCTATGAATGAGAGCTATTTTAAAATTTTATTTCTCGTATTTTAAGGAGTTCATTAAATCTTGCTGTTTTAGGATTTTTTTTAATTTGCCTTAACACGCAAAGTCACTTATTCATTCAGTCACTGTTTCGCACAAGAACTTATGCTTGACTATTTTCAAATAAACAAAATTTAAAATATATTCAATTAAAAATTTTAAATTCTTTAATCAGTCTTTTCAAATATTAGTAAGTATTTAAAACATGTTGTTAAAATAATAAAACTAAAACCTTTCTACTGACCTGATACCAAATGCGTAGAGGGGTTTCGTGGCGACATTTTAAGCATTTCTGGTCTTATTTCTAAAAAGTCATCATTGTATTTTTTTACTTATAGGGTAACGCTCTTTCGGTATTAATTTATTTTTTTATTGATTTTATTTATATCTAATAGTGACAAAACTATAGTCTGTGCACACTTAACGATTACAATCTGTATTTGAACTGATATTAGATGACACTCATTCACTTAGAAAACACGTCTCATAATCAGTAAAGCAGGCCGATATACAAATAAAAACTGTTTATAAAATGACATTTATTCTAATAACTGTATACTATGCGTTTCATTAAAAATATCGTAGTTACAAGCACATTGTATCGGTGTTATATATGTTTATTTATTATTAGTATTTTAGTTATTACTAGTTTTCCGTCCTCGATTATGCCTACATTATTTCGTAATTGGAAATTCCCAAAAGGAAATATATATTTCCCCGCGGTAAAATTTTTCTTATATTCTTTCCCGTGTTTCTATCCTCATACCAAATTGCATCAAAACCCGGACAGCTATTTTTATCGGATTTATCCACAAGGAAAATATATTTTACCATGGTCAAAGTGTCCAAACTCAAACTATCCCAATATCAAATTTCATCAAAATCGTTTCAGTAGTAACCAATTACAGCCCCTTCTTTGCATTAAAAGTATAATGCCTGTACGCTAAATTTCATTTAAGTCATTGTGAAAGTGAGACGGACAGAGTTACTTTAGCATTTATAATATAAATAAAGATGAAATCGAATATTAGTACTTTGAGAATGTCTAACAATATTATAGCCAAACGAAAGTATTATGACACAATTATAATTGTCCATAGACTACGGTAAACGCTTACCATCATGCGGGCCGTAGCCCTATTTGCCACCATCGTGGTATAAAAAAAAAAGATATGAAATAAATATATGATTCAAAATCATTCCAAAAACGTATTTACGTTTATTTATTTTTTTCTGGCAAATAAAGGACCCCTGTATACAAATAAAAAAAATGCAGTACAATATTGAAATACAATACCAATATAACTTCTGTGACAAGCAAAAATGTTTTTTTTAAATATGCTTTAGACAAATGTTTCATTAGAAACACAAATTAAACTGTAACATCGTAATGTTATTGTATTGTATTATTACAAAAAAATATATCAAAATTCTTTTGTTATGATAATGTTTTCATTCGTCTGAGCAGAATTGCAATATTTAGATAGGTATGTCTCGTGAATAAATACATACGGAAGCAATTAAACTTATTGTCTAATATATTATAAATTTATTAGAAATGTTAACATACGACAAAATTTTCATTATCTTAATCCAATTTAATTTTAAGTTACACAACTCTTTGGCCCGTATTACAAAATGAGACTCAAACTTAAATCACAATAATTGGGTAGACGACAATTTTTTAAATTCTATATATAATAAGAGTAATCTTTTAAGTGAGAAATATTGTAGAACCAACAAGTACACTTTCGAAAATACATCGACATGTTTGCGGCGCTGTCGCGGGTCGCTCAAAAACGCTCCATACTAAAAACACTGCAACTCAGTAAACTCGCCTAATTTATATGAGCGTATAAACAAATTTTGAAATAACTTTATTATTTGTACGTTTATAGGTATACTTTCTATATAAAACAATGTTACAAATAATGTGAGAATGTTAAGAATGTGTTCGTTTCATTAGCATTACGTAAATAATAATTGCTCATTTTTTAGAAATCTAAAAACAATATAAAATAAAATCAAACTGAAATTTCTATATTGACGTAGTTTCATGAGATATAAATTGCTCAAATCAGATAAGTATAGTATAAAAACGGCCATAATCAGTTGTAGTCGTCTACCCCCTATTACAGTTAGAAAGGGATAACGCTATGTGTAGCACCATCCCTTTCTATCTGCACTCAAGCAGAGTTTTGAATTTGAGTCTGATTTTAGAATATGGTCTTTAGGCATTTTTTTAAATAGACGACGGGTTGCTGATGTCTTAATCAGCCTTCGCAAGTCACTGCGGGTTTTACAGATCTATTGCGACATCCTCTTGTTAAATTACAACCTCTCCAAATCCTACCGCGGTCATATAATTCACGATGGCCTTGGGGGAGGAGGTTCTGATCTCATCTGAAGAGATCAAGTGGCCTCCAAGGTGCCGGGTTCTGTACTGGTGCAGAGGCTCACATTCGCACAGGATATGTATGGGCGTTCCTTCTCTGTTGTGAAAAAATCTGCAAGCGGTGATTTCGTGTAAGCCCAAGGTGTATTTGTAAGTATTTGTTAAGTAATGCCCTTTGAGAGTTCTGATCCTGTTGATCTTCTTGAAGATCCTGACAATTTTAACTGAATTCTGCTGAGTTGTAGCGTTTTCTCAGTAAATTTCCTACTAAAGCCAATTATTTGCTTTATTGAGTGCCTTTACCAAAGGGTTATTTTCCAGAGCTTCGCAACCTGGTTATGGGGTTGGGTTTTTTAGGCCTTATTTTAACAAAACGAGATTCAGATATATTCCAATAGAAAAAATTGCTTATACGCTCACAGAAAATACATGGATTACCATATTGAGACGATGTGAAGCGATGATCCGCGACAATTCCGAAAACATGTCCCTGTATTTTGAAAAGTAATAATCTTAATACAAATAAAATTAAAAATTGACGATTCAAAAGTTTATACGGAACAATCATTGCGCGAGTTCATCTCCCTTTTGGCCGAATTATATTTTTTATTGTAAAAGAGAGTGATATATTACGGCAGCGCTACGCTCATACCCGATCGTGAACACGCGTTTATCTCCGTCTCACTCTTAACACACTCGTATTCTTTCTAACTCTAAACAACAGGGTCACACGGACCGCACAGTGTCCATCATAGAGTAACTTATACATATGGAGATATGGTGTCCATGAGAACGCAACGCCAAGACTAACCTAAACAACGACGCAAGTCAAAAATCAATAACTACTTTATAATTTGTACTAAGTTTATAATTTTATACGTGAACAATATGAGCAAAAATATTATGTGTATATCTAAACAAATAATTACGTATTATAAACAAATATATTTATGCTCAATATAAACACAGATCGTCATAAGTCGAAAATTTTCCAACTCTTTCGTACAAATCCACTTAACAAGAAATATTTATTGTTATCTCAAGATAACACCTAACGCTGGTATGACTGTGTACATAGAATTTACATAACAATACCGCGAATATCAGTCAAAAGAGTGTAAATAGTGTTAAATTTGCGAAGTCAGTATAAATACAGTCGGCTCAAGGTGCCTTGATCACTCGATAGTAGACCAAGTGTGTTGAAAGTCCAGAAAAATGTTCAAGTTTACAGTCATTTGTTTCTTGATGGCGGTCATCGTCACTTCAAGTTACGCTGATGGTGAGTTACATTTTCAAAATACTGAAACAACTTAAACACATAATCAGTAAAGATAATTGCCTTATTCACATTATTCTTATTAAAAAAAGTATGTTAAATAGCTTACGCGTACAACATTAACCAAATCTCCGATATCTCACTGCAAATAATCGCAAAAGGCAGTCTGATTTTTTCCCCTCAGGAGAAGAGAGGCTAAGAATCCTTAAGTCGTCGAGAATCCTCTGACAAATACCTAATTATAATTTTTTCGAGATCTATAGTTTTAATTCGGTCATATTACATTTTGATTTAATTTATATAACCTAATTGAGACTGATTCATTAAAACCTGTTCAGTAGATTAAGCGCTACATTGGAACATACAAACATTTATACATATACTGTAAAATTAATACATGGAGGCGTTACACTTTCTAGTGGTGCTGCCATAATCTGGTAAAAAAAATGTTAAGAGAAAGCCGTAAATCCACACAATCGCTGCTTTATTCCTGAAAATAACACTACAGCAATATTTTTTACATAAAAATGTATGACTTCTATCGTCATATGTTTGCCTTTTTTGTCTAAATTATTTTGTAAAATAAATATAATTGTTTATAAAGCTATAAAAATAGTTAATTTTTTCGGTGCACTCAGGCATCCAATAAGTTTCCTTTTCACGTGACCATTTAGAAAAAGCATAACACGAGATATATGTAACGTTTTGATATTTTTCATATTTTATAGACGTAAGCACTTAAATCAATTATTTAAATTTTGGAGGAATAAACAGGAACCTACGAAAAAAAAACTTTCCATAAGGTAATTATTATTATTTTTTACAGATTCTAATCCATGTGAACAGCCAATCGACGGTGGTTTTTGTTACGGATCAGAATCCTCGTAAGTACACTCGTATTTTTTTAAAATCTCGTTAATACTTAAAGTATTTTTTTTAATAATTTAATATTTTCGAGTTAATACATTTTGACACAGTACTTAAACTTTGTATGCAATTTTCATGGTTTTCTTAATTTGTCCGATACAAGGGTTTAATTGAGTAATGTCAAAAACACAAAATGACAGAATCACTATTGGTCTGAAAAGCAAAAAAACGTTCCTTATAATGACAATAAGGCAAATAACAGACTAGCATAAAAACAGTGTTTCGAAGTTACAAATTTCTATATGGAATGTACCTCCGTCACTTGACAATGAATAATCAGAAATATTACATAAATTATTCCAAATATGACATAATTTATCAAATGATGTATGTATACAAGTTGTTTGTACGAGCCTTCCCAATGTTATTTACTATTGCAGGTCTGCCATTTTGTGTTATAGACATCACGCGTTGAAAAGCATTCCTTTACTTAAGAATCCTACCACAGTCTAGTTAGTGTCATAATAACTCGTCGTGTAGCCAGTTTTCTAAGCAATGGGATTCGTTGCGCAGGCAGAGCCATAGGCGTCTAGATGTAGCGCAGATTTCTATTATTGCCGTTCACTGTTGTCCATCACATATACATAAATATAATAATATATAAAGTGTCAGTGACACAGTAGTCTCAACTTTGAATCCTAAGGATCTTGCTATGTGTAAATGTATTTTACCATTGTAAAATGTTATATACAAATACAGTGAATGAAAACACTGTAAGATAACTTTCGTACACCTTTTTTTTCGGGAAGAAATTCTCCTTATTCACCGTGACACCGCGCCGGCAAGGCGCGGCCGTGTGTGGGGCTCTCCGGTCTGAGAAGACCGGCCTACTCACTAAAGCCCCCCGGTGTCCACTAATCCCATATCGGGGCGCGTGGCAGGGTGCGCTATCACGATTCTACCGCCACACGCCCACGGGCTAGCTCGACCTAATTGGTCGAGCCAAGGGGGTAGATTGTCCGAGAACACTAGAACAATCCCCGAAACTTGCGTATGCAAAGAAATTCAAATGTCTATGTGAAGTGGAGTTAGCATTGTTGGCTAAGGCCTAATTGCTCTAACTCTAGTTGGAGTAGGCTCGCGTCCCTCATTCGAGACGGAAATGAGCTGTGATGATGATTATACATATAATCACACCCTGACAAAAGACCTTGTAATAAAATACCCACATTTCACCAATTCTGTGTAACTCTTGACCCTCTCACTTTTGGGAGCTGATCAGTAAATACTGCTTTATTTCCTTCCAGTTATGGCTACGACCAAGCATCTAATTCATGCCAAGAATTCGACTATGGGGGCTGCGGCGGCAACTCGAACAGGTTCTCAAGGAAAGAAGACTGTGAAGCTAGATGTGTTCATTAATCACCATCTTCTCGACAAAGAACTCTCCATGCCCCACAAAAAATGCTGCCGTTATTATCACTTTTAATTTTCTTCTCTAAGATTTAAATGTTAATTACACAATTTTTGCGTTTTTTTAAATAACAGTATCACATGCGTACTAACTTTTTCAGAAGTTTTATTACCCAATAGGGGTACTATCCCCCCCCCCCGAATCAAGAGGGTCGCGGGCGCCTTACATCGCCAACCTCGTGTCCCCCGTGTGGTCTCGAGAATGCACGAGGTCCCCCGGTGCAGGGCTCTGCTCCGGAGCATACAGCGGACAATGGCTATACGGATCGTGCGAGGCTACCATACGATCTCGTACGAGGCGGCGACGGTTCTGGGGCGGTCCACCCCTTTCGAGATCCTGGCCGACATTTACGTAGCGATGTACAACGCACCGCGGCATGTTGGTCGGGGGCACGACGGGGGGAGTCGGGGGGACGACGGGGGGAGACGGGAGTTGCACCGTCGGGCGAGAGGGCCTGGCGTGCGCAGCTAGAGCGTGGAAGCGATGGCGCTGACGCACACAGTCAGCGCCGTCGGTGCGGTACTCCCGCACTTCGAAACTTGGCTCTGCGGGAGGGCGGAAGTCACCTACCGCTTGACTCAGATACTGACCGGACATGGTTGTTTCGGTGAGTATCTGAGTCGAATAGGGACGGAGGACACGACACGATGCGACATTGCGCACCCAACCTCGACTCAGCCCAGCACACGGCGGAGTGCCCCGCTTCGGACTCCGAACGCCGAGTCTTGGTGATCGGGCAAAATCTGTCTCCGCCAGCGTTGATTGCGGCAATGTTGGCGGATGAGGTTGGAGGGCTGTGGCCTCCTTCTGTGAAGCGGTGATGCCAGAAGGAGGCCGCCGAGCGGGATCGGGAGATGGCCGATCCCGCTCGCAGAAGGCGGCGTCGGGCCAGCCTGGCCTGAGGCGCCGCCACGGGTCGCTGGCGGGCGCGACGTAACTCGCGCCCGTGGAGGCGACCTGGGAGGGGCCTCGCCCCCGGATGGCCGGGGGCTGTCGTCGTAGGAAGTTGGAGGTGGCAAGATCACTCCTCCCCGAGAAGGGCTCCCCTAGCGCACCCAGAGGAGCAAAGGCCGGGGGTCCTCAGATGCGATACTCGATCCTGAGGGCCCCCTTACAACGTCTGAGGACGGCCATTGCTTAGGTTTTTGGTGGATAGGCCTCCCCCTTCTGGGGAGGAGAGCCCCACATAACCGCCGGCTTTCCGCAGCCGGGGTATGCAATTCAATGCATTTTCCTCAGCGGAACAAAAAAAAGGGTACTACGAGTATCCCTACTAATATTATAAAGACGAAAGTTTGTAAGTATGGATGGATGTTTATTCCTCTTTCACGTAAATATAACTGAATGGATACATCTGAATGGATAAATACATCAAAATAACATAAACGCTAATATAGCTTATATTAGCGTGGAACTGGAAATACTATTTTGTGCAGACGAAGTTGTCGGCACCACCTAGTATATAGTAATTTGGTTAGAAAATCTGTCTGTATAGTTAACTATAGCCAACATAGATTATAAATCATAAATAAGCATGTAATCCTTACTCATTACTAATATTATTAATGCGTTAGTAAGTCTGTTTGTCTGTCACGCTTTCACGCCAAAACTACCCAACCGATTTAAATTAATATACAAACAATGTAGAACCTGAAAAAGGAGATAGGTTACTTATGAATGCGAAAATGTCTTCAAGGGTTTGAAACGGGGGATGAAAGTTTGTATTGAAAATGGGTTGTATTGAAACTAGAAGCCAGGAACTTATTTTTTAGGTGTTTAATGAAATATAATTTAAAAGTTTTTAAAAATTTTACCCTTAAGAGGGTAAAATAGGGGAAGAAAATTCTTGTCTGAATAGACGCACAATTACTATACTTGAAGTTGTTATAAAGATAGCATGAAACTCGGAAAAGGATAGAAATTTTTTCTACGGGAAAATATATTTTTCCCGCGGAAAAATCTGATGGCAGGTATGATGCAATTTGGTATGAGAATAGTTCGGGACACGAGTCTCCGTCCGATATAATGCGAGCAAAACCGGGGGCGGAAAGCTAACAATAACTAACATTGTTGTGTCGTAATTACAAGTAAACACCACTAAAACTAAGCTCAAACAGATTCACTTCAAGAACTTGTTGAATGTGTAAAAACCATAAATTTTGGATACTGATGGACAGCTGTCGGCTCCTTCTGCAGAATGAAGCTGCGGAGAGGGAGCGGGAGGTAGACCCTCTAGAGTCACTGGACAGGCATTCACACTAGCAATACCTGTCTAGTGACCTTACATAGTGAGGCTTGCATGCATGGTTTTGCTACGATGTGCACATCGCTATCTTAGGCTTCTCCGTCTGGGAATTTTAATTTGTTCTCCCAACCATGTTTGAGCAAGGTCGAGTAGTGGCATCGCAATGTAGACCCTACCCGACGCACCCAAAGAGAGCAGGGAGAACACCGGGGTGTTATAGTAGGTAAGACTGGCCCTCTTGCAAAAAGAACTCTACACACGTCTACAGCTTAGTTTCCTCCTCGAAAAAAAAGTCCAACATAGTACTAATTATCTGCTCCATAATGAGCATTGTCTGCTCTCCTCTCATGAGGGGAAAAAATTGCACTAGCGCATCGAAACTTAGCTATTAAAATTCGGGCAATGGTGTAATTTTATTTAATCGTATAGTAATTGGAAGAGAATATAATAACGACGTCGTTCTTGCCACGGAGTTTATGATTGACCAGCGCGACGTTTTCCCTTATTTCGCCATACCTTACTTTCTGTATGATCTGTTTTATTTACTAATAAATTAATGAAACATCAATAGAAAATATATATATAAATTAATAATAAATAATCTAGTGCTATAAAAATGCATTGAACTTAGTCCTTTACAGGCACGTATTAACGTCAAAACAGCTAAAAATAAGAAAACGTTACAAAGAGGTACTTAACCTTATAATTGCACACGTACAAGGGGAATATACTGTACATTAATCTCAATGTCTATTTAATAATTGTAATTCAAGATGTAATAATAGCTACGGCATATTTTACAAATGAACACAATTTTTTTATTACTCTATTTGTTTGTACTGATAATAATAATAATAAGATTACAATCCATAAGTATTAGTAACAATAACTTATCATCTATATTAGTATTTAGCATTTGATATAAGCATTTGAGATAAGCTACGAGCACGACAAGAAGATGAAGCGATACAGACAGTTTGCAATTGCCAGCTATATAGCTTTTTGCCTCTTCAAAGAAAGCATTCAAGTCGTCAATTTATAAAATTATTAGATCCTGACATTTTAAATTTATTATTTTTAATTTAACTGACTTTAATTAAATTTTTATTTTTTATATAATTTTTAATCAATCTTTATTTCAATTTAACATTTATCAATTTATTAATTTAAATTAAAATTTAATTCCATCGATTTGTATTATTCAAATTATATATTTTTGTTTTTAACTATGTTGTGAATTTGCATTATTACGTCTAGTACGATATTGTCTCTTTAATAAAGATGCCATGTAAGCCTGCGCTAAGACTCGCGTTATCGTAGTCAGATTGAACGGATCGATCATCGTAGTGAATTATAAAGACACACACATATTCTTATACTCACCCACACGCACACACACACACGTACATACACATGAACACACACATATAAGTTTATAAAATAAGGCAAATATTACTGTTAATTTATTTTCTTTTGTACTTAATGTTACACACTTACCCTACATTTTTATATGTAGTACTCAAGATAGCAAAGTAAGTTTCTGTAATTGGCTTATGTACAGACATATTTTTTTTTGTATAATTGTAATATGAATTTAAGCTGTAGAAACTATGTTAATGATAAATAAATAAATAAATAAGCGAATTTTTAAGTATAACTTAGAAAAAATAATAAACAATATTTACTGTTTTTATATTATTAAATGACAGTTTTTTCTTCATTCAAAGAAAAGAGTATAAATAACTATTAGAGCTTTGCAAACTTAATATTTTCTTTATAATTTTCAAGATAGACGATTGCTACCTTCTTTCGAAAAGTAAGATTTTGTTTCTATCTAAAGGTGTACATATAGGTAAAGTCATGGCGTACAAGTCAAAGCAAGTCGTCATTGACCCACCATATTGAGTGCTTGTAACAACAAGCACTAAGCACTAACAGCGAACACGCTTACGCAAATAATCGATTAATTACGCTGTGCATATATTGCTTAGTTAGTAACTAATTCGTTCTTCCAATGCTAATTCCTTAACTGTCCTTCTTCTGTACTTATATGTTATTAACTTTACTCCATCGTACACTGTTAAAACTGTGTTAAGTTTGTTATACTGTACAAGTGATGAAGCGCATAGAGAACTTCGTGCCGTGTAACTTGGACTTTATTTATTTGCCTACCTACAACTTACATATTACTCATAATTACTACGTGTTTTCGAATGACTATAGCCAAAAACTTTACAATAAATATTATTTTAAAATGAGTATAGTATTGTTATGTAGCCATAATAAAAGTTATTAACTTAATCTAGTTATAGCTTATAGTCCTGCCCAATTACTGCACCCACCGTATGTTTAGATCTCCTTTTAATACTTCCCTGGTCCTAGGTTGCCTGGAAGAGATTGCTCTTTAGCAATAGAATTTTATGTATACAATAAAGAGTTATGTGTTATGTTACAAAAGAAAACCCACGTATTATCAGGCAAGTTGAAGACGTAGCTTCCCAATCGAACCTTATTGTTAAAATAGCAACTTTTGGTAGACTATCTGAATAAGCTTTGGTCAATACAAAGAAAACCCGCTCGATGTCTAAATTGCATATTCTCATCAATCTCCAGGAAACCTTCACAAAAATACGGTCAAGGCTATTTAAATTTGCATAAAAAGTAGTCCAGATATTATCTTCATCAAACATAATAATAAAGCACAAATATGTTTTCCTGATAAGCATAGTATAAAAATTGTTTCCAATATCTCAAAACAAGCAGTTTTTATATATTTTCTAGATTCATAAGCGCGTGTTAGCTATCGGTCCATTGAAATGTACAAATTATTATTATTATTTTCACTTTTTTTTTTAGTTATTAGTGCTTCGGTGATAGGTAAGTATGTTACTTTTATTAACTTTACTGTAATTTTCATTGGTCAAGAAGATCTATTTGGATTATTCATAATCATTTTTATTCAACATTTTTTGGCAACCCTTTTTTTTTTGTAGTATATTTTTTGAAGAGATACTTTTATCTGCTTTATTTTTACATCTTAGTAACAGTGCTAGTGTTAGCAACCGGGTCTGGAGTTTATTTATTATTATTGTTTACTAATTTATTAATATTGTTTTACTTATCTCTGAAGGAAACTAAGACTATGGAATATACACTATATTTCTCTTAGCCCGAGATTATATCCTTCAATCGACCTTTACACTATAAGATATAATTAGAGTTATACGTGTTTTTCTCACATATAAATGGATAGTTAATTTAATTTAGAGTACGGGGGAGAACATCCGAAGTACATTGCAAGCGGCATAAAAGTGACTGTAACGTCCTGCGTTACATGAAGTAAAATGTATTTGGCCAATTTGTATGTGGTATCTTAGATACCAGCCAATCGATAGAACAAAAGAGTTTAGCATGTCGAATGAAAGTCAAACAAGATATAATCAGACGAATCATTTAGAAATAGGTCTGCAGGTCGCTGTAATTCCATAAGATCAAGACTTTTGGTAAAGAAGTTATGTACGTTTTCAGAAAATAGATGTTTGCAACCAGCAACTCGAGGACCATGTTACGCTTATTTCGAAAAGTAAGTTTGTTAACTTGCTATATATGTATGTATTTGAAGCTCACTCTCTGCCAAGCTCAATTCTGCTACCTCACCTTAGTACAGAAGTGTCATCTATATTGTATTTCGTTAACAGTATTTTTTTTTATTTGTTTTTAGAATATTTCTTGTTAATAGTTTTGTTGAGAATTTTCTGTGTGAATTTCTAGCACTAATTGACTAGATCACACCACTTAATGACAGCATATTTTGGACCGTACCCTCGTTCTTTACACGTGTGAATATTGAAACAAACTTTGGAAGATGAGAAATCTAATTGTCCTTAATCAAAAGTCAAAAAATATGTAAGTATAAGCACAAGGTTTATTAATAAGTTATACCCTCTTCAGATACGCATACAACCAAGAGTCTGGTGCCTGCGAAGAGTTCGTCTATGGAGGCTGTATAGGCAACTCCAATAACTTCGAAACTAAAGAAGAATGCGAAGAAGTTTGTCTCACTTGAAATACAATTTATTTCAATGTTCTCGTGTTTTCTTTATTGCGAATTAGTTTGCAAATTGATTTGGGCACACAAACATCCATCGTCAAACATCAACGTCCAAACATCGTCGACGTAGTCCACTGCAGAGCTTTCTCCTTCTCCTTGAAAATTCAGATGAAGTTATGATATGCGGGTGCGTTATACTAGAGTAAGCCAAATAGGTGACTAGTGAATTTCAGCTGCGTCGAATAAAAGTGAACCGAGAAAAAAGTTCATTGGTTGGCACGATCGCATTGACACCTTCGCTGTATCACGAAGTGATTAACTCTCTACTTGGTTTGATCTTCCAGACCTGTTGATCCCGAAATCCCAACCTCATTGCATTTGGGCTTAGCCCAATTATAACGGCATCTCATCAATCGGTCAATTTTCAATTTATCCATATAACAACTTAAACCGATGCTTTCATTCGCCTGACAGTTAAATTACATATCCTTTCTATGTAGTCTGTTAATCGTTCCACAATGGTTAAAGTAAAAACTTCACATTATAAGAAGTCCCTTTTTACAGAACATTTCTGTAGTTTTGCTGTCAAATAGAGTCTGCAATATAAGAAGCCCATTTTGACTGCTTTTATCTCCAATACGGCTCATAGAAATAAAATATACATAAAACACAGTTACATAATGAAGCGGCTAACTCATCCAACCCAATCGCTAAGATTTGGAGACAATAAACCTGTGATGTTGCTAAATGAAACAGAAAAAGCACATTGAATCTAATTTTATTTATAATTAACTAATGCCTCCTCTTAGGAAGACAAGTCTCTTCGCAAAGACTCTGCGTGTCGTATCTATTACCGTTGCCTCCACATCCTCCGTATTCAAACTGCTCACACTGACGTGTCCTTATATTGTACCCGTACCTGTAAAAAAATGAATATTAGTTGAGTGTGTTGACTTGCTGAATAAACTTGATCGGCTTTTGAATTATGGCATTAGATTTATATATTGTCTCCGTAAATATGACCACGTTTCCGCCTACAGACAAGAGCTGAAATGGTTACCCATCCGGTTGAGAAGAAACGTGCGTGCTCTCACTACTCTCTATGCTCTGCTTAACTGTTCCTGTTTTCCCTCTTATTTAATACCTCATTTCCAATATCTATGTTCTACTCACTCTAAAACCTTACGGTCGACTAACAATCTTCTTCTTAGCTGTCCTCAGCAAACTTCTCACTCTGTCCACTCTTCTTTTCAAATTCAGTCCATACTTCTGTGGAACTCTCTCCCTTATGAAATCAGGATGGCACCAACTCGGGCCTCATTCAAACGGAAGGTCCGTAAACATTTCTCGGATATTATGGCACAAGCTTGATCTTGCAAGGATGTTGTAAAGAAATTGGCAGATATTAACTAATTAATATTTACATAGTTTATATATTGTTATTTATTTATATAAATATATATTTATATATATATGTACTACATAGTTTATTAAATATATGTATATGTATAATTGTATTATATATCAGTTTATAATAATATGTATCCTGCAGCATTTAATTCATATAGATACCTTCATATTTAAGTATAGACCTTTCAAAATCTTGTTGCACCTACACCACATCTCCACACCACCCAAAGGTTGGCTGATAGAGAATACCTTAGGTATTAAGCCCGCCTATGTAATTTTTTTTTGCATAAAGTTTAATAAATAAAATATTTAAGAGAATTATTTGTAACCCATAAAGAAAATCATATCGTATTTAATATCGATGAATACTTTAACCTACACTTCGAAGGAGCGCTATGATTTTTCCAATACCCGCACCCCAATATCTAGCACAGCCTTCAACTTGGGGTCATCCATAAATTACGTCACACGAATTTCGTGATTTTTTGCCCCTCCCCCGTCCTTGTCACAGCTAGTCACATTTGTAAGACTCCCCCCCACCCTAGTGCGACGTCACAAATATTGAAAATTTACATTTCGAAATTATTGAATGATAAAGCGGTTTCGAAATCAGATTTATTTCCATTTCAATAAAATTAACATCAAATCGACGACCTCCATAGTCGAGTGGATAGTACACCGGTTTCAAGGTGTCGCCATCTCTGAGGTCCCGGGTTCGAATCCCGGTGGGGGCAGATGTTTGTGTGATGAATGCGAACATTTGTACCTTAGTCATGGTTGTTGATATATATTTCAATAAAAATTATTTATATATGTATAATATATGTATGTCTATCCGTTACCCTAGATCCCATAGCACAAGCCTTAGGTACAGAGCTTACCTTGGGCTAGGCTAATTGGTGTAAGTATAAAAAAAAAAAAATCAATTAACAAAACAAAAAAAAAAACGATTACTTATATTAAATATGTATATTTTATTGTCATTTCATGATTTTCATATTATATTTTTCAAAATCACCTACTACAAGCAATTACAAAAAATAGTACCTTTCGAGAGTCCCCCAATTAATAGATAGAAGAAGACACTATTAATTTATTTATTTATGACAGTATACAGATTACAATAAAAAATAATATTTACAGCACTTTTCATACTAACAGTAATAATTTAAAGTTTGTGTTTTAACAGTTAGCTTATAATACATTTTGAAATGTGACGTCACGAAATGTACGACCCCTCCCACCCCCTTGTCACACAATGTCACACTTCGTCAACCCCCTCCCTCCCCCTTACCGTGTGACGTAATTTATGGATGGCCCCTTGCCCCTTGCCATTCGGCAATCACTGCCTGTCTACTTGTGTATTTTTTTATTGTATCGCTTAACCTAGGCTTAGTCGACATTGGCAGTGGAATCGCGAACAGGCCCAGATAACACCGGGGGTTTTAGTGGGTAGGCCGGTCCTCTCAGACCGGAGAGCCCCACACACGGCCTCGCCTTGCCAGTGCGGCCTCATGGTGCATGAAGAGCATTTCCCCTCGCAAAAAAAGGCTTAGTCTATATATAATGAAGTTTCCGCCAAAATTGACGCCATTTTGAAGTTGCCAGGCAAACTATATGGTATTTTATCAAAATATTGACAAACAATAAGATACTTACACATATTGTAGCGCTTCACATGGTCCAGTTTCAAACTGAGAAATGCAATCTAAAAAAAAATAACATGATAAAATGTGTTACTGTGCATTTTATACTTTAACAACATACTCAATGAATTTACCTACAAATATATAAAAACAACTTGATAATAATGTTCATACGTAGTTATTAACGATTAATAAAATCAATTAATTTAAAGTAATGAAATTGTTTTTCGATCGCTTAGATACCTATGTGTGCGACTTGTTGAGGATGCTGGGAGCAGCCATGAACCGATAGAATATTTTTATCATTTTTTTTTTTATAAATTACAAGACGAGAAGTTGAAATTATTCACTCGTAACCGACGTGTAGATTACGCGAGTTATTAATAATAGTCGGTAAATTTCATTTACCCCTTTTTTTTTCCCTGAGGAAAATGCATTAAATTGCATACCCTGGCTGTGGCGAGCCGGCGGTTATGTGGGGCTCTCCTCCCCAAAAGGGGGAGGCCTACCCACTAAAAACCTCAGGGATGGCCTTCCTCAGGCATGTAGGGAGCCCCCGGGAACATCAAGCTTCTTCCGGGAACCCCCAGCCTCCGCTCCCCCGTCGATGCAGGGGAGCCCTCCTCGGGGGAGGCTCACTACCTCCCCCGTCGGTGGAGGAGATCCACCGACGACGCCCCCCGGCCACGGAAGGGGCGTGGTCCATCCCGGGTCGCCGTAGCGGTCGCGACTTCCTCGCGCCCGCCGGCGACTCGCGGCGGCGCCGCAGCGGCAGCTGTGCTACTGAGCCCGGCGCCGAAATTTCATTTACCCTGGAATAATTCTTCCAGTTCAGTCGCTGTCAACATTCAACTATGTGAACATCATAACTCGTAACCTCGCCCACCAAGGTATACCAGTCTACCTTATGTTGACTGATAAAGCCTTAGTCAACCATTCGAGCGGGATGCAGCATGCAGCAGACGCCAGGAGACGAATTTTTGAAACAATAGAAAACCAATTCGCATTCGAAATCGTGAGATTCGTATACGAATTACCGAATTCACTATTTCTGAACTTTCATTTCGTGCGTTGTGCAACGAGTGGTTCAACCCACTCGTTTTTGATTTCTACTAGTAGAATATCTAACACTAAAGTGACCTTGACAGTGATCCGTTTCACGTGTGCGTCATCACCGGTTTTTTCTTTTTGTTGTTGTAATTTTGAATTTTTCTGCGTGAAACGGAATTTAATTAAGAATTTGTTTTTAATGACAACACTGAATTCGTGTGATTCAAAAATAAAAAAAAATGTAAGCAGTAGAAAATAATTTCGCGCACGATTTATATTCGTATTCGAATTCCAAATTCACGTCTAATGATTCAAAAATACGTCTCTTGAGAGATCTCCACGTATACCTCTGAATTTCTTCTTCAGGTGTATGCAGAATGTCTTACGATCGTATAAATATTAATAAAATTATAAAAACCAAAAAATACTGATTCATAGTAGTATCTATTATAATTCTTTAATACTCAGAAGTCTAGCAAACAACTGTTTATTGCGTTTCTAAGGCAACGTTAATACCACATAAACGACTGAGTTCATCTTCTTATAAAACAGTAAAATCAAAATCATAATCTTCAAATAGGATTATTACAATCACTTTTGAACGTCAAAGATGCTACGCCATTGGTTCACAAGTCTACGACGGGAGACCTCGGGTCTCCCTAATCTCGCGACTGAAAGCAAGACCTATATAGCATCACAAGACGCTACAGCGCAGATATTCTTCTTGGTCCACAATGATATCGATTTGAGTATAATAACCAAATAGTTCAAATATGTATGTACAACTTCCAGATACATAGGTGCAACTTCCAGAAAAAGGTTAATCGACGGAATCCACTCGGCTGGGCAACGGGAAGTTACGTGGAAAATGTTCGACTCATCTGCAGTGCTTAAGACAAAAGTCATTGATTCATTTAGTTAGTATTGACACTGATGAAATGTGGCACCGAAACCTGGCCAACAACAATGACCTTATTGATTTAGCCGAAGAACTAGTGTCAGTGACATATCCCGAAGAATTGCAAACATTAAATAGGTACATTGTTCCTACTCATACGATTGGTCATGATCGTAGTAAGATGCTAGATGTCGAGAGGGTCATCAGCATCTTAAGATAGGTTTCTGACCGGCAGCGGACATGTTTTGATTGAAATAATGAATGATGAATGAATGTCCCATAATGACAAGAGAACTTTAAGTTCGACCGATTTGCCTGTAAAATCATTGTTGGTATTTATTTGTACTAATGGCAATAGTAGTATTTACCAATTATATACAAACTTGCCCCATTCCCTTATTTCTTTTGGATATACTTATGGGAAAAATTATCGTACCCATTTCTTGGATTTCAAAGACAAGAGGTTAATATTCCATCCACTTACCTGGTTTCCCAAATACCACAGCGACTAAGATAGCACAAACAAACACACATAACAACTTAGTCATCTTTGCAACAAAAACTCAAATATAATAACAGGTTTTTTAACCAGGAAGTGTTCTAACTAAATTGCTTGCTCTAAATGCGTTCTGTTTTGTGTTCGCAACCTTTATAAGACGATGTGGGATAAAACCAATGCGAGTTAGATCATTTGCGTCAACAAAAACAAACTACAGATAGGTATAAGAATAAGGAAATGGAGAATCGATTTAGTACATGTTTGGAACTGGACTGCCAGTTAATTTGTTTCAAACATTAATCTCTACCGTTCCCACAATCAGTTGTAGCGTGGGAAAACCGGCTTACAAAATAAACAAATAAGATCGAAAGCAGTTACGTACGTTTAATAGATATTGAAGTTTGACAAGTAGGTGTATGAGTCAATCTGAGCGTAAATCACGGCGCTCATCTTCCCAGTGTCAATTAAGCCGCTTATCGGTGGCGTAATCTCAGAGTAACTTACGCCAGTTATCAGCGGAGAGATAGATAAAGTTACTCATATTCAGTCACGGATTATTTTTTCTCTGGAACTAATTTTTGTTTGTAATAATTGGCATATCTTTTTACGTTAATGTAACTTAAGTTCTTTAATTTAATTCTTACAAACTATATATTTTTTCATATTGTTTACCGAGTAAACTCAGCTTTAGCCATAAGGGCTCTACGGCTTGAATGGAAAAAGAGTGAAGGATAATTGCATTTTTAATATCATCTCGAGCATTTTGTACTGTTGTACGGCAAAATAACGGGATGTAATTTGCTATATTCCACAGTAAAAATCAATCAATCAATAAAATATGGCCCAAGATCAAAATATATATAATAGACGTTTGTATTAATTGACATCAACGGTAAAGGATTTACAATCTTTTGTTTTACCTCTGTTATGAAATATATTAGCAATGTTAATATTTAAACTATAAGATAGATAGAACAAACAAGGACTTAAAGAGGTAATTTTATATACCAACAGAAGTAGATATCGCATTAGCATGTCGAAACTGTGTAATTCAAGTTAGGGCAATTGGTGTAATTGTATTTACTCACATAGTGATAGCGAAAGAATGAAGATCCTCACACCGATTCTGTTTGGCTATCTCTATCTCTTTCTGTTCTGTACATATGTTAGCAAACAAGCAGATATGCCCATCTGATAGTAACTGACTTTGTGAGATTCGCAACAAAAACTACACACTGTTAATCAAATTTACCAAACCTAATATTAAATTAATATTATAATATTTATAATATTAAATTTAATAACCTTTGTTAATCACTATTTTAAATTCGTAACAAAAAGATGACTTTGTTAAACATTGAAGTTTAGTTTAGTTCCTTTCTTAATTTTTTAACTATCTGATACTTAACTATTACTATGGGGAATAACAAAAATAATTTAAAATTTACAATGTAATATATTTTAAGTATAAATCTGGTGCTTTTGTGTATATTGTATTAAGTTTGTTCTTTCGTAGAGCATAATATTTTTTTAAGGATTTGTGGAAGTAATAATATAATAACTGCAATTCAAAATATAATAAATTAATAATTGCCTAATCATCTGCTGTAACAATATAACACACTACTGTTTAATTTTAACGACTTGCTGGATCATAATCGGGATTGCAAGCCAGGTTGCAGTCCTCCAGAGTATCGTATCTGTTGTCATTGCCGCTGCAACCGCCATAGACAAACTCTTCACATTGACCATACTTCGAGTTGAAACCAAATCTGAAAGAGAAACATGGATTTCTTTAAATCATGTCATAATTTAATATTATATCAATAGCCTGAGCAAGTTTTCTTAGAAATATAAATCACGTGTTCAATATATAGCGACGGTATATCGTGTGATACAGTTATCTTCATCCGAATGTGTTCTGCTAGACCTTTTTACAAAGGAAAAGACGTATCTGATAGACCGAACAGTCTGTTAATGCAAGTCCAGTTTTAAAGCAGCCCCATCTGTGCCAGCACAGAGAAACAGTAGAAACATAGCATAGGTCTGACTCAGAAACGGCAAATGAAATAGCTGCTCTTAAAGTACCTACATCGAACTCGGATAACGAAGGGAAATAAAAGAAAGAAAAATCTCCCTCGCTCAAGACCATGATCTAAAATGTAATAACGCAAGGGCTGAGGATCTGAGCAAAACGTTTTCAAATACTGACAAATTAACTTTGCATAGCGCCCCTACAGCAACGTAATTGTACAAACTTTTCATATTAGATTGACATTACTTCAATTATTTCTAATGTCTGACTATACATCAGATACCTATCGAAAACGATAGCAAACTCGTGGAAGAACCATTGAGATGGCTCATATGTCGTGTAATCTCAAAAGATAATATACATATGTCAATAGACACTAAACTAACTAATAACGTAAATTTATATTTGTTTTCGGTAAATTCCAGCTAATAGACTACTAAATCCCAACAAAATAAAATAAGAGCTACTATTTCATATTAATTTTAAATAAATAAATTATGAGATTCAAGAGTAATAAAAAATTACACACAGGGTAAATTAAATGCAAAAATAAATAGCTCCCATAAGTCTTAAATTTAAAAAGTAATAAAACAGAAATTTAATATAAAAACCTAATATAAAATTTCTGTTTTTAATATTACTTAATCATTTAAATAACTACTTACACAAAATATCTATCTCTGCATGGGCCTCTATCTAGCGGAGATATACAATCTGTAAAATACAAATATAATAGGTACATCTATTAAAATAGGAAAAAATACAATGAAAAAATGGGCTGGGTTATATGTCAAATCAAATTGTTTCCGCGTTTTCACTACGCCTTCGGAGAACCCTAGGTCGACCATAGGAATTACCCACTGAGTCTGACTCTTCTCTTCAATAGTCTCACTCACACAGCTTAGGAACACTCACAATATATAGAAATATAAATGTCGCGTATAGATCGGTCTGTTATTGTCACGCAGTCCAGCCACTGCGTTTTAACACACTAATTACTATCTACTAGCGAGTGCGTGCGGGCGACAAGCACGAAACAGCTTTTTAACGTAAACATGGGATATGGATCATAAATACTTATATATTTTGTAATAAAGATGGATAGCCATAGATTTATCACAAATAGTTTCTAGCACACTTTCATTTGGAGCGCCGGCGCCGGTGGGGGGCATTCGCACTAACAAATCGCAGCTGAAACAAACCAAATAGTTCCACTCAACCAATCCGAGAGCTAGAATATCACGTCATCGAACAGATGACGTGATATTGTGGCGTTCGGATTGGTTAAGCCGAACGGTTCGGTTGCGTTTCGGTTGCGATTTATTAGTGCGATCGCCCCTCTGGTCTGTGCGCCGCATAGAATCAGGAGGCTCGCGATCTAATCCCCACCGTGTACCAATGTTTTTCGTTCCGAATTTCATATGTACATTTATCCGACGCTCCTACGTTGAAGGAAAACATCGTGAGGAAACCTGCGTACATCTGCGAAGTGATTCAAAGGTGTACGTAGTCAACCAACCCGCACAGGGCCTAAGTTGACTAAGGCCTAATCGCCCTAACGTAGTTAGGGTATGCTCGAGCCCCTCGGTGGAGACGTATATGAGCTGTGATGATGATGACGATGACATTTTCATTTTACACTTCATTTTCAGCTTACAAACGTTACACCTAATAGGGAATTAATCTCTTTTTTGAAAAGAATCTTAATTTGATACTTGCGTGTCAGTAAACCATATGCTAAAAACATAAAAATTTTATACAGTCGTTAAGTACTATAAAAATTGCATTAAAATTTAATATTTTCAAATTTCGCGCGTAATTTGACGAAGGCGCCGCACGAGTTGTTACTCTGTAGCGATGACGTCAATACGGCATGTAAATAACAAAATCTCATTAATTTGTCATTAACATAATCCTCATTGTGTTATTGTTGTTGTGATTGTTCATATTGTAAATAACACATTGAAATGAGGAGATAAAAATATCTCCTGAGTTTCGTTACCGCAAATATTGCATTAAAAAAATATTGATATTATAACCACTAACTTGGAACAAACACAGTGCAAGCAAGCTGACAGTCCTCCATGCTGTTATAACGGTTCTTATTTCCCTCGCAACCACCGTAAACGAATTCTTCGCATTTCTGTGTTTTTCGGTTGTAACCGTATCTGAAAAAAAATTGTGATACAATTTATTATTTTAAAAAGCAAAGCTGTAATCACTATATTACGCATTTATCTATATTACAACTAGAATACGTTGCATTTTTCTGTAAAATAGCCGGATTTTAGTTTGTGACTCAGAAAAGTCCCTCTCTTGTACATACCTATTCACCTCGACTAAACGAATAGACGAAACGACGAAATAAAAGTAAGAAAACTATAAAGCTAATGGTAGTGGGATTGAATTGTCCATGAAGCCAACAATATGAGATACTTTGTGTACCATAGATAGTGATCACACTTGTCGAAGCGACAGGCATTGAAATAAGAGTCCGATACGAGACATGTTTATTGTTATTTTTACCAAAAAAAAAAATACGAAGGAAATATTATAGAGGAATTTTAGGCAATGAATATTTTGGATATTACTTTGGATATTTTATTCTATCGAATGAAACATTATTAATCATATTTCTGTTGCATAATATTTGCACTAGTATCACTTACATTAGAACATGTAAGTCTTCTTTTGTTGGCAAACAAATTGTTGTTTATATTATTTGGTGTAATTAATAATTATTTTTTAAGTTTCTTATTTATTCTTACCTTATAAAAGCACCATCACAAGGGCCGCTGTCCATCCGCGGCGTACAGTCCTTAATAAAATCTAATAACATAATATTATCAAAAATCATACATAATAAAAGAAATCCCTACTTACATATAATATTATAAATCTGAAAGCTTCAGGCTTCATCTGTCTGTTGCATTTTCACATTAAATTACTGAAGTGATTTTAATTAAATTTGGAGTGAGACTCGAGGAAAAATAGGATAATTATTACCACGAATTCATTCATAACAAATTCCCTTAAGTGTATGTTTAATATTTGTATATGAGTTAGGTACGGTCAACAATATGGCAAGCTTTACATTTACAAAACGAAAATCGCTGTTATTATATCGGACATAAGAGCTGTTTCAAGATTAACAAGTAAAATGTGGAATGTTACGGGTAGTGTCAAGTTAATTTTCATTTGACGACTTTTTTTTCGGAAGTCCCAGCATATGTACAACACGATTATCGAAAAAATTACATATAATAATAGAATTTCCACGTTTCTTCCTTGTTTTTCTCGAGAAGGCTTTCTCAATTTCTAAACAGGTAAAGTATTTTTCTTTTTCCATATATGCATGTAGACGCTATGTAACTTTTTGTATTCTCTTAATTTTGTATTTGTTTTGATATCAATAAATCTCTGTAAAGGCCTTGTAGAATAAGGCCTATCAGCTATCTCAGAGAAACATACATCCGGTTACATTGTGTCTTCTACCTAAACCAATGTTATAATTAAATCTTAGAAAAATCTCAAAACGGTAGAAACCTTACCAAATCTCGCAGGCGTAAAAGAAATAGATAATATAAAAACTATAACTGAGAATCTGACTACAACAGCCATATTGTATTCAGCCACAACGACTGCGACAATATTAAAATTATAATTACCATTTTATTACATCTGCTGCAGGCAGTTTATATACATTACACCGCACTAAGTGATTAATAGCAAATACCAGTTCATATACTCACTTTAAAGGGTAACATAAAAACACGTCTGTGTAAATACCAGATTAATTACATTATGACGCATCCACACTCGATGAGGCAAGAAGAACGCTAATGTATGTGTGTGTATCGCTTATAGTTGTACAGGCTAGCTATCACTGTGTGTTTAAACAACACTCGCAACTAGGTTTGTCATCTACTAAAATATAATATCAATTTAATTTTACAATATAAGTATAATCACTTTAATTAAAACTTGTCTACTCTATCTTATATATAAAAGATAGAGTAGAGGTATCTATGTATATACCTCTGAATTTTTTTATTTATTTATTTATTTAATAATTAAAATTTTTATAAAGTTTTATAAGCCTTACAAGAAAACTATATAAACTTATATATTTTCGATCATTTATAACAAGCCAGTCTAATATGGGTGAGAGTCAAATTCTCCAAAAAAGACCAGACATTATGTAACTTAAAAGCAAATGAATTAAACGCTGTGAGGAATGACTACTGTTTCTTTCTCTAACTTTTCCTAAAGTTTCTTTACATGGTCGTTTCCTGGCCTTGACCTGCAGCGTTCAAGCCAGTTGGAACCAGAAAATTGGAAACGGGGCAAGTGAAAGGTTATATTTCACGTATTATATACGCTGTCACTACTACGTTCTTCGTGCTACAAATACATAGATCCACTTGATTAGTTTGGAGGTTGGTAACATAATTGCATTTTCCAACAGTTTATTTTGGCTAATCAAACCGTCTATATAACCTATATTGTTATTCAAAACAAACCGATATACAAAATGATCGGAAATATTCATTGTATAATGGAGGTCTCTAGGTGTCTTACAGTCAATTTAGCAACGCTGTCTTGGTTTTCTTCTTGTGTCAATTTTGTGTGACATCGTGCTACTTAAAATTTTCTTACGCTAACATAGTTGGTGAAGCTTACCATTAGACTTTTATCAAAGGTACCGTCAAATTAAAGTCACTTTAATTTTGTACTATCTTTGGTTGCCAACTCAGAATTGTCACTTGAATTAAACCGATGTAACACAATCAACAGAAAACAGCGAGCACTACTATTTTTTTTAAATCATAGCGAGTGTCCGAAAACAGCGGTCAATTACTATGAATCATGCAAAACAACACAGGGAGAGAAGAAGAATAGCTCTTGCTGGTTTTCTTCTCGGATCATAGCAGTAGAATGTTTCCTGCCCTTGAGTTGTGAAAATATTAAACAACGTAGTTTCATAGAAGTCAAAATGACATCAAGATGTGAATATGTAAATTTTATTTGAATAAAATAATCTTTATGTATATGGATCGAAAGAAAAAATATATATTTAATGTATTGACGATGTTTTAAGAAAGTGTCGGTTCTCCGTTACGCCACTCGTAGCTGTATTCATTCGTAGTAATATTTCGTAGCGCTTCTCGTGTCGTAGAGAGTGTAGTTATTTGTTAACCAGTTTTATTAACATGTATATTAATAATTATTATAATAATCTATTGTAAAAGACATGCTTACAAAAGTGTTATCATAAAATTATTAAATCCATGACATTTTGTTTTTTTGAAACATGCTAAAATTCTGCTAATAAAATTATTCAATATCATTTATTAAATTACAAATATTATATTGATATTTGATATTAAATAAAATTAAAATCTGTTGTTTATTAATAACAGTTAACTCACCTTTAACATACTTTATTCTAAGATTAATTACATAAAGTTTAATACATTTACATGATTACATTGATTTTAAAACTTTCCGAATAATTTTAAGTTGCGTTATCTATACTAATATTATAAAGCTGAAGAGTTTGTTTGTTTGAACGCACTAATCTCAGTAACTCTTGTTTCGAATTGAATTTTATTTTTATTGAATAGCCCATTTATCGAGGAAGTCTTTAGGCTACATAACATTACGCTGCGACTAATAGGAGCGAAGAAATAATGGAAAATGTAGAAAAATCGGGGAAAATTTTCATCTTTGGGGCTTCCGTTGCGTGCGCTGCGAACACGGTGAAAGAATTATTCCCCTTGAAACAGACAGAAGTAGTATTCATATATAACGTGCTTTTTAAATGGATTTTAAAGCTATCCGTTTCATTGCAGAGATATTACAGTAAATTAGATATCCATTATTAGAAGATGAAAAATACGATATCTATATGTTTTCGGTATCGTGGGTCGGTGGCGGGTTCGAAACGCCTCCCCACGTTGACACCCGGACCCTGATTTACTCAGTGGTTTAACTTGAATTGGTGGCGGAAAATTAAATGATATTGATTTTCGTAATATTACTTTATTTCTGAGACCATCTGTCTGACACTGAATCTTAATATGATAACCTGAACAGTAAATTAACCAAAGGATATATGTTGCAGTCTTAGCTGAACGGGAAGCGGGAAGTTGCCAAAGTGAAGGGTTTTCCCACAGATGCATTATACAAAACAAACGTCACAGGCAAATTCAAAGGAAATCTGATTCTATACATCCAAATCTAAGAATACATTATTACATAAATTAAGTTTATATATTTTATGAACTATACAAAACATGTTAATTTCCATTAACACTATTCGATACTGGTCATGGAAGATCATGGAATAGAAAACTCTTCGACAATAAACCAGAAATGGAACAAAAACAGTTTTTTTTTTACAAAACACATTTTATTTCAACAGTTAGATTCGCAGGTATTTTGACAGTCTTCTAAAGTGTCGTAATTGTTGTTGTTGCCACCACAGCCACCATACGTAAACAATTCGCAACGGCCACTGGTCTTATTGTAACCATAACTAGAAATAATAATCAAACATTTTATTTTCTACGTTTTTTTTATCCTAGACTCACCAGTGGGTGGTAAAAAAAATTGAAAGTTTAATTCTTTTTCCACCATCCACTTGAGTATTTGAAGATAGAAGACATGACGCTGAAGATTGAAAATTAGGAATATAAAATTTAAGTAAATTATATTCACATCAAAAAAATCTAAGCAACATAATTAATGTTAGATATTCTACAAATCATATTGGTTAATTTTTGTACATTTTTTTACTATGGGGTGATAGGTATTTAACCTTTTTTGATTGGAAAAAACCCGAACAAGTTATAAGTTATAATAGTTATCGTTATAATCAACAGAAATAACAATTTTATACATGAATAAATAAAAAAAAATACTTACCAGGCAACGATTATTCCACACTGTATATAAAGAAAAATATATTTTTACACTTACTAACACTTGAGAAAAATATACGATTAGCGCGCCAAACGAAGTGTCATTTCTCATTAGTCAAAGAGGCAGAATGACATTAACTTAATAACTGTTTTATTTTATTATTACTATTTGGGACACTCGTGTCCCTATGGTCGTCAAAGGGTTAAACAACAGAGGTCACACTATGCACTAAATTATAGAATAATAATTAGTCAACAAATTAATTATGTTTAAAAAAAAAACATTTTAGGTGCCTTGTTTTGTTCTACGCATGATAGAGTAAGTACAGTTTAATTATTAACCTTTAAAAAAAGCAAATCAAGGTTATATTTTATTTTAGTAAACTAAAATAAAAAAATTTTGAATATATTTAACCAATATAATTTGTTGAATATGCATTGCTTAGGTTTTTCATTCATGTGTGTATATTATACATTAAAATTTGGGATTATTAGGAAAAATAAGAGAGGGTGCTAAGAAACTTAAAAAAATATACATACCTTGGTATAAGTGCTCTGCAAGGACCCGTAATCAGAAGAGATCTACAATCTGCAGCAAAACGAACATAGTAAGTGTAGAACAAATATATTTTTAAATTAATAATGTGTACAATAGTGCTTTCAATGAAACCTATTTCTTTCTGCTTTATGAAGTTCCGCATTCTCCTGAATAAATGTTACATTCTTTTTAATATAGGAGTTTAAATATCGTAATCTAACATTTGTGTAATATCATCTTAAAGTGAATTTATGTCTTTACATTATTTACAAAGACACAGAGGCTCGTTTAAAAGTCTTATAGCTCTTATTAAGATATACATCGATGATGTAAATTGATGAAAGTACGTGCCACAGCCCTAAAAGGGCGGTAGTAGGTTAGGTTAGGTTTTGATATGTGTATATTGACTCTACATAAAAATATACCTGGATTAGGGAGACATTCTTGTATGCAGTCGTTTTCAGTTTCGTACCGGTTCTTGTTGCCTCCGCAACCGCCGTAAGTGAACTTTTCGCAACTACCAGTTTCAATATTGAAGCCATACCTTTAAGGAAATAGGATTGTAATTATATTATTACTAGCTTTCTGCCCACGGCGGCGCCCGCGTGGGTTTCGGGATTGGGTCTATAAAGGGTTAAGGGTCATAGCTTTTGCCCACGACTACATATGCGCGGAAGTCGGTTTATGGCGCGAAGGTTTTATCGCGCTTCCCGTGGGACTATCCGTTTTTCCGAGATAAAAAATAACGCAAAGCCTTGCTCAAGAATCACTCTGTCTATTGATGAATACCGCATGAAAATCTGTGCAGTAGTTTTTGAGCGAAGCCTTTATTGCGCATCCCGTGGGATCTGACGATTTTTCCGGGATAAAAAGAAGCCTATTATTTAATCCGGAATCCAAAATTTCAAAGCAATCGGTCCAGTAGTTACGGCGTGAAAGCGGAACAAACAAACAAACAAACTCACTTTCCGATTTATAATATTAGTAAGGATTATTATATTATTTATGTTGTGAAATATGTCCGTTTTTTTAAACTCACTCTGATTCCATCTTTGATATCACTCTTCTCATCTCTCTTCAACAATATGTTATCTATCTCACAAGCATACAAACTAGAAGGTAAGGGCCTACTGCCCCTCCACTTTTCCCACTACAAAAAACCAACTAGTTATTTTTTTTATTTTATTTTATCCTGTGAAACACACACAAGATCAGGAGACCTATTTTTGAATTACGAATGCGACTTCGAAATCACCGATGTGATTAATTACCGATTTTCAATAATTCTTATTTTTGAATATCACTGATCTGTGACAGTGACACTGACACATCTGTGACTACCTTAGTCACAGATGTGATTTCATTACGAGTGCCCTCACCCACTCGTAATCAAGTCAGCGGCTACATTCTGCGTGGAACCGAACTCTTACATTTATGTGTGTACTTTATCTATGTTGGCAGCTCTGCGATCGACTTTCAAAAATTAGATGCTTAGGAATCTGTGACCTCAAAGTCACCGTTGACTATTTAGTCAGCGGTGATTTCGAAAACGCATTCGTAATTCAAAAATAGGTCTCCTAGTCCAACATAAGTACAATCCTGCCATGATCCTCTAAACTGAAAATCCTGAATTGTGCAGGGATGGCACAAACGGCACATCTACATGAAGTAAAAAGTGTCCGATTGATTCTATTGTCTAAGGATAAAAAAGCAATATTTACTTTTCGAAAGCAGCGTAACACGGACCACTTTCTAGAGGGGACGCACAATCTGCAACAAAAGACGAGCATGACATTTTAAACATTACTAGGATGTGTGACAATTAGATAGTAGAAACAATCAGTTAATAGTTTAGTAGAAATTCACAAATACTAGATCGTTTACAGAAACGTGATTAAGTATCCAGTAGAGTTGTTTATTCGGACATTTAGCGCCAATTGTAAAAGTTGGAAACTCTACACTGGTGAAGTCCCTTGATGAGTATATTTATCTGAGAGGTCAAAACAGATTACTGCCTAATCTAGTTTGACCTCTCAAATAAACATACTTTCAGGATGAAATCACAGTATTAGTACTGGGCTCATCTGTCGCAGTACACCAAAGTATTTTTTTATTCTAGGGTTAATGGCGTGTGACATCGCAGGCTCAAAATCACCAAAAGGGCTAGGAGTATCAGAAACTAAATTTGCAGAAAATTCAAGGTCACCGACATTGTCCGAAGAATAACGAACCTTAAGTTGCACTGAGCAGGGTCTATTCATCCCAGAACTGGTTGCCATTGAGAAAGGAAGTCTATCAAGCGGCTGACAGATTCCAGGAAATTGGTAGGCCTCGACTAGTTGCACCGCCAATTTGGTTAAAATCGGAGATACCACTGGGCACTAACTGAGCAGGACTGAACGGTGTGGAAATCCTGGAGGAAGTTCTTTGTCCAGTCATGAAAATCTCTCGGTTGGAATAAATAATGTTCTCACTAAGTCATGTAAGTATTTTATTAAAATTATTCAAAAGTAAACCAAGAACAAAGAAAATGTTACAAATGGTTTCAACGAAAATTAAAATGAAATAGGCATTCAGGGCCATTAATCACGTACGTACCTAGTGCTATCACTAGTATTTCTGTTACAAAAGAATTATTATGACTTTTGTTTATTTTATATAGGCATATAAACAAACTGGCCATCTGATGGTAACTGATTACAGTTACAGCAGTGTTCGCTTTGCTGTGCTCCACTTCAAAGGATAAGATAATGAAATAATTGGATATCTCGACTTTACACCATCCACCATCTTTAGTTGACAACATACGTGCACTGTGATTCTTACAGAGGTTGTAAAAATCGAGATGTATGATGTATGAAATTGAGATGTATGTACTAGGGCTTGTAAATGTATGTGATTTAGCAACAGGTGGGTTATCCGCTTGTTTGTCAATGCAAAGCAAAAAAAAGAAGAAAATTATACCTGGATCGTCTGCAAACAAAGCTTTGACGCACATCGCGAAAATGAAAACAAAAGACAAGGCGGCCATTTTGAAAAACCAAACCAATCACCTGTGGAACAATAACTAGACTATTGCTGAACGCACACGGTTATAAATAAGAACTTGTGACGACATTGGAAACAAATAAAATATAATGTCATCTTCAGGCAACCTGCGCATTGCGGTTTATGCTCAAAACAAACAGTGGAACAATGCTCTTGATTTTATAAACAAGATATTATTGTAATTTTCTTAAAACTGCAATAAAACGCAACAATTAATGTAGTTTTGACCTTAGCGTGTCTTCATTGACCTTTAATTTTTATATCATAATAAAACGCTAGTAATAATAATGTTAACGGTCTGCACGTGGCGTGTAAGGTTGTATTTTTGTTGCAGCCAGAAAGGAATGACGCACACCAAGCCACTCAATAACCTAAAACAATTCATAAAAATCCAATTAAAAGTTATTAAATTCAATAAAAGTTCGCTCTATATAACTCCATATAGTCACCGTTTCAAGTCACCCGAAGAAGCTGTTGATGCATACAAATCGGCCATTTTGACTAACCCCACATCGGTATGGAATAAATGTTTACAAATGTTTCATTGTATGTTATAAATTACCATGACCAATTTCATTTGACGATAAGTATTGGAAACTTAATTTTGTTACATTTTAGCCTTATGAAACGCTGTTCTTTGAAAGGTAAGCGTAAGTGACATGGAGTATCAAACTCCTACAAACTCGGTCTAAGAGACCTCGCGTACCGAACTCAATGCACTTATTAACAGCTTCTGGACCCTTGTCAAGTGTCCATAACTCTGAGGATCTATGTCAATAACTCCAGGGTGGTGTACAGTGGTACGTCGGGAATGGTTCAACACTATGCTCAAGAAGCAACAGAAAAAAGAGCAGTTATCACATTCTTCGCCCCCAATCGACGACCCGATAATTGTTATTGTCAATTATTATTTTTTTTTTTTGCCCCCTGAGGAAAATGTATTAAATTGCATACCCCGGCTGTGGCGAGCCGGCGGTTATGTGGGGCTCTCCTCCCCAGAAGGGGGTGGCCTACCCACTAAAAACCTCAGGGATAGCCTTCCTCAGGCATGTAGGGAGCCCCCGGGAACATCAAGCCACTTCCGGGAACCCCCAGCCTCCGCTCCCCCGCCGATACAGGGGAGCCCTCCTCGGGGGAGGCTCACTACCTCCCCCGGTCTCCTCCACCGACGACGCCCCCCGGCCACGGAAGGGGCGTGGTCCATCCCGGGTCGCCGTAGCGGTCGCGACTTCCTCGCGATCGCCGGCGACCCGCGGCGGCGCCGCAGCTGTGCTACCGAGCCCGGCGCCGCCTCCTTCGAGCGGGATCGGCCATCTCCCGACCCCGCTCGGCAGCCTCCTTCTGGAGCATCACTGCTTCACAGAAGGAGGCCACAGCCCTCCAAATTGTCAAGTATACCAGTTTCATGGTATAGGACACTTACTGATATTGATATTCAATTTGGAGAGTGGTGCCGGGATGGGATGACTATTACGGAAACCCTACAGGCATTATGTCGGGTACTGAAAATCAACTCTGTACACACAGAAACCCGATAGATATGGTATACGCCCTCAAAAATATTTACGAGTCCATTTATACATCCCGGCCATCATTAAGGTTTCTAAGCTGCACAACAGTAGGTATCATGAGCCCGACTACGAAGGTGCAATCTTAATGCTGTGTTCATAATCATTCCTTTAAGATGAGAACGAAGCATAATATGGATGATTTTTTTTAAATGTAGAATTTATTTATTTTCTACACATATAAATACAGATAAAGTTAAAAACATATGTGTTCTCTTCTTTTGAAATAAATTTTAACGTCAAAAAGGGCCTGTAAATCTTTATGGTGAATCAAGATTATTTCGTTTTTTTTTATAAATATTTATACCTTACCTGGCGCATGTGCAAAAATAAGGTTCCGAATAAAAGCAAATGAACAAGGCGAATTTTGCCGCCATCTTGTAATCATACGAAGTACAAACTGGTTATATTTGAACACCTGCGCTTGTAAATACCAAAAATGGCAATTGCTATATTATACCGAGAAGAGCACTCAAAAAATACTCTCAATTTTTCATTTCCAGTTGAACAGTTTTGATTTGATTTTTTTTTTTGATATGAAAAGCATGCAATATTTGTTTGGTTTGCATGACTGCCAAGCTATTTTCTTTTGCATGTGTAATAAACTCAGAGACAACAGCAAAACGTTCACTTTCTCAAGCGTACAGCTCAGAGGTTTTTCACAGAATACCCAAACGGGAAATCACCTGATGACGCTTAGAAACGTCCACTATTTATTTTTTCGAAAACTCATACGGAAAACCGCATGGCTGCCGCATTGTAGGTTTTCAAACCGGATGCCTTATAAATCTTAACTTAGCTATTTTTAAATAATAATTTGTAACTGTGGAAGTATTTCAAATATAATGATATGTAAATCTTTGCCTTTAATGTTGGTGTAGCAATTCCTTCGATAGTCAGAGTAGGACACAGGGCTGGCCTATCAGCAAATTTTTACTATCGTGCAACCAACACAAAAACCTCGTCGTATCAATAAATGTACACTCACCCAGCTAGTCTCCAGAAGCGATCCCACACTGCTTTCCCTTTTTATGCACGGACACAATACTTAAAGATATTATCCCGGGATTTTATGGTGTCGAAATTATAGCGGATTATTAAAATATTTTGAGCACAATGTCTCAGTGCTAGACAGCGGCAAACACGACAATCGCCGAACACACCGGTCAGTTGAACGATTTCGTAGATAATCTAGATGCTTCTTATGCGCTGCGTTCTTCATCCAGATGGCGCGCGGAGCGACACAAAACAGTATGTGCCGTTATTGTTAGGTACACACAAGCGTAGACTACTATCCAGATACCTAGGATAGGCTTTGTATACCAATTAACACGACGAGTATTTAATTATTTAAAAATATTTGAATCTCAAAACTGGCGCAACCATATGCCCCCGGCCTTGAAAGATTATTTTCAAAGGATAAGATAATTAAATTAAAAACTAAAGTTGTTGTACTAGCAACCGTATGAACCTTATTGCTAAAAAATGTAACTGTGTATATGGACTAACTAACTATGTTTCTATGCGGTACGTTAAAATAAGATGAACATGTTTGAACTTGTATTATGTATAGAGTAAGTTTATGTAAATAAATTAATTACTAAGTATAATATATATATATTATAGATATATAATACATGTACGGAGGGAATTTATTGGTTTGGAAGTGGACATAACCTTACAGTTGGTCTTTGGTAAACACCTGTTTTCGTTTTTACCTCTGCGACGCGTATAATGTCATCTTTACCCTTAATTGTTTTAACTATTATACCTAAGGGCCATAATAGCGGTATTACATTATCTTGCATAATTACAACCACCATTCCCTCTTTAATAGGACTAGAATTCGAGAACCATTTTTGTCTAGTCTGGAGCGTATGTAAGTATTCTGCACGCCATCGGGTCCAAAAGGATTGCATAATTTTATTAAGTAGGTTATAACGATTAACTAAGTGTGACACGTCATCATTTGCAGGAAACATTGGTAAAAATTTTAGCGGCACCATATTTAGGAAATGAGCCGGTGTCAAAGCTGTAGGCTCCGATGGATCTGAGCTTAGAGCAGTCAATGGACGCGAGTTTAGCACACTCTCAATTTGCGTAAGAACTGTATAGAGTTCTTCAAATGTAAGCACTTGAAGACCGATAGCTTTGTATAAATGAGTTTTAATACTCTTAATTATGCTTTCCCAGCAACCACCGAAGTGTGGGGCACTTGGTGGTATAAATTGCCATTTAATGCGATGAGCTGATAATTCGGCATGCCATAAGTGTTTACAATTCCTACTGAAATATGAATATAATTCATGTAAATAGGAACGAGCTCCCACGAAATTAGTTCCATGATCGGTATACATGCACTGAATTTCGCCACGGCGCGATAAAAATCTCCTAAGAGCTGCAAGAAAACAAGCAGTACTCATTTCACCTACCAACTCAATATGAACTGCCCTTGTTGTAAGACAAGTGAATAGACATATGTACGCTTTTCGAGATTTGATACCTCTACCTCTATAAGGAGTCACATAAAATGGACCAGCGAAATCACAACCAGTGTGAACAAAAGCTTTCGTGACCTCCAAAACACGAGCTTCAGGTAAATCTGACATTATGGGAATCTCTGAGCGTGGTTTAAATCTAAAACAAGTATTGCATTTCGAAATTACAAAACGAATGGTATTACGAGAGCTAAGTATCCAATATTTAGTTCTAAGAATAGATGTTAGTAACACTGGACCCGCGTGTAAATTTTTCTCGTGATAAGAAGTAATCAATAATTGAATAACATGATCCTTCTTAGGAAGCAATATAGGATGTCGATAATCGTAAGACTCTAAAGAATGAGCTAACCGACCACCGACGCGCGAATAATTCCGTCTTGAAGAAATGGATTTAATTTAAGAAGAGATTTCGAACAAGGTTTTTTATTTTGTAAATTATAAATATCGGAAGCAAAATGTATTTGTTGCACCGCACGAATAATTTCTAATTCTGCCATATTAAGATCGGAATCAGTTATAGGTCCAAGTTTTCTTTTAATAAATTTTAAAACATACGCTAGCACACGAAGCAATTTATTCCAAGACGAATAATTAAGAGCGAGTCGATATGATATAGGAGCGTTGGATACGAACGATGCAAATGTCTCAACTTTTACTTTAAGTTCTGGATCTTCTAGGGATATTTCCTTTGCAGTAACTGGTTGAATTGGCCATTCATTCTTTGGCAAGGAAAGCCATGGCGGGCCCTTGAACCAGAGAGGATGGTCAATGAGTTGAGCGGGGGTTAAGCCACGAGAAAGGCAATCACTAGGATTATCTGTCCCCTTAACGTGATAAAAATGTTTAGGTGGTAAATTATCGTGTATTTTGGCTACACGGTTGGCTACGAATGTGTGCCATCTGTGCGGCGATGAATGAATCCAATGTAATGCGACTGTTGAATCAGAAAACGCAAGTATTGAATCAATCGAACAACGACAGGAATATGTGTTTAATACATTTTTTATTAATTTTGAGAGCAACAAAGCTGCACAAAGCTCAAGTCGAGCAAGAGATATTACTTTAATTGGTGCGACTTTGGATTTGGCAGCCACGAGAGAAACGCAAGTGGGTTTATTAGGTGTGTTAACATGAAGGTAAACGGCGGCACCATAGGCTTTTTCACTGGCGTCTGCGAATCCTACAATAGTAACTGAGCTGTCAGCGTATACTCCAATATGCCTAGGAAACTTTAATGATGATAGTTTATGAAGTTCATTTTGAAATATATTCCATTTGGAAGTTATATGAGAAGGAGGTAACGAATCCCAATCAATCTTTAAAATAAAAAGAGATTGAATCATTAACTTAGCGTAAAGTATAACGGGAGCAACTAGACCTAAAACATCATATAATCGAGCTACAAACGAAAGCATGTTACGTTTTGAACATGGGAGATCATTTTGAACAACATTAAATGTGAAGATATCTTCAGATGGAAGCCATCGAAGACCTAAAACCTTAAGAATATTATCCCTATCAAACTGAACGCTCTGCGTGAGCCTAAGCTGTTCAGGAATATCATCTAAAATTTGAGAAGAATTACTAGCCCATTTTGTGAGTTTGAATCCCCCTGCGTCAAACATATCAATCAGCTGTTTGGAGACATCCAAAGCTTGCTGAAGCGATTGAAAAGAGCTTGCGACATCGTCCATATATATATCTCGGCGTACAACTTCTTCTGCCAATGGAAACCGATGCTTCTCATCATTTGCTAATTGAGCAATAGTACGCAAAGCTAGAAATGGGGACGGCTTTAAGCCAAAGGTAACACAATTAAATTCATATGTTTGTATTGGGTCAGACTGATTAAATCTATATAAAATTCTTTGATATTTACGATCTTGCTCTCTAACGTTTATTCTCAAATACATTTGTTGAACATCAGCAGTAATAGCAACTTCAAATAAACGTAAATTTAAAAGTATGGTAAAAATATCATTTTGTAAATTAGGTCCCGTGTATAAAATATCATTAAGCGAGATGCCATTCTCAGATTTTGCACTGGCATCTAAAACGGGGCGAACCTTTGATGTTATTTTGTCATCACGTAAAACTGGATGTTGTGGTATATAAAACCCATCATTTCTATTAAAATTATTGTTATTAGGTACGAGCGAAAGATAACATTTATTTAAATAATCTTTAATGACCTCATCATAAAGTTCCTTAAGGACAGGTTGTAATGCGAATCTGCGTTCTAGATATAAAAATCTACGATATGCAGTATCAAAAGAACTACCAAGAGTGGTAGGACTATCTTTAAATGGAAGAGCCACCTCATACTTGCCTGATTCAAGTCTAGTAGTAGTGGTAACATAAAATTGCTCACAATATTTATCTTTAATGCTAGTTGGTTTAGCACCACTAACATCCTCCAGTTCCCAAAACTTACGAACCAGAGATTCCACTTCGCACATGGCGACCGAACAAAAGGAAAGTGAAGTCGAGCTACATGATGCAAGAGTGGGCGCTTCGCCTAAAATAATATAACCTAGAACAGTCTCTAACGCATTAGGAGATCCAATTTTATTGTTATTATTATTAGGCAATAACAACTGTGCAAAAAGTCCAACACCTATTAATATGTCTACGTCCCCTGGGGAAGCCCAAGAATCATCACTTAAAAGGATTTTACCAAAAGATTTTATACAGTTAGCGTCAATAGGGCATGTTGGTAATTTGCTAGTAATTTGATTTAATACCAAAGCGTTGATAGAAAACTGCGTTGAAGTATTAAATTTAGAGCGCAGTGTTAAACTAACGGAACCCTTAACAGACTGAAGCGATCCGCCTATACCTTGGACGGTGACATTATTTTGTCGATTAATGTGTAAACCCAACTTAGTACAACAATTTGTTGTTATATAATGTTTCTGAGAGCCCGGGTCGAGTAAACAACGTACAAGAACGTCTTTTCCGTTTCGGGAGGTCACGTAAACCTGTGCGGTGGCTAAAACTTCAGTTTTGACGTTAGAGTGTAACGAAGATGATAAGGTGCATAAAGCGGTTTGAGCGTCATCAGTGCTGACGTCATTGAGACGTTGGTTCCATTTATGGTCTATATCAGAATTGCTGGTTGTAGCGAGTGATTGCGATGGTGACGAAGACGGATTCGACCGTATACAATCTTTTTCAAAATGAAGCAAAGTGTGATGTTTCGCATTACATTTGCGACACGAAGAAGTTGAGTTGCACTGATAACTCGAATGTTGCGAACTTAAACAATTAGTACATAATCGATTTTCCTTTGCGAATTTATACCTATCATTAGGTGACAGTTTTAAAAAAGAATTGCAAGAATATATCTTATGTGGTTCGCCGTGACAGTGAGGGCACTTGTCACGGGGGTTGGGCTGAGCAGAAACAAAGGCAGAATGAGCGCGCGATCGGGCGCTGCCGGTGCTGGTCGTGGGCGCAGAAGTATCGCGCGCAGGCGCACCGCGCGTCGAAGCAGAAGTGCGCTGCAGTATTTTTACTTGATCGTTAACAAACAGAACGAAGCTATCATAAGAAGGCATATTATTAGTACCTCGTAAGGATGACTCATACGACTTTGCGGTGTCGGAATCTATTATTTTTAACCCCATATAAACAAACAGAAAATCACACAAATTGTCAATTTTTAACTGTTTCAGGGCTGCAATAACAGTAGTATATTTATCAATGAAATTTTCTAAATTATTAACCGAAGGACCGTTGATTGGTTTTAATGTAAACAATTGATTTAAATATGACGTGGCCAATGCGCGTTTGTCGTGATATTTATTTACCAAAGCGTTCCAAATGATGGTATAGTTATCAGCTGAGGGAACTAAGCCCGTGCACACGTTCGATGCCTTGCCAGTCAAATGACTCATTAAATAATGAACGCGCTCCGAGTCAGAAAGATTTTCGTTCTCGTGAATGATTCTCTTAAAGGTTTCATAAAAGAAAGGAAACTTTTGAATATCGCCATCAAACGTAGGAAGCGTAATATTCGGAATTTTTATTAAATCATTTTTATTTTGTACTTTTGTTACACATTCAGAGCTTGTTCGTGGCGGTTGATAATTCAATTGTGACTTACTACTCTTAATCTCGATGCGAGACAATTCAGATTTTATTAAAGCGAACATTTCATCAAAAGAATTAAGTGACTGATAATTAACTAAGTAATTCGGATCACTCTCCAACTGCAACAAATTAATTTCGTCTACAATTTTAATATACTCATCACGCCACCTGTCAATAAGTTGCGCTTGAGCCAAAAATGTATTACGAACTTTCTCGTCCTTTAAGTTAGGAAGGAGGTTGTATGTTCGCTGCAAAGAATTAAAGTATTGGCAACGTTTAGATTCATTAAGTTTAATTTTTAACTCAATATTAGACATGTTTAGTAAGTACAAGCACTAATGACTATGAAGTATTTTATTTAATATTATTTGTTTTATTATTATAATAGATCGTAAAATATTTATTTTATTATGCTTTATTAACGTGTATAAGCTGTCCCAGGTAATATATTTATTATCAATAAAGCACAAATCCGTGAGGTATTTACGCAAATTAGAAAGAATGAAACACAAAATAGATGTTTAATGACGCGGTGTAAAGTAAAATAATACTTATTTACCAATAGATTACGTAAATAAATATAGGTCAAGTTCACATCTATCTGTAACTACGTAACAAAGAAAGTAAGCGGTAATTATGTTAATCGTACCACGAGCAATTGCGGGGAAAAAATAAATTATTAATTTGCAATATGTACAAATCAATAAGATTGCTCGTGATAAATCAACAATAGAAAATATTTTAAAGAAAGGTGTATTTAATATGTTATACCTAGATCGTAAGCGGGCGTAAGAATAAGTGTAAATTGTTAAAATATATTAAATGAGTGAGATTGCAGAGTGTGATATGTTATTATTTCGATTCTGAAATAAAAAACGGCGAATAAATTGTACAAAGTAATGATTTGTATGTCAGCGAATGTAACTTGAAGGTAGCTTTGAAATTATTTAACTACGGCGCAATCACGTTCAAATGTCGTTTCTAAACTAAAACTGACGTTTGTTTGATCAACTAAGACAATGGTAATAAATCAATGACACGTGTGTATTTAAAACTGCTAACATGCAAATTCATTACAAAATCGAACGAGTGAAATATGAATCCAGCTAAATGAGTTGTTGCGATTATAACCAGTACGTTAAAGTAATAAGGTTCAAAATGGTATGCAGTAGAAACGTATATTCGTAACGGTACTTAGCACGCTAGAAAAATTCAGGATATATATCCCGGCCGAAGTGACCAAAATATAATTATGGTGTAGCAATTCCTTCGATAGTCAGAGTAGGACACAGGGCTGGCCTATCAGCAAATTTTTACTATCGTGCAACCAACACAAAAACCTCGTCGTATCAATAAATGTACACTCACCCAGCTAGTCTCCAGAAGCGATCCCACACTGCTTTCCCTTTTTATGCACGGACACAATACTTAAAGATATTATCCCGGGATTTTATGGTGTCGAAATTATAGCGGATTATTAAAATATTTTGAGCACACAATGTCTCAGTGCTAGACAGCGGCAAACACGACAATCGCCGAACACACCGGTCAGTTGAACGATTTCGCAGATAATCTAGATGCTTCTTATGCGCTGCGTTCTTCATCCAGATGGCGCGCGGAGCGACACAAACAGTATGTGCCGTTATTGTTAGGTACACACAAGCGTAGACTACTATCCAGATACCTAGGATAGGCTTTGTATACCAATTAACACGACGAGTATTTAATTATTTAAAAATATTTGAATCTCAAAACTGGCGCAACCAAATGTAATTTATAAAGTATTGTAAAAATATTCCAAAAATTTATGTTGTGTTAAGTTAGTAATTTTTGCATGCTTTACCGACATAAAAACCGGCGTACTCGGTACACCAACCGAATGTGTTAATTAGAAAGTTATACTAAAAAGGCGTTAAAGTGCCTTCTAGACTTCTATAATTACAATTACCGATAACGGTGTAATGAAATAGTTATAACTATTAATAAAAATAATGTAACAAATTATGTAATTCATTTTTGAGAACAATTCACATTCACAGTAAGCTGTATACAATAACTTTATAAAATCCTTGCAGATAAGTCCTTTAAATTAAGAATGGCCGAAGAGCCTTACGTTATGACATCTTTTTGTCACTTTCAAATATGAAGACTTTCATTTTGCTTACATTTACTTCCATTCCTTTTCTTTTTAATGCAGCATGCGTACAGTTACCCATATCTTGTAACTCCCCCTCCGACGGTGCCTAAGTTATTTGATTGTCGACATTCATATATACAAAATTTATTGTGAGATAATTGGTTTCGACCATGTTACACCGACCGTTATCGGAAGCAAACTGGAGCTACGATATCTTTTGCCGAATGGAAATGTTAGTCTAATAATTAAATAGAAAAGAAAGTGATAAAAGACAATATAATAAATACATAAAAAACAGCAATCAAATTACAAAAAGTCTTTCATTTCTTCATTACTGCTGTTGGGGCTGCCGCGTTTTTGTAGTGCATCGGGGATGTTCCCAGAATACCGAGTAGATTGTTTTTATGCCATAATGCGTAAAGATACGTGTCCTTGACGCAGAGTGCATAGTAGTATAAACAGCATCCTGGGCATGATCGCTAGCCGATTGGATTGTGCTTTCATGAACCGCTCTAGCGCCATTTCTCACGGATTGGCATAGGGTAAGTGTATATGTTGTGTTTGTTTGTATGCTATGTACTAACAAGAGAATAAGCAAAATTGTTACTAACATGAATGGATGTGAAATCTGAAATAAAAAATATATATTATTGCTTATATCACGCATCTTTATAAGACACTGTCATTTATAAGTCGTGCGCGAGTATACAGATCGTATCGAATCCGTAGAAGCCATTTAAAGGAAATTTAGTGAGTGTCTAAGTGAAAAGAGAGCTGTTAGGGACCTAATATTACATTAGTAATATAGACAATGAAGACTATATTGATTATATTTATATGAGTATATAAATTAATAAATTTGCGAAGTTTTAAAAACGTTGTGATCGCAGTTATTTATAAAACGATCAAGCTTACTGAGAGTATCTGCATCCAGGTGGAGATAGCACAAAGCACCATAGATAATTCCATATTGACTATGGTGGTATGTGCTCCCCTTGGCAAATTGTTGTCTGGACAAACCTGGTCGCTAGAATTTTTGTGCTTGTATAGAGGTAGCACGTAGCACCCCAGTACCCCTTTGACAACATTGGTGACTGGACATTGCCAAGATAAGGTCAAGGAATCAACGTGTAAGCCAAGCTTTCACGTGTTTACTAAATGGAATAACAATACCATTCTAAACTATCCTGTGTAAGTTAACAGTCGCTATTCTAGACATATCATGCGAACTTTCAACAATTAACGCTTGACACCTGAAAGGATGCACGATAATTTTAAACTGTTAAGACAATGCACCGATAGCTTGCAGATCCAAATTTAATTTATTTATGGTTATTAATCATGTAAGCTGCAAAATGCAAAATATCAGTATAGAGATGATACGAAAACTAAAGTCTGTTCATAAGAAAGTTTATAAATATAGAAAATAGAAGAGGCGATACAATGCCGCCTTGGGGTATGACGAAATGTAAATCACAACAAAAAGATGATAAATGATCATAGTGAACTGATTGCTAGCGTTCTCGAAGATAAGATGGAAACCACTCCAAGTCCTCGTCAGAGATTTCCGAACTACATAAAATAGCTAGATAATTTTCATAGTTTCCAGCATTAAAAGCATTTGAAAGATCTATTAAAACTAAAACGGTTTCGTTTGTAGCTTGAATTCCCGCCCTAATATCACCAAGTCTTTAATTTTACTCCAAGTCCAGTATTATGAAATTTAATATTGGCCTGATCTAGCTTGAAAACACAGTAATCGCATACCTGAATGTGGACCGACGACGATAAGATGAAAATCGCAGAAAGGCGGTGGACGGCGGTGGACACCGTGGCCATCCTCCGGCTGAAATAAATCTATTTTCAATAATATTTTAAAGATTTTCAAGTTGAATGTTTAATACATTTAACAATGATCAACCTATTTTGGCTTAACGAAGTAAACGTGAAGAATGCGGGTGTATTTTTCTATTGTTTCTAATAATATTCGGTGGCCAAATTAGTTAAGGCGTCAACTCGACATATTGAAGACACGATTTCTAGTCCCGCCGGACTCGAACATTATCCAATATCTTAACAACCACGAACGCAACTTTGGCAAAATCCATATAGCAAAAAAATGGTTTTCGCGCCACTAAAACTCTTTGAGATCGGTCTTTTCAATTTAAACGAATATAAATTCTTAGTTCAATTATAATCAAGGACTTTAGTATTAAAATAGATGCCTTTTACCATTATTATATTACTAAGAAAAGTTACAAATTTATATGTACGAAGAGCAAACAACAGCAATTACTAATATAAAAAAAATATCTGTAATACTTGAACATACGGTTCATTGTTCAATTACAATTTAAAAAAGAATAAACACATTTATTATACGTAAAAATTTATTAGAACAAGTGGCGATATGTGGTATTTATAATTGTGGGTGTTTATATATTGCCAGTGTGTTCATTGCCGTGGTAACAAGATGGCGGGTCGGTTTGCCAGTTTAATTTGCATGTTTGCTATCGTAAACATTATCAATGGCCAAGAAACACCAGGTAAGATTAAAACTGGCTTATTGCAATGTGATTCTTCTTTTTCTTATATATCATCTCGAGATGTATAAAGAGTGCAAAGAGTAATTGCAGGATATATTATATATCCTGCAAGTACACTTAGTTCTCTGGACCACTTTGAAATGTGGATATAGGTATCTAAAAAATAACGATATACCCAATAAAGATATATACAATGTTAAGCTTAAACTGAGTAAAATCATTAATCCGCGATCTGACGCTACATATGCTATTCAGTTGAAACTAGAATTGTAAGATTTAATATTTACAAATAAAAAGATAAAAAGATGGCCTTACATTTGATTTAGTTGCGAAAGCAGTAAACGCACCATTACTATTTCTAAATATTCGATCAACGCTAATTACAGTTAATAGAAAATCATTGCGGTTTAAATATGAAATAATTTGATGCAACTTAAGAACCTTAAAGTAATAACGCATAGTTCGCGCGTGCAATTTGAAGCAACTTAAACTAAGTCATAAATAACGCGCTACGCCCGCCGGACAGCGCCACAGTATTCAAGGTTAACGCACTTCGAACGCATTTCTGTTAAAATAATTAAATATAAAGATTTACCCAATCGAATGGTGTCCCAACACAGAGCTGCGTCTCAGGAGGTTCGAAGGGGGGGAGGTTGCGATCACTCCCCCGATAAGAGCTCCCCTGGTGTAAACAGAGGAGCGAAGGCTGAGGGTCCTCAGATGTGACACTCGATCTTGAGGCCCCCCACAATACCTGATGACGGCCATCGCTGAGGTTTTAGTGGGTAGACCTGCCCCTTCTGGTGAAGAGACTCAAACAGAGGAGCGAAGGCTGAGGGTCCTCAGATGTGACACTCGATCCTGAGGCCCCCCACAATACCTGATGACGGCCATCGCTGAGGTTTTAGTGGGTAGACCTGCCCCTTCTGGTGAAGAGACTCCACATAACCTCCGGTCACGGTAGTATGCAGTTCAACGCATTTCCAAAAAAAACGCAACAAAAAACGTCTGTTTGTTTACCAATATCCAATATGTACCGATAATGAAAATGATGATGACCAGATTTTGTTTGTAGATTGCACATCGCGTCTGGTCACCGGCCCCTGTAGAGGTAGATTCATTAGGTAAGTTTATATTTAAATGTAAATCCTAGTAAACTTCACATATGCAACGCATTATAATGTATACACACATACCCTGTGCAATGTGAGCGACATGCATCCTACGCAATGATTGATCTACCAATCCAGTCTTCGTATTATTTTACGATCGTATTCTAAAATCAAACTAAAACCTCCGCTTTAGTACAGTTAGAAAGCGTTATATGGTCTAAATAGTATCATCCCTTTTTAACTATACGCAAGCAGCGATTTAAATTTAAGTTTGATTTTAGAATACGAGCTTTTAAATCCGCTTGAGTACAGATAGAAAGAAATAGCGTTATATGGTCTAAATAGTATCATCCCTTTTTAACTATACGCAAGCAACGATTTGAATTTAAGTTTGATTTTAGAATACGAGCTTTTAAATCCGCTTAACTATAGATAGAAACAAATGGCGCTATATGATCTAAATAGTACCATCCCTTTTTAACTATACGCAAGCAGCGATTTGAATTTAAGTTTGATTTTAGAACACGAGCCTTTAAATCGAACATACTGTTACGCCGGTGGCTTAGTAAAACTTCAAAAGTGATTTTCTGTGACTTAGAAACGTTTTCAGCAGGCTGAAACGTCGTTTCAGGCCGTTTCAGAAGTAGCTCTTTCACATACTAAAAAATCTAAATTACACCCAAGTTACAGTAGTTTTCAGGCGCCTGAAACATGTTTTCAGTACGTTTCAGGCTACCCTCTATCCAATGCCGCAATAACCTGAAAACCCGTTTTCAGGCGTTTTCAGGACCCCTTATGAGCCATTAAGCCTACTTCAGTAAAAGGACATAAATTTCAATAGGAGTGAAAGAGATAGCAATAGTAGAAAGAGACAGAGATAGTTAGAACATTCGAGAAGTATTAGAATGAGAAAACATCATTAGAAAGAGATAGACAAACACAGAATATTCGAGAAAGATAGTACGGGAATATTCGAGTATTGTGTATCGAGAATATTCGAGTATCGAGACAGTTATACTCGAAACGTCTCGAACGCGCGACGTATTGGACTACACATTCGAGTGTGTCTGCGAATGTTCTGGCAAGAGTGGCAAGTATCTTAGGGGACTATATAAGGCTGTGTCCGGCCGCCGGGAATTATTATTGTATTGCGATACAGTGCGAAAACATCTAAGTGATATTGGAGAACTAAGAAGCGACTTTCAGTGCTTTTAGTGAAGTGATTAGTGAGTTAGTGTGGTAATTAATAAAAGTTCAGTGTTTTGGTAGACCGCCGTTTAATTTACTGACCCCAGCTCGTAACATTTGGTGTCAGAAGTGGGATCAGTATGCCGGTTCTACCAAAGGAAGACACGGAAGGAAGAATCCGGACAAGAAGCCAGCGACAACAGGAAGCCGACCAGAGACGCTTCGGAGCTACTCAGCCGCCAACTGACGAGGACCAGCAGTCAGTTATGGAAGCCACTCCCTCAACGTCGGCTGCCGCTCCAGATTGGCGGCTTTCATGGCGATGATGCAGGAGCAGGCCCGCCGTCAGGAGGAGCAAGCACGCCGTCAGGAGGAGCAAGCACGCCGTCTGGAAGAGCAGTTGCAGCGTGATAAGGAGGAGCAGGCCCGCCGTCAGGAGGAGCAGGCACGCCGTCTGGAAGAGCAGTTGCAGCGCGATAAGGAGGAGCAGGCCCGCCGTCAGGAGGAGCAGGCCCGCCGTCAGGAGGAGCAGACTCGCCTTTTGAGGGAACAACTGCAGCTCGGCCAAGATGAACAAATGGTCCTGATCAAAGATCTCCAAGCGACTTTCGGCAATAAGGTCAAAGTGATAGAAGATAAGGTTCTGCAACACGAGAACCGTCTCACCGAAGCTGAATCTGAGATTGCCGATGTCAAGAAGGCTTTGGGTAATCTGAAGGTCGGAGATGGGACAGCCACTATCGTCAGTGCCGCTCCTTCGGTGCGAGGATTCAAAGTGCCACCTTTTGATGGGAGTTCCTCGTGGTCAGCCTATAAAATACAGTTTGAGGCTGTAATGGAGGCAAATGGGTGGACTAAAGCCCAGGCCATGACCGCACTCAAGCTAGGCCTCGAGATCAAGCCTTGACAGTCCTCGAAGCTCTTGACAAGAAGGTGAGCTACGAGGAACTATTGGAAGCGCTTGAGGCAAGATACGGCGACGCACACCTTGAACATGTGTTTCGGGCCCAGCTAAAAGATCGGGTTCAGCGTGTTGGTGAAAACCTGCAACAATGGGCCCTAGAGGTAGAAAAACTGGTACGTAAAGCGTACCAGTCCGCACCGACGTTAATCGTGGGCAACCTTGTACAGGCTTTTGTCGACGGCATTCGGGACCTCGAAGTGAGAGCTGCTGTGAGACTCGGGCACCACGAAACCCTTAAAACGACGCCTGGCCCATGCTCTAGAAGTGGAAGCTGTGAGGCAAGACCATCGGTCTCATCGTGTCAGGGAGGTAATTGCAACACCTGTGCGTGACCGCTTCAAGGGATACAGCCCTAGATGCTACACTTGTGGCGAAAAGGGACACCTCCGATCAAGTTGTCCGAAGCGTAGCTCAGGGATTGATGAAGATGGGCCTCAGGAGAACAGGGCAGCTAATAGCGCTGTCCAACAACAGCAGGGAAACGAGTAAACGCCAGGACTGCGGGGCGAGTGCTGGCTGGTGTTCGCAGAGCCCCAAGGATTTCGATCTCACAAGCCCACGATGGGAACAGCCTGATCATCAATGGCAAGGTTAACGGAAGGCCATGTAAGCTGACAATCGATACCGGAGCCTCTCGCACGGTTGTCAGTTCCCAACTTGCGAATCGGTTTCTGAGGGACTTCAGAAACAATAGCCTGGAGCGATTAAATTTAGTAACCGCCACCGGTCAACACATACCCGTCCGAGGCGAACAGAAGGTGGAGTTGAAGTTGGGTAATCAAGTTTACCTGCACAACGTCATTGTGGCTGATATTGTCGATGACTGCATTCTCGGACTAGACTTTATGAGGAAGAATGGTTGTGAGATCGACGTCAAGCAAGGAATTATGAGTTGTGGACTAGAAGAATTGTTCATGGAAGGAGCCACACCGGGGAAAGTGTATAGCTTAAAGAAAACCGCTCTACCCCCAAAATCAGAAACCATTGTGCCGGTTAGTCTCCCTTACAATTCTGGGAAGATGCATCGATGTGTACTCATTGAAAGATTAGATCATGACCAGCCATGGAAAATGGCACGAACTCTGGTAAGAACCACTGGCTTTGCAGCAGTTCGTGTACTGAATCTTGACGATAAAGAACACGTGATCGAAAAGGGAATGTTACTTGGTACGAGTGAGGAGGTAGACTGGTTGCGTCGTTGTCAAGACACGACTCATACAAAGGTCAACAAAAATGAAGGAATCAGCGTGTCTAAACTTTTGGAAGACTGTCGAGACGTTTTGTCTAAGGAACAGATAGACAAGGCTAAGAAGATGTTACTCAAGTACGCTGATGTTTTCTCTACTAACGACGAGGACATTGGGAAGACGAGTTTAGTTCAACACAGAATTAACACTGGGAACGAATTGCCTATCCGCCAGCGACCAAGAAGACTACCGATAGCACGGGAAAAGGAAGTGGAGACCATGATTGAAGGAATGGTGAAGGAAGGTGTTATAGAGCCTTCATCCAGCCCATGGTCTTCGCCCGTGGTACTTGTTAGGAAAAAGGATGGCAGCATGCGTTTTTTGTGTTGACTACCGCCGCCTGAACGACATCACAAAGAAGGACAGCTATCCATTACCCAGGATTGATGACACGCTGGATATGCTAACCGGAGTGAAGTGGTTCAGCACATTAGATTTAAAAGTGGCTACTGGCAAGTAGAAATCGACCCTAAGGACAAGGAGAAGACTGCATTTTCTACTGGAAAGGGACTATGGCAGTTCAAAGTGATGCCGTTCGGGCTGTGTAATGCGCCGGCGACTTTCGAAAGGCTGATGGAGCTGGTACTCAGCGGATTGATTGGAGAAGCCTGTCTGGTCTATTTGGATGACATCATCATCGTGGGCCGTACGTTTGAAGAACACCTTCAGAATCTAGAACGGGTGCTATCAAAAATTCGAAGCGCCAACCTGAAGTTAAGCCCAAAAAAGTGTTCCTTCTTCAAACGACAAGTAAGCTTCCTAGGATACGTGGTTTCGGAAGCGGGTGTCCAGACAGATCCGCAGAAGATCATCGCCGTAAAGGATTGGCCAGTTCCGAGAGACAAGACACAAGTAAGAGCATTTTTGGGTTTGTGTTCCTACTACCGGCGATTTGTGAAGAACTTTGCCGACATTGCCAAGCCTCTTCATAAACTCACAGAAGAAAAGAGAAGTTTTTGCTGGGATGAAAACTGTGACGTCGCATTTCAAGCACTGAAACGACATCTGTGTAACACACCTATTCTGGGGTATCCTGATAATGAAAATGAATTCATAGTGGATACAGACGCAAGTGATACTGGGCTAGGTGGTGTATTGTCGCAACGGAAAGGAGATCGCGAAGTTGTTATAGCATACTTCAGCAAATCTTTGTCCAAACCTGAGAGAAATTACTGTGTCACGAGAAGAGAATTACTGGCAGTGGTGAAAACATTGCAGCATTTCAACAAATATTTGCTTGGTCGAAAATTCCATCTGCGTACTGACCATGCTGCATTGAAGTGGCTATTACAATTCAAGAATCCCGAAGGACAAGTTGCGAGATGGATTGAGTTACTTCAAGAATATGACTTCGTGATTGAACATCGCAGTGGAAGATCTCATGGTAATGCAGATGCTTTGTCAAGAAGACCTTGCTCTGAAGACTGCAAGCACTGCGTAAAACAAGAGGCAAAAGCAGACCTACCTGTGAGAATGCTAAACACGGATCTTAGCAATGAATGGAAAGAAACCTTTCAACACGCTCAGCAGTATGATGTAGACATCAAACCGATTCTCGAATGGATCAAAGCCGGTACTCCTAAACCTGCCTGGAGTGATATTGCGTCGATGAGTTCCATCACGAAGAGCTATTGGGCTCAATGGGACAGCCTGGTTATCCAAGATGAAGTCTTGTGCCGCAAATGGGAAAACGCTCGAGGAGACCGTTGTCATCTACAAATGGTTGTACCCAAGCCAAGATACCGGATGTTCTACAGCTGTACCATAACGGATGTTCGGGAGGTCATATGGGGGTGACGAGAACTCTGTTGAAAATAAGAGAACGATTTTACTGGATAAATTGCCGTGACGATGTTGAAGATTGGTGCCGCAAGTGTACTAGTTGTGCTGCAGTAAAGGGACCTCATACACGCAGCAGAGGTGCATTGAAACTGTATAACGTTGGTGCACCATGGGAAAGGATTGCCATAGACGTTGCGGGACCATTTCCGGAAAGTGAATGCGGAAACAAGTACTTCATGGTTGTGATGGATTATTTCACTAAATGGCCGGAAGTCTTCGCTATTCCTAACCAAGAGGCTTCAACAGTTGCGGATAAATTAGTCCATGAAGTCTTCTGCCGTTTTGGAGTACCCTTGGAAATTCATAGTGATCAGGGAAGAAATTTTGAGTCTCAAATATTTCAAGAGATGTGTCGAGTTATGGGTACCATAAAACGAGGACCACTTCTTACCATCCGCAATCTGATGGAATGGTGGAACGATTTAACCAAACATTGGAGAGGTATCTTGCAAAGGTTGTGTCAAGCAGGCAAAAGGATTGGGACAAGCACATCCAACCATTCCTGATGTCATATCGAAGCGCAGTCCATGAAAGTACTTCGGTGACACCAGCATTTGCAAACTTTGGTAGGGAACTACGGTTGCCTGCGGATCTACTTACTGGAATTCCACCTGACGCCCGCGGAATATAACCGAGTACGCGAATGATTTGCGCAACAAGTTGAACGACGTACACGAGCAAGTCAGACAATCAAGCCAGCAGATGTCTGAGAAGATGAAAACCCGCTACGACCGAAATGTAAACAACAAGGGCTTTGAAGAGGGTTCGTTGGTGTGGCTACATAATCCAGTCCGCAGTAAAGGGAAATCTCCGAAGCTTCAAGCCAAATGGGAAGGACCCTATCGAGTTTTGAAGAGGATCAACGACGTCACGTACCGGATACAGCGGAATGCACGTAGTCCCTGTAAGATTGTTCACGTTGACCGACTGGCGAAATACCACGGAAATAATGATGCTCGGGACGAGCATGTCTTAGGAGGGGGTAGTGTTACGCCGGTGGCTTAGTAAAACTTCAAAAGTGATTTTCTGTGACTTAGAAACGTTTTCAGCAGGCTGAAACGTCGTTTCAGGCCGTTTCAGAAGTAGCTCTTTCACATACTAAAAAATCTAAATTACACCCAAGTTACAGTAGTTTTCAGGCGCCTGAAACATGTTTTCAGTACGTTTCAGGCTACCCTCTATCCAATGCCGCAATAACCTGAAAACCCGTTTTCAGGCGTTTTCAGGACCCCTTATGAGCCATTAAGCCTACTTCAGTAAAAGGACATAAATTTCAATAGGAGTGAAAGAGATAGCAATAGTAGAAAGAGACAGAGATAGTTAGAACATTCGAGAAGTATTAGAATGAGAAAACATTTAGAAAGAGATAGACAAACACAGAATATTCGAGAAAGATAGTACGGGAATATTCGAGTATTGTGTATCGAGAATATTCGAGTATCGAGACAGTTATACTCGAAACGTCTCGAACGCGCGACGTATTGGACTACACATTCGAGTGTGTCTGCGAATGTTCTGGCAAGAGTGGCAAGTATCTTAGGGGACTATATAAGGCTGTGTCCGGCCGCCGGGAATTATTATTGTATTGCGATACAGTGCGAAAACATCTAAGTGATATTGGAGAACTAAGAAGCGACTTTCAGTGCTTTTAGTGAAGTGATTAGTGAGTTAGTGTGGTAATTAATAAAAGTTCAGTGTTTTGGTAGACCGCCGTTTAATTTACTGACCCCAGCTCGTAACAATACGATATACAGTTATCACTTTCCGCACATCTCTTCGCTCTACGTCACTGTGTGCAAATAAGCGAGAGCAGGACGTGACGTGATAGCGACAATGACACAACTTACGTACACAATATGTACTCTCACAGAATTGATGTACACACTGTCTCACTTATTAACGCCAGCCTCAGATATCATTTGTTCAGGTGCTGTAATGTAATAATGTTCTTTTCTTTTCTTAATGTGACTTTGGGGATGATTTATTAAGTTTGATGATTTTAAATAAACATTTCCATAACGTACAAACAATGAAGAGAGACAAAAACTTGGAGTATTTAGATATTTAAAAAATAATAAAGATAAACCACATCTTTATTATTTTTTAAATATCTAAATACTCCATTTGACTGCCTTTGAAATACTAAAATAGCACTTAAAACGAGAATATATAACAAATACAGTACACAAGAAAACACAGTACAAATGATATAATTCAATACAATATAATACAATAAATGTGGTTTAAAAGAAATGTAATTAATGTTGTAATGTGAAATGTGGTTTGAAAGAGGATATCGTGACAAGAATAGAGAAAGGGATGCTTGGGTGGTTTGGGCATGTGGAACGGATGGATGAAAGTAGACTGACCAAAATGATTTATGAGGCTGGAGTGAGTGGAGACACGGGACGAGGAAGACCTAGGCGAACATATTTCGAACAAATCGAAAGTGTCCTCAAAAGGGCCAGGTCAGAAGTACCCGCAATCGTCGAGCATGTATGAGGAATGTTATGAAAGTAGATGAAGCGAAAGAGATATGTAAGGACCGTAGCAAGTGGAAGGACGTAATCTCTGCCTACCCCCGTGGGAAAAAAGCGTGAGTGTATGTATGTATGTATGTATAATACAATACAATAGTCCAATATTCTATGTAAAAATTATATCTGAGTCTTTGTGTAAGTGTAAACATATCAACTCTCCCACGTTGCATGGAATACGTTGGATACGTGCTCAGATTATCCCTTAATGCTTTAACTGCCGGTGAGAGAGAACCCACGAGAAGAAATTATTATAAGAAAATAATTGTGCAAAAAAGGAAAGAAGAAAAGGGAATTTGTAAAAAAATTGCTAAATAGTTACTTCAAATACTTGGTTCAATTTGGATTTAATTAAAAAAAATAATCATGTTGATATATTGTATTAAAATCTAACTGACCCGATGAATTTGGATCTAACAACATGCAGTGAGATGTCAATTGGGCATTTGACTATTTTTTTATAATATGCACATATATTAAAAGCATATTGTTATTATATTAACTGACAAAAATTGTAGTAGTAACAGGGTACCTGTGATTATTACGAAAATTTTGTGGCTTACTTGCGAATCGCTCAATAACGCTTCATATTAAAATATATTGCATTGTGACGGCACGGTATGGTAAAGTTGCTTATTTTGTATGAGCATATAACCAAAATTTGTACATTTATATGTATATTTCGTATATTGAAAAACGTTATATTATGTTCTAGAAAATCCTAAAATGTTCTCACTTTGTTCTTTATGTTATATTTAAAAAAAATACGCCCAATTCATTATGGACATCCAGCCCCACAGCGATACTAGTCTTCTAAATATTTAAGATAATTTTTATTTTTATTTAATTTATAGTCGGTAATTATATATTGTTTATTTTTCTAATATTTGACTAGTAATGGTAATCTGTGAAATACCTAACAATCAAAATCGGTGCACTCGTTAGTGAGATTTTTTATAAAACCACAACCTCTAATAACATATTATAAAAATTGTGAAATGACGTAATATATTATTATTATTATTTTCTGTTTTTTATGTTTGGAGAAATGTGATTAATTCTGCAACGAAAACGTTTTCCGAAAACGTCAAATAATTTAAGAACTGTAAATTTCAGGTATGGCGTGAATCCAGATACCAACAAATGCGAGAGCTTCGTTTACGGCGGCTGCGCTGGCAACAAGAACAACTATCAGAGCCAACAGGAATGTGAAGAGAAATGTCCGCCGGGTAAGTCACACATTAAATTAATTAAATACATCGATATATATGTACTACGTACTAGATTCGCCCGCCCGAACACTCACTACGTTCCAGTGAAGAGCAGGGTAGACTCTGCACCTCGCTCAGCGTGCATCGCTCATAGGCCGACAATAAACATAATTAAAACAGTGATTAAATAGTAAACCTGAACAAAAATAATTATTGAAAATATAAGTGAGTAAAATATCTAGTTGTTTAAATGGAAATAAGGATAATATTATAATTATACAACGTAAACAATATTTTTTATATTTATTGACGCCGCGCTGGCACGTGCTTGCTAAAATCATAGAGTAAAAGCCATACAGATGTTCCTCCATAGCGTACGCGGCGACTTTAGATTAATATATGTATAGACGGGATGATTATAAAATGTTTAGTTCGTAATTTTTTATTGTTTAGTACAAATTTATATAGTAGTAATAATTAAATAAAGTCCTAATATATTGTTTTCTTTTATGTTGCCATTCCTTCTATTATAAAACATAATATGTGTATGATTAAATTTGGTATCGCTTCTGCGGTGAAAACTCTTTGATACAAAGCGCTTTAACTTCATGCTTGACTGCGCTCGGCAAAACGTCATAAGTAAGCGGCGGTTACGACGTTTTGGTTGAACGAAATCTATACTTCGACAAGCGATCCAGCAGTTGTCTTTTTTCTATGGTCAGACGAGGTCACATAGATTTAGCGATCTAGCTGATTATAGTTCTAACATTCACCAGTATTTGAACACACTTTTTCCTTTAGTGTTCTTGTCTATCGGTAAAATATACACATATGTCAATGATTAAATGTTTTTTTTGGACGGACCACTGAAGCCACAGATATTCAGCTCTACCTACTAACGGCAGCCTTGCCTGCTAACGGACCCGGCGCGGTTCCGGGCCGTTAGGATCTGACTAAGGATCTATCTAGGGATCACTGACAGAAACCAGCACTCTGTCGTAAAGATGTAGCATCATAGCTACTTACTATAACATTAGTACCTATATATGTGTAATACTGTCATTGATCGCTCAAGATCACGGTGTCGTGGAGGCTGAGAACCGACCCGATGTCACTATACCAGTTATATGTTTGGTGGGTGTGTAGCCAAGATATATACTCTCCCAACCAAGCCGTAGGGTCCTTTTGGCCAAGGCACTTGCTTGCATTAATATCCATGAGGATTCTCAGCCTCTCCTCTCTAGAGCAAAAGTTGCCCAGGTGTTAGTGCTCGCTGACGAGTGTTGAAGGTGACGTGGTTGTTTCGTTCGAGGGATTCGTTCGCACGGGATGTTTTAGTACGACTAATATATCTTCAGACATAGGTTGCGCTGTAATTTCGGCACTGGCCTCAATGTACTATACCAGAGGCTCCCAAACTTTTTTGATTTGAATTAGAGTTTGATTTTAGAACCGATCCTTAGACTAATTGTTATAATTCATTGCAGACTGTACTTCTCCATTCGCGGCAGGCCGCTGCGAAGCTCTCATGTATAGGTAAGTGGAATATGTGACAAATAAAATTAGCAGATACATAAGTTTTATTCTGAATTAATTTAAGAAACTTATTTTATATTGTATTTTCTAGTATTCGCCACTACTTCTCACCCATACTTAATACTATGACGAATTATGCAGCACTTTACTAACATAAATAAATAAACTATAAGCTAAATTGAAGGTCATTTGGTTTGTTGCGTCTAGATGACTACTTTTTTTTTGTTCCCCTGAGGAAAATGCATTGAATTGCATACCCCGGCTGCGGAGAGCCGGTTATGTGGGGCTCTCCTCCCCAGAAGGGGCAGGCCTACCCACTAAAAACCTCAGCGATGGCCATCCTCAGGCGTTGTAGGGGGCCCTCAGGATCGAGTATCCTAGAAGTCATCTAGAATTACCCGGCAGAGGTACCACAGACCTAGACTTGCTCCAACATATACCACTGGAGGTGGCATCTGCTACATCGCACACCCCCACTGGCTAATTGTTCGGCAACCATCTGTTTACTTTAATACGCCGTGAACCGTCCTCGTGCCGCTTCGAGCGCATATGCACTCTTTTTGAGGACAATACTGCATAACCCCTTGTCTTTAGGACCCTCATAGTTAGTTTAGAAGGTCAATAGGATATAGATAGACCTTAGGCAGAATTTTGTCGATAAGTTTAAGTTAATCCTACGGGAAGGAGGAGGTCACCTACCGATTGACTCAGATACTCACTGGGCACGGCTGCTTCGGTGAGTATCTGTGTCGAATAGGACGGGAGGGATCGACACATTGTCACCACTGCGCATCCGACCTTGACTCGGCCCAGCACACGCTGGCGGAGTGCCCCGCGTGGGCCTCCGAGCGCCGAGTCTTGGTCGCAGAGATCGGGCGAGATCTGTCTCCGCCGGCATTGATTGCGGCAATGCTGGCGGACGAGGGAGGTTGGAGGGCTGTGGCCTCCTTCTGTGAAGCAGTGATGCTCCAGAAGGAGGCCGCCGAGCGGGGTCGGGAGATGGCCGATCCCGCTCGAAGAAGGCGGCGCCGGGCTCGGTAGCACAGCTGCGGCGCCGCCGCGGGTCGCCGGCGGGCGCGAGGAAATCGGCGACTGCTTCGGCGACTCGGGATGGACCACGCCCCTTCCGTGGCCGGGGGGCGTCGTCGGTGGAGGAGACCGGGGAGGTAGTGTAGCCTCCCCCGAGGAGGGCTCCCCTCTGGGCAGGGGAGCGGAGGCTGGGGGTTCCTGGAGGTTGCTTGGTGTTCCCAGGGGCTCCCTACATGCCTGAGGAAGGCCATCCCTGAGGTTTTTAGTGGATAGGCCTCCCCCTTCTGGGAGGAGAGCCCCACATAACCGCCGGCTCGCCACAGCCGGGGATGCAATTTAATGCATTTCCTCAGGGAAAAAAAAAAAAAAGTTTAACTTAATCCTGAGCAATTCAACTACCGCTGCACTACTACACTACTTACACAGTTACACATTGTAGTGTTGTGTTACAAACGTTCATGAATTACAGTTACACGTAGTGGTATTGTTATAAACATTTTTGTATTACACATATATAAGTAGTGATAAGTTACAAGCATTCTTGAATCTCTTTTCGCGAAGTATTAGAAAATATAAGTATAGAATGCCTTTAAACACACATAATATATGAGTGATTCTTCGAACCCTAAATTTTCGATGTCTTGAGGTTTATTTTTGTAAGTAACTGACAAATCAGTCTGCAATTAATTTTATAACATATTTCAGACTATTGTCTATCTTGCACAAGTTATTTTTTTTAAATAATATTTATATAAATATTCAAAAAAATATTTAAAAGTAGTTCTTCTGACTATATGGTGTGTCCGTAACCCAGTTTCTTGAACATTACTAACAATAACATTATTTCATATTGATAAATTGATGTAAATTATAATTATTACGAAAGAATATTAGTTGTTTCTTTACACCAAAAAAAATGGTACTAATATTTACGATTGTTTATTTATAAATAAAAAAAATAGTGAGTGTCCGGCACAAAAGTCTGATTCATATTCACGCGCTTCACTCGAACGTACCCAGCTAATTAAAGAAACATGAGGCGACCCTTTCCCGCGCTGGTGGTAGCCAGTGGCTCGGTTGACGTGGTCGTGGCTGAGAAGTGTGGCTGGTTCGTGTCGTCGCGGAGATATAAAGGTAATATCTGATTCATATAGCTTGGTACACCTGTGTTTCTGATTAGTATGTTCGTTTTTATAATTAAAGTAAATGGTTTTCAAACTTGAATCTGCGGGAAATATAATGCCATTGGGGAACAGAAACCTATGTATAAATAACAATCTTTAATTGCACACGTGTGATGATTTATCGATGTTTATGGGTAAAATTCTGATTGATATGTGTCTGATTCATATGGTAAAAATACCATATTAATCAGAATGTCACACATATTGTTAATGAAATGTTACATTGGCGGCACGTTACGCCTGTAACAAGTCATTTCGTATGAACCTAATGTTTATTTACGTGTCTAAAAACAGTAGCTGTAAATTTCGCAGCAGTCCTAATAACGTCAAAGGGGTTTCATATCTATCGACGAATAAATTTTCGAAAAATTAGACTATACTGAAATTAAAACTAATATATTGGTATTTACTCCGTTCGTCTAGGTAATAAAATAAAGGTAAACAATAAAAACAAACTTCGTTTAAATGAGAGTTTAAAAATCAAATTAATTAACTAAATAACATAAATAAAATAATAACGAGTGGTTAATGAAACTACCTACTTACTCAACTATTAGTTTTAGCGGTAGTTTATAGGCTCAAACTACTGCTTAGACGAAAAGGGTAATATACTGTAACAATATACCTATTAACTTTTAAGACCGTTATAACGTAACGTGATAAGTCGTGGGTTCGATTCCCGCTCAAGAATTTTTCTTACAATTTTTACTCACCATTTAATAGGTATACATTATTCATAATTGGGCTGAAACGTCAGGTCAATAAATGGTATCTGTAACTTGAAATTCCTTAAAATATTGAAATTTCAGTCATGTGTCAAACAGTGTATTATTTGTATACATACCTACTGTAGTGGCAAATACAAATACAATACTGTACCTGCATGTTGTCAAAATTGAGACAGTCTTATTTAAAGGCATTTTTAAGTATGATTATTAATAAATTTGTAATCTTCGTTTTTATATTACAGTACACAAAAATGCCACCAGTACTATCTAAGGAAGAAAAAAGAGAGAGAAGAAAATTGCAGAACGTATTAAAAAGTAATTAATATTGTGATGATTGATATTGTCAAGTGCCATATTACGCTGTGATGACTAGATTTAGGTATTATGATAAGCATCATGTGCATTTACTGTGATTTTAATAAAAATTGACTGATTTTTCTAACTAGAATTTTTTCTCTCCCTAATTCTGATTCATGTCACAGATTCTGATTCTATGGCCCCAAAATTTTAAAAGTTAATTATCTCGGAAACCATTTTATCAAGAAGTGTGCCTTTTCACACATTGTATCTTAGGTTACCATCTTTCGTAAAATATGTTTTATAAGCTTAAATGTGAAAAAAAAATTAGGCCATATGAATCAGACAAAGAACGCATTTCGGGAAACACTCATATGCTTCTTGAGTTCTCGGTAATTTATATAAAGTTAGTCAGGAGGACCCGGAAGTTTCTTGTTTCAATTATGACATTTGCTTAATTTGGTTTGCAATATTCCAGATATGGTTTCAACCCTGCTACTCAGCAATGCGAACAATTCGAATACGGTGGCTGCGGCGGTAACCGAAACCGCTACCTCACTCTAGACGATTGCAACGAACAATGCTCTGCAAACTGAGAGAAAAATTCGAATGAAAAAGAAATCAATGTTCTTATGAATTATTAAAGTTTATTTGTTACATTGTTAAGTTTTGTCTAATTTAAACTCTGTTGTAATGTCTTATTTCTCCCTATACTTCCTGAATGCAATAATTTATACTAATATTATAAAGAGAAAAGATTTGTTTGTTTGTTTGTAATGTATAGGCTCCGAAACTACTGGACCGATTTCAAAAATTCTTTCACCTTTGGAAAGCTACATTATCCCGAATAATATAGGCTATAATACTTTAAAAAAATTAGGGATCCTTACTAAAATTCAATAATATAACCAAGGTGTAATAATATTATAAATCGGAAAGTGAGTTTGTTTGTTTGTTTCCGCTTTCACGTCATAACTACTGAACCGATTGCTTTGAAATTTTGCAGACGTAACGATAAAAGTCCAGATTAAATTATACACTGCTTTTTATCCCGGAAAAATCGACATATCCCACGGGATGCACAATAAAGGCTTCGCTCAAAAACTACTGCACAGATTTTCATGCGGTTTTCATCAATAGATGAGTGATTCTTGAGCAAGATTTTGTGGTATTTATTATCTCGGAAAAACGGACAGTCCCACGGGAAGCGCGATAAAACCGACTTCCGCGCATATGTAGCCGTGGGCAAAAGCTATGACCCTCAACCCTCTATAGACCCAATCCCGAAATCCACGCGGGCGAATCCGCGGGCAGAAAGCTAGTGTAATATTATAGAGATTCGAAATGTATTTATACAACAATGTTAGTATTTATCTGATGAAATCATTACGAGTACAACTACCTAAGTTCGCGTGACTTGTACAAGGTGTACAAACTAAAATCTTTTACTGATCTCACTGCAGGTTATTTTGAGACATAAAATTAAAATGCATAGCAAACCAATGACTTTATTCGTCCCTTACGATTGAATGTAAGTGAAAATGTATGTGAGAAAGTTTCATTAAAATCAAAAAGAGTAACAAACATCCATCCATACAAACTTTTTTTTTGTATTATTTAGGAATCATATTCAGTAACTAGCGGACCCGACAGACTTCGTCCTGTCAAAAAGATTTGTAAAGTGGCAGTTTTTTTGTTCCCACTTATTTTATAGATAAGGAAATTAGGTAATAATGTTAACTTTTTAAAATTAGAGATGAGTTAGAGTATTATAAATGTAAAAGTAAACAAATATAATCAGAATGCTCCGAACTGCTAAGCTATCAGGAGTTACACGTGTTATTGTGAGTCAACCATAAAAGATAGACATATGCTGTTGCGGGATGTTTTTTAGACAATTTTATGTAGAACTACACACGCGACGGAAGCTAAAAAAATGGAGTTACTTCTCCCGTTTTCCCAAAATTTCCCTTCACTACTCTGCTCCTATTGATTGTAGCGTAATGGAAAGTATTCTATAACCTGCCCAGGAGTATGAAGAATAATTATACCAAGTTTCGTTAAAATCCGTCCAGTAGTTTTTGTTTCTATAAGGAACATACAGACAGAGAGACAAAAATTTTACTGACTGCATTTTTGGCATCAGTATCGATCCCTAATCACCCCCTGATAGTTATTTGAAAATATATTTCATGTACAGAATTGATCCCTCTACAGATTTATTTTAAGTATCAATCAATACATAGTATAAAACAAAGTCGCTTTCGCTGTATGTCCGTATGTATGCTTAGATCTTTAAAACTACGCAACGGATTTTGACGCGGTTTTTTTTAATAGATAGAGTGATTCTTAAGGAAGGTTTGTATGTATAATAAATGCATAATATAGTAGAGAAACACTGATAAATTTAAAGGTTTCTAATGTGATGTCGTAAATAAGCACGTTTTTTTGCGCTTATATTGCAAAAGCTGGCTGAACCCTACGAGATAGACCAAAATAATGTACTACAGTATTGTACAACTTACAAAAACCCACAAAAAAGTCTGCGATGGTATATGTCTATCTCTTAGGGATAACCCACCATAACCATTTTTTCACTGCACCCGTGCGAAGCCGGGGCGGGTCGCTAGTAAGAGATAAAAGCCAGCCTATTGTGTACAGGACAACGTTTATCGGGTCCGTTAGTATAATATAAATAAATAATCCATATTTAGCGATTATGAACATATTTATTAGCCACATTATTTTTATAAAATTTCACTGTGGAATATGACTCAGAGTGTTCCCAAATCATTCCCGTCGTCAAACACGAGGACATTTGCTGCGACAGTCTGCCAAAGTCCTGTATCGGTTTCGGTTGCCTTTACAGCCTCCGTAGATGAATTTCTCGCACTTCCCTGATTTGGTGTTGAATCCGTAGCTAGAAGAATAATTGCGATTAATATAAATAAATAAATATTTCTTACGCTTACACCAATTAGTCTAGCCCAAGCTAAGCTCTGTAAGGCTTCTGTTACCGGATCTAGGGTAACGGATAGATATATATATATATTATACATATATATTTTTGATAAAAATATATATCAACAACCATAACTAAGGTACAGCTGCTATAAATTCGTAAATTTTAAAGATATTGCAAAGTTATAAATGATATGTAATTTATGTTGGTTAATGCACAAAATATATAAATAAATATTTCTTACACTTACACAAATTAGCCTTACAGAGCTTACAAACTAAGCTTGTGTTACAGGATCTAGGGTAAAGGATAGACATACATATATTTTACATATATAAATATTTTTGATATAATATTAACAACTACGACTAAGGTACAAATGCTAAAGAGATAAAGAGATCGTCAATATTAATTTGTTTAAATTTTATAAATAGAAAAGGCAACTTTAAGCGCGTTGTACACGCGTATTGTTAAGAAAAGTCACTGAACGTTATCAGAACTCGTGTCGTACTTACACACGTAATTATTGTACAAACACAATTATAGTCGGACACAAAAGAGTAAAAAACATATTTTCTTGTAACTGCTGATTTGTTATCTGTTGTCACCTTTACAATTATTTAAGTAAATCCCGTGTTTATCAAAGATTGTTTTTGTTTAAATCAAATGTATTAATAACTACAACAAAAATATCCGTAGAACAGAAATAAAGTTTTAACTGAAAACCGTTACCGTGGGAGAGCCATGCTTCGGCACGAATTGGGCCGGCTCGACCCGAGTGATACCACGGCCTCACAGAAAACCGGCGTAAAATGGCGCTTGCGCTGTGTTTCACCGAGTGAGTGAGGAAACCGGAAGCCCAACGCCCCTTCCCCCCATTTCCATTTAAAAGGCCGGCAACGCATCTGTGACTCCTCGGGTGTTGCGGGTGTCCATGGGCAACGGTTATCGCTTACCATCAGGTAATCCGTTTGCTCGTTTGCTGCCCTATCCAATATAAAAAAAAGAAAATTTAAAAATCTGTTAAATTGCTTCAAAATTATCAGAGACTAGCGGCCCGTCCCGGCTTCGCACAGGTAGACATTACTCTTCGCATCGTATGCGATGAAAGACATTTTATGGCTAATTTTTTTACACCTTCAGTTGCTTTAATAAGAATTTCTAAAGATTTTTATAGTAATCTAGTACTAAATATGGCCTATGTTACTCAGTGATAATGTAGCTTCCTAATGAAAAAAGAATTATTCATTACATACAAAAATACAAATCTTTCCTCTTTATAATATTAGTATAGATTAAACTGTCAAATTCTCATCTTTAAGTCCAATTTTTATTTCAATCATAAATATGTTGTGTATTTACATACATATAAGTTGCTGATTTAAATCAAATCAAAATAATCTTTATTCAACATAGACCTTTACAGGCACTTATTGACGTCAATAAACAAAACAAAAGAAAAAAAAGGTTAAAAAAAAATCAAAAACCTTGTCCGTACGTACGAATAAGGAAAAAAAAAATATATTGACTCAACACCTGTTCGGAAATTGGGAGAGCCTTCTCGAGAAAAACAGGCAAGAAACTCTGAAGGTCTATTTTTTATCTCCTCTTTTCAATGTTAATAATTATAATAATATAATATAAAAATACAATATAATATAAGATACAATCAAACCTAATAAGATTTAAGTCGTATGTATGTTTACATACACATATAAAAATAATACAATATTATAAATAATGTAGTTACCAAACATGGCTCTATGAATAGTGATTAATTATAAGGAATGATTAAAATAATGGTTTTATGTTCCAGATGACGTTCGAAATTTCTATTCTATTTATTCGACATTTCTTGTTAAATTATAATGCTTATATTTTCTTCTCGGAAAACCACAGAAACTATAAACAGCATAACGATTAACTAATAAAAATCGTTGCTGCTAATAAAAAATCTTGCTATTAATTTGACGACTACGCAACGGGTCGCGGGTTCAATTCGTGCATGGGCCAGATATTTTAACCTACAATAATTTGTTCCGGTCTGGGTGTTTGTGCATGTGAGATTTCTATGTTTGTGACTGCACCCACGACACAGGATAAAAATCCTAGAATGGGGCAAGGTTTTTTTTTTTCAATAAAAAAAATGAAAGCGTGTACTTACACAGGCATATAGGCTTCACACGGTCCCTGTTCCAGAGGTGACGTACAATCTAAACAGAATGCAAGACAATTAGAATTTAAATTAAAAAAAAAATGAAGTAGCAGAAGAGTCTAATTATAATACTATCTGAGGGCCTATCCCAGCCCATCGACACTTCATAACTCAACAAATTAGGAAAGGATTTTGTGCCAACCTACTATTAACATTAACGTGTCAATACAGTCAAAACGAAAAATGGAACATAAAAAATTCCATAACACTTTTAGTACCAACTGCTTATGGATATCATAACGTACTAATACTATACCAAGTATTAGTGCTACGAGTATTTAGTAATAATATGAAATCTACATAATGCTGACTACATTTCTTAATGATTTTCACCGCATCAAAAAGGCAAAATCGTATTCGCGACAATACGTTACTTTGCCGTACTTCTCAGTTGAACGGTATCATAGAAGTATTCGTAGCAATTTGATATTTTATTAATAGCAGCATTCGATAATTTGTCATTACTTAATTTTAATTTATACGTACTAAGAAATAATATGATCATTCATCATCATTAAGGTCCTTTGTCCCCTAGCTGGGGCAGAGGGCGTCCACGGTGAATCTCCATGCCGCACGGTCTTGAGCTTCGCATTTGATTTCGCTCCAGGTTTTTCCAATGGCTTTCGCTTCGCCAATGACAGTCCGCCGCCAAATCTGTTTTGGTCGACCACGTTTGCACTTTCCTTGGGGATTCCAGTCTAGGGCTTGCCTCGGTATATGGTTTGGATCCCTTCGGAGAATGTAGCCTATCCAACTCCATTTACGGTGTTTGATCTGCTGGTCGATCCGGACTTCATCACGTTCCCAAAGCTGCTCGTTGGGATTTATTTCTAGCCAGTATGCTGTAAAACATCGGTTGACGAAAACCTGGAGTATGTGCGAGATGTCCTTTGTGACCTTCCAATTTAAAAAAGAGGTAAATCCTCTGTTCTGAATTATTAGCATACATGTTTTTATACACTGCGCTCAGTTGTTTGGACAATACGTCCATAGATAGTATTGTAACTTCAACAAACTAGTACTGAATCTGAGAATAGGTCAGTTTTCACCATCATTATACCAACCAAGACCCGCCCGCTGCTCAACATAAGCCTCTCCTATGGATCTCCACACTAATCGATTCCGCGTTGTTTGCATCTAGAGCCTTCACCAAACGTCGGTCTGTTTTATGGGAAACATGGCAATACCAATTCATTGAAAATGATTTCGCCATATATATTTCACTCGAACATTGTCACTTTCCGTCCCAACAATCAGTCCTGCGATCAATGTGCCCTGCCCTCTATCGCTTAAGATTCAAAGAACAATGCCCAGTTCCCATACATTCAAAAACCTGTCAAACTATTTTTTTGTATCTTGATGTATAAAGATGATAGTGGTCTAAAACTATTAATTACTAAGCTTTTGCCACTTCGTCCGCGTGAATAGTGACTTCCGGCAGATTTTTGGTTTTTCCACATTTGGTACCATAAAAACGGTCATTGTGACTAAACCTTAAAAGATAGACATATGCGTCGCGGAACTTTTTTTAGATCATGTATAGAGGAATAATTCTTTCATACATATTTTTTTGTGTATCTTGAACCGTTTTCGCAGCGCACGCAAAGAAAGCCTTCAAAAATGAATAATTTTCCCCGTTTTTTAAACACATTACCGCTCTGTCTTTGCTCCTATTGGTCATAGCGTAATGTTATTTAGCCTATAGCCTTCCTCGATAAATGGACTATCCAACAAAAAAAGAATTATTCAGATCGCACCAGTAGTTTCGGAGATTAGCGCGTTCAAACAAACAAACAAACAAACTCTTCAGCTTTATTATATTAGTATAGATGTGATGAGAAATGCGTGACTTAAAATACTTATATTTTATTTGTATGTAACAAAATCGAGATATATTAAAAAATAGAATTTGAAGTTATCTGTCACTTTTTGACACATCAAGCATGTTAATTAAGTGGAACCAATGATGTTGGTTATAAATAAGACGAGAACAATTACTCTACGAGATATTATTATTTAGTTTGTTGACCAAGTATAATAAAAAGCAATGCTTTTTATGGTTTAAATATATATAGCAATGCTCTCTTTTCATGTATTTCAGGTTTTCAAAGATACAATACCTGATGACCCAGTCACGATATAAATACACGCCTAAGAAAATCAAACATTTTGCATGTCAGTAAAGAATATGTTTCGGTACACACAAAGTCAAAGTATTAACAATTTTTTTTTTACAATTTCATCAAAGGTTTAAGCACTTCGAGTAATTATAACACTATTTATTCTCCAGCTTTAGATAAGCTTTTCTTTCACAAAATATTAATAACATTTAATAAAAAAAACAAGTGTAAAAAATATATTTGTATTCTTTTACTGCTTGTAACGGAACGTCGACGACATAAATGGCTGCGTTCCAGTTTTGATTATGGGCCGTAATCATATTTATGCACAATATTGAAACTATTGAAAGTGCAATATCTTTTTATCCTCGCCTACGATTTATATGTATAGATTAGGACATTTTGTATAACTTTTAATGCAAAATTATTTGAGTCATAAATGATTCCAATACATTTTACGACCTGTCAAAATGTTTGACAGGTCTCAAATGGGCATTCTTCTTTGGGTGAAAGAAGTCGGACGTAAGATTTCGTTTAAATATTTTGGAGTAAACTGCCGGTAAATAGACATTTTTACAAAACAGTACCTAAACATTGATATCAACAGAATTTGAAGTATGCTATTTGCAAACTAGTAGATCGCGAACTTTTTAACTTCCCATCAGGTGACAGTGTTGGATTGTTGCGTATCCAGTATATATGTATAAACAAACTGATTAAAAAAAAACAGTCATAAACATCTGTAGGCTTTTTTTATCAAAAGAAAGATTAATCTTACCAGGTTCACATGTCTCCTTGCATTCTTTCAGAGTTTTATAATTGTTCCCATTCCCGCCGCAGCCACCGTAAGTGAATTTCTGGCATTTCCCAGTTTTGGTATTAAAACCGTATCTGATGAAACAAACCAAGCGGAATACTTTTAGCTGGTGAACTAATAAATAAAAGGTCAAGATCACAGTTCTTCATCAAGAATGCTTGAATACCTCTATTTGAGTTTGTGTATTAAAATCTGGTACAGACATAACCACAGTTTGCGGCAATTATGTATGTCTAAGTATAGGGGATAGTCCACCGACGGGCATGAGCGAACAAACACGTCGATATCACACACATCTTTGAATTCAAAACTCAAACAGATGTGTACCGCCTTCCAACCAAGCGAAAAACAATTTATAACCCAAAGAGATAGAAAAAAACAAGTTATAATACGGCAAGATCACCCAAAACGTATTCAAGCTCGAGAGTTCATGCCAGCCAGTAAACCTGCAAGAATTCTCCAAAAACACATTTCTGATTCTTCACATTCTTGCCCAAATCAACCATTTATATGATTAAACAGTACAACAGTTACAATATACCTTATGAAGCATAATTCCCTTAAAGATTAACAGTATCACTCACGCCGATGGCGGCCCGTTGCATATGTTCGAGTTTTAAAATGTCACAAACAGCAGTCAATTTCGAATTTTCGTTTGACACTTTCGTGAAATATAGCTTAGAACAGATAAACGTCAAACAATTTTCGGGCGAACGAAACTTCGGATCGAATGAGAATTGTGGTAGGAAACGTGCGAAATTTCGAACGAAGTTTCGTTTTTCGTTGAATTATAGTAGCATTCCTGGAGCGTGGACCATCTAGAAACATGGCGCTTTCCATGTAAATGGATATATCGAAAGAGATTTACACAGTTTAGAATGGAAATCTATTTGCGAGCATCCAGCGTAACAAGACCTGTTAGTCTTCTACTTTTCAAATGTACTGTGTAAATGCAAACCTGGCTTGATGTAGTCAGGGTATATTACTGGCAAGACTAGCGATCGTTAGAGTAGAAGGGGTGGTTTTTAGTGGGTAGCTGGTCTCTCAGACCGGAGAGCCCCACACACGACCGCGTCTTGCCAGCGCGGTGTCACGGTGCATAAGGAGCATTTCCCCCCGAAAAAAAAAAAGGGTAGAAGTGGTTGACCTCCCGCAAGATGAGTTGACGATTTGGTGAAAATCGCAGAGGCACCAGAGATCCTTGTGGGAAGTCTACTCGTATGTCCGACAGAAACGAATAAATAAATATTTCTTACACTTACAGCAAGTAGCCTAACTCAAAGTAAGGCATGTAAGGCTTGTGTTATGGAATCTATGGTAACGGATAGACATACATATATTATACATATATAAATATTTTTAACGCATATGTAGCCGTGGGCAAAAGCCATGACCCTTAGCCCTCTATAGACCCAATCCCGAATTCAACGCGGGCGAAGCCGCGGGCAGAAAGCTAGTAGAGACATATATTAACAACCACGAGTAAGGTACAAATGTTGGCATTCGTCACACAAACATCGGCCCTCACCGGGACTCGAACCCGAGACCACAGAGATGGTGGCATCTTAAAACTGTGTACTAATTACTCAACTATTGAGGTCGTCTATTCTATATGTAATTAATGAACGGGGAAAAAGTATATATCGTATCTGGCAATTTTTGATGATTATGACATTAAAATGATTAATAAAAAAAGAATCAAATATAAGTTTGTTTCAAGCTAATTTATCATCTCATCTCTCGGCTGAAATGATGATGATGATGATGATGAATGAAAACTGTTTCAAACTCACCTTGGAAATCCGCCTTTGCAATGTCCAGTCACAAGAGGTGAAGTACAATCTGCAATCATTTATTGAACCGTAAAAATGTATTTCTATTATCAAGCAGCACTCAGATTCAACAGGATGTTAGGTTATTTAACACTTAAAATTCACGAGAAGACTCGTTATACGAATGTCAAAAGATTTTACCTTTATCACAGCGATTATTAAGATAGTATACAGCTCTAGTGATATTCCGCCGGCATTACTTTTGCGTAAATAAAGTATTAAGTCTGCAAGGATGTCAGAAAACTTAAAAAAAATATAATTGTATCCATAGCTATAGCCTTTTCTCAAGAGTCGTTGCGAATTATTGTATATTTATTTATTTAGCTACATTAACATCATAAGTATCATTATTACACTATCTTTTAACTAAAGTATATTATCTTATATATATATGCTATTATACAAATCGCAAGTCAGGCCCCATATGGAGTATTGCTGTCACCTGTGGGCGGGAGCACCTCGAAACCAACTTGATCCTTTTGATTCGGTCCAAAGACGCGCTGCATGAGCGTATCGTTAACGATCCCATACTCACATGCGGTATTGAGCCCTTAAGTCTGAGAAGAGACTGTGCCTCTTTGTGTGTGTTCTATCGCTTATAATACAACGGGTTGTGTTGCAAAGAATTGTTCGACATGATGCCCACGGCCACATTCTACCATCGCACCGCTCGCCATCGGCAGGGTGTTCATCCTCACATGCTGGAGCCTAAATGGTCACGCACAGTGCGGTTTCAACGAAATTTCCGCCGCGCTCCGACTGTGGAACGAGCTCCCTGCTGAGGCTTTCCCGGGGGATTACAGTATGGGGTTCTTCAAAAAGGGAGTAAACAGGTTTTTAAAAAGGTCGGCAAAGCGTTTGTGATGCCCCTAGTGTTGCAAGCGTCCATAGGCGACGGTGACTGCTTACCATCAGGCAGGCCGTAAGCCTTTTTGCTACCGTTGTAGTATAAAAAAAAATAATATCACAATTAGTAATGTACACGACATTGTCCATTAAGCTTGTTGTATGTAACATTTATATTGAAAGATAGATCCTTACTTAATTATATATTCCTATTATTACTAATTTACTATAAATTACTTAGTTTTCGTTTATAAGAAACCAATGTGTCAATAAATATATCGACCTCGCAATTTGACTTTTTCTCGTTGTAGCCTCTACATATACGAACTATTGGGGAGCTTGGCCAAGTTGGTTCTACAATATGACAAAAATCAAAATCAAAATAATCTTTATTCAACATAGAGCTTTACAGACACTTATTGACGTCAAAACAAACAAAACAACAAAAAAAAGCTTCAAAAAAACTAAACCCTTGTCCGTACGTACAAACAAGAAAAAAAAAGAAAAAAAAATTGACAATACACGTATAGAAAGTCCTCACGATAGGTTACCTTATAATATGGTGAAGATATTATAATATATAAAAAAAAATGTGTAGTATGAAGAATTTATGGAATACTTCAAAAAAGAAAATAAACCAAATGACAACAGCGACACTAAAGCATTAAGGATGATATGTGCTTCTATTAAATCGGACAACCTTCGACGAAACATTAATTCCAACGTAAGTGCCGAAAATAAAATAGTACGAGTAAATAACCAATACAGTTTAATATTTTCACAGTTTCTCCATCCTAGTTGCTTGGTTTTAGAATGGTATTTCAGTTTGTATAAGGGTTATCTATCTCGTTTGTGTCTTTATAGTGTAAATTAAAAGCTCACTTAATTTCAAGAATACATATATATGTAAATATACTCGTTATTTTGGTATATGTTAATTTCAAGTGATTCATATATTCTGTAATTGTGTACACAATAAAGAATATATATATATAAAATGTCACTGACATGTTTTATATAGAAAATGTATCAATACGAAATATTTATATATAGAATTTCTATGGAATCTAGATTCCAACGTATGAGTAGGTACTTGATTGGTCATCCATCTTAATCTCTTGTAGAGAATTGTTGTGGTCAGTGGTCAACTATGAATTTTGAAACTTTGTCGTTTCGACTTTTTCAAGCCATTCATCTTGCGCTTTTTCAATCTCCTTTTAATAAGTGTTAAAAGATTTTTTCGAGTATTTTGCCTCAATGTAATATATAAACATTGTAAACATATAAATAATATCTACACAATATCACTATGGGGTTCCTCAAAAGGGGAGTAAATAGGTTTTTGAAGGGTCGGCAACGCGCGAGTAACACTCCTGGTGTTGCAAGTGTCCATAGGCTATGGTAACCGCTTACCATCAGGCGGGCCGTACGCCACCAGTGCCATCATCGTGGTATAAAAAAAATATTAGATAATTAAACTTGCGTGTATTAAGAAGAAAAAATCTCACCAGGCTCAGCAAAAATAACATGTATGCCAAATGCGAACAAACCAAACAAATAAACTAGGTAAGCCATGTTAGATAATAGCCTCAGAATCGTCCACTGGTATACAATCATACAGAACCGACTATAAATACTTATATAGTATTTCCACGACATTGAAATAATATAAATTTCATTGACTTTTTCGATACAACAAAGCCAATGCAATTTTCATATTTATTCTAAATTATTTATTTTAATATTCAACCGTATCGTTCAATGTTGTCTTTTTGTAACATAAATACTACGTGATCGGTCTTAACGACCCCGATGTAATATTGTAAGCCATTTCCCTGAGATGCCTTATCGAGTCAACAAATGACATGGTTGTTGAATTTCGTGTATGTTTAAGGTATATCCTGCTTCCCGCCAGAACTCCGACACATGGCCACGAGTATTGACTACTCATAGACAAATACCAACAGTGCGCTCGTGTAAAGCATCCATTCAAGCTGTAGGGTCCTTATGGTTAAGGCTAGGCTGAATTTAGTCGGTAGGTCTGTTGGGTCGAGCCGCCTCGATTCACCAGGAGTCCGACATAATCACCGCATCTCTACTTGCCGTTGCGGTGGTATCCATGAGGATTCTCAGCCTCCTCTCCTGAGGAAAAAAAGAAACGTGTAAAGCTGTAGTAAACATTGGGATTTATTTTTTAAGAAATAATATTTTTACACGCTTTTTATTGACTTACTCTGTCCGTTTGTTTGTTTGTTTGTTTGTCATGATCAAATCTTGTAATCGATTTTTCGACCACTTCTACTGCTCCAATCGAGCTCAAATTTTTTTTACATGTGTATTCTAGATGACAATACAATATTCAATCATTTTCGAATCATAAAAATACATAATTATGTTGTAATAAATTAAAAACTTTTTAATATGAGAATTGGTTCAATGAAGCAAACAGATAGAATTTGATATAATGCATATGTTTAATTCTAATACTACATTTTCTGAACAATTATGTACATTTCTTTATGTTTGTTATAATAATCACGAGACTAAAAAGTAGTAAATAAAAAAAAAATAAAAAAAAACTTTTTAAAAAACACGCTTTTTACGCAAAGACTAAAAAACGTTTGAAAAAACTTTTGTTTGTTATAAAGACTAAAAAACATTTGATCTAAAAAGTAGTAAATAAAAAAAAATTAAAAAAACTTTTTAAAAAACACGCTTTTATTAAAAAGACTAAAAACCGATCTAAAAACTTGAAAATAAAAATAAAGTCACGCTTTTAGAAAATTTGGGTACATATCAAGAAAAATTTCTGATGACAAAAAGAAATGTAACTCAAAAATTTGTCTATAAAATTTAGCAAATTAGTCCAAGAACTCAATGACTATAAAAGCGTGGGGTGTAAATGTTAAGACCATTAAATGAGTAATGTTTAATTTTGAACACCCCACGCTTTTATAGTCATTGAGTTCTTGGACTAATTTGCTAAATTTTATAGACAAATTTTTGAGTTACATTTCTTTTTGTCATCAGAAATTTTTCTTGATATGTACCCAAATTTTCTAAAAGCGTGACTTTATTTTTATTTTCAAGTTTTTAGATCGGTTTTTAGTCTTTTTAATAAAAGCGTGTTTTTTAAAAAGTTTTTTTTAATTTTTTTTTATTTACTACTTTTTAGATCAAATGTTTTTTAGTCTTTATAACAAACAAAAGTTTTTTCAAACGTTTTTTAGTCTTTGCGTAAAAAGCGTGTTTTTTAAAAAGTTTTTTTTTTATATTTTGTTTTCATTTAAGCTTACATATATCCATTTAGTATTTGATACTCATAACGTGGACTTTTATTCGGGTACTTTTATTTTAGTGGTGTAATGAAAGTATAACATTTATGGGTGTATCTTGTATTTGTAACTATTTCTTTAAAATCTTATTAATTTATAAACATCATTTATCATAACTAACGCGGCTAAATTAAGTGCCCGCTGAGGTATCCGAAAAGCAACTACTGTTCGACTACACGTACACCTTTGAATCTCTTTGCAGGTCGGTACATCTTGTACACCTTGGCTGGTTGGTAGGTTGATCGAGTCACAAAATTTCTGTATAGCTACTATCATGAGTTTTACATTCGCCGATATTGAACGATTAAATTTTGTAAGGAACAGTGTTGTACAGTGCCCCTAGCGGTAACGTACGTGTACAATTTTTTCATAATAGACTTCGCAGACCGCGAAACGTCCTTAGCGATCCTCCTAATCAATTAACGCAGGATCTTCAAGACCTGCACGCGGCGGGGTCTGAGCCGTCGCGCTCCTTGCCATCCCCTTCTCGGCAGCCTTCTGCTTAGCCACGAGTAAGGTTCCCTTCAATATAGGCCGGAGCCATTTCGGTATACCATGCCTCTTCTAGCGCATGCTCTCTTTATAGGGCAGCGCTGACTGTGCCTCTCCTGAGGTGCGGTCTTATCACGACAAGCCATAGGGTCATTAGGACCACTCCCGCACCTCGAAGCTTGGCTCAACGGGAAGGAGGAGGTCACCTACCGATTGACTCAGATACTCACCGGGCACGGCTGCTTCGGTGAGTATCTGTGTCGAATAGGACGGGAGGGATCGACACATTGTCACCACTGCGCATCCGACCTCGACTCGGCCCAGCACACGCTGGCGGAGTGCCCCGCGTGGGCCTCCGAGCGCCGAGTCTTGGTCGCAGAGATCGGGCGAGATCTGTCTCCGCCGGCATTGATTGCGGCAATGCTGGCGGACGAGGGAGGTTGGAGGGCTGTGGCCTCCTTCTGTGAAGCAGTAATGCTCCAGAAGGAGGCCACCGAGCGGGGTCGGGAGATGGCCGATCCCGCTCGAAGGAGGCGGCGCCGGGCTCGGTAGCACAGCTGCGGCGCCGCCGCGGGTCGCCGACGGGCGCGAGGAAGTCGCGACGGCTACGGCGACCCGGGATGGACCACGCCCCTTCCGTGGCCGGGGGCGTCGTCGGTGGAGGGGACCGGGGGAGGTGGTAGCTTCCCCCGAGGAGGGCTCCCCTCTAGAGAGGGGAGCGTTGGCTGGGGGTTCCCGGAAGTGGCCTTTGTGTTCCCAGGGGCTCCCTACATGCCTGAGGAAGGCCATCCCTGAGGTTTTTAGTGGGTAGGCCTCCCCCTTCCGGGGAGGAGAGCCCCACATAACCCCGGCTCGCCACAGCCGGGGTATGCAATTTAATGCATTTTCCTCAGGGGAACAAAAAAAAAAAAAAAAAAAGGGTCATTAGGACCAACGGCTTAGGCTAAGTTTAGTCGGTAGGTCTTTCGGGCCGCCTCGCTTCGTCAAAAGTCCGACATATTCACCGTGGCACTTGGTTGCGGTGGTATCCATGAGGATTCTCAACCTCTCCTCACCAGAGGGAAAAAAAATATTTGCACGTCTATCACTCCTTTTAGATAAAACTCTTAACTCGGCCACATTATTAACAATGAAAATCGGGGCTTTTAAGGCCCTCTATTAAGACTGAAGGGTTTTCTCCACATAACATTATTACATTATTATTTTTCTTTTAATTGTCAGCGTTCACCCATGCAATCCTTTGTTTGCTATAGATTGTTTCAATAATTGTTTATTTACACTCAATTTATTTTTCATAATAATCGCACAGGTGTAACGTTTTACAATATTTCATTAAATTCTTTATTATGTAGTATATATTATATATTAATTACAAGGCATATCATATAGAATAATTATTGTTTAACAATTTATATTCATTGACTGACATAAATATGATTGACAAATATATGACATGAGCTCTATCATTTACAATAAACTAAGGTCACAACAGTCCTCGACCTCTAATTTGATCGATGTGTCGTTTTTGAACAGTGCCTGAATCTGCTTAAATCATATAGTGCAATCGCCCAATTTTTTTTATTACTTTGCCCATCTATCATATAGAATAATTATTGTTCAATTTATATTCATTGACTGACATAAATATGATTGACAAATATATGACATGAGCTCTATCATTTACAATAAACTAAAGTCACAACAGTACGAGGGCTTAAGTATCCGAAATCTGGGATTTCAACATTTTTAAACGCAATATATGACCTCCATGGTAAAATTCGTTCTTTTTTTGAAATACTGGCCGCTATTTTTTTTTTCCTTATGTACACTAGTGTTTTGTCTCTGATGGGTTTAAAATGTCATATCACTGAAATGATGGAACTCACACGTGAAAATATTGGTGCTATGATTTATTACGATTTTCGACGTGGTTTAACGCAACAACAGTGCGTAGATCAATTAACTTCAACTTTTGGTGTTGAAGCTCCATCAAAAATCACTGTGTATCACTGGTTTAGTGAGTTCAATCGTGGACGGAGTAAGCTCACGGACGAAGTTAAGGAAGGTCGCCCGAAATCAGTCGTTGTGCCACAAAACATTGAAGCTGTACGAAAACTAATTATGCAAGACCGTCGTGTTATGTATCGCGAGATAGAGGCTACTCCCAGAGTATGTATGACAAGCATTAATAAAATATTACATGAACATTTGTTCGTAAAAAAAAATTGTTCGCGTTGGATACCGCACAACTTAACTCAGCATCAAAAAGAAGCTCACGTCGAATGATGCAAGAATATGTTAAAAAAATTTAACGGAGGTGACTCAAAATCTGTTTATAACATCTACACATGTGATGAATCTTGGATCTATGCGTACGATCCCGAAACTAAACAACAATCTACAGTTTGGGTGTTTCAAAATCAGCCGAACCCTACGAAAGTGACTCGTGCAAAAAGCATTTTAAAGCAAATGGAGGCCTGCTTTTTTGGTATTAATGGTCATGTGACTACAACACCACTGGAGAATCGTAAAACGATCAATTCGGAGTGGTACACGGCCATTTGTTTGCCAGAAGTATTTGAAGAAATATGTAAAAACAACAAGCGACGCAGAATCATTCTACACCACGACAATGCCAGCTGTCACACATCACGCGAAACAAATACATTTTTGGAGGGTCAAAAAATAGAATTGATGGGTCATCCACCGTATAGCCCAGACTTGGCACCTAATGATTTCTATTTATTCCCAAATGTAAAGAATAAATTACGTGGTCAACGATTTTGTCGAAGATGCCGTCGACTCGTTCAAACAGCACGTTTCAGAGGTACCGCAATTAGAGTGGAAGAAATGCTATATAAATTGGTTTTAACGTATGTAAAAGTGTATCGATCATCGCGGAGAATACTTTGAAAAATAATAAACCCATATTTAGCCATATACGTTTGTTTAATTTTTCTATTCCGGATACATAAGTAGCAGCCCTGGTATATACAAGAAAAACAAATTCCTTGCACCTTCCTTAAATAATTCACAACTAGCACTAATGTTGCTGTTACATCTTTGTTTAATATTATTAGTCACCATTTGCCAAGAAAGGTTATTTAAGTCTTATTTATCTATCAGAACTCAAAAGTTTTCAGTAACGGAATTCAGTCAATTGGGTGACTCATAATAATGGATGTACCTCAGGGGTCGATAATGGAATCGTTACTTTTTCTAATTTATATGAATGAGCTTCAATACTTCACAAATAACTTGTGGGATACAGTGCTATTAGCATATGATACTTCATTAATATTTCAACTTGATACGAGAGCGGGTCAAAAAGTTCGCAGAATGAGGGGTATGGAGGGGGGAAAGGTGGCTTTTTACTAACTTGGATGGTTTTTGGCATACACTGATAGTTTTATCGGGTACTTTTACCATGGAAAAATAGTCTACTAGGTAGCTACAGTGCCTCAATATATAAGGATTTAAATCAACATAATATAGTGTTGGCAATGATGACCTATGGAATCGAAAGATTGTCTCTACCAATGGACCTTATGAGGAGGCTCAAACTATAGGACAATGTTACTATGCTAATTTCTATGAGCTATCTCACAAGGATCAAGTGGGAGTCATATTCAGACAGATTTATCATTTAAATAATGTTTTAGAGTTTATAGTAATACTATTTTTATTATGGGCTTAATCCCATATTTATATTGAAAATACTAAAAATAATTTTATTCCAGACCTTTTTGTACATACAGTCAAAAGTCAGACTTTACATGTTGAACTTGGGGCAGGCTTATTCATAATGAACATGTAATGCTTGACGTGCTGCTAACCTTACTAAAGTCACTCGAACAAACTAACGTAATTTTAACAATAATTCCAGATACGGATTTAACGCCAGAACCAAGAGATGCGAGAGCTTCATCTATGGTGGCTCAGTGGCTGTTAAGGCAATCGCAATCGGTACCAGTCTTTAAAAGAATGTCGCCAGAAATGTCAACCGCATTAGTGGCGTAGTTCTTGAATGTAGAGCACTCTTTGGTTCACACAAACAGAAATCAGACAGTAAAAACTTCAGAAATGAATCTTAACGTACAGAGCTATGCAGATGACGTAGTGGCCTGTGTCATAGGCCTTGTCAAAGCACTGTGACCTCAATTTTACAGAAAACCGTAAACACAATTGTTAACTGGTGTTCAGAAAATCAACTGACTGTAAATCCTACAAAAACTATTGTAGTCCTTTTACTAGGAAGAGAAAGCTGGATAAGCTTTCACCACTGACTATTAAAGGAACAACAATACCATTTTCAACAGAGGTCAAGTACTTGGGCGTAATCATCGACAAGAGACTGACCTGGGAGTCACACCTTAAGAACACGATACAAAAGGCAAAAACTGCCTTAGGTATATGTCAACGGCTTGTAGGGACGAGATGGGGACTAAACCCAAAAATCACCTTATGGCTTTATGGTGGTGCCATTGTCAGGCCGTCAATAACTTACGCCTGTACGATATGGGGCTCGAAGGCACAGCAAGTTACGGCTATAAAAAAGCTATCAGGCCTGCAGCGCACTGCATGCCTGATGGCTACAGGAGCCGTTAGATCAACACCAGCCACAGCCCTTAATGCAATCCTCAGCCTCCCACCTCTAAACCTCTTTATCGAGAAGGAGATGATGGCTGGCATCTATAGGACTAACGCTGGCATAGAACACTGGAAATCCCAAACAATAAGGACACTACTTCAAAAAGTGTTTGAATGTCCACTTCTTGCAATGACGACAGACGTCTTGCTTCCAGAAGTTGACTTCCACAAGAATTTCACTGTGGAAATCACCAAGAGGGAAGACTGGGCGCAAGGCCGACATAGTGATCCCTTAAATGACGGGAGTCTGGTGTGGTTTACCGATGGCTCAAAAATGGGGGCTAACGTAGGATGTGGCATATATGGGGGAGACCCAGGGTTAGCAAAAGCATAAATCTGGGAAAGTATGCCACTATATTCCAGGCGGAAGTCTGTGCCATAATTGAATGTGTACAAGCGAACCGCCAACGAAACTACGTAAACCAAAAAATCGTAATCAATTCAGACAGCCAGGCAGCTTTACTAGCAATAAACAATAACACCCTTAAATCAAAGCTAGTAAAAGACTGTTGTGAAAAACTCAATGACCTGGGAGAAAAGAACAAAATCACTCTCAAATGGGTGCCAGGTCATTCTGGAATAACCGGCAATGAGAAGGCCGATGAACTAGCCAGGGCTGGGGCTCAAGGAATACAGTTCGGCCCAGAGCCTATCTGTGGTATCTCAAAGAACCAGGCCATGCAATACCTGAAAACTCGCCTTCTTAACGAGGCGAAAGCAGACTGGCACAGTACGTCCGGGATGACACACTCAAAAGCACTAATCGAACCATACTCTCGCAAACGCACTGACGAGCTATTAAAGCTTAACAGGAGTAACTTGAGCGTGATGGTTAGGGCTTTGACCGGTCACTGCATGTTGAATAGACACCTTCACAACATGAAACTTAAGGACACTGACACATGCAGAGTCTGCGAACAAGAGCGTGAAACACCAATACACCTCTTGTGCTACTGTGAACCGCTGATTCACAAAAGAAACAGACACCTGGGGAAACACATCCTTGACCCAGATGAAATAAAAACAATCCGAACTGGAAACATCCTATCTTTCTTGGTCAGTGCCCAGTTAAGGGAGCTACTGTAGGGCTACATGGAACCTAAACAGGAGGCTGGTCACAATAGATCTTAATAGGTCGCAGTGATGCACATCAGCCCCGACTTACATGAAATAAATTGGTTCACACAAAGGTTTTAATCGAAAAATGTCATATAAATACGTTTTTATAGATTTCAATAAACACATTATGAGTTGCTCAATTATTAAATTTGTGATAAACCTATATTATAATAGTTCTATCTATGTCTTTGGTTCTGCAGTCTTTAGAAATTATAATATTAATTGATGTCGTGTTGTAACTCGGGAAATCATCGAAAGCGGTATTCCGGACGGAACTATTTCAGAGTAATCTGTTTGAGTATCTTACCTCGAGCATTTTTATACCTAGGCAATTCTGGATTCCTTCTGGACTTCTGTTTTTGCATAGTCGGGTTATTGCTTATTAACATTCGTTTATGGTTAATATTTGAATAGTTGTTCTTCTATTTTTCATAAACATGAAATTTATTATGTAAGAAGACCCTTGGGTATTTTCAAGTAAATTATGCGTCTCGAAAATATCAAATGTAAAAGATGTCACTGAGATAAAACCTTCTTCATAAAAGTAAAAATATACTAAAAAGAAATAATGGAAGCGCATCAAGCACAGAAGAATAAAATAAAAATACGAAAGTAAATGATTGCAGCGTTATATTTCGTGGTCAGTTTACAGAGCATCCCCGTCACCGCCGGCATACACCACCGGGTCGCAGGCCTTGGCACATTCCTCGTATGTCATATAGTTGTTATTGTTATTCCTCACCGGACATCCACCGTAGACGAATTGTTCACATTTCTTTCCATTGTAATACCACCTGGAACAAAGAGAAGTTATGCATAGTATATCGTCTTTGGATTTTATTTCCGCCTTTCTGAAGACAGACAACTTTTTTCATGATTTCTTCGTAATGTGACGATTACGTGCATCACCATAACGCAGACCTCACCTCGAACTGCCATAGGCTTGCATCCTACTGCCCACCATCCTGGCGGTCTGCCTAAAGGTACTAAGGTAATTGATGCCTATTATCGCTTATTTCACTAGAGCCGGCTCTGCATCAACACATTCTTAATTTCTACCTCTATTTACTTCTGTGTTCAGTTACTTATAATTATGTCATACTGAGCACTAGATATCTGCAGCGAAACCTCAAATTCGTGTTTTATAAACAAGTAAAATCTGCACTGAAGATTTCATATCTCATTTCTCTCCCTTGGTTTTCGGTCATAGAATATAAAAATAGTTACAGACGAGATCTTAAGTAAAGCGAAAGGGAGATCTGAGATGAGTTGTGATATGAGTTTGTACAGTTAAAGCAATCAGGCCAACGCCACTAACCAAGTGCGAATTGGTCAACTTCACATAACCATTGAATTTCTTCTCAGATGTCTCACGAAACTTTCCTTCGCGGAAGCAGCATCAGATAAATATACAGAAGAAATTCGAATAATGAAATATGTACCAATACACACAGCAACGCGTCAAACTGTATTTAGAGCCCTTATGTTGTAGAAGAGCCTTTTATAACAAACATTGTAATATTCTTCGTAGGACAAAATTTTTATAATCGGACCAGTAGTCGATTTTCGTTTCAAAGTTAAATTTTTTCTCCTCCTACCTGCATTACGTCATAATGGTTTGCACGTAACGGCATAAACACAACGAACCCCTCCCCCGCCGCCTGCGCCGCACCCTCCGAAAGCCATTTCACTAAACTTAATCTAGGAATATAAGTATGTCACTTAACTCAGACCGTTTTATAACTATATTCCTAGTGAGACAGTAATGAATCGCTTTCGTATAACTATGTTCCGGTACATAATTATATCCCTAGGGATATAACTATATTACGGCTTTATCTATCTTACTGCGACATATACATAATCACTATATAGTATAAAACAAAGTCGCTTTCTCTATCCCTCTATCCCTATATATGCTTCTTTAAATCTTTAAAACTACGCAACGGATTTTGATGCGGTTTTTTTAATAGATAGATTGATTGAAGAGGAATGTATAATAAATAACATAACATACATTACATACTATAACAACATAAGCACCCCACGTATTACGTATTTTGTTCAATAATATAAATGGTTTAATTGATTGATTACAGTTTTATTTTTAATTTTTTAATTCAATCTATTTTGAAAGCATACTTTTCTAGTTTTTGTAACTATTATTTATTATATACAACGTTCACAGTTTTTCTGTAGTGTATTTAGCATGTGCATTGCGCCCGTGCGAAGCCGGGGCGGGTCGCTAGTACAGAGAAGTATTGCTGACTGTACATGGCAAGATGGGGTGCCCTGCTAATAGTTATCTATCTACCATCAATCACATATTATGACTTACCTTTCCTCATAGCTTCTGCAGAGTCCTGTACCAGGTCCAGATGTACAATCTGCAAAAAAAAATTAAGAAATTGAACTACTTTTGGAAATTCAGTCTTGAAGGCCACGACCTTAACCGCAGTCGAATGGTTAGTACTGGTATACTAACCATTGTATGTGTATTAACCAATATGTATGTGTATTAAACCATATGTATGTGTATTAAACCATATGTATGTGTATTAACCAATATGTATGTGTATTAAACCACAGAACACAGAAAGAGGTTAGAACGGCTATGTAGGCGTGGCACGCGAGCCACAGTTATGATCAAATGATCATGACTGTGGCCAATAATGCGAACGCGTTGCTTAGTCAGTCACGAGTGATCACGGAGAGTGTTTTACGAAGTGCTGCGCGTTTATTAATGAAAATGCCTACTTGTGCTGTAATTACCTGCAAAGCAAGAAGTCAGGTCTCAAGTGTAGCTAAAGATGGAATATCTTTTCATCGGTAAATAGCAAATTTGATCGTAATAACTAACGTTTTACAAAAAAATTATCCAAGCTTGATCGTAACGATAAAACACATAATATTTTTCTAAAAAATATACATTGCCGGCTATGTACGCGCATGCGTCTAATTACATTACTCAGAGCGCGTAATGTAGTACACTGAATTCGGTAGCGACGCATTTGAATAACAGCAATAAATGTAGTAAAAGGCCATAGTGCTGTGCTTACCAAAAACGTACGCATTATGTTTTATCGATAAAATATATTTTTTAATATTCTGGTAGGAATAAATGATTGTGTGATAAACTCGAACATTTGTTGGAAGATTGTTCAAGTATTTATTTAAGTTTTAATTAAATTTAAATTATACTTTTATTAAACGAATTAATCGGTGTGTGCGACCGTGGAAATATTATTAATATGTCCAAATACATGTATAATTAATATCATCATCACAGCTCACATACGTCCCCACCGAGGGGCTCGAGCCTACCCTACCTACGTTAGGGTGATTAGGCCTTCGCTGGAGCTTCGAGGAGCACTTCGTGCGGTTGGTCCCCGAGCCAAAAGGGTGGCGGGCGCGTTGCATCGCCTGCTGCCCAATCTCGGGCACCAAGGGATGGAGTTCGCCGCCTGTACGAGGGCGTCGTGCCTACAGGTTTTTGTTTTAACGGTTGTCAGGACATTTTTATTGTTTTTGTTAATTCTAAAATTTAATTTTATTGTAATATTTTGGTATATATTCTCGAAACTGTGAATAGCTGTCGCAATTATGGGTCCGATTGACAGACGTCAACTTCGACTGCGCTAATTTATTACGAATGGCTGCAAGGCACCACTTAAGGGTCTTAGTAGGTGAAAACGGCGAAACAGGCTTCTTGCTTTTTGCTGTTATTAAAAAAATTTATGATATTTTACACTGAAAGAACGTGTTCCAGTTTGGCCCATGTATATGTACGGTATATATCAAAAAAAAGAGAAAAAATTACTGATTCAAGATTATCATCAAATTAATTTAAAATATGTGTTCGGGATAGAATAGTTAATAAATAAAAATGTATAATATAATAGAAATAAGATAGTAATAAACATATTAAACGGCGGAATAATAGTAAGAATAGCACTAAGCATAGTTGATAAATAAAGATAAGTTTTTAGCTTAGGAAATAAATAAAGTATATAGAATAGGTTCCCATAGCAGGAAGAAAACATATAGTATTAATAATAATACATATATTGATTAAAAACCCTTAGACAGAGATAGTAGCGTAAGCAATAAAAGAGATTGAGATTGAGTATAAGATTTTAGGGAAAATACGTTAAATATATAAAAACTATTATTGAATTTGGGCATACTATATGTAAATGTATTAAATGAATGATATTACAGATAGCTAGGGCATAATAAATTATAAAACTGTGAAAAGATAGCCACTGCAAAATCGCAAAAATGTATGAACATGTCGGAAAAATGTCCTATCGCACACATATAAAAGTGCCTGTATATGTTTGTTATGGAAACAAGATTTACAGAAATATAGTTTTACTTTACTTCCAACCTACATCTATTTCACTTAATAAGTTTGTTTCATCATTATAGTATAGGTATATACAATTAAATTAATTATTAAATTTTAAATACCTACATGAATGTAATATTTCGTTTCAGTATTGAAAATATTTGTAATATTAAATTTGCTATCGACATTTTATATCGATAAATTTTCATATTTGTCAATCACTAAGGTAATAATATCGTTTTTAGACGGAATTATTTGAATCTGGTGAGTGCAGTGCTGTGATGGTTCAGTTCGTTATCGCGCGATGCGTACTTCTCCTGATTGGTTATGCGTGACTTTACAGACGCAGCGCTGGCTTCTTAAACTGGCGACAGCGGTTCCCGTACAAACGATGCATGTTCGCCATTCTAACCTCTTTCTGTGTTCTGTGGTTATTAAACCATATATACTGTATTAACCAATATGTATGTGTATTAAACCATATGTATGTATATTAAACCATATGTATGTGTATGAACCAATATGTATGTGTATTAACCAATAACCGGGAACCTCAGAAATAGTGACACCATGAAACTGAGGTCACTGAGGGTCATTACCTCGAGGTTCCGGATACGACTCCCGGTGGGAACAGTTGCTCGTGTGATTAATGCGAGCGATAGGTATGTCTATCCTTATACCCCATAACACAAGCCTATGTGCTAGGCTTTGAGTTTTTTTTTTCCTCAGGAGAGGAGGCTGAGTATCCTCATGGATACCAACGCAACAGGCAAGCAGGGATGCGTTGATTATGTCGGACTCCTGGTGAATCGAGGCGGCTCGACCCAGCAGACCTACCGACTAAACTCAGCCTTGGCCCTATTGGCCCTACGGCTTGAATGGAATGGAGCTTTGAGTGTAAGAATTATTTATTTTTCTTTGAATTTGACCACTGATCTGGTCAACTTACTGATACTTTTCGACCTTTTCGATCACAAACACAATGACACGAGTATGGACTATAAATAAAAATATACACGTGTTGTAATTACGTATACAAAAAACATCACAAAGTAAACAAGTATTTTAATGTTTGAAATTTTAATACCTATCTAAATAATTGCTTCATTTATCAGGGCTAAAAAAACATATAAATATTTAAAGATAAAAAGAATACAACTGTTTAATCAGATTACCTGTTATCTGCAACTATTTATTATAATGATAAGTTTTATTTTATTACTAGGTACATATTTATTCTAACAATATTCTTAGATTAAAGTGTTTTGATAAATATATTGTTTTCATTAAATATAATGAAAAATATGTATTCTTAAGTACAAGCGGCAACAGAAAGGTCTCCAAGCTGCAGGAGGTTAGGACTCCGAACAATCAGTGCCGTGTTGAGAATCACTGCTTTTTCTATCCGGCCCTTGATTCATCCATCAAGTGAGAGCCTCTTAAGATGTAGATATAGAAAAGGTGTTAAAGAACTATTTTCTAGTAGTTAATAATAAACGGTTTTCTTATTAGTCTATAGTTATTAGCACGCGCAACTTAAAATAGTAAACTTTTCAGGAGGAAAATAAAATCACAGTCATTTTTTTTACACTTTGAAATGTGTATTTGTTTATCACAAATACTTTATGATGATTCAAATTTAAATATATAGAGAAAAACACAACATTACATGTTCGCATTTTGAGTTACGCGGTGTTAAAAATTAATCGACCATGTGTAATTGGAGGTTGCCAATCGAATCACTAACACTTTGAAGAAAAGATACATAAATAATAGACAAATAGAGATAGGAAGAAGCAACATTTACATAGAAATACACACATATGGAATGAGATACGTTACCGTTTCCGTTCGAATTCTGCGCGAAAACGTTGATGACGCAGATTGCGACAAGGAACAAGACGAATCCCAACTTTGCCATTTTGTGAGAGCTTCTTATCAGTAGTTCTCTTGGATACTGCCGTAAGACTGTCAAATATTAGAATGGACACCTAATATATACACAGAAAATTCAAAACAAGACTCGTGCTGATTAAACATGAATTCAGATAACGTCCATACAATAAATTATCTATGGTGTATAAATATTTCATTTAAGGGGCAACACTGCCTCGTCTAGTATCGCGTTATCAAATATCATACAGATGCGAAAACTTATTCAAATTTGGAAGATTTGTTTTTTTTAATATTCTTTATTCTTCTTATCCTTGGATACAGAGTCCTTCAGTCATATACATTGTTCAAATTTGGAAGAGATCATCTTCGGCCACAGCTTATGTAAAAAGGTCTGTTCTATTCACTTCAAATCATATACGGCCTACGGATGATACCAAATCTAACCAAACCCAATAAGAAATTTTCCGACTGACATTTTTCCAAGCCTGTTCAAATATGATGTGTAAAATAACGTACAATTTGTAATAAATAAAATAAATAAATAAATATTTATTACACTTACACCAATTAGCCTAACCCAAACTAAGTTCTATAAGGCTTGTGCTATGGGATCTAGGGTAACGGATAGACATACATATATTATACATATATAAATAATTTTTATTGAAATATATATCAACAACCATGACTAAGGTACAAATGCTCGCATTCATCACACAAACATCTGCCCCCACCGGGATTCGAACCCGGGACCTCAGAGATGGCGACACCTTGAAACCGGTGTATTATCCACTCGACTATGGAGGTCGTCAATAAATTGAAGATGCACATTGCATACATTGAAAACATGTCCTCTTCTGAGACCCAGTCGCTCTCACTACAAGCTACAGGGTCATTAGAAGTAGACTTAGGCTGAGTCACGAGCCGCATCGATTGGTCGGGAGTCCGACAAAATCACCGCGACACTTAGTTGCGGTAGTATTCATTCACTCTCCTCTTCTAAGGGAAGGTTTATGAATTCATCATAGATTTATGTACTTATACACTTATTTTGCACTATTTATGCTACGTGTTACAAAGACATTGATTTACGAATAAAATTTGTGATTTATTAATAATAAATAGGATTATGCAAATATTGTTCTTTGCCAAATATACATTACATTTATTTTTATCTTTATCTTTATTTTAACAAAACCTCCATCTGTATTCTATTATGCCAACAATTTTTAATTGATTATTTTAATTTACTGTCAGAAAATCCTTCATCCTCGCCAATCTCACTGTCAAAGAAAACAATCAATGGGACTTAAGATCGCCAATTCAAGTGATGTCACAAAAGCACTTTGAAAGTCAGACGGGCTGTAGAGTCTCAAATTCGAATAACAAAATCATCACCATAGATAATTTAATCCTTATGTTCTTTTAACCCTCGCGTCACCGATACGGTAGACCTCGTTACGCCCTGGTTGACCCTGACAATCAACTCACGCAGGACCTTCTGTTCTTGCTGATCTGCGCCGCCAACCCTCCATGATCCCTTAGTTCGGCAGCCTTGAGCATCGTCATGGCTAGGTTCCCTCACGATAAGGCCGGCGCCACTTTGGCTTCCCACGCCTCTTCAAGCGCTGTCGCTTGGTTGCCCTTACAATTTGCCTTTATGGTTCTTAGAACTTAGCACAGGCTGAGTTTAGTTGCTAGGTCACGTGGTCAGACTGCTCTGGTCGCGTAAAGTCCAACATAACTTCCGGGACACTTGCCGTTGCAGGGATATCCTGAGCACGTTTCGAGTTCCTTGTGATGGACTCTCAACCTTCCTCTCCTGAGGAATAGAAATGTTCTTTTAAGTAAAAATAACACAGGAAAATGTAAAGTTTTGCTTCATGTTTATTTCTTTATACACAGTTCAAATTGCGGTAAGAACGTAAAAATTAAAACGAATTATGAAACACTTAAATGTACTTAACCTTAATTCGCGAAATAATTTTCGCACCTGAACACATAGGAAAAATACGTAATAACTATCACTGTATACACAATAGCAGTGATGTATTGTTATTATAATATTTTGGCAGCATACATTTGTTACAAAGCGCCTAGAGATACGACATAATGGATTGTTTTAGATACGCTATTCACGTAAAAATTGACCATGACAACGAAACTTGGCCTTCAATTATTATCTAACCTCTCCCGTGGCTTAAGTAATTTGCGTATACATTAAACCTGTAAGTTGGTTAAATGATAAAATAACTAAATTGTCCGATTTAAAACAGTGCATGTCAAAAGTGTGCTATCGAACATTGGACGAACAAACAGAAAGCGACGCGGCGTCGGCAGCGCATGGTCCATAATGCGCATTAATTTTTATTATAGCCTCGACGTCATAATTTATAATATTAGAGCTGCATCAGGCCGCACCGGCACAGTATCCTAGAATTGCGAGCAGCTGATAGTAACCTGGAGACGAATTTTCAAAACAATAGAAAACCAATTCGCATTCGTAATCGTGAGATTCGTATACGAATTACCGAATTCACTATTTCTGAACTTTCATTTCGTGCGTGCATGTATGCTGCATGCACGCACGAAATGCGATGTAGTCTGAGAGTGTTGTTGCAGGGCAAATAGTACTGTTTTCCCTGAAATAAGGTAAGTATAGTGTAGGATTTTCTCTTCCAGGGGCAGATGTTTTTATTAAGTCTGATATATTAATCTTATACCGTCTGTGTATTAATCTGTCCAAGAACATTATGTTCTCAACCTTTATGAGAGATAACGTCTGCATTCTATGGGCAGTACAAATAGCAAGTAAAATAACAAGCTGTTTGGTTATTTTTTCCAAAGGTAAATCCGCGTTTGATGGCCATGTAGAAATATGATTTAAAAGAAAGTCTTAGCGAGTGGCGACTAGAAGAAAGGCACACCGGAAAAATGTGGGTATTTGTTTAAAGTTTTAACGTTTAAAAGCTCTAAAAAATGTGTGAATGTTGCCTGGTAAACAGGGGGACTACTTGGTAATTCTTTCATATCTGAAGAATGAAGCGACGAAATATAATTAAATAATTTGGTGGCCTATACATTCATTATTATTATATTCAGACATCACTCAGGCGAGTTTTCAAATGTGCTATGACTAGCTCCATTAATTGGAAAACGTGCGTGAACTTAAACGGGTCATCAAAAATATAAATAAATAAATATTTCTTATAATTACACCAATAGGCCTAACCCAAACTAAGCTCTATACGGCTTGTGTTATGGGATCTAGGGTAACGGATAGACATATATATATTATACATATATCAATATTTTTGATAGAAATATATATTTTAACAACTATGACTAAGGTACAAATGCTCGCATTCTTCACACAAACATCTGCCCCCACCGGGATTCGAACCCGGGACCTCAGAGATGGCGACACCTTGAAACCAGTTTCAATACTATCCACTCGATTATGGAGGTCATAATATGTTGATGCAGGCGGTGCGCAGTGTAACTGTTAGCCTGTATTATAGAAGGAGACTCCAAGTACAGCTAGAAAGGGATAGCTCTATAGTACCATTCTTTTCTTTTTTTTGAGGGGAGGAAATGCGACCTTATGCATCATGACACCGCGCTGGCAAGGCGCGGCCGTGTGTGGGGCTCTCCGGTCAAGAGGACCGGCCTACCCACTAAACCCCCCCCGAGTTCTTTGGGCCCATACGGGCCACATGGCGGGGTGCGCTCTTGCGATTCGACCGCCATGTGTCCCGGGATTAGAATACAAGCCTCACATTTTGATCTTGAACTTTTATTAACCAAACTAGGCCAAGCTTGTACTATACGAGTACAATGAAGCGACACTTGTTATTGATCTAATGTAAGTCGTGTTTTATATGACGGTAACATACGCACATACCTACCGTTATTATCGTTTTCGGTAAACTAGGACTTTTGTTTTGGACTAATCAATAGGTATAACCAGTTTGCCAAACTGTTACTATGCACCGCCCACCGCTCTGGAGGGCGGGCGCTTTAATTCAAAGCCGATAAGTTTCCAGGCCTTCTGCCCGATCAAAGGCTTGTAGGTAGTTTTTAGTTGATAGGCTAGCCTTTTGCTAGAGTCCAACATAACCACTCGCCGTAGACCGGGCGCGGGTGGTATCCGGTGTAAGGTCGTCCGAACATCAAGGAGTTATTAAGACGACTACAATAGTAGCGCATCCCTTATGAGGATACACTATCATCCCCCGTGGGATGGATCAGAAAACACCAGATTGTTATATAATAGTACGATACTTTTTAATACATTTCAGTTAGTTCAGCTGTAGTATAACGATTGGGTATTTGTTATATTGCATATTCCAGGGCCGGCAAATAATACTTAAAGGGCACGAATATAAGTTGAATATTAGATGTACCAAAGGTGCTTGTCTAATCTAATGATATTTAATCAGCTGTCAATGTAAAAGCAAACTCGAACGTGGATATGGCTGTCGATATTAATCAAAAAATAGTTTATTTAGTTTGTACAGGAAAAAAATAACTTGATTAGCGCCAATGAGATGTAAAGAGTATTTTAAATGTTTGTTTGAAAGGAATGAGCCAGGGTTAAACCATGGAGTTGAGATTCTTTGCACTGCATGCAAAGAATAGACTGTATGGGTATTATACCCTTTGCCTTCCCGAAAATCTAACCACTAAATTTATTATCTGTTGATGTCATTCATTTTGCGATTTGTGGTGTATTTTAAAGTGTGGTTTCCGATTTCCATCTAAATCTCTACTTCATTTAAACATTACAGTGAGTATTTTTATTCTTATTAAGTTCTACTAACCTCGAGGCGTATCATTTTTTATTCATGAAATAAACCTTTCACCATTCGATGCACTCATTCAGTGCACAGTATATGAAGTTTTAGACTGTGTTTTAGCGGAGTGCTACAATATGTAAACACTAGAAGAGCATTTTCAATACACAGTTTATTTAGTTTTATTCTGTGTTTGTAACGAAGTGCTACAATAATACAAAACGGGTATATCAGTTACTTGAATATTTCAGTAACCTATAAACATCCAACTGCTAGGTACTACAGCACCTTAAACACAGTGGAGTAGGCTTACTGGACCACACCGGGCACGAACACAGATGAGTTGTTGTATAACTTTGTATTGAATGATCCATCTGTTACTTTCCCTTGAATTTCTTGGGGCTATATTATTTCAAACCACATTTTTATTCTTTCAGACAATTATTTATTGGTATGATATCAACTGCTTATAATCAATAGTTCATTTATAGTTATATGTGTCAATTACTCTAGTTAATTTGTGTGCTACTGATATGCTTATCAGTGTTGTTTATGCACTATAAAACTATTATTATTTTACTATCGTAATGCATTAAACATGTGTTAATTTTATTTAGTTTATTCTTAAGAATGCAATAATTGATAACTAATAGCACAGAAAATATAATTTATATATCAAGACATGTGCTACTTCTAATTTTTGGAAGTAACTATATTTTATTATGTGTTGTATGTGTTGAAATTAATCACACCCTTAGTGATTTCTACTTTTTAAATAAACAACCCTCACTATTAAATATTAATACATGACAATTTAATACTTATAACTATGTGATTACACTTCAACTGCTGAAAGATGTATTTTTAACAGGGCACATTAATTTCTTAAGCTTAGTGTAATAATTAAAATACTTTTTTGAGATATGTGTTCAGCATAATCTAAAAATGAACTTTATTTCATGTATTTAAAGAAGTGAAGACACTGAATAGAAATATATTCTAAAAGCAGCCAGACTGTTGGTTGTGGCACATCATTCTCCTACATTAGTTATCTTTGCATTTGGACTCCATTTCATCAAGTGTGTTAGAATCATTTTATCAAACCTGCAGCACTTGTATCACATTTCTTGGTGAGGGTATACTTGAAATGTTAATGTTCAAAGTTTATTTAATGTAGCTGCCTAGCTAACTTTTTACCGCATATTGTTAACATAATAACAATGTTAATAGTATTGATATGTTTCAACAAATGTGATTAGTTGGCCTATTAACTGGACTCACTGCTCTTAGCCTCATGTTTGGGCCATTGCCTTAGCTGTTGAAAAAACCAAGTGAAAACTCACTTCCACCTATCTTTTTATTACTCAACAGCAATACAACAAAGAATTTAAATAGAATTGTCATATTACAAACCAGCCGAATGGCAAAATTTCAATATATATCTATTCAATTTTGATATTTTCAGATGTCTGGCCGAGAAGGAGGTAAAAAAAAACCATTGAAGGCACCCAAGAAGGAATCAAAGGAGCTGGATGAAGATGATTTGGCTCTAAAACAAAAGTTAAAAGAACAACAAAAAGCTTTACAGGTATGAAACAAATATAGTAATTAAGTATGTTAAACTATATAAAGGTATTTAAAAATAGTAGCTTCATTTGTTTTACACATGTAAGTAACATTTCTGTTGGAATCTTGGTTAAAAAACTATGTTTTGTGTGCATTTGAGTCACAAGATAGCATGATATGCAGAGCTCAAAATTGCTTTGTTCCATTTTAAGGTTTTACTTTATATCTTATGTCACATGTAGGCAACGCGCTTGTGACTCCTCTGGTGTTGCGGGCGTTCATGGGCGGCGGTAATTACTTACCATCAGGTGATCCGTCTGCTCGTTTGCCCCCTATCACATAAAAAGAAAAGGCAACATATACTGTAGTTCTTGTTGGCATTATAGATTTACTGAGAATGTAACAGAAAATACATGCACTGTAGGTGACGACAACCAATTACCACCAAGTGAATAGTCTGCTTCTTTCTTAATATAGAGCTACACAAAAAGAAAAACTGTACTGTAACAAAGATGAATATGTTACGAACTACTATTTTTATATGTTATGAAAATGATTTTATTTATTACAGGAGGCGAAAGCAAAGGCTTCGCAAAAAGGACCCTTAACGCAGGGTGGCATCAAGAAATCGGGTAAAAAGTGACACAAGTACATCATCTTCATCTATAGGCTGTAATTTTTTTTTATGTAAGATAATTAATTGATCTTGTTAATAATTTTAATTGAAACTTATGGCGCTGGCGATTGTTTTTTTTTTTGCTGAAAATATTACAATTGCGTTTTTATCGTCAGAAGTACTGCCAAAGGCATGTTTTAAAATCTTATACTTTTGTATCTCTAGTAAAGTATACAGTAATGCATTTCTAAGAAAATAAACTTGTACTTCTTTATATTTTGTTTTATTTTTTACATTATGTACCTATAAATTATACTTTTCATTATGCAAGCAAATGTTAAACAACTCAAATTTGTTAATCTGTAATCTCCGATCATGTATATAGATTACTGTGTTGAGGGTGTATCAGTGCAGTTTATTAATCTGTAATCTCCAATCATGTATATAGGTACATTACAGTATTGAGGGTGCTTCAGTTCAGTCTATTAATCTGCAATCTCTGATCATGAATTTATATTACAGTAATCAGGGTACTTCAGTGTAGTCTAATATACGTCCAGTTTGACTACATTACAGAAACTTTCTTTGCTATTATTATAGCCATATGGGCGTATCAAACATGTAGTTGAAATGATATTTTGTATTGAAACCGATAACCTCAAACCACCCTGTGCCCCTCTATGTATAGGATTGCAACGTACGCTCCTATGCAGAACCCCCCAACAGGCTGCCGACTCACTCGGCGACTAGTTCACAAAATAGCACGTCTAAGTAAACTCTGATAAAAATCTGACGATCTCTCACACGTGAAACGGAACACTGTCAAGGTCACGTCAGCGTTGAATATTCTACTAGTAGAAATAAAAAACGAGTGGAATGAACCACTCGTTGCACAACGCACGAAATGAAAATTCAGAAATAGTGAATTCGGTAATTCGTATACGAATCTCACGATTTCGAATGCGAATTGGTTTTCTATTGTTTCAAAAATTCATCTCCTGGAGACGTATTTTTGAATCATTAGATGTGAATTTGGAATACGAATACAAATCGTGCGCGAAATTATTTTCTACTGCTTAAAATTTTATAGATTTTTGAATCACTCGAATTCAGTGTTGTCATTAAAAACAAATTCTTAATTAGATTCCGTTTCACGCAGAAAAATTAAACATCACAACAACAAAATCAAAAAACCGACTGTCAACGTCACTTCAGCGTTGGATACCCAAGGCCGTTAGTTAAACTTTAATTTAAAAAAAAAGCGTTAGATATTCTACTAGTAGAAATCAAAAACGAGTAGGTTGAACCACTCGTTGCACAACGCACGAAATGAGAATTCAGAAATAGTGAATTCGTACTCACACTCGTTTTTGAAAAAAACTTTTTTTTTTATAGGATAGGGCAGCAAACGGATCACCTGATGGTAAGTGATAACCGTTGCCCATGGACACCTGCAACACCAGAGAAGTCACAGATGCATTGCCGGCCTTTTAAAAGGGAATAAGGGGGGGTTGGGCCTCCGGTACCCTCACTTATTCGGCGAAACACAGCGCAAGCGCTATTTTATGCCGGTTTTCTGTGAGGCCGTGGTATCACTCCGGTCGAGCCGGCCCAATTCGTGCCGAAGCATGGCTTTCCACGGTAAGTAAGGTAAGTATTCTGTATCTAGGCGTCACTGTAGACATACAATTATTGGTCAGAACTCGTACCTTGTCGGGCGGCTCTTCCATCATTCATTAGATCACGTCACTTAGAAATAAGTTGAGACTGTACAAAGCTTGTATACACCCCAACATAACGTACGCTTGAATTCAGCTTCAATTAATACAAAACCGGTTTTTGCTTTGCATTCTAGATGCCTCTTAGTACTAGCGGCCTAATAGGCCTAGAGTTTTCCATTACATAATAATATTATTTACTGATTAATAAACAGGTATGTATGATTCAGTGGATAATATTTTTTATGTGACTTATTTATTTTATATATTACAAAATATGTGTGTTTTTCATTATATAATGGTCACAAATTCATTGATTAGAGTTAGTTATTTCAGAAATTTACTTACTAAAAATTTCAACGCTTTTGGTTTTTTTTCCTCAAGAGAGGAGACTGAGAATCCTCATGGATACCACCGCAACGGCACATTTCTATGTGGTGATTATGTTAAGAACGAAAAAATATGTTTAATGTGGAAATATCATCAAGCCTTTATGTGCTGAGATCTCTTTGCCTTCCCTACTGTAGGGAGAATTACAAACTTAAAAAGAAATCATTTTTTCCCGCGAACAGAACTGTTGGTGACTTGTTATTTTTACGTTGAGCTAAACATATTTGAGTATAGAATCTGGTCCTTACAGTTACTATTAATATTATTTCGAGGCATTTAGTTCAAACACAGCCAACGCGAGACTTACATAACGAACTCAATAAATCAGCACTTTAAAACTCGCGGTTTGAACACTATATTTCGAGTGCGGGTAGCTGTTAACACCTCACCTTTTATGCAGAGACACCGACATTCTCCAGTTTTCTCATGTATACGGTGGCTGCAGTTCTGCCGAAACGTCGAGGTAAATATTAATACGAGTATTAGAATTGTAATTTGATTTCATTTACTATTGAATTAGCTGAAAAAGCATCCAAGGTATAGATTTTATTGTGTTTATGGTTAACAGGTTCTTGATTATTTTAATGCGTTGGGATATTTAAAAAAATATTAAAAACATTATATTATTTGTGAAAAATTGCAGCTTATTCTTAAATTTGTTGTATTCAATTCATTCAATGTGTATGTATGAACACTGAAAGAATAGGATAGGCGCGGATAAAGTAAAATAATGTCGATTAATTTATTAGATACATGTGGATCGTTTCGTAGTAGATATAAAATAGGTCAGTACATAAGTTTTCTGTAAAATAACAAAAACCTCGAAATATCGTCTGTATTTATCGTTGATGTTCTATCATTTTTAAACCGGATGAAAAGGGTCGCTCAAGGCAACAGAATACCGTGTTCTGTTCTTTTTTGTGATACTTCTTTACACTGGTAGTTTCTCAAGTCTGGCAAGCGGACAATCCTGGTCTAGCGTAACAATCTATTTTATTGTCAGATTTATTGTATAAAACATAACTTTTTTTAATTTAATGTCCAATACCAATTTTCTATAACAAGGTTAGGTTAGGTTTCTAAGGTAATCCGCATTAAAATATAGAATTAAAATTAACTCAGTCTGTAAGGAAATTGACTAACATGTTTGAATATGACGCGCGAAATTATCTTAAGTAATTTGATATGTTAAATATAGACGGGCGGTTAATCTTGCCTATTAATCAATTATTTTCGAATTTCATATATACATTTATATGACTCCCCTACGGTTAAGGCAACCGTTATGAAGCAGTCTACATATCTCTGAAGTAATTTAAAACTATATGTGAAGTCGACCAATCCGCACTGGACCAACATTGTTAATTAAAGCCCTAAAAACAACGTAACAAAACTAGTTGCTCGTGTCACCTTACATTAGCAAAATATAATACTTACTTATATAATTATTAGTCTTACCATAAATATTGTTACAAGAAATCAGCTTATTTTTCTTTACATATAACATTTATTAACTTTGTGTTGACCAACATTTGGTGGTAAGTAGGTACAGTCGCCTATGTGTACATGTCGCTCCTGTGAGATTCGCAGTATATGTGAATCCTACAAAAGCCAATGTACCCAGTAATTTCACTGTCTATCTTAGCCTTCACGCCGAATACTAATATTGCAATTTTGAGACGTAAGTAGGTAAGACTGAGGTACCCAAGCAGACGATCCTGGTATAAAGTCTCTCCCTTAATAGGCTATTTATTTTGTTTCACTACTGCGTCTTATTTTTAAAATAAAGAGACAAGATTACAAGCGTTGTTCTTTGTCATTTTAATTGTAAGTTCTAATTACCACACGAATTCATTTACATGACTTTTAATATTTCATGCGCATTTTTGATGCTATTATAAATAAATAGAATTCAACAATAGGGTCACAAAATATAGCTCAAACATTATGTATGTACCCTTTGCCTCTTTTTCTGTAGATTTCTGTTAATAGTTATGTGTAATTACTTCTCCGTTTATAGGGACAATCATTATGGACTTTCTACGAAACATCTTAAAACATTTGAAAAGTAATGACAGCTGTGACGAAAATATACATATTCCTATTGATAATCGTAACTCTATCGATAGTAATAGCTGCAGTGTTACTGATAAAAACGTAAACGATACAAATAACGAAAGCAATAACAATAATTGTTTTGAACTCGAACTTCGAAAGAGTAAAACAATGAACTTTAAAGAATTAAAAAAAGAGTTCAATAATACCAATTACATAGACGTTAATAATAATTCATCTGATAAAACTCAAGTTGATAACAATAAAGAAGTCATAAATGATCCTAAAACTGAAATTAGTCAGCACTCAAAATGTACGGATCATCAAAAAAAATCTGTTAACAGAGATGTTTTAATAAATGAAAATTTGTCTCCTGATGATTTCTGTGATAAAATATCTAATACTGTAGACGAAAC